>OX352313.1:8841881-10200316 GCA_947086415.1 Pammene aurita
AGTTGATGACAATGATGAAACTTAAACGGCTATTACACATGGCAATTTATAGGGCCCAACCTGTTGTGTCCAACTCCTGTCGGCGTTGGGCCCGTTATTACACTTTCCCTACAAATCGTCCCTACAAACCCTACCTCACCAACAAATCGTCCCAACCAACGTTTACAGAGATGCCTTCAAAACATCTAAAAAATGTATTGGTGAAGCACGGTGATAGTACTCATAACAGTATACATTAAATAAAGAAAGAAACTGTTTTTATTACTATAGATATTTAAATGACCGCTTGAGCTGCCTGAATCTAACTTCATCTGCCCAACCCTTCTATTATTTAAATACAAAACTAAATAAATATGTTAATTACCAGCGAATCTATACATTTTAACTCTTATTTTAAATAAAAAACCAGACGGAATGTATAGCAAATGGCTAACATTAATAACATTATAAATAAAAAAGGTAAAATAACTCTAACGACCTCCATAAAGAGCTGCAGGTGTCGGGGCACTGCCGATCGCCCCGATCGCCCTAGATCGGGACTCCTACTCCCTAAGTGCCATTACACCTACCAACCCTACAGGTTGGACCCTACAAATTGCCAATGTCTAATAGCCGTTTTACAGAAAATCTAAAGCGGTCTACAAACGTGAGCAAGGGCAAGCAAGGGTGTCCATCTCCATAAAGCAGCCATAAAGTGACAGCTACGACTTGGAACGTATCGGCACCACGGATCAGAAGAATTTAACTTCATGATCGGCACAGAATAATTAAAACGGCTATTAGATATGGCAATTTGTAGGGTCCAACCTGTCAGGTTGGTAGGTGTTATGGCACCTAGGGAGTAGGAGTTCCGATCTAGTTAAAGCAATGACGCGTAGTTTTAGTGACAGGGAACCAGTCCAACCAGGAGGGATGGCATTAAAATTTTGTTATATAACCAGCGTACATTCTTTCAGGCAACCGCTGTTTCAATCGGTTGCCTCGCGATAAAAAAAAAATTTTTGCACCCCTCCTCTATTTTCGCTCCAGTCCAAGTTGGGTCATTTCGGGTTGCACAGGGCGGTTCCTCATCACTTCAGGAGCTTAAATACCGCGAGCCATCTGTTTGCCTAGCTGTCACTGAAACTACGCGTAGTACGCGTCATTGCTCTGAATATGGATGGTAGAAGGAAAGGATAGCAATCTCTATGTTACAAAAGTGTCCTTCATAAAGCGCCAAATTGATGGCGCCACAATAGCATGAGCATACGTTACTAGCCCGGTCGGTAGTGACCCTGCCTACGAAGCAGAGGGTCCCTGGTTCGAATCCCGGTCTGGGCATTATTTCTATGTATTTTTTTACGGATATTTGTTATTATTTTAAGATTTTTAATATCAAGAAAATAAAAATCCATACATATTTACAAAATAATAATTTTATTTAGAACGTCATATATCGATAATTTCAAATTTAAACAAAATATCATAAGTAAGCGTATTTAATGAAGTTATTTTTGCAGTTAATTTAATATTTACATTTTTAGCCACTTACAATATTAAAAAAAAATACATACCTTTGACTTTTGCTTCGTGGACATCGTAGTGTATCTCTGTGTTCCACGGTAAGTATCGATTTTTTTCTTACCTCCATATCTAAAAAAATAGTCATCGTGGGGCACTACGGTCATACGGTCAAAAATGTACAATTTTAACACGCTGTGCACAATTTTTGTCACTTTTATACTAAGTGACAAGTGAAAACCATACTTTATAGAAGTATAAAATAAAATAAATAAATAAATATTATGGGACAATCTTACACAAATCAACCTAGTCCCGCAGTAAGCTCAATAAGGCTTGTGTTGTGGGTACTACGCGACGATATATATAACAGATAGATATAGATAAATACTTAAATACATAGAAAACATCCATAACTCAGGAACAAATATCCATGATGAACACACAAATAAATGCCCTGACCAGGATTCGAACCCGGGACCTCCTGCTTCATAGGCAGGGTCACTACCTACTAGGCTATAGGAGGCCGTAAGTATAACTAAACTTCCGCTTTTTAATGGTAGGTACCAAAGAAATATCTAATGTTATAAAATCACAATGGCTATATTTATGATAATAACTATTTATTTACTTGATTAGTTATTTGCTTTATTTATTTTCAATATCAGGCTATGGTTGTATCCCATTTTTATAAAAGTAAAATATAAAAATACTTACATAAATAAAAACTAAAAACTAATAAAATAAAAACTTTATTAAACCTAACCTAGGGCCGCCTGCAACAGAACAAGGCCCGCTGCCGGTAGTCAGGGCCGCAGAGAGAGGAACCTTTGGACTATGCGCGCCGTGTCCAGGATTATTACCACCTTTTGAATCTGATCTTTGATCGAACAACAACCTAGCGAAAGTCTCTCAAGATGTTGGTCAAGATTCTTCGCTATGAGACCATTCGCAGAAACAACTATCGGTACAATGGTCGCCAAATCAAGTTTGAAGGTTTTGTGGGAGGTCCCACATGGCGGTTACCTCGTGAGCCAAGTCTAGGTATATTTGCTCGACTTGCCCTCGAACTTCACGAGATTCTTGTCACTTTGAATGGTGAATGGCGATCGACGAGCATGGCCCGGCAATGCAATAGATCTATCAGCACGATATCAGGCTTATTGGCTACAATAGTCCTGTCGCGATGATAGATAGATTAAAGCGTGGCACGAACATTATTGTTATTATTCAATCAAAAATAGGACAAATGTTATTAAACTTTCGTGAGACATACTAACAATATAAAATACACGGCCGGCGACCGGCGTGGTGCGCAGCGTGTGTTGTGATAGTTTAACGGGAACAGTGAGTGTTTTTTTTATCGTTGCTCATGTCGGATAAACCAAATACGCTGCCAAACACTTCAGTAACGCCGGCGCAAGATCGCCCTCAACGAGCTCTAACAGAGAGCGAGCTTCGCGCCGATCGCCGGCCGGCAGTGGGCAACGCGGGTCGCAGTAGCGAGCCACGAAGCACTCTTAGTGCTTGAAGATGGAGACCTAGGCTCTCCGACACATGCCGCGCCAAGTGACTAAAGAGATATGAGTGTAACCGTTATATTTTATAGGGCAACAAATGTTATCAATAATAGTACTTATTATCATGTTGATCATCTTCTTTAATGTAATTAACTAATTACCTTCAAAGGATCTTGAAATAGAGTTGCTGTCATCAAATACTTGTAATAACAATCGACACTAAGCATATCCAGAATTTCAAGAGTTGTACGCAACGTTACTCTTAATACTTCACGTAAAATGGGCCCTAGACGTCGAGTTACGGAAACTTGCGCGTTTCTTTCTCTCCACTCTTAATCCTTACTAAAGTCCTCCTCGATACAAGTATTTTTCTTTCTACCTTTTTCCAATTTCTGTACACAAATCTTGGAAATCACTATTTAAACTATAGACAACAAACAGCTTCTTAAAGGACATTATATATTTTTATGCGCATATATTATCAATTTATCACATCTAATATGTATTGTGAAGCTACTGTAAGAATATATATTTCCTTAAATCGCAGTGAAGGTCGACTATTATAAATGACTCGGATTGCATTTTTACTGAAACGAAGATGGCATCCATATCGAATCCATATCTATGTATTAGTGCAGTTTTATACCATGCACGAAGCCATTACTTTTAATATACTTTTTTTTCAAGTACAACACTATATTACAAATTACTTAAGATAGTAATTTGGCGTCTTTCTATTCATTTTAGTTTTAGTCTTGGCTGCATCGTATCGCTTATTTTCAAATTTCGCTAAAAAGTGGGCCCGCATAACTGTATACATATCAATATTTTTTTTGGTTAAATCTTTGCAATGTTCTAAACATCCAACTTTTACCAATAATTATTTCTGAAGTTCTACAGATATCTCACTAATCGTCTCTATATTGGTTAAAATTTTACTGATCGCTCTTAGCACGCATATTTCTAAATGTTTTGTAAGGTTGAATAAATCATCACTTGCAAAAATTTATCCTCCATATAAATCCATTTTGTCTATAACGTCATTACGTAGTAATAGTTTACCCTCCTTTGGACTCATCTATATTGATTGTAAACAATTATCACATTTAATTATTTTTCGCAACTTGCGAACAATGTAGCCAGCAATGTAAGATTGGACGGCATCACTGGTTACGGCTTCATTGTAGTCATGATCTTGATCCGTTGAAGAACCTTACAGGAATGGCTCAGTACGATATAACATATTGTCAAGGCTTTCAAGCCATGACTCTTTATCCGTGTTTGAAGATGTTAAAGCATCCTTAGCTCTTAGTAAACTCTTCAGCAACTCCTTGCCAGAAACATTACATCCTTTAGGAGGGCGTATAAGGGAAAAACAAGACGCCAGTCGGTAAACTTGAGCAAACATTTTAGGATCGGGGTGATCGTTTCCTCCACATGAATATCTCATTACGGAAAAAAATCTCTGGAATCAAAGTATAAATTCAATTATTCAATCAAAAATAGGATAAATGTTATCAATAAAAAAATAAAATTAACCGTGCGTAGGTTGTCCGCAGATTAAATATACTACAATATATAAACTTAATTATATCGAACAAAGAAGCGAGGAAATATTAATCATGTTTTTTAGTGTAATTACCTCCAAAGGATCTTGAGATAGCGTTGCTGTCATCAAATACTTGTAATCACATCCGACATTAAGCATATCCAAAATTTCAAGAGTTGCCCTTAATGTTACTTTTAATCCTACTAAAGTACTCCTCGACACAGGATTTTTTTTCTAGCTTTTCCCAATCTCCAAGAAATTGTTTAAACTCCAGAATTGCCTGAAAAAATTATTTCTCCTATTAGTTAGTAAGAACCGGCCCAGAGCATGTCGGGTCATGCATGCTCAGTGTGAGGTTCCTTAGTTGCCGGCCTGTTACAACCAGGGACTGAAAAACCGCTAAAGAGCGGTAACCTAAACTAAAGGTATAAAACGAAAAAGTACCTTAAAATAAGGGTACCTGATAAAATAACATTTTAACCCTTATATAATGATATCGCTCAGGTCGACCGTTTAAGTAAAGGTGAGACCGAAAAATGAGCGCACAGTGATTCGTGTAGAACATCGCAACTGGACAAAATAATTTTTTCGTATTATTCATGTTATTTGTGCATGAATGACACGGATAAATACTAATATTGGTATTTTGGTACATATTTTTGGAAATATAGGGGTTGCTTGAAAAAAAAAATTAAAGATTATAAAAATTTATTTTAAAACTTTATATTAAACATCAAAATAAATAAAATATGTATTTTCCAGCTTGATCCAGTTTATTTATATAATTACAAACATTAAATAATCATCATGCACTTAGGAAGTACGATTACAAACGATAAATTATTAACAATTACTTATCATCTACCTTAATTACATTACTAATTCATAAATACTAACTAATACATTATTATAATTACTCATCGTCAGAGTGTAACGGGGTCTGAGATCTGTAGCCCTGGTCTAGCTGAATCTACCTTATCGCCAGTTACCTTGGGTCCTTAGAGTGAGTCTTCACGAATTGGCCAGTGATCGTCTATTCCTCTACGTTGTTTTAAAATAACCCAGGTTCAGCACAGTAAAGAAAGCTCGCCCGTGCTCTGCCCGTCCTTCACCATGCTTCCTCATCGACCTCCTGTTTTTTAAAGATTGTATGACAAACGGCCATTAAGTACCCCTAGACCTATATGGGAATATTTTCATGAAGATTGTCTTTGTACGATGTCAGTTAGTCCGAGTAAGTATAGAACAATGAGCTTAAAGTAGGGAGGGTACGTTTAGTGTATCGAATTGTCCTTTCTCAGTCCTTTTAGCTATTTGTATGTCATAAACCCTAGAATTGATGGGCCCATTAGAAGAATACCTACCTTGTCGCTGTGAAGTGCTGTCATTATTAAATAGGTATATATAGGTCTCATTTAAGTATCATCTTTATATTACCGCTGTCTATATATACTTGCCTAGTTACAAAGTCAGAAATACCGGTTTCGCAGAAACTCCACTCTAGCACTCAAAGGTTAGTAAGGAATGTAGTTAGGGACACAGGGAGGGCCTTTAACATTAGATACACACAAACACATCAAATAAAATTACTTTGGTAAAGCGGGATATTATAGTATTTCAAGCATAAGGTTTTAGTGAGACTACATATATGACTAGAAGTACTTAACTTTCTTGTGGCTGAAGTCTGCCTGTAATCCCTACTGCACATGCGTATCCTAGTGGTTTCTGGTGCAATATTTTTCTGTATACTTGATAAATACACGATCTTGTATACTTGATAAATTTGACGGTTGTTATAAACAAACTCCAATGTCAGTGGTTTTAAATTTGAAATTCTGAGAGTATTCATTCTTCTAAGGCATAGACAACAGTAGAAGTAAGAAGGCTGATATACACTATATAACCAAGCAGTTTGGTTCCTAAAAATATAAAGTAAACCTAAAATATAATTTAACAATTATAAATATTTGAACGGGTGATGAGATGACGGCGGCCCGTTACACACTACCCCCAAATTTTGCGAACATAGACACATCTGGGTCATGGAAAGCAAAATTTCAATAACTATAAAATTTTAAAAGTACTTATGAAGAAAAGAAAAAAGCTTTATGAATTCATCAGACACACGGTGTATACTAAGTAGTTTTTTTTTTTTATATACTTTTAAGAAAAAAATGTTTTATAAATTCATCAGACACACGATGTATACTACCACCCCAAATTTGCATGGACGCAATCAAGTAATGAAAGCAAATATTAAACTAAATAAAACATAACCGATTGATTGAGAAAGAGAAAAAGAAAAACAGGCTTATGCTACTACCACACTACCCCCAAATTTTTCGAACATAGACACATCTGACAAGGTGTCTCATGGAAGTAAAATTTTTAAACATAAATAGATTGGTAGCATAAGTTTTTTTGTAAAAACAATAAATTTTTAATGAGAGATCTAAGTTCATTGGGATCTTTCCATTTAGCGTAGACGTTTTTTTTTATAATCCTCTTATGTGGTGTGTATTTTAACCAAACCAAGAGTGCTGGCGTATATAAAGTCAAGTTTCCAAGTTCTCATATGTATGGCATGAACTTTTACAAGCCTCCACAGATAATCCTCACTCAATCAAAGGAACTCCGGGTTGTGAATCCAGAATCAACTCTAGCCGTATATGCAAGGACACTTCCGACCTCATCCTGCTTTGCTTATCGGATAGGGAAAGGAAATCAATGCAGCCCTTGTAAAGTGAGACTTCTCCAGGGTGGGTTCCTACCGTTAAATGTTCAATTACCAACACTAAAACCTAGGCTTCACCAGAATACGGACCACTCTCAGCCGGGAGTATGTTCGACAATTACATGGTGTTTTCATTAGGCTATCTTAGCCATGTCATCTAGTCTTGACCAGATGTCATAAACAATAGCTATTAGGCCTTATTATTTATTAGCCTTTATAAGCTTTATTGAGCTTATATTGATGGTTGACCAATTTGTGACCGACCCATAATTTTCAAATATTACTTATTTAATATTCATATTTGTGTTATTATTTAAAACAATTTAAGTTCTTCCTACTTTAATTGACATCACGTAATTGTTGATGTGTAGATTTAACAGGGGGGCATCACACACCTGCTGGTAGTGTTAGCTTCTTGTGGAGTAGAACCCACTTTGGATAACAGTTACGGAAAACTGCAACTTGTCAGCTTGAGATGACACTAACTAATAGCAATATCCAAAATGTTCCTTGTACCGTAAAGTGTAATAGTGAGATGACAATGAACTTTAATGTTTATATCTTAAGTCCAATTCCATTGTAGAGGCTCTACACACTGTCAGGTCTCAGTCGTAGTAGATGACACCACTGGTATTATGACGCTCTCTCACAGTCAGTTATAACTTATAAATGTTATTTTACATTAACTCTCTTTGTTATACAATGCTGTATAACCGCTGTGTAAGTGCTCCACCACACCAGTTAGCCTCTCACAGTTTTAATTCATGCATCACACAATCATCATTCCTCACCATATTCATCACTCGCTCATACATTCGTCCAAAACAATGGAACAACACGTCTCGATATAAACTTCGTAAAATAAGCCCTAACGAAACCCAATTAAAATTGTAAAAAAAAAGCTTAATTTTTTTTTATTCTATTTACTGTAATTATTCTTTACAGAAACCCAACTTTGTTAATACTAATAACGTATTATTACACATTTTAAATATATATTATATTTCTGGAGACATGTTTTCTGCTGACGGTACCTACATAGTAATTTAAATATCATTTACGGCGTAGAATGCCCATGGAAGCTTATTATACCTTATTCCTAGCATGAAGATTTAGAAACTATTTTAAAATGCTGAGAAAGTTCTATGGTTCTATGACATGAGTCGATCGAACACCAATATCTCAATTGCCATTCTTGTAAAATAGAAATAAATATACATAATAGGTATATATATAATATATAATTATATACCACAGACACCTTTTTGTATGAATGTGGTAAGAATCAGATGTTTTTCTCATTCTTAAAATATACACAGACACCATTTATTGCATGAATGTGATAAGCATAAGAATAAGAACCCTTCTGGTTCTAATAATGTGCACAGACACCTTTTTGTATGAATGTGACTAGAATCATTATTTATTGTTTATGATTCATAGATGGAATAAATAAAATATATACGTAATACCTAGCCTAATTAAAATTGGTTGGTGAAAAGATATGGCTATGCTTTGCTTCGCCAAATATTTATAGGTTATCTACATGCTAAAATTAAATAAAAGGGCATTCAATAAGGCTATTTTAGTAGGTTGTGTCGTAGAAGTACGATCAGCATAAAGAGACTTGTAAGCGTAAAATATAAGTATTATTATTTAGAGACATGATCCATTTTGGTTAGGCAGGTAGATATGTACCTAGTATATAGCAGTTTATTCAATATATTAATATGATGTCTTTTTACAGGTTAAAGAAGGGTATGTTTTGCAAGTGACCTACCAGAATACCTAGACCTTGAAAACCATTGGGTAGGACCTCCCCAGATTATCGACGTCAAGATAGAGTTGAAGTAAAACAACTGTAGAATGTACCTGCGTGCTAGCTACTATTAAATTACACGATAATACCATTTTATTTTGCTTGATTTAGTAGTTCAAAATTAGAAGTAGTTAACGTTCAGGTTCTGACCTAGGTAATCAGAATTTAGTAAAATATCTGCCTACAAAATGGTTCTTAAGTCTTTACAGAACAGAACAAGTCATCGGGCTCTAACAAAAATTACGGCATCAGTAGATACTGGTACTAAAGATAGATATAAGTAGGTACTAAATCTTAAATGAAATTACTGCATTTTGAATAACCTATCTTATCACCACCGTAATAACAATCATTGAACTGACAGCTTTGCATAAAAACAATATATATCTACTATGTAATATAATAACTATATTAAATACTGGCCGGTCATTCTACTGTAAACTAAATTCTATAGTTAATTAAGACTACTAGAGCAATAAGGCAAAATCTATTATAAGTAGTACGGCATACAAAATAAAGCAATCAGTTCAAGATTAAAATATGCGTGAGTGTCGTGGAACTATCGCTTGCAACGAAGTTACGTTATTTAATTTTATTAAATTTTTTATTTTTCGTATTTTTTGTGGTTTTAATGTTTTTTTTTTGCATTTTTGAAATATCTGAAATTTTTGAATTTTTGTTTTTGAATTTTTTGTTTTTGATTTTTTTTGAATTTTTGGAATTTTTTGAATTTTTGAATTTTTTGAATTTTTGTTTTTGAATTTTGTTTTTGAATTTTTTTGAATTTTATTGAATTTTTAGATTTTTTTGTTTTTTTTTTATTTTTTTGATTTTTTTGACTTATTTGATTTTTTTTGTTTTTTTTTTTTTTTTTGTTTTTTTTTATTTTTTTTTTGTATTTTTTTATTTTTTTTATAATTTTTTTTCATTATTTGAATTTTTTAAATTTTATTATTATTATTATTTTTTTTTTTGTGAAAGTGAGAAGTGACAAAGTGTCACTTTTCACTGCACTTCATTTCAATTTATTATATTTTTTAATATATATATATTTTCTTAATTCATTTCATTTTACATGTTTCTCAATCGTATGGCTTTGTGTCGCGTTTTCGTAACGTGACGCTTTTTCTTGACGGTCACGTGACTTTTTTTTTTGCCTAGCCCCCATCCTCGAATCGTCCGATAAGGAACTTCGGTCAAAAAAGTTGGCCTAAATTTTGAAGGAATAAATGAACTTTAAACACTTCTCACATGTTATAGAGTATACTCGGTGGAAGTCCACGAGGGCCCTTTATGAAATGGGAGTTAGTTTAGCCTTAGCACTATATTTCCCCCACAGAAACTATGTAGATGTGTGTAACCGTGTCTAACTTATAGCCTTATTAGTACAGGGAAGATACGGTTGCATCAAACATTAATTTATAATAGCCTGACTTTTTTATTATTCATTCTTATGCAATATTTATATATAATATATGCAAAAATCCTGCTAACTTTTCACCCGGAAGTAGTTAAATTGGTAAAATAAAACATATTTTTTTTGTATATTTTTATTTACAATAATATCAATTATTTTTATTTGTAAATATGACGATATTTAAGTCTTCTTTCTGTTTAAAGCGAAAAACAAGAAACCGTGTCCATGTAAAACCACATAAATAACAAAATGTACGGCGCGGGCGATATATATCCTAATTCGTTAAAAACAAATAGTAATAATTGGTAGTTTGTTCTTACACATTTTAAACGACTTAGAAACAATATATTAATTAAAATCCTACAAGAAAAACGCTTGTAATATGTGTACATATTTGTGGCGGTTAGCGAATAACGATATTTTGTAGGATTTCATTGCGTAAATAATACTTGTATCATGATGACGTTACACTAAAAATATTAGCTATTATTAATTATTTCCAATTCCGCATACTAGCCGCCCGTAAAATGACTGTAGTAGTGCTCTGACTGTAGCTCAAAGTAGTGAATTTGGTTTTATTTTTATTTATTTTTTATTTTCTAACTATTCCAAATCTACTCAAACGATTCAATACTTCCGGGAAGATCCGTTGTCACCTGCCACCCTGTATATCTGCCTCAGCAAAGTTCATGATTTCAAGTTTATCATAGTCAACCCGCAATAATGAAGTTGCCGTACGAGTGTTTTTTTTTTTATACCACGATGTTGGAAAACAAGCATACGGCCGGCCCGATGGTAAGCAGATACCGTAGCCTATCGACGCCTGCAAACCCAGAGGACTTATATGCGCGTTGCCTACCCTATAAGAACCTATACACTTCTTTTTTGAAGAACCTCATACGAAGAAATTGACAATTTACGATTTCTTAGTTTGACTTTAGAGCAGCCTGTATGTGATTTAATGTCATGAAAATATACATACAGCCTCATTGAACAGTATAAAACCTTCTTTACCCTATTTGGTCATCTTTTTTATTCATGACACTTATTACAAATTTAACAAATGTCTTATGTGACAAAGTGTGTGATGGCAACTGCCAACATCAACACTCACATACAAGCATATTGCGTTGCTCTGACGTGTCACTAATATGTTTCTGTCAAAAATTGTTTCTTTTTGTTGACATAAAAAAAATCTTTTGTTAGTAAATTTATTTGTAAACTCGTGTTCTAATTAAAAAATATATGTGTTAGAGCATTTCTAAGAAGTAATCCTATGTGTGATTTAAGGTTCCGTCCACTAACTAAGGTCACACTGTATATACTAAATTTATGTATGAAGTTTTTTTTATTATTATTATATCTCGTAGGTTTTAAGCATTTTAAGGACAGGAGAGGCACGAAACAAGCTTTCCACTATGCTATCCACTTCAACAGCAGCAAACTGTGGCCTAAAGCCACTTTTTTGACTCACAAAGGTAAATACAAGGAACTGGCGATAAAAACATCATAGGTACGCTGAATATGGAACACATCCTGGTCACGGCACCAAACTGTAACGGGGTCTGAGATCTGTAGCCCTGGTCTAGCTGAATCTACCTTATCGCCAGTTACCTTGGGTCCTTAGAGTGAGTCTTCACGAATTGGCCAGTGATCGTCTATTCCTCTACGTTGTTTTAAAATAACCCAGGTTCAGCACAGTAAAGAAAGCTCGCCCGTGCTCTGCCCGTCCTTCACCATGCTTCCTCATCGACCTCCTGTTTTTTAAAGATTGTATGACAAACGGCCATTAAGTACCCCTAGACCTATATGGGAATATTTTCATGAAGATTGTCTTTGTACGATGTCAGTTAGTCCGAGTAAGTATAGAACAATGAGCTTAAAGTAGGGAGGGTACGTTTAGTGTATCGAATTGTCCTTTCTCAGTCCTTTTAGCTATTTGTATGTCATAAACCCTAGAATTGATGGGCCCATTAGAAGAATACCTACCTTGTCGCTGTGAAGTGCTGTCATTATTAAATAGGTATATATAGGTCTCATTTAAGTATCATCTTTATATTACCGCTGTCTATATATACTTGCCTAGTTACAAAGTCAGAAATACCGGTTTCGCAGAAACTCCACTCTAGCACTCAAAGGTTAGTAAGGAATGAAGTTAGGGACACAGGGAGGGCCTTTAACATTAGATACACACAAACACATCAAATAAAATTACTTTGGTAAAGCGGGATATTATAGTATTTCAAGCATAAGGTTTTAGTGAGACTACATATATGACTAGAAGTACTTAACTTTCTTGTGGCTGAAGTCTGCCTGTAATCCCTACTGCACATGCGTATCCTAGTGGTTTCTGGTGCAATATTTTTCTGTATACTTGATAAATACACGATCTTGTATACTTGATAAATTTGACGGTTGTTATAAACAAACTCCAATGTCAGTGGTTTTAAATTTGAAATTCTGAGAGTATTCATTCTTCTAAGGCATAGACAACAGTAGAAGTAAGAAGGCTGATATACACTATATAACCAAGCAGTTTGGTTCCTAAAAATATAAAGTAAACCTAAAATATAATTTAACAATTATAAATATTTGAACGGGTGATGAGATGACGGCGGCCCGTTACAAGAGTACTCATCATCATCATCATCATCATCATTATTATTATCATGCGTTAAATGGAAACTAGAAACTGTATTTACATCTGATATTTTAACACTAGGAGGAGCTAATAAAGATAAAACTTTAGGGGAGAGTTTGCTTGTTTTTTCCTGGGGAGAGCTCTAAAACTATTTATGTAGGGATCAGATGTGATTAACAACATGTTCATCAAATCTCTATTGGTGGCGGTGCGTGACTTCTTTTGGGTGTGATGTTCCCTAAACCTCCTTAAATCTTTATTACGAGCTTCCTGTGCCTCCTCCGAGAGCTGTCCAATAGGCAAAAGAGCGGATTGGATAAGTTCGACACTACGCACGAATAATTTATGAACCGTGACCGGCATGTAATACCACGGATACAAATCTAAGTAAAGTTTTTTCGTTTCTTCAGCCACTTTTTTAAATGCCTCTACATTGATATCATATCCGAATGATATGGCACAAAGTAGCGTGTCAAAGTTTTTTATTAATGTCACATCTAATCCCGTAAGCTCTGCACTCGACTCAGCACTTTCGAAAAAGCGTCGGGCCGTATTAGCGTCGTTGCTGTTTCCAACTCCAGGCTTTGGCTTATCCACAATCAAACCCATCCTTATTTAAAAAAGATTCTGAATCGATTCTGCATGTTCCTTAACTTTTACTTTATCAGTTGCCTTTGAAAGACGTGGAGGGGGAACGTCGAGACAAAGGCGATAGCTAATTTTAAGCAAACACTCAAAACATCTTATCCAGGCATGCAAAGGAGATATTCCAAAACTTAAATTTTCTACATTGGGTGTAAACTCTCGATCCTTGATGTTCATTTGTGTTAGAACTGCACCACAAATAAAACACCTTTGTTCTGAAGAAGTTTCAGTCAACGTATTGCAAACCTTCCCGTCAGTCATGGTAAGAAGCAATTCATGTTGGACCTTAATTTCCGTCCCATTTACTGTGCAAGTTGTGGGCAATAAAGAATTTATTTCGTCCAAAACTTTGTCTGTTTCTGCAATAGTAACATCTTTAGTTTCTTTGGAATAAATAAATTTTATTGGACGACAATTCATAGTAGAAGAGGGGCGAGAATTATGCCAAACAACATTGGCTTCATCATCCCGCAACTGAAGGGGCACAAATGAAAATGCAAACATATACTCATCGGTAGCATCACTATCGCGAAACTTTTGTTTATAATTAGAATGACCAGAACTTCCATCACAACCCCACTTACTTATTAACTTAAAAGAAGATTTTGAAGGCAACAAATTGCTGATAACCTCATGTTCCGCTAAAACTAGCCGCTCTGCAGTTTTGTTTAAGATAGCCTTTAGTTTAATTTCGACACGAGTTTCGTCGAGAAATATTTGATCATCTGAAGGAAAACATTCTGATTTAACTTTTCTAACACAGTGCAAAGAAGGATACAAATTATAACCTAATCTAATACTCCACTGCCGCGAGTTATTGTACGTGAATACTTATTATCTATATAATATGCTAAAGCTTCCTCTTTAGTGAGACACCTGGCACTCTTATCACGATGGCATTGCGGGATACAGAGACACTTTAAACTTAACATCTTCGTTATGAATCCAGTCACAATACTTACTAAAAAAACTTTCCGCGTCCTGTTGACGCTTTCCCATCTTGTGTGAATTTTATGTGAAAAGTCACTGATAATTTTCTTAATATTCATAATTGAGTTTTCGTCTATACCACTTAGGTCACATTTGTCCAACACAAGCTTAAAAAGTTCTTCACACCTTGTTTCTTTTGAATGTGCCAGCCATGTATTGCAGAAATCCATTCTCGATACTGACACTTCCGTATCTGTAAAAAAAAATATGGAATGAAAATAGGCAAAAATCGGCCAGTAATTTTACTTGAATATACAACTAGATAGATATAGGAAAAACATGTATAAATATCTCCGTGGCATTCCGTGGCGTTCAGTTTATTTCAACCCGATAAACTTTTAGTTAGAGGTAAAAAAATGCATATCTCCAAGTATATGGCTCTTTTAATACGTATAAAAAAACATTTTTTTTTTATTGTAAAATATAGTACATACCTTTGCGATTACAATCCATGTCAAACACAACACCTCACTATTACTAGTAACACAGTAAAAAAATTACCGTCAAGAGCGATAAAGCGAATAATTGCATCAGAAATTGCACATTGTCTTAAGTACTCACTCTTATCACTCAATACTGAAGAAGTGGGGGGAAAATTAACACGTGGTAATCTTAATTTATGGGTATTAGCTATTACTTGTAATAATAATTTTTGGGATATTCAATGGGGGTTTTTGTCCCGTTAGATTGTTCTACACGAATCACTGTGGAGCGGTATAATTACGCTGAATGATAAAACTGATACAGATATAGTCGAAACTAATTTTTTTTATATCCGCGGTACACGCTCAGCTTTGCCGCCTTTACATATTTTTATTAAAAAGTTTGAAGTGTATTTTTCTTCTGAATTTACCGCAAGCTATTTGAGAGAACTAAAAAGTCTCGGTACCATCATTACCTTACATAAATAAAAAATACCGATGTTGTGTTTTGGTTGTTTAGGACCTTTGACTTTATTTTAGTATGGCTGTTGAACTTTTTTAAAAAGGTTTGACCTGTAAAAGTTAAACTTACGGCACATTTTTGAAAAAAATAATTATAGAGTTTTAAAGGCGCGTGTAATCGATGCCGCCCTGCGCCGATACCGTATCGGCACGGTGGCGGAGCGGGGGCGGCATCGTCTACACGAGCTCTATCGCACATCAACAGGTTCGGTTGTGTCATATCTGACGTGGCCAGCTCTTAGTCCATCAGTAGCGTCAGAGCGAAGTGACGGCGGTCTGTGCGCCGTCATCAGTGTTGGCCGAACGTTAGTGTAATTGAAAATTAAAAATTGAAGATTGAAACACGTTAGTAAAAATTGAACACTAATAGTTTAGTGCAAATTGATTTCAATTAGAATTGAAATTAATTGTAACTAACATGTTAATCCTTTGCGAATAACTAATAATTGAAGATATTAAAGTTTTAGTCTTTCTCAAAAATTGAAACATTGATTTAATTTTTAGTGTAGATTGAATTGGTAATTGACATTAATAATTTACCTGACTAAACGCGAATTTAGGTTAAGCTACGAGGTTTTGATTTTTGTTTCGATTTTGACTCTGGACTCGGGGGCTTGTATTAATAAGCAATGGGACTGTTATCCTAAGATGGAGGTCATGCTGGACCCTGGGGATCCCTACTGGATCTCGCGTTTGGTGCATCATAGACTCATGCTGTTTGGGCTCATTCGACTTGTACTGATTAGCAGATGGTACCGGTATCAAAATCTGGAGCTCATGCTGGACCCTGGGGATCCCTACTGGATCTCGGGTTTGGCGCATCATAGACTCATGCTGTTTGGGCTCATTCGACTTGTACTGATGAGCAGATGGTACCGGTATCAAAATCTGGAGCTCATGCTGGACCCTGGGGATCCCTACTGGATCTCAGGTATGGCGCATCATAGACTCATGCTGTTTGGGCTCATTCGACTTGTACTGATGAGCAGATGGTACCGGGATCAAAATCTGGAGCTCATGCTGGACCCTGGGGATCCCTACTGGATCTCGGGTTTGGCGCATCATAGACTCATGCTGTTTGGGCTCATTCGACTTGTACTGATGAGCAGATGGTACCGGTATCAAAATCTGGAGCTCATGCTAGACTATGGGGATCCCTACTGGATCTCGGGTTTGGCGCATCATAGACTCATGCTGTTTGGGCTCATTCGACTTGTACTGATGAGCAGATGATACCGGTATCAAAATCTGGAGCTCATGCTGGACCATGGCGATCCCTACTGGATCTCGGGTTTTGGCGCATCATAGACTCATGCTGTTTGGGCTCATTCGACTTGTACTGATGAGCAGATGGCACCGGTATCAAAATATGGAGCTCATGCTGGACCCTGGGGATCCCTACTGGATCTCGGGTTTGGCGCATCATAGACTCATGCTGTTTGGGCTTATTCGACTTGTACTGATGAGCAGATGGTACCGGTATCAAAATCTGGAGCTCATGCTGGACCCTGGGGATCCCTACTGGATCTCGGGTTTGGCGCATCATAGACTCATGCTGTTTGGGCTCATTCGACTTGTACTGATGAGCAGATGGTACCGGTATCAAAATCTGGAGCTCATGCTGGACCCTGGAGATCCCTACTGGATCTCGGGTTTGGCGCATCATAGACTCATGCTGTTTGAGCTCATTCGACGTGTACTGATGGTATGGTATGGTATGGTATGGTATGGTATGGCATGGTATGGTATGGTAAAGTATGGTATGGTAAAGTATGGTATGGTAAAGTATGGTATGGTAAAGTATGGTATGGTATGGTATGGTATGGTAAAGTATGGTATGGTAAAGTATGGTATGGTAAAGTATGGTATGGTAAGGTATGGTGTGGTAAGGTATGGTAAAGTATGGTATGGTATGGTAAAGTATGGTATGGTATGGTATGGTAAAGTATGGTATGGTAAAGTATGGTAAAGTATGGTATGGTAAGGTATGGTATGGTATGGTAAAGTATGGTATGGTAAAGTATAGTATGGTAAGGTATGGTATGGTATGGTAAAGTATGGTATGGTAAGGTATGATATGGTAAGGTATGGTATGGTAAGGTATGGTATGGTATGGTAAGGTATGGTAAAGTATAGTAAAGTATGGTATGGTAAAGTATGGTATGGTAAGGTATGGTATGGTAAGGTATGGTATGGTATGGGAAGGTATGGTATGGTAAGGTATGGTAAGGTATGGTATGGTAAGGTATGGTAAGGTATGGTAAAGTATGGTATGGTATGGTAAAGTATGGTATGGTATGGTATGGTATGGTATGGTATTGTATGATATGGTATTGTATGGTATGGTATGGTATGGTAAGGTAAAGTATGGTATGGTAAAGTATGGTATGGTAAAGTATGGTATGGTAAAGTATGGTATGGTAAAGTATGGTATGGTAAAGTATGGTATGAAAAAGTATGGTATGGTAAAGTATGGTATGGTATGGTAATGTATGGTATGGTAAAGTATGGTATGGTTAGGTATGGTATGGTAAGTTATGGTAAAGTATGGTATGGTAAAGTATGGTATGGTAAAGTATGGTATGGTAAAGTATGGTATGGTAAAGTATGGTATGGTAAAGTATGGTATGGTAAGGTATGGTATGGTAAAGTATGGTAAAGTATGGTATGGTATGGTAAAGTATGGTATGGTATGGTAATGTATGGTATGGTAAAGTATGGTATGGTAAGGTATGGTATGGTACGGTATGTTATGGTTTGGTAAGGTATGGTATGGTAAGGTATGGTATGGTAAGGTATGTATGGTAATGTATGGTAAAGTATGGTAAAGTAAGGTATGGTATGGTAAAGTATGGTATGGTATGGTAAAGCATGGTATGGTAAAGTATGTTATGGTAAGGAATGGGAAGGTAAGGTATGGTATGCTAAGGTATGGTATGGTATGGTAAGGTATGGTATGGTAAGGTATGGTATGGTATGGAAAGGTATGGTAAAGTATGGTATCGTAAAGTATGGTATGGTATGGTAAAGTATGGTATGGTAAAGTATGGTATGGTAATGTATGGTATGGTATGGTAAAATATGGTATGGAAAGGTATGGTATGGTAAGGTATGGTAAAGTATGGTATGGTAAGGTATGGTATGGTATGGTAAAGTATGGTATGGTAAAGTATAGTATGGTAAGGTATGGTATGGTATGGTAAAGTATGGTATGGTAAGGTATGGTATGGTAAGGTATGGTATGGTATGGTATGGTATGGTATGGTATGGTAAGGTATGGTAAAGTATAGTAAAGTATGGTATGGTAAAGTATGGCATGGTAAAGTATGGTATGGTATGGTAAGGTATGGTAAAGTATGGTATACATTACCGTACCATACCATACTTTACCATACCATACCATACTTTACCATACCATACCTTACCATACTATACTTTACCATACCATACTTTACCATACCATACCATACCTTACCATACTTACCATACCTTATCATACCATACCTTACCATTACCATACCATACTTTACCATACCATACTTTACCATACCAAACTGTACCATACCATACTTTACCATACCATACCATACCATACCAGCATGAGCTCGAGATTTTAATACCGGTACCATCTGCTCATCAGTACAAGTCGAATGAGCCCAAACAGCATGAGTCTATGATGCGCCAAACCCGAGATCCAGTAGGTAGCCCTAGGGTCCAACATGAGTTCCATCTTGTGATATTGGTCCCGACTTCCGAACCCGAAATGCAGTTTTAAAATTAATTATTAGTGTGAGACAGGATTAATTTAGTTACACTAACGTTAATCTAATTAACTGTAATTCTTATTAAATTTTTGAGACGTTAGTGTAACTAATAGGTTAATTCTAATTGACGGTTAGTGTAATTGACGACGTCACAAAATCAATGCGAACTAACGTTAGCAAAAATTGATGTTAGTGTAATTGATTAGTTACGGAATTAATCTTCAATCTTATTGATCAATTTTCAATTCTAATTGAAATTAACGGCCAACACTGGCCGTCATCATACCAGTAGCAAAGTGACGACATAAGTACCATTACGGCGAGTTGACGACGCGCCGCTCAGCATGTGCCGAGGCGAAACGGTAGATACAATTCTGATGTCGTTAAGTGTGCGTTATAGTATAGGCTTTTATATAAAGAATACTGAACGCCTCGAGTTGAGGCCGTGCCGAACCTATTGTTGTGCGACCACTTTACTCTTATTTTACCTTGAACTCTTGTAGCTTATTATCCAAAGTTGATGTTCGAAAGCATTTCACTAAATGATTAAAATCTGATATCATCCATAACCGTCGTGAGCTGTCACAAGGATGTTCACAGCTAACGTTATTTTCGTTTACACCAAATATTTTCCATACTCCTCGGTTCCACTGTGCACCATTCATCACAACAGCATCAACACAAATTCCGCTGTTTTCCATTAGTACAATACATTCTAAAATTAATTTATGCAGCGGTACGCTTTTGCAAGAATTCTTAGACAAAAAGCATCCTAAGGCTTGAACCCATCGACCTCAAAAAGGCACAAACTTGAAAACCAAAGCATGGTCCGCTGATGTATTTTTCAAATCCTCTGAGGTGTGTTGCCCCAGATCAACAAAACCATTAAATTTCATTGATTGAGGATCAAAATAAACGCCTTCGCTTAATTTCATCTCATCCACTAATATAACTCCTCGTTTCTCTAAAAACATTTCACTACAATTTGTTAAATTTTTTGGAGATTCTTGATTTTGTAATACTTCCTGATGCTCAGTATTCATTTGTTGTACTTGGTGCTGCTTATGGTATGATTCGGACATTTCTTGTACGTGAATAGTACATGCTTGGAGTTCATGTATCGGTAAGGGAATAAACTGATGCTCGATCGTGGGCAAAGCTTCATTCTTTAGGTTTTTTCTTTCTGTAGGAATAATTGTGAGCTCTCCTTTTATATATAATTTTTCATACATCTTTATGTGCTCTTCTTTGAACTGAAGGTGACAAATAAAATCCGTTGATTTTAAAGCAAATCCTAAAGACCTTTTCCAATTTTCTAATTTTGCCGGAGTCTGTAAATTAATATTAACAAAAGAGTATCAATTAAAAATGTTAATTTATTACGATAAATAAAAAAGTAAAAATTTCATCTATCTTCTATCTTCTATCTATCTATCTAAATATATAAAAGAAGAAACTGACTGACTGACTGACTGACTGATTGACTGACTGACTGACTGACTGACTGACTGACATATCAACGCACAGCCCAAACCGCTGGTTCTAGAGATTCCAAATTTGTCACGTAGGTTCCTTATAAGGTCTAGGGGTGCACTAAGAAAGGATTTTTCAAAATTCACCCCCTAAAAGGTTAAAATGGGGGACCAAAGTTTGTATGGCAAATCAAGATTTGTTAGATTATTTTATTCGAAACTTCACAGGAGTATTCCTAACAAAAAATGAGTAAACACGTGTTTCAAGTTTTTTGAAAATTAAACCCCTAAAAGGGGCAAATGTGGTCACAAAGTCTGAAATTCAACATGGGTATCGTATCCTTTTTGAGTACTTATAGTACGCGGGCGAAGCCGCGGGAAAAGGCTAGTATTTTATAGGAGGAATTATTACATACCGTTGGTCGAAAAAATGATGGGGACTGAGTTATTTTCTTTTTTACTTTACGCCCACTTGGACAACTTTTTATGGCACAAATTTTTCCCATTATTGTACTATTCGGGTACCTATAAATTTTATAACACTAAAACCAATTGCAATCGATCTATAATCACCGCCAGGACTATTGTAGCCGATAAGCATATCGTGCTGATAGATCGATCGCAGCGCCGGGCTAAGCCGGTCGACTTTCTGTCCCATGTGACGAGAACCTCGTGAAGGCCAAGAAGGACGTCCAGCAAGTATCTAGGCTTGACTCACGAGGTTACCGCCATCATCGGGTCAGATACAGAAGGCGGTAATCTTGGACACAACGCCTAGATGCGCCACCCTGCGCCTTGCTCCGTTGCCGGTGAAACCCCACGTTATGATTTTTTATAAGTAGTGTTTTATCGTGTTTTCGATATATTTTTGTTGGAAATATTATGTCTATGATAATTTGTCTATGCCATACATTGTTCATAGTCTATATTGTTACTTAATCTGTGGACCCTAGGCCACTTCCTTCTTGTCATGGCGCTCTAGCTAGCTACTGCATGTAAGAGATTGTGTCGTCCCATTTATATTTTATTTTAATGTATTTACAACTTCTACAAACTTATATTTTAAACTGATTATATGTGATCGAATGTGAAGATTCAATACATGTATTAATCACCTGTTGTTGCATTTTCTTTTCTGATCTCGGGTATCGCACGCCGCCGCTTCCCAGCGTATAGTTCCCTGTCTGCTATTTTAACAGGTTAAGGGCCTAGTTAATCTAAATATAAGCGAAGAAAAGCATTTTTATTTCAAAGGCGTGAAGATATATTCATAGATTACCCGAGTCATGCCGCAACAAGTTGAAGGGACGACATCTTGCAACATAACCTCAAATTCTGGTATTGAAAAATTAAAAGGATTGGACAACTACATAAATTGGAAGTTTGCTATTAGAATGGTGCTCACGCTGGATGGTTTGTGGGGCTGCGTGGATGGAACCGACACGGATGCCACGCGGAATGCTCGAGCGTTGGCGAAAATTTGTCTATCATGTGAACCTAACCTTTACCAAATTGTTCGTGAAGCTACGACCGCTAAGGCTGCCTGGAAATCATTATCGGATACTTTTGAAGACAAAGGGCTATACAGACGTGTGCTCCTATTGCGACAATTGCACAGAATCGAATATAGCCACTTCTCAAACATGTCAGATTACATAGAAGGTGTCCTTAAGCTCGTCACGCAGCTATCCGATATTGGAAAAGTAATCGCCGACGAAGAAACAGCAGAAATTCTCCTGTCGGGGTTACCTGAGGAGTTCAACGTGCTAGTGTCCAGCCTCGAGACAGCCAGTTTAACACAAACATTATCAAGCGAAGTAGTCCGTTCAAGGCTTTTACAAGAGGATCACCGGCGCAACCAATCTAATCAAAATAGAGACAACCTAGCCTTCGTGGCCAATCAGAAGAAAAAGGGAAATACCTGTACCTACTGTCGGAGGTACGGACATGCTGCAAGCCGCTGCTTCAAACGGAAAAGAGACGAGGCGAAGAAAAATGGATCAGAACATAAGGAACACACTATGTTTGCCTCGGCTTTCTTGGCTGCACATGCTAAGGAGTATGTTCTCGACTCCGGGGCTTCGACGCATATGTCCGGCGACCTCTCCTTACTTCATGATGTTAAGACTAAGAAGTGTGTGATTACAATTGCAAATGGACATCAACTTAACAGTGAACTTATTGGTAAGACAGTTATTTCTCCTGAAGTTTCTCTAGACAATGTTCTCTATGTTGGTTTATCTAAAAATTTGTTGTCTGTTAGTGAAATTGCCAATAGAGGCTATGTTGTTGTTTTCTCAAAAGATAATTGTAATATTTATAGTAAATGTAAAATCACAGGCAATCAGGTTTTAACTATGAACAAACATAAGTTAAAAGTAGATGTGCAAAGTCGACCTGACCCCCAAGTAGGTGACTCTATGTCCCTGTATAGGCAGGGAGCCATGAGTGCCAATGCTGCTGCTGCTGTGCCATATTCTATTATGCACAAGCGCTTAGGTCATCTGAATCGTCAAGGTATGTCTTTACTAGGTGGAGGGAATCAGTGTGGTGTCGTTTTTCAGCCTGAAGACGGCGTGCCCGCTAGGTGCATTGCTTGCCTTACTGGGAAGATGTTTGAAACATCGTTTCCGCAGTCAAGTGCAACGCGTGCTGCCAACCTTCTGGACCTGGTGCACAGTGACATTGCCGGACCGGTTCACGTACCCAGCTGGGGCGGAGCTCGTTATTTGCTGACGTTTACCGATGACAAATCAAGACGCACCTTCGGCTACCTTCTCAAGAACAAGTCTGAGGTGAGTTCACATTTTGTTCATTTTAAAACATTACTTGAAAAACAAACTGGATTGCATATTAAGGTTTTACGTACAGACCAAGGTACTGAATATTGCAATAAAAATTTGTCCGATTACCTTAAAAAGGAAGGGATAGTTCACCAATCTACTTGTGCTTATAGCCCCTCTCAGAATGGTACGAGCGAAAGGTGTAATCGTACGATTTTTGAAAAAGCTCGAGCCATGTTACAGGAATCTCAGTTACCCGATCGTTACTGGGGCGAAGCTGTAATGACAGCCATTTATTTAAAAAATAGGTCGCCTACCAGTGCATTATCAGGCCGAATTCCTGAGTGTGAATGGACCGGATCTAATATAGATCTTAGTCATCTGCGCGTTTTTGGCTGTGTAGCATATGCTCATGTACCTAATCAGAAGAGACGTAAGCTTGATGCAAAAGCAAAGCAGTTTATCTTTGTAGGTTATGGTGAAACGATCAAGGGATATCGCTTAATAGATCCAGTCAATCCTAAAAGGGTTATTTATTCTAGAAGCGTTGTTTTTCTTGAGGACAAATTTATGGGAAAAAGTTGACATGCACGCGCTGGCGCCAAAAGAGAAAATTTTATTATTTTTGATAATTTTATTAATGAATCCAATGTTAATGATCATTTTAAAAATAATAACAATATTTTGAGCTGTAATAATGGTTCAAATACAAACTGTGATATTAGTAATGGTAGTAATAATAACTGTGATAACAGCCTTAATAGTCCTAGAAGTGACAGTGTAAATAATGAAATGTCTAATCGGAACTCTTCAACGGTTTCAGAGGAGGAGGCGAGCTTACCAATGCAGTCACCACTGTCTGACCTATATCGCACAACTGAAGATGCCATCGAGGACGGCGAAGAGGATGTGGTGCTGTCTAGCCCTTCTCCCTCTCCACCCCAGCCTACTGCATCTCCAGATTACGAGCCGATGTTAGCGGAAGCACCTGCTGTTCCAGCTACCTCTCGCCCTGTGCGGAGAACCCGAGGTATTTTTCCCGAAAGGTTTGATGATTTTCACATATCGTCACTGATGGCTGCTGCTAGTTTATCACATGAGCCGGTTACTTTCCGTGAGGCCATGAATTCACCTGAAAAGGATGATTGGTATGATGCCATGGAAGGTGAGTTAAACTCAATGATTAAAAATAATGTGTGGGAGTTAGTAGATCGTCCACAGAATGTTAATGTTGTTAAAAATAAATGGGTCTTTAAGAAAAAATATGATGCTACAGGTAACTTTACTAGGTATAAAGCAAGACTAGTAGCTTGCGGTTATAGTCAGAAAGAAGGAGTTGATTATGCAGATACCTATTCGCCTGTGGTTAGACATTCAACATTAAGAATTTTGTTTGCTATTGCAAATCAGTTGGATCTGTGTAGGGATCACATTGACGTCACCACCGCTTTTTTGAATGGCGAATTAGACGAAAAGATCTACATGGAGCAGCCAACCGGTTTTCAATCCAATAATAATAAGGTCTGTTTACTTAAAAAATGTATTTATGGCTTGAAACAAGCTAGCCGTATGTGGAATATTAAGATTCACACATTGCTCTGTAAAAATGGATTCTTACAAAGTAAATGTGAGCCATGTGTGTATGTTTGTAAAAATGAAACCACATACATAATTATAGCTTTATTTGTAGACGATTTTTATGTGTTTCACAATAATTGTATTGAAACAGTTACATCATTGCTAAAACAGCACTTTGAAATCCGTCATCTTGGCACTTTAAAAAATTGCTTAGGGATGAATGTTACCAGACACAATAATGTAACTGTTTTGGATCAGCATGATTATATTAAGAGGCTGCTTGAGCGTTATCATATGTCTGATAGTAAACCAGTTTCAACTCCACTACCTGTAAATTGTAAATTAGAAAAGTCTAACAAGCCTTTAGATGACAATACCTATCAGTATAGGCAACTACTTGGCTCACTAATGTTTTTGTCTGTTTGTACTCGTCCAGACATTTCATACGCGTGTAGTCAATTAAGTCAGTACAATACGTGTTTCGATGAAAGCCATTGGCGGACTGCAAAGCGAGTATTGAGGTACTTAGCCGGTACTATCAATTACGGTCTTTATTTTGAGAAGGATAAAAACTTTGAAATAAATGCATTTTCAGACGCCGACTGGGCTAATGATATAACGGACCGCAAGTCCTACAATGGCTTTGTAGTTAAACTAGGTAATAATGTCATCAATTGGGAAGCAAGAAAACAACGGTGTGTTGCACTTTCCAATACTGAGAGTGAATTTCTTTGTATATCTGATGTTTGCAAAGACATATGTTTTATCAGGAATTTCTTGACAGAAATAATTGATAAACAATTTTATGTCAGTGTTTACAACGACAATCAAAGTGCTCAAAAACTGTTGTTAGCAAAAGAATATTCTCATAGAAAAACCAAGCACATAGACTTGCGGTATTATTTTGTAAAGGACCTGATACACGAGGGTAAAATAAGTGTTAAGTATTTATGTACTGAGGAAATGATTGCCGATGTTCTCACAAAACCATTATGTGTACAAAAGCATCTTAAGTTTGTTAAAGCTCTGAAACTGAGAGGTTTAGAGACATAGTTGTTATGTAGATTCAGTCCTTTAGCTTTAACTAATGTTTCAATATCAATTTTTTTCTGTTTAGTATCTACTTATGTACTATGTACTCGTAATGATAAGTTGCAGTATATCATTATAACTTTATCCAATGTACAGCATAAGGAGGCGTGTTGGAAATATTATGTCTATGATAATTTGTCTATGCCATACATTGTTCATAGTCTATATTGTTACTTAATCTGTGGACCCTAGGCCACTTCCTTCTTGTCATGGCGCTCTAGCTAGCTACTGCATGTAAGAGATTGTGTCGTCCCATTTATATTTTATTTTAATGTATTTACAACTTCTACAAACTTATATTTTAAACTGATTATATGTGATCGAATGTGAAGATTCAATACATGTATTAATCACCTGTTGTTGCATTTTCTTTTCTGATCTCGGGTATCGCACGCCGCCGCTTCCCAGCGTATTTCCCTGTTCCCTGTCTGCTATTTTAACAATTTTTGTATTTTACTTTATTTATTTTTTGTAAAACGCCGTTTGTATAAATAAATACCCGCTATGACATATCCCAATATGACATATCACGTCACCAATTAAGTCACCGTCCTCGTTACCAGTGTTGCCAGACCGTACCTTTTGGTACGATTTTACGTACTATTTTGGACCTCTGCGTACCTTTAACGTACCCTGCGGAAAACCGTACTAATACCGTACTATTTGGCCTACCCGGCGAAAACCGTACTAAAAATCGTACTTTATAGCGTACCCGGCAAAAGCATACTAAAATTATACTTTGCAGCGCCAATCAGGCGTATTGATCCTAGTTCATGAACCGTAAATCCTAAAATTAACGATATAGAATGTGCATCGTAGTCAATATCGAGCGTGTTATCTAGTTAATACTGTCATCATGGTCTATCTAACTAAATATGGTCACTGTATTCAATCATAATTATTTTATACCACTATAACGCCACGTGTCAAATCAACTGCCACTAGACTGTGTCACAGAAATATAGGATGAAAGTAGCAGAAATCGTCACCAAAATGTGTAGTCACTAATCTGTGTCCTCGTGCGGGTTGGCCGTTACTTACCTCCATTCACATTGGCCCGAGTTTCTCATGAGAGTATCTATTCTAGGCATCAGCACTCGACTAATATCGTTACCTGAGGCCTACTGCCAACTTCAAAACCTCGCTATTTGCATCTCTTTTGCTCGTATAAGCAAGTGCGATAGCCAGGGAGAAAACAAAAATTTCGATATACGACTTTCGCGGTAGGCCCGCTGATCGTGGTTCTCAGAAGTTACCTTTACAATTTCAATGTAAAGCTAATTCTAATGCATATGCTTGTTAGAATGAGAGACAAATAGCTAAATTATAACCCGTACATCAATAAAAACCACCCTGATCTTATATGTGGCGATTTTGTAGAACTAAATAAAAATCGTACCTTTTTTGACACACGACCGTACTTTTATTAGGTGGTAGTGCTCTGGCAACACTGTCGTAATCTGACAGTATTTTTTTAGGTAAGGTTTTATACTTATTCTAGTTATCAATAATACTGAATTTTTAAACGCAGCGCACTTCACGCCGTCAATAACTGCTAAGTTCATATCATACGCTCAACTATACCCTAGCGCCACCCGGAGAGATTTGGAACTATTATTTACGCTTACAGCTGGACACTTTTTCGACCTTTCCCCTATATAAGATGGCGGTCCTTACCTTCTATTGTTCATGGCTCTGAATATAGGGCGATCGGCAGTGCCCCGACACCCGCAGCTGTTTATGGAGGTCGTTAAGAGTTATTTTACCTTTTTAGGGTTCCGTACCTCGAAAGGAAAAAACGGAACCCTTATAGGATCACTTTGTTGTCCGTCTGTCTGTCTGTCTGTCTGTCTGTCTGTCTGTCTGTCAAGACCATTTTTCTCAGGAACGCGTGGAGGTATCAAGCTGAAATTTATATCAAATACTCAGGTCTATTGTCCCTTGGACCTGTAAAAAAATCAAACTTAAAAGCCAACGCAATCAAAAGATACAGTCGTTTATGCTGCAAATTTTAGAGTTTCGGCACTCTCAAAACCTACGGGGTACTTCCCGTGAACTCAGAAACTTGAAATTTGGCACGAAGCAACGTCATATAGCATAGACAATGGAAAAATTACAAAAAGTAGACATTTTTAGTAAAATCATACAAAAAATTTTTTTTTTTAATTTTAAACTTACTACCTTTTTCCTCGTAAACGCGTAGAGGTATTAAATTGAAATTCATGTCAAATACTCAGGGCTATAGGACCTTTCAGATGTAGCAAAATCAAACTTTTATGTCAAGCCAATCAAAAGAGATAGCTATTTAAGTCGCATAATTTGAAACTGAGTACTCGCAAGAAACTCAAAACCTAAAGGGTACTTCCAGTAAACTCAGAAACTTGAAACTTGGCACGAAGAAACTTCATATAGCACAGATAAAGGAAAAATTTCGAAAACCGTAAATTTTTTGTTACATCATATAATAAAAATATTTTTAATAATTTAAAAGTTACTACCCCTATATACCTACAGGTTTGTACGGAACCCTCGGTGCGCGAGTCCGACTCGCACTTGGCCGGTTTTTTTTATTTATAATTTTAGCCATTTTCTACACATTCCGTCTGGTTTTTTATTTAAAATTAAGGTTAAAATGTGTAAATTCACTGGTAATTAATATACTTATCTAGTTTTGTATTTAAATAATAGTAGGGTTGGGCAGATGAAGTTAGATTCAGGCAGCTCGAGCGTTCATTTAAATATCTATAAAAAAAAAGTTTTTTGTTTTATTTAATGTGTATTGTTATGAGTACTAGTACTATCACCTTGCTTCACCAATACATTTTTTTGATGTTTTGAAGGCATCTCTGTAAACGTTGAGCTAGGGCCGGTAGGGACGATTAGTTGGTGAGGTAGGGTCGGTAGGGGCGATTTGTAGGGAAAGTGTTGACAGTTTGGTTAAGTTTTAAATCGTTAACAGCCGAAAAAGGTAGTACTATCTGTCCCATTCTAATTCATCTTGGTTAACCATAAATAACCAAAGAGACAACTATATGAAAAAAACGTCTGGCTTATTACTGCTGATCTGTTCTTTGAGATATCTGTGGTAGAACGCCATAAAAGTGGAATACAAGTGCTCCACTCCGTCATTGTAAAAAAATACACGTGCGTCGTTAGGTTGGCCCGTTACCCTGCAGAAGCAAACACAAAGTGAGCGAGTGCGAGTGTGATTGATTCCCTCGCCTCACCCCCTCGCGATCTTTGACTCGCGACCAAAAAACCGACAACAAGCGGAGCGACAGCGACGCGAGCCGAGGAAAGACGAGGGGACACGAGCGCACCGTCCACACTCTCGTACTCGCGTTCCCTCCTGTAGCCTCGTGGAGTCTGGATGGGGCAGTAAATATTTAAGGCCTTGACTATTTATCAGGCAAGTAATACATTAGTAAGGTAATACATGACAAGAAAATAAAAATAAATTAGGAAATTACAATAGTTTATTTCGTAAGTTACCATACTCCTCTCATTCTCAAATGTGATCAGTTATTACCATACCATACCATACCATACCAGCATGAGCTCGAGATTTTAATACCGGTACCATCTGCTCATCAGTACAAGTCGAATGAGCCCAAACAGCATGAGTCTATGATGCGCCAAACCCGAGATCCAGTAGGTAGCCCTAGGGTCCAACATGAGTTCCATCTTGTGATATTGGTCCCGACTTCCGAACCCGAAATGCAGTTTTAAAATTAATTATTAGTGTGAGACAGGATTAATTTAGTTACACTAACGTTAATCTAATTAACTGTAATTCTTATTAAATTTTTGAGACGTTAGTGTAACTAATAGGTTAATTCTAATTGACGGTTAGTGTAATTGACGACGTCACAAAATCAATGCGAACTAACGTTAGCAAAAATTGATGTTAGTGTAATTGATTAGTTACGGAATTAATCTTCAATCTTATTGATCAATTTTCAATTCTAATTGAAATTAACGGCCAACACTGGCCGTCATCATACCAGTAGCAAAGTGACGACATAAGTACCATTACGGCGAGTTGACGACGCGCCGCTCAGCATGTGCCGAGGCGAAACGGTAGATACAATTCTGATGTCGTTAAGTGTGCGTTATAGTATAGGCTTTTATATAAAGAATACTGAACGCCTCGAGTTGAGGCCGTGCCGAACCTATTGTTGTGCGACCACTTTACTCTTATTTTACCTTGAACTCTTGTAGCTTATTATCCAAAGTTGATGTTCGAAAGCATTTCACTAAATGATTAAAATCTGATATCATCCATAACCGTCGTGAGCTGTCACAAGGATGTTCACAGCTAACGTTATTTTCGTTTACACCAAATATTTTCCATACTCCTCGGTTCCACTGTGCACCATTCATCACAACAGCATCAACACAAATTCCGCTGTTTTCCATTAGTACAATACATTCTAAAATTAATTTATGCAGCGGTACGCTTTTGCAAGAATTCTTAGACAAAAAGCATCCTAAGGCTTGAACCCATCGACCTCAAAAAGGCACAAACTTGAAAACCAAAGCATGGTCCGCTGATGTATTTTTCAAATCCTCTGAGGTGTGTTGCCCCAGATCAACAAAACCATTAAATTTCATTGATTGAGGATCAAAATAAACGCCTTCGCTTAATTTCATCTCATCCACTAATATAACTCCTCGTTTCTCTAAAAACATTTCACTACAATTTGTTAAATTTTTTGGAGATTCTTGATTTTGTAATACTTCCTGATGCTCAGTATTCATTTGTTGTACTTGGTGCTGCTTATGGTATGATTCGGACATTTCTTGTACGTGAATAGTACATGCTTGGAGTTCATGTATCGGTAAGGGAATAAACTGATGCTCGATCGTGGGCAAAGCTTCATTCTTTAGGTTTTTTCTTTCTGTAGGAATAATTGTGAGCTCTCCTTTTATATATAATTTTTCATACATCTTTATGTGCTCTTCTTTGAACTGAAGGTGACAAATAAAATCCGTTGATTTTAAAGCAAATCCTAAAGACCTTTTCCAATTTTCTAATTTTGCCGGAGTCTGTAAATTAATATTAACAAAAGAGTATCAATTAAAAATGTTAATTTATTACGATAAATAAAAAAGTAAAAATTTCATCTATCTTCTATCTTCTATCTATCTATCTAAATATATAAAAGAAGAAACTGACTGACTGACTGACTGACTGATTGACTGACTGACTGACTGACTGACTGACTGACATATCAACGCACAGCCCAAACCGCTGGTTCTAGAGATTCCAAATTTGTCACGTAGGTTCCTTATAAGGTCTAGGGGTGCACTAAGAAAGGATTTTTCAAAATTCACCCCCTAAAAGGTTAAAATGGGGGACCAAAGTTTGTATGGCAAATCAAGATTTGTTAGATTATTTTATTCGAAACTTCACAGGAGTATTCCTAACAAAAAATGAGTAAACACGTGTTTCAAGTTTTTTGAAAATTAAACCCCTAAAAGGGGCAAATGTGGTCACAAAGTCTGAAATTCAACATGGGTATCGTATCCTTTTTGAGTACTTATAGTACGCGGGCGAAGCCGCGGGAAAAGGCTAGTATTTTATAGGAGGAATTATTACATACCGTTGGTCGAAAAAATGATGGGGACTGAGTTATTTTCTTTTTTACTTTACGCCCACTTGGACAACTTTTTATGGCACAAATTTTTCCCATTATTGTACTATTCGGGTACCTATAAATTTTATAACACTAAAACCAATTGCAATCGATCTATAATCACCGCCAGGACTATTGTAGCCGATAAGCATATCGTGCTGATAGATCGATCGCAGCGCCGGGCTAAGCCGGTCGACTTTCTGTCCCATGTGACGAGAACCTCGTGAAGGCCAAGAAGGACGTCCAGCAAGTATCTAGGCTTGACTCACGAGGTTACCGCCATCATCGGGTCAGATACAGAAGGCGGTAATCTTGGACACAACGCCTAGATGCGCCACCCTGCGCCTTGCTCCGTTGCCGGTGAAACCCCACGTTATGATTTTTTATAAGTAGTGTTTTATCGTGTTTTCGATATATTTTTGTTGGAAATATTATGTCTATGATAATTTGTCTATGCCATACATTGTTCATAGTCTATATTGTTACTTAATCTGTGGACCCTAGGCCACTTCCTTCTTGTCATGGCGCTCTAGCTAGCTACTGCATGTAAGAGATTGTGTCGTCCCATTTATATTTTATTTTAATGTATTTACAACTTCTACAAACTTATATTTTAAACTGATTATATGTGATCGAATGTGAAGATTCAATACATGTATTAATCACCTGTTGTTGCATTTTCTTTTCTGATCTCGGGTATCGCACGCCGCCGCTTCCCAGCGTATAGTTCCCTGTCTGCTATTTTAACAGGTTAAGGGCCTAGTTAATCTAAATATAAGCGAAGAAAAGCATTTTTATTTCAAAGGCGTGAAGATATATTCATAGATTACCCGAGTCATGCCGCAACAAGTTGAAGGGACGACATCTTGCAACATAACCTCAAATTCTGGTATTGAAAAATTAAAAGGATTGGACAACTACATAAATTGGAAGTTTGCTATTAGAATGGTGCTCACGCTGGATGGTTTGTGGGGCTGCGTGGATGGAACCGACACGGATGCCACGCGGAATGCTCGAGCGTTGGCGAAAATTTGTCTATCATGTGAACCTAACCTTTACCAAATTGTTCGTGAAGCTACGACCGCTAAGGCTGCCTGGAAATCATTATCGGATACTTTTGAAGACAAAGGGCTATACAGACGTGTGCTCCTATTGCGACAATTGCACAGAATCGAATATAGCCACTTCTCAAACATGTCAGATTACATAGAAGGTGTCCTTAAGCTCGTCACGCAGCTATCCGATATTGGAAAAGTAATCGCCGACGAAGAAACAGCAGAAATTCTCCTGTCGGGGTTACCTGAGGAGTTCAACGTGCTAGTGTCCAGCCTCGAGACAGCCAGTTTAACACAAACATTATCAAGCGAAGTAGTCCGTTCAAGGCTTTTACAAGAGGATCACCGGCGCAACCAATCTAATCAAAATAGAGACAACCTAGCCTTCGTGGCCAATCAGAAGAAAAAGGGAAATACCTGTACCTACTGTCGGAGGTACGGACATGCTGCAAGCCGCTGCTTCAAACGGAAAAGAGACGAGGCGAAGAAAAATGGATCAGAACATAAGGAACACACTATGTTTGCCTCGGCTTTCTTGGCTGCACATGCTAAGGAGTATGTTCTCGACTCCGGGGCTTCGACGCATATGTCCGGCGACCTCTCCTTACTTCATGATGTTAAGACTAAGAAGTGTGTGATTACAATTGCAAATGGACATCAACTTAACAGTGAACTTATTGGTAAGACAGTTATTTCTCCTGAAGTTTCTCTAGACAATGTTCTCTATGTTGGTTTATCTAAAAATTTGTTGTCTGTTAGTGAAATTGCCAATAGAGGCTATGTTGTTGTTTTCTCAAAAGATAATTGTAATATTTATAGTAAATGTAAAATCACAGGCAATCAGGTTTTAACTATGAACAAACATAAGTTAAAAGTAGATGTGCAAAGTCGACCTGACCCCCAAGTAGGTGACTCTATGTCCCTGTATAGGCAGGGAGCCATGAGTGCCAATGCTGCTGCTGCTGTGCCATATTCTATTATGCACAAGCGCTTAGGTCATCTGAATCGTCAAGGTATGTCTTTACTAGGTGGAGGGAATCAGTGTGGTGTCGTTTTTCAGCCTGAAGACGGCGTGCCCGCTAGGTGCATTGCTTGCCTTACTGGGAAGATGTTTGAAACATCGTTTCCGCAGTCAAGTGCAACGCGTGCTGCCAACCTTCTGGACCTGGTGCACAGTGACATTGCCGGACCGGTTCACGTACCCAGCTGGGGCGGAGCTCGTTATTTGCTGACGTTTACCGATGACAAATCAAGACGCACCTTCGGCTACCTTCTCAAGAACAAGTCTGAGGTGAGTTCACATTTTGTTCATTTTAAAACATTACTTGAAAAACAAACTGGATTGCATATTAAGGTTTTACGTACAGACCAAGGTACTGAATATTGCAATAAAAATTTGTCCGATTACCTTAAAAAGGAAGGGATAGTTCACCAATCTACTTGTGCTTATAGCCCCTCTCAGAATGGTACGAGCGAAAGGTGTAATCGTACGATTTTTGAAAAAGCTCGAGCCATGTTACAGGAATCTCAGTTACCCGATCGTTACTGGGGCGAAGCTGTAATGACAGCCATTTATTTAAAAAATAGGTCGCCTACCAGTGCATTATCAGGCCGAATTCCTGAGTGTGAATGGACCGGATCTAATATAGATCTTAGTCATCTGCGCGTTTTTGGCTGTGTAGCATATGCTCATGTACCTAATCAGAAGAGACGTAAGCTTGATGCAAAAGCAAAGCAGTTTATCTTTGTAGGTTATGGTGAAACGATCAAGGGATATCGCTTAATAGATCCAGTCAATCCTAAAAGGGTTATTTATTCTAGAAGCGTTGTTTTTCTTGAGGACAAATTTATGGGAAAAAGTTGACATGCACGCGCTGGCGCCAAAAGAGAAAATTTTATTATTTTTGATAATTTTATTAATGAATCCAATGTTAATGATCATTTTAAAAATAATAACAATATTTTGAGCTGTAATAATGGTTCAAATACAAACTGTGATATTAGTAATGGTAGTAATAATAACTGTGATAACAGCCTTAATAGTCCTAGAAGTGACAGTGTAAATAATGAAATGTCTAATCGGAACTCTTCAACGGTTTCAGAGGAGGAGGCGAGCTTACCAATGCAGTCACCACTGTCTGACCTATATCGCACAACTGAAGATGCCATCGAGGACGGCGAAGAGGATGTGGTGCTGTCTAGCCCTTCTCCCTCTCCACCCCAGCCTACTGCATCTCCAGATTACGAGCCGATGTTAGCGGAAGCACCTGCTGTTCCAGCTACCTCTCGCCCTGTGCGGAGAACCCGAGGTATTTTTCCCGAAAGGTTTGATGATTTTCACATATCGTCACTGATGGCTGCTGCTAGTTTATCACATGAGCCGGTTACTTTCCGTGAGGCCATGAATTCACCTGAAAAGGATGATTGGTATGATGCCATGGAAGGTGAGTTAAACTCAATGATTAAAAATAATGTGTGGGAGTTAGTAGATCGTCCACAGAATGTTAATGTTGTTAAAAATAAATGGGTCTTTAAGAAAAAATATGATGCTACAGGTAACTTTACTAGGTATAAAGCAAGACTAGTAGCTTGCGGTTATAGTCAGAAAGAAGGAGTTGATTATGCAGATACCTATTCGCCTGTGGTTAGACATTCAACATTAAGAATTTTGTTTGCTATTGCAAATCAGTTGGATCTGTGTAGGGATCACATTGACGTCACCACCGCTTTTTTGAATGGCGAATTAGACGAAAAGATCTACATGGAGCAGCCAACCGGTTTTCAATCCAATAATAATAAGGTCTGTTTACTTAAAAAATGTATTTATGGCTTGAAACAAGCTAGCCGTATGTGGAATATTAAGATTCACACATTGCTCTGTAAAAATGGATTCTTACAAAGTAAATGTGAGCCATGTGTGTATGTTTGTAAAAATGAAACCACATACATAATTATAGCTTTATTTGTAGACGATTTTTATGTGTTTCACAATAATTGTATTGAAACAGTTACATCATTGCTAAAACAGCACTTTGAAATCCGTCATCTTGGCACTTTAAAAAATTGCTTAGGGATGAATGTTACCAGACACAATAATGTAACTGTTTTGGATCAGCATGATTATATTAAGAGGCTGCTTGAGCGTTATCATATGTCTGATAGTAAACCAGTTTCAACTCCACTACCTGTAAATTGTAAATTAGAAAAGTCTAACAAGCCTTTAGATGACAATACCTATCAGTATAGGCAACTACTTGGCTCACTAATGTTTTTGTCTGTTTGTACTCGTCCAGACATTTCATACGCGTGTAGTCAATTAAGTCAGTACAATACGTGTTTCGATGAAAGCCATTGGCGGACTGCAAAGCGAGTATTGAGGTACTTAGCCGGTACTATCAATTACGGTCTTTATTTTGAGAAGGATAAAAACTTTGAAATAAATGCATTTTCAGACGCCGACTGGGCTAATGATATAACGGACCGCAAGTCCTACAATGGCTTTGTAGTTAAACTAGGTAATAATGTCATCAATTGGGAAGCAAGAAAACAACGGTGTGTTGCACTTTCCAATACTGAGAGTGAATTTCTTTGTATATCTGATGTTTGCAAAGACATATGTTTTATCAGGAATTTCTTGACAGAAATAATTGATAAACAATTTTATGTCAGTGTTTACAACGACAATCAAAGTGCTCAAAAACTGTTGTTAGCAAAAGAATATTCTCATAGAAAAACCAAGCACATAGACTTGCGGTATTATTTTGTAAAGGACCTGATACACGAGGGTAAAATAAGTGTTAAGTATTTATGTACTGAGGAAATGATTGCCGATGTTCTCACAAAACCATTATGTGTACAAAAGCATCTTAAGTTTGTTAAAGCTCTGAAACTGAGAGGTTTAGAGACATAGTTGTTATGTAGATTCAGTCCTTTAGCTTTAACTAATGTTTCAATATCAATTTTTTTCTGTTTAGTATCTACTTATGTACTATGTACTCGTAATGATAAGTTGCAGTATATCATTATAACTTTATCCAATGTACAGCATAAGGAGGCGTGTTGGAAATATTATGTCTATGATAATTTGTCTATGCCATACATTGTTCATAGTCTATATTGTTACTTAATCTGTGGACCCTAGGCCACTTCCTTCTTGTCATGGCGCTCTAGCTAGCTACTGCATGTAAGAGATTGTGTCGTCCCATTTATATTTTATTTTAATGTATTTACAACTTCTACAAACTTATATTTTAAACTGATTATATGTGATCGAATGTGAAGATTCAATACATGTATTAATCACCTGTTGTTGCATTTTCTTTTCTGATCTCGGGTATCGCACGCCGCCGCTTCCCAGCGTATTTCCCTGTTCCCTGTCTGCTATTTTAACAATTTTTGTATTTTACTTTATTTATTTTTTGTAAAACGCCGTTTGTATAAATAAATACCCGCTATGACATATCCCAATATGACATATCACGTCACCAATTAAGTCACCGTCCTCGTTACCAGTGTTGCCAGACCGTACCTTTTGGTACGATTTTACGTACTATTTTGGACCTCTGCGTACCTTTAACGTACCCTGCGGAAAACCGTACTAATACCGTACTATTTGGCCTACCCGGCGAAAACCGTACTAAAAATCGTACTTTATAGCGTACCCGGCAAAAGCATACTAAAATTATACTTTGCAGCGCCAATCAGGCGTATTGATCCTAGTTCATGAACCGTAAATCCTAAAATTAACGATATAGAATGTGCATCGTAGTCAATATCGAGCGTGTTATCTAGTTAATACTGTCATCATGGTCTATCTAACTAAATATGGTCACTGTATTCAATCATAATTATTTTATACCACTATAACGCCACGTGTCAAATCAACTGCCACTAGACTGTGTCACAGAAATATAGGATGAAAGTAGCAGAAATCGTCACCAAAATGTGTAGTCACTAATCTGTGTCCTCGTGCGGGTTGGCCGTTACTTACCTCCATTCACATTGGCCCGAGTTTCTCATGAGAGTATCTATTCTAGGCATCAGCACTCGACTAATATCGTTACCTGAGGCCTACTGCCAACTTCAAAACCTCGCTATTTGCATCTCTTTTGCTCGTATAAGCAAGTGCGATAGCCAGGGAGAAAACAAAAATTTCGATATACGACTTTCGCGGTAGGCCCGCTGATCGTGGTTCTCAGAAGTTACCTTTACAATTTCAATGTAAAGCTAATTCTAATGCATATGCTTGTTAGAATGAGAGACAAATAGCTAAATTATAACCCGTACATCAATAAAAACCACCCTGATCTTATATGTGGCGATTTTGTAGAACTAAATAAAAATCGTACCTTTTTTGACACACGACCGTACTTTTATTAGGTGGTAGTGCTCTGGCAACACTGTCGTAATCTGACAGTATTTTTTTAGGTAAGGTTTTATACTTATTCTAGTTATCAATAATACTGAATTTTTAAACGCAGCGCACTTCACGCCGTCAATAACTGCTAAGTTCATATCATACGCTCAACTATACCCTAGCGCCACCCGGAGAGATTTGGAACTATTATTTACGCTTACAGCTGGACACTTTTTCGACCTTTCCCCTATATAAGATGGCGGTCCTTACCTTCTATTGTTCATGGCTCTGAATATAGGGCGATCGGCAGTGCCCCGACACCCGCAGCTGTTTATGGAGGTCGTTAAGAGTTATTTTACCTTTTTAGGGTTCCGTACCTCGAAAGGAAAAAACGGAACCCTTATAGGATCACTTTGTTGTCCGTCTGTCTGTCTGTCTGTCTGTCTGTCTGTCTGTCTGTCAAGACCATTTTTCTCAGGAACGCGTGGAGGTATCAAGCTGAAATTTATATCAAATACTCAGGTCTATTGTCCCTTGGACCTGTAAAAAAATCAAACTTAAAAGCCAACGCAATCAAAAGATACAGTCGTTTATGCTGCAAATTTTAGAGTTTCGGCACTCTCAAAACCTACGGGGTACTTCCCGTGAACTCAGAAACTTGAAATTTGGCACGAAGCAACGTCATATAGCATAGACAATGGAAAAATTACAAAAAGTAGACATTTTTAGTAAAATCATACAAAAAATTTTTTTTTTTAATTTTAAACTTACTACCTTTTTCCTCGTAAACGCGTAGAGGTATTAAATTGAAATTCATGTCAAATACTCAGGGCTATAGGACCTTTCAGATGTAGCAAAATCAAACTTTTATGTCAAGCCAATCAAAAGAGATAGCTATTTAAGTCGCATAATTTGAAACTGAGTACTCGCAAGAAACTCAAAACCTAAAGGGTACTTCCAGTAAACTCAGAAACTTGAAACTTGGCACGAAGAAACTTCATATAGCACAGATAAAGGAAAAATTTCGAAAACCGTAAATTTTTTGTTACATCATATAATAAAAATATTTTTAATAATTTAAAAGTTACTACCCCTATATACCTACAGGTTTGTACGGAACCCTCGGTGCGCGAGTCCGACTCGCACTTGGCCGGTTTTTTTTATTTATAATTTTAGCCATTTTCTACACATTCCGTCTGGTTTTTTATTTAAAATTAAGGTTAAAATGTGTAAATTCACTGGTAATTAATATACTTATCTAGTTTTGTATTTAAATAATAGTAGGGTTGGGCAGATGAAGTTAGATTCAGGCAGCTCGAGCGTTCATTTAAATATCTATAAAAAAAAAGTTTTTTGTTTTATTTAATGTGTATTGTTATGAGTACTAGTACTATCACCTTGCTTCACCAATACATTTTTTTGATGTTTTGAAGGCATCTCTGTAAACGTTGAGCTAGGGCCGGTAGGGACGATTAGTTGGTGAGGTAGGGTCGGTAGGGGCGATTTGTAGGGAAAGTGTTGACAGTTTGGTTAAGTTTTAAATCGTTAACAGCCGAAAAAGGTAGTACTATCTGTCCCATTCTAATTCATCTTGGTTAACCATAAATAACCAAAGAGACAACTATATGAAAAAAACGTCTGGCTTATTACTGCTGATCTGTTCTTTGAGATATCTGTGGTAGAACGCCATAAAAGTGGAATACAAGTGCTCCACTCCGTCATTGTAAAAAAATACACGTGCGTCGTTAGGTTGGCCCGTTACCCTGCAGAAGCAAACACAAAGTGAGCGAGTGCGAGTGTGATTGATTCCCTCGCCTCACCCCCTCGCGATCTTTGACTCGCGACCAAAAAACCGACAACAAGCGGAGCGACAGCGACGCGAGCCGAGGAAAGACGAGGGGACACGAGCGCACCGTCCACACTCTCGTACTCGCGTTCCCTCCTGTAGCCTCGTGGAGTCTGGATGGGGCAGTAAATATTTAAGGCCTTGACTATTTATCAGGCAAGTAATACATTAGTAAGGTAATACATGACAAGAAAATAAAAATAAATTAGGAAATTACAATAGTTTATTTCGTAAGTTACCATACTCCTCTCATTCTCAAATGTGATCAGTTATTTGCAAGTGGACAAGATTTATCATTAAATTCAATAAAATCTACTAATATCAAAATAATTTAGTGATTCATGGCAGTAAATAAATAAAAAACAATTAGATACTAAAATTAGATGTGAACTTGCTACATATTACGATTACTTTACATATATGATATAAGTATTGGTCAAGTCTGAGTCGATCTTAAGGAAAAATAAAAAATGATGTGATGGTACAGCACCCTTGTAGCGCGAGTCCAACTCGCACTTGGCCGGCATTTTATCATCTTGTAACGGTTACAGAAAGGGACTAAGGGCCGGTTGCACCAAAGCGTCTGTTAACGTCAACGTCATCGTTAAAAAAATCTTGTATGAAAAGTTTGACAGTTTTCTTTGATCAGTTCGTTGAAGTTGATCAGTTCGTTAGTTATGCGTGGTGGAAGTGGTGCAACCCACCCTAAGTTACTTGTTCTAGGCAGGGACTACTTTTTCTTCGACTCGTTGTCTTTGTGGCTTCGTTTATGCCTCGACAATGCTGATTTGTATCTAAATGATTTAGCACAAATTTCACAAGTATACTTATGCCCTGTATGTATTTTCGTGTGCACATTTAATAAGCTTTTTCTCGTAAACTTTTTATTACATACTTCACACGTGTAGGGTTTTATTTTAACAATTTTAACTTCCATATGAGAAGTTTGATGTCTCTTTAATGAAGAGAGATCCCTAAAGTTTTTACCACAAATTTCGCAACAAGCAGTTTTCTCTCCTTTCTTCCACTTAGTATTCGCTGTATGAGTTCCGATGTGTGAAACCAAACAGCTTCGACTTATAAATTGTTTTTTGCAATACTCGCAGGTGTATGGTTTATATCCTGTATGTCTCCTCATATGTACGGTTAAACTGCTCTTTTGTGTAAACTGATTATTACAAATTGTACATAAAAATGGTTTGTCATCTGTGTGTACTCTTTGATGTGTTCTTAAATGCGTGCTTTGAACAAAGGTTTTGCTACAAATATTGCAAGTATACGGTCTTTGTCCAGTGTGTGTCCTGAGATGCGCAATGATATCACCTCTCAGGGTAAACTGCCTTTGACATTGCTCGCATTCGTAGGGTTTTATGCCTAAGTGAATGCGACTATGAAGTTTTAGGTTATTAGTAGACTTGAATTTCTTATGGCATACATCACATTCGAAAACGTTCGGTCGGTTGTGAGTGTCTAAATGTTTGAGTAAGTAAAACTGTCTCGTGTATTTCTTACGACATATACCGCAGGAGTATGATTTGATTTCTATTCGGCGACTAGGTGCGACCTCGTGTTCCTGAATATGCATGACTACGTTAGACTTGTCTGGGATAGATATGTCCCATGTATCAACTCTGTTGTTTTCCGCGACGGTGTCCGATGAGTCGTCTTCGGCCGCGTCACCTCCCACGCCCGGTGTCTCCGACTTCATCACAGGGGATTCATTATCTGAAGCAAAAAAAGTAATTTTAGACAAGTATTTGGATTTGTTTAAATATCACTACAGTTTAATTTTTTTTAGGTTTTTTTAGTACGCCTACAACTCTAGAGTCAAATGCGCATTGCCGATCCTTTTATATAAAATCTCTTATCTTAAAAAGTACAGCCCGCAAATCAATCCATTTATTTAAAAATCAATTTTTGCACATGTGTAGTTCGATCCTCTAATTTCGACAATATTATGGTTAATTGAACCTCATCAAAATTGAAAAGCATGATAGTTCAAAATGTTGTTATTGTACTATTCACGTGAAAAGATTGATGCCTGTTTAGTATAGAGTTGTTTATAAACTTTTTACCATGAATTTCACTCGCCGCGTCACCTCCCACGCCCGATGTGTCCGACTTCTCGGGAGACTCTTCACCTGATACAAAAAAGTAAATGCAGAGAAGTCTAGCCCGCTTTTTGGAAAAAAGTTTTCTATCTCAAAGTGTACAGCTCGCAATTAACTATTACTCACAACTTCTGTTAAAGATTGATGATGCCTGTTTAATATAGAGTTGTTTATGATATAAACTTCTTACCATGAATTTCAGTCGCCGCATCATTTCCATCACCCGAAGTCTCCGACTTCACGACGGGCTCCTCCTCTGGAGCAAAAAACTCAATCTAGAGAACAATCATGCTATAATTAACTTTGTATTAAGCAGAACGTCTGCTAACGATACCACAATATTTAGAAAAAAACCGGCTAAGTGCGTGTCGAACCACGCATAATGGAGGGTTCCGTAGATTCAATGGAAAAAGAACCAGACTAATACCAAAAGGACGTATCTGATGGAAATAACTCAAAAATGGCTAGACCTATAATGTTCAAAACAATTTTCGTAGAAAGTTTATGATAACGCGCATCTTCTCAATTTTTTTTTTATTTTTTGGACTGACGGTTCAAAACATACAGGGGGGGGGGGGGGGTGGCGGACGCTATTTTTCCGACTTTCGAAGCGATTATTTCTGAAAATATGGACTTAATCACAATGTTCAAAGAAACCTCAATGTTATTTTTAAAGACCTATCGATTGATGTGCAACGTGTTGATATTTGGTTACAATTTTTTTTTTAAATTTAGTTACATGTATGGAGCGCCACCCCTGAAAATATTGTTTTCTGAAATCTCACTACATAACTAAATAGCGGCATACAAAATACACCTTATGTCTAAATTTTATTAAGATACGTCTTATAGTTTCCGAGTAAAATGGCTGTGACATACGGACGGACGGACAGACGGACATGACGAAACTACAAGGGTTCCGTTTTTGCCATTTTGGCTACGGAATCCTAAAAAGGAAAAGCAGTCGCCATGCGCCTTGAGAGGCAAAAAGGATTTGGTGGATACCCACCAGGTAAGTCTCAGTAGCTCAGTAGTTGATAGGAACCACGGGCTGGGCATGTATCCCGAGGACTGGAATTTTCTGCTTTTCCTTTTTTGAGTTATGCAAAAATTTTACAATCCCTACTTTCCTAGTAACTCTTAAACCGCTGTACCGATTAGGATGAAATTTGGCGTGCCTATGTAAGACATCATCATCATCAATTATTTAAGAGCTGGGCTCTTGTCGGTGGAGCTTCTGCCTTCTCTGTGACAGCCTGATACGATTATTTTTTCCTTGACTTGATCCATGTATGCTGTTCTCGGCTTCCCTGGCTTCCTCTTTGCTTCATCTTTCCCTTCTAGGATATTCTTAATAAATTCGCCATGTCTTAGCAGATGTCCCAGCATCCTTCCTCTTATTTTATATGGTTCTCAACTAATTTCTCTTTTCTTTTATTCTACATAGAATATTGGTTTTTAAGATATATGAAATAGTAGATTGTTAACCAAGGGTTGAAAGTGACCCACTCCACCTGAGATATTTCTGGCGCTCGAACGAAGTGAGAGCGCCAATAGTTCGAGGGTGAAATGGGCAATTTCACCCGAGTTAAACACTGCTTTTCATTTTGACTGTGAGGAAAGTACAATACTACACGCACATATTATAAAACAGGTATATAAAGAATAAGTAAAATTTGAACAATTTAAAAAAGACAAATTCAATGTTTTGCCGGTGGTCTGAGAGGAGAGCATCCGGGTGGGCACCGGCTCAATCCACAATTAACACAGGTAATTACTTTCCACCCTAGGGATGAAATAGTACATTACTTACCAAGGACTGTAAAAGAAAGAAAGCCCGAAATCGTAGGTATTTGTGACCCGAGCCGCAGGCGAGGGTTGTAAATATGCGATAGAGGGCTTTTTTTTTACTGCCCGTGGTGAGTACACAATTTTACGTCTCCATCTGGCCATAATGCGAGTTTTACCGTACGCGTAGTGTGCGGTAAAACTCACATTATGGCCAGGTGTGACGTAAAAAGAAATGTTCCACCCGGCTATCTACCCAGGAAAATAAAACTTTCCGAGCAGGAGAGATGAAAATGTAATATTGTGATCCCATCGAGAAGGTGGTCGGGATTTTGTGATAAAATATCGCAAACTCATTATGTTCAGGCTGCTTTGATTCGCCTCGACGATTTACTACTCTTATGACCGTTTTATAAAAGCACTTTCTGGGATAAAAATATGTTATGGGACAATTAATCTTACAGAAATAGGCCTAGTCCCACAGTTAAGCTCAATAATGCTTGTGTTGTGGGTATTAGCCAACGATGAAAAAAAATGAAAAAGAAAAATGATTTATTCCTTAAAAAATTCTTTAGGAGTAGTTTTTTACGATATATATATAATAGATAGATATAAATACTCGTAAATACTAAAAAACATGTAGAAGACATTCATAACTCAGCAACAAATATGCGTGATAAACATACAAATAAATGCCCTGACCAGGATTTTAACCCGGGACCTGTTGTTTGTAGGCAGGTTCACTACCGCCTAAGCTTGCAGGTCGTTTATACAGAATGTAACAGAAATACTGGTGATCCGTTTAAGGGATTGGTATCGTATTACGACTAAGAAAAATAGGCAAAAAAATTTTTGGACGCAAAAAAAAAATTTTGTAAGGGACCCGTCGTCCTAGCCTGTCAACCCTCAATACAAAACCATTTTTTTTTGCGCGAAAAATGGATATTCTTTGTTTTCCATAATTAGAGTACGATACCAATCATCCTGTATAATTATAAGTAGTATAAGTACCGCTCTTTGGACTTACCGATCTCATCGTTGCTGTCCTCTAGTTTTTCTATGGGTTCTTCATCTGAAGCAACAATGATAGATAAAATACAATATTATCGTTGACGAAATGAAAATGATTAACTGATTGATTGATTGATCGTTACGAGACAGCTGACAGGAAGTTAAAGCACAAATACTATACCTTGTCATTTTTATATTTGGCTCTATGACTATCAGAGAATGCTTTAAGGCATAAAAACCACCTTTGGTATCTCTTTGATGAGCAATAAAGCTTAAATAAATAAATAAATGTGCGATATATAATTCTAAAAACCGGCCAAGTGCGTGTCGGACCACGCATAGGAGGGTTCCGTACCTTCAATGTAATAAGAACCAAACTAATGCCAAAGGGTCGTATCTGATGCCTATTGAAGAAGTTTTTTGGAGATAACTCAAAAATGTCTGACCCGATCAAAATAATTTTCGTAGAAAGTATATGATAAGGCACATCGCCTCAAATTTTTTCATATTTTTTGGACGTACGGTTCAAAAGTTACAGGGGGAGGGACACAATTTTTCTGACTTTCGAAGCGATTATTTCAGAAAATATTCACTTAATCACGAAATGGTCAAAGAAACCTCAATGTTATTTTTAAAGACCTATCGATTGATGTGTCACATGTTGATATTTGGTTAAAAACATTTTTTGAAATTTAGTTACATATATGGAGCGCCGGACTATTGGCACAGGACCGGGACAAGTGGCGTGCACGAAGAGAGGCCTATGCTCAGCAGTGGGCGATAAAGGGCTGATGATGATGATGATGGAGCGCCCCCCTAAAAATTTTTTTTTTTTCAAATTTAACTCCATAACTAAGTAGCGGCATACAAAATACACCTTATGTGTAAATTTTATTCAGATACGTCGTATAGTTTCCTAGTAAAATGGCTGTGACATACGGACGGACAGACAGACAGACATGACGAATCCATAAGGGTTCCGTTTTTTGCCATTTGGCTACGGAACCCTAAAAATGACTCTAAAACGCCTTAAGAGCGTTTTCACACTGTCCGATCCGATATCGGATGTGGAAAAAAGAAGCTGCTAGTGAATACCTTATAGCTTTAAGTCTGCGTTTTTGCGTTAGTGCTTTCTTTTAAGCAATTGACATTTGGTATTTTAAGAAAAATATACGCTGCTAATACGCAGACGCAACTTGTACGCAGTGACGTGCCCCATACAAAATATTTTTGACGCGAACCTTCCAAACCGTATTTTGAGCAGCGGTGTGGAGGGCATGCGATAAAAACGGTACGATGCGTCACTGCGATTCCGTAGCGTCACCGTATTTTAAGCAGCGGTGTATAATAAAACATCGCAACCTCATTAATTTCTGTCTTGTTATATTCGCCTCGATGACTTACTACTCTCAATTACTGCTTCATAAAAGTACAGTGAGTAGCAGATGTAGCTAAGCGGGTGAGCTGTTCATAATGAGCTTGTCACGACTTTATTGTTAAGGGAATAAGAGCGTGTGAAGGTCATTCTGAACACCTTGCCCGCTTAGCTGTGCTGTTCACTGTACCATGTTTGGACTTACCGATCTCATCTTTGCTGACCTCTGGCTTTTCTATGGGTTCTTCATCTGAAGCAAAAGTGATATTATGTAAACAGGGCCGTCTTTTCTTAAGGTTACACGGGGCACGTGCCCAGGGCCCCCATCCTCAGGGGGGCCCCGAAAGTTTTTTTACAGTCAACATTGTCCCTAATTGAGCGCCTGAGGGCCCCTGATTCTCAAAGTGCCCTAGAGCCCCGTCACATATTAAGACTGCCTTATATGTAAACACAACATAATCGTTTCGAACGTCTGACAGAATGGTGTAAGCTTAAATATGCCTACCTGTCATTTTACTGTTTGGCCCTATGGTTAACTGGTACAGAATTACTTAAGGCATTAAGTCCGCATTTTGTACGTTTGTATGTGCAATACGAAATAATTCTAAAAATGACTCTAAAACCCCATACATAATCTATAGATTGTCCCTAATGTTCAGTTTATTGTAAAATTTCGTTTATTTTTCTCATGTTTTGGTGAAATCCATACTAATATTATACATGCGAAAGTGTGTGTGTGTGTGTCTGATTTAGATCCGATTTAGATGAAATTTGGTACGAAGATAGTTTGAGTCCCGGGGAAGAACATCATCTCAGAAAGCAGGGGGAGAAAGTGGGGGTGGAAGCTTGTATGGAATTGTTGCTCCCTGAAGACGTAAAATAGCAAAAATAGCATATGCGTTCAATTAATATTTGCTATGACATTTTACTAAGGCGTTTCATTAATTCCTTATGGCGAATGTGAATCCCCAGACGAAGTGGCGGGCTAAAGCTATAAAGAGTATTTATTTACTTATTTTATTGTGTCACACATTAACTCTATGGCAACAAGAATGCCTGTTAATAAAATAGGGAACTATCTTGCAACAATTTACAAGATAGTTCCCTATTTTGGACTACGCCGATATTTCGTACATCGATCTCACTGAAGATCAACTGAATAAACTTGAGCGCATTCAAAATCTATGCATCCGTTTCATATTTGGGTTACGCAAGTATGATCGCGTTTCCATTTTCCGCTCTCAGCTCAACTGGCTTCCTATACGTCTTCGTCGTGACTCCCACACTCTATCTCTTTTATACACCATTCTTTTACACCCCGCAACTCCCCGTTACCTCAAAGAACGTTTTAGTTACTTGCTTTCGGCCAGATCTGCTCAAAAATTGCTACTTAATGTACCGTCATCTTCTTCTAAATTTTATAACAGTTCTTTCACTTTTCAGGTTGTAAGGCTCTGGAACAATTTACCGTTAGATTTAAGGCGTGCTAAATCTCTTGCTGTGTTTAAGAAACAACTTAAAGAACATTATCTGTCTCTCCCATGATCCGTATAGATACCCTGCAACTCCATTAACCGTTTTAACAACCTGTGGCATGTAGTGTGTGTGGTCCTAGTTTATATTTTCTTATTTTATTATATTTATTAAATATATATGTATGTATGTATGATCTATGTAAGTTTATTAATGTTTGGTTTATTTGCTTTGCAACACCTACTTTTCTGTTAATTTACAAAGGTTTCCGCTTCCCAAAGGTTGTCTGGAAGAGATCGCTCTTTAGCGATAAGACCGCCAATTGTTTTGCCTCTGCTTTTTTGTTCGTGTCTTGTGTATACTTTGTGTACAATAAAGAGTATTTATGTTATAGTTGAATTGACGTGTGGCCAGAAGGCTGGGTCATATTTAGCACAACGGGGCAATGCTGCCAGCCTTCTGGGCACGCTGCCAATAGACGGCGATTTGGGTAAAATATTCTACTTATAGTTTATTCTTAAGTTATTTTAGGTAGAGTTTTATTGTTTGTAGTGTAATGTAATTTATATTAATAAATAACTTCCATTTATAAGCTAAAACTGAACTGAACTGAAAATTGTCACTAGCTTTAAATACTTAGGGCATATGTTGACAGACAGATTTAAAGGACGATGACGATCTCGAGAGACAGCGTAGGGCCATTGCTATGCGAATAACATGTTAGCACGTCGGTTCGCTCACTGTTCTGACCAAGCCAAAATAACTTTGTTTGGGGCGTACTGCCAGGCGTTCTACACTAGTCAGCTATGGTACCATTACACGAAACGATCGTTCAATAGACTACGAGTACAGTACAAAAACGCGTTTCGTGCAATGTTACGGCTACCGTGGCGCATCTGGTATGTTCGCCTCGAACCGAGTAGGTGACTTTTACGCTGTAATGCGTAAAATTGGTCTTTCGTTAGAAGAGTGAGTGAATCGGCAAGCAGCAAAATCATGTTATTTCGCAAGCAAGGTCTCGTCAATCGCCTCCTAATTTAATTATTGTAAGGTATTTTAATTTATTTCAATCGTATGTAGTTTTAATTTAATTTAAATTTATTTAAATGTAATGGGTTTATACCTAAATAAAGTTTTTTTTTAAACATTACTACTTATAATAATGATTTTTCAGTTTCAAATGTAAAAATAGGTTGGATACCTCTTAGCGGCAACGGGTCTCTTCATAATCTCTAGGAAAATTGCTCGGCTGCCTGAAAAATAGCCAAACCGGCGGTAATCGCGTTCTACGGACGTACTGCCACTAATACTTACATTTCTCATTAGAGTCATTGCCATCATCTTCACTCGTCTCAGACTTTACTTTTTCTTCCACATCTGTAACAAACAAAAAACACATTATCCTATGATTAAACAAAGTTATGATTTGCAGATGTTTCAGGACATTTCCATTTTGGTCTAAATTCTAAATCTACAAAAAATATATTTCATATTTATTATTTACTAGCTGACCCGGCGAACTTCATACCGCCAACTACAATTTTCGTTCCCAATATGTTAATAGTTATTCTGATATTTGGGGCAGAGATAAACCCAAAAAAACAAAAGTCATTAAAATCGATTCACCCCTTCTTGAGTTATAAATGGTGTAACCAATACGACTGCTTTATATATACATTGTATGGCTTTAATACATATCACTGTAAAAAGTTAAAATGTTGCCCTTCCCAGTTAAACGGAAGACTCTTCTGACAAGTTATAATAGTTATCATATTTATAATTGATTTATATAGAACTGAACTATAATTGGATTAAGCGCATAGCATAATAATAAGAGAAGACAGGAATTTCCATGTCCCATAAATAAGCTAAATATATAATAATGTTGATTGGTGTTTTATAATTAAATTTAGTGAGTATGATTGTGTCGTTGAAGAAGCCTACGTGGATTTGTATTGTAAGTTCTATCTAGATGAAGCCTGCACTGTGGATATATATTATCATTGCATCTTTTATTTTGACCAAAATAAACAGATATTTTACGGGTGTTATATAGTCACCAGGACATAAGGTAGCACAACAGGGGTATGTTCAGGAATTTTATAATAGAATATGGAAATAACCGTCATCAAGCAGAGCTCCCTGCAGCCACACCTGCAGCTCGGCCTGACTGCACAGCACTTGCAGCTTGAAGACGTTCGCGTCTCGCAGGCGGCCCACGCACACCAAGCAGATCCCGCTTGGGCTATCACTGTCTTGTATCAGCTGTGTGTCAAAAATGTAATATATGACACACAAGTTATTCTGAAAATTCATAAAAACGCAAAACAACCTGAATAATTTAACTTTTTCAGGTTACTCATTCCCAATTGGTATAAATGCCTAATTTAGTTTTTGATTTATCCAATCACACTGAAAGATAAGTAGAAATTGTGAACTAAACAACTTGTGTTAGACAAGTACAATATAAATTCAATTTAAAGCGATAAATCTGTCAAGAGCATACTGGATACAGGCACTATCACTTAATACAACTGCTTGCCTGCTTACAAATAATAATCTATAAAACCTAATTTAAGAAATGAATGAAATAAAGAGGAATAATAATCATAATCCGGATACATCATATTGTACATTTGAAGATGGTATCTGCTGTGTGTATCCCTCACTTTTAGATTATATTGTTTTAAAGGGCCTATGCGCTGTTGGGTTTGGCTCCATGCATGCCTTCCAAAGGTCCAGGACCCCATGGTCCCGAGATATGGAAAAAACGTACAAATAATAATAATAAAGAAGATCAGAGTTTGAAACGAAGTGGTGCCAGTAAGTTAATTGCTGAATTCAGATGGTCATCTTCCATAATAATAACTGTATAGTACATCAATACTCAACAATCACCAAATATCATGTTTCTAAAATAATTTTGATTTACTTTGAATTTATTTTGGTCCAACTGACTTTTTTTTTTATACTACGACGGTGGCAAACAAGCATACGGCCTGCCTGATGGTAAGCAGCTACCGTAGCCTATGGTCGCCTGTAACTCCACAGGAGTCACATGCGCGTTGCCGACCCTTTACAAAAAGGAGGATTCACTGTGTTGACGGCTAAAGGAACAAGAGGGTCCCTCATCGTCAACACACTGGGTCCTCTTTGAGCTCTTTGGCAACCTTACTCACCAGCAGGAACACAACACTATGAGTAGGGTCTATAGTTCAAAATCTGTAAGAATGAACTTTTGACACTTCAGTATTGACGTCATTAGTGATGAGGCTAAGACGTATTGTTTGTTAAATTTAGCAATTATTTATGAATTGTTCGAATCGATTTTACTACAACCGATTTTTTCTTGTTATGTGCCTATATATTTTGTATCACAAATCTTCTCAAATTATAACAATAAGAATAAGAGAATAAGGGCCTGTTTCACAATCTCCAGATAAACTTATCTGCCAGTTAAAATTATTGCTATCCTTTTCTCCAGTCATATAAAAGAAAAGGACAGCAAACATTTATCTGACAGATATGCTTTAACTGGAGATTGTGAAACAGGCCATAAGAATAATGTTTATTGACTTAAACCCAATACAAGTGTAAGTAATATTTGGACAGTAGGTACGTTAATAGCTTAAGAGAGACTTATGTTAGGTTTGAAACAGTTTCACCGGAACTGAGCCTCTGTCTCCCGAACTAGGCGGATGCCTGTGACTCGGAAGTCAGTGATTCCACCGAGAATACGAGTTGAGATGAGTTGTATGCAGTTATGCCTAATATACAAAAATGAATTTAAAAAGGAAAACTTAACTATACACAAAGCAGAAAATAAAATTATTTAGGAAATGATCATTTAATAATTGTTATCTACTAATTATGTATGGCATTATAATAATTCCATAATTAATACAAAATGATAAGAAAGTCTTATATTGTCTATTGATTACATAATCGATTTTATCGACTTACGGAAATGTTATATGAATCGGAACAGCAGACATGGTTACAACACTAAATTTAAAAAAAGGAGGCGTAGACCGTAACTGTTTGCATGCTAAATAGTTATCGTAAAATATTCAATAACTAAGATATGAAACAATTTAACATTAATTAAGTTATGTTTATAAAAAGTGAAATATTGTGTTTACGTACATGACAAGCTGTAAAATCGTTATGGGATTTTGTTTATAATTTCAGTGTCTTGCGCGTTTATGTTCTACGGGCGTTGCGATGTGTCAAAAGTGGTTGTACGTTGTTTTATAGACTACATTTTCGCAGAATACTAGTTCATAGAATACGAATTTCAGTTCATTACGTTTTAAATCAAATATTATTAATCCGTATAGTATTTACTTTGTATAACATTTGTTTCAAAACCTGCATATTCATAGAATGTTGTTTCTGATTTTATCAAACTTAATATTTTCGTTTCATAGAAGTCTCAATTTCTCAATAAATTGTAATATACAATTGTAGAATTTTTATATCAATTATGCTGATTATTAAACTTAAATAAAAAAATGTGCCTTTTATTAATGTATTTCATTTAATCTATTTAATTTAGCAATATGTTTAATTTTACTATTCTAATTGTACTATTCTAACAACAGTTTGTTTCTGTGGGGGTCGCAGTTCTAATCTAACCTAACCAACTTTTCTTGCAACCGTTTGTTTCTGTAGGGGTCGCAGTTCTAACCTAACCTAACCAGCTTTTCTGGCAACCGTTTGTTTCTGTGAGGGTCGCAGTTCGAACCTAACCTAACCAACTTTTCTGGCAACCGTTTGTTTCTGTAGGAGTCGCAGTTCTAACTTAACCTAACCAACTTTTCTGGCAACCGTTTGTTTCTGTAGGGGTCGCAGTTCTAACCTAACCTAACCAACTTTTCTGGCAACAGTTTGTTTCTGTAGGGGTCGCAGTTCTAACCTAACCCAACCAACTTTTCTGGCAACAGTTTGTTTCTGTGGGGGTCGCAGTTTAACCCAACCTAACCAACTTTTCTGGCAACAATTTATTTCTGGGGGGTCGCAGTTCTAACCTAACCTAACCAACTTTTCTGGCAACTGTTTGTTCCTGGAATTTTGTTGTGTGTGTAACAGATCTAATATCATTATTTATATTCTTTGCAATAAGTTTCTTTGCAATTAATGTAAATGAAGTGCATAAATACTAAAATAATAATATTGGAAACGAAAATAGTGGAACTAAATACTATATAAAACAGTAACTATGAAACAACAATCTATGAAATCTGTGTCTACGAACCAAAAATACATGAAATATGATTCTAATGTTTGATAACTTTGTAAATTAAAAAAGTTTGATAGCAATATACATGGAACTGATTGTCTGTGAAATATGTTTTAACCAATTGAATAGTGTATGAAACAATAATATTGGAACAGAAAGTACATGAACCAAATAATGTATGAAATAATTTCTGAGAAACGAAATTCTATGAAATTTCTGTCTATGAAAGAGGGTGACACCGTCAAAAGTTCATTCTTACAGATTTTGAACTATAGTGCTATTTGGCTGTGGTTTTCTGTCTGCCCTAAGATATATCAACAAAGATGTCATATTTACTTGTATATTGAAGCAGTCTTTGAGCATGTCAGAATATATCTCTGTTTTGCCGAGGTGTGTGTACGGCGTCGTCAGGTCCTTCTCCGGAGCACCCCGCAGGCAGCAGCGACACGAATGCATCTGATCCATCACGTGAACAACCGTCTAATTGTATAATTATGTTAATTATTTTATCATTACACTACTGCGAGTTGTCAGGTAAACGATGAAATATAAATTAAACACACACTATTTGCCCTCATTATTTTTATAAAACAGAAAAGTCAGCCCCCAGGGACTTATAGCAAAACAACAAAATTATAACAAAATAAACAAATTGCTACAAATTTTGACATTATTGACTATCTGCTGTCACTGACAGTAGAGAGTTTTTTTTAAATAATTGTGGCCTGGATTCTCGATGTCCGCGCCAATTATGCACGGCCAAAATAAGACTTGACGCGATAATGGCCGCCATGGCCGATTCGAGGTTGAGCCTTATCATGGCTGTACATTATTTGCCAAATGCGCTTCAATACGTCAGCGTTCACAAAACATTTTATATGATTTATAATAGAGATAATTTATATTAAATTTAATAAATACTTAATAATATGTACAACGTACGTCGAAAAACGCCACGTGAAATTATTTCAAGTTCTAAGCACTAACATTATCTAGGATCCGAACGAAGAACGCCGTCAGCCATATTTGTCATTGTCATTGTCAGTGTCTCATCTCAAAGTCCGAGTCCATCTGTCATGTTCGTTATTTCATAACATAACCATAGATATAACAGCAATTTCTGCAATTTATTTAGTTATATTATTCTAAATTTTGGGCTAAATTTATAGGTGCACTCTTAATACGCATACAAACGCCGCTGTATATATGATGGATGAGTTGCATTCGTGTCGCTGCTGCCTGCGGCGTGCTCCGGACAAGGACCTGGCGACGCCGTACACACATCTCGGCAAAACGGAGATATATTCCAACATGCTCAAAGACTGCTTTGATATACAAGTAAGTATGGATTTATTGTTATCTTTGTACCTTGTTTGCTTATCGTTAATAGTTTTTACGCGATATACAAAAGTACAAACGGTAGTATAATGGAATCCTGAAGCCCAATGACTTCAGACATGAATTATACTTTTGAAATTTACTTACTAGGGAATGCTCCCGGTTCTGATTTTGTATGGCGAGAACCAGGAATTCCCGGTTCTGGTACTGGATTTGTATAGAAAACGAGTACCGGGAACCAACCCTGTTACTTACCTTTTGAATAATAATATTTTTCATACCATATTTCCTCAAGTAAAAAAATTAAGTTTCATGACTAAAACATGTTACATACTCAAGAAAAAAAGGGAATTAGACTAAGAGCTGGCCACATCACATATGTCACAATAATGAGAGCAACAAAACTCATCTATTGCTATACTATCCTTATTGCTAGATCCTGGCATCTGGCAGCTGGTGGAGGTGAACAGCTGCCAGATGTCTGGATCTAGAAATAAGCAGAGTATGGCGAACTAACTAAGTTGGTTTCGTTGCTCTCATTATGGTGTCATATAATCTGACGTGGCTAGCTCTCCGTCTAAATTAGCTGTTACTTCTGCTACGCCTCCATTGTATGTCTTAGTTTATAAGTAAATATGATGACAATCATCAGTAGACCCCGGACTTTTGTCGCAATGACGTCACAATAGGGTGATTTGAAACTCGGTTTTTAACAAATACATTTTAATTAAACATTTTAGACATTGATCAATATTATCGTTTGCTATTGAACGGCCTCCTAGCCCAGTCGGTAGTGGCCCTGCCTACGAAGCAGGAGGTCCCGGGTTCGAATCCTGGTCAAGGCATTTATTTGTGTGTTGATCACAGATATTTGTTCCTGAGTTATGGATGTTTTCTATGTATTTAAGTATTTATCCATATTTATCTATTATATATATCGTTGTCTAGTACCCATAACACAAGCCTTATTGAGCTTACTGTGGGCCTAGGTCGATTTGTGTAAGATTGTCCTATAATATTTATTTATTTTTATTACTTGGAAACCATGCGTTTTGCGCATTTGTACGTTAAACTGGCTTGGTGACAGTTGTGACGAACAAATAGTGAGTGGCGTACAAAACCCATGCCAGTTTGACGTACAAATGCATGGTTTGCAAGTAATATAGCAAATGATAATATTGATCAACTTACTAAGTAATTTTGTTGAAAATGTCTAATTAAAATGTATTTAATAACACCATCCCGTTTACTCCCCAAATCACCCTATTGTGACGTCATTGCGACAAAAGTTCGGGGTCTAATCATCAGTAATTATCGTCAGTCCCTCATTGTCAATACACTGGGTCCTCTTTGAGCTCTTTGGCAACCTTACTCACTAGCAGGAATACAATACTATGAGTAGGGTCTAGTGCTATTTGGCTGTGGTTTTCTGTAAGGTGGAGGTAGTTTCTCAGTCGGGCTATGCTCCAGATTTGAGCGAGATGAGCCCTACCACACATAGCGAGATGACATCCGCAGTACCCATACGTCTCTTATGGACGTAGTTAAACGTCATACCCGTATCCGGACGTAGTTTAAGGACATACTTGGGTCCAGGTGATGTTGTTAGTTTTCAATTTTTTTAGTTCTAAAGAAAGTTTTTATTACTAAAATGTGTCTGATGTTAATATTTTATCATTGAATCAAACTTAATTTACTTTGGGTTATAATTTAACCCGCAGTAAAATCGAGGTAACTCTTTTGTTTATTAAATTAACTAATTAATTGCATTTGCTTACTCACCGTTTGACTGACTGACTGATTGATTGCTTGATTGACTCAAATTGATCAATTGATCTACACACATCAACGAAACAGGCGTGTCTTTGTTTGACATTAGGCGGGGCCACACCTGATGCACCGCCTCGCGAGGAAATTGCCCGCCTCGCTCGGCAATTTCCTCCTCGGCTAGTGTGGACAAGCCTCGGCCGAGGCAAACGCACGCGCGCCCGTAATGCCTCGGGCGAGGCACGTCCACGAGCTGCCTTGCGCGGCGATTTCCTCGCGAGGCGGTGCATAAGGTGTAAACCCGACTATTGAATACATTTGTTAGTATACAACTTTAACATAATGTTTCAAATTTTATTGATTTATCCATCGGAAGCCTCGGAAAGAATTTATGGTGCCAAAAAAATAAGACAGGTGGCACCATTTACAATCCTCATTACTAATTTTGTAAAATTTAACTCTCAGATATCTTTGGACGATGCAGACTGCGGTATTTGCTGGGTGTGTGTGGACCGTCTGCGGGACGCAACGGACTTCAAGCTGCAAGTGCAACGCTGCCAGGGAGAGCTGCAAGCACTTAAAGGCGAGGGTCATGCTAAAGGTGAAAAATATTTAGTCTTCATATTTCCGACTTTCCAGCTTTTTTTGCTTTTCATTTTGAAGCAAATTACCAACCAAATCACCTAAAACGAATTTTTGGGGGTAATATAAGACATAGTCTCAGACAATGAACTCTTACGAGTTCGGATTGGAGGTACGGACTCATAATGTTCTACCTTAGATGGTTGGCTAAAATGCGTCTGAGCATTTACAAAGATTGCATATACACGGGAAAATTCGACCGGTACTGCTGTGACCCGGGTGGCCAAGTGGTAAAGGCGTCTGCCGCGAATGCAGAAGACGCTGGTTCGATCCCAGCCCTGGGCACCGGAGGCCTATGTCACTTTTTCCTTTGTATATGACATCTATAGAAGTTTATGATTTACTAGCTTTCCGCCCGCGACTTCGTCCGCGTATAATACGTTTCCTCATACAGAGTTTCATATCCAATTTTATCTTCTTAACTAACTTTTGTTAATCCCCGAACCATCTTCTTAATCTATTTATACTTGTTGTGTGCAGACCGGATTACCACGTTGAACCAAGCAGCGCTGACCCGCTGTACCATTTACCAGGTCATGTAGGGAGATGAATAATAACGCTTATTTAAAATTGTAAAACATTTGAGCAGTGTAGTTGCAGGTGTTTCCCCGTTGGGAGTTGTTGTAGAAGTGAGGTTGAAGTGAGCAACGAGTACGAGTGCTGGCCTCTTTTATGGGTTTTTTAGCGTGCTCGTACTAGTGGCTGGTATGTGCCGTGTATGTGAGACATTTATTGGCTAATAAGCTTACAGTATTACATGTTTGTAGGAGGGTTAAAATTGATATTTATATAGGACATTTCTTCGTAAATTAGTACAAAATTCTTATAATCTAGACATTTTGCGTATTATGACATGATATCAATAAAATTAGACACAGATAAGACTTAGCAACTAGACATAGAAACACAATATTTATACACGTTATTAACACAAACAAATTGGTATAAACCGAGAAAATGATTGACTTAGATCTAGTTATACACAAACAATGGCAATTTTAAGCTATCTGCGACAATTCTCCCCCACGTGCGTCAGCACAGTCGATTGGTGCAGAGCAGATGAGAATGAGTCTGGAAACCGGGCGGCGAACTTCTCCTGCGCGAGTACGTACAATGGCTACTCTTATGTGGCCATCAGGACCTGGAAAGAGCTGTGCGATCACGCCTCTAGGCCAAGTACCTCGTGGCATCGTGCCGTCGGCTATAATTACTACATCTCCTACGTGTAGTTTCGTCGCGTTCTGGTGTGCACTGGATCGTGGCATCAGGTTTGGACGATATTCTTTCAGCCAGCGTTTCCAGAAGTTGTCAGCTAGTGCTTGAGCTGTTTTCCAGGACGAAAGGCTCATATTTTCGTCGGAGAAGACTCCCAGCGGGGACATAGCGTTCGATCGGCCGATGAGAAAGTGATTCGGCGTGAGCTCTTCGGTCTCTAAGTCAGGATTCACTGGGGTCAGCGGTCTGGAGTTTACCAGGTGTTCAGCTTCCAGCAGTAGCGTATGGAGAACTTCTTCATGGGGTGCTCTGTCTTTTAGCGTGACTTTCAGAGCTGTTTTCACGCTTCCGACTAGACGCTCCCAAGCCCCGCCGGCGGAGGGGTTGCCAGGCGGGATCTTCTTCCAGATCATGCGTCGTTCGGTCATAAATGGTTTGAGACTATCGGGCAGAGAGTTTTTGGCCTCTGATAGCTCGCGTTCTGCGCCGTAAAAGTTTGTGGCGTTATCTGAGTACAGAACGGTGGGTGCGCCGCGTCGAGATATCATTCTTCGTAGCGATAGGATCATAGAGGCTGCCGATAGGGAGGCGGCTAGCTCTAGGTGCACGGCTCTAGTGGTGAGGCACGTGTAAAGGACGCCCCATCGCTTTTCTCGGCGGCGGCCTACAACAATTTGCATAGGACCGAACAAATCTACGGCTGCTGCGGTAAATGGCGGTTGATTCGCCTTGAGCCTCTCTGGCGGTAGGTCGCCTACAGGAACCTTGAGGGTAGCTCCTTTATAGGTCCGACACCATTGGCACTTATTCGTTAGATAACGAATCGTACCGCGCAGTCCGACTATGTAATATCTTTGCTTCAATTCGTTGATCACCGTCGCATGATTTCCGTGGTTGAAAAGTGCGTGGAAATGATGGATCAACAGCTTGGTAAATGCCTCCTTAGCGTGCAAGACAGGTATATGGGCTTTGTCTCTGTCTATTCGGGCATCTAGCACAATTATTCCGTTCTTATCGAGCTTCATAGCAACTCGATGTAATGCAGACTTCTTCGGCAGCGCGCGCCCGGCTTCCAGTAGTCGTATCTCTTCGGCATACGACTCATTTTGGCTCCGTTTAATCAGCAGTATCTCCGCTAGACTTATGTGTCTGTTATTCATTTCTGTTTCTGGATTTCTATTGACAGACAATCTGGCTTTGAATACCTCGGCAGCGACCAAAACTCTGGCCGTAGTGCGAACCAGCCTAGTGAACTTCGAGAACCTACATATCTCGGGCAAGTATGCGAACTTGTTTTGAACGGTATTTACAGAGCAAACCGGTTTTATGACGCGCTCTTCGCACGTTTCTACGACGGGCTCTATTGTTTTCTCGCGCGGCCAATGCTCCTCCGCTTGCCGTATAAAATCAGGCCCTATAAACCACCGGTGGTTAGCTCCGAACTGGGCCGGGACGCCCTTAGTAGCGTCGTCGGCGACGTTTAACGCGCTAGGTACCCAACGCCAATCGGTAGGTTTAGTTGTGTTTTCTATTTCGGCTACTCTATGTGCGACAAAGCTTTTGTACCGACGTGGATCCGACCTTATCCAGGATAACGCTGTCCGAGCGTCGCTCCAGAAATACCTATGTTTGATGACATAATCGGACTCCTTTACTACTGTGTCGGCTAGCCGTGTCGCTAGCACACAACCTTGCAATTCTAACCTAGGAATGCTGACAATACGCAACGGTGCGACTCGCGCCTTGGCGGCTACTAAGGCTGCGGACTTTTGTCCGTCCGGGCCTTCGCTAACTAAGTATATCGCGGCGGCGTATATCTTTTCGCTAGCGTCGCAAAAAACGTGCATGTCGGCCTCTCTATTTCTCGCGGGTACGTATCGCGGTATTTCTAACTCCCTAAGTTGCTGAATATTACTCACGAATGAATTCCACGCGGGTGCGAGCGAGGTGGGTATAACGGTATCCCAGCCTATCCCTGTACGCCAGACTTCCTGCATCAATGCCTTCCCTAAGACAGAGATCGGGCTTACGTAGCCTATGGGATCGAATATCGACATCGCGCTACTCGTCACCTGTCGTTTAGTGGGTAATTTCGTACCGTTGAGCACGTCTTCGGGCGTGTTGCGTAAATTTACGTTAAACCCTAACGTGTCGCGTCTATGGTTCCATTTTAAGCCTAATGTGCGCTCGCTTTCGCCTCCCCCGATGAGGGACGTATCCTCTTTGCTAGGAACTACGTCAGAAATTACGTTTGGGTTGTTAGAGGCGAACCCGCGGAGCTCGAACGACGCGCGTAAATTAAGCGCGTAAATTTCGTTTACTATGCGCCTAACGTCGCTCTCACACTGGTCAAAAGCTACGACTAAGTCGTCCATATACGTGCTTTTTATAGTTTTCTCAGCGGCGATCGGAAATTCTTTCGCATGTTCGTATGCGTTTTTGTTTTTGACGTACAATGCCGTCGTCGGCGAAGCCGCGGACCCGAATATCAGTCTTTTCATCCTATATTCTTGCGGTGAGGCTGAGCGGTCCTCCCCCCGCCAAACAAAACGTAACGAATCTCGATCGCGTTCTACAATCTCTATCTGCAGGAACATTTCTTTAATGTCGGCTATTACCGCGGTCCTGCCTTCCCTAAAACGGACTAACACGCCGAATAAGGATTCTAACAGATCAGGACCCGCTAGAAGAGCACTATTTAGCGACCTACCGTACGCGGTAGCGGCTGCGTCCCAAACTACGCGCATTTTTCCGCGCTGCGGATGAAACGTTGCGAAATGCGCCAAGTACCATGCCCTAGGCGCGTCCTGCGGGGGCGGCGAGTCTACTTTTTCCGCGTAACCTTTGTCTAACAGGTTATTTATGTGCTTAGTATACTCGATTTTCAGAATAGGGTCGCGATCTAACTTATTTTCCAGGCTGTACAGCCGCCGTAACGCGTGCGCTTTATTATTTGGCAATTCTTCGTTATCGGTACGCCATAACAAACCCGCTCGGAACCTATCTTCCCCGGGGATTTTTTCACATGTCGCTTCTAGTAAATCTATTGCTCTTTGATCGGGATCGGCCCGAGGTAACTTTTTAACTACCCCTAGTGACTCGATATCGAAATGTTCCTTCATGAGAGCTAAAGCTTCATCGTCGGCCGTTTGTGGCCCCATGTGGCCTACAAACGCTACGGTTGCCTCCGATGACCTATGCGGTCCGTGCAGTGACCATCCTAGCCGCGTCAAACTAGCTGCCGGGAGGTGCGATTTACCGCTGATAATTTGGCGCGTCACTATCAAATGCCAATTATCTTGACCTATAATTATTGAAGGCGCGGCAGAATCGTAACACAGCTCCTCGGCTATGTCGGCTAAATGGTCGCACTGCGCGACTATGTTTTTGGAGACGCCTTGCGCTCCTACGTTCAATCGATTGATGGTAAGCGCTTCCATCATTTCTAGATGCCTACTGCAAAAGCCGCGGATTGCGAATCGCACGTTACAAGAGTCCGGATCGCTCACGCTCCCACCTATACCTTCTATGTCGAGCGTTTCTCCCCGCTCTCGGGGCATTATACGATCGGCTGTTTCGTGTGAAATCAAACTAAGGGCCGCCCCTTCATCTAACAGGGCTAAGGCTTGCGTAGTACCTAGTGGGCCCGTAACCTCTACGGGCATCATTTTCAAAAACGTGGGCGCTATTCTAATCGCGTGAACGTTACTGACTTTTTTGTCTTCCACGGGCGCTTTAGATGCGTTCAAACCGTGTAGTAACCTGTGATGCCCGGCTTCGCACTGTTGCACTCCGCAAGCCACATACCTGCATTTGAAGCGACCACGGTGCGCCGCGCCTAGACATTTATAGCACAGCTTTTCGTTTTTCGCCCAATCCCAACGTTCGGATACCGATGCATTCAAAAATTTAGTACACGCTTCCACTTTGTGTTCATGATTATGACATATTAAACACTTATCACGTGACGTAAATCGTGCTGGTACCGAATGTTGTTTGGGCTTGGTCCCCGTATACGCGGGCCTTTTAGCCTCGCGGGGCTTCGTTTGAGCTACCGTCGGCGACCTATACTCCCCCGTGTGAGCTCTATCTACTCTATTTCGCGGGCGAGTGCTCTGGTAGCTGTCGTTGGAGTCGCTCGAATAGTCGCGGGAGAACACGGGGGCGGGAGTACGGGTGGGGGCGGTATGACGCCCTGACCTATTGTCCAGCTCAAAGGAAACCGTGTTCACGGCATTTTTCGGCTTCGGACCTCGATGACGACTCGTTCTTTTAGCCGCGGAACTAATTTCTAGCAGAAATTCTGATATCGCGACTAAATCGGGCGAGTTCATATTAGCTTGTTTGAACTTGCCCCATTCGTACCTAACAATAAGGTTCAACTTATCGACGATCTTGTTGACTAGCTCTGGCGCGTACAAGTATTTTTCTTGCTTTAATGATTTTATTGTCGCTACTGCATTTGCGACGTGCGCGGCAAAAGACACGATATTACTGTTATCTTCGGCTAGGCGCGGCATGCGTTTAACATTATGTAGCTCAGTCAACACGATCTCTTCAGGGTCCCCGAACTGCCTCTCTAAGGCCTCCATTATCTCGTATGGATCCTGGACGGTATACATTATGGATTTCACCGCGGTACGCGCTTCACCTTTCAACGCGCGCCTAATTCGACTGACGTTATTTACGTAACTAAACATGGGCGCGGTATCGTTAAATTCGGCACGGAATGCGATCCATTCTGTGATATTACCGTCGAAAGCGGGTAATTCGGGTGGCCTATGCATAATGGGCGCATACTGACTAGACACATCTCGCGGCGGGCGATGAGTACTCATATGCGGCTCGCGGGGCGCGGGGGCGCTGGGCGCCGGCGCGCTAGAGGCGAAATTACGTATTGTGTGTAACGCGGACGCTTCATTTTTAGTTACGTAATTGCTCTGATCTAGCTGGGACTGTCGTTCTACCCAATTCCTCACGCGTTGCTCGTCTTTTTCGACAAGAGGTTCGGACTTACCGCTAACAGATTGCGCCTCATGCTGGGCAATCTGTAGCCTTAACTTGGCAGTTTCCGTCTCTTTATTAGCAACGGCGAGGGCGGCTTTATGAACCTCGAGTTCCGCTAGCAACAGAGCTAACTTTTCGTCGCACTTTTCACTATACACACTTCGATTTTCGCGCACTTTTTTACTACCGCGGTCGCCGCACTGCGAAAAGCGGTCTTTTTCCCCGGCGGACGTGTTAGGTTTACACAATGTCCCCGGTGGACTTTTAACTAACGTCTTTTCCGCGTCGTCTTCCGATATTTCCGAATAAGCGGGCGCCGGCGCTCTTGCCGGCGGCGGCTGTAGACGCGGTTCGACACTAGGACCATCGCCAAGAGTGCTGGTGGTGCCTTTGTCCCATGTATTGGTATCGCCGGAGGTTGTTTCACCAGACGGCGGGGTAACGGCTCTGGAGGGTTGTCCCTTGTGTGAGCGAAGAGACATCTTGAGCGTATGATCGGACATCTTCTTCTTTCTTCTTGCTTCTTGACGCACGTGGGGTTCCCTAACCTTACCTACCTAAAACCTAATGGCTGACACTGCCTAGTGCAGTGAAAGCGGCCCTACGTTCACTTTACTTACTCGTGGGCGTTAATCCCTGATGCACTGAATCTCGCGCAAAGGCTAAGTGCAAGTGCCAGAGCGTCCGAAAGCAGTGTGAAGACGTCAACCATGTGACGTTGCAACGAAAGTTGCCAGGACACGAACGTGGAGTATGGCCTCTACACGAGCGGTCCGTCCAGCAAGCTGGTAAATAGCACAGGGCTCTTCCGCGAAAGCGGGCAGGTGTATCAGCGGTTAGGCCGGACACCGTATGAAGATTCTGAGCGAAATTAATCCAGCTCAGCGCGTACTTGTTTCTTTCTTCAATTGGCCGCAGTTTTCTGATATCCGGAGCTCGAAGGACCAGCTGTTGTGTGCAGACCGGATTACCACGTTGAACCAAGCAGCGCTGACCCGCTGTACCATTTACCAGGTCATGTAGGGAGATGAATAATAACGCTTATTTAAAATTGTAAAACATTTGAGCAGTGTAGTTGCAGGTGTTTCCCCGTTGGGAGTTGTTGTAGAAGTGAGGTTGAAGTGAGCAACGAGTACGAGTGCTGGCCTCTTTTATGGGTTTTTTAGCGTGCTCGTACTAGTGGCTGGTATGTGCCGTGTATGTGAGACATTTATTGGCTAATAAGCTTACAGTATTACATGTTTGTAGGAGGGTTAAAATTGATATTTATATAGGACATTTCTTCGTAAATTAGTACAAAATTCTTATAATCTAGACATTTTGCGTATTATGACATGATATCAATAAAATTAGACACAGATAAGACTTAGCAACTAGACATAGAAACACAATATTTATACACGTTATTAACACAAACAAATTGGTATAAACCGAGAAAATGATTGACTTAGATCTAGTTATACACAAACAATGGCAATTTTAAGCTATCTGCGACAATACTTATAGCTATTTTGGCGAAAAAACGGGTAACGTAGACATAGTTTCAGTTACAAATAAGTGTTAATATGCAAATAATAACGTAAATGTACCCTATTATTTGCGTAACTTCTTTGTGTACTATATTGTGGTGGTTTTATTTGGCGATACGATGACCAAACTATTGTAAGAGCTCACTCTGGAACATGGAAATGGCACGGAAATAGGAACAATAATTCCTAGTAAATCTCAAACCAAAAAAATAGTAAATCTCTATACAAACTATCAACCCCTTTTTAGCCCCGTTCTAGGTTGAATTTTGAAAAACGCTAAAATTGCGTTTATTTATAGTTTTTTATTATTAGTAAACGTACGAAGTTTCAAATCTCTAACTCCATAGTTTAAACTCCACTGATACACACTTTTACCACCTTAAGGGTTGAATTTTTCAGAATCGCTTCTTATTAGTTGTACAAATTGTAAATTTAACTCGTCCTGCAAATTATAACTTTCTAGCTTCAGTAGTTACGGCCTCCCTTTAATACAAGATTTTCAACCCCTCTGAGGTGGAATTTTGAAAAACGCTAAAATTAGTTTTTTTTGCCTTGAAGTAAGTCGCTTACAAACGAATTTTCAATTATGTCATAAATTTTTTTAATCTCTGTACAAACTTTCACCCCGTTTTTACCCTGTTAGAGGTTGAATTTTAAAAAACGCTACAATTACTTTTATTGTTTTTTAATTATTAGTAAACGTACGAAGTGTCAAATCTCTAACTCAAAATTTTAAACCTCATCCATACAAACTTTCAACCCCCTTTTTACCCCCTTAGGGGATGAATTTTAGAAAACCCCTTCTTAGTGGATACTAACGTTATAAAAACTACCTATTGTTAAAAATTCAGCTCTGTAGGTCCAACGGTTTGGGCTGGGCGTTGATTTAAGTGAGTCAGTCAGACAGACAGTCAGTCAGGACTTTTACGTTTATATATATAGATAATAGTAGTGTGTCTACTTAAAAATAAACAAATCAAAATATTTATTAAAAATAATTTGATTTGTTCTTCAGTTAGACTGAGCATAGGTTTTATGTAATTCTTCATAAATGGCGTGTGCAGGTTTTTAGGTTGGCAACGCGCATGTAACACCCCTGGAGTTGCAAACGTCCATAGCGGTGATCGCTTACCATCAAGCGGGCCGTATGCTTGTTTTCCGCCGACATGGTAGAGTGTAACATTAACGTAGACCTAGTGGTTTGACCAATGTTTTATCTCTGAAACCAGTTACTTATTTTATTTTTCAGATGACATGGTCGTGAAGTCTGACATGAGAGATAGTGTGAGCAGCGCGGGAGCTGATTCGGCGCGGTCTATGTTCGTCCGCGCCGGACAACACTTCGCGCTGGATCGCTCCGTGAGGCTCGAGCGCCTTCGCAGCGATCAGGCGGCGCACGCGAGCCAGACAAGTCCCGCGACATCACACCACGAGCCAAGGCGAGCCAGTCGTGTTGATGACATGCCTGTACCCACCGCCTATACCCGCACCGAGGAACAAGCGTTAACGTGCGATCTTTGCGGGACACAGTTCACAGACAAGTCCTGTTTAATAAAACACATACAAAAACACGGTTTGAAGGCAGACAAGATACGTGTAATGTATTCATGCAAAATTTGTTTGAAAATTTTCTCAAGTAAAACTGTCTTCGCTAATCATGTACATGAATTTAAATCAGTTGAACGTGATTACCAGTGCGAATTGTGCAACAAACAATTTAAAACAAGCTCACTTTTAAAGCAACATAAATTAACTCACACTACAGAAAAGCTGTATAAATGTGCTGAATGTGAAAAGTCATTTCGATTTAAAGGTGGCCTTAAAAGACATACAATGATTCACTCTGGAAAACATCCATATAGCTGTGAAGTATGCAGCAAACAGTTTTCAAGAGAAAGGTATTTAAAAATACATATGAAAGATCACACTGGAGTGAGCCCATATCGCTGCGGAATATGTAGCAAGGGATTCAGACAAAAAAAGAATTTAATTTATCATGAAAGAATCCACACCGGTGAAAAACCTTTTCACTGTGAATTATGTGACAAAATATTTACATTAAAAACTGCTTTACAAGTTCATGCAAAAATACACACTGGAGTAAAACCACACAAGTGTGAAGTTTGTGGTAAGCAATTTGGTTATAAAAAAGTTTTGAATGAACATATGACTATTCACAATAAAACAGAACCATTTAGCTGCGATATATGCAATAAGCGATTCAGATATAGCAGTAATTTATATAAACATACATTAATTCACAATTTAAACAAACCATACAGCTGCGATGAATGCAATAAGTCTTTTATGCGGGAAGCTAATTTAATTAACCATAAAAGAGTGCACACAAAATCATTCAGCTGCGACGAATGCTATAAGCAATTTACGAACAAAGATCAATTAGATGATCATAAACTTATTCACAACAAAGAAAAACCTTTTGAATGTGACCAATGTTATAAGAGTTTTAAGCTGCAAAAATTCTTAGATATACATAAAAGAATCCACCCAGGACAATCACCATACGTTTGCAAAGAATGTAAAAGGGGATTCAGGTCCCAATTTGATCTAACTCAACATTGCAGGATTCACACCGGAGAGATACCGTTTACTTGTGAAGTATGTAACAGGCGGTTTAGGCAACTAGGTATTTTCAATCAACATAAAAGAACGCACATTGAAGGTATTATTTGTGAGATATGCGGTAGGCAATTCGCGCTGATACAAAGTTTGAATAAACATAGACAAATTCACGAGAGAAAGTCTTCCGGCCTGCGGGGGAAAGGCAAAAGAAAGCAGTTTAGGGTGAAGAATAATTTAAGCGAACAAGGAATAAATGTAATTTATGCAAATGTAGGAAATGTGACATATGACACCTCAATAAGTCGATAATATTATTTTCAATACAGTCGTTGAAAAAGTGTATATTATAGTAGTGGTAATGGCAAGCGGAAAGTTGGATTTATTACGCTAGTTGCTTTTATTTTCCAGCGTTTAAAGTTCAATTATTTGAGTGTTTTTGTATTAAATGATGAATATGAAGATTTTGTTTTAAGTAATTTCTTTTTGACCGTATTTAAGCTACCTAGATATAATTAATGTAAAATGTTCTATTTGGTAAAGTTTGTAAAAAAAAGGTAGGCGAAGTACTAAATTGAACTCAAAGAAATCAATAATATTCCTTACATATACATTGTTTTATTGTGATTTTCTCGGAACTGTATTAAAAACGTTTGATGCTCTGGCGGAAATGTCATTCTCCACTCGTCTTGTCTTACCACTCGCTTGCAGCTCGTGGCAAGATATCTCGGGACTTTTGAAGTAAGGCTGCCTGTCCACTGTAACGAAGATGAGCGGCAAATGATGCTTTTAATATCATAAATTTTATTCATATTTTGGTTGATTCCCGCACGCCTCTTTTCATCTCTGCCTCAGAGGAAAAGCAACCTAATGACATGCTTTCCGCCCTTGCATGAAATGTACTATTCAGTGAACCTAAACATTAACCATTCAGTACCAGTTGTACAATTCCTGCTGTCTTGCTAAACGACAACGACGAATACTTATTATGACATAATTTCAATATTTTTTTTTATAAAAAATAAAAAAAATAAGATGGAGATTTTCGTAATTTGACATTTTGATTTATATTTAGATTATTTAATATTTTCAACCGACTTCAATTTGTCGGGGTTTTTGGTTTTGCTTGTTTTTTTTTATGTATGTTCACCGATTATTCGAAGATGGCTGAACCGATTTGAAACTCTTTTTTTTGTTTGAAAGGCATACTTCACAGTTGGTCTCGTTGTCACCAGGATCTGATGATGAGATCCTGCAGAAATCGAGGGAACTCTTCAAATATTATAGGCACACCTAAAGTGATTTCGGTATTTTTACAGTAGGTAGCTCGGGCATATATGGAGGCTAAGAGCCGGTTGTACCAAACCGTCTGGTAACGTCAACGTCATCGTTAAAAGATCTTGTATAAAAAGTTTGACAGTTTTCTATGGGATGACAGCTCCGTTGCCATATTTAACGTCGACGAGTCCGTTAATTGTGCATGGTGCAACCCACCCTAAGTGAAGTCGGTTCTTTTTTGTTTAAACTTATTGCGACCTTACACAACTGTAATATAATTAGCTACAATAGGAACAAATGTTCATCTTATTATATTCATTTATTTCGTTAATGCACCGATACAAAACACGTCAAAATAAAAAATAATACTAAAATTAATACTAGTGATCTATTATATAATACTAATTGGCAATTTATAGTAATAAGGTTAAATATATATATATATATAATGTTAAAACAAAAGTCAAACGATGTCAATCCTGATTACAATAGACCTACACAATTATATTCATGCAAATTAATAAATTGAATTGAAAAAATCATTGGTCGCATCTTCTAAATATATAAAAGAAGAATCTGACTGACTGATTGACTGACTGACTGACTGACTGACATATCAACGCACAGCCCAAACCGCTGGTTCTAGAGATTCCAAATTTGGCACGTAGGTTCCTTATAAGGTCTAGGGATGCACTAAGAAAGGATTTTTCAAAATTCACCCCCTAAGGGGGTAAAATGGGGGTCCAAAGTTTGTATGGCGAATCAAGATTTGTTAGATTATTTTATTCGAAACTCCACAGGAGTATTCCTAACGATAAATGAGTAAACACGTGTTTCAGGTTTTTTGAAAATTCAACCCCTAAAAGGGGCAAATGTGGTCACAAAGTCTGAAAATCAACATGGGTATCGTATCCTTTTTGAGTACTTATAGTACGCGGGCGAAGCCGCGGGAAAAGGCTAGTTATTTTATATGTGTTTTATGGATAAAACTCTGATTAGATGAACGTCGACGATAATACTACGTCAAATTTTACCGTCACGATATGTAATTGCAGGGGAGCCGCCGTAAAAGCCCCGTTACACTTTACTTTTTTTGTGTCCTAACTAGTATCCTAATTAGGATCCTAACTAACTTTTTATAGTAAATTGACTTGCTAAATGCGGTTACACTTGACAAAATTTTGAAACTAAATCATTTAGGAAGCTAACTAGGACAAATGTAACAGGGCTTTGAGTCCGGTAAACGTTTTTTTCGATTTCGCTCAATTTTTTGTTACTATTTTGCAGTAACTAACGAAACTTCTATTATAGTGCTGGAGCCCGCCTAACTGGAAATTTATCAAAATCCTAACCAATTTTCTTCCATATAGCGTTGTAGAGCCCATCTCGGAGATCATGAAAACTTAAGTCTTAAAGGTCTTAAATGGCCATAAGTATGTATGGCGTCAAGTTGAAAATACAATATTTTGGCCTAAATTTATCAACGAGCCTACCGCTCCAAATTTTGACACATGATTTAGCCCACGTCAAATAACCTACATACCAATTTTAAGACCATTCCGGTGGGCACATAAGATTTTAAGACCAGTTGAAGTTGCAATTTTTTGGCCTAAATTTATCAACGAGCTTACCGCTCCAAATTTTGACAGTAGTTATAGGACCCATTCAACACACCAAATCCCAATTTTAAGACCATTCTGGTGGGCACATAAGATTTTAAGACCATTTTAAGAAATAGTCGACTTCATAGAAAAAATAGCAAATTACTATAAATTCCTTAAAAAAAATATTTTGCTGGCACAAACACAACTGCATATTCATATATAAGTGTCTTGTAATTAAAAATGCCCTAAAAGTATTCCGCAGTAAGTCAAAAAATTGGAGAAATTCGTCATAGCAGTACTTTAGTCACGGGGGTCTTAAATCACTAAAATTATTATTTATTTTAAACTTAATGTCACAAAATATGATTTGAAAAGCCAGACGTAATGCCTATAAACATTTTCTACCAGTCGCTTTTTCACCAAATTTTGACCAACGACTTAGCCCACATCAACTAACCTACATACCAATTTTAAAACCAATCCGGTGGGCCCATAAGATTTTAAGACCAGTTGAAGTTGCAATTTTTTGGCCTAAATTTATCAACGGCTGCCTACCGCTCCAAATTTTGACAGTAATTAAAGGACCCATTCGACAAACCAAATCCCAATTTTAAGACCATTTTAAGAAATAGTCGATTTCATACAAAAAATTGCAAAATACTGTAAATTCGTTAAAAAAATATTTAGCTGGCACAAGCCCAACTGCATATTCATATTTAAGTGTCTTGTAATTTAAAATACCGTAAGAGTATTCCGCAATAAGTCAAAAATTGGAGAAATTCGTCATAGCAGTACTTTAGTCACGGGGGTTTTAAATCACTAAAATTGTCAGTCATTTTAAAATTAATGGCTCAAAATTTGATTTTAAAAGCCAGACGTAATGCCTATAAACATTTTCCGGCTATCACTACAATCCATCTACTTTGCGGCCTTCCCACAGATAACCGATAATGATTATGACGTATTATTGCCTTTATTAAAACCAACGGTACATGAGTTAAGTTATAGGGTGCCTACCGGGCGTTTAAATGACAAGTCCGTTGTAGACACACTATTTTATAAAAGTATAAATATAAAGTTTTGACAGGGTAACAAGCGTAGAAACAAACAAGCACAGAAGGAAAGAAAGTAAAAAGTTCACAGCACGGAAGTATAGAATACGAAAGGAAGCGACACAACATTAAATATTAGCACAGGCGTTAGCAGAAGAATCTGATAGAAATGAGACATGCATTCGCCGTCAAGTCGAGAGCGCACTGTCAGAGCGACCGAGCGCCTACTGTCACGGCCGGCGCGCGCATGCGTACGGGCGACGATTCTCTTTCCAGCCAGCTCGCGCACTAGAGGGAGGTTAATGCGTTTTACCTTCATGGTGCTTTGTGTGCAGTGGTCGCCACACTACTCCCCCACGGAGACCGTTGCTTGCTACGGTCGATAGTAATCTGGAAAACGAACAGATCGACCGCAGCGCGTCTTCCTGGTGGTAGTAGGCTCAGCAGCAGGCACCGGAGTAGTGCTGGTTGGAATCCGGTTGGAGCTGGACCATCTAGAGTCGTCATCTCTGGTCATGTATGCTGGTTTGAGTCGGTCTACGGTGACAGTATTCTCTTTACCTCTAATGTCGATTTTAAAAGTTTTGGTTCCTCACTGTAGCACCTTGTATGGACCTGTGTATGGGGAATCTAAGGCTCTTTTTGCAGGTCCTTGACGAAGAAACATATAATCTGCAGTGCTCAGGTCTTTTGGTACGTAGAAAGTATTCTGAACGTGCCTAGATCCTGGTACTGGATTCAACCTCGAGATGTGGCCCCGTAGTCTGGATGTGAAGTCAGCGTAGTACCAGTCGCTCATAAGTCGAAATTAACTACTGAATGGACCGAACAAATCGACCGGGGCAGAGGCAGACCAAAAAGGAGATGGCGGGACGATCTGGACGCATTTTGTAGCAACTAGCGAGAGCATGCACTAGGCCGTGACGCGTGGCGGAAGCGAGGGGAGGCCTTTGCCCAGCAGTGGGATACAATATAGGCTAAGGAAAATATATATATATATATATACACGGTGCCCGTGAGCATTGCGAGAGATTTTAAGCACGCATTTCTGAGGTCAAAACAATGAAAAAACATTATATGACTTTTGTTGTAAAACGCCAAAAAAAATTTTTTTTTTTACTTTTTTTTTTCACTTTTTTTGAATGCTGTTCTACATAAAAAGTAAATGTCATTAGAAAAAAGTAACGGAAAAAGTAAATTGCTACATTTTTTCTCGTAAAAACTAGTCCATGCAAAGTGTTTCTTAGGTCTTTGATATCAGTCAATAAGAGATGTCTAGACTATGCCCCATACCGGTGAGATCGCCATCAAAAAATCATTTTACACTGAGAAACAATTCAAAATGCAATTTTTTGTAAGTAGTATTTACTCTGAAACTATGGCGAGTTTCGAAAAAGTTTAAAGGACATTTTGTTCTCTAAATATGATAATGAATACACTGTTAAAGTCTCTCGCAATGCTCACGGGCACCGTGTATATATATATATATTTTTTTTTTCCGTAGCCTCAAGTTCAAGTCAAGGTATATATATATAATTTATATCAACTAGGTATTGTGTTGTGGTCGGTTGAAAACGTGAATGAAATAAGATGTCAATAAGAGACGACTTGAACTTGAAATGTAGCGACGCCGTGTTGAAAAATTGGTGCTGTAGGATTAAAAATAAATTTACGTCATGTTTTCACTCAGTTAATATTCTCAGAGCGCCTAACTCGATATGAAGCTTGTTAGTTTAGGTTTATGTATGAGGGACTGGTAAAAAATAGGTATAGGCATTACGTTATTAAACTTAATGGAACAAATCATGTTTTGTTCCATTAAGTTTAAAATAAATAATAATTTTAGTGATTTAAACCCCCGCGACTAAATCCTGCTATGACGAATTTCCCCAATTATCGACTTATTCAATTTTGAATCATAAGACACTTAAATATGAATATGCATTTGTGTTTGTGCCAATTAAGTATATTTTTTGAACGAATTTATAGTAATTTGCTATTTTTTGTATGAAATCGACTCTTTCTTAAAATTGTCTTAAAATCCGATACGCCCACTAGAATGGACTCAAAATTGGGATTTGGTTTGTTGAATGGGTCCTTTAACCAGTGTCAAAATTTGGAGCGGTAGGCTCGTTGATAAATGAAGACCAAAAAATAGCAACTTCAACTGGTCTTGAAATCTTATGCGCCCACCGGATTGGTCTTACAATGGGTATGTAGGTTATTTGGAGTGGGCTTCACCGTTTGTCAAAATTTGGAACGGTAGGATATAAAATAAATTCACGTAATTTTTTCAGTCAGTAATATATTCTCAGTGCACCTAACTTGACGCTTATCAGTTTAGAGTTATGAGTGACTGGTAGAAAATGCCTATAGGCATTACGTCTGGCTTTTCAAATCATATTTTGTGACATTAAGTTTAAAATAAATAATAATTTTAGTGCCCCCGTGACTAAAGTACTGCTATGACGAATTTCTCCAATTTTCGACTTACTGCGGAATACTTTTAGGGCATTTTTAATTACAAGACACTTATATATGAATATGCAGTTGTGTTTGTGCCAGCAAAAAATATTTTTTTAAGGAATTTATAGTAATTTGCTATTTTTCTATGAAGTCGACTATTTCTTAACATTGTCTTAAAATCTTATGTGCCCACCACAATGGTCTTAAAATTGGGATTTGGTGTGTTGAATGGGTCCTTTAACTACTGTCAAAATTTGGAGCGGTAGGCTCGTTGATAAATTTAGGCCAAAAAATTGCAACTTCAACTGGTCTTAAAATCTTATGCGCCCACCAGATTGGTTTTAAAATTGGTATGTAGGTTATTTGATGTGGGCTAAGTCGTTTGTCAAAATTTGGAACGGTAGGATTTAAAATAAATTTACGTAATTTTTCAGTTAGTAATATATTCTCAGTGCACCTAACTTGACGCTTATCAGTTTAGACTTATGAGCGACTGGTAGAAAATGTTTATGGGCATTACGTCTGGCTTTTCAAATCATATTTTGTGACATTAAGTTTAAAATAAATAATAATGTTAGTGATTTAAGACCCCCGTGACTAAAGTACTGCTAAGACGAATTTCTCCAATTTCCGACTTATTGCGGAATACTTTTAGGGCATTTTTAATTACAAGACACTTATATATGAATATGCAGTTGTGTTTATGCCAGAAAAATATTTTTTTTAACGAATTTACAGTAATTTGCTATTTTTTCTATGAAGTCGACTATTTCTTAAAATGGTCTTAAAATCTTATGTGCCCACCAGAATGGTCTTAAAATTGGGATTTGGTGTGTTGAATGGGTCCTTTAACTACTGTCAAAATTTGGAGCGGTAGGCTCGTTGATAAATTTAGGCCAAAAAATTGCAACTTCAACTGGTCTTAAAATCTTGTGTGCCCACCAGAATGGTCTTAAAATTGGTATGTAGGTTATTTGACGTGGGCTAAATCATGTGTCAAAATTTGGAGCGGTAGGCTCGTTGATAAATTTAGGCCAAAAAATTGTATTTTCAACTTGACGCCATACATACTTATGGCCATTTAAGGCCGCACACACGAAACACGCGACCAGCGGCCGCGGCGAGCGGCGAGACGAGCGGCGGCGCGGTGGCGGTAGGCCGTTGACGAAACCAGCGGTCAATTCGCTCGGTAAGCCGCGGTGTAGTGATGTACCGACAATGTCAATGTCGAAACTCCGGCGTGGTTATTTTAATACGAGCTATTTTTTCTAGTATAAAATATTATTCCTTCTTTGTGCCAAAAACCAAGTGCGATAGATGGACGGGCCGGTCGGCGAAGGAATACCTACACTATACAGTGTAGGTACTTATCTTATTGTCGTGCTGAATGGCGGGCCTCGCCACGTACCTATAGGTACTGACTTTTCAAGGCCTGCATATTCGGATAATAAAGATATAGGTCCTTACTTTCCACATTTAGTTCGTTTTTTTATATCTGCCCACAATCTATTTATCACTGTTCTACTTTTATGGTATTTATGTTTGCTTTTCCATAAGGGAGGCCTTTCCGATATAGCAGATATTACTTCCTCTACTGACATCTCGTTAAATACGCCGATAAAATTTAAAATCACTACGACAGCACGTCACAACACTACCTCGCCGCGCACGTCCGCCGCTCGATTAAGCTAGACGCTCGTGCACCGCCGCCCGCCGCCGGCCGCGCGCGCGTCTCGCCGCTGTTTTCGTAAACGGTTTCTAAAAATTTCATACATTTCTGTACATTTTGATCTCGCGGCTCGCGCTGCCGCTCGTCTCGCCGCTCGCCGCCGATCGCTGGTCGCGTGTTTCATGTGTGCAGCCTAAGACTTATGTTTACATGATCTCCGAGATGGGCTCTACAACGCTATATGGAAGAAAATTGGTTAGGATTTTGATTAATTTCCAGTTAGGCGGGCTCCAGCACTATTAGTTTGTATACATATTTTGAAAGACTATTTATTTCTAAATTGTATAAGAGGAACGCGTTTTTATTTATAAGTTCGGCGAACTTCGTACCGCCAACTTCCACCGACTCCCGTCGACCTCAAGTTCACTCCTAAGCGAGTCCTACCATCTCCCACCACTCTCCCACTATCGTCCAACCATCTCCCACTCTTGTCCACCCTTCTCTCACTCTCTTCCACCCCTTTCCAACTCTCCCTACCCCTCTCCTACTCTCTTCCACCACCCTTCTCCCACCGACTCCTACTTCACTCCCATTCCCATTGACTCTAACCCCATTCCCACTGACTCTTACACTACGTCAATCTCATCGTTTCCACCTCCTCCCATTGTCTTCATCCACTCCTATTAACGGACTTACACTTTCTTAACTTCCATAGATTATGTTCCATTTTTTATTTATTTCTCCAATATTTTAATAGTTATTCTGTTATTCGGGATGGAGATACATCCAAATATTTTTTAAGAAAAGAAACCAACTTCAATGGGGAAAGCCGGTGAAAGATTATTATACCTATGTAGATGGTGTACGAGTACGCTTAGACTCCATACAATGAAATAACTTGCTAAACAAACACAGCGAAGAGGACAAATCGCCAAACGTGAACTATGCATCCTTGAATAATTCCGTTCTGATCATCATCAGCAGATCTACTTCTTCAAATGATTTACTGTTTTGAATGAAAATGATGGATTTCTTGATAAAAATATCTATATGTATGCCTTTAAAGTTTGAGGAGTTCCCTCGATTCCTCATGGATCCCATCATCTGAACTGCGTTTTGACAAAAACGGAACCAATCTGTATATGTATATATATATATATATATAAACTAACACGCCGAATTGAGAACCTCCTCTTTTAAAATCGGTTAAAAATCAAAGATCAGGAAAATCGGTTCAGCCGTTCTTGAGTTATAAATTGGTATATTGCGTTTTGTTATACCACGTTTTATGTCACGTTCCGCGGGAATGGGATAAAAAGTATCCTATGTCCGTCTTCTTGTTCTAAGCTACCTCCCCACCAAATTTCAGCCAAATTGGTTCAGCCGTTCTTGTGTTATAAATAGTGTAACTAACACGACTTTCTTTTATATATATAATCAGTGTTGGCCGTTAATTTTAATTAGAATTGAAAATTGATCAATAAGATTGAAGATTAATTCTGTAACTAATCATTTACACTAACATCAATTTTTACTAACGTTAGTTCGCATTGATTTTGTGACGTCGTTAATTACACTAACCGTCAATTAGAATTAACCTATTAGTTACACTAACGTCTCGAAAATTTAATAAGATTAACAGTTAATTAGATTAACGTTAGTGTAACTAAATTAATCCGACAGGATTAATTTAGTTACACTAATAATTAATGTTAAAACTGCATCTCTGGTTTGGAAGTTGGGACCAATATCACAAGATGGAGCTCATGCTGGACCCTAGGTCTACCAACTGGATTTCGGGTTTGGCGCATCATAGAGACTCATGCTGTTTGGGCTCATTCGACTTGTATTGATGAGCAGATGGTACCGGTATCAAAATCTGGAGCTCATGCTGGACCCTGGGGATCCCTACTGGATCTCGGGTTTGGCGCATCATAGACTCATGCTGTTTGGGCTCATTCGACTTGTACTGATGAGCAGGTGGTACCGGTATCAAAATCTGGAGCTCATGCTGGACCCTGGGGATCCCTACTGGATCTCGGGTTTGGCGCATCATAGACTCATGCTGTTTGGGCTCATTCGACTTGTACTGATGAGCAGGTGGTATCGGTATCAAAATCTGGAGCTCACGCTGGACCCTGGGGATCTCGGGCTTGGTGCATCATAGACTCATGCTTTTTGGGCTTTTTTATCTTCATCTTCATCTTCTTTATCCTCTTCATCTTCTTCATCTCCTTCGTCTTCGTCCTGGTCTTTGTCGTCTTCATCTTCATCTTCATCTCCATCTTCTTCATCGTCTCCTTCGTATCCATCTTCTCCATCGTCTCCTTCGTCTCCGTCGTCTCCATCGTCTACATCGTCTCCATAGTCTCCTTCGTCTCCATCTTCTCCATCGTCTCCATCGTCTCCATCTTCTCCATCGTCTCCATCGTGCCCATCGTCTCCTTCGTCTCCGTCTTCGTCTTTATTTTGCGCCAAACCCGAGATGCAGTAGGGATCCCCAGGGTCCAGCATGAGCTCCAGATTTTGATACCGGTACCATCTGCTCATCAGTACAAGTCGAATGAGCCCAAAAAGCATGAGCCTATGATGCGCCAAACCCGAGATACAGTAGGTATCCCCAGGTCCAGCATAAGCTCCAGATTTTGATACCGGTACCATCTGCTCATCAGTACAAGTCGAATGAGCCCAAACAGCATGAGCCTATATTGCGCCAAACCCGAGATCCAGTAGGGATCCCCAGGGTCCAGCATGAGCTCCAGATTTTGATACCGGTACCATCTGCTCATCAGTACAAGTCGAATGAGCCCAAACAACATGAATTTATGATGCGCCAAACCCTCGATCCAGTAGGGATCCCCAGGGTCCAGCATGAGCTCCAGATTTTGATACCGGTACCATCTGCTCATCAGTACAAGTTGAATGAGCCCAAACAGCATGAGTCTATGATGCCGCAAACCCGAGATCCAGTAGGGATCCCCAGGGTCCAGTGTGAGCTCCAGATTTTGATACCGGTACCATCTGCTCATCAGTACAAGTCGAATGAGCCCAAACAGCATGAGTCTATGATGCGCCAAACCCGAGATCCAGTAGGGATCCCCAGGGTCCAGTGTGAGCTCCAGATTTTGATACCGGTACCATCTGCTTATCAGTACAAGTCGAATGAGCCCAAACAGCATGAGTCTATGATGCGCCAAACCCGAGATCCAGTAGGGATCCCCAGGGTCCAGCATGACCTCCATCTTAGGCTACCGGGCCCATTGCTTATTAATACAAGCCCCCGAGGCCAGAGTCAAAATCGAAACAAAAATCAAAACCTCGTAGCTTAACCTAAATTAGCGTTTAGTTAGGTAAATTATTAATGTCAATTACCAATTCAATCTACACTAAAAATTATATTAATGGGTTAAATTTTTGAGAAAGACTAAAAATTAAATATCTTCAATTATTATTTATTCGCAAAGGATTAACACGTTAGTTACAATTAATTTCAGTTCAAATTGAAATCAATTTGCATTAAACTATTTGTGTTCAATTTTAACTAACGTGTTTCAATGTTCAATTTTTAATTTTCAATTACACTAACGTTTGGCCAACACTGTATATAATACATATAAAAGATTGTCTACGGACATATGACATATACAGCGAAAGGACAACGTCGTTGCTGACGCTTTATCTAGAGTTGAGACAGTCGATTTTCAAAATAGCAATAGACTTTTCTTTGATTGCGAAGGCACAACACAACGATGACGACTTGAAAACATTATTACTAGACCCCGGACTTTGGTGGCAATGACGTCACAATAGGGTGATTTGGGGAGTAAACGGAACGGTGTTATGAAATACGGTTAAAAACTCGGTTGTTAACCGAATACATTTTGATTAGACATTTTCAACAAAATTATCTAGTAAGTTGATCAATATTATCTTTCAGTGTTTTTAATGGCCTCCTAGCCCAGTCGGTAGTGACCCTGCCTACGAAGCAGGAGGTCCCGGGTTCGAATCCTAGTAAGGGCATTTATTTGAGTGTTGATCACAGATATTTGTTCCTGAGTTATGGATGTTTTCTATGTATTTAAGTATTTATCCATATTTATCTATTATATATATCGTCGTCTAGTACCCATAACACAAGCCCTATTGAGTTTACTGTGGGCCTAGGTCGATTTGTGTAAGATTGTCCCATAATATTTATTTATTTATATTTAAACCATACAATTGTACGTTAAACAGGCTTGACAGTTGTGACGAACAAAGAGTGAGTGACCGACAAAACCAATGCCAGTATAACGTACAAATACATGGTTTGCAAGTAATGCAAACGATAGTATTGATGAACTTACTAAGTAATATTGTTAAAAATGTCTAATTATGTATTCGGTTAACAACCCGAGTTTTTAACCGTATTTCATAACACCGTTCCGTTTACTCCCCAAATCACCCTATTGTGACGTCATTGCCACCAAAGTCCGGGGTCTAATTATTACAATTCACCATTAAATTATGACAGACAATGACAACAAACAGTAAACACACAAAAATAAAATAAAAGTTTATTTGAAAATGGTAACACAAACGCGGCTACCGGCGTTTATGTATTGATCTTGAACAGACTCGTCGTGCCAATGTTACGAATGCGTCAATTCAATTTTATAATGTTGGCCGCATTGGACCATGGCGGATTATTCAACTCGTAATTCATTAAATCGCAATTGCGGGGTCTTTTGTGAATATTTTCCTTTTTTTTAAGCCTATTATTAAACTTTTGGCCGAGACTATCGTAACGAACCCGAAATCGTCCAAATCGGTTCAGCCGCTCTCGAGTTATAAGCAAAGTAACTAACACAACTTTCTTTTATTAATATAGATTAGCCCTAATCTGACACCTGTTTCGCGATTTTTGCTTGATGATGTGAAAAGAGTAAGGTTTTTAGTGATTAAAATTAAGTTACCTTAGTACGTAAAATACTTAAATACTTTGGAATATGAGTCGTCTGAGGAATAAGCAGAATGGTTTTTTTTTTCATATTCATATATATTTTTTAAGGGAGAGTACGTTTATCTAGAGCCGTTTTATGAAAAATTGCTGAAGTTTAGGTGATATTTTTGGAAAGCTATTAAAGCATTTTACAAAAATAATAGTAGTTTATGCAACTGATACATAATGAGGGGCCTTAAAACACGAGTGGGGTTTAATGAAACGAGCGCAGCGAGTTTCATTATAGGATCACACGAGTGTTTTAAGGCCTAATTATGTACAGTTGCATACATTACTTTATCTACACACATATTGCAAGTACTCAAAGATGGGTTCAGAAGCCGAAGGCAATTGACCTGCATTACTAGGTAGATAGATACAAGTGCTGAAACATACCCACAGGTGTAAGCTCAATAAAAATCATCAAATCAATAAATTAGAACTGATAAGGAAAGTATATTTATTTATTATATATGATATAATAGTAAACATTTACATTTTCGCAATTAAAAATGTTTCGACAAACAATAACTGACAAGTTGATTACAGAAATGGCGGCCGTACAAACCATAAAGAAATATATACAGGTTGGAATTTTGTAATGCCACCTGAAGGGGAAGTACTCTTAATATTGTAGATAGAAAATTTTAGTCAAAGAAAACATTCCTTTATTTGTTTAAAGAAAGAAAACTGCATTCAAAGATTTTTAAAACTTCGCTTGCCGCACCCGGTAATCGAACTGACTAAAATCTCTAAAAGTTGCATCCTGTACTTTTATTGCATCGATCGTTAGGGTCAATTATAAGGATGAAATCTATCTTACAAACTTTATAAATTAAATGAAAGGAAAGGAAAACAATGAAATCTTAAATTATTAATTCAATGGATCAAGTTAAAGCACTTTTACTCAAAGATCCATCTGTTTACTTATGTTATTGATTAATAATTATCATTGACGTCATTTATCCATTAAAATGACGTATTACTTTTTAGATAAGACGATTGGATTGGTGAGTGAAGTGAGCAGGAAGATGTTTGCTGCCATAGGGTCTCTCAGACGGCTCCGGAATTTCCTGCCAAATGCTACTAAAATTGCGCTTGCTCAGTCGTTACTTCTCCCCATTCTTGATTATGCAGATATCTCCTATTTAGACCTAACCGAGGAGCAACTTAATAAGCTTGAGCGTATTCAAAATGCCTGCATTCGGTTCATTTTCGGATTACGCAAATTCGACCATGTTTCTAGTTTTCGTTCTCAACTCAAATGGCTCCCTATCCGTCACCGCCGTAACTCTCACATACTTTCTTTACTCTTTTCTATACTTTTTAACCCTGCAACTCCCCGCTACCTCAAAGAGCGTTTCTCTTATCTTAATTCTATTAGATCCTCTCAAAAATTGCTCCTAAAAGTGCCGTCTTCATCTTCCAAATTTTATAATTGCTCATTTACGTTCCAGGCCGTTCGTTTGTGGAATTCTCTCCCTCTCAACATTAAACGCGCGCAATCTATTGGTAGCTTTAAATCGCAACTTAAGGAATACTATTTATCTCTTCCTTAGGTTTTTAAGTTGACACTGTTGTTTCTTATTGTGTGTATTATATATGTATATATGTACGTATATGTATGTTTATTTTGTATTTATTTAAGTATGTATATTCATATGAATGTGCTGTGTTATCTATTTCGTCTCTTTTGTTTCTATGCACCACCTACTGCTTATTGTTTTTCTCTAGTCTCCACTACCCAAAGGTTGTCTGGAAGAAATCGCTCATTAGCGATAAGACCGCCTGTTGTTACCTCTACCTAAATTTATCTAATTGTAAAATTTGTGCTTGTAACTGTATGAGGTGTGCAATAAAGAGTATTTATTATTATTATTCTCTTTATTCATTTTTCTTCTTAGGATTAGGTTTTTTACAATATTTATATAAAAGTAAAATATAAAAATACATCGAAAACATACAAAAACAATAAAAACATTATAAAAAACCTATCCTAGGGTGCCGCCGGCAACGGAGCAAGGCCCAGGCTGCCGGTGGTCAGGGCCGCAGAGAGAGGAACCTTCGGACTATGCGCGCCGTGTCCAGGATAACCGCCTTCTGGATCTGACCCTTGATCCAACCACAACCCCGTAGCGAAAGTCTCTCTAGGTGTTGGTCGAGATTCTTCGCTATGAGACCGTTCGCAGAAACAACTATCGGCACAATGATCGCCGAATCAACCTCCCACATGGCGGTTACCTCGTGAGCCAAGTCTAGGTACTTGCTGGACTTGTCCTTCTCGGCCTTCACGAGGTTCTCGTCACATGGGACGGTGATGTCGACGAGCATGGCCCGGCGTTGCGGTCGATCTATTACCACGATATCAGGCTTATTGGCTACAATAGTCCTGTCCGTGATAATAGATCGATCCCAATAGAGCGTGGCACGACCATTTTCGAGAACTGGTGCAGGTGTGTACTTGTAGTACGGCACTTCGTGGTCCACAAGACCGTATATGAGAGCAAGCTGCTGGTGTATAATCCTGGCTACGAGGTTATGTCTGTGCAAGTACTCGCCGTTAGCAAGATGAGAACAACCGGAGATGATATGCCTGAGTGACTCTCCGGGACGGCGGCATGCCCAACAAATGTCGACCGTACCGTCCTTCAGGATATATTTCCGGTAGTTATTCGTCATGATAACTTCGTCCGCAATTGCACAGGCAAAACCTTCGGTTTCTCCGAAGAGGTCCCCGAATCGTAACCAGTTCACCGACGCGAGCAGGTCTACGTCGGGTCCCGTGAGGGCCCTGTAGAACCGCCCGTGTAGCTCCTTGCTCTTCCATACCGCCCTGCGATCCTCGGTGCTTAGCACCACAGGTTTGCGCCAGTTCTCGTTTGCCAAGGAGAGCGGCGTGAGACCCTTATCTACTGCCACCACATCACGATGCATCCCACAATCGTTGTTAAGGAAATAATTCCTGAGATTGTACACCTCACGGTTGTGGAGATTTTTGGCGTTTAAAAAGCCGCGACCTCCACACTTCCGTGGGATGTACAATCTCATAACAGACGAGCGTGGGTGAAGCATACGGTGTGTGGTGAGCAATAGACGGACTCTCCGATCCAGGGCATCCAGCTCAGTCTGTGTCCACCTTAGTATGCCAAAGGAGTATGTGAGTAGGGGCATTATCCAGGCATTGAAGGCGCGCACCTTGTTGCCACCTGACAGAAGACTATTAAGTACTTTTGTCAGCCGACCGAAGAAGCGCTCCTTCAACGCCTGTTTAATACCCACATCCTCAATGCCCAAAGACTGTGACATACCAAAGTATTTGTAGGTTTCTGATTCAGAGATAGATCTGAACGTCATTGTCTCAGAAAGTTGTAGATTTGTTGAATTTACTACTTTCCCCCGCTGTACATGCATAACCGCACATTTATCAACACCAAACTCCATCTTGATGGAACTACTGAACACTTCAGTGGTCTTCAGTAGTTCCAACAAGCCTTGGTTATTTGGTGCAAATAATTTGAGATCGTCCATGTACAGGAGGTGAGATATGACTTCACCCTCTCTCCGAAGCCGGCAACCTAGCCCCGAATCCTTCAGCAGATTGCTGAGCGGATTTAGAGCTAGGCAGAACCACAGGGGACTCAGACTGTCGCCCTGAAATATTCCTCGCTCGATCCTTATAAAGTCCTGCGGGCCAGGGGGGTCATCCCCCCCCCCTCCTGGTTGACGAAGGACTGTGGTCCACTGCCTCATACACGCGCCAAGGAAGGATCTTAAAGCTGCATCAATTTTATACAGCTCCAAGATCCTCCTCAGCCATGAATGAGGCACCGAATCATAGGCCTTCTTGTAGTCAATCCAAGCGGCCGAGAGGGCCCCCCTGTTCCGCCGGACTCGTTGGCAAATGGTCATGTCTATGAGGAGGAGCTCTTTAGTACCACGGGACCCAACCCTACATCCATTTTGAGCGGAGACCAAAATGTTGTTTGCGACCATGTGCGCGTTTATTTTTGCTCTCAAAATGGATGTAAGAAGCTTGTAGAGCGTAGGCAAGCACGTGATGGGTCGGTAGTTCTTCGCTTCCGTGGTACTACCGGACTTATAGAGCAGGAAGGTTACACCAGTTGTTAAGGAAGGCGGGAGGGAGCCAAGTTCAAGGGCTTGTTGAAATTGCGTTGCCAGCCGCGAGTGCGAGCACCGAAACCATTTTAGCCAGAAGTTGTGCAACCCATCCGGGCCAGGACTTTTCCAGTTCTGGGCCGTACGGATTGCACAACTTACGTCGTCGGGGCTGATGGTGATAGTCCCCATTGGTTCGATGGACTCGCACCCACGTTCAACAACACTCATCCACTCGCCCTCCGTGTGTTCAACGGGCGCCGACCAGATGCTACGCCAGAAATCAGTCATGGCAGTAGCATCCGGCAGTCGCACGTCGGACACACGGGGGTCGGTTTCCTCCCACCTTCGGTATACCTTCCTTTGGTCACTTTGGAAAAGACGATTCTGCTTGAATCGGTCCACACGCTCTCTGTAACGGCGAATACGGCTTGCCCATGCATAAACTTTCTGCTTCAGAAAGTCGATGCGCTCTATGATATTGGCCATGTAGTCGCGGGGCTCGATATCCGTCCCCGCGAACGCGTGGTGCACAAAACGCATTACTCGGGGGCGGTTATTGCCCCCCCTGAAGCAGATCAGCTTTGCAATGAGAGTCCTAAATGAGTTGATACGACGCTCGATCCGCACCTGCCATGCGGGGACACCCCCGGCGGTCCTAGGTGCACGTTCAGCGTCCGGAAACTTGACTCGAGCAACACGGCACGCCGCGATGGCCCCGCAGTACATGATCGAGTGCGTATCATCTAAGTCTTTACTAGTCCGCAGGAATGGATCTAACAAATCATTTAGGGCTCCCATTAGCGCTAGATTGCGTCTATTCATAGGCAAGCGTGGTAATCGTGGCCTAGGGATGTTTGTGGAGCGATACTGCGTAACTACCTCTTCCAAAGTCCTCCTCAGTTGCTCATTGGCTGTACTACTCACACTCTGATTCGCGATCTCCTCCTCATCGACACTGGGATCAACCCGCGGCGCCCCCGATGCCAGGCCGGGTGCAGGCATCGGATCCGGCGACGTGGCGGGCGGATCCCGCGTCGATATGGAGGCCGCGCGAGCAGAGAGAGCCTCCAGGCGGAGCCGATCAAGTGTCGAGTCATCCAACCGTTTATCCCGCTGGATGACTCGGACCTGATCCGATAGTCGTTGCGCAGTCACTTTGATGGTTGGTTCAAAGAGCTGAAACAGAGGAAGTATCCGGTCACGATACGCGCACAGATTAGTTCCCCCCTCTGTAGCCCCATAATAGGCGCGCATGACGTTCTCATTAATGGATGAAATCCATTGCATGCGACGCACTATACCACCGGCAGCGGGGGCCCTGGGCGGGGCAGGATGTCCCGCAAGCCCCAAGCGTGCCGGCAGCGGTGGCCGTCCCCGTCCGGCAGGTGGTCGTGGCGGCGGCGGCGGCGGCCCGCACTCGTCGCTCGACTCGCTGGTGTCGGGCGCAGTAGCGAACTTATCGCCCGACGACGATGGCGAGGAGACTGACGAGGCGGGCGAGGATGGTGGGTGTGCGTTTGGTGGGGACGCTTGCTGCTGTCGTGTTTTACTCCTAGTAATCATTTCCTTTTTGCTTCACTTGACATTTAATGTCCGGGATTCCATTTACATTTTAGCCATATTTGCGGTTATATACGCCCTTCTGTATCAGTTCTTGAGGTTGCGGGCAACTTTTCCGCAAATAATCGTATCAAAATTGATGTAAAAATGCCCGTAAAAACATAATTTATCAAAAATTGTCGGAAATCAGAAAAAAATATTATTATTATTATTATTTCCTTTATTTATCTTTTTACTTAGTTTAGGGTTTTTACAATATTTTTATAAAAGTAAAATATAAAAATACATCTAAAACATATGAAAACAATAAAAGCATTATAAAAAACCTAAACTAGGGTGCCGCCGGCAACGGAGCAGGGCCCAGGCTGCCGGTGGTTAGGGCCGCAGAGTGAGGAACCTTCGGACTATGCGCGCCGTGTCCAAGATTACCGCCTTCTGAATCTGACCCTTGATCCAACCACAACCTCGTAGCGAAAGTCTCTCAAGATGTTGGTCGAGACTCTTCGCTACGAGACCGTTCGCAGAGACAACTATCGGCACAATGATCGCCGAATCAACCTCCCACATGGCGGTTACCTCGTGAGCCAAGTCTAGGTACTTGCTGGACTTGTCCTTCTCGGCCTTCACGAGGTTGTCGTCACATGGGACGGTGATGTCGACGAGCATGGCCCGGCGTTGCGATCGATCTATTACCACGATATCAGGCTTATTGGCTACTATAGTCCTGTCCGTGATAATAGATCGATCCCAATAGAGCGTGGCACGACCATTTTCGAGAACTGGCGCAGGTGTGTACTTGTAGTACGGCACTTCGTGGTCCACAAGACCGTATAGGAGAGCAAGCTGCTGGTGTATAATCCTGGCTACGAGGTTATGTCTGTGCAAGTACTCGCCGTTAGCAAGATGAGAGCAACCGGAGATGATATGCCTGAGTGACTCTCCGGGACGGCGGCATGCCCGACAAATGTCGACCGTACCGTCCTTCAGGATATACCTCCGGTAGTTATTCGTCATGATAACTTCGTCCGCAATTGCACAGGCAAAACCTTCGGTTTCTCCGAAGAGGTCCCCGAATCGTAACCAGTTCACCGACGCGAGTAGGTCTACGTCGGGTCCCGTGAGGGCCCTGTAGAACCGCCCGTGTAGCTCCTTGCTCTTCCATACCGCCCTGCGATCCTCGGTGCTTAGCACCACAGGTTTGCGCCAGTTCTTGTTTGCCAAGGAGAGCGGCGTGAGACCCTTATCTACTGCCACCACATCACGATGCATCCCACACTCGTTGTTAAGGAAATAATTCCTGAGATCGTACACCTCACGGTTGTGGAGATTTTTGGCGTTTAAAAAGCCGCGACCTCCACACTTCCGTGGGATGTACAATCTCATAACAGACGAGCGTGGGTGAAGCATACGGTGTGTGGTGAGCAATAGACGGACTCTCCGATCCAGGGCATCCAGCTCGGTCTGTGTCCACCTTAGTATGCCAAAGGAGTATGTGAGTAGGGGCATTACCCAGGCATTGAAGGCGCGCACCTTGTTGCCACCTGACAAAAGACTATTAAGTACTTTTGTCAGCTGACTAAAGAAGCGCTCCTTCAACGCCCGTTTAATACCGACATCCTCAACACCCAAAGACTGTGACATACCAAGGTATTTGTAGGTTTCTGATTCAGAGATAGATCTGAACGTCATTGTCTCAGAAAGCTGTAGATTTGTTGAATTTACTACTTTCCCCCGCTGTACATGCATAACCGCACATTTATCAACACCAAATTCCATCTTGATGGAACTACTGAACACTTCAGTGGTGTTCAGTAGTTCCAACAGATCTCGGTTATTTGGTGCAAACAATTTAAGATCGTCCATGTACAGAAGGTGAGATATGACTTCACCCTCTCTCCGAAGCCGGCAACCTAGCCCCGAATCCTTCAGCAGATTGCTGAGCGGATTTAGAGCTAGGCAGAACCACAGGGGACTCAGACTGTCGCCCTGAAATATTCCTCGCTCGATCCTTATAAAGTCCTGCGGACCAGGGGGGTCATCCCCGCCTCCTGGTTGACGAAGGACTGTGGTCCACCGCCTCATACACGCGCCAAGGAAGGATCTTAAAGCTGTATCAATTTTATACAGCTCTAAGATCCTCTCCAGCCATGAGTGAGGCACCGAATCATAGGCCTTCTTGTAGTCAATCCAAGCGGCCGAGAGGGTCCCCCCATTCCGCCGGACTCGTTGGCAAATGGTCATGTCTATGAGGAGGAGCTCTTTAGTACCACGGGACCCCACCCTACATCCATTTTGAGCCGAGGCCAAAATGTTATTTGCGACCATGTGCGCGTTTATTTTTGCTCTCAAAATGGATGTAAGGAGCTTGTAAAGTGTAGGTAAGCACGTGATGGGTCGGTAGTTTTTCGCTTCCGTCGTACTACCGGACTTATAGAGCAGGAAGGTTACACCAGTTGTTAAGGAAGGCGGGAGGGAGCCAAGTTCGATGGCTTGTTGAAATTGCGTTGCCAGACGCGAGTGCGAGCATCGAAACCATTTTAGCCAGAAGTTGTGCAATCCATCCGGGCCGGGACTTTTCCAGTTCTGGGCCGTACGGATTGCACAACTTACGTCATCGGGGCTGATGGTGATAGCCCCCATAGGTTCGATGGACTCGCACTCACGTTCGACAACACTCATCCACTCGCCCTCCGTGTGTTCAACCGGCGCCGACCAGATGCTACGCCAGAAATCAGTCATGGCAGTAGCATCCGGCAGTCGCACGTCGGACACACGGGGGTCGGTTTCCTCCCACCTTCGGTATACCTTCCTTTGGTCACTTTGGAAAAGACGATTCTGCTTGAATCGGTCCACACGCTCTCTGTAGCGGCGAATACGGCTTGCCCATGCATAAACTTTCTGCTTCAGAAAGTCGATGCGCTCTATGACATTGGCCATGTAGTCGCGGGGCTCGATATTCGTCCCCGCGAACGCCTGGTGCACAAAGCGCATTACTCGGGGGCGGTTATTGCCCCCCCTGAAGCAGATCAGCTTTGCAATGAGAGTCCTAAATGAGTTAATACGACGCTCGATCCGTACTTGCCATGCGGGGACACCCCCGGTGGTCCTAGGTGCACGTTCAGCGTCCGGAAACTTGACTCGAGCAACACGGCACGCCGCGATGGCTCCGCAGTACATGATCGAGTGCGTATCATCTAAGTCTTTACTAGTCCGCAGGAGTGGATCTAGCAAATCATTCAGGGCTCCCATTAACGCTAGATTGCGTCTATTCATAGGCAAGCGTGGTAATCGTGGCCTAGGGGTATTTGTGGAGCGATACTGCGTAATTGCCTCTTCCAAAGTCCTCCTCAGTTGCTCATTGGCTGTAGTACTCACACTCTGATTCGCGATCTCCTCCTCATCGGCATTGAGATCAACCCGCGGCGCCCCCGATGCCAGGTCGGGTGCGGGTATCGGATCCGGCGACGTGGCGGGCGGATCCCGCGCCGAGGTGGTGGCCGCGCGAACAGAGAGAGCCTCCAGGCGAAGCCGATCAAGTGTCGCGTCATTCAACCGCTTTAGCCGCTGAATGACGCGCACCTGATCCGATAGGCGTTGCGCAGTCGTGTCAATAGTTGGTTCAAGAGCCTGAAACAGAGGAAGTATCCGGTCACGATACGCGCACAGATTAGTTCCCCCCTCTGTAGCCCCATAATAGGCGCGCATGACGTTCTCGTTCATGGAAGGAGTCCATTTCATGCGACGCACTATACCACCGGCAGCGGGGGCCCTGGGCGGGACAGGATGTCCCGCAAGCCCCAAGCGTGCCGACAGCGGTGGCCGTCCTCGTCGCGCTGGTGGTCGTCGCGGCGGCGGCGGCGGCCCGCACTCGTCGCTCGACTCGCTGGTCTCGGGCGCTGTAGCAAATTTGTCGCCCGATGAGGATGGCGAGGAGACGGACGAGGCGGGCGTAGATGGTGGGCGTGCGCTTGTAGTCTCGGCTTCTTTTTGACGTGCTTTGCTTCTTGTAATCATCCGTGTAGTGTATTTTTATATCCGCGTATCTTTTTCGTGTCACATGTTGTGACAGCCCGTATCGTATCCGTTGGGGTCATTTTTAGTGACGAAAAGGTAGAAAATATCACACTTACGAGAAAGAATACGTCTAAAATACATAATTACAAAAAAATAGAAGCAAAATTTGTATAAAACACGTCTGACGCTGACAGCCGTCAAATTATTATTATTGTTATTATTATTATTGGATTGGTACAAACGGCACAATCAAATGGCCTGCGAGATCACCAGATCTCACCCCTTTAGATTTTTTTTTAGTGGGGATTTGTAAAAAATCAAATTTACATTAAATCTTATGAGAATGTAAATTTGATGTAAATGTTTTCTTTGAGTAAAATTTTCTATCTACAGTATTAAGAGTACTTCCCCTTCAGGTGGCATTACAAAATTCCACCCTGTATATGTACAAACTTCTGTCGCGAGTTTTTTTTTTAATATTAGCCAACGAACGAAGTCCTTATTCTCATGTCATCCGAGATCAAAATGTCGTGCGGTTTATGTCAAAAAATATATCGTACTGACGTTTCGTATCGACAACATTTTAAAATCTATGGATACTAAAATAGAAACCCATTGAAATTGTGGTCGTTTTGACGGCTGTTCCAAATTTGAAACTCATAACTTAACAATATTTGAGCATGTAAAGTTAAAATTACATTACTGCCACATATAAGAAACTTATCATAGTGAAATCGTTTGTTGTAATGCTGGTCATTGCCTACGGTTTTTGAACGCATTTTAGAGGACTTACAATATGAGTGTAGATAAACTATATTTCATGCTTTAATCCGATAGTATAAAACATATTAGGGTCATACAAAATAATAATTAATAATCAAGCGACAAGATAGCACGATTCAACGTCCTAACTAAATAAGCTCTGTAAGAATTCAGTTTTAGGGTATTAAATATTAATATATACAGGGTGTAATCGTTAAGTGTGGCCAGGCCATAACTCCGTAAATATAACAGATATCAGAAAACTTCCAACTGATATCGAAAGTGCGTTACCCAATGAGTAAAATTACATTAATAACTTTTTTAAATAAAAGTATTAATATTAAAAATATTAAGTTTAAACGCTCCCATACAGTTAGTACCTACGACGACTCACTCCCAAAGAAGAACGTCGGTGCCGTAAGAGATAAAAGTGCTTGAGATTCATTATTTGCACGAATAAACTGTAATAACATGATTATTGATTGATATGGAATAAAATAAAACAATTCATGAATAATTTGATAACGGTGAAATGACTAGACCGTACAAACTAATCTTTATCCGAACGTCGGTCCGGGTTTGATTTGAAGTTATTGTTTGGGATAGTTCTGATTTTATTTAAAAAAAGTTATTAATGTAATTTTACTCATTGGGTAACGCACTTTCGATATCAGTTGGAAGTTTTCTGATATCTGTTATATTTACGGAATTATGGCCTGGCCACACTTAACGATTACACCCTGTATAGACCTAAAGATTTTTTTTGCAATAACAAGACTTCAAACTATCTTATCAAATGCTATTCATGTGCGTAATTTAATTATTAGCGATTTTCGTTTTCAAATCATTACCGGATTCTTCGCTTTTAATTTACCATGGACGTGCGCGTCCAGTCCCCAGGTAGCATTTATACGTCATTATGTCGTCCGTTTACGGTACTGCTCGACGTAAGAGACGTCATTTCTCGACGTCGGGGGGTCCCAGCAGATGACGTCAATTTGTCACAGCCTCAAGACGTCTGTTTACAGACGTTACAGAGACGTCATATACTGAATGCATAGGGACGTTACTGGGCCGTACATATTAGGGCAGCCACTGACGTTAGAGAGACGTCATATACTGAATTCATAGGGACGTGACTGGGCCGTACATATTAGGGCAGCCACTGACGTTGGAATGACGTCATATACTGAATCCATAGGGACGTTACTGGGCCGTACATATTAGGGCAGCCACTGACGTTGGAGAGACGTCATATGCTGAATTCATACGGACGTTTCTGGGCCGTACATATTAGGGCAGCCAGTATGTTCGAATAACGTCATACACAGGATTGATTGTGGCGTTACTAGGACATAGTAACGCCACAATCACTCCTGCATAGGCACAGGTCAGGTCAGGACCTACGAGGGCTGCATTATGCTGCCGTGTTCACGATATCAGCAGTAGAAGTTAGCGATTTTTAATTTTATTAAGGCGGGTATTATATAAATTTAAATAACATCTCTCAAAACACACTGCTGATATCGTAAGCACGGCAATATGCTCCTCGTAGCTAGGATGGGTGGGTAGTCTGTTCAAAAATAGAACCGACCTGGCTGTTGAGTGAACTAACAACGTGCTAGATTTAAGTTCTAAGACGGTTCTAACTTATTGGCCAGGCGCCCTAGACAAGCCGCCTACGCTATAATGCGTTCTAATCTATACCTGTTCCCTGTTCCCTCTCCCCGCGCAAATTCTTACGCGTAAGAGTAGAAAAGAGTTTAGCGCTTAGCATAGCAGGCATCTTGTCTACGTACCCAGGAACAAACTCTAGGACTTATGGATGAAACTAAAAAACGCTATGTAAGTAGTATAATCTATATTTAAAGAGGCATTAAAGGACAGTGGGAACCAATAGCCCCATAACAATAATCCCATCAAAAACATAAATGTGAAATGAGAGCCAAGTTCAATATACATATTATATATGCCTTCGTTGTTGACTTCAACGACAAAAGAAGTGAGATCTAAATGGGTGCCAAGTTCAATTGTCAGTCCTCAAATTTGTTTATAACAACATAAAAAAGTATAACAACTCAAAATATAATTTCTTCTTAAAACTTACGATAATATATTGAAGCCTAAGGTTTGACTTGTCTAGTTAGTCTAGGTACAAGATTGTTTACCTTATTTCTATTACTAAAAAAACAAGTATAATTAGGTAATTGTTGTAGTTTTTATTTTTTGTTTTAATATGTATGAGGCCATGACTTAAAATAAGATTTAAATCTCTAATGCCCACTATCGGACTACTAAACTAAAAAAAACACGACCGTAAGCTTGTCAATTTTAAGTAGATAGATTAAAACTTCGAAGAAGTAGGTAAAAGTGGTGGCAACACTTCCTTAATGAAGGCGGCTGACCGCGTGTTCGCTCGCTCACATTGGTCCTACTCCTCTCTATCTTAATAGCATTAGTAAGAGAGAAGGGGACCAAACTGAGCAAGAGAGCATGCGGTCAGCCGTATTCATGTAGGTCAAAGCCACGGACAGGCTAGGGGGCATACCAAAAAATGTAATCCATAAACCAATTTTGAATGACTTATAAAAATCTGTAGTATTTCCTGAGCCAAATCTATACCAAGTTCTCTGAAATCTATAGGGAGCCGTAAAAGTGGTAACTTTCCAACATGATAGTCTTCATCAAGCTGCGAACGAAATGATTCATTGGTCCTTGTGGGCGCTGACGCATTTTAATAGATCACGCGGCCGCGATATTCATTCACCTGCCTCTATGCACTTGTCACAAGCTGAATACCTACGATACAATCTCGCGGGCGCAGTTGGCAAAAAGGTTTTTTGTTGGATCTCTTTCCATAGCAGTTGTACTGTTCAGCTAGCTGGTCAGTAAAACAAAATTTCATCAACCGAGACACTTTGCTGGAAATATCCCTGCCTCCAAGTTTTCACGTATGAAACCTGTAACAAACAAGAGAATGTATAATTGTAAAATAGCAAATTATTTGTTGATCAGACCAAATGTGAAAAAGGTGAAGATTTGAAATAACTTTCTTCGTACAATGTTTTAAGTGTGTAGATATCGTTATTTTATGTATTTTTATTACTACTAAACAACTATAACATGCACCACCTCCTTCAAGCTGTTTCTTCCTTCTTTCTTATGTAAGTTGCCTGGAACCACAAAAGGAAAAAAAATCCGTCTGTACCTCCATACAATTCATACCCAAACAGGGTTCTAAGAAAAAGATAAGTTTGGCTACAAGACAAACTTCTATATGTATAACAGAGTTAGCAGTTAGGTACAGTCGCCGGCAATAGTATCTCCCTACACGAAGGCCGCAAAAATATGTGACACACTCTTATGACCCTACAAAGTACAGCTAGCTATATTGATCAAAATATGTTTTTCTAAAAAATTACATTTTTAACACAAGATATTTTGCCGACTCTACTTGATGTTACCTATTCTTGTACTGTCAGAAAGTACTCTAAACAACAAAACAAATGAGCCGAAACTCGACCATGCGAGCACTTTTCATCATTAGGTATGTTCTGGTATCTACATCTCATCTCATCAGCTGTTGACTATAAAACTCACCTCTATAATCTCCTAAGCCTACACTGCCAGCGGCTTGAAATTTTTGTATTTTCTCAAAGGTCTTTTTTTCAATGGTGGTGGGATTGTCATTATCTTCGTCGCTGCTAGAAACATATCTTTTGGCCCTTTTCCGTTTAAGACCTGGTTCTGATGTATCCTCCAGTTTCAACCAGTTTCAGTTTTTTTTTGCTTTCTCTATGCCATCTTTAGGTACATGCAAATGAAATAAAAAAATACACACAACATGCAAGCATAATAAATGAACACAGCATAATGCATCCCTCACTCAATTTAAACAAGGTTATTATGTTATTAGTAAAAATATAGGATGGAGTTTCATTAGTTGGAACAACCTGAAGTTGTACAGTCAACCACTTTGATTAGTAGGCCATGAGCCTTTCACCATGAGTTTAATGTTATGTGATGACTTGCCACATAAGTAATTAATTAGTTTAGTTATTGTGAAAATAGTTCAAAATTTTCTGCTGCTGCACCAAATCATTAACACAGTTATAACAAAGTCTGTGTCTTTATGTACATATGTATTATGATGTAATTTTTGCTTTCCCGCAGTAAGTCTAGATCTCAAGTTCAAGGCCCGCCATAGACAGACCGCTTGAAGCAGTCCGACTGCTACAAGGGTCCATGTATGACGAGTCTACAAACACTTAGGCCCGCCAATGGACCGCTTGAAGCAGTTGGATACCACTCTTACTGCTTTAAGCTGTCTCTCTACGGCAGGCCTAATATTTGCATGCAAATACAAAACTTGCCCCAGGGCAGCAATCACATTTGTCCAAGCAGTTTTAAAATTACCCATATTAGGTAGTAGTCACACAGTAACAGAAAACTTTCACCAACATCAGTAAGCTCTCGGTAAATCAGGAAATCAAACTGGAGACGTGTATGCCCAACAGTGTGCGCATACTTACTCGCTGAAGAAGAAGAATAAATCAGGAAATAATGCATCCAGAAACCAGGAAACGAAACTGTTTCGTTAGTTTTCATAGCCAAAGTGGTTTGTAAAAAAACGATTAAAATATACGTACCAGTATCACAAAAACTCTTTGAACACTGTATAATTTCCATTTTCCATCTGGTGTCTTGACATCAGCCAAAACCTTTTCAAACGCTTTAGTTCCCTTAACGGGTGGCCAAAAGACTTCACAACACTTTCGCGTAAACCACTGATTGTTTACGCCGTCTTCTACACTAAACTGTATCACTGAGTACATTTTTGTTCTTGTTGAACGCACATTGGCAGTAGTACAATCAGAATCACGGACGCAAGCCGGACACGGGCAGCAAGGCAAAGGAAAAAGGAGGGAAAACAACGTCACTCAAACAAAGCGTCACTTCAATCAAAATGACAGAATTTCGTTCCGTTCCAATTTCTTATGTTTTTAAAAATCACATTGCTCAGTTTGTTTTGATGTTTAATAAATAACATTAAAAAATCTGTAATAAATGACTTTATATAAGTATTAACTTTGAAGTTAACTAAAAAGACGTAAATGTTTTTTTTACTTCATGAATGTTTTACATTACAAGATTGACAAATTTTATTGATATCAAGAAACGAAACGCGTTATGTATTTTTAAGTCGGTAGTAGGTCGGATAGTTATAGAGTTTTTCCGGAAATAGATGTATCGTGGTTTATATGGGAGCTCATACATTCTATGACACTTCTCTTTCCGGACAGACTCTAACGACTAATATGAAACTGTTCAAATTTCAAATTCCTATGCATAAGTACTGGCTTACTGGCTACATAAAGTCTTGTTATAATGTATTAATTAGTATTTTCTCTTAGCATTCGCTATGATAATGGACAGATTTACGAAGAAAGAAGATTTACAAAGCCTGAGTAAAGTATAGGATAACTTACTAGCATATAAATTAACTGCCACATAAAACTTCCTGTTGAAATAGTTTACGTGTCACAAACATCTAACCGTTAATAGTGATTCCAAAAATTTACATTAGCAAAACTTCTCGTTGCCGACGGATACTGTACGTCTTACTGTACATCGTACATAGTACAGGTGATGACCTTAAACTGACGTTATTGAGACGTTCATTTTGCGGTAAATATGGTACGTCCAGATGCTGACCCTCAATTGACGTTATTAAGACGCCCACGTTGCGACGAATACGGTACGTCCAGATGCTGACCTAAAATGGACGTTATTAAGACGTCCACTTTGCGACGAATACGGTACGTCCAGATGCTGACCTAAAATGGACGTTATTAAGACGTCCACTTTGCGATGAATACGGCACGTCCAGATGCTGACCTAAAATGGACGTTATTAAGACGTCCACTTTGCGACGAATACGGTACGTCCAGATGCTGACCTAAAATGGACGTTATTAAGACGTCCACTTTGCGATGAATACGGTACGTCCAGATGCTGACCCAAAATGGACGTTATTAAGACGTCAACTTTGCGACGAATACGGTACGTCCAGATGCTGACCTAAAATTGACGTTATTAAGACGTCCACTTTGCGGTGAATATGGTACGTCCAGATGATGACCCTTAATTGACGTTAGTACGACGTCCACTTTTTAACCTGACCTTAAATTGACGTCACTATAACGTACGTTTTCAGCGAATAAATGACAGACCTTAATATGACATAAAAATGACGTCGCTTGTGCGTCGCTGACGTCAGTTTGCTACCTGGGTCCACGATTTCCGATTACCGTCGACGGTAAACTACGCCCCTATACAGTCGTTATCAGATATATCGTAGCGGCCAAGGTGGTCAAAAATATCTGAACAACGGCGCTATTGTCAAGGCGAAGCGAAGAATGCAAATTTTTCGTATTTTCTACTTGACGCCATACATACTAGCGCCCATTTAAGACCTTTATAGACGGAGATCTAGCCACGTCAGATATGACTATGACACAATAATGAGAGTAACAAAACCCCTCTAGTCAGTTTGCTATATTTGCTAGATAATGATGATGAGACCTGGACATCTGGCAAGTGTAAAGTGGTGGAGGTCAAAGAATGCAAACCAATCCTAGGGTTCTGGTTTGATGCAATATTATGAGAAATTATATAAATAATTAGATTATATCATTGCCAAAAGTTTCTGTTTGGGGAAAGTAGTGACAAACGAGGTAGGTATAATATAATTCATAGAATGGTCTTAAAATTGGGATTAGGTTTGTTGAATAGTTCCTTTAACTACTGTCAAAATTTGGAGCGGTAGGCTCGTTGATAAATTTAGGCCAAAAAATTACAACTTCAACTGGTCTTAAAATCTTATACGCCCACCAGAATAGTCTTAAAATTGGTATGTAGGTTATTTGATGTGGGCTGAATCTTGTGTCAAAATTTGGAGCGGTAGGCTCGTCGATAAATTTAGGCCAAAAAAAATTCAATCTAACGCCATACATACTTGTTTTCATGATCTCCGAGATGGGCTTAAAGCCCTGTTACATTTGTCCAGTTAAAATAGCTTCCGAAATTATTTAGACTCTAAATTTTGTCAAGTGTAACCGCATTTAGCAAGTAAATTTACTATGAAAACAAGTTAGGATCCTAATTAGGATGCTAGTTAGGACACTAAAAAAGTAAAGTCTAACAGGGCTTTAAGGGCCCTATCCCTAACTCATATTCCACCTCCCAATCTGACAGATGGCCCTACAAATTGCAATGTCTAATTGTTCTGTTTTTAACCGATATTAGACTTAGCAATTTGTAGGGTCCTATCTGTTGTGTACCCTGCCTCTCCCTGCCCTCCTTCAGCTCCCTAAGGGCCCTAACTCATATTACACCTCCCAACCTGACAGTTTGGGCCCTACAAATTGCAATGTCTAATACCGCTTTTATGCTGTACAAGTGATTTTATCGTCATCTATAACGATCGCACACGCATACATCCTAACGGGTGTATGCGTGTGCGGTCTCTAGTTGAATTCTTACTTTGAGCATTATCTAGTATCCGAACGAAATAACGCCGTTAGCCGTCAGCCATGTTTGTAATTGTCATTGTCACATGTCAAACTCTTCTGTGATCTGTCATGTTTGTTATTTCTTAACAGCAATTTTATTTATTATAAATATTAGTTATATTATTCTAAATTTTTGGCAAAATTTATAGGTGCTCTTTTTAGGTAAATAGTACCTAAAATACTTGACATTAACAAAGTGCCTTAGCAGCAAAAGCTAACTTATACAAAAGAAAAACGTCACCTCCGTCATCGTGTGTGTACCGGTTCTTCTATTGTTCTCCTATCCTATTGTTCTATTGTGTGTTTAAAATCGATACTGGCAGGCGAATAAGGGCCACCGATGCTCCTACCTACATAGTTAACAATCGTCATTACGGATTCTTATTTTATATCTAAATGAACATGCGAGAATATTTCTAAATTCGTAAATTTAATACGCATACAAACGCCGCTGTTGATATGATGGATGAGCTGTATTTGTGTCGCTGCTGCCTGCGGGGTGCTCCGGATAAGGACCTGACAACGCCGTACACACATCTCGGCAGAACGGAGATATATTCCAACATGCTCAAAGACTGCTTGGATATACAAGTAAGTATGGATTTATTGTTATCTTTGTACCTTGTTTGCTTATCGTTAATAGTTTTTTCGCGATGTCCAAAAGTACTTTAATACATACACGCACACTCACGCTTACACACACACACACACACACACACACACACACACACACACACACACACACACACACACACTGGAGTTTTTTATAATTTTATAGATTGTACTAATATTCTTCCCTACCTTTTAGCTTAGTTCAAAATATCAAAACTTACTCAGTATGTATAAGTAATACTTTTTGTATGAATATTCATGTCTAAAGCTTAGTGAAATGGAAGGTAGCTGGTAATTATAACACAGGTTTATCCTATTTTAAGTATCAGCGTAAAATATTTGGATGGTGCATCCTATGTATTATAGTTACGAAATTATGTATACATAGTTGTAATTCTTTTGATCCTAATAAAAACTTACTTACTTACTTACAAACAGGAGTATAATAGAATCCTGAAGCCGAAAACTTTTTTGTTATTCAGAGACCATTTCCTACATTTCTATCAATGCAGTAATAATTTTTTTGCATAAATGTTTTTCAAAATAAGTTTACCAGACATTATAAAAGACATACTTTAAACAAAAAACCCAACAAACCCACAAAAAGGTGATTTTTTATACCACAACGGTGGTAAATAAGCATACTGCCCGCCTGATGGTAAGCAGCTACCATAGCCTATGGACGCCTGCAGCTCCAGAGGTGTCACATGCGCGTTGCCGACCCTTTACAAAAAGGAAGATTCTCCGTTGATGGCTAAAGGAACGAGAGTGTCGCTCATCGTCAACACACTGGTCCTCTTTGAGCTCTTTGGCAACCTTACTCACCAGCAGGAACACAACACTATGAGTAGGGTCAAGTGCTATTTGGCTGTGGTTTTCTGTAAGGTGGAGGTGCTATCCCGATCGGTCTATGCTCTAGATTTGAGTGAGATGACATTCGCAGTACCCATACCTCTCTTTTGGACGTAGTTTAAGGACATCCCAAGTATGTCCAGGTGATGTTGTTAGTTTTAAATATTTTTAATACTAAAGAACATTTTTTATTTTTGTTTAATGGCTTTTAAGGCCAGTCTTGGCAAGATGAATTCTGCCAATGTCAAGGTGTACTTATGATTTTATTCCATTTTTATAAAATCAAATGGCCGAAACCCCGGATAACCGTTTGTTCAACTAAATGGTGGTTACGCGCGTTTTGAGACAAATTTTTCATTTGCTGCACACTGTTCGTTAGGTCACCGCATAATAAGCTATCAATATTACACACTGAACTACGTAAATGAGCAAAAAACAATAAACTATTCCAAATACGATGCAGCCATCTTGAAGCTCAAACGATTATCCCCCTAAATAACGTTAAATGAAGTTGAGTCACGTTTGCCTTACTGGCATGTCTCTGATGTCAATATTTTATCATTGAATCTAACTTAATTTACTGTGATTTATAATTTAACCCAAAGATAAATATTTAAATATTTGTTTATTTATTTATTCAAACTTTATTGCTCATAAAAAGTAGTACAAAGGGCGGACTTAATGCCTTTAGGCATTCTCTACCAGTCAATCATAGGGCCAAACAGAAGTGCGTTAAGGTGGGTGCAGAGAGAAAATGTAACTATCTAACTAACTAGGATATTTTTGCAATTATAAACTAATTAAATATTCTTAATTAATATACACCGTGGGCTGGAATAACCCGACAGATCTTAACCACGAATTACTAAGACCAAATGAAGGAAAAAATATTATGTGACTTTAGGTCAATTTCGCCAAAAAAAAAAATATTTTTTTTTTCGTTTTTTTTTTCATTTTTTGAATGTTTATTGCACATGAAAAGCAAATGTTATTAATAAAATTATCGCCTAAAACAAATTGGTACATTTTTTTTTGTAAAAATTTAGTTTCTGCAAAGTTTTCCTTGTCACTTTGATATCTGTCAATAAGGACGTGTAAACTATGTCCAATAGTGGCAACAACGCCATTAGAAAGGCGTTTTGTAATGAGTTATAATAAAAAGTGTATTTTTTAAAAATTGGTATTAACTCTGAAACTAGGCGTATTCCAGAAAAGTTTATATGACATTTTAGTATCTAAATATGATCAGGAATACAATGTTAAAATCTGTCTAGTTAAATGGGCCCACGGTGTATACATTCCTAAAATAATGCTTAACAACTATTAATACTATATAAGCATACGTATATATTATTGGTATAGATACATACGAATATATCATAAAAATATATCACTATCACTACATAGTATAAAACAAAGTCGCTTTCCGCTGTTTGTCCCTATGTATGCTTAGATCTTTAAAACTAAGCAACGGATTTTGATGCGTTTTTTTTAATAGATAGAGTGAGGAGAGGAAGGTTTATATGCATAATTTAGTAGAGAAACACTGATGATTTTAGAAGTTTCTAATGTGATGTCGTAAGTAAACCCATTTTTAGCGCTTACATTGCAAACGCTGGCTGAGTCCTAAGAGATAGATCAAAATAATGTATTACCGTATTGTACTCGTGCATCTTAAAATGGTCTACAAAAAAGTTCACGATGGTACATGACTATCTCTTAGGGATAACCCACAATAACCATTTTTTATCCCGTGCGAAGCCGGGTCGGGTCGCTGATAGTCATATATATAAATATAATATACATCCGTTAAGGGATGCCGACTGATTCCTATTCCAAGCAGGTGCTTATAAAGTAAGCGTTTGAAAGCCAACTTGCTTAGAATTATTTTACATGGTTTTTAAAGTGGGGCATTCCACTCATACAATAGTATAATTATGAGTTGATAGCAGCGCCATCTCTTATTTTCCGTTGTGACACTTGCAATAGGGTCGGCGGGAAGGGTATCTAACTCTAGTAGTTAGCACCTAGATATCGCTTACGGCTGCTATAAAGTCGATGTAAAAATAAATGCAAAAAGATGATTGAAGGCATTGAGAATTTCGTCAACTCAGTAACTGAACCCATAGCTTAATTGGTAAAGCGATCGAGCCCCGGTAAGGCGTATCGATGCGAGGTTCAAATCCTGCTGGGTTGATTATTTTTTCAATGTTTTCAGTGTTTGTATTTGATTGAATAACATACAACTTGCTTAGAGCCTGTCTTATCGTCAAAGGGAGCTCATTCCGGAGAGAAAACCACTATGGTGTGAGGGACAACTAAACACTTGAGAGAAGGGGAGGAACGTAGTTCACAGCCTGGGCGAGATGGCGAGGGGACACGAAGTTAAATTTAGATTTAAAGTAACTGGGAGCAGATGGCTCAAACAGTATCGAAAAGAGCAGACAAAGAATTCTGACAGTCCTGCGCTGACGGATCGGAAGCCACTTAAGCTGGCGGTGGTAGTAAGAAATGTGATCGAACTTGCGGAGACCAAAAATAAACCGTATGCCATTAAGCAAGCGATCCAATCTATTTAGTGAACCTTGAGAAATATTGGTAGTGCCCACATCAGCGTAATCAACGTGTGGAAATATTAGTGCCTGCACTTAGGTATTTTTGTATTCACCCAACTACGATGACTTTGATGCCATACATAGTCTTCCAAAATTGTGTATTCTTGTCAGTCAGACCCACGTTAATTATATATTAAAATGAAGGTAAAAGATCAAGCTAATGCAGTATGCACTACTTAAGCCTCTTAAAATTGAATAAAAAATATTGGGATTAAAATCAACTCGAACAGGGCGCGTGCCGCGCGTGTCTTTAACGTTTTTTATTGCTCTTTTTAGAATGTTACAAGGAATTTGGTAAAACTGCCACAACTATTTGCATTAAATAATATCGTAAATTGATCATTGTTAAATAGGCTTTTTAACCATATATTGACATGTATAGTAGCCAATCTCTAACAGTTCCTAGTCAAAACCCTAGTGACAGAACTTATGAACCGACTAAGTAAGTGCATGGGTCGTTCTCCTTTTTTAGCGACTGACTTTTCCCTTCAGCTCGATATCGGGTTTTTAAAAACATTTCTTTCTACCAACCAACCAAATTTGAACTTTCTAGGTCATCTGGATCAGGGTTAGAGTTTTGGTCTATAGGTCAATACGTGATAAAAATGACGATTTTTAAACGTTAATATCTATACTTCGTTTTTTTTGAGATTAGAAATTGAGTAAACATAGAAACAGTAGTTGCCAACCTGTTCTAAATGTTCAATTTAAACACACTGAAAGCACACCAACAGAGGATTAGGTAACATGATTAAGAGTTCACATTTGTGAAAAAATAATAACAATTTGCACATTAAATAATACAACACAACAATAAATGCACAACTTCGTTTTAGATTTTGTATGCTAACGTTAGAGACTCGTGAAAAATGAAAAACTGACCTGACAGTGACGCACGTACGTTCTAAAACGAAAACTTAAGATCTAGTTTTTTTTATCAGTATTCACGAAAATTATTTAATCATAATATGCACTTATTAATAAATTTTCGTAAATAAAAATGCGTCGAAACGTTATTTAATAGTTTTATTATGTAATAATAATATTATATAAATAATAAAGCAACTGTCTTAGGTGATGGTAAAAAATTTGGTGGACTACGAGGTGGCTTTTCTTGTTGTATGCCACTCGGGTCTGCCTCTGATTGCTCCATAACCCTCCAACCAAACGCATAATAATAGAGCAAGCAAATATCTTTACTTTTTTTTTTTTTTTATGAAACTAGTAGCAAACGAGCAGACGAGCCGCCTGATGGGAAGCAGTCAACGTCGCCCATGAACATAAGCAACATCAGGAGCCGCCTATGCGTTGCCGACCCTTGAGAGCCCTGTACGCCCGCTTCTTGAAGAACCCCATGTCAAAGCGCAATGGAAACACCTCGGGAGGCAGCTCATTCCACATTCCGCACGTTCTAGGCAGAAACGAGCGAGATGCCCGTTTATTTTTGGTGTACCATGTGTCTAGAAAATGAGGATGAACTTTGTTCCTTTGGCGGGAGGTGCGATGGTAGAAACGTGACGATGGCACCAGTTCAAAAAGTTCTTCAGAACATTCCCCGTTGTACAGACGGTAGAACACACACAGAGAGCCAACATCTCTCCGGAGACTAAGTGGATCTAAGCCGTCAGTAAGATCGGGATCGCCAACAATACGAACTGCCCGACGTTGGATGGAGTCAAGTGGGAGAAGCTGGTATTGCGGGGCGCCAGACCAGAGATGAGAACAGTACTCCATGTGAGGTCGAACCTGCGCTTTATATAACAAAAGCCGGTGATCCGGCGTGAAGTACTGTTTTGCTCTACTGAGCACCCCGAGCTTCTTGGAGGCCAGTTTGGCTTTGTTCTCCAAATGACCCCGAAACTGGACTTCGTTCGTAATGTCGACACCCAGTATCCCGATACTCTTGGATATAGTTAGAGGGATGTTCTGAAATTTTGGCGCTATGACGAATGGGGTTTTCTTAGCAGAAAACGCACAGACTTGTGTCTTACTAGGGTTAAACTGGACGAGATTACGTCTACCCCATTCGGAAACCTGCTCGAGGGAGGTCTCTATTTCAGACACAAGTTGCATTCTGCACTCCAACACCCGCTCAGGGGGGGCATATACACGACCTGTGTAGTAGCTATCGCCAGTACTGTCATCCGCATAGCAATGGATATTGTTGGTTACCAACATATCATTGATATGCAAGATAAATAGAGTTGGCGATAGAACAGATCCCTGGGGGACGCCAGCATTAATGGGCTTGTAATCTGACTTAATTCCGTCAATGACGACAGAAATGCTTCGCCCAGATAGAAAGCTGGCAACCCATGTACAAAACCCCTCACAAAGCCCGTATGATGGAAGTTTAGAAAGAAGTGCCTTATGCCAAACCCTATCAAAGGCCTTTGCTATATCGAGGCTAACTGCCAATGCCTCCCCCTTGCTCTCGATGGCAGTGGCCCAACGGTGAGTTAGGTAGACAAGAAGATCACCGGCGCCTCGACCGTGGCGGAATCCGTATTGCCGGTCGCTTATGAGCTGGTGATCCTCGAGGTACTTAAGGAGCTGGTTATTTACCACACGCTCTAACACTTTAGAGAGCAAGGAGGTGATCGCAATCGGCCGATAGTTGGATGGGTCTGTGCGGTCACCCTTTTTTGGTATAGGGTGTACCCAGGCAATTTTCCAGAGAGACGGGAACTTCCCTGAGCGGTATGAAAGCGAGAATAGGCGCGTTAAAACTGGAGCCAGCTCTGGAGCGCAGGTTTTTAGCACAATGGCAGGTATACCGTCGGGCCCACTGGATTTCTTGACGTCAAGGGCAAAGAGAGCACGCCTTACCGCATTTTGGGTAAAGCGGACATTGGGCATAGAATACCCACAATGCGGAATGATAGGTGGTGTATTGCCCCCGTCGTCAAGAGTCGAATTCGACGCAAATATATGGCATAGTAGATCCGCCTTTTCCTTTGCGGAATGAGCCAGTGAGTCGTCGGGTTTACGCAAGGAAGGTAAGGAGACCCTACAAAAATTTCCCTGAACAGCTTTAGCGAGAGACCAGAAAATACTAGACCCAGAAGGCTAACTAACCAGCCTCTCACCAATACTGCGGGTATGTTGGTACTTTGCTGCAGCAATCCGCTTCTTGCAGGACCTGGAAGCAGCATTGAATCGCTTCTTCAATTCAGGGGGATCATCGCCCTCTCGCGCAGAAGCCCAAGCTTGGTAAGCCTTACACTTTAATTTAGAGGCTTCAGCGCACGACTTACCAAACCGAGGCTGAGAACGACCACCAACACGAACTAACGAGCTTGGAATGAAGCATTCCATACCCTGTAATATCGTGTCAGCTACGAATTTCGCACAGGTATCGATGTTATCTGATGATAAGCAGAGCTGCTTCCAAGGGTAGGATGCGTAGAACTCCCGCAGTCCGTCCCAATCTGCTGACCGATAATGCCAAACACGACGTGACCCTGGGGGTCGAGATTGCCTTGTCTGATCCGAGATTGAACTGGAACGTACCAGGCAATGGTCTGATGACCCCAGGGGTGCAAGACGTGATATTCGGTGGCGTTCTGGAAGCGAGGTCAGCAGTAGGTCCAGTAGAGCAGGGGTATGACCCTCAATGTCTGGGATTCTAGTGGGACCATCGACAAGTTGTGAGAGATCATACGCCACAGCAAGGCTATGAACAGCTCTCCCAGCATAGTCAGTACGCGTTGATCCCAACCACTCAGTGTGGTGTAATTACTTAAATAAGAATCACAATAAGCTTGAAACATTAAAAACTATCCAGGTATGGCTGAGAGATACTAATGACAGATGACGCGAGACAATATTTAACCTTTTGAACGCCACGCATCGGACAGAAAAATCGTGCCACCAGCGCCAGAGCACTGAGAGAAAAAACAACCAGAATTCACGTTCGTTCAACCAAACTCTCATTTTAAAATAGCGCCTACAAGCTCTTTGGTTAAAACTACAAGTTCGATTTTGTTAAGTGTAATTAGTTCAAACTACAAGTTACTTGTCATTTTATTTCTACGTTAAAAGTAACTAGTAGATTCCATAAGCTACTTATCATGTTGTTTCTAAGTGAAGTGTGACTTGTAGATTTTACAAGCTACTTATCACGTTGGTTCTACGTTAAGCGTAACTTGTTGAATTTATATGCTATTTGGTCAGGTTGAATTTATGTTAAATATTCAGATTGTTTTTATAAGTTAAGCATGTAGTTTTGGCGTGCTTGACTTGTTAAAGCAAAATGATTAGCTTGTTGAGTCAAAAAATAGCTTGTTAGATTATCTTGTCATTTTTACATGGCTGGCATAAAGTTCCAACATGCTCGCTTTGTTATTTTAATTTGCTTGAAATGTTGTCGTGACATGACTAGCTTGTTGAGTCAACAATTAGCTTGTTATGTTATCTAATTATTTTTATATTTCAAGCATATAGTTTCAACATGCCCGCCTGGTTGTTCTAACACGCTCATCATGTCATTGAGACATGACTTACTTGTTGAATCTATAATCAGCTTGTTGTTTTATTCGATTGTAGTTACAGTAAGTGCTTGTTCTATCAACATGCTGCTGGTTAAGTTAACTTGTTGAATTTGCATTATTGATTTGTTCTATTTACAGTCAACTTGTAGTGTTATCTTATTATTGTTACATTACTTGCATGCTGTATTCACATTTTGATTGTTGAAAGATCTTGTTGAATTTGCGGTTATACTTCTTAACATATTCCAGTTTTGTTCTACTTTCAGATGGAAACCTTAACAACAACAAGAAAAAATGTTTCTTCTTGGTGTTAGGTTTCCATCTAAAAGTAGAATAAAACATGAGAATACGCGAAGTACAGCCGCAAAATGAACAAGATCTTGCACCAATTAAAATATTAACGAAACAAGTAATGTAACAATAATAAGATATACATAGCTACAAGTCGACTATGAATAGAAAAAAAAACAGAAAAGATAGAACAAATACAAACTTAACTGACAATGGAGGTATAGGGTAAAAACCGGCGCGTTAAGAGACTGGTCGTGGGCGAAAAGTGGGCGCCTCTGTACAAATTTACAGATTTTGTAAGTAGTTTGAAAGTTTTCTAATCAGTATTATGGACCATAACATTTTCCCTTTTCTTTCTGCCGCGACCATATTCTTTCTGCACAAAGTCTAGAACAAACGACGTACTTCATGAGAGATTTAATTTAATTTTAAAATGTTGAATTACTTAATTATTTACAAAACGTCCAGGTAGTTACTAGTTAGGTTCAGTCCGCACGTGAGCTCCGTGGCCGGCAAATCTATCCCTCCCATACCCCGCACTCTATTATTTATAGAAAACTTTAATTTAAAAAAAAACAATCACTGCGCAAAGCACTACACTACATTTTACACTACGTTCGTAGTTTGCGTGTTTGAAAACATTTTTTTGCAGCTCTTATAGCTGCCGAGTCATTAGCAAGTATGGAGACGACATCACGTATTTGCTCATAGTATTGAGCGTAATATACCGCAGCAGATATCCAAGTTCCCCATCTGGTGATAATTGGCTCGGGAGGTAGGGGAATGGACGGATATTTTGCCTTAAAAAGGCGTACACGCTCTGGAGATTTTAGGAATATCTTTTTGACATTCGATATCAACCCATCCACACCTTTGAAATTATCTCGCACTTCTTCGGCAACCCGGTGCAGACCATGAGCTAAACACGTAATGTGTTTCATACGAGGAAACGTTGCTTTTAAAATACGACCGGCTTTAAGCATATATGCGGCACTATCTGTGCAAAGTAAAAGCAAATTGTTTACGTTGTCATTGAAAGAATTTTGAAACAAAAATTTTAATTGGTTTATTATTAGGTTTGCTATTGTTTCCCCATTTACCTTCTCTAAAACCTTCGACCCCAAAAGATAAAATTGCTTAGAACAATTTTTTTGCAAAGACCGAATCACCACGTTTGTCACACATTTTCCCATGAAATCTGGTGTTTCGTCTATAGATATCCACAAATAATTGGTTTTGTTTACCTCTCTTATACCCTGTATAGTTTTTTTGTACACGAGATTTAAATAAATTTTTCGCAGGGTCGATTCGTCCGGTAAAGAAGTCATAGAGCAGTCGCAACATAAATACTTGTTAAAAAAATGACGAAAATTATTGTTGTTGACTGTTGCCCATGGTATGTTGCATGAAATAAGAAAAAGAATTAAATCGAAATAAAATTGATGTTTCCTATTTGGTTGCCCCGAACGGTAATTGTGGCGGTTGCTTTTCACATGATTCTCAATATTGCATTTCTTCAGTTTTAGATGCATATCGCACATAGAGCAGTATATAGTGGAGGTCACTTCATTATAGACTAACTCAGGGTGATTTTCAATCCACGTTTTGATCCGATCTTGTACATTACTCATTTTTGTATTAATTGATACCTTGCAATATTTAGTTATTATACGTATATCCAACACGTCGGATTCAATGCGTTGCGAAATAAATAATACCTAGATGCAATTTACGTTTTATACGTAATGAAATGACAGTTAAAGTGTGAATGTCATATGTCATGTGAGATGAAATTTGCAGTCGTTTCTATCATTTTAAATGAGGTGGTATAGTTACTTCGTTCTAAGTTGTACATGCAGACCTACCTCTTTGTTGCTCGACTATGGCAAAGCTAAAATGAAAAGTTATTTTATTACTTATACAGGATGTCCGGTAATTAATGCACAACCTTCTAACCCCCAGTAGGTCACCTTAGACTGGTCAAAAATATTGATTTTGAGCTCTAGTAAGTCTCCTGTTTTTCGAAATTTTCGCACGTTTGTTAGTTTTTAAATTTTGACATTCACACTGATAGGTGTACCATCGAATAAAAAAAGAAAAAATGTACTGAGGCAATACCTGTCATATACTCTAGTAAGACTCGATAGGTGTCAATAAAATAATATTTCAAGCACTGGCTAAATTACGCTAGTGTTTTGTTTTGCCGTGAAAAATCCGAGCTCTGCTTATTTGGTATGAATGAAATGGACCGAAAGCCCACGTGTCGTGGTATTTATCATTGTTTAAGGATTGACAAGAATGCGACGAAGCAATAAGATTAAATTAAACGACATACACATTGTTAGGTTAAAACCTACCGTATACCTACCGTATTTAAAAATACGGCCCTTATAACACGCATTGTATTTATTCCATTGCGACTTAAATAAAACTCTTTCTTTTTTAATAATGCATATATTGAAGTAAAAATTTAAAATATATACCTTTTTTAACATTACGATATGTAGTCCAAAACTAATCTTCTACGCGAATCACAGTTTAATAATAAGTTTTATTATATAATTACAGTGGTTACAGTAATGCGAAAAACATTCATAATTACAGTGTTTGTTTGGTTAATGTTCATACAATAATCAATATCGACCACTGCTTTCAAACGAACAACACTATTTAGTATTTCTCACGCCGCTTGACGTGATTACCCGTCAACGGCGAGGAGGGCAGTGCCTTTTTGTTCTTTTAAATAGCATTGAGGTATTTTCTATTTTTTTCTTGAGTTACGGGTTATTTTTAATGAAATTTTAACTAAAAAGATAGGTGAATGGTAGAGCTATAATAAATATAAAAATATTTCTATAAAATACTGAGCCCCTTATATAATAAACTGAGCCCCTTATATCGGATTCCAAAAAACGGCGTAGAAATACAAACGAGGTTGATACAAATATTGTTTATTTTATATGCTTGGTTGTATTATGTATTTTGTTCATTCAGAATAGCCTATTTATACTGGCTGCAAAGCAGATGCTCTTTAGCTATGAACAAGGGAAATTGAATATATTGGGGCCGCCTTCCACTAGCAAAATTAGTATACTATTTCATAGTGCATTATAGTTAAGTACAATAATGCTGCAGGACAACGAGGACATTGAGCGCGAGAGGAGGGCCCTCGCCGTCAGAGGCAACATGCTCGCGCGACGGTTTGCCACTTGCAGCAAGGACGTAAAAACCACACTCTTCAAGGCGTACTGCCTAGGCATGTACACCTCCCAGTTGTGGATAACGTTCACGCAGAAGGCAATGAGCAGAATAAGAGTTCAGTACAATGACGCGTTCCGGGCTCTTATGCGGCTCCCGAGGTGCTGCAGCGCGTCGGGCATGTTCGCTGATGCGGGGGTCCCAGACTTTTTCGCGGTAATCAGGTCCCGGGTTGCCTCGTTTTGGAGGAGACTGCGCTGTTCTGGCAACGCAATACTGGTGACTGTTTCTGACGATATCAGAAGTCCAATGTATAAGCGCTGGATTTCTGTTCACATGGACCAGAATAATAAATGACTGGGCACTGAATGTGCATTAAATATGTATAGTTTTATTTTAACTTTTAGATGAGTGGCACCCCTTTACAGTGTCAATTTAATTTAGTTTAAGTTATTCTTGTATGCACTATGGGTACTAACTGCCTGAAATAAAAACTTTTTATTTATTTATTTATTTACTAGCTGTGCCCGCGGCTCCGCCCGCGTGGAATTCGGTCTGTGTAAGTGGCTAATTTGCCCCTAATTTCTCTCCCGCTACCCTGGAGGCGGAACTTGAAGTAAAGTTGACAGATGGATACGCTAGAGGACAGTTGTCCTGATAAAATATTTTACAATTACCACTAAATGAAACTATACTCAAAAATCAATACTTTTTTTTGGCTTGATTTAAACGACATAGAGTAGTAGGTGTATATCGGATACAGTACCACTTTTCCAAATCGATCCTCCCGTCAAATCAGTCTAAGCATGAAAGGTAAGAACAGTGCGGTTGAAATTTGGGGGGGGGGGGTCACAAATGCAGAAATGATTTTTTCAGGGGGTCAGTAACGTTTTTTTCTATTTGAGGTGTACTTGGGGGGGTGGGGGGGTGACCCATGCAAATTACCCCCCTTTTAAACGTTTAATTTTTATAGGCTACGTGCTAACCTGGCCGGGGATTTTCTTGAATTGGAATTAGTAATCTTTAAGGGGTGATTTCTGGGATAACAATGCAAAAAAAACCGGCCAAGAGCATGTCGGGCGATGCTCAGTGTAGAGTTTCGTAGTTGCCGCCCTGTTTGGACCCACGGTTCAAAAGTTAGATGGAAGAGACGCCCTTTTTTGAACTTTCAAATCTAATATTTACGAAACTATCAGTTTCATCCAAAAAATGTATTAAAAGACCTCTATTCTTTTTGAAAGACCTATTCAATAATACCCAACACGATAGAGTTGGAGCGAAAAAAAATTCACCCCATTTTATGTGTACCCTAATAGAAGCATACACTGCTTTATCTACACACATATTAAAAAAATCCTAAGTGACGTGTTCGGAAACCATTAGAATGACCGCTTGACCAACCTTATTGTGCCGGCGGTCGGAGAGGAGGGCGAATTTTCATTACGTTACCGTAGGTAATGAATTTTCATACGTTTTTACCACACTGTCACAGATAATATACTGATGTTACGTTACTGATTGCATTAATGGTGGTAATTACATACGGTTTCTGAACGCGGAATAGAGGATTTATGATATTGTTGTAGATCAAGATATTTATTCTTCAATGTAAGCAAATTACAATGCACTAATGCACGTCAGAGAAAAAAAAATACCTGAGTGCGTTTCGGTTGGAACGAAGTTGTTATTTAATTTTATTTCATTTTTGACTTTTTCCTAATTTTTGTAGCTTTTATTTTTTTTTGTATTTTTTTTAATTGAAATTTTTGATATTTTTGATATTTTTGAAATTTTGAAATTTTTTGAGTTTTGTGATTTTTGAGTTTTTGAAATTTTTCAAATATTTGAAATTTTTGAAATTTTTGAAATTTTTGAAATTTTCGAAATTTTAGAAATAGCCGAAATTTTCGAAATTTTTGAAATTTTGGAATTTTTTTGAATGTTTTGAAATTTTGACATTTTTGACATTTTCGACATTTTTTACTTTCAGGTTCTCGACTTTTTTTACTTTTTTCACTTTGTCACTTCTCACTGTCACTATACACTCATTCTCACATCTCTATACAAAATTTCATTAAAATCCTTTCAGCTGTTTTCACGTGATGCGCGGTCAAATAAACAGACAAACAGATAAACAGACAAAAATTCTAAAAATTGTTGGAATGTGTTCTGTTATCGAAGTATCCTCAGCCAACTTTTTTTCGAATATATTCCATGTAAAGACTTTCGACCCTCTTCAGCTTTATTATATGTATAAGATAGATTTTTGGACCTAAGATTCTAAAGTAAAATGGAGGGGGGGGGGGGGGGGCTTTTTTGAAGATGAAACTATCCTTTGTCCTTTCTCGAGACCCATACTATCTCTATACCAATTATCATCAAAATCAGTTCAGCGGTAAAAAATTCCTCATACCAACTCCAACCCCCTTTTCACCCCCACAAGGGTTTGAAAACTATCCTATGACGTTTCTCGAGACTCAAATTATCTCCATACTCATCTCTATCTAAATCGTATCAGCGGTTAATAATTCTCCATACAAACTTTCAACCCCATTTTCACCCCCACCAGGGTTGATTTTCGGGATTAAAACTATATATTATCCTTTCCCGGGACTCAAACTATCTCTATACAAAATTTCATCAAAATCCGTTCAGCCGTTTTCACGTGATGCGCGGTCAAATAAACAGACAAACAGATAAACAGATAAACAGATAAACAGACAAACAGATAAACAGACAAAAATTCTAAAATTTGTTGGAACGTGTTCTGTTATCGATTCTAAGTATCCCCAGCCAACTTTTTTTCGATTATCTTCCATGTACAGACTTTCGACCCTCTTCAGCTTTATTATAGTATTTATTTATTATAATAATATTTACTTGAATAGCAAAAGTAATATTTGTTTGATTTAAAGGCTAGCTCTATAGTTCTGAATAGTTTTGTTTTATATTCTGAATTAAAAAATAAATAAATAGTGTTCTAAGTGACTAGACACATGGTACGGTTTTTAAAAAAAAAAAAATTTATACCAAAAATAAACGGGCATCTCGTTCGTTTCTGCCTAGAACGTGTGGAATGTGGAATGAGCTGCCTCACGAGGTGATTCCATTGCGCTTTGACATGGGGTTCTTCAAGAAGCGGGCATACAGGGCTCTCAAGGGTCGGCAACGCATAGGCGGCTCCTGATGTTGCTTATGTTCATGGGCGACGTTGACCGCTTCCCATCAGGCGGCTCGTCTGCTCGTTTGCTACTAGTTTCATAAAAAAAAAATACAATGGTTAACTTCTTAGATGATAGATACCTAAGTTTTTGGTGGACACCGGAAGAAATTTTTTAAGGGATACAGTGACCTTTCGACTCACCTCAGAAAGGAGAATGGGCATTTTTGTATGGGGAGTGTACCATGGATGTATACTGCTGAGACGTATCTCGTTTTAAAGCTCGTGATCACCAGATTATTTTATTATATGGCACCATTGTTGAATATCGTGCAGGGACCGAGATATTTAACAAAAAAGAGCGAACATATAAAGAGCATTTTTTTTAAAGATACGATATGTAATCCGTTATAGCATGGTTTATCTGAAAGCATATGAGAAATGGTTCAATTCTGTGTAAACACCCCATGTTTGAATACTTACAGGGCTAGAATTAATTAATTTAAATTAAGCTTGATATGAATATCGCTCGGTTTAGAGCCAAGGTAATGTGTATACGGGAGGCGTATATTACATGTCAAAGGTATTTTTATAAATTATTTTTCGTAATATATACTTTAGTTCCAATGCATGCAGGAACTAAAATATATCGACTTTGTATGTTAATTAATTGTGCTTAATGAAGTTCTAAGTTTTCTATTCGTCACTAGATGGAGCTAGCTTTCAAAATTCTAAATGACATTAAGAAAAACGACGTGCCGGCGCGTCGGTCTAACTCCATCATGACTCATGACAACGTATATCTGCTTATATTATATATCTGCTTACCATTATATGGGGCGTATGCTTGTTTGCCACCGTCATGATAAAAAAATAGTATTATTTTTTGACAGGGCTAAGTCGAAAAAGGAAGTTTAGTCTATCTCCCTCTTCATCGCTCGAATTTGCGAAAGCACAAGAGAAAGGCAAATAGACGAATCTTCAAATTCAAATTCTGTTGTTTGAGGTAACCCCCTAGAACAGCTAGTTTATAGTCAACGTTCAAAAACTAACTTATATATAATTACGCGACGTGAAGCCTTAGACCACAGATTTTAGAGCGTTAAAAAGCAATGATATGGAGCCAGCATTATTAATATTTATGTAGTTATATAGACTATATTATAGACTAAGAGTCGAGTAGTTAAAACTACTCGACTCTTAGTCGGTTCTTCTATTGCATACAAGATGTCGCCAGTAACTGATTTTAATTAACTGGTTTTAAGTAGTTAATTGCGGTCATTTAACATTAATTAGTCACAAAAAATTAATGACTTATTTTTAAAATTAATTTCAGGCGAATAAACTATGTAAATGTGTATAAAAGTTAACCTTTTTTGTATAGGTTAGTTAGTTCCAGATTTTGCCACAGCTAGGCCACAGCGCAGACACGAAATAATGAATACCGGCTTACGTGCACCCTTACGGCCTTCGGTGCCATATAACTAATTAATGCTATGATTAAGACCTTTCATTTGAGATAAGGTTCAATTGTATACGCCAGTGGCAAAAGTTGGCCATTTTGCTGCATCTAGTGTTCAATAGAAGAATTAGGCTGTCGTTAATTACAGTTAATTAACGCATAAAACCGTTTTATTTTGGTCTCTGCATACGTTAGAGTGCAAGTATCATTTACGAAAAATAACTTATAAAAATACCTTTTAGCTGTTACATACGACTTTTGTATACAAGTTAGCTTCGCTATGCTACAGGTGTTTTTACATATTAGCAAATGTTTCATCTACTAATTCCAGCCCTGTACATATTTTTCCAATGGTGGTGGTAAATAAGCGTGAAGCATTTCTTATATTCTTTCATATAAAATACGCTATCACTGGTTATAGACCGGATATTTTATAAATTAACCGTTTATATGCGCAACCTTTTTTTTTAAATAGCTCGGACCCTGCACGCTATCCAATGATGGCGTCATACAATTAAATAATGCACTAGTTAAGACCTTTCAAATGAGATATGTCTCAATCGTATACACTCATGGTACAAAATGCCCATTCTCCTTTGACCATCCCCTCAGAAAGTTGACCATCCCAAATTTATGGTAGTCTCAAAAACAATTTATGGTGCCAAAAAAATAAGACAGCTGGCACCATTTACGATCTGTGCGTACTTCCTCATTACTAATTTTGTAAAATGTAACTCTCAGATATCTTTGGACGATGCAGACTGCGGTATTTGCTGGGTGTGTGTGGACCGTCTGCGGGACGCAACAGACTTCAAGCTGCAAGTGCAGCGCTGCCAGGGAGAGCTGCAAGCGCTTAAAGATCATGTTAAAGGTGAATAATATTTTGTCTTCATATTTCCGACTTCCCAGCTTTTTTTGCCACAGCTTGATGAAGCCTGAGCGCTCGGCTATTGAAAATTTGGCATTGACACTGGTTTTTTAATTCTATTTGTATTTTAAAGCTCTGAGTACCTCATACTTAAAGTTTGCTGAAGAAAATATACTCGTACAGTGTGTAAATTTTATACGGGCGTATATTGTACTGGCGATTAGTATTGGACCTAGGGAACCTATTTACATTTATTTCTTTATAAAAGCTCTTCGCATTGAAACACCTAAGTATTATGTTTAGAGTAGTTTATTCTGATACACAGATAAAGAAATCATCAAATTCCTATTACAAAAACATATCTAAATCAGTTCTTCTTTTGTCGTACGCCGAAGTGACAGTGACATTTCAACCGGCGGCAAAAGCAATCTGTCACCTGTCAAATATTTAAGAAAAAGTCAGCTAAGTAAACGTTCGTAAATCCTTAACATCTAATATTCGGCCAACCTGGCATACCAGTAGTTTGTCCTCAAACTAGATCTAGGAATATCACAATTCACCACATTAGTCTCTAATGTGTTACTCAATCTATATCACATATCTTAATTTTCTTAGTTGATTTTTTTTTATCTTCTATGTCAGTCTCTAACATGTTTTAATCGTGACATTATCTAATCCTTATTACATTTCCTTATTTAGAAATATTTAACCTCTTAGTACCATACTATTGAAGTCACAAGCACTTTACCATACATTTGTTATTACATAAATGAATTATTCTGATGTAATATTTCCCCTGCCATAGTCGCTAAATTAACCGTTTGGACACCTCATTCTTGATCTCTCATCTTTTGTCACTAGTCTCTAGTGCAATCCCCTCACCTCACGAGCCTATAATGTAGTACCTATTGCAAACGTCATTTTACACCTCACCCACCACACTACTGCCTAATACATCCGTGTAAACCTTCTCACACCACATTAGTCTCTAATGCAGCCTTGTAAACTTAATTCACCCCTAACCGCACTAGTCTCTAATGCGGTCGTGCTAACCTGATTCAACCCTCACTGCACTAGTCTCTAATGCAGCCGTGTGAACCTTCTCACCACATTAGTCTCTAATGCAGCCTTGTAAACTTGATTTACCCCTCACCACACTAGTCTCTAGTGCGGCCGTGCAAACCTGATTCGCCCCTCACTGCACTAGTCTCTAATGCAGCCGTGCGAACCTTCTCACCACATTAGTCTCTAATGCAGCCTTGCAAACTTGATTTACCCCTCACCACACTAGTCTCTAGTACGGCCGTGCAAACCTGATTCGCCCCTCACTGCACTAGTCTCTAATGCAGCCGTGCGAACCTTCTCACCACATTAGTCTCTAATGCAGTCTTGCAAACTTGATTCACCCCTCACCACACTAGTCTCTAATGCGGTCGTGTGAACCTGATTCACCCCTCACTACATTAGTCTCTAATGTAGCCGTGTGAACCTTCTCACTACATTAGTCTCTAATGCAGCCTTGCAAACTTGATTTACCCCTCACCACACTAGTCTCTAGTACGGCCGTGCAAACCTGATTCGCCCCTCACTGCACTAGTCTCTAATGCAGCCGTGCGAACCTTCTCACCACATTAGTCTCTAATGCAGTCTTGCAAACTTGATTCACCCCTCACCACACTAGTCTCTAATGCGGTCGTGTGAACCTGATTCACCCCTCACTACATTAGTCTCTAATGTAGCCGTGTGAACCTTCTCACTACATTAGTCTCTAATGCAGCCTTGTAAACTTGATTTACCCCTCACCACACTAGTCTCTAGTGCGGCCGTGCAAACCTGATTCGCCCCTCACTACACAAGTCGCTAATGCGGTCTTGCGGATTGATTCACCCTCTCACTACACTAGTCGCTAATGTAGCCGTGTGAATCAGATCCACCCCTTACCACACTAGTCTCCAGTGCAGCCGTGTGAACCTTCTCTCCCCATTAGTCTCTAATGCGGCCTTGGAAATCTGATTAACTCCTCACCAGACTAGTCTCCACACGGTCAATACGGTCTTGTCCCTTTTCGCTCTCTCTCTCACTCGGATCTCTACATCTCACATTTAACCTCTCCAGAAGCAACTTTTTACGCTTAACCACACTAGAATCCAATTCAACAGAATTAATCTTCCCACTCCCACACTCAAATCTCTATATTGCAAAAATACTTCACTCGCACCACACCAGTCGCTAATGCGGCCGCGTAAACCTTCTACAAATCTTCATTTCATAAAACGTTTCATAATTAACTTTTAACCAAAACTGTAAACTAACACATCACTTTCACGACTACAAGTTGCAGACACAGGAAAATTTCAAATTAACGCCATTTCTCCAGTAAGTAAGTCCCAATTATTCTCAATATGCGCCACATGACATAACAGTTTTTAAGAAATGTATCCCTCTACATGAATAAGAAGCTATAAGCCTGAAGTTTCAATGACCAGGAGGGCATAATACAAGATAAATACATCCTATTCAAACTTGTAATTTAAGAATTATTGCAAGTCTATATTCCCAAATTCTGCCACCGCCCCGCCGTTAAACGGGATCATCAACATTCCAAAGCACCTCCAGCTAACACACAAAAGTTATCACACTTGTTTGGCAATCGCATAGGGACATGTAATAGACATACAACAAATTCTGCCTAAAATTAGCACACACATAGCCTCCACTATTCGGTCACAATATGGCAAGTCAATTTGTTAAAAAAAAAACATATATCCGACATTAATAAGGTCACAATGGAATGTCCGGCATTAACTCCGGTCAAAATAAAGTTCAAGGGAACAATTTCGCATTTTAGAAATATCTACTCTGCGGTACAAAAACTGTGTTGTATTGGTGGGATATGAATATTCTTTAAAAATATACAGAAAACTTGAGCACAAAATACATTGTAACAGATGATCTTATCTTATCATTTCTCGACAATTTAGTTTGGAACAATTATTATTCATTTTATCTGTTCATAACAATTTTTACTTAAACATTGTACCTACATTTACATTTTTTGTAGATATTATCAAGTATGTAAGTGCAACAAATGGGTATATTGCTATATACTCACTTAATCATACATAAATCCAGTAGTACTTCTTGCGTAAAAAAAAAGTAAACAATCTATTCACATATTTTGCGCTACCACAAGAAGTAGGTATTCAGTCAATAAAAATGATACATATAGGGTAGCTTTAAGTTGAGGGCTACTACAAACGCAAATAAGGACAGAAAAGCGTAAGTTTACTGTCTCCCATCCCACCCATCCGTTATCAAGAAAATTGATAAACATTAAATTAATAAATTATTACCAAACTTAAATTAACTATATGGTAAATAATTCCGTTTCTAAGCAGGGCTTTTTAATCTATTAAGTACATTTTTTTTATGCCAACTAAATTTATCTTTTAACAGTCTTCGACAGTTCATCAATATAATCAGCTAGAGCTCAATAAGGTTGTGTTGTTGTTTGACCATACAGATTATATGCCTAGCTGTCTCTATGATTGATTAGCTTAAATAATTCAGTATCAGTAAAATATTGTATTTTCAATAATATTTCATAAGCATGCCAAATTTCAGCACAAACGAATACTGGCAACCTAACTTTGATAGTCAGGTAGATTTAAACATTGCCAAGTTAAATAAGACCTTATGAAAAACCCCAAACAACTTTTAACACCTATGGAATACAATTTAATTATATATCATATCTGATTACACCAAGTGAATGTTAGTATTAACATTACATGTCTACATCCTTCTTTCGCAAAAGGCTGCTTTTTAAGAAAAAAAAGGGGTTTTCAACTTCTTCATACTAACATAACAAAGCTACATTCCCAAACCTTTTTGATAGTCCTTTCCCGAGCAAGTAATTCATACATTTCTCATAGCAAAGACAACTACTTATTAGAGTAGCAACGAGCCTTCTGCAGACAGACCATGATCAATTTATGCAATTTAGTCTTATCATTAATGCCAAGCTTTGGTGAAGAAATATAATATTTCCAACGTACTTAGGACCTTTTAGTATCAAGCAGTAACTCAAGTGCAAACTGTCACAAGTATAAACAATATTAGTGTTTTCTCCACCGTACCAACTGTTTGATGATTGATGATTTGTATCTCGTCATGTTCACGTTTTAATTCAATGTCTATGGTATTTTTATTGCTACAATAACTTCGTTTTATTTTACACATCTTAATCAAATGAAATTCACTATTCATTGTTTTTCTGACACATAGAATACAATTTTTATAATTGAAAGAAAAATGGAAAAAATCACCGCGTCGAGCCAGATTCGAACTTGCGACCTTTCGGAACACCGGTCCGACCGCTCTGACCAACTGAGACAGAATACAAAATTAAATCATGGTTTTAAAAGAAAAACAGCCTGTCCAGGACTTACTCTTACAATATTCAATTATTTCTCAATAATTGTCCTGTGAATAAATTTGTAAAATTCTGTGCAACAAATATCAGTGGTTTATGTTCGCACATCAACAGTAAATGTAACTCTCAGAATCCTGAATAAAGTGGTATGGTAAATGTTATGGAACACCAGCAGGAGGTACCTGACAAATTAGCTATGTATATCTCCAACTGTGGATATATTTACTTTTATCTTTCCACTAAGTATTTATTTCTTTTGAAAGGCATGAAGTAACAGAAGATGACATCCATAAGAAATCGTTTGCGCCAAAAGTTAGTGAAAATCAATTAACACCACTCTTTGATTCAATGGCAGCTAACAACTATCAACTCACAAACATGGCGCACAAAATTTGTTCTATCATATATATCTATAGCACATCTAGTAGAGTACATAATAAATCATTGGTTTTAGGTGTGTTTTAGCAAAACTTTTTCATTTAGATAAGTGGACTGGAACAGTCTTAGCTATCATAATTTGACAAACAAAAGACAATTCTTAAATGAATACTTATTGTTAGTAGTTGGGGTTTACCATCCTACAATTACCACATAACAACACCCATTCCATATAAATGTGCTTGACACAACATAACCATGAATAAAAACAGCTTATGATTTTAAAGTCTTACAATTACTTAAGTTATGGTGTATTTTATGATCACAATAAATATGACCTATACCAGTAAGATGACTAAAACTTTGGTTTCTATTGAAATCACATAATCAAAAGGTAAAAATTAAAACAATAACAAATGAAATTACAATAGGTACCTAATAAAAACAAATAAATTGTTCCAGCAAACTAATAACAGAAAACTAAAAAAAAAAACAATGTATGTAATATTTTAACTGATAAAAAACATTTAGAAAATTAGCAGTATAATTATTCATGATTCATTCAACAAAAATGCTACTTATGACAAAGCCTCAATATGTCATCAAATCATCACTACAAATCCGTGTACAAAAGCTTCAAATGTGGTCTCAAAGTAGTACATACATTACAATTTAGATATGAATGTCAAAAAACTACCATCAGTTTTAACCCTGTACCTGTACCAGTCTAAAATATTGTGTGCCGGTAAAAATAAAATCTCTGCGGGACAAATTTTTCTTCCACCAGTAATTAGTATACTTACCTCAATTTCTACAAATACATACAAAACTATATCAAAACAGTTTAAGAAAAAAAAAGATAAACTCATATAGCCGCCGTAACTCTCACATACTTTCTTTACTCTTTTCTATACTTTTTAACCCTGCAACTCCCCGCTACCTCAAAGAGCGTTTCTCTTATCTTAATTCTATTAGATCCTCTCAAAAATTGCTCCTAAAAGTGCCATCTTCATCTTCCAAATTTTATAATTGCTCATTTACGTTCCAGGCCGTTCGTTTGTGGAATTCTCTCCCTCTCAACATTAAACGCGCGCAATCTATTGGTAGCTTTAAATCGCAACTTAAGGAATACTATTTATCTCTTCCTTAGGTTTTTAAGTTGACACTGTTGTTTCTTATTGTGTGTATTATATATGTATATATGTACGTATATGTATGTTTATTTTGTATTTATTTAAGTATGTATATTCATATGAATGTGCTGTGTTATCTATTTCGTCTCTTTTGTTTCTATGCACCACCTACTGCTTATTGTTTTTCTCTAGTCTCCACTACCCAAAGGTTGTCTGGAAGAAATCGCTCATTAGCGATAAGACCGCCTGTTGTTACCTCTACCTAAATTTATGCTTGTAACTGTATGAGGTGTGCAATAAAGAGTATTTATTATTATTATTTATTATTATTAGCCCGATGTTACTGTTACACATTGAATACACAAAATGTTGGTCGCCTCACACATATAGTTACATTGAACAGAGGACCGCTAAAATAAAAGTGTTGCATTCTTACAAAATGTCAATTACCTCACAGTTTTAGTAAGATAAGCATTTTTCAAAGATGCTAGGATAATAACCAAGTAGGTAATACAATACAGACACTTGCCCGGAGTGGTACAACAGACAACTGCTTGTGCACCAACTCTTACTTTATGCAGCAACTGTACTTTGACATAGCATACAATGATTCAAGAGTAAATAAACGATACATCTTTACTGCTCTGATATCAACCCATTTAAAGATCAAATAATGGCTTTATACCCATAAACCTACATAGGCTGCTATTTATATATCCGGAAACCGGGATTACAATCTTCTTAAATAGCATATTTGACCTCCATGGTAAAATTTGAACATTTTTAAGTACTGGCCGGTATATTTTTTCTTTCTTATTAACGCTCGTGTTTTGTTTTTGACGGGTTTTAAATGTCATCTCGCAGCAAGAATGGAACTCACTCGTGAAAATATTCGTGCTATGATTTATTATGATTTTCGGCGTGGTTTAACGCAACAACAGTGCATAGATCAACTAACTTCAACTTTTGGTGATGAAGCCCCATCTAAAACTACTGTGTATCACTGGTTTAGTGAGTTCAATCGTGGACGTAGTATGCTTACGGACGAAGTTAAGGCAGGTCGCCCGAAATCGGTCGTTGTACAACAAAATATCGAGGCTGTGCGAAAACTTATAATGGACGACCGACATGTTACGTACCGCGAGATAGAGGCGACTCTGGGTATTTCTATGACCAGCATTAATAGCATATTACATAATTATTTGGCTGTAAAAAAAATTTGTTCGCGTTGGATACCCCACAACTTAACAAAAGAGCAAAAAGATGCTCGCGTCGAATGGTGCAATAAAATGTTAAAAAAATATAACCGTGGTGACTCAAAAGCCGTTTATAACATCTATACAGGTGACGAATCCTGGATCTATGCATACGATCCCGAAACGAAGCAACAATCAACGGTATGGGTGTTTCAAAATGAGCCGAACCCTACGAAAGTTACTCGTGCAAAAAGTACATTGAAACAAATGGTGGCCTGCTTCGGTATTAATGGCCATGTAGCTACAGTGCCACTAGAAAACCGTAGAACGGTTAATTCAGAGTGGTACACGACCATTTGCTTACCGGAAGTATTTGAACAAATTCGTAAAACTAACCAGCGACGAAGAATCATTCTTCATCATGACAATGCCAGCTGTCATACGTCACGCGAAACAACTCTATTTTTGGAGGGTCAAAATGTGGAATTAACGGGTCATCCGCCGTACAGCCCTGACTTGGCACCCAACGATTTTTATTTATTTCCAAATATAAAGAATAAATTACGCGGTCAACGATTTTCGACCGCTGAAGATGCTGTCGACGCATTCAAACAACACGTTATGGAGGTACCTCAGGCGGAGTGGCAGAAGTGCTTTAAAAATTGGTTCACGCGAATGCAAAAGTGCATAGATCATCAAGGGGAATACTTTGAAAAACAATAAAACCATTTTCAGCCGTGTACGTTTGTTTGATTTTTTGTTTCCGGATATATAAGTAGCAACCCTCGTAGTACCCATTTACATTCATTTTAGTTAAATATCCGTTTAATGTTTCACATTCATTTCACAGTTAACTTAATTTTGTCTTTATATGTAGGTATGGGATTAATCACATTTAATCCCCTATGAGTATGTAAACTGCTAGAAAAGTCTTGTCATATTAACACTTCGGAACTATTGTCATGTCATTTAAGTAACTATATTATCATTGTAGTCGTTTCTTCTGTTTATCGCCGGTCTTCTTACACTTTATCTTGTTCAACACTAACATCAGCAAGCGTGGTCTGCCTTGATAGCTCCAGTGACAAGGGTGGCTTCAGTGGTGGGATTGGCGGCGCCATCGACATCCACGCTTGTAACTCTGTGGCAACGGCATCTTCGGTGGTTACAGTGACAAAGTTCGCGTCTAACGTTTTGATGAACTGACTGTGACTCCGGACTCGAAGGTTTTAGTGAGCGTGTAGGCATGTCGTCCATGGCTGAATGTCTAGTTTTCATTTTCATCACTTATCTCACTTCTGATAAAAGCTCTTCGCATTGAAACACCTAAGTATTATGTTTAGAGTAGTTTATTCTGATACACAGATAAAGAAATCATCAAATTCCTATTACAAAAACATATCTAAATCAGTTCTTCTTTTGTCGTACGCCGAAGTGACAGTGACATTTCAACCGGCGGCAAAAGCAATCTGTCACCTGTCAAATATTTAAGAAAAAGTCAGCTAAGTAAACGTTCGTAAATCCTTAACATCTAATATTTATGAAAATAAGGATTTTTTTTTCATACATAATAATTCAGCCCGCAATGTATTGCATCCATGACAATTAAATTACCGATACGTTATGTCAGATATAAATCAGTTGTATAGCGTACATTGGTGCCCGGTAGGACTTTAAAAAATCGTTACGCATAATTAATAACACTGTTTAACAAAATGATTATACTATATGAGTCCTATTGCTGGATACTATAGGTGGATAAAGTATGCGCCCGTATAAAATTTACAGGCTGTATACATATCAATGTAGGAGAAAAGATACTTTAAAATACCGATTGCATATCAAAAAATAATTGTACATCAAAACCGAAGTTAAGATTCGATTCATGTATTAATGTGCAATCAGTGTTATAGTTAAACTATGGTTATTTTTTGCTAGGCTGTTAAAGCTGGCCTTTGGAAAAACCATCCTTTAAGTAGGTATACTTTCGCGTAAAGGGTAGTGAAAGTGAAGTTTGTACAAGTGTGTGTAAATACTGTGAATGTTTTGTTGGAACTAAAACACTTCCAGATCAAACTTGGGTTCTATAATCAAAGGTTTTACAATAATATCAGGCAATCGGCTCGAATTAACTAATTTACAAGATAAAGCAAATGTCCACCCACGCGTAGCGTCGCAAGGATAAGTGACAGTTCTCCCGTGTTCCCGCCTAAATTGACAGCTACTGTCAATGTCACGCTTAAGGCGTTCTATACACCCTACATAGTAAAGAGAGGTCTAGACGAATATCTAATAGTATTGTTAATGTAGAGTTTCTTCTATCAATAATTGTGATCACAAGTAGAAGTCTGGTGAAAGATTTCCATTATACAATCACCGGCAATAGTATGTGACACGCTCTTATTTGTAGGGCCATAAGAGCGTCTCACATATCTTTGCGGCCTTCGGGTAGGAAGATACTATTGCCGGTGACTGTACCTACATGGTTGCAATTAAATGTACAATTAATGTTTTTTTTTTGCTTTTCTTCTAGATGTTAAGACAGAGAAGGATGTCAACATGGAAGAAGAAAAGGTGCTTAAAGTATCATGTAAGTACCTAAATAATAATAAGTAATAAATCTGTATATTATAATTATGTAATTGGACCTAAAGCCATAGATTGGGTTCAAAACACACTTAGCGAAATTCAGCCCAGATTTCAAAGGAATTCAATTAAATATAGAATTTTTATATAGAGCAGACAGATAATCTTCAGCCGCAAGGCAGAATTTCAAAATTTTGTAGTGGTAGACTAAATTCCGATGACATCTGGGCTGAATTCAGCAAGTGTGTATTGCGCCTAGCGCGCAAACTGCACTGCATGTTCGATCGTGAGAAAGTTGAGAAACTAGGGAACAATTATGTTTGTTCGAGCTGTTTTGCAACAAACAAGTGCCCTACTCATAGTGTTGTGTTCCTGCTGGTGAGTAAGGTTGCCAAAGAGCTCAAAGAGGACCCAGTGTGTTGACGATGAGGGACCTTCTTGTTCCTTTAGCCATCAACACGGTGAATCCTCCTTTTTGTAAAGGGTCGGCAACGCGCATGTGACTCCTTTGGAGTTGCAGGAGTCCATAGGTTGCGGTAGCTGCTTACCATCAGGCGGGCCGTATGCTTGTTTGCCACCGTCGTGGTATAAAATAATAAAAAAACACATTGCGCTTGGCTGCACTTTATTTATTTTATTTTTTTATTGAGGCAACAAACAGTCATACTCGTATACAATAAAAATGTGGCTATTAATACTGTTGTTTCTGCACGGCTAAACATACATATAGCACAAGCCGGCATATCAATGTGTGTATGATATGATATGATATGATACGAGTATGATCATTTATTGATAAAAGAGGTATTTTACATGTCATTGCTTAAAAACTAATTCTTATATGTATAACTAGGTACATTGGTGATACATTACATGTTTTGTGTTCAGTACATTAGAACATTTTTCAACGTCGTTAGACTTGTTAGGTTAACGAACCGGTTACTAAATAAGTAGGTAATACTGTGAGTCCATAACAGATGGGTTGATTATTACTTAGTCTGGCACTTGAAATAGGCATCCAGGGAGTAGTGGGCTTCAGTGAGTTAGTTTATTTTTAAGTTTATGAATGAAAGCAGAGTAGCTGGTTGCATCTTTTATTTCCTGCGGTAGTGTATTGTAAACCTTTGGTCCGACCGTGTGAAGACATTTTGTCGTTTTTACAAGTCGTGTCCAAGGAGGTCGTAGTTCGTCACACCTCCTGCAGTTTTTACCTCGTGTGTCACCACGGTTGGGGAAATCAGATAGGTTTCTTCGCACGTACTTTATATATTGGATTATTAAATGATTTGTCCTGTGCGATCGCCAAGTCATTCTAATTATAAAAATATAGACACCTAATATTCAAAGTATCACAATGACATGGTTTTAGTAAATTTCGGCACACCAACTTGGTTTTTTATTAGATCTCAATACTTTTTGCAGTAGGAGAACTGTGTTGCGAGACTGGCATTTTTGTACATGTAATGTTTTTGATGGGATCTCGTTCCTTTTTGTAAGTACCTAACCTATACTATTTAATTATTTATTGTAAAAAAGCTAAAATTTTAGCAACAGAAATTATAACTTTGTTATCGCATATATTTATATGGGATTACAATGTTAACTGTGCGGTTTGTTAAACTAGACAACCCGACTGATATTGCGGTACGTTTAAATTTTCAGTGGCTTTATAGCCTAAACACTAGAATCGTTCCAAATTTGGAGCTTGTGGGACTGCTAGAAGTGCCTTAGATATACGATGATCGTGATCAGTGAGTCAGTGACAAAGTTAAGGGATTAATAATTGCAATAATTCTTAAAGTATATCTTGAAATTCAATGATATTGGGAACATATCTCCCTTGTGTTATGGCTATGGCCTCTTGGTCACAGAAATTTCAGCATTCTAGCTTTATTGAGAACAGAATTAGAGGGGGTCGGAAATGGCCTGAATGGCTTCGGGAAAAGGATGGTACGGCCGTGCTTTTATTGTTTGTTTTGCTCGACTTGGCGGGGCGCCGGGGGCACTGCCGTGCCCCCAGATAAAAGTGCCAAAATCTCGAAAAACTTTGCCATTTGGGCCAAATTTGCTCAATCTGATAGCCCACCAGCTGTTTTATCAACTCTTTAAGTATTGACGTTGGCTGTAGGGACAACCTGTATAACCAGAATTAACACAGGCGCGGATCCAGGATTTCGTTCAGGGTTCACTTTCCTTCACAAAAAATGTCGCGGTCCGCACCTAAGGGCCCGTAGTATACTAGGATTCTAAGTGACACGGTTTGTCTATTTTTCTATCAAGTCTAGCATAAGGTAAGGAGACTAAAGCATGCCTTAGAACATTATATAATTAATGTTCACAAAATATCAATAGATGGCGCTACGTGTATCGATCGAGAGTATTGCAAAATTTATTCTTCAATTTTAGCAGTAAATGTACAATAATCATTTATAAATATTATTCTTTGAATGCAAACATCGTCTTTCATACAAATTACATGCTTTATTTAAAAAAAAACGGACTGCTAAAAATAACAATTACGAGTAACAGCGCCACCAAACCAGCCAAACACAAAACACCATAGTAAATATAATAACGAAAGCTTTAACTACAACGACCAAGCCGCGGTAGATGGCGCTGCACAAGAACCAATAAAATACGCATCTAAAAGTAAATATAATGTGTCACGAAGTTAGAATATACATAAAAAAAACCGGCCACGTGCGAGTCGGACTCGCGCACCGAGGGTTCCGTACAAACCTATAACAAGCAAAAGTTGTAGTATGTTTATTACTTATTTCAATTTAATACCTCTACGCGTTTACGAGGAAAAAGGTAAGTTTAAAATTTCAAAAAATATTTTTTGTATGATTTTACTAAAAATGTCTACTTTTCGTAATTTTTCCTTTGTCTGTGCTATATGAAGTTTCTTCGTGCCAAGTTTCAAGTTTCTGAGTTTACGGGAAATAATTTTTTGGTTTTGAGTTTAGGTTTTGAGTTTCTTGCGAGCTTTGAAATATGCGAGTTTCAAAATATGCGACTTAAATTGCTATTTCTTTTGATTGCTTTCACATAAAAGTTTGGTTTTGCTACATCGGAAAGGTCCTATAGCCCTGAGTATTTAACATGAATTTCAATTTAATACCTCCACGCGTTTACGAGGAAAAAGGTAGTAAGTTTAAAATTTCCAAAAATATTTTTTGTATGATTTTACTAAAAATTTGTACTTTTCGTAATTTTTCCTTTGCCTGTGCTATATGAAGTTTCTTCGTGCCAAGTTTCAAGTTTCTGAGTTTACGGGAAGTACCCTTTAGGTTTTGAGTTTCTTGCGAGTACTCAGTTTCAAAATAAGCGACTTAAATTGCAATTTCTTTTGATTGCGTTGACATAAAAGTTTTGTTTTCCTACATTTGAAAGGTCTTATAGCGCTGAGTATTTGACATGAATTTCAATTTAATACCTCTACGCGTTAACGAGGAAAAAGGTAGTAAGTTTAAAATTAAAAAAAATTTTTTTTTGTATGATTTTACTAAAAATGTCTACTTTTTGTAATTTTTCCATTGTCTATGCTATATGACGTTGCTTCGTGCCAAATTTCAAGTTTCTGAGTTCACGGGAAGTACCCCGTAGGTTTTGCAAATGCCGAAAAACTCTAAAATTTGCAGCATAAACGATTGTATCTTTTGATTGCGTTGGCTTTTAAGTTTGATTTTTTCACAGCTTCAAGGGACAATAGACCTGAGTATTTGATATAAATTTCAGCTTGATACCTCCACGCGTTCCTGAGAAAAATGGTCTTGACAGACAGACAGACAGACGGACAACAAAGTGATCCTATAAGGGTTCCGTTTTTTCCTTTCGAGGTACGGAACCCTAAAAATAATTTAGCAATAATTAGATATCGAATTAACATCGATACAAAAGGTTAAATGTGCCGCCCTCAAAGCGAAAACATTTAGTATCATTTTTAAATGTGTGCGTCCTTAAGACGGCGACATGCGCACACTAACGCATGCGTAAATACGGTCAGCAAGCTAATTACTTACACTGCGATATTCTCTCTAATATTTGGCCAAATAGAATCTTGCCAGGCTTTATTACATTATACAAACAATTATATTTAACTTGATACCTTTTTTATGTCGATGTCATCATCGATCTCATGAGTAGCACCAATAATAAAATTTACCTACGACTATTATTTTTCTGACTTAAATTTTTTTTTAAGTTAATGGTTAATAATTATTTCTTTTAACATTAAATTAAATACAGTACAAATTTAACATCTTCATCAAATCATTCGGATCGAAATCGAAATAATCTGCTTTTTAGACAGGATCATAAAATCAACAACATTTTACATTGAACTCGTATTTAAAACAAAACATTATCTATATAATCTTTTATCAAGTCTGTTGACGCTGCCGAGCTATTCGCGTTTCTTTACGTCCATCAATAGATGATCCCTATGTGAACCGCCACACGGTTCAAGCAGGTGTCTAAAATTGAATGGCCACAAACAACACGCCACAAGGCCGCCACGGCGCGGTACCTAGAAAGTAGTAGCACTTTTCTCACAATAATTGCCAACACTACTTACTCTGTCTTGCATGCAATTTTCGTTTTGATCGCTTCGCACTGCATATTTTTGTCAAGAGAAAATATTTTACTACTCTTAGAGAATTCAACCAACCGGAGCGGCCATGTCTGTTATTTTCTATCCAAAAAGTCTGCCGATTTTTACGGGGGAGGGGAACGTTAAATGTATGGTTATTCGTACGTAACGTACAAATAGCCACGTCAGATAAACGTCAGTCCATACAATAAATATGACCACTGGTCATATATTTTCGGTAGAGGGAAACACCTGTCAATGGCCGCTCCGGTTGGTTGAATGCTCTAAGGTTGCACCGTTGCCTTTATTTGTGTTTCTGGTATTGTTCCTAAACTTTCGCAAGACACAAGACGGCATTTTGACACATATATTTCGTGAAATGAACAAATTTATGAGAGCGGTGTAGCGTCGAACGTGTGAAAAGTCAGATTTGACCTTGGGTTTAAAACATTGAATCTCTTCATTGCTGCATGGCTACGTCATTCCGCCACAGTTATAATATAAATAATTAAACAGTATTCTTTGACCTTACGTTAGTTATGATATTTTTCTGGTACGCAATGCTTGCTCCGACGTAGGTTTTCCTAGATATATGGATGGGTTTTATTAGACCAAATTTATATTTTATCTGTGTAAGTAACTAGGTATAACTAGGTGTGTAGGTACTAGGTAGTCTAGGTACTGTTTTAGGTAGCGTAGGTTATTTTTTTAATCATTGATTTATGTTATGCTCTTCGAATACCAGAATCCATTATGATTTATTATGAGTAGGTATAATTTAACATTTCGAAAATATAAAACAAGAATAGAACATTAAGCAGTACAATTGCGTTAGGTACAATTTTACAGGTATCGGATATTTAAAAATGCACAAATATTTAAGTAGTGCTTTTATATTGTCAATAATATAAATTTATTACCTAGTGTCATTATATGAAGATACATAGGCTGCTATTTATATATCCGGAAACCGGGATTACAATCTTCTTAAATAGCATATTTGACCTCCATGGTAAAATTTGAACTTTTTTAAGTACTGGCCGGTATATTTTTTCTTTCTTATTAACGCTCGTGTTTTGTTTTTGACGGGTTTTAAATGTTATCTCGCAGCAAGAATGGAACTCACTCGTGAAAATATTCGTGCTATGATTTATTATGATTTTCGGCGTGGTTTAACGCAACAACAGTGCATAGATCAACTAACTTCAACTTTTGGTGATGAAGCTCCATCTAAAACTACTGTGTATCACTGGTTTAGTGAGTTCAATCGTGGACGTAGTATGCTTACGGACGAAGTTAAGGCAGGTCGCCCGAAATCGGTCGTTGTACAACAAAATATCGAGGCTGTGCGAAAACTTATAATGGACGACCGACATGTTACGTACCGCGAGATAGAGGCAACTCTGGGTATTTCTATGACCAGCATTAATAGCATATTACATAATTATTTGGCTGTAAAAAAAATTTGTTCGCGTTGGATACCCCACAACTTAACAAAAGAGCAAAAAGATGCTCGCGTCGAATGGTGCAATAAAATGTAAAAAAAATATAACCGTGGTGACTCAAAAGCCGTTTATAACATCTATACAGGTGACGAATCCTGGATCTATGCATACGATCCCGAAACGAAGCAACAAGATATCACTATGGGCAAATAGCTTTTGACATATTTTACTTTATTTTTCAATATAGTCACCTTTCAAGAGTTTACACTTATTATATCTCTTTTCTAACATTAATATTCCCTTTTTAAAAAAATCTTCTTCTTGACCCCTTAAAAAATCCTGTACCGCGGCGACCACGGCATCATCATCATCAAATTTCTGACCTCTGAGGTGCTCTTTTAACCGCGGAAATAAATAGAAATCACTAGGAGCGAGGTCTGGTGAATATGGCGGATGCTCCATCAATTCAAAGCCAGCATCTTTGATGGCAGCCATGGCAACTCTTGACCTATGTGCGGGAGCGTTGTCCTGGTGAAACAAAACACCTTTGGAAAGTTTACCTCGGCGTTCCTCGCGTATAACATTGCGTAGTTTTTTTATTTGTTCCGCATATAAATTCCCCGTGATCGTAGCTCCATGATCGAGATATTCAATCATAACAACCCCGTGGCTATCCCAGAAAAGGGAGCCCATGACTTTACCGGCGGATGGAATTGTCTTAAATTTCTTCGGAGTTGGAGATGATGGCCTCTTCCAAGTCATAGATTGTTGCTTGGTTTCTGGGTCGTAATGGTGACGCCACGTTTCGTCCATTGTTAGAAAACGAGCCAAAAATCGGTCAGGATCTTGCTGTAACAGGTCCAAATATCTCTTTGAAACCCGCAGTCTGGTTTGTTTCTGAGTGTCCGTAAGCATTCTTGGTACCCAGCGTGCTGATACCTTTTTCATGCCCAAGTGGTCATGTATTATATTATGAACACTCCCTACAGAAATTTTGACTTCTTCTGCTATAAAACGAACAGTAACACGACGATCCGTTAAAATTATTTTCTCAACTTTTATCATTTTATCATTTGTTCGGTCACTGTAGTGTTCGGCCGCCCTGAGCGTGGGTCGTCATTGATGTTCGATCTTCCTCTTTTAAACTCGGCACACCACCGTGCAACCGTGGAATAAGGAGGAGCGTGAACCCCTAATGTTTCTTGCAAATCTAAATTAACTTGCTCAGTAGTAAAATTTTTCAAGCAAAGGTATTTAATCACCGCACGAACTTCAATTTTCTCCATTTTCACCATTTGGTTCCGACACAACGAAATGAATGTTCTCTATTTAAAAAAAAAACAAACGACTGTCAAGTTATTTTTTTTTATTTTTCATAATAGTTAAATGGGCTATGCCTGCCAGTACTTTTTTATTACGTTGCCAAAGAGTTTATATGTCATTATCATTATATATTGAACGCCCCTCGTACCAGGTTAATTTTTGTTTTGTTCACGGTCCTTGTTACTCAAGTTTGCAATATTCTTACGAATTATTCATCACTCTTGTGAAAAAAAAATGTGTCAAAAAATATCTAAATAAATCATTAATAAATTAATAAATTAGTATAAAGTCCATAACTCCCTAGGGAACACTCACCATCGGGAGGTAACTGAAATATTGCAAACGAGAGTATAACAGATTTCTAATCGAAAAAGCACGAATGTCATAAAATATTTACAGTTTCGCACATCCATTCATAAATGTAGTCCTACACCGGCAGAGGCAGATTCGCCCATTTGAAATGCGGCGAGTGACTGAGGTAAAGGGGTCTATACTCACCGCGTAATGGCACCAACTTGACGTCTGGATCGCCGTTAACCGTATTCGGCACTCCAGACACTTGATCTGAATTCAGTTCTGAATTCATCAATTCGTAGACAAAATCAGAGGTAGATGCTTAAACTTGTCTATGGTAGCTAAAAATGGTTTATTTCTACGATTCGTGTGTGTGTGATGCCAAGGTTCATTGGCTCCAGAGTTGGGGACTCATAATTGAAGTCGGTGATTTGATAAAAAATTCTCATTATTAAGTCATCGCTGATTAAATCATAACACAAAACAATCAAGTAATTTCGCCAAGAATATATCATTAACGACGGGTGCTGATTTAAACTAAAGTAATGCTAATCTACTAGTCAATCATGATTCGTTTAATATGATTGGAATATTTTTAAGTTGATTTATATTATTACAAGGCATAAAGCTCTATAAATGGAGTACGCTTCGCCTCATCTTTCCAAACAAAAAAGTCTGCCAAAATCTGAGGGGGGCGAGGTAGCACGCATGTGAAGTTTTCTAGTCAAAGGTACATCATTGTCGGTTGTTAATACAGTTTATTTCTAAATGAATTTTTATGGCAGCAACGCTTTATTGACAACCGACAAAGATGTACCTTTGACTTGAAAACACCAAACATATTTGACATATTCTTTTTATACTTCATAACACTAAATGGAGCAATAGATAATCGACTGTACATACGTTAACATATGGTTCATTATTGGATGCAGTCTTTGCAACTGTCAAACAAAAAAGTCAAGGATCATTTTTGATTGTATTTTCAAACAAAATGTAGAAGACAGCAATCCTTAAGCGCGTTAAATATGGAGAAATGTCAAACGTCAAATAGTTACTGCCCGTCAGAAAGAAAACGATTGTCTTTGAATCGATTCTGTAAACGAAGCTTGATTTTCGATTTAGGTTAAATCTTTTATTACCAAAGTAATAATTAATAAAGTAAAACTTTACTTACATCTGAAATGGTATTTCATCTTTATGTAAACTAGACGAAGTATAACATTTTTTACATCCAAAAACAGCGCATAAGGGCATTTTCACGGAGCTTGTTATCCATCGACAGCGATGACGAAAGTGCGTGACATCGATTATTGAAATAGTTTTTATAGATGTACTAGATTTTCTGCCAATACTTTTGACAGAGGGGAAATGATACTCAGGGCCTCTCCTGGTTTAGAACTCTCTGTTACAAGGATATAAGGCCTTTATTCTGAATTGTACAAATTTTCGTTATTATAGTAACATTTTGCATAGCGAGTAATTTAATTAAAAACCGGCCAAGTGCGTGTCGGACCACGCATAGGAGGGTTCCGTACCTTCAATGGAATAAGAACCAAACTAATACCAAAAGGTCGTATCTGATGCCTATGGAAGAAGTTTTTTGGAGATAACTCAAAAATGGCTGCACCGATAATGTTCAAAACAATTTTCGTTGAAAGTATATGATAAGGCGCATCTCATATTTTTTGAATTTACGGTTCAAAGTTACGGGGGGAGGGGGGGGGGGGGGGGCTACACAACTTTTCTGACTTTCGAAGCGATTATTTCAGAAAATATTCACTTAATCACAAAATAGTCATAAAAACCTAACTTAACTACATAACCAAGTAGCTGCATACAAAATACAACTTATGTGTAAATTTTATTCAGATACGTCGTATAGTTTCCGAGTAAAATGCCTGTGACATACGGACGGACAGACAGACAGACAGACATGACGAATCCATAAGGGTTCCGTTTTTTGCCATTTGGCTACGGAACCCTAAAAAGTGGTTTGTAAAAATCCTGTCAAGCTAAAAAGGTTTCTGCAAAATAGGCCTATCTGATAGCAACTAAATTCTAATATAGGTAACGAAAAGTGTGGGAGGATTTTGTTAGTCTGATCTCACTGCTTTATTTATTTTTTATTTACCTACTTCTTTCAAATTGAAATCAATGAACCGTTAATAGTGAATGCTTTATTGTGGACTACATATACAGTCGTGGCCAGATAATTAAGGACAAGATTATTTTTGCCATACAACTGCATACAAATATGACATTTTAAATTAGATAAAAATATAAATTTTGCTTATGCTATTTATATTTAAAAAAATACTGACGTATCCGTGTTTAAATAAGACTTAATATGGGCCATAAACATCTTCCATAAAATTTGAACTGTAAAAAATACAGACGGTCAAATCAACACTTTTTATAAGTTCATACTATAATTAGGAACGATGTATGAAAATCGTCATATTTTCAGTTTCTATCATGATTACTTAGCTGAAGTGATAACATTAGTAAGACAGATGCTTAGTTAAACTAACGATTTAGTTGTTTTAATGATGTTTTAAATAGGATTAGATTTTGCATAGCTACTAGCTCCATTATTTTTTCCCTGACGGAACAGAGGCGGTACGAGTAAGGTCAGTGTCAATAGAAAAGTAAAATAAGGTAAACAAATATGTCTGAATTTGTATGCAAGAAAGGCATTTGAAACATGACAAAATAATATTAAAGAATTCTGTTTTCACTAAAATATGTAAATAATAAGTTTGTGTATGAATTGACTCATGTCGGTGCTCAATCTGATTGGAAAGCTCATGATTGAAATCGTAATCATGTTTATATGATAAAGATTAACGTTCTAATTTTTTACTTTAGTTTCAATACACAAATTTTTGCCCAACCCTGATTGGCTCATTGCTCTCCTGTTCCTCCTTGTCACTTGTCGGACAGGTGCCTTGCAACATGCAATAAAACAAGGTTAATATTCAATAATTTTATTTTGCACTATTTATCTTCAGTATCATAAATTCGATCATTCTGGGCCCTCCAGGTCATATACTGAATAAGTCTTAAGCTGTATTTTCAAAAATACGGCCTACATTTTCAGGATGGTCGATTTTTCATCTTCCACTTGCAAGTAATCCATGATTTCACGGCATTTATCTAAAAACAATATTAAATTACAAATGCATTATTAAGTCGGTAGAACCTGTTGATTATGATTACGTAGGTATCATGTAAGTAAACAAGAAACAACTCACATAAACTCTCAATGGATTAATTATTTAATGGAGCGGTCTATTTTTTCGTATATTTAAATAATCCTATGCTGCAATTGCTCGTAGATTTGATAAGACGCGCTATACATGGCATTGAATTATTACGAGTTGCAATCCATGCAAAATAATAATTTGACTTGTCTATTTCTAATGTGACATGCCATATTGACGTATAATTTTTACTTTTTAATGATAGTTTAGGATACTGCCGTGCAATACTTAAACAACAGTAAGTGCTACTTTTGCGATTTTATGTTTTTTCTTGATCTTGCACCACCGTGTCAAGACGCACACTTGTATATAGTACACGTGCGAATATGACAATGGGAACATATAAAAATCGAAGCCTCCATGTACAGTAAATCAGAAGAATTTAGTAAATTATTGAGGTAAAACTAACTAAACTGCCGTAATAAAGTTGTCAGCTCTGAATTTTTAGACTTCACTGATTAAAATACAGTAAAGGCCTCATGTCAATCCTAAATTAAAGAGAAGTTAATACTTACGCCAAAAACTGTTTAAAATGCAGTACAATATAAATGTTCTAAAATATTTGTACTGTGTTTGAAATGTTATTGATTTTTTAGCATAATTACTAATTAAAATGCAGTAATAATTTTCCTTACTATAATTTAAGTGGTCGAACAGTCTTAAATGAGAGAGCAAAATACAACCTAAAGTACGGTACTAAGCTCACTTACTGTGATTTAAACTGTAGTTTTCTATTTTCAAATGTGTTTACTGCAATCGTGACAGCAATTTACTGTACATTAGGTTGAATTTTGATCTTCAGTCTTGTCTCCGATGCTGTGCGAGGCGGACCGGGCGCGTGTAACACTGGACTGCCGAGGCAAGCAAGAGTGTTCAATACCTACTTTGCGTATGATTTCTTATGTGATGACAGCTTGTCTTTATGTGGATTTTAAGGCCTTCACGTGAATATATAACGAGTAGAATTGGTATTCTACCCTTACTGTTTTTATTTAAACGTATATCAGTTTTAGTACTTATTATATAACTACTTATATTATAAATTATAACTAAAAACATAGTCGACTTTCGTATGTATTACGTTATTAACTGGGATTTAGTTTTAATTATTATTCCAATATTTAGGGCAGATCAATAGTGTAAGATATTCATTACTTATAAATGGGAAATTCACTTGCACATTTCAAAGGTACAAGAAAATATAGAAAAGAACACAAAAAAGAAAATTATACCCCGTAAACGTAGAAAAATACAGTAGATTAACAAAAACCATTTGGTATTAATTTTATTACGAATAACAACCTACTAATAAATTCTGTACAAAAAGCAATGATATCCCACCAAAAACATAAATGTGAAATGATTACCAAGTTCAATATACATATTATATATGTATTGGTTGTTGACTTCAACGACAAAAGAAGTGAGATCTAAATGAGTGCCAAGTTCAATGGTCAGTCCTGAAATTTGTTTATAACAACATAAAACATTATAACAACTCGAAATATAATTTCTTCTTAAAACTTACGATAATATTTATATTGAAGCCTAAAGTTTGACTTGGCTAGTTCTCATATTATAGCCTTTGCAAGTTCTAAAGCTGTAAGTTCTTATTTTATTCTTCCTAAAATTTGGCTTGTTGGTAGAAACTGACCATAGAAAATAGGGCTTATCCATGACTGTTTAGTAGATACTTAATAATATGAGAACTAGACAAGTCAAACCTTAGGCTTCAATATATTATCGTAAGTTTTAAGAAGAAATTATATTTTGAGTTGATATAATTTTGAATTTGTTTTGAATTTGTATGTGACATAGTCACAAATTAGATAATACTAGTCTGTAGGAATTGATTATAAAGATTAAGTCATCATCATCATCATCATCATATCAGCCGAAAGACGTCCACTGCTGGACATAGGCCTCCCCCAAAGAGTGTCACAATGACCGGTCCTGCGCCACCGGCATCCAGCGGACTCCCGCGACCTTCACCAGGTCATCAGTCCACCTTGCGGGGGGTCTACCCACGCTGCGCCTTCCGGTTCGTGGTCGCCACTCGAGAACCTTTCCGCCCCAACGGCCATCGGTTCTACGAGCAATGTGCCCCGCCCACTGCCACTTTAGTTTAGCGATTCGGAGGGCTATATCGGTTACTTTGGTTCTGTTGCGGATGGCCTCATTTCTGATGCGATCACGCAGAGACACTCCAACCATAGCCCTCTCCATTGCCCTTTGGGTGACTTTGAGCTATCTTATGAGGCCCATTGTAAGCGACCACATTTCAGTACCATATGTCATCACTGGCAACACACACTGGTCAAAGACTTTCGTCTTGAGACACTGCGGAATATTGGACAAAAAGATGTGCCGTAGCTTCGCGAACGCTGCCCAACCGAGTCGGATTCGTCAATTGACCTCTTTCTCGAAGTTGGATCTACCTAACTGGACAGTATGTCCTAAGTATATATAATCGTCCACAACTTCGAGTGTAAAGTCTCCGATTGTAACGGGAGTTGGTGCTATATGGGTATTTGACATGATCTTCGTCTTATCCATGTTCATCTTTAGACCAACTCGCTCGCAGGCTTTACTGAGGTCATCGAGCATCGTACTCAAATCCTCCATGGTCTCAGCCAAGACTACTATATCGTCAGCAAACCGAAGGTGAGTGATGTACTCGCCGTTTATGTTGATGGCTAGCCTTCTCCAGTCCAGAGTCTTGAAAACATCCTCCAGTGCAGCGGTAAACAGTTTAGGAGAAATAACATCTCCTTGCCTGACTCCCCGCTGCAACGGAATACGCTTCGAGTTCTGGTCCTGGAGTCGGACTGACATAGTGGCGTTCTCGTACAAACACTTCAGCACTTCGATATAGCGATAGTCCACTTGGCACCTCTGGAGAGATTGTAGTACAGCCCAGGTTTCGATCGAGTCAAAGGCTTTCTCGTAGTCCACGAACGCTAAGAAGAAAGAAGATTAAGTGCCATGGAAAAAATTCAGATTTTTGTGATACTCTACGGGTTACTATTAATTACAACTACTTAGTAAGACATACTATTTTAATTTCTTATGTGTAACACAATTGCACTTTAATGGTTGATGTGAATTAAGTACATTTTTTTAATATATATGTGTATTATTGACAAACATACCTTATTTGTACCACGACGTGTTGGTATCTCGAAGAACTCAATCAATACATATACTAAGTAAATTACAGTAAATTGTTATGAATACTGTACTTTAGCTTGCAATTAATTCAAGTAGCTATTGTGTACGAGGGTTGTTTGCAGTAATCCGCTTTTTTACTGCACTTTATTCTGCATTTATTGTGTTTTTAGTTCTTTTCGAGAGTACAGTAAAACTATTAAAAAATTAAATATAGCAATGATTTATTCAATAATTGTTAAAATAAAAAAGTGATAACGTATTCGTATTTCATGTATTCCATGCTATTTTTTGACATTCAAGCATTTGTAAATAATAATCGAGAACACCAAAAAAACCGGCCAAGAGCGTGTCGGGCCACGCTCAGTGTAGGGTTCCGTAGTTTTCCGTCCGTCACAGTAAGTGTCCCCACTTAAGAGTTAATAACACCGCCATGTAGGATATGATATGGTTCCACGTACAGCGACATCTATCGGCAAATTAAGTAAACTATTGCGCGCGAGCTTAAAGTATGGAAGATGATTTTTATGGGATAATTATTTTTTGCGTCAACCGATTTTCACCGTTTTTACTTTATTTGAAAGCACGTCATTTCATTGTAATTTTGTAGAAATTACAGGTACAATAAACACCTGCTTATACGGTTAAATTACAAACTTAGTTCAGAAATAATTTTGTAATTTTTTTTCAAAAACTATTCATCCTATCAAGTTCAAAATAATTTTCCTAGAAAGTTTTTATAAAGTTCTACTTTTGAAATTTTTTTCATATTTTTAAAACTTATGGTTCAAAAGTTAGAGGGGGGGGGGGGACGCATATTTTTTTACTTCTGGAGCGATTATTTCCGAAAATATTTACATTATCGAAAAATGATTTTAGTAAACCCCTATTCATTTTTAAATACCTATCCAACAATATATCACACGTTAGGGTTGAAATGAAAAAAAAAATCACTCCCCACTTTACGTATAGGGGATGTACCCTAATAAAAAAAAATTCCACTTTTTATTTTACCACTTTGTCGGCGTGATTGATATACATATTAGTACCAAATTTCAGCTTTCTAGTGCTAACGGTCACTGAGATTATCCGCGGACGGACGGACGGACGGACGGGCAGACATGGCGAAACTATAAGGGTTCCTAGTTGACTACGGAACCCTAAAAACCGGTTTAAAAGGGTTTTTTGCGTTTTTCTCGAAACTCACTTTTTGCACTTACTGTTGTTTAAGTATTGCACGGCAGCATAGTAATAAGAAGGTTTATCACATCTATTAAACGTCATGATGAATATCAACCATACCATCATATACCATTTACTGCTTTATACCAGCTAGATAAGGTTTGGTTTTGTATATTGATGACATAATTTTGATTTTGTTATTATGTCAGATATTTATGCGGTCGACCTGTCATCCGATGTTAAAGCTTTCACAGAAGTTAGATATTTATGCCGGTGGCAGTAGTCACATAATTTTGCTTTTGATAGTTAATCAGATATTTTTAAGTGGACGGATCCGATATTTATGCTGATCGATGCAAAACGATGTTTATGCCGGCCAGAAACCATCACATATTTTTACCGTGGAAGTGTCGTCATATACTTTTGCCCTCAATGGAGAATCAGATATTTTTACAGCGCTGCCCACAGTCATATATTTATGCTGGTGACTGTACATGAATAATTAAAATGTTGCTACCTATTTATTTAGTGAAAACTCTAGTAACAGAACTTATTAACCGACTAGGTATACACATGTTTACATTTTTGCATCTTATTACAAATGGGTGTGGTGCAAAGCTGTAAAAATATATTTGACGTCGACTGTACAATCGCCATCAGATATATCGGAGCGGCCAAAGTGGTCACAAATATCGAAACAACGTCTCTATTGTCAAGGCTATGAAGTGCATGTTTAGGTATTGTAATATCTGTGGATATGGGATCATAAGTTTCTGAACGTAACCTTTATCATCGTTTCCGAACATAACCTTGTAAAGCATAGACGATACTTGTCAAATATTGGACCACGCCCTTCTCTGGTTCTAACCAGGGACCCGCCCGGTATCCCCTTCGAGGGTTTTTGAAAGGGTTTTTCGTAAGGCTTTGCTTACCAAAGCCGATGCTCCTCAAAACCCATTCATTTGGCTATTAAAGCGCTATAAATACGGGTAAGCAGTTTCCCTAACGAATATCAGATACCTTGTCAAGCGCTTAAAAAAGCCTTTCGAAAGGGTAGCGTTGGTAGCTCTTGAAGGGGTTTACCTTTCTACGCTCATGCAATTTTTATCCTTTTCCTAATGACAATAAGAGCAAAATTGTAAATTTACGTTATACGACGGTATGTCTAGCGCGGAGTCAAAGCGGCGGCGCCTTTGACAAAGCCGCCAAGTTGCCGCTGCTTGCGGTTAAGAAGTACCTTATTGCATTGTAATAAGGTTACCTTTTGTGTGGCGAAGGGTCGGAAGAATTTGGAGCGCGTGCGACGCATCGTTTTGGGAAGTTTGGAACTGTATTTGTTTTTGTTTATGTATCGGTGTGAGTATTCATTATTTGTGCCATTTCTTTCGCGAACACCACGGTGTCAACATTGAATTGAAGGGTTTTTGTAAGGCTTTGCTTTCCAAAGCCGTTTATTTGGCTTTTTAGACGAGTACTACAAAATACATGTACCTCGATTGTGGGTGGATTAATCATCGCGTAGTCCCGCCTCCTTGCGAAATGCGAACGCGGTCATGTGGTAATTCGCTCAGACTAAAGGCTCAAAGATAGTTCACTTGGAACAAACGACAGAACAACGAGGAGCCAGATTCACTCGAACATGTACATCATATGATTTATATTCAAAAACGTGTATGCACTATTTTATATATTATATGATCGTATATACACGTTTTTAAATAAACATTAATGATAGTTATCAATAAAGACGGAGAGCTGGCTACGTCAGATATGACACAATAATGAGAGCAACGAAACCTAGTTAGTTTGCTATCCTATGCTTTTTTCTAGCTCCGGACATCTGGCAGCTGTTCATTGGTAGAGGTCAAAGAATGTAAACCACTTCAAAAAGACAAATCCTATCGCTCTAAGTTTAATATAATTTTCTTAATTTTATATGATAATAAATTATGCAAATAATTAGATTATATCATTGCCTAAAGTTTTTGTTGCCAAAAAAGAAGTGCCAAACGACGTCATATCATATATAATGGGGAACTGTAAAAATGAAATTTCCAACAATGGTCCTTAGAAAGGCAAAATTTGTATGGTGGGAAGTAGTTTTTATTTATTTTAGCGAAAATTACTAACTGTTTCATCTCGAATTGGTCCCTAAGTGAAATTCTAAAGTTTACAAAATACTCTAAAATTAAAATGCTGTAGAATAAAGCGACAGGGAAGATTTCCCCTAAGAAAAGCCTTCTGACTGTATATAGTTTCAGTACATTGTTAAGGACCATTCATCTTCTCTCACTTGTATGCAGTTGTATGGAATCCGGAACAGCGCCCTCTACAAAAAGTTTTCACGGGCCTTCATCATTCATAGTTTGTCGTTTGTCGTTCTGTCCTCTATAAATGAGAAAACTTGGGCAGTTTTTACCTAAGTATTTTGGTATTACTTTTTTCCAACAGAAAATTTTTGTTGGTGTATCACTGACCTCCACCCATTAAAAGCTGCCAGATGCCCAGATCTATCTATCGTTGCCGGCTAATTAGGGGATGTAGATTTCGAAAATGATCTGTTCTAAAATCGCCCGAGGATCTTGCGAAGTATCTTTCTTTCTGCGACTAGCAGCATATTCTCCTCTCCAAGTGTCAGTGTCCATGCCTCACAGCCGTGGAAGGATTGGTTTTATAAATACGGATTTTAGTGTATCTGGTCAGCAGTTTAAACATAAACACTTTGTGTAGGGCAGCACTGCATCGCAAGGTGTATTGCACTCCAATTTTGATTTCTTCGCTGCGAGTGTTTATATTTGTGATGGTGCAGCCTAAGTACCTGAATTTCTCCATGCCTCTGTAAGTAGTATCTCCAACATGCAGGTCCTACGGTTGAATACGAGTATTTTTGTGTTGTTTCATGTGGAGATACTCCTCTGTTTTTTCGTGGGATATCCTTAGGCCGACCTTCGAAGCTTCTTCTGCAAGGACCCTTACGGACTCCCGCACCTGGTCTATAGATGGCCAGATCATCTGCGTATCCTATCACCTTGTGCCTTCAACTCAGTTCTAGCCATCCCTCCAGTGTTAAAACTTTCCTTAGGACATATTCTAAGACTAAGTTGAAGAGCATAGGTGACAAGGCATCGCCCTGCTTGAGTCCCCCGTCACTACTCTGAAGTCGTTAGTAAGTTCCCCCTCGACACGCACCACCATTTTGCTCTCCCCTGTCGCAACCTGAACCATATCGATCATGTTGGGGAAGTCAAAATTCCTTAAGATGGTGAAGAGAGCGTTTCGGTCAATACTATCATAGGCCGTATGATATGATGATAGTGTGATAGCGCAGGGCGAATAAAGATGGCGGTTATAGTACAGAATAATTAATAGTACAAGTACAGCAGATTTTGCTACCTGAATTTTAAGCTTTACTTAGTATTTATATGTCCAATATATATCAAGAAAAACTATCTGCTAAAAAGTGAGTTAAGTAAGGTTAGAGCTCTGACCCTCAATCAACCCGAACGGCTGCTCAAAAAGTGGGCTAGGTTAGGTTAGAACTGTGACCCTCAACCAACCCGAACAACTTAAAACGGATTATATTCGGAATTCAAACTGCAATTTAAATTAAAATGGCTAAGAGATATGATAAAATCACGCAGGATGACAAAATGGCTTACCCATTCCATCATTTCTCTAGTAATCTAACTAAATCTGAGTAAAACTAGATTTGTCATTTCACTAAACTGGTTTAGCGATTAGATCAAATGTCTAAACCAGGTCATTAAGTTGACGAAATGGGTTCGATATTATAACTTCTTTGCCATTGAACTAACCCGGTTTAAAAAAATGATAAAATCTCAACTGACACAAAAGGAAGTAACTTAAGTTAAATAGATGGCGCTCTACTAAATATTGTAGATAAATTTGAAATATACCTACCTAAACTTTGGTTTAATGACGCTACACTAACTATTATAGTGAAATGTAAAAAGATTGAGGTCTTTAGAGTGACTCTGTTTTCAACTGCTCATTACGTCGAGCGATTTGAGCCAAAACTGCATGACTATGTTTCTCCAATCCTGAGATCCAGTAGGTAGTATGTAGGTTTCAGAAAAGAGTGTATTACCGCGTATAGTATTACTAGCTTTTGCCCGCGGCTTCGCTCGCGTTAAATTCGGGGTAACACGGTTCCCCTTTGTCCCCCGTAATGCTCCATACAAACTTCCACCCCCCATTTTAGGGAAGTGGGGGGTTAGAAAGAGACAAAAAGTAGCCTATGTCACTCTCCATCCCTTCAACTATCTCCACTTAAAAAATCACGTCAATTCTTCGCCCCGTTTTGCCGTGAAAGACGGACAAACAAACAAACACACACACTTTCCCATTTATAATATTAGTATAGATAGATATCTTAGATTTTAAAAGAGACATAAGTTAAGAAATCTTCACGCCCTAATTAGCCGGAAATTACTACCATGACGATTTTTCATAAAGAAGTGTACAACAGCGATCTTGGATTTTAGACACACATAATTTTCGAAATCTGTATCCCCTAATAAGCCGAAAACGACACCATGACGATTTTTGAGAAAAAAAGAGTGTATCCGCCATCTTGGATTTCAAACAGACAAAATTTTCGAAATCTACACCCCGTAATTAGTTGAAAAGGACTCTACCATGATGATTTTTGACAAAAAATAGTAAAACCGCCTTAAAAACACTGTAAAAACCGTTTATAAAGGTAGCCTTTCAGTCCCTGTTTGACACCCCTCAAAATATGCTGCGCAATTTGTATGAAAATTGAACATGTTTTCTCCTCCGCTCCCTTTTGGACTAAGAGCTGGTCACGTCAGATATGACAATTTAATGAGAGCAACAAAACCCGTCTGGTTAGATTGCTATACTATCCTTATTGCTAGATCCGGGCATCTGGGTGCTTTTAATTGGTGGAGGTCAGAGAAAATAGTAATACCAAAATAGGTAAAAACTGCCGAATTTGTCTCAGTTATAAAGGACAGGGCCTATATTTTAACATTAGAATAAAAAACATTGCGTATTATCAAGGAAACAAAAACAGTAGGCGACTCTAATTATTTATATAATTTCTCATAATATTGAATGAAACCCAGAACTCTAGGATTGGTTTTCTTGAAGTGGTTTGCTTTCTTTGACCTCCACCACTTTACAGCTGCCAGGTGTCCAGATCTAGAAATAAGCATAGTATATAGCAAACTGACTAGAGGAGTTTCGTTGCTCTCATCATTGTGTCATATCTGACGTGGCTCCTAAGGTTGCCCCAGAAAAGGCCGAAATACGACCACTGTACTGTATAGAAGCTGTTTACACTGAGGTAGAATCTGTCCGGAAAGAGAATTGTCGTAGAATGTATGAGCACCCATATAAACCACGACACTTCTTTATTTGGATAAACTCCATAAGGTAGACCTACCTATAGAAAACTGACTCGCGTTAAAAAATCTCTATTGTTTACGCAATAAATTATCTTGCAATAATAATAATATTATTGACTAGTATCTTTTAATAGTTTATCGCATGATTTCCATGTTCTATGTTATAAGTAGGTACAAAACCGGCGTGTCTCGCCCAGCGCGCAAGTGTAGTTGTAGTGAACTTACTGTTGTTTATTCTGTAGTTCAAACGACTACTCTAAAAGTAAACTACATATTATACGAGTATTATTTTTGTATGGAGATATAGGTTTGATCAACGCAAAAAACGTTCCTGTAAACAGATCTACAAATAGAGTGTAATAAATAATTAAAAGCACTTTACTTTTGTAAAAATAAGCGCTGACGCCGACAAACAATAACCAATCGTTGGCAGTGGCGGCTTACAGACTGATCAAATGTAGCAAAGGATAGCGCCAAGGTAATTCGTGGCGCCTGGAAGGAGCGAGGGCTAGTCTGGAAGCGCGTTTATGAAATGTCGTAAGCGCCATATCACTTTATGCCATCTCAAGGTGAAAGTAAGCAACGAATTAAATTTTCATCCTACAATCCTAAAGAACTAGTTAATACAATTTTATCCTTATTGTCTTTATAATTCAGCAATAAAATCAGTTTTAGGTTCAAATAAGACCTGACTTTGAAAAATAAAACTCTCGAGGAAATTGTAGCCAATCGTGTTTTCTTTCCACAAATCCCTCGGTCATATAGTCGTAAATCATTCTTGAAAGTATCAAACTTATATTTCAAATATGTTTCGAAAAAATTTAAATCTGCTGAGCACAACCTCGGTCATGTATCACCTTAAAGCGCTTTAAATACGGGTAAGCGGTTCCCTTAACGAATATCAGATACCTTTTCCAAGCGCTTAAAAATAGCCTTTCGAAAGGGTTTTTCTATCAGTAGAGGTAGTCTCGTAAGGGAAACCCCTTCATACGGCTAAGTAAAATGAATGGGTATTCAATCGATATCGGACAGCAAGTGATTTGGGCTGTTAAACGAACGACTAGCCGTTCAAAGGCTTTTTTCTGGGAAGGGGTGGGCGGGTCCCTGGTTCTAACCTTCATCGCATTAACATTGTACTAAGACTACTAAGTAAGTTTTTATTAATAAATATTTTACGTGTCCCTCCATCTGGACTTTTATTAAATACTACAGATATTTTTCAGTACTTTGGCCGCTCCCATATGCAGTCGCCGTCAAATATATAGGAGCGGCCAATGTACTCAAAAATATCTGACCATGCAAGTGCATGTGTGTGGATAAAGTTATCGCCTTGACGATAGATGCGTTGTTCAGATATTTGTGACCATCTCGGCCGCTCCGATATTTCCATTGTTCTGCGCTTTTTGGTTAGCCAGACTATCTTTGACGTCGACTCCACCTATCGATGTTGTTGTCTCAGATGATCCCGCCGCTAAATCCCAGGCGTCGGATGACGTGGCGAATGATGAGGACTTCCAGGCAGACTCAGGTATGTCTCTTTCTTACGCTAGTACCCTCACCACTAAAAAAAGGAATGAGTATAGCTTATCACTTCCATTGTTCTGCACTTTTTGGTTAGCCGGCCTATGGGCCGGTTGCACCAAAGCGTCTATTAACGTCAACGTCATCGTTAAAAAAATCTTATATGAAAAGTTTGACAGTTTTCTTTGGGATGACAGCTCCGTCGCCATATTTAACGTTGATCAGCACGCCTAGCATAACTTGACGTTTGACGCGACAGTTCATACTTCAAGCGCGACTCGAAGTATGGAGTGACAGGCGACAACGTAACATATGCTAGCCGGCCAGTTCGTTAGTTATGCGTGGTGCAACCCACCCTATATCTTTGACGTCTACTCTACCTATCGATGTTGTTGTCTCAGATGATCCCGCCGCTAAGTCCCAGGCGTCACATGACGTGGCGAATGATGAGGACGACTTCCAGGCAGACTCAGGTACGTCTCTTTCTTACCCTAGTACCCTCACCACTAAAAAGAGGGATGAGTATAGCTTATTACTTCCATTGTTCTGCGCTTTTTTGGTTAGCCAGACTATATCTTTGACGACTCCACCTATTGATGTTGTTGTCTCAGATGATCCCGCCGCTAAGTCCCAGGCGTCGGATGACGTGGCGAATGATGAGGACTTCCAGGCAGACTCAGGTATGTCTCTTTCTTACGCTAGTACCCTCACCACTAAAAAAGGGATGAGTATAGCTTATTACTTCCATTGTTCTGCGCTTTTTTGGTTAGCCAGACTATATCTTTGACGTCGACTCCACGTATTGATGTTGTTGTCTCAGATGATCCCGCCGCTAAGTCCCAGGCGTCGGATGACGTGGCGAATGATGAGGACTTCCAGGCAGACTCAGATATGTCTCTTTCTTACCCTAGTACCCTCACCACTAAAAAGAGGGATGAGTATAGCTTATTACTTCCATTGTTCTGCGCTTTTTGTTTAGCCAGACTATGGGCCGGTTGCACCAAAGCGTCTGTTAACGTCAACGTCATCGTTAAAAAAATCTTATATGAAAAGTTTGACAGTTTTCTTTGGGATGACAGCTCCGTCGCCATATTTAACGTTGATCAGTTCGTTACTTATGCGTGGTGCAACCTGCCCTACATATATCTTTGACGTCTACTCTACCTATTGATGTTGTTGTCTCAGATGATCCCGCCGCTAATTCCCAGGCGTCGGACGACGTGGCGAATGATGAGGACTTCCAGGCAGACTCAGGTATGTCTCTTTCTTACGCTAGTACCCTCACCACAAAAAAAAGGGATGAGTATAGCTTATTACTTCCATTGTTCTGCGCTTTTTGGTTAGCCAGACTATATCTTTGACGTCGACTCTACCTATTGATGTTGTTGTCTCAGATGATCCCGCTACTAAGTCACAGGCGTCGGATGACGTGGCGAATGATGAGGACTTCCAGGCAGACTCGGGTAAGCGGACACGTCTTTGGCGTTCCTTCTCAACTGAAAAGATTTCCTGGCTCCTGGCCTATCACTTTGACGTAGACCGATGAACAGCTGCCAGACGCCCGGATCTTGTAATAAATAAGGATAGTATAGGATAGTGTACTGGGTCATTTTACCACTTGGTTTAAAAGTAGATTAGGCATAAGAAGTTAAAATGTGAATTTGGTGGTTGGCACACTTACGCTTTTAATGCTGGTATACAATCACAGAATAATATAATAGTATTTCATACAGAAAGTCGTCTTAACTACAAAATCAGCGTTTGACAGAACTTTGACATATGGACGGTGACACATTAAGGTAAAACTTTGACAGAAGGACGGTAAGGTAAAATTGTATGGACACATGACGTCTCCATACAATCTTACCTTACGACGTTGTAGGGTTGACAAGTACGCAATTCAAATTATTGCTGGGCCTACTCCAATCTGCCTCAATGTACCTAATCTACGAGTATCAGTAATTTTAATACAAAACTAGATTTATTATCTTATTTGCCTAACTTTATTATTATTTTAGTACAAAACTAGTACTATAAACTACTTAAATATTTTATCTTATCTGTAGTCATGCCGCAAATAAACGAAGGGGATTTTGACAACTCCGAAAACGTATCCGATACGTTCCAAGGCCGTAGCTGTCACTTCTTGGAGATGGACACCCTTGATACATTATTGAATCTGTATAAAGTAAAGACCAGTAGCCAACTCCGGAGATTTTGGTAGGGTAATTGTGCTAATTTCCCGTCCTGGTCCAGTTTACCGTCCACTTGATTAAAATGCTGCAAATAAATGGGAAAAAACATTTTTAAGGTCAACATAGTTTATATTTATTTTGGGAAAAACTTGGGCGAAAACTAGCACAATCACCCTACCATTACCAAAATAATGCAACAATTGTCGTCAGCTTCACCATGTTTTTCTGGTATACTGAGCCGATGAGTTTACTGACTAGAGAATACGAATGATGTAAATGTGTTAACGGACACGCAGATACTATACGTAGACACGGCCTGGACGTTGATGGTGTGAGCTGACGATATCTCCTTTGATTACTCCTACGGCCTATGAGCCTCCCGTGATTATCCATCTGGTATCTCGGGCTAAATAGTCGCCTCCACCTCCCCTTACAGCGACCCCGTTCCTCACACTATGGTTACCCTGAGTTCATAACCATTGACAACTCACTGGGATCAAAGATCTCTCTGAGCACTGATACACGCTGGTAAATAACACAAGACACATGATCATCATAATAACACAGTAAGAAAGTCCATGAACTGATACGAGTAGAAAGATAAATATTAAAGCGCTCACCATTGATTTGTTCGCGCGCAACCTTCTCTCCTCCCGTCGTCCCTGTATCTACCCTACAACCCCTCTCAAAAAAATCCGTCCATACTAAAAGCGATATTGAGATCGAACGTGACTGCTACCGCCATCTATCCGAAAAACCGGCAAGCACGAACTGCTTCGCGATGTTCGCGACAACAATGTTGAAGTTGAAATGACTAAAATTGAAAGTTGAAAGATGTGAACTGTAATGGAATTGTATTATTGAGGTATTTAAAGTCAATGTCCGTTATAGGGGCTTTTTCGTCCACGAGCATATACTTTTTGATTTTCAATCGTAGGAAAAGAACCATTTGCTTTTGATTGCTGAAACTAAAAGCAATCGCTGCTTTGTCGATGAAGTTATCAATTTTGTTCGTTGTTCGAGAAAAACGCTAATGGACTGAATAAAAGGCGTCGCACTGACCGGCTTCCTAAGGAAATTGCTAGTCACAAAGGATCGACAAAGCGCTTTGATAAAATCAAACCAGCGTACGAGTATGCTAAATACCGATTAAGCGTGAATGCTATGAATAAGTAGGTCAAGTTATAATAGGTTTTGTGAATAACCAGAATGGTCATGCCATATTTTCGGTGACACTTTGTGTATGTTATTTTACTCTCTTAACCCTTTGACCGCCAAGCATGGACAGAAAAATCGTGCAACTGACGCCAAAATAAAATTTTGCGCTAGCGCATTCAGTTATAATTTGGACGTGATATCACGCGCTGGCGCTGAGGGCGCCATTTTCCGAGCGCGTGATTTGACGTCTGGCGGTTGTATGATTTTCACATAAAAATGTAATAGTAGTAGTAGAACACTTTATTGCACAAAACAAGTACATGACATGACCAACAAAAATATAACGAGTGTGTACAAAGGCGAACTTATCCCTTTAAGGGATCTCTTCCAGCTAACCTTTAAGCAACTGGGAGAAATCGGTCAGACATGGTAGACAAAGATTTGTAAATTACTTGTACATAACGGCAAACCTACGGAGAAGTTACTAAACCTAGATACTATAGTTAGTGTTAATAAATACGTAACGTATTGGTAAAATGTCTTTTGAATTATTTGATTTCAATGTATGGGCTTAATTTATTTTTCTTTAAATGAAGATCATGATGAAGAATCGGACGTGGCGGGCGCAGGGAGTGACGAACACCCGTCAGAGCCAGGTCAGTATTTACTCGTACATCTATCATACATTTTAGGGTTAGGCACTGGTCCCACCAAGAGCGAGTAAAGTTAAACGAGTAGCATTACATTGCGGTTTGTCGAGGCATAGAGTGATCGATCGACCTTTCAAGGCCCGCGATGTAATGCTACTCGCTTAACTTTACTCGCTTACTCGCCGCCGGTGGGACCAGTGCCTTAACAGGTAAACAACTGTTTGAAACCAGGTATTTTACCATATTTTTTTACGACGGTGCCAAACAAGCATACGGCCCGAGGTTTAGCAGCTACCGTAGTGTCAAATGCGCGGTGCCGACCCTTTATTATGAAGGAAAATTCACTATTTTGCCGGCTAAAGGGTCAAGATGGTCCCCTGTCGTCAAACACAGTATATGTACGTGTGGTATATACCCCGTTTCTATTGTTACGTCTTCTCTTCTTCCTAGCCTTTGTCCTGGCTTGGGGTCCGCTTGACAACCCAATCCCATGAATTGGCGTAGGCACTAGTTTTGACGAAAGCGACTGCCATCAGATGTTCCAACCCAGATGGGAAACTAGGCCTTATCGGTATTAGGTCCGGTTTCCTTACGATGTTTTCCTTCACCGAAAAGCGACTGGTAAATATCAAATGATATTCCGTACGTAATAAGTTCCGAAAAACTCAGTGGTACATACGAGCCGGGGTTTGGACCCGCGACTTTCGGATTGAAAATCGGACGTCTTACCGTCAGGCAAGAATGATATAAGACATGGATTGACAATATCCATACAAAATTGCGTTCCCTTATTTTAGGTTATAGCACTAGCGTCATCAATCGGTCACCACAACACTAAATCCTAGTTTAGAATATATTGTTCGGCGATTAACGCTGACAGAATAACTCTACTCCAGGCTCGACAGATGGCGCTGTGGCACTTAGTACCGAAAACAGACGTATAACCTGAAGTTTCGAGGAACGCGATTTTGTATAGGCGTTGTCAATCCATGTCTTACATCATCCTTGCCGCCAGGCCACCAGCGCTCTTGTTTCTATCGTTACGTCGACACCGATATAAGATCTCCAACGAAGACTATCTATACAGCGTTAGGATAAAGAACCCCACAGAGGATAGTACGAGGTTTTTTAACAGGTACAATTATGCAATAAAATTTAGTTGATAGGATGAAAAATGATCAATATATCCAACTAAGGTGAATATTTATAAATTCTATTGAAATGGCTCAAAGATATCAAGCTGCAAAATTTCTAAATTTTACGTTTTTTAAGTGCGAAATTAAAAAAAAACAATGATACCATTCGATTTTTACATTTTACTGTAAAATAAATTGTATAGCAACCATATACATAAACGCAACATTTCACTGTAAAAATAGCAATTTCATAATTTTTCCATACTTTAAACAGGGCGACTATGTGATCGTGACGTCACTTTTGCACGTCATTTTGTTAGGAGCGTTTTGAGAAACAAATGCAAATCTCGCACTTTAAGTCTTATTTCTGACTTTTGTGTTGTTTTGACGCAATTGGCCCCATATAGACATTTGATCCTCACAACAAAACGAATCGATTGATACCATACATGAAAAAAATTCACCATGCCTATTAACAGCAGAAGTAGCTAAGCGGTTAGGGTGTTCAAAATGACCTTCACACGCTCTTATTCTCTTAGCAATAAAGTCGTGTTTAGCTTATTTTGAACACCTCCCACACTCAGCTACGTCTGATGCTGACTGTACATACATTTTACGGGTAAGTCGTCAATTTATATTTTAATGTTTGTAAGGACAACGATTCCATTATCATTATAAAAAGAAGATTAAATGTTTAAAGATTTAGTCTTCGTGAGATATACTAATACTATACATATAACGGTTACACTCACGACACTTTAGTCACTTCGCGCGACATGTCGATCGAGATTGGGTGTCGTCCTAATTTTAATCAAGTCGGGGGCTGGGGCGTACCGCCAGCCTGGAAGCCTGTAATACATGGCCAGAACTTCAGTGTGTGCTGTGAGAGTTTAGTGGACACAGTGAGTGTGGTTTGTTTATCGTCGCTCATGTCGGATGAACCAAATACGCTGCAAAACACGTTAGCAGCGCCGGCGCAAGATCACCCTCAACAAGCTCTGTCAGAGCGCGCTACACGCGCGGCACGCCGAGCGGGACGCAGGCCGGCAGTCGGCAACGCGACGTGCAGCAGTGCGCTACGGGCTGGTTCAAATAGCACTATTAGTGCTTGAAGATGGAGACCTAAGCTCTCCGAAACATGCCGCGCGAATTGACGTGAGTGTAACCGTTATATTTTATAGATTAAATATTGTTCGGAATTCACACATTTGTTGATAATACATTTTATTATTAATAACGTCGCTCCTTGAAAAACACAGTATCGTTACTTAAAAAATGATGTTTTTGAGCTAGCAACGCCATCTAGCTCATGTAAAAAAACAGGGACGCTTCGATTCAGAAATGTATGGAACATTATGCACTTTTGTCTCAGGCGACGCCGCTTGGCACGGTTGTTTGTTAAGTCAAACAAAACTGACTCAGCCCCCTAGCCGCGAGATCAAGCGGTGGCTACCCCCCAAAATGAGGAGGGGAATGGTCTTCTTCCGAGTTGTGATATATTTCAAGGTCCAGGTTGTGCTATATTTCTGCCTACTATTAGCTGCTAGTTTGATATATTTTTCGTATAATTCGAAAACAAGTACCACATTTAATTATAAACTTAAAAAAATACATATACCTAGGACTTTAAAATATCACTAAACTATATACTTATAAAATAAACCCTACAATAAAGTAATCTAAAACTAAAAATCTAAATCTAAAGTTGACCGTAGCATGGTGCCGTGGGGAAAATTCAAGAAAAAAACCGGCCAAGAGCGTGTCGGGCCACGCTCAGTGTAGGGTTCCGTAGTTTTCCGTCCGTCACAGTAAGTGTCCCCACTTAAGAGTTAATAACACCGCCATGTAGGATATCATATGAGAGTTCCACGTACAGCGACATCTATCGGCAAATTAAGTAAACTATTGCGCGCGAGCTTAAAGTATGGAAGATGATTTTTATGGAATAATTCTTTATTGCGTGAACCGATTTTCACCGTTTTTACTTTATTTGAAAGCACGTCATTTCATTGTAATTTTGTAGAAATTACAGGTACAATAAACACCTGCTTATACGGTTAAATTACAAACTTAGTTCAGAAATTATTTTGTAATTTTTTTTCAAAAACTATTCATCCTATCAAGTTCAAAATAATTTTCCTAGAAAGTTTTTATAAAGTTCTACTTTTGAGATTTTTTTCATATTTTTAAAACTTATGGTTCAAAAGTTAGAGGGGGGGGGACGCATATTTTTTTACTTCTGGAGCGATTATTTCCAAAAATATTTACATTATCGAAAAATGATTTTAGTAAACCCCTATTCATTTTTAAATACCTATCCAACAATATATCACACGTTAGGGTTGAAATGAAAAAAAAAAATCAATCCCCACTTTACGTATAGGGGAGGTACCCTAATAAATAAAAAAATTCCACTTTTTATTTTACCACTTTGTCGGCGTGATTGATATACATATTAGTACCAAATTTCAGCTTTCTAGTGCTAACGGTCACTGAGATTATCCGCGGACGGACGGACGGACGGACGGGCAGACATGGCGAAACTATAAGGGTTCCTAGTTGACTACGGAACCCTAAAAATGGATTTATGCAAGAAGTATTTAAATTGACATTACTTTAAAATTTTGTCACTATTTTGCCCTTAAGAACCGCGATTTCGTGATATTGCACTAAATAAAAAATAAGACAATACGAGTATAGCCCATTTCTTCTTTAGTTTGTAAAGTATCACTTCAATGTTCGTCTTCATACATTTTTTTAAATATTGTATCGCGTGGTGGTGCGGTTCCCATACAAATGGAAACATGTCCAATGTTGAAAAACTATTTTATCTACACTCATATTGTAAGTCCTCTAAAATGCGTTTAAAAACCGTAGGCAATGACCAGCATTACAACAAACGATTTCACTATGATAAGTTTCTTATATGTGGCAGTAATGTAATTTTAACTTTACATGCTCAAATATTGTTAAGTTATGTTATGAGTTTCAAATTTGGAACAGCTGTCAAAACCAACACAATTTCAATGGGTTTCTATTCTAGTATCCATAGATTTTAAAATGTTGTCGATACGAAACGTCAGTACGATATATTTTTTGACATAAACCGCACGACATTTTGATCTCGGATGACATGAGAATAAGGACTTCGTTCGTTGGCTAATATTTAAAAAAAACTCGCGACAGAAGTTTGTACGGCCGCCATTTCTGTTATCAACTTGTCAGTTATTGTTTGTCGAAACATTTTTAATTGCGAAAATGTAAATGTTTACATTTTCGCCAAAAAACGGTTGCCTAGCGACGAGTCAACACTTCAAATCTTGTTTACCAAATCAGATTTTTTCAAGTATACTACTATTTTGCTCTTATTATCAAAATTATCAGTGTTTAGTAATCAGTGCAATCATTAACATATATATTTCAATAAATCACCATGAAAAACTAAAGCCTTATAATGGCTTCCGCAAGTTCTGAAAATATTGTTTTGACAAGTCGACATGAAAATCTTTCGAGCACCGTGTAGTGCCCACATTGCTCCAGATCTTTCAAACGTAATGGTTTACAACGTCATATACGTGCCGCCCATGATATTCAATCAAGCACACAACGAATATCTGACGGAGTTGGGCACACGTACACATCGCCCCTAGAAGACGCCTTTGGTTCGCCCTTTCTTAACAATATCGGATCAAAGACAGGAGCTTGGCAAAAACGTTGGGACAAAATATGTAATCTTCACGGTAAACTATACGATCTTCCTTCTAACACCGTTAGTAGAAAATTTATACATACATTAGCCGATGAAATTGAACTTCTTGTCAAATTGGATTATCCCTCAGAACGCGTTTTAATCTTTATCGCCGTAATGTTACAAAGAGACAAGAACATAAAAAAAGCAAGAGACATAACCAGGTTACTCGATCGCCGCCTAAAATTATGGGCTGAAGAACAATATGAAATCCTGATAACTGAATCTACGAAGGCAGACATCTCTCTAAGCAATGCTTATAATCGTAAAAACTCCAACATTGACGACGTAACCAAAATTTTCACACGCTTAATTTTGCAAGGCAAAATTCGCGAAGCCCTAAATTGGCTTCTAACAAAAGACACATGCAAAATTCTTAACACTAATGATGAAGTTGATACATTGGGAAAAACCGTCGGAGATGTCTTAGAAGAAAAACATCCTCCCGCAACTACCCCAGACCCATCCTTATTCACACTACCGGAAAACCTTTCTGAAATACCTCCACTACTCGATGTTGACATAACCTGTGACCATGTCGAATCAGTCGCCAGGAAATTACACGGCGGAGGTGGGCCAACAGGCACCAGATCTGAAAACTGGAAAGATTACTTATTACGTTTTGGCGAAGCAAGCTTACACCTTAGGACTGCTATTGCTCATCTAACTATGAAACTAAATAATGAATATGTTCCTTGGACCGACATACAAGCACTCATGTCAAGTCGCCTTGTAGCCCTGGACAAATGCCCAGGAGTGAGACCAATCGGTATTGGTGAATGCCTTCGGAGAATTTTATCAAAATGTATGATTCAAGCCACTGGTTCCGAGGTTACCGAAGCTTGCACAAATTTGCAACTTTGCAGTGGATTAAGCAGTGGCATCGAAGGTGCAATACACGCAATGAATGATCTATTCGAAAAAGAATGCCAACCCAGCTCACACTGGGGATTACTTCTTGTTGACGCAAACAATGCTTTTAATGCTGTCAACAGGCAACTAGCCCTTTGGCAAACACGAATATACTGGCCACATTGTGCTCGCTTTCTTTACAATACATATAATGGTCACGCAGAGCTAGTCATTCGCAATTCGGATATGAGAATTTACAGCAAAGAAGGTGTCACCCAAGGAGATCCGTTAGCTGTGCCACTTTATGCCCTTGCTACTTTAGCCCTAATAAATAAACTCAAAGATGACCAAAGCACCACTCAATGTTGGTATGCTGATGACTCTTCTGCCCAAGGTAACATTAATAACCTATTCAAATGGTGGAAAAAGATAAGTAGCATAGGGCCTGCCTACGGATATTTCCCCCAAGGCAAAAAATCATTTTTAATAGTATCAGAGTCTGACAAACAAGAAGCAACTCATATATTCAAAAACACTAATGTTTCAATTGTAACTGGATCTCGATATCTTGGAAGTTACATCGGAGAAGGGAAAGAAGAATATGTAAAAAATAACATAAATCGTTGGGTTTCCACTGTAGAAAAGTTATCACTCATATGTAAAGACTCACCACAAGCTGCCTACACTGCTCTCACCAAAGCTGCACAATTTCAATGGACCTTTTTGTCAAGAGTTCTTAAGGATGCCGCAGAATACTTTGATCCTTTAACAAATACCTTACGCACAACCTTTTTGCCGATCCTAATTGGAGGTGACGTGTCATCATTAGAAGCCGACTTATTTTCACTACCTATTCATAAAGGTGGTTTAGCAATATCTAATGGTGCTACCACCTCAAACTTATACTATGATATGTCTAAAAAAGGCTGCTCAGTTCTTTCATCGTCCCTTATTGAAATGAGCCATATGGAACTTGCAAAACATCATAAATCCCTCATGGATGCACGTAAAGAATGCCACAAACTAAAAGAAGCTCACGACGATAATTTTTTAGACTCGATTTTAACCAATCTCCCACCCATCAAAAAAAGAGCCATAGAAAGGTCAATTGCAACCAAAATGAAAACAAAATCCTCCAGTTGGCTATCCGTTATACCTACAAGCAAAGACCATTTTGACCTTTCTCCACATGAATTCCGAGATGCCCTTTCAATACGTTACCATCGAACACCGATCTCAATGCCAAAATCTTGTGATGGATGCGGTAATAACGATTTCAACATCGATCATGCCCTGTGTTGTAAAACCGGCGGTCTCATCACGAGACGACACAATGAATTAAGGGATCTCTTCTGCGAACTATGTCAACATGCATGGGGAAATGTTGTCAAAGAACCCATAATCACTGAAGGTGACACTGGTCTACGAGGAGATTTAGCATGCCGAGGCGTGTGGGTTGCACAGAGGGAGGCGTTATTCGATATCCGTGTTGTTGACACCGACGCTCCCTCTTACATATCACGCCCTGTTATTTCTGTCTTGAAATCTGCTGAATCAGAAAAACAAAAAAAATACTCGAATGCCTGCGAGTCACGTCATGCCACCTTTATACCCCTCGTCACCTCTGTGGATGGAGTTTTTGCCCCACAACTGGCCACCTTCGTAAAACACCTCGGGGAAGCACTGGCATCTCGCTGGAATAGATCCCTGTCCAGTGTTTTAGGCTGGCTCAGGGCCCGTATAACTACCTCTATAATTAGAGCGACGAGTATGTGCATCCGAGGTACCCGCCATAAATGGAAGCCAGTAGCAAAACTCTTTGGCTTCGATGATGGTGCTGCGCTTCCACACTCCGACTGACATTTTATATTTATTGCTTAGTTCCGCCGAAATATGTTTTATTTGTCTGTATGTTTACCATTTGGTCAATAAATGATTGCACTTTTACTATGAAAATGTAAATGTTTACTATTAACTATATTATAATAAATAAATATACTTTCCTTATCAGTTCTAATTTATTTATTTTTATTAAGCTTATGTGTTTATGCTTATGTTTCAGCACTTGTATCTATCTACCTAGTAATGCAAGTCAATTGCCTTCGGCTTCTGAACCCATCTTTGAGTACTTGCAATATGTGTGTAGATGTAGAAAGTAATGTATGCAACTGTACATAATTAGGCCTTAAAACACTCGTGTGATCCTATAATGAAACTCGCTGCGCTCGTTTCATTAAACCCCACTCGTGTTTTAAGGCCCCTCATTATGTATCAGTTGCATAAACTACTATTTTTTAACAAAAAGTATGGAATTAACGGCATTATCAATGTGTGAATGCAATCTTATACTACTCATTTCATGTGACTTTTTCGATTCCTGTTTCAATTTTGTTGTTTTTATTTTTCCTCTCATACTAATTACACTCGCTTATGTTCAATGAAAAATGCACTTATAAATTTAAACTAGTAAGCAGGTTGGTGGTGGTGGTGTGTTGTATTTGTGTTGGTGTTGTGTCTTGTGTTTGTCTTCGTGCTTGCCTTGGTGTTAGTCTTTGTGTTTGTCTTTGGGCTTGTCTTTAGTCTTGGTGCTTGACTTTGTGCTTTGTATTGAGTTTTGTCTTGTTGCTTGTCTTTGGGTTTTTTATGTGATTTTGTTTAGTGTTCCGCGTGCGAGGTCTATGGTCGATGTTTGATTGATCACGCTCGCGCATTCTTTAAATTGCGTTGCCGTAAAGAGCGTTCTGCCATTTTCTGAGTGAGAAGTGTTTATCTTACTATCCTGAGTGAGTTTTTGGATTTGTGATGTGTTTACTTTACAAATTACACTTGAAATGCCGCAGAAAAGAAGCCATCGTTGCTCATTAATAAAGGAGGTTCAAGGAACGACGAGTGAGTTTTTGAATTCCGTTTCAATACTTTACATTACATATTAATTATTATTGTTATTTTATTCATAAAATACGTAATTATAATCATAATTTTGTGTTTTTGATAAATTATTAGCAACTTTTATGTCATAAATTGGTAACAAAAATGATCCGACGGTTGAAACGCTAGTGAAATTTACCCATTCTTATACAGTCAGTGGAAAAATACACGAACGTCGAATATGAGGCAGCATAAATGCTATATACAGCTAACTGGCGTCCGTATACAGGGCGTCCCATGACATGTCATATGGAGGGAAATAGCTACGTATCATGACTAGTGTGGATATAATTAAATTTTACTGAAAGACGAATATAATCTGAACTACACTCAACGATTTTTAAATAGATAATCGCCTTTCTGAACCGGTACAGGTCTTTTTAATTACCCGGGGGATTACCAGTTCAGACACGCGATTATTTAAAATTATTTGAATGCATTCAGTCATCTTTTTTTTTTGCTTTTTGCCACGGCTCTATTGAGCCTGGGGTCAGCTTGGCAACCTAATCATATGAATTGGCGTAGGCACTAGTTTTTATGAAAACGACTGCCATCTGACCTTCCAACCCAGTGGGAAAGCAGGCCTTGTTGGGATTTGGTCCGATTTCCTCACGATGTTTTCATTCACCGAAAAGCGTCTAGTAAATATCAAATGATATTTCGTACATACATTTAGAAAACTCAGAGGTACGGTCAGCTGCAGAGAAAAAGACCCACGCTGCATACAAAGTTTGTATGCAGGGGGTCTTTTTCTCTGCAGCTGACTGTACGAGCCGGGGTTTGAACCCCAGACCTCCGGATTAAAAGTTTGACGTGTTACCGCCAAGCTACCAGCCTCCCTTTGAATGCATTCAGTATTGTTTTTAAAACAAAGATGAATCTTCTTTCAGTTAACATTCCTATCTACAGTATTTAAAGTACTTACTAGGTTTCCATGTGGCAAAGCCGTGGGACGCCCTGTATAGTTATGCAGTGGGTCAACCCATGTTATTAAACCAATGAAGTAAATAAGCAAATTTAAGAGGCTGACAACAACCTTGAAATTGACTTTACCTAAACAGTTTTTAGCAATAACTTGTTTTGGGAAAGTAAAAAAAAATTAAGTTATATTATATTTTGAAGAACCTTGTTAATTTCCGATACACGATTGGACGAAATCGGCTCTATAGAATGCGATTTTTTATGAAAACTTTGTTTACAGTGAATGAGGATTCTGTGGAATCCCGAGTGACTAGGTCTCGAAAGAGATCTGCGGATGGCCGAGAACAACGTCAAACGGGATTGGTGAGTATATTTATTTTTTACGTTTCTCCGGGCGGTAAGTGAGATTTAACGCCCGCGCGCGCAGCGGCAAATCTCATTACAAACCCAGGAGAAGACGTAAAATTGTGTACGCACCACGGACGGTAATAAAGAAAGGCTCAGATCGCTTGTTTATCCGCCCTCACCTTCGGTTCGGGTCACCAACGCCCGTGGCCTAAGCCGTTATTTATTTTAGCGTAGGTATATAGCGGTAATATTGAGGCCGGGCCGTAAATACAGAAAAATGTAGAAATTTTAAAGAAAACACCACTACACGTATAATATAAATCGAGCAACTTTTTAGTATTAGCGTGATGTAATGTTTATTTATAATTAATTAATGTTTAATAATTCTGTGTTTTAGGTACAAACATCGAGTACAACAACTGATAAAAACCGACAAAAACCAACTCGTATCAGGACCAAGGACTTTTGCTTCTTTTGTGAGATTGAAGTTTTAAACTTTGCGCGGCATGTATTTCGTAACCATTCGTTGGAAGCAGAGGTACAAAAAATTCTATCATACCCTAAGAAAAATTGTACTCGCAAAAATCTTCTCACCAATTTACGCAAAAAGGGAAATTACTTAGCAAATGTCTCGAAATGCGTAAAACCTATGAAAAAGAGCGTCCTACACAATGATTACTTACCGTGCAAAAAATGCTTAGGCTTTTACTCGCGGAAGCAGTTATGGAAACATAAAAAGTATTGTCAACCTAAGTCCGAAGCGTCTCATTCACAAGCTGAAGCGCAAAACTTTATGATGCGATATCTGAATGTAGACAAAAAACTCAAGGAGGAAGTGTTTTGTACAATGAGGCTAGACCACGTTTCTTTAGAAGCTAAGAAAGACCCTTTGATTTGTGAGTTTGGTGCGCAGTATCTACGCAAACACCGAGAAAAACATGTTATAAAGGCTACCTCGCGTAAGATGCGTGAGCTAGCCAAGTTATTAATCGAATTAAAAAAATTGAAGCCTGGACTTCAAGATCTGATGGATTCTTTAAAACCTCAAAACTACGATATAATTGTTACAGCAACAAAAATTGTTGCAAGTTACGGTGGTAAATTAGATCGCTGTGGTGCTCCTACTTACGCCATGAATATCAGCACCAGTCTCAAACAATGCTGTAATATAATAAACTATACTATTATGAACATCTTAAAATCCGGTAGTACCGTACAAACTGTGACAATGCAAGCAGATGTTAAGACATTAATTGAGCTAATTAACGCAAACTGGAAATCCGATGTGGCCAGTCAGACATGTAGCGATTTGAATCTAAAAAAAAGGAACAAAATAAGTGTGGTTTCCTTAGCAAAGGACCTTAAACTTTTAAAAGATCATCTTTGCGAAAGGGCCGAAACTGCGGCATCTAAATTAAGTCTTGCCGAGTCAACTGATGTAGAAGCGTATATTGCTTTGATGGAGACAGTCTATTGTCGCGTGATTCTTTTAAATAGAAGACGACCTGACGAATTGCAAAGACTGTTACTCAGCACATACCAGGAGTGCAGAAGGGAAAACAACGCGAATGAAGAATTTGATCGTGTCATTTCTGCTACTGAAAGATTGTTAATCAATAGCTATAAGCGGATCATTATAAGAGGCAAAAGTGGTCGAGGTGTGCCAGTTGTGTTTACTGATGCCATACAAAACGATATAAACTTGTTGATATCTGTTAGACGCAAGTATATACCTGTCACAAACAACTTTTTGTTCGCCAAACCTAGATGTGAAACTCCATTGTGTGGTTACAAAGTCTTAGAGAAATATGCTAAAACATGTGGTGCTAAAAATCCCAAAGCGATTACTACGACAAAGCTACGAAAACATTTGGCCACGCTGACGCAGATGTTGAACTTGAAAGATTCTGACATCGAACAACTGACAAATTTTATGGGGTATGCCCAATCCGTACATAACCAAAACTATCGATTACCTAATATTTATCAAATGGCCAAAATATCAAAGCTGCTGTTACTTATGGAGAATGGTAAAGCTGATAGTTACAAAGGCAAAGCTTTGGATGACATAGATCTGGATTTAGAACAGGATTTATTACAAAAAACAATAGATGACAACGAAAATGATGATGTAGCGGAAGCTGTATTACCGGAAAAAGAGCTCAATGATATGCTCTCTACCGAATTGAATGCTGACATTGGAACAACCGACAAAGAAATCAATCTACCCCTTTCCAATGTTAGCATTGCCAACAGACCATCGGTAGTTACGGCAAAGAAAAAAAGGAATTTAATACCTTGGACGTCCGAACAAAAGGAAATCGTAACGGCTTTTTTTAGCAAACATATAAAAACTAAGCGTCCACCAAAACGTTACGAATGTGATGAACTTCGCGGGCTGCATCCTGATGTTCTCCATAACAAAGACTGGCTAAAAATTAAAGTTTTCATTCAAAACACATACACTAAAAAACTAAAATCTGATCTACTGTTGATCTAGAACCTCATATATTTATGTTGTATAAGAAAAGTAATACGGGTAATGAGTAAAGCTTATGTTTGTGAAAGGTACTTAGTTTTAAGTTGATTTTTTTTTGTATTGTTAGTTTTGCATTGTGGTCAAAGTAATTGTAAGTCTCTGGCGGCAACAGTATATAGTAGACTATTGACATCCATAAATAAAAAGATTAGTAGTTTATGTGACTACTACACAATGAAGGGCATTACAATACTAGTGTAGTTTTCACACGAGTGTTTTATGCCTGATTAATCATGATGTATGTTAGTTATACGCGTGGAGGGGATTTTTGGAGTCACTCGACCTAGTCAGATTAACATATGAGCGAAACGGATTTGCCAAATTCAACGTGCTATTTCATGATTTTTTGTCGCCTACTTTATATTACGCACTCTACCATTAAAATTGTCAGAATCACGAATTTATTATACTAGAAAACATTTTTTTAAATGAATCCTCAGATAATAAAAAATAAATTAAAGTGAACGCCGAAAACAATCCAAATTGCTGTCAAAAACTTTTCATACGTGTTTAAGAAACTTGCACATATCTAATTTCCAACACAACCTGTTACCGAACATTATACCATGCAAGGCATTTTTTTGAAATTTTGTTAAACAATGAGAATGTAGACGTAATATCTAGTATACCAGGAATTTAGTCGACGTGGTATCAGTTACCTGGCATTGGTTACTTTTCGATTGAGAAATCTACACCAACAATCACTAAAAGAAACGGTTCGCGGATTTTGTTTAATAATACGATCTTCCAATATATATTTTGACAATATTTGGAGATGATCCAGGATGGTTATGAGGCCATCAGCTTGCTTAAGTCAATGCCCTCTAAATTGGGCCCAAAAACTTGATTCAACAAAGTCCCACAGTATTGACCTATTGAACGGTATTTTTTTATTTTTTATTTATTTATTTAAACTTAATTGCACAAATAAAAAAAAAGTGTACAAGAGGCGGACTTAATGCCTTAAGGCATTCTCTACCAGTCAACCATTGGATCAAACCGAAACTTGTAATTGGTGCAGGACCATAGAAATCGAGAGATATTTGTATGATCGGTATGGAGTTGAGTGTCAAGGAATTCTTTTTCTCTCAAGGAACTCTCTTTCTCGACAAACGATATGCAATAAAAATATTTAAAAAAAACCGGCCAAGTGCGAGTCGGGCTCGCGCACCGAGGGTTCCGTACAAACCTGTAGGTATATAAGTAAAAGTTCACCCGTTGCGTTGACGTAGAAGTTTGATTTTGTTACAGCTGAAAGGTATTATAGACCTGAGTATTTGATATGAATTTCAATTTAATACCTCTACGCGTTTACGAGGAAAAAGGTAGTAAGTTTAAAATTTAAAAAAATTATTTTGTATGATTTTACTAAAAATGTCTACTTTTCGTAATTTTTCCTTTGTTTGTGCTATATGAAGTTTCTTCGTGCCAAGTTTCAAGTTTCTGAGTTTACGGGAAGTACCCTTTAGGTTTTGAGTTTTTTGCGAGTACTCAGTTTCAAAATATGCAACTTAAATTGCTATTTCTTTTGATTGCGTTGACATAAAAGTTTGGTTTTGCTACATCTGAAAGGTCCTATAGCCCTGAGTATATGACATGAATTTCAATTTAATACCTCCACGCGTTTACGAGGAAAAAGGTAGTAAGTTTATAATAAAAAAAAATATTTTTTTGTATGAATTCACTAAAAATTTCTACTTTTTGCAATTTTTCCGTTGCCTATGCTATATGACGTTGCTTCGTGCCAAATTTCAAGTTTCTGAGTTCACGGGAAGTACCCCGTAGGTTTTGCGAGTGCCGAAAAACTCTTATGTTTGCAGCATAAACGACTGTATCTTTTGATTGCGTTGGCTTTTAAGTTTGATTTTTTCACAGCTCCAAGGGACAATAGACCTGAGTATTTGATATAAAATTCAGCTTGATACCTCCACGCGTTCCTGAAAAAAATGGTCTTGACAGACAGACAGTCATACAGACAGACAGACAGACATACAGACAGACAAACAGACGGACAACAAAGTGATCCTATAAGGGTTCCGTTTTTTCCTTTCGAGGTACGGAACCCTAAAAACATAGTTCTTGATATAACTCACCAAGAATATGTCGAAAACACTGTCGAATGTATGATAGAGGGCATACAACAATACTTACGTCAATAGCGGGGAGAAATGAAGTATGATGATTATGATAAATTTACTAATAAATAATAATTTTCAATAAATTATAGAAAGCCAAATCTTGATTCAGCTGGCTACGGTGCCAATAGCGTTTTGAATTTTTGCAAATCTGTTTCGCATCAAGCCTTATTTTACATTACAACCCGTGGAGCTCTCCCTCGACCACTTTTAGCCGTCTATGTTGGGCAGTTAAAATTATTTAGTGGATTGTGGATTTAGTAATCTTGGTCTATGTTGATGCTTTGATTGTGCTAATAGTTAATCTGACATTTATTTTTAGGAATTTTCTTAATCTGACGGTTACAATTTTAAGAGTCAGGTTATTGATTTTAATGGCCTTCAGCCATCGGAAATATCAATCACATCAATCATTTTGTCAGATTAACATACTTCGTCATCAGTGACACGTGAAGAGTCCTCCAGTTTCAATATCTGACGCGCTGAAGCAAGTCCATGTGACCTTTTGTTTGTTTAAAATATTTGAAAGCCCTTAGATGTTACCCTCACCGAAGTCACCAATGAAAGTATGTAGGTAAATTATGTAAACTGGTTTTCTTTTTACAATCTAATGTTCAGAATAGTCTAGGTCCCAATGACGCTCGAATGACTCCAAGTTCGACATCGTGGGCTCCCTAACAATAAGCAAAACCTTGTATTAGATTAATTGATAAGTAAGGCAGAACTATTAATAAAAGTTATTTAATATTAAGTTAGTTTTAAAAAGTTTTACAATAACTTCCATTGTTTGATGTTCAATAAACAATTTAACTTTTTATGTCCTGTTTTATTCCATACCGTAAGAAAACTTAATCCATACTAATATTATAGTTGTAAAAGTGTGTCTGTCCGTCTGTTACCTCTTATTAAACCGCTGAACCGATTTAGACGAAATTTGGTATAAAGATAGTTTGAGTCGCGTGTTACTGCCCAGTCGGACCACATCTCCTGATTAAGCTCTATTTCTAATGGTGATATGTACCTATGATGTACCTTTTGTACCGCGTCGGAAATTGCATGTACCTCCGTAGTTTAGCAGATATAAGACATTAAAGGTGGCCCGGCTGGGGAGTAAAATTTCCAGCCGGACCACGCCTGTGCCAGCTGATATCCGCGATTTTAAGATGTGACTCGAATAACAGATGTATGTACCTGTTATGTACCTCCAAATAAACCATTGTTTTATTTAAAAAAAGGTCTTACAAATTACTTTTTCATACATGTACATTTTCAGTATGCGCGGAATAGTAAGCGCCTGCCAAAAAATAATAGCAAATTTGGTCGCACACGTATTTGCGATCACATTTGTTAAAGTATTATTTTGATTTATCTTATTTGTATCATGATTACCTATTTAATAATAAATTTACATAAAAATCATTGTAAAGTGGTAATTGCGTCTTTGTTAATAATGACGATTACGCCTCCTTATAATGAGTGCATAATAGTAGTTTATGTAACTGTTACGTAATAAGGGTCCTTAAAACATGAGTGTGGTTTTATGAAATGAGCCGCAGGCGAATTTCATAATAAGATCACACGAGTGTTTTAAGGCCTAATTACGTACAGTTGCATACACTGCTTTATCTACACTCATATTATTTATTATAAATGCCGTATTCGTAAACCATAGAATGGCCGCCACAGTACCGCCGTGGCCATCTCGATTGTGTCGGCGCGGCCTACTCGATTGTGCCGGCGGACGCGCGGGCGGGTGTCGCCGGCCGCGGGCGCGTGCAGGTGTACATTATGTTATCAAAACTCAGAGCACATCAATAATTGAGCATGAAACGTTATAATTGCGGTACTGCCACAGATAAGAAACTTATCATAGTGAAATCGTTTGTTGTAATGCTGGTCATTGCCTACGGTTTTTGAACGCATTTTAGAGGACTTACAATATGAGTGTAGATAAAACATTTTATCTACACTCACATTGTAAGCCCTCTAAAACGTGTTCAAAAACGGTAGGCAATGGCTAGCATTACCACAACCGATTTTACTATGATAAGCTTTTTATGTGTGGCAGTAACGTAATTTTAACTTTACATGCTCAACTATTGATGTGTTATGAGTTTTGATAACATAATGTACACCTGCACGCGCCCGCGCGACCGCCGGCACAATCGAGTTGGCCATGGCGGTGCATTAGCGGCCATTCTATGGTTTCGGAATACGGCATTTAGGATAAATAATATGAGTGTAGATAAAGCAGTGTATGCATCTGTACGTAATTAATTAGGCCTTAAAACACTCGTGTGATCTTATTATGAAACTCACCTGCGGCTCGTTTCATAAAACCACACTCATGTTTTAAGGACCCTTATTACGTAACAGTTACATAAACTACTATAGCATTATTACCATTTATTGTGTTGTATTGGACCAACCTGCAGGACACATTTTACAAGACGCTTATAACAAATATTAACCAGAAATTTAAATTGAGTTTGGATGCAACCGGTAGCATGTTCAAATCTCGCTCATTATGTTTGTCCATTTATTTTTGGGCATGTTGTCTCTTATGTAATGTTGTGCCTGGTCTATTTTTGTCGCTTATCTTAGTGTAATACATGACGGGCTTTATTTGTACCCATCTTTCTTGGCCAATGTGGATTGAAACAATATCATTGAGGTCGTCTGAGAGGCTGACGCTACTCAAGGAAGAGTTAACCTTAATTGTTGTTTCAAACGAGGAGCCATGTTCTTGGATTTCAACATTCTTAGTATTCGCAGAGTCAAAAAAACAAACGACAATTTCTTTTAAGCGATAAATACATCGCCTTAACTGGTATGCGGTATTCGAGAGATCACTAATTTGTTTAAAAATCTCATACGTGCTTAAAGGTAATTTTTAGGGTTCCGTACCTCGAAAGGAAAAAACGGAACCCTTATAACGGATCACTTTGTTGTCCGTGCGTCTGTCCGTGCGTCCGTCCATCCGTCTGTCAAGACCCTTTTTCTCAGGAACACGTGGAGGTATCAAGCTAAAATTTATATCAAATACTCAGGTTTACTGTCCCTTGGAGCTGTGAAAAAATCAAACCGTTCAAATCAGCCGTTTATGCCGCAAATTTCCGCAAATGTTCGAAACTCGCAAGGGAATCAAAACCTACAAGGTACCTGAACTCAGAATTTTGAAATTTGGTAGGAAGCAACGTCTTATAGCACAGATAAAGGAAAAATTGGGAAAATCGTAATTTTTTTAGTTACATTATTTAATAAAAATATCTTTAATAATTTTAAAGTTACTACCCCTATACAGGGTGTAATCGTTAAGTGTAGCCAGGCGATTATTCCGTAAATATAAGAGATATTAGAAAATTTCAAACTAATATCGAAAATGCGTTACCCGATGAGTAAAATTGCATTAATAACTTTTTGGAAATAAAAGTATTTATATTAAAAATATTTAGTTTAAAAGCTCCCATACAGTTAGTACCTACGACGACTTACTCTCAAAGTAGAACGTCGGTGCTGTAAGAGATAAAACTGCTTGAGATTCCTTTTATAATAGTTATATTAATAGGTTTCTAATTGAAAATGATAATTTATTGATATGGAATAAAATAAAACAATTCATGAATCATTTGATAACGGTGAAATGACAAACTAGTCTTTCATCGAACGTCGTACTTAATGTATGGGAGGGTTTGAAGTTAATGTTTGGGATAGTTCTGATTTTATTTAAAAAAGTTATTAATGTAATTTTACACATTAGGTGACGTACTTTCGATATCCGTTAGATATTTTCTAATATCTCTTATATTTACGGAGAAATCGCCTGGGTACACTTAACGATTACACCCTGTATGTACGAATGATGTACAAAACCCTCGTCGCGCGAGTCCGACTCGCACTTGGCCTGTTTTTTTCGATATCTTGTAACTTTTCTTGGTACTTTAAAAACTCCTTCTTTTGTTCCTTTTCACACTGACTTTCCCACGATTATATTTATTAATATCCATTTTTACGAGGTTTCGGGCGTGTGGATAAAAACTTATCGCATACAATTTACAAAATATTTAAATAGACCCACATATTTATAAAATGCCAACAGATAGTAAACTTTTTAAATATTTTACTTTTTAAATTTTGCCGCGTTCTAAATCGCAAATACGTGTGCGACCAAATTTGCAATTATTTTTTGGCAGGCGCTTACTATTCCGCGCATACTGAAAATGTTAATGTATGAAAAAGTAATTTGTAAGACCTTTCTTTAAATAAAACAATGGTTTATTTGGAGGTACATAACAGGTACATACATCTGTTATTCGAGTCACATCTTAAAATCGCGGATATCAGCTGGCACAGGCGTGGTCCGGCTGGAAATTTTACTCCCCAGCCGGGCCACCTTTAATGTCTTATATCTGCTAAACTACGGAGGTACATGCAATTTCAGACGTGGTACAAAAGGTACATCATAGGTACATATCACCATTAGAAATAGAGCTTAATAGGAGATGTGGTCCGGCTGGGCAGTAACACGCGTTTGAGTCCCGGGGAAGGACATAGGGTAGGGTGAAAAGAGAGGTAGAAGTTTGTATGGAATTGTTGCTCACTGTGAACATAAAATAGCATTTTGGCTAAATTAATATTTGCTATGAGATTTCACTAAGGCGTTTTATTAATTCCTTATGGCGAATGTTTATTCCACACAGACGAAGTCACGGACAAAATCTAGTTAATTATAACTAGATCCGTGACTGCATAGATCTGGAAACTTTATTTTTATTTTTATTTATTAAAACATACTAAATTAAATAAATATAAACCAACCTAACCTATGGGCCCTGAATCAATGAAAATCACAGACATTCCCTTTTCCGCTCCCACCTGGTAGGGTGCCCATAAGACTGGCTGCGTTACCTCACTGAATGCCAATGTCAATGCGCTGAGTGAGGAACGAGCCAGCCCTACGGTGGAGCGGGTGAGCATGTATGACAGCTTTTTGAAAAGCTTTAAAGCCTCTGGCCCCCCGCGTCCCAGTCTACGGCAAACGCCGCAAATATGTATCCTTTTCCTAAACACGCGTATTTGCGGTGCTTTGTGGTTTCAGTAGTAGCGGCCACAGAAGTTGTATCTCAGATTTAAGGCCTTTTACCGTCGTCTCGGGCTGGCCAAGCCAATGGGCTCCAGTATGGCTGGCAGGTTGACGCTGACTAGAGCCCGACTAGTGGCAAGCATGGCGGGACAGGCGTCCGGCGCTTCTGGGGCATGCAAGGCCATGGTCACGCAAACGCTTTACTTTTGCCTCACAGGGTCACTGATGAGGCTCGACGAGGTTAGCCCCGAGACGTAAACCAACTGCGAGGCGGAAGCTATTTGAATCGAGCAGGTTTCCAAAGTTAGAGGAAGGGAAAGCATGTAACCAAAAACCTGACTGTTTTGCAAGCATTCGGGTTCTCCTTATATCTGATGTTAGTAGTATAGATTCACCGTTTCTACCCCATCGTTTTCCCACCACCAAAACAATGGTTTTTCGGGATTATGGTGGTTTTTCGGGGTTATGAAACCTAAAAAAAAAAAAGTTTGGTATGTTTTAGTACGTTTAGCCCCCCATTTAGATCGATTGCACTAGGTCTCAACAGTGCCCGGAGCCTGCTTCAGCACTTAGGCACTCCGCTAATTAAACAATACACGCTCTTCGACACCACAATAGAACCCTTGCTCACCTTTTTCTATTGTCTCTATTGTTAGCTCGACTCGGCGACATCGCATTGTTACCGAGCTCGGTAGAGGCATACTCCTACGTTGTAGTTTGTTCTTTACGTATTTGCAATAGATTTTATAATTGCTTAATTGTTTACTCCTTATGAAAGACTAGGTATACTACCTAAAGTTTCCATAGTTTAGGTATTGTTTTGGTGGTGGGAAATCAATGGGGTAGAAACGGTCATATAACTTAACGAGATTTTTAATGATCTAACAAGCCCCGCGAACTGACACAATTACATTACCCTTTAATAGTCTGGACTGGAGTAGGTATCAAATTTATACCTAAAGTAATTAATTCACATTTCGCGAATATATATGCAAATTTCAACGTATATGTGTTACAGCACAATATGAAACTTCTGGTATATGTTTCAACCCCATCAATTTTAGTTATTTAGTATCTATTCGTTTTCAGTTTTTGCCTAAAATTTAATATTTTATTCAAATCCAATTATTGACGTATTATTTTATTGATTCTAGATTATTTCCAGTCTAGATATTTGTGTTGTCTTAATTTTCTTTTTGGGTAAATTATTTTATGCAAATCCAATTTTTGAAATATTATTTTATTGATTCTAGATTATTTCCAGTCTAGATATTTGTGTTGTCTTAATTTTTTTTGGGTAAATGATTTTATGCAAATCCAATTTTTAAAATATTATTTTATTGATTTTAGATTATTTCTAGTCTAGATATTTGTGTTGTCTTATTTTTATTTTTTTTAACTCGTAAATAACTTTGGTATATGTGACAACCGACTGCTATTTATTGGTGGACAATAAACATGACTGTGTTTAGAACAAGTTTCAACCTGTAAGTATGCTGTACGTTTCCGTAAACGAAGCTCCCATTATTTATTATAATATATAGATATTTTGTTAATGTAGTATTCGGTGTGTGATTTATTGCATTCCTGTTTATACCAGTTAGGTGGGGCGGTGCGATGTTTAAAGACTCCTTTGGTGCTCTAATTTAAAGTCGCAATTTCTATTATTAGTTTTTTCTTTATGCTGTCGGCTTGAGAACTTTACCTTTTTTGCTAGATGTCCTTTGAAGAAGGTAATAATTTACTTTTTATTCATTTCTGAGAAATATATAAATCAATCATCGGGTTTGAAGTCACACGCGATTTTAATAGAAAGTAAATGCACAAAAGATCTGTCGTTTAAATTCTTTAGAATTCTTTTGATAATTTAATCTTTTGTTAGAAAACATCCCGCTGCAAACAAAAATTTACCTGTCCCCGAAATCCTGTTTAAACTCGTCGCTACCTACCTAGGTGGTCCTCTGTCCCCACCAGCCGTGACCTTTTTTTCAACACAAATTCATATAAAAAGGCTGAGGCTGTGGGTAACTTTATATAGTACCTTCGGATCTCCAGTTCAGTTAAGAGCTCTCAGTTTCTACGCTTTGAAGTTTTAACGAAGACTATTCATAATGGATGTAAGTATTTAAATAGTATTACTCTATAATTATTGCATTAAAAAATTGAAGAAGGTAATAATTTACTTTTTATTCGTTTCTGAGAAATATATAAATCAATCATCGGGTTTGAAGTCACACGCGATTTTAATAGAAAGTAAATGCACAAAAGATCTGTCGTTTAAATTCTTTAGAATTCTTTTGATAATTTAATCTTTTGTTAGAAAACATTCCGCTGCAAACAAAAATTTACCTGTCCCCGAAATCCTGTTTAAACTCGTCGCTACCTACCTAGGTGGTCCTCTGTCCCCACCAGCCGTGACCTTTTTTTCAACACAAATTCATATAAAAAGGCTGAGGCTGTGGGTAACTTTATATAGTACCTTCGGATCTCCAGTTCAGTTAAGAGCTCTCAGTTTCTACGCTTTGAAGTTTTAACGAAGACTATTCATAATGGATGTAAGTATTTAAATAGTATTACTCTATAATTATTGCATTAAAAAAATTATCTGTTGTGTGTGTTTTAAGTCTGTAATATTAATTATGAATTTTGTTTCAGTTTTCCGACAACACTTTCAAAAACTTTTACGTTGATGAAAATGAAGACGAAGCAAGTGATGAAGAGGGAACGCTGGCTTTCAAAGTGAAGCAAGCTATTGCAAAGAAGCGTCAATCAAATAATATTTATGGCTTTTTTGAAAGGCCTAAGAAGAAGACAAAAGTGTACAAGAAATCTTCAACGGTCTCCAAAAAAGAAGAAGACGGTGTTTCATATCTCACTTCAGGTCAGGACGATGGGGCATATGCATCACACCTCATAAAGATTGAAGTATACGACATGAACAAAATACGAAACGTTGGACCTCTGGACCACTGGAAACACTGTGACTATCGTGTTAAATATTATTCTAACGAAGGTGACTCACATGAACAAAGTGCCCGGGATGTTATATTTAATATAACAAAGGAACTATCATCTAAAACAAAATGTGTAAAATATTTTATAGAGACTGATAAGGGTGACAAAAATAGTTTTAATCAGTGCTTTATTTATAACTAGAATAACTTACTTAATTTTTTCACTTATAAAGAATGTTCACTTTCTTTCTTGTTTTATTGTATATTAATGTTATTACTCAATTATTGAACATGTTTAATATTAGATGTAGCTTTAATTGCTTATTTTGTGTTTCTTTCTCCATCACTGCATTTGTCTTAGGTAGTAGGAATATTTTGTAATTATAGTTGTAAGAAATAAAATAAAACCCAATTTATTTTCATAAAACATTTTTTTCCCTTGAAGCTTAAAATAAAGATAAACTAAACAGTTTTCTCCACAAACAGAAGTAAAATAATTTTGAAGTGATTGATGGTTATAAAACCACCTCTTAGAGTTTCTATTTAAAAATAACCTGTGATAACCAGTAGGCTTTCGACCAAAAGAGTCAAAGTATTCACCATATCCATTCACATCAATGTGTATTGCAATCCAATGAGAGCCGGGCTTTGAATCAGGATCCAGATTGCTTATAATAAAAGTAGGTAGATTAACCCAAACAGGAATCCGGTTTGCATCAAAAACATTTGACTTAAACATCGGGTTTATTTTATTCATACAAAATTGTATTTCATTCGAATCCATAATAATAATTAATCTAAAAAAGTAAACACTGGTGGTTTTACAGACAATGTTCAAGTGGTAATGATAAAATTGAGTGAATGCATTGTATTTATTTAATTACTATCTACAGTGATATCACGATTTTTATTTATTTCAATTATGTTATCAAATTCAGCATACACAATACAGTTGATAGTAGTACTTAAAGCTGAATCAAAACGAACTTCGATTCGAACACTTCCGTGTCTTACAAGATTCCAGTGTGAAGTTGAACTTGCAGTCAAATCGAAACATAATAAAGAATAACCACCCACATAGTTTGATCTGCTTATAGCATTACCTTCGTTATGGAAATGAATACCAGTTCCAGAAAACAAAGTATGATATGCAGTTTCTATTAAACCCGCAGAGTTAAATGAGGGTTTCAAAGTTTTAGAAGGAATTTCATGACCATCTACGTACAAACTAAATGAATTCATATGAAAATGTTGAAAATTGAAGGGATTTATAGCTAAATTACCATTAAACCCAGAGTTTGAAACGAATCCAATAATACATCTTTTAGGGACTTGCCCGAGAAATATTTTATCCAACGTTTTACCTTGTATACCTGCGGGTAATGTCAGAACCTTAACTTCTGCCCTTGTTATCGGATATTTCGCAGTTGTTGATGCTAATACTTTTTGATGAGCTAACAATACACTAGGATTTCTTCTTGCTCTTCTGATAATGAGACTGGCATCTATTATTTGTACTTTAAATTTTGCCATCCTTATGACAAATTAAATTAAATGTTTCTTTCGAACGGACTAATTTAACTCTCATTTCTACACCATTAATTAGAAATTTGTCCTGGTTAAACATACCACCATGTAAATGACTAATCATTTCAACTTCCTTGCTTTCCTTAACGAAGTCCATTCTTTCGTGAAACCCTTTATTAGTCGAGTCAACGGCGTCCATATAGTTGGGGGTATCTTCATACCACAATCCACAAATCAGATGAGATTTTTTGGCTGCTGAACCATAATTAAGCAGATTTTCCATGTAGGCTCGGTAAGCATAAGTGTGGTTTGGAGGTGATATAAGCTTCTGATTTAAATAAATGTCTAGTTGGCTAAACAGGGAATGTAACCAATTGTTTACCGGGGCAACATTTGCATCAGGTTTTATTTTTGTACCATCTTGATTCAATATTTTGGCATTTATATGCAACAAAGTGTGTGATAGATCAATGTAGTCGTCACCTGTCCCAGGAACTTGAAACTCAATAGGACCATCGTCACTTAGAGATGAAATTGGTTTGTAATGAATCCACTGACCACTTTCAATGCTTGTTTGAGTTGATGGTAAAGCAAATAAGTCTAACTCAGATTTGGCACACTCACAAGAATGACTATGTAAGAATGACATTTTTTAGTTTGAAAATATATCTTCAATATTGTTTTTCCTATATTTTTTACCTCCTCTTCGGTGCGATGCTTTTAAGTTAATGAATGGTCCACATCAAAGAATCAATTTTTTCATCTGCTTTTCTTTTTAAGTTGGCGCTTGCTTCATTGAACCGAGATCTAATAGAACTATCCATTGGTCGTGAATTTACCATATCGGATAAAAGACCGATGGCGCTTGCTTCATTGAACCGAGATCTAATAGAACTATCCATTGGTCGTGAATTTACCATATCGGATAAAAGACCGATTCCTGCATCTAAAGTTTCTTATCCCACTGTTTTAAGACCACTAGATAATAATGGTAGCACAGACCTAAAAAGACCACCCAAGAAACTCCCGATCCCATGTCCTCGTTGATATGGTACCCCTTTATAAACTATTCCTATACCCGTACCAGCTTGGTGTGAATAGTAATGTTCATATGGGCAAGACGTAGATGATCTTTTATAATTCATTTTACCCGTTGAAAGTGTAGCTTCACGCAAGAAGATCCAAACTGGAATGGTATTCTAGCTCCAGTAGTTGTCCTTATATCTATTTCTATAGTATCGGATTCTCTTCGTAATACGGGTACATAGTGAGCAGGTGACAAAATATGTGTTTTGTAAGCACCATAGATAAATTTAGTTGGGTCTAACGGTATTATTCTCAGTAATGATGTAATTACATCTCCCACCACTTGTGGATGAATGATATCAGTATAAACAAATATTTGTGAGGGTAAAAAAAAAAGTATAAATTTGCAGGATGTTTTCCAATTGACATTTCTTTTAAATTTGATCTTGGTCGAAATCCTAATTGTAGACTTAATATGGGTGTTGTTGTGACTGAGACCATTTCTTTATCTGTTGATATCCCCACCATTTTTGTAATTTTATCATATCTAAACTTAACTTTGCTTTTTAGCTGTGGATTTTCATTTAATGCATCAAGAAAATGATCAAGACGAAGTAGCTGGTATGTGAGTTTTTGAATCAACGATTTTATCCGTCTTGTTTGCAGGTCCTCGAACTTTTTTTAAAATATAAATGTTATTTTCATGTTCTTGAACATTGTACATGGAGCATGGGTATTGAAATTCTACTAAACCCACGACCCATTCTCCTTCCAATTTAATGGTTTTAGGTAATTTTGTTAAAAAGTGCGCAGTTGTATTATCATTGTTATGAGCTATTGCTCAACAAAGTTAAGTAAAAACTGTTTTCACTCATATTGTTTCTAAACTTGATGACGGTATTCAGGAATTAAATTTATTAGGATAACCTCGCCACTTCACGAACACTTCCTTTCTGCCACCAATACGGCGCGAGCGTATTATTTTATCAATTTCATATTTGATGGAGGGGTGGTGAGTTACTTTTTGTAATTCTTTAGAATAAAATGTACCAATTATTGTTTCACCTTCCAAATCTTTTAAAGTATAAACAACCCACGGAGACCTATTGATAACTGATTCAATCACAAATATTTCATCACTCCAATTGGTTTCATAACCCTTTTGGAATATATGTTTATATTTAGTTATCCTAACATGGTCACCTACATTTAGCCTTGCATTTTCTAAAGAAGGTTGTTTATCATTTTTTCTTTCATATAAGTTACACCAAACAGTCCTTATATTACTAGAGTTAACATCAACTGGACGCAATTTTATGCTGGAATGATAGTTATGGTTATATGAATAAAGCAGATCTTGTAATATATTAGTGTAATTGTAAGTATTCTTATGAGTGAAATAACGCCACATTTTAGTTTTGAGAGTTCTTTGAATTTACCCGCAACTATGCTAGCTTTAATGTCTGGGTTGTTGGTTGTATAATAATTTATGTTCTTACTTTTAAAATAATCTCTCACCATCTTTGAAACAAATTCTGTACCCTTATCAGATTGAATATGTCTAGGGGTTGCATTTGCTTCCGTGAATATGCTTTCAAAACACGTTTTAACCGTTTCAGCATCCTTCTTTTTCATAAGTCTCGCAAATGCATATTTGCTAAATACATCAATAACACAAAGAATGTATTTATACCCATCGTTGTATTGACTATAGGTACGCATATCACTTAGATCAGCTTGCCATAGTTCATTGTAGTTTGACAGGATGTATTTGTTACGCGAGAAACGTTTATTTCTTGGGACTGCAACCATTTTTTCACTTCCTGTCTATTCATTTGACCTTTCATTTCCTTCATAACATTATTTAAACTACTATATCCAGCTGGGTTTGATATATCGTAATATATTCTATTTATGTCTAATAAGGAGTCCATCTTTCCCAATCAACTTTCATTTGAGATCTCGTTTTTGGCTTAGTAGATAGAGGAGTAGATGCGTTTTTTTCTTTAATTGATAGGTTTTGCGCGCTAATAGAAGCCTGTGAAGTGTTAGCTTCAGGTTTAGTTAGATTGAATTTCTATACATATAATAAAGCTGAAGAGGGTCGAAAGTCTGTACATGGAAGATAATCGAAAAAAAGTTGGCTGGGGATACTTAGAATCGATAACAGAACACGTTCCAACAATTTTTAGAATTTTTGTCTGTTTATCTGTTTGTCTGTTTATTTGACCGCGCATCACGTAAAAAGGGCTGAACGGATTTAGATGAAATTTTGTATAGAGATAGGTTGAGTCCCGGGAAAGGATAATATATAGTTTTAATCCCGAAAATCAACCCTGGTGGGGGTGAAAATGGGTTTGTATGGAGAATTTTTAACCGCTGAAACGATTGAGATAGAAATGAGTATGGAGACATTTTGAGTCTCGAGATACGTCATAGGATAGTTTTTAAACCCTTGTGGGGGTGGAAAGGGGGTTGAAAGTTTGTATGGAGAATTTTTAATATAAATTAGTATGGGGATATTTGAGTCCCGAGAAACGACCAAATAGTTTTCATCCCGAAAATAAACCCTTGTGGGGGTGAAAAGGGGGTTGGAAGTTGGTTGGAAGTTGGTATCAGGATTATTTTACCGCTGAACTGATAAAGATGAAATTTGGTATAGAGATAGTATGGGTCTCAAGAAAGGACAAAGGATAGTTTTCAACCCGAAAATCAACTAAAGGGGTGAAAAGGGAGTGGGAAATTTGTATAGGGAATTATTAACCGCAGAATCGATTTAGATATAATAATAATAATAATAATAAATAAATACTCTTTATTGCACACCTCATACAGTTACAAGCACAAATTTTACAATTAGATAAATTTAGGTAGAGGTAACAACAGGCGGTCTTATCGCTAATGAGCGATTTCTTCCAGACAACCTTTGGGTAGTGGAGACTAGAGAAAAACAATAAGCAGTAGGTGGTGCATAGAAACAAAAGAGACGAAATAGATAACACAGCACATTCATATGAATATACATACTTAAATAAATACAAAATAAACATACATATACGTACATATATACATATATAATACACACAGTAAGAAACAACAGTGTCAACTTAAAAACCTAAGGAAGAGATAAATAGTATTCCTTAAGTTGCGACTTAAAGCTACCAATAGATTGCGCGCGTTTTATGTTGAGAGGGAGAGAATTCCACAAACGAACGGCCTGGAACGTAAATGAGCAATTATAAAATTTGGAAGATGAAGATGGCACTTTTAGGAGCAATTTTTGAGAGGATCTAATAGAATTAAGATAAGAGAAACGCTCTTTGAGGTAGCGGGGAGTTGCAGGGTTAAAAAGTATAGAAAAGAGTAAAGAAAGTATGTGAGAGTTACGGCGGTGACGGATAGGGAGCCATTTGAGTTGAGAACGAAAACTAGAAACATGGTCGAATTTGCGTAATCCGAAAATGAACCGAATGCAGGCATTTTGAATACGCTCAAGCTTATTAAGTTGCTCCTCGGTTAGGTCTAAATAGGAGATATCTGCATAATCAAGAATGGGGAGAAGTAACGACTGAGCAAGCGCAATTTTAGTAGCAATTGGCAGGAAATTCCGGAGCCGTCTGAGAGACCCTATGGCAGCAAACATCTTCCTGCTCACTTCACTCACCTGAGGCACCCATGATAGACAACGATCCATGATTACGCCAAGATTTTTCACTTGGTTGGAAAAAGGAATTTGGATACCATCGAAGACTATCGGAGGGAGCCTGAGAAAGTCAATTTTGGAGATTTGTTTAGCGCTACCCATCACAATTACCTGTGACTTTAGGGGGTTTACTTTTAAACCGTAATTTTGACTCCAATTTGATATGCGGAGCAGATCAAGATTCGTGGCTTCTATAACTGAATTGAGATCGCTATGCATACCCTGCGAATATATTTGATGGATATAGATATAATTTGGTATGGAGATAATTTGAGCTCTGGAAAAGGAAATAAAGTAGTTTTATCTCAGAAATTATCCCTTAAGCGGATGCAAAAGGGGTGAAAGTTAACATGGGGAAGAAACAACCAATAACCGCTGTACGTATTTAGATGAGATTTGGTATTGAAATAGTTTGTAATTTTTTGGTCAAGGTGTTCATATTTATAACAAGTTACCCGTCGATGCTTTAAATTTACCTTTACCCGCTCCTAAGAAATATTTGAAAATGTCATTAATGTCAAAGGGTTATTGCAGGTTCGAGGACTATATATGACGGACAAAAATGCATGGCCCAAACCAGAAATTACTACAAAATCATCTAACATTTATAGGACACCGTTTAGGTAGGAAAACATATCAAACGTTTTGTGAAGCAGTCAGATTAGGATTTATTTTTCTTTATAATAAAACAGTAGGTACATTATCTGTTATTTTCAAAAAATTCAAAAATTTCATTAATTTCAAAAAAATGCGCCCTTCTCCCCGACCGATGCTTCTGTGGTCCGAGAATTTTTTGGATGAAACTGATAGTTTCGTAAATATTAGATCTGAAAGTTCAAAAATGGGTTTCTCCTCCATCTAACTTTTGAACCGTGGGCCCAAAAAAATAGAAAAATAATAAAGGCCTGATAAGAACTTTCAATAAAGAAACTATATTGAATAAAATCGATTCAGCCGTTTTTGAAGTATCAGTCAAAAACACATAGTGAAAGGAAGTGCCGGATAGTAAAATGACGTAAGCGCCGACAAATATCCCTTAATAAATGACGGACCTTTTGAACGCATGTTTTGTAATCACCCCTTAAGGATTACTAATTCCCATTCAAAAAAATCCCCAGCCAGGTTATACGTAGTCTATAAAAATTCAACGTCTAAAAGGGGGGGGGGGGGGGTAGCCACTACACTCGATTGAGTTAAATTTGCATGGGTCATCCCATTACACCTCAAATAGAAAAAATCGTTACTGCCCCTCAAAAAATCATTTCCGCATTTGTGACCCCCCCCCCCACCCCAATTTCAACCGCGCCTGTTCTTACCTTTCATGCTTAGACTGATTTGACGGGAGGATCGATTTGGATGATATTTGCCGTGGACATGAACGTATAAATACAAAAGTGGTACTGTATCGTCCGATATATACCTACTACTATATGTTGTTTATATCATGCCAAAAAAAATTATAAGGACGAAAAAAGGATTGATTTTTGAGTGTACTTTTATTTAGTAGTAATTGTAAAATATTTTATCAGGACTACTGTCCTCTAGCGTATCCATCTGTCAACTTTACTTCAAGTTCCGCCTCCAGGGTAGCAGGAGAGAAATTAGGGGTGAATTAGCCGCTTACTGACACAGACCGAATTCCACGCGGGCGGAGCCGCGGGCACAGCTAGTTATTAATAAATTCTAAAGTCTCGTGGTTACCAATACATGACGATTTTTATATCATTTAAAAGACTAGCGAAATCCTCCCATCCCACTGGTTTTGAGCGTTTAAGCGGTCTAAGCACATCGCCTACCAAATCGAGAATATTGCTATTTGGTATTGTCTGACTGTTTATAACTACTTCACCGTTCTCCTTCCACCAAATTTTAGGTCTGTTCAGAACAATGCTTTGCAGTAGCGTCTGACTTTTTGTCCTGTACGATTTAGGTATAACATAGGATGGAGAATATCGTTTAGGTAATTCAACCTTTGATACACCAGGAGGTGTGGCATAAACATCTTCTTCCGGCACAGGTGAATTTGCGTCTCCGCTAAAGTTCTGAGTAAATGATTCCTCCTTTCGGATACTTTCCTCTTTTTTTACATTTTTCCTCCTTTTTGTTAACTTTCGAAGCAACGTTGTAGTTATCGTTAGTAAGGTAGTTCACTTCATCCATCACTATTGGTAATTTAAATGGTCTTCGATCTGCCTCAGTAAAAATCGTTGTAGTGCTTGACAATATAATGCCCACTTTTCACGATCATTTATTTTTCTTCTAAGAATTGTTTGCATTTCTCCATCCAGACGGGATGATAAATTTTCCACCTGATTTTCACTTTTTTTAAGTCTTTCAATAAATTCAGGTTCTACTAACAACATTTTCTTTGTATTCTCCATTGTATCTAAGATAAGGAGTTTACCAATTGGCACTTAAAACTGCACCTAAAATTATCGGTAAAAATGCACCCCCTTTCTGAATAATAACGGTTTTTCTAAGCTTATTTTTGCCTTTTGAAACTAGTTTTCGTAATGTTTCCTTATATATTTTTTAATTTGGATTTTTCTTTGTTATCTAAAGGAATTTTACCCTTTAGAACGTTATAGATACATTCACAAATGATGTTGATCTCATCTTCATCGCACGATTTAAGCAAAGCAGTGCGATATTTTGGTTTAAGTAAATGCAGGGCTTCCAGTAAATGTTTATAGGTGCTTACTCGAGAATGCATCATTTAGAACTGACTGAAACTTGAAGATCCTTGTTATATTTAAATCCTTTCTTTGGGATATACACTGTGCAATGGCCATCAAATGGAAATATGTTAGTTTTAAAACGACACATGTCATCTGTGTTTTGTTTTAGATCAATCATAAGATAGCCGTGAGCGTTTTTAGTAGCATCCTTGTAAGCTTCGTCAATGAACTTTGAGTTTTCTGGGTATACTTGACGAGACAAATAACGTATTTGTGTTTTATCTCTAGGATTCTTAAAAAACACTAAATAACTCGTATTCAAAGACATATCACGTTGACCTTTACCCTGATGAAATATGTTTTGAGTAATATAAAACAGGGTTAAATTTCTGTGGTGACTACCTTTTGTAAAAATATCAACCAGTCGCCCATTTGATTCCCGCATTAAATCATCTATTATAAGTAATTTGGGCTTCAGTCCATCAAACATGGACATATCAGGTATTCCTTGACTATAAATCACATTTTCTAGATTATATAGGGGTTGCATTTCATCATAACACCAAATCACTTCATCAAACTCAACATTACATAATTCTTTCGAATGTTCAAGAAAACTTGTAACAAATTTAGTTTTTCCACAACCACTCGGACCAGCTACAATAGTGGTGAAGGAATGGTAAAAATGAATCATTTTGAATAAACGTGAGGAGTGTGTTGTTATGAAAAGGAATTAATTTCAAATGACAATTTTTTTTAAAGTTTCTCCTTTTATCAAGAACATTTACTAAAAATAACACATAACAAAAAAAAATTGACACAAGATAATTTTAACTTCTAAACTAAATCATACAATTTACAAAAATTATACACATTGCACAAAAAATAAATACATTTCATTGAATATTCTGTGTAAATTAAATAAATTTTAAAGTACACCATGAGGAATTTTATAATGACCCCACGCAAGAGTATCAATAGAATTTCCTAACAAATATCGTTTCGTGTCATTACGGGAAAGCGTTATTTTGGTAATTTTCTGTGTAATTAAAATGTGTTTTATTGATTTGAAACGTAACATTGTATCATATTTAATTTTTTTCTTAAATAAACATTTTTTTAAACTATCGAGATCATTTTATTTTTATTTTATTTTATTTTATTATATCCATTACATTGATAGGCTTACAGTAGGATACCAAATCGCCTACAATGCTAGAAACTTAGTAACTAAACTACTAACTAACTGACTAAATACGTAAACATAACAGATATGTGCTGCTAAGTGAATTCATTACACATCGATTTTATTTTTGTAAGCAATGTGTGCCAGCTATCAGCGAACACGTCGGCATCCAGATTCAACACGTGTTGGTTAAGCAGCACCGGTCCCCGAGCACCGGGCGCGTTGTCGACGCGCCGCGTGCGCGGCCCCGCCGTCGGCGCAACAAAAAGTGGGCGGCGGCGGCGCCCCACACGACAGTATTGCTCGGGGACAAACAGACGAAGACCTTCCAACGCCACGGGGTTGTCTATTTGTCCTCTTAGCAGTAAGCTATAGTGGACTGCGAGATGCAGCTTACGTCTATAATGGAGGGTCTCGAGTCCGACCATACCTGCCACAAAAAGTGACGGATATAGAAAAGGGTAAAATCCGTACTGCCTTTTGTAGAGATACCGTGCAAATTTCCTTTGTACTCTTTCAAGTAAGAGCTTATAAACCTTTTCAAATGGATCCCATACTATAGAATTATACTCCAGTTTACTACGTACGTATGCATTATACAATACTATTGGTACAGCTGTGCTAGTAAACTGGGGCGCAGTACGCATTACAAATCCAAGCGTTTTATTTGTACTCTTTACCACTGTATTTATATGGCTGTGAAAATCTAAGCTAGTATCTAGCTCAAGGCCTAGGTCACGGATAGTTTGGACGCGCTCAATAACCTCCCCACCAAGTTGGTAGTTATGAGCTATTGGGCTTTTGCTCCTGCTAAATGTGATTATTTTGCATTTTTTGCCATTAAAGAGCAATTTATTTGCTTGGCTCCATTGCGCAACCGCGTTAATATCGCGCTGTAATGTCTCACAATCAGGGACCGAACCAACAGCGTGGAACAATTTGAGGTCATCGGCAAACAGCAAGCACCTGACACAGCTAACAGCCGAAGGCAGGTCATTGATCATCACCAGGAATAAAGTAGGCCCCAGCGTGCTGCCTTGACTAACTCCAGACCTGGTGAAATACTCCTTAGACTGATAGCCCGACAACTGTACGTACTGTCTGCGATCCCCCAAATAGCTAGCGATTAAAGTTAACAATTGCGGTGAGAAATCAAATGTGGAAAGCTTGCTTAGGAGTATATCATTATTGACCAGGTCGAACGCCTTCTGGAAGTCGAAGTAGGCAGCGTCAACCTGTCGAGATTGGTCCATATGGAGAAGAGCGTAATCAACGAAATTTGCGTTGTTAGTTGCTGTTGACCTACCCTTACGAAAGCCATGCTGCGCATCTGCCAAACGAGTCGATAGAAAAGGTGCGATACACGCGTTAATTACGCCCTCAAAAATTTTGCCAAAAACCGACAATATGGCTATAGGTCGGAAGGTGGCTATGTCAGTAGCAGCAGCTTCCTTTGGTATCGGTGTTACCCTCGATACCTTCCATAGAGTCGGATAAACTCCCTTTCGAATGGCAAGATTAAAAATAAAAAGTAAAGGCAGCTTTAGAACTGAAATACAGTCCTTGACCAGAAAGGCGGGGATGCCGTCCGGACCAGGTGCGGAAGCAGCCTTTAATTTCTTAGCAACACGAGTTACTTCGGAAGGAGAAATACTGTGTAAGCTTATACAGGAAGAATCTTTCTCTGAGTCCGCTCTTCGAATAGCTGCATCCACGTCTAGCATAGGAGTGTCTGCGTGAAATATGGAACTGAAGTGCGTAGCAAATGCTTGTACGGCATCTTGTGCCGTTAAGGCAACACCACCAGCCGTATAGCAGTTCGGTCGCCGATGACTGCGTCGATCTTTGATATGCCTCCAAAAGGCAGCAGGATCGTGACTTATTGCTTGCTCAGTTCTAAGTAGGTACTGCTTATGCGCCGAAGCCATTAACTCTTTAACTAAGGTTCGATAATATCTAAACAGCTCCTTGTTAAATTCTAATCCCTTGCTTTTAAACTTAACGAGGTGAAAGTGTTTCAGTTTGATGTACTTAATAATTTCGGCTGTAAACCAGACTGGATACTTGTAGCGCCGTTGTGAGCCACCTCCAAATGGTTTATGGACTGGAACATTTTGATTAAGCACAGTATGCAGATTACGGTATAACATATCAACATCAGAATTAACATCTTCCAGCTCGTATAGGGATGACCAGTCGATATTAGCGACATCCGTGTACACTGGTGATAGATCTGCTTTTTTAAAGTTCCAACGAGGATGTTGCAGATCATTCAGATGCGGCGCACAGGTTGCCGAACTCGAGTACCCGTCTAAGGTGCACTCGTCATTATTAAAAAATAGGCTAATACTAAGTGGGGGATGGAAGGCATCAGCGGAAACCAACTGATCATCGGAGCACTGAACTTTAGTGTTGTCAGCGCTCAAATTAGTCAAAACAAGATCTAGGATGCCTCCGTGTTCATTAATTACATTATTATATTGTTGCAGCTTGCAAAAGCGAGTGAAACAGTCAAATTCATTCTTAACATGTAAATTAAAAGAGTTCAGGTTAAAATCACTTATCAGGACATTTTTCGAAGAACCATACATACATATAGCGTTTTCAATACATTCTAAGACGTTAATAAATTGTTCAGTTTTATAATTCGGTGGCAAATAAACAATACATAAATTGAAATTTACATCTCTTTTCGAAATACTAACAAATAAAATTTCCTTGTCATCCGTTAATCCATCAATATTTTCAATATTTTTTACTTTGTAAACATCCTTTATAGCTATCAAGGCTTTATAGCTATCACCAGTTCGGTCCTTTCGAATAACAACGTAACCAGGAGGAAATAACTCCCCGCTATTAACAGAACTGTTCAGAAATGTTTCAGTAAGCGCTACTACGTCCGGACGATGTATCTCCACGTTCTTCCGAAATATCGCCGTTTTTGATCGCAACCCTCTGACGTTCTGGTACATAGGCTGCTATTTATATATCCGGAAACCGGGATTACAATCTTCTTAAATAGCATATTTGACCTCCATGGTAAAATTTGAACTTTTTTAAGTACTGGCCGGTATATTTTTTCTTTCTTATTAACGCTCGTGTTTTGTTTTTGACGGGTTTTAAATGTCATCTCGCAGCAAGAATGGAACTCACTCGTGAAAATATTCGTGCTATGATTTATTATGATTTTCGGCGTGGTTTAACGCAACAACAGTGCATAGATCAACTAACTTCAACTTTTGGTGATGAAGCCCCATCTAAAACTACTGTGTATCACTGGTTTAGTGAGTTCAATCGTGGACGTAGTATGCTTACGGACGAAGTTAAGGCAGGTCGCCCGAAATCGGTCGTTGTACAACAAAATATCGAGGCTGTGCGAAAACTTATAATGGAAGACCGACATGTTACGTACTGCGAGATAGAGGCGACTCTGGGTATTTCTATGACCAGCATTAATAGCATATTACATAATTATTTGGCTGTAAAAAAAATTTGTTCGCGTTGGATACCCCACAACTTAACAAAAGAGCAAAAAGATGCTCGCGTCGAATGGTGCAATAAAATGTTAAAAAAATATAACCGTGGTGACTCAAAAGCCGTTTATAACATCTATACAGGTGACGAATCCTGGATCTATGCATACGATCCCGAAACGAAGCAACAATCAACGGTATGGGTGTTTCAAAATGAGCCGAACCCTACGAAAGTTACTTGTGCAAAAAGTACATTGAAACAAATGGTGGCCTGCTTCTTCGGTATTAATGGCCATGTAGCTACAGTGCCACTAGAAAACCGTAGAACGGTTAATTCAGAGTGGTACACGACCATTTGCTTACCGGAAGTATTTGAACAAATTCGTAAAACTAACCAGCGACGAAGAATCATTCTTCATCATGACAATGCCAGCTGTCATACGTCACGCGAAACAACTCTATTTTTGGAGGGTCAAAATGTGGAATTAACGGGTCATCCGCCGTACAGCCCTGACTTGGCACCCAACGATTTTTATTTATTTCCAAATATAAAGAATAAATTACGCGGTCAACGATTTTCGACCGCTGAAGATGCTGTCGACGCATTCAAACAACACGTTATGGAGGTACCTCAGGCGGAGTGGCAGAAGTGCTTTAAAAATTGGTTCACGCGAATGCAAAAGTGCATAGATCATCAAGGGGAATACTTTGAAAAACAATAAAACCATTTTCAGCCGTGTACGTTTGTTTGTTTTTTTGTTTCCGGATATATAAGTAGCAACCCTCGTAGTACAGCTTGAGTGGTAGTTTACGTTTGATTTATGTTTGGAAACGAAATGATTGCCGCCAGGGCTTAATGCAGATACCCTTCGCCCAGTTGCTAGAGTCCATTATTCGCTCGACCAGATTTGGTGGGGCGCTAATTTTAAATGATGCGTAGTCGCCTCGGGCTTTTAAGGCCTCCACCGTACAGACATCCTCGCCTAATATTGTCCTTAAGTGGGAAGTTATTTGATCTACTGTAGTCCCTAATTTAAGGTAGTATTGATGCACAAGCATCATATGTTTCCGTCACGCATTTATTGACACCTTTAGCTTTAGCTTTAATTTCTTTATTTTGTACATCTTGTAGCATGACGCTACGTATCGTACGACATCTGTCGACTTTCTTTAGAACTTCTGAACTTCTGTGTCTAAGGCTAGGTCACGGTTGATATATAAAAAAAGCGTACATTGTGATTCACGGCATTACAGGTAGATGGCGCTTATATCAGTCCGTATTTTGTAATACGTCTGGCAGTTATAAAATTGAGATAATACTCGCGCTAATTTTGAATGTGAATTTTTGAGGTATTCCAGATTGTCAAAAAGAAAAAAGTTGATTTTTGATTGAGTCTGTCAGAGCGCCGTGAGATTTTGGAAAGAAAAAGAGATAATCTGGATTTGGTCTGGGGTTTTTGCTATAATTTGCTTAGTTGCATCGTGGTGAAGTGCGATTTATTTCAAACATTATATAGCAAGTGCTATTAATACATTATTGGAGCAAAAATAAAACCAAAACCATTGCCGGGCAAAAAAGGCCATATAAATTATATAGCAAGTGCTATACACTGGAACCGCCTGATCCGGAAGGCGCTTGTGGATGCCGGGCCGGCGGGACGGTCTGCAGCTGCCGCGATTTCCGCGGGTTTCTTCGCCACATCATCGGAGAGTTAGAGTCCGCATCCAGCGGGCTCTCCAAGTGAGAAAAGGAGTTCAGCGAGCTATTGGGTCCGCCTAAATCAAAGCGGACACTTGCCCACGAACTCTTTTTAATTTAAAGCAACAGCTTTAGCCATCCTGCTTTCGAGAGTATCAAATTATTTACATTTTTGTTAAAAACGTTATAAATCGGATTCCTTTTCTTTGTATCCAGTATTTTTGTGCCATAATAGTTTTTTTTGTTGTTTTGCTAAATTCCCCAAATTCCAATTGCCTCGTTTGACGGGCGTATAAAGACCTGGCTCTTTAATTTAGGCTACGTTCAGCCAGCGAATCATCTGTCACCATCCATATCACCCGCCTCATCAACCCATTATTTTCCTGCAGCCAAATTATTACTAGCCGAGTCTTTATTTTTACTTACCGGTTTTGCTAACTATTGAATGTGTAATGTCCTTGTTTAGGTACAGTTGTCTTCATTTTTAAGTGAAGTGCTAATATTAAATATTTTTAATTATTGTAATTTAATTACATTCTGGCCACTAGGGAGGTTGTTGAATGTGAAAGTGAAATAGGTACAGTTGTCTTCCTTTTTAAGTGAAGTGCTAAATTTAAATATTTTTGTTATTGTAATTTAATTGCATTCTGACCACTAGGGAACTTATTGAATGTGAAATACCCTTATTTAGATGCCGTTATTGTGATTTTTACGTGAAATGCTTAATTTTAAATAATTGATTATTTTTGCTAATATTAAATATTTTTACTTTGTCGTCAAAATTAAACGTGTTAATGCAATTAAGAAGTGTTTTACTGCAATCTATGGTGTATATTTTTGAACGCAAACCAACAAACTTTAAGTTATGAAAAAACACAGGTACAAAGTTTTGGGGTCTGTACTTTTCATTGCAAAGTGAATGTGCAACGCTTTCGTAAACACCGGTATGCCAATTATAGGAAACGCAGGAATCCTCGTTTAAACATATACTACAAATGAAACAGACTTTGCTGTTTGCTATGTGTTCTTTATTTAAAGTTGTTAAGGGTAAAGGGGGCTTGGAAAATGTATTCTTTTTACAAATACTCTCCAAATCATGTTTAATACATTTCATAAATGTTTGACCACAGTTCTCCCCTTTGTATGTTCTATAAATTGATAACTTGTCATCATATGCACATTTAATATAGTATCCAAAACTATAAACTTGATGTTTCTGAATGTTAATGGTTGAGGAACGCTTGTCTATACGTCTGCGTTTACGTTTGATTTTATCATCCACATAATCATCATCATCTCCATAATCTTTATCACTGTCAGTTGTTGGAGAGTGACTATTATCTTTAGTGGTTTGTTCATTAGATTGTTCTGACTAAATAGGCCTTAAAAATGCCTCAAAATCTGCATACACAACAAAAGGAACTCGTAATTTACGGTCGTAATTATCGAAATTAAGTTGACTTGAAGAAGTCATTTTGTCAAACCAATCTTTCCTTTTATCCTCTTCAGAGGGTAAATTGGTACATATATGAAAACAATCGTTCTTTTGATGCTCTACTAAATTCTGATTAGATGAAAAATTTGACAAACAACCATCACATATATTAACAGCATGTTGTGATTTATTTATTTGAGCGGATACTAATCGAGATAAATTGTTGATTAGACAATAGTGTCCTCTATTCCCCTTTGTTATATATAACAAATTAAAATGTTTTGTTTTTTTACATTTTGTAATGTGTAAAGGACCAACAATAACATGACTTTTATTTTGTGAATTATACTCCAAACCAAACACGTTAATACTTACATCATTTAACTTTTCAAATTTCTGAATATCAGTAAACTTGATAGGAAAAGGAATGTCACCAAACTTCAATTTCTCCTTGTATTTGACATAACAGTTCACCATATTAGCGTGATTGTTTTTTTTAGGTGGATATAAACCCGAAAGCAATGCCCAACGGAAACATTCATGATCATTGTTTTTGATGTTTATTACTGCTCTTTTCTTTGTTATATCACGTGGTAATTCAATATATGAAGAACCACGCAATGGTTTATATTTATTAACATTAACGTCTAAGTGGTTTATGTTTACCAAACTCCATCCACTATCTTTTTTTTCAAAGTTTGTTAATCTCTCTGTTATTTCATTTACGAGGGATATGAAAAAAAATCTTTATCACTCCCCACATTAAAAAGTTGATTGTTTAATTGAAAATCAAATGTATTTCTTAACTGTTTGGTATCCTGACAAAAATTTGCATTTAAAATAAAATTAACTTTTAAAGCACAATGATCTGCAACTGATCGATTTAATAAAGTGAAAATTGTATGTTTATTTTTTTCTAAAAACGATTCGGGGGTTTCAAAGGGTTGGTAATCATTTTTATTACTTGATATTCTGTACGTAGCAACCCTGTTTCGGAATGCATTTTCAATTAGCTGAACGTTGATTAATTCGCTGTCTGAACTAAGAACATTGTTTTTGTGGTTATTGCTTTTCAAATGGTTTGCTAAATATCTTTTTACCACATACACATGGCACACAGAACATTCAATTTTGTCATTATTTTTTGTGCTTACGTCAATACAGCAAGCTTGTGTTGTAGAAGTTGATGCTGAATCACTGCTAGTTGAAGGTTGACTCTTCTTTGTTGATGCCTTAGACACAGGATCCGTAGTTGCCATTTCTATTCCGCCTCCAACTTGTTAGGATCTAAAGAAATAAAATACAATATCACAAATAATATAATTACATCATTACTTATAATATGATTACCAGAAACAAAGATTAATAATAACTACAAAATACTAACTTGTATATTTCTTACAATGCAAACAATACGCTTGCATTGGTAGGACTCCGTCTACTACATCAGTAGTTGATATATGAATATCCTGTGTTTGAATCCTATGACCCTCACATGGGGTATAATATGGTTCAATATCTTGATCTTCGGAAATTGAATCAGGTAATAAGCCATCAATAAACCACAATCGGATGTATCTATGAAATTTCTGGATTATTAACTTTTTGCTAAAACTTGCTATCTCCCTACGTTCTAATTTAGGTTCAAGATAAAATGCCATGTTGCAAAACTGAATCACACAACACCACAGGTACAAAACACTGAAACTTCAATTTGCTATAGATAAATTTAAAAATGGGGACCCACTTTTATACCACTGTCCCCTCCGTATCCATAAGTCAGGTAAGGAAACATGTAACAACAGGTTTTAACTTAGATCACTCACCCCAACAAGATGCAAGGTAGAAAAAAAATGTATAATGAATTAAATATTTAAACAGATTGATTAACTTACATTTCATATTTTTGTTGACTTAGAGATTCACACAAATTATATATTTCTTGGTCTTCAAAATATTCCTTCTCCGCGTCTTCACATAATTGAAGAAGTTTAACATCACAATTATCATTTCCAATTGACATGCTATACATATAGATTAAAAATCAAGATAGTATAAGTTTTTTATACTTTGAAATTTAAAGTGTTCCTTCAAATTCTATCTCTGATTAGTCAAAATTAAGAAATTTATTCACTTAATCGTAATTGATTTGCAGCTCACTTCGTTTCTAAAATTTACCCCCCAGCCTCAGCCTTTTTATATGAATTTGTGTTAAAAAAAAGGTCACGGCTGGTGGGGACAGAGGACCACCTAGGTAGGTAGCGACGAGTTTAAACAGGATTTCGGGGACAGGTAATTTTTTGTTTGCAGCGGAATGTTTTCTAACAAAAGATTAAATTATCAAAAGAATTCTAAAGAATTTAAACGACAGATCTTTTGTGCATTTACTTTCTATTAAAATCGCGTGTGACTTCAAACCCGATGATTGATTTATGTATTTCTCAGAAACGAATAAAAAGTAAATTATTACCTTCTTCAAAGGACATCTAGCAAAAAAGGTAAAGTTCTCAAGCCGACAGCATAAAGAAAAAACTAATAATAGAAATTGCGACTTTAAATTAGAGCACCAAAGGAGTCTTTAAACATCGCACCGCCCCACCTAACTGGTATAAACAGGAATGCAATAAATCACACATCGAATCCTACATTAACAAAAGATCTATATATTATAATAAATAATGGGAGCTTCGTTTACGGAAACGTACAGCATACTTACAGGTTGAAACTTGTTCAAAACACAGTCATGTTTATTGTCCACCAATAAATAGCAGTCGGTTGTCACATATACCAAAGTTATTTACGAGTTAAAAAAAATAAGACAACACAAATATCTAGACTAGAAATAATCTAAAATCAATAAAATAATATTTCAAAAATTGGATTTGCATAAAATAATTTACCCAAAAAAAAAATTAAGACAACACAAATATCTAGAATCAATAAAATAATATTTCAAAAATTGGATTTGCATAAAATAATTTACCCAAAAAAAAATTGAGACAACACAAATATCTAGACTGGAAATAATCTAGAATCAATAAAATAATATTTCAAAAATTGGATTTGCATAAAATATTAAATTTTAGGCAAAAACTAAAAACGAATAGATACTAAATAACTAAAATTGATGGGGTTGAAACATATACCAGAAGTTTCATATTGTGCTGTAACACATATACGTTGAAATTTGCATATATATTCGCGAAATCTGAATTAATTACTTTAGGTATAAATTTGATACCTACTCCAGTCCAGACTATTAAAGGGTAATGTAATTGTGTCAGTTCGCGGGGCTTGTTAGATCATTAAAAATCTCGTTAAGTTATATGACCGTTTCTACCCCATTGATTTCCCACCACCAAAACAATACCTAAACTATGGAAACTTTAGGTAGTATACCTAGTCTTTCATAAGGAGTAAACAATTAAGCAATTATAAAATCTATTGCAAATACGTAAAGAACAAACTACAACGTAGGAGTATGCCTCTACCGAGCTCGGTAACAATGCGATGTCGCCGAGTCGAGCTAACAATAGAGACAATAGAAAAAGGTGAGCAAGGGTTCTATTGTGGTGTCGAAGAGCGTGTATTGTTTAATTAGCGGAGTGCCTAAGTGGTGCTGAAGGAGGCTCCGGGCACTGTCGAGACCTAGTGCAATCGATCTAAATGGGGGGCTATGGGGTAGAAACGGTGAATCTATACTTCTGATGTTTTTAAGAGGTGGACATGCGCTGGCCGTTGTTTTTAAGAGGGGACATGTTGGACGTGATATCACGCGCTGGTGCTGAGGGCACGACTTTCGGTCGTTCGGACTATGGGTCGAAATGTCGAGGGGAGTTACCATAGCTGTTATTGTGCTGGTTATATACATATATTTGTATATTGATATTAGTTACTTTATGGAAGAACTCTACCAATATTTACAGACAGAATCGATCTAAACCTATAGTAGTAATAGTAGACGTTATAATATTGCCAAATGAAAGGACACAAAATCGGTACCTGGATGTATATTATAGTATAGAGTAGTTCCTTTCCATTTTTTGACTTGATCACACCGCTGCCGCTTTCCTCTGCGCTCTCTCTCTCTCTCTCTGAGACAGAGGCGCGGCAGCGACGCGGTGGCGAGCTTTACGCGTCTCGTATACACAGCGCAAAGGCGCGGCGACGGTACGGTATCGGTGCGGGGGCTGCATCTTGTAAACGGGATATTTGTTCGTTTATTTGTCACATAAGTATTGTGGTTTATTATTCAAGAACAATTTTTACATCGTGTTCGAATATTCAATAAATAAATACAATTATTATTAACTTTAAAAGTATAACTGTACAATAAATAATATTTATAAATAATAATATAAAATGCATGCAATATTTATACAATCCTTTCAAAAACAATTATAATTGAACAAAAACTATATAAACTTACATAGATGTCATATACAAAGGAAAAAGTGACCTAGGCCTCCGGTGCCCAGGGCTGGGAACGAACCAGCGTCTTCTGCATTCGCGGCAGACGCTTTTACCACTTGGCCACCCGGGCCACCGAATTTTTCCCGTGTATATGCAATATTTGTAAATGCTCTGGCGCATTTTAGCCAATCATCTAAGGTAGAACATTATGAGTCCGTACCTCCAATCCGAACTCGTAGGAGTTCATTGAAAGCGAGAGAGATGGCGCTGCCCTCAGTACAACCGAAGAACAAATCAAATTATTTTTAATAAATATTTTGATTTGTTTATTTTTAAGTAGACACACTACTATATAAATCATAAACTTATATAGATGTCATATACAAAGGAAAAAGGGACCTAGGCCTCCGGTGCCCAGGGCTGGGAAAAACTATAGTATAGTTAAATTATATTATGACATTTATGACATTAAACATAACATTTTGACAATAAGCAAGAGTTTTGTAACAATAAAAATTAAAATGAATAATCAGCATTACATAAAAGTTCGATATATATCAATAAATAATAATAATTAAAAATCACTAATGTCATAACTACATTTTTCCAATAAATATAATTTTAACTCATATCTAAAAGTTGAAGAGCATCTTATAGTCTTAAAATCTGTAGCCATCCTGTTGAACAATCTGACCGCTTGAACTCTAGCGCTATGTTATACAACCTCCAGACGCGGAGAAACTTTCGGGGTCAAGTTCTTAATCCTAGAGGGCTCTCGCAACTCCATTTCAGATTTTGTTTCGTAACGACTGCGATGCTTGATAACATCCGTTAAAAGAACCAGTATGTAAAGACTGGACATTGTAAGTATTTTCAGACTCGTGAAATGTTCTCTACAACTTCCCCATGGAGGAAGCTTTGCTATAGCACGTATTGCATGTATTTGGGCCTTGAAAGCGAGATTTATTATCTATAGCTTTACCCCAAAACTGTATGCTGTAACGGGGTTTGGATTCAATGAGGGCTAAGTACACCATCCTAAGTTGTTAGACAGTCAATACAGCAACAGAACAAGCCGAACTAATTGAGTTTTCTATGTTGCTCAATTCATCCCTCCAATTTAATAACTCTTTTATGTGACTACCAATTTTTTTTGTACTATTCACAAGTTGAATGATGTCACCATTTATATGAACATCAATTTCTTTATTTGTAGCTGTAGAAACAAGCAAGCGTAAGTTTTTAATCTATTTAAAATCAAACTATTTGCCTGAAGCCATGTTTGACATGCTTTAAGCGCTATTTTGACCTTAACGTTTAGATCAGCAATCGTTGTGCTCGTGTCGTCAGCAAAAAATACCCATTTTATTCCTGGATTATCTGTACAAAGATACGAAATGAAATCATTTAAACATAAAACAAAAAATATAGGTCCTAATACAGATCCTTGAGGAACACCTGACATATTTGGACCTGTGTGTGACCTCAAGATCATTTTCATTAACTTCTCTATCTTCTACAAACTGTTTCTGGCAATAATATGACATAAAAATAAATTTAACGCTTTTCTCCGGATGCTATAAAAGTCTAGTTTATGCATTAATTAATATGTCATGTCATGAACAATGGTATCAAAAAACACTCCAGCCACCTTTAATTTCTCATTTAAGTTATTTGTTATGTCCTCTATTATGGTATCTATGGCCTTAGAATACGTTTCTGGTAGGCAAATTTTAATCGCATTAATTACAATAACATGACTGAATATTTTACCTGTTTTAAGTGCTTTTGTCGTTATACCACCATCTCCTGAGCTTTTTTGGTACTTTAAGCTTTTAAGGGCTATATTTTATTTTCCCTTTTCCCATTCCCTTTCATCACACCGGTTTCATGAACAATTCCGTCACTCTCCAGGTCAATGCGCCTTTGGAATGAGGTTCCGATTGATATCAGAAAAGCTCAGAGTAAGTTCACTTTGAAGGGCATGTTGCGCAAGCATTTGTCTGATAAATTGCGTGATTGGTTATCGTCATGATGTTTCATTGTAGGTACACTTATATAACAATATGTATGTAAGTTTATTATATAAATCATATTTGTAAACTTTTGTTTATTCTTAATGTTTGATTAAGTATATAGTATTTATTTTATATTTAGTAACTGTGATACTGTTTCAATACATTATTTCATAAAGCCTGCACCAAACATATCTCTTTTTGGCCCAGTGGTTGACTGGTAGAGATCCGCCATTTGTATATTTTATGTGCAATAAAGTTTAAAAAAAACATAAATTTTACTGCACAAAAAAGAAAAAAAAACCGGTCAAGTGCGTGTCGGACCACGCATAATGGAGGGTTCCGTACTTTCAACGGAATAAGAACCAAACTAATACCAAAAGGTCGTATGTAGTCATCAGCCTATGGAAGAAGTTTTATGAAGATAACTCAAAAATGGCTGAACTGATAATGTTCAAAATAATTTTCGTAGAAAGTATGTGATAAGGCGCATCTACAGGGGGAGGGGGGGGGGGACATTTTCTCTGACTTCCGACGCGATTATTCCAGAAAATATTCACTTAATCAGAAAATGTTTAAACAAACCTCAATGTAATTTTTACCACATGTTGATATTTCGTTTTAAAAAATTTAGAAATTAAGTTACATGATTGCAACGCCCCCCCTTATTTTTTTGTTTTTCTGCAATTTTACTACATAACTAAGTAGCGGCATACAAAATACATCTTATGTGTACATTTTATTAAGATAAGTCTTATAGTTTCCGAGTAAAATGGCTGTGACATACGGACACGACGAAACTATAAAGGTTCCGTTTTTGCCATTTTGGCTACGGAACCCTAAAAACGATGATTTTGAAGTATGACACAAAATCATTCGTACCTCCGTAACTAGAAATAAGTATAAGGGCCCTTCTCTGATGCAAAGCCACATTTTGTCATTGTTATTTGCTAAGAGAATAAATATGCAACCGCATTCGCATACATAAAACGATGTTGTTGTTTAGAGGATCGTGACGTCATAGCGACGCCTTGACAGAAGTAAGCGTTTTAGAGGGAAATTTTCATGTGAAATGTATTTTAAGGCATTTGTGATACGGCTGTGATTTATTCTTAAATATATTTTTTAGATATCTAATATGTATAAAATAAAGAATAAATAAAAAATCGTCTACACCTCCATTCGCAACGCACCTTAATATTTTCCTATGTGTGATCTCTTTTAATCACCAAATCTTTCGTATATGAATATATAATTATCTTGTTTGGAGCATGCGCCAAGCATGTAAATCATAGAAGATTTACGAACTGAGGAAAGAAAATTAAATAAATAATTTGTTAAAAGTGCGCCAAGAAGCAAAGCGCGTGCGAGATGTATGTGTAGGGATTTGTTTTTATTATATTAGATTTCTCATTTTTTACCATTGTTTTACACAACAAAATGGAGCAGAATGTCCGAGAACTCCGAGATGACGAAGAAAAGAGCTATTTCTACGAGATTCCCAATTTCCCTGCTGCTGTACACTGGGAAAAGGCTTATTCATAACAACCTGTCCTAACGAGATAAGCAAATCGAAATTATGATTTTAGTATTGTTTTGGATTATTAAGTTTGTAATTGTTGTATTTAAAAGTGAACTCTTGATCATGTTAACTGTTTGATGGTTTGCGTGCGGTATGTTTATATCGAAAATTCTAAGGCAAATTGGGGAGTACTTATTGTATGTGTACCTAATGATAATAGTCTTTAAAAAATGGGTGTATATATTAATCATATATAAAAACTAGGTACTTTTGAATCTGTCCGACTATTTGGCATTAAGAATTTTGTCAAGCTAATCTTTTATTATTTTGTTTCCTGTCCAGTCGCGGTGCTGGGTGCATCTAGCACGGAGGCGGCGTCTTCGCGGCCCTTGCTCACCCGCTGCTCTGTAAGGCTCGAGCGCCTCCGTAGCGATGATATGCCTAATAACACCACCGCGGCCTGTGTCAAAGAACAGTCGAGCTTAAATGGAGTACAGAAAACCTTAAACCAGACCGACAATTTCTATGTAGTGTATTCATGCGTAATCTGTGTGCAAAAGTTCTCATGTAAATCTCTCTATGATATCCATCTACAAACTCACAAGGAAGGAGGAAGGAGGATATCGATCGACAAGGAATACATTTGCGACATATGTAAAAAGAAATTTAACTTGAAATCAGTTTTAATCAGACATATGTACGCAAAACATATAGATTACGTGTGCAAATATTGCAACGAAAAGTTTAAAGAGAAGAAATATTTAACCGAACATATTGTAGTACATACTGGAGAGAAACGTTTCAAGTGTGAAATATGTCAAAAGAGATTTGCATTGAGCATGTCTTTAACGATCCATAAAAGAATTCACATCGGTGAAAGACCATACAAGTGCCAAGAATGTAACAAGCAATTCAGAGATAAAAGTACGTTGAACAAACATAAAAAAATCCACACCGGAGACAAAGCTTATAGCTGTGACATATGTAACAAAAGTTTTATAACCAACTTTACTCTAAAAGTACACAAAAGAATTCACACCGGTGAGAAATTATATAAGTGTGACCAATGTGACCAACTATTTGGATATTCAAGTAGTTTATATAAACATAAAAGGGAAATTCACACTCGAGGCAACATTTACAGCTGTGAGGTATGTGGCGAGAAATTTCCACAAAAAATTATTTTAGGTCAACATAAGAAGTGTCACAACGGGCAGAAAGCCTATGCCTGTAAAGAATGTGGTAAACGTTTTGACCGAAAAGATAGATTAGATTTCCATAAAATAACGCACTCTAAACACAAAAACTTCATTTGTGAAGTTTGTAGTAAGAGATTTAAAAGAAAGGGAAATTTAGATCAACATAAAAAAATTCACGCTCAAAAATCTTACAAGTGTAGTCATTGTGACAAACAGTTCACACACAAGCATCAGTTAGACACACATGAGAGGACTCACACGGGCGAGAAAGCGCATGTTTGTGATCAATGTGGCAAGCAATTTTCACAAAATTATATGTTGCTTAAACATATAAAAGTTCATTCAGCAAAGGTACCTGACAGCGAGGAAACTAGCACCCAGTAAAGTTTTGCCAAGCATTCCATTTTTAGATTTTACTTATTGACGATACGCTTCCAACGACTTGGGCCTGAATTCGTCAAAAAGATAGTAGAAACTGACTCCATCATCAGATCAGCTCGATAGTACTACGTTATTGTGTTGTTATTTGTTTAATTAATATACAAACTTTCAAAGTTTCATAACGGTAAGGTATACTAAAAGTAGGTATGTAAATACCCCGAAACCCTCCGGATAGCTGTCGGTCTCCGGCTTGGAGCTGGGATTTGCACAGGCCACAGTTGCGCCTCTTGTGGAGCCCCTGTGGACCGACTTGGCCACCACGGCCTCTCATGCTCCTCGGGCGCCGGCCGTCTCTCCCGCCACGCCGCTCTTAACGACATCCTCCGAAGGGCGCTCGTCAGTGCCAACGTCCCCGCTGCTCTGGAGCCCCAGATTGTGCAGGGCGGTGGCAAGCGCCCTGACGGGATGTCGTTGATTCCGTGGAAGATGGGCCGCGCGCTGGTGTGCGACTTGCACTTGTACGCTGGCGGCGTCCTACCTCCCAGCAACCAGTAAGCGAGCGGGTGCGGTGGCGGACGCCCGGGAGCGCCTCAAGGTCACTAAGTATAGTTGTCTCGGCGCCCAGTACGACTTCACACCATTTGGCGTCGAGACGTTCGGACCTTGGGGCAAGGGTGCACTCGGGCTCCACAAGGAGCTCAGTAAACGCCTGAGGGAGGCAACAGGCGACCCTCGCGCGGGCAGCTTTCTCGCACAAAGGATTGCTATTGCAATACAGCGCGGGAATGCTGCCTGCGTGATGGGAACCCTTCCAAAGGGTCCCGGTTTAAGTTTTTAGTGTTTTATTTTTAAGTTAGGTTTTTATTTTGTATTAGTTAGTTTATTTTAATAGTAGTTTTAGTTTGAAAAGTAGGTTGAAATCGACTTTTATTGTATTCTGACTTAGATATTGTTACTTATTTTTTAATTTTCGTATTTTTAAGTGACAAACAGTATACTTGTGTAAAAATAACTTTGTAATAATGATCAAAACATGAATACAAGGCAAGGCATAATAAATATGCTGCATGAATTTAAAATAAATCTAGCTACTATAAATTGTACGGTCACGTCTGAAAATATGGATACATTTAATGTGACAAAAACATGTATCCACGACTTTACTCCTTGGTAATAGAGTCGTGGATAAATATTTTTGTCACATTAAATGTATCCATATTTTCAGACGTGACTGTATATGGCAACAGTTATTCGTTGTTAGTAATAATTATAAATTATATAAATGTATGCATATTGTGGGCCCATTGAGGATAATATAATGCACATGAAATACACAGCATGTAGCACAATTAGCTTATCTTAATGACGTCTCGGTTTTTTTTACATTAGTTCTGGATTTTTTACATTTTACTATTTATCATTAATTGATTTCGTTTTAATTTAATTTTTAATGTGAATTTCATTTTTTACTGACATATCGTATTCATATTTCTTTAAATTATAATTTAATTTATACCTAATGTACTGTTTCAATAGAATGTAAACGATTGAATGTAAGAAAACTTATATTTAAGATAAATAAACGAATTTCAATACATATAATTTCTAGTTTTATTCACGATTTCTAGTTTCCGTACTACAGGCCTGGTACGGCGTACCGATTCGTTCGTTTGTCAATTTGCATCTCTCGCTCGCATATGCAAGAGCGATAGAGAGGCAGATAGTCAACTTTCAAGTTTTAATGTTTGGGAAGCTTTATAAAGTGAATCTAGTATTTTGACCAAAATGTGTGGCTGAGAGAGGATTCATAGTGTGGGACTTCGTCTCATTTGATTAAGGAAGTAACAACTTCATCCGACAACAATGCCAACATTATAAGTCAAAATGTTTCAAATTTGTAACGAGTGCGAGTGAGACTCCGCCCCCTACTTCTGTATCGGACCGTTTTTTCTAAGTATCCTATGAACGATTGTTTTGCTCGGTCCAAAGTCTTAATTTGTTATTTATTATGTACAAAAGTGATGATATAGGTTCACTAGTGCTTTGTGGTTTGCGTGAATGCATACGGTGTGTTTAAATCGAACATTTAAACAGCATATTGGCGAGTACTTCTTCTATGTTACCAATATATCTTCTGCCGAGCTACAAAAATAGTCAGTATTTAGCTGTTCATGCCTCGAAAATGCTGTTTGTAAATATTCTGACTTAGATATGTCAATTTTAGGGGATTTCAATTTGAACTCATGTAGCGCTCAAACTAGAAACGAATTTGAATCTTTTTTAGCATTTTGTCAATTCCACCAACACAACAACATACATAATAGGAGTGGTGGACTTTTGGACTTGGTATTGAGTGGATTGAGCCTGGAGCGTGTAACTGTGTCTGGTGACATAGAGCCGCTGGTGCCACCGGACGCCTATCACCCGCCGCTCGAAGTGGAGCTAGTGTTGCCGCGGGGCGCGCCGTCGATGCCTCTGCCTCCGTGTGGTAGTCCAGTAGTACCGGAGTGGGACTTTCGGAAAGCTGATCTAGAGTCTTTGTACTTGTCACTAGCTCGTATTGATTGGGGTGAAGTTTTGGAGGCATGCAATGTAGAATTGGCAACTGAAGTATTTTATATAAAATTAAAAGAATGTATTTCTAATTGTGTACCCAAAAAAAGGCCTAGGAAGTCGACCGGGCGGTATGTCTATCCTCCGTGGTACTCACCCGAAATTATCAGGCATATTAGGAACAAACACTTTCACCACAAAAAGTATAAGCAAACCGGAAAAGTGTTTAACAGGGAGCTCTATAAATATTACAGCGGACATGTTAAAACTTTAATCGAAGATGCATATAGACGCTACCTCAAAAATATTGAGCAGAATATTATCCAGGAACCAACAAAATTCTGGGGGTATGTAAAAAGCAAACGGCGAGATCGACGGGAGAATACGAGCCTTTCGTACAAAGGTAGGACAGTAATCGCACAGGAGGCAGCGGATGCGTTTGCGGAATATTTCCATTCTGTATTCCACAAGGAGGTGCCCCGGTTGGACGCGGAAGAGGCGTCGCGGTGCGGCATGGCGAGCGCAGGTGCAGCACGTGTGGCTGTCGACAACGTAGAGATACAGGAGCTGCGTCGCACGGTTAAGGCGCTCAAAACCAAATCCGCTGCGGGCCCGGATGGTATTCCCACATTCCTAGTCCGTGATTGTATTAGTGTTTTGGAGCAGCCGCTTCTCTATATATTCAATCTAGCGCTACAACACTACCTACCCGTCTTGCTGGAAGATTACCAGAGTAACACCCGTGCCCAAGAGCAGTGTCGCGTCCGATGTAAGTAATTTTAGACCCACAGCTGTTATGTCGGTTTTTGGTAAAGTCTTTGAAACCATTGTCAACAGTGTAATGAACAATCAGATGTCAACCCATCTTGACGACGCTCAACACGGCTTTAGAGCTGGTCGTTCAACCACAACTAATCACATCTGCTTTGTGGATTATGTGACCGCAGCCATGAATCAACGCTCGCAGGTTGATGCCGCTTATTTTGACTTTCAAAAAGCGTTTGACCTGGTCGATAACGACATATTGTTACGAAAGATGGCTAGGTTCGGCTTCATACCTAAGTTGCTACATTTTTTTGCAAACTACCTGCGTGGACGAAGTCAATACGTAACAGTGTCCGGATGCCAGCCCCAGTCGTATTACACCCGAGCAGGTGTAAGTCAGGGTAGCACGTTGGGGCCGACTCTGTTTCTGCTTATGATCAACGATCTGCCGAAGGTCGTCAATACCTCTCGGTGCCTATTGTTCGCAGATGATCTTAAGCTCTTCCTGCAAATTAACCAACGCGAGGATTGTACGAGGCTGCAGAACGATATAGACGCTGTTGTAGCTTGGAGTGATGCCAACAAGCTGCAATTTAACGTATCTAAGTGCAAAATCCTCACTTTTACTCGGGCTCGTGCTCCTTTATACTGCATATCGTCTTCGAGACACTGTGCTCGAGAGAGGCAACGAAGTGTTGGATTTGGGTCTCAACTTGGACGCGGAGCTGGACTTTCGCTTGCATGTAACACAGATGTGTAAAGCCGCTACGAAAACACTCTGGTTCATTATGAGAGTATCCGCGCAGTTCAAAAATATCAACGTAGCGGTATTGCTATACAATGCTTACGTCAGAAGCAAGTTGGAATTTGGGGCTATAGTTTGGGTGAGGAAACATATAAGATGATGATAGAGCGAGTCCAAAGACGGTTTGCAAGATATTTATACAGGAGGATGTATGGGTACTATCCACTCAATAGTGGATACAATTATCCCTCCTTATTTGTCCTGGGGATGGTGGGGCTTTATGCTCTGGAACTGCGGAGGAAACTGTTGTTGTTGATGCACTATTACGGTGTCATTAACAACACAGTAAATAATCCCTTGTGCTAGACAGGCTCGGGCTCTTCGTCCCAATTTGGCGCTGCTCCCGCGGCGGCCTCAGCGCCTGTTCGCGGGCTGCCCCTCGCGCACCCGCCGCGCCGAGAAGGCGCCCACGGCTCGAGCACTTTCTCTACTCAATATCGTGTCCATTGATGCTCCACAGATTGACATATTTGCAAATAGTGCTGGTGGGTTTGGCAGGAAGAATGTAGTGTTCCTGAACGAATATTTTAATCGTTTATAACTATTTTGTCTGTGATTTTTAAGTGTTTTGTTTATTTTTCACTGACCAGTTTTTCATTATTTATTTTATATTTATTGACCAATGCAATGTAGATTGTAATTTTTGACATTGAATTTTATTATTTACTTATGTTAATTTTAATAATTTAATGATTACTAATGTGTAAGCGATTTGGTGATCTGTGAACTGTTATGCTTGCATGTGTTTTAATGATAAAAAAAAATGTTTACTTCATTACTCATCTGAACAAAAACGAAGTAAATTAAACTATTTAGGAATCTGATTTACCCAATATATTTTTTCAATTAATAGTTTACTACCGGCACTCATAAGTCAAGCTAATGTATACTACTTTGTTTCTTGTCCAGTCGCAATGATGGGTGCAGCTAGCACGGAGGCGGAGTCTTCGCAGTCCTTGGTCGCCCGCTGTTCCGTAAGTCTCGAGCGTCTCCGCAGCGATGACATGCCTAATAACACCACCGCGTCTCGCGTCGAGGAACAGTCGAGCTTAAACGGAATACTGAAAACCTCCAACCAGACCGATAATTTCGGTGTAGTATATTCATGCAAAATCTGTTTGCAAAAGTTCTTATGTAAAACTCTGTATGATAAACATGTCCAAACTCACATGAAAAAAGAATACATTTGCGATATATGTAATAAGAAATTTAACACGAAATCAATTTTAATCAGACATATGTACGCAAGACATATAGATCACGTGTGCAAATATTGCAACAAAAAGTTTAAAGAGAAGAGATTTTTAACCGGACATATTGTATTACACACTGGAGAGAAACGTTTCAAGTGTGAAATATGCCACAAGAGATTTGCGTTAAGACAGTCTTTAACGATCCATAATAGAATTCACACCGGTGAAAGACCATACAAGTGCCAAGAATGTAACAAGCGATTCAGAGATAACAGTACGTTGAACGGACATAAAAAAATCCACACCGGAGACAAAGCTTATAGCTGTGACATATGTAACAAAAGTTTTATAACCAACTTTACTCTAAAAGTACACAAAAGAATTCACACCGGTGAGAAATTATATAAGTGTGACCAATGTGACCAACTATTTGGATATTCAAGTAGTTTATATAAACATAAAAGGGAAATTCACGATCGAGGCAACATATACAGCTGTGAGGTATGTGGCGAGAAATTTCCACGAAAAATCCTTTTAGGTCAACATAAGAAGTGTCACAACGGGCAGAAAGCCTACGCCTGTAAAGAATGTGGTAAGAGTTTTGACCTAAAATGTACATTAGATTTCCATAAAATAACGCATACCGAAGACAAAAAATTCATTTGTGAAATCTGTAGTAAGCAATTTAAAAGAAAGGGAAATTTAGATCAACATAAAAAAATTCACGCTCAAAAATCTTACAAGTGTAGTCATTGTGACAAACAGTTCACACACAAGCATCAGTTAGACGCACATGAGAGGACTCACACGGGCGAGAAATTGCATGTTTGTGATAAATGTGGCAAGCAATTCTCACAAAATTATATGTTGCTGAAACACAAAAAAGTTCATTCGGCAGAGATACCTGACAGCGACGAAACTAGCACATAATACATTTTGTCAAACATTCCTTTTTAAATTTTTCTTTATTGCAGTGCTATAGCATCCCTCCCAAAGAATAGGCTACTTTCCTATGAAGTCAAATCAGCTACTCTTTAGGAATCGTCAAAACGATTTAATATCATATAACGAATAATATATGATAAATGCATCTCCTTTATAAAAGTTCTGGATCTTCCCGTGTGTTTTTGAAATTTAGATTTTATGAATGCAACGAAAAAAATTAGTTCATCTATTGGAAAGTACCCAATTGTACTCTGAACTCGTCAAAATGATTCATCACTAGACTTCTGCTAGTCGCCACCGAAGATAGTAGAATTTGACTCCATCAGCAGACCTGCTCGATGGTACTACATTATTGTATTGTTATATGTATTAATTATTAATTATCATAATAAACTATCGAAGTTTCATATCGGTAAGGTATACTAAAAGTAGGTTGAAATCGACTTGTAATGTATGATGATTACCTTTTTACTTATTTATTGTACAATATAATAGTTAATTTTATTAACTCGAAGATCGTTTTCTACTAGAATCTTTTTTTTTACATAATTTTTAATGACAAATGAAGTTGTATACGTGTTTAAAAAATAACAATTAACCATAAATAAAGTGACATCAGAGAAAATCGTTTATGAATGTGAGGAATGGAAAACGAAATGTTTAGTAAAAAACTTGTATCGAAATAGTAGTTTATGTAACTGTTACGTAATACGGGTCCTTAAAATATGAGTGTGGTTTTATGAAATGAGCCGCAGGCGAATTTCATAATAAGATCACACGAGTGTTTTAAGGCCTAATTACGTACAGTTGCATACACTGCTTTATCTACACTCATATTATTTATCCAAAATGCCGTATTCCGAAACCATAGAATGGCCGCCATTGCACCGCGCCGTGGCCAACTGGATTGTGTCGGCGTGGCCAACTCGATTGTGCCGGCGGTCGCGCGGCCGCGTGTTGCAGGTGTACATTATGTTATCAAAACTCATAGCACATCAATAATTGAGCATGAAAAGTTAAAATTACGGTACTGCCACAGATAAGAAACTTATCGTAGTGAAATCGTTTGTTGTAATGCTGGTCATAGCCTACGGTTTTTGAACGCATTTTAGAGGACTTACAATATGAGTGTAGATAAATTATTATTATCTACACCCATATCATAAATCCTCTATTCTGCGTTCGGAAACCGTATATAATGACCACCATTATTGCAACCAGAAATGTCAGTGTGTTATTTGTGCCAATGTTGTAAAATATATGAAAATTAATTACTACATCGATATCGGTTATTTATTTATCGTATGGCTACATGTCACTGGATATAGATATAAATTTCTTCACTCGGGTAGTAGTTGTGGGAAAGCAGATGAAGAAAATAGTAAGAGTAACAAACTTGGCAGCTGCACTGTCCCATCTAGACCTAGCAGCACTCATTGGATTTTCTTCATCATCGATATCGGTAACGTAATGATATCTAGCCCTCCTCCCCGACCGCGGTTATCTTCCTCCCGGCAATGGCGGTCATCCTAATGGTCCCCGAACACGTCATTGATTTATAATATGTGTGCAGATAAAGCAGTGTATGTAACAGTACATAATTAGGAATTAAAACACTCGTGTGATATTATATCTTTAATAATGGATGACAACCAATTGTTTATAAATATTATTGTAACTGACATAAATGTATGGATATGGTGGACCACTTAAGGATAATACAATGCACATGTAATACACTGTAGGTAGCACAATTAGCATAATTTTATAACATTATGTTATTTTTTTACATTATCTCTGTATTTCTGACATTATACTATTTAACTATTTGTCATTAATTGATTTAGTTGTAATTCAATTTTAAATGTGTACTTTATTTTTTACTGACATTATATCTTTACATTCCTTGAAATCATAAATATTTTAGTACCTAATGGACTGTTTCAATCACTTGTAACGATTGAATATAAGCTAATAAATTAATTTCAATATATTTTGCTATATTCTAGTTTTATTCTAGACGTTTCCATACAGTTGTGACGCATATAACAAAAGGTTTATAACCAACTTATCTTTAAAAGTACACAAAATAATGCACACCGGTGAGAAATGATACAAGTGTGACCTATGTGACCCAATATTCGGATATTCAAGTAGTTTATATTCAAGTAGGTTAAAAATAAACGGGAAATTCACAACCGAGGCGACAGTGAGGTATGTGGCGAGAAATTTTTACAATAAATTATTTTAGGTCAACATAAGAAGTGTCACAACGGACATACAACCTATCGCTGTTAAGATCGTGGTAAATGTTTTGATCGAAAATATACACTAGTAATCCGCCTCGAACTCAGAACTCGCGATTTCCTTGCAACATCTCGTTTGCATCAATATAACAAGACCCTTATGATGATTTTTTCGCGCTTTCTAGATCTAAGACCCCTAAGTCGATCCTGCTCATATAACAAATCTCAAATGATATGTTTTTCTGTTACAACCCCAACAAATTTCATGAGGATCAGAAAAGCGTTACTAAAATTATCGCGGAACAAACTCTCAAAATCAAAAAACTCAATGAAATGCCGAGACGTCCCACTAGCCAGAAGTTGTTTGTAAGAACTTCGCTTACGCTCCGCTCGTTCGATTAGGTTTCCACAAAATAACGCACTTGGAAGACAAAAAGTTCATTTGTGAAGTTTGTAGTAAGAGATATAGAAGAAAGGCTAACTTGGATCAACATAAAAACATGCTGAAAAATCTTACAAGTGTAGTCATTGTGACAAACAGTTCACACACAAGCATCAGTTAGACGCACATGAGAGGACTATCAATGTGATAGTCAATTCTCACAACATTTTTTGTTGTAAAAACATTAAAAAGTTCATTCGGCATAGGTACCCGACAGCGAGGACCCAGCAAAAATAAACTTATTTTTTTACTAACTGTACTTTACTGTAAAATTGTACGAGGCAAAAGTTCATCAAGCGTCACACCAATTACATTCTTAAATTAATTTTATGACCCTTACGTATCACACCTTGGTCACCTTTTTTATGCCCCCTCCTCCAACACGGTTAGCACATGTGCGTTCAATGACTAGTGGCTAACTAGTGAGGGATAGTAGAACCTGACTGCATTATCAGGTCAGCTCGATGGTATTGGTATCAACTATATTATCGAACGAGCGAGCGCAGCGCAGCGAAGTTATTACAGACAACTTCGGACACAACAGAACTGTCAGTTTGCTACGAGCACTTGCGTGCATTTCGATGGCTTTTTGATTTAGTGTTTGTTGCGCGATAACTTCAATAACGTTTTAATGATCTTCATGAAATTTGTGAGGGTTGTATACAGGGTGTTGTTTCAATTTATAGCCATATTATGCGAGGTGATTTGATAGGCCATACTAAACAACTTTTAATATGACACCCACTCCGAAATCAAAAAAAAAATGTGGCTGTTTCGTAAATTTCGACCAATCAGACGTCGACGTTTTGTATGGGGATACCAATTTTTTTGGGATTTCGGGGTTGGTCTCATACAAAAAGTTGTATGTTTTGACTTACCTAAGCAGAAGTAGGTTGATATAGACTTGTATAATTGATTACATTTAACAATGTATTTACTTACTTGTTAACATAGTCGAACGAGAGAGCGCAGCAAAGAGAAGTTCTTACCGACAACTTCGGACGCAACGGAACTGTCAACTGACTACCGAGGCGTCCGTGCATTCTGATGGCTTTTTGATTTTGAATGATTGTTCCGCGATAACTTTAATAACGTTATTCTGATCTTTATGAAAGCAGTTGAGGCTGTGGCAGATATAAATGTAATTTAAGAGTTCTTATATGATCAAGGGAATATGGAGCTAGAATACATCGCCAAACATGAACTAGCCGTCGTTGAAGGGTTCCGTTCTGATCATCATCAGCAGTTCCACTTCATCAAATATCACTTCTTTAAATGTTGATGAAAATACTAAAATCAATATATAGTATGCCTTTATCATTTGAGGAGTTCCCCCGATTCCTCATGGATCCCATCATCAGACCTCGAGCGTAATAAATGTTTTTCTTTAAAATCTATATTGCTTAACAAACAGCGAAGAGGACAAATCGCCAAACGTAAACTTTGCGTCGTTGAAGAGTTCCGTTCCGATCATTAGCAGTTCCGCTTCATCAAAAGTTACTTTTTTGAATGAAAATGCTTGATTAATTGATAAATTATCCGGACCCGGGGTATGTCCTTAAACTACGTCCGGACTTGGGTATGTCCTTAAACTATGCCAAAAAGAGAGGTATGGGCACTGCGAATGGCATCTCGCTTAGTGTGGTAGGGCACGTTCAGTGAATGTCATCTCGCTTAAATCTGGAGCAGAGCCCGACTGGGGAAGTACCTCCACCTTACAGAAAACCACAGCCAAATAGCACTAGACCCTACTCATAGTGTTGTGTTCCTGCTGGTGAGTAAGGTTGCCAAAGAGCTAAAAGAGGACCCAGTGTGTTGACGATGAGGGACCCTCTTGTTCCTTTAGCCGTCAACACAGTGAATCCTCCTTTTTGTAAAGGGTCGGCAACGCGCATGTGACTCCTATGGAGTTACAGGCGTTCATAGGTTACGGTAGCTGCTTACCATCAGGCGGGCCGTATGCTTGTTTGCCACCGTCGTAGTATTAAAAAAAAATTGTCAAGCACAACACAACACAAAAATCACTATATGTATGCCTTAAAGATTTGAGGAATTCCCTCGATTCCTCATGGATCCCATCATCAGAACGGCGTTTTGACAAGAATGGGACCAATCTGTATGTAAGTATATAGGCTGTAACAAAAATTGTGATGATCCGTTTAAGGGCATAATTGGTATATGTATTGTATATTGTTATGTATATTGGTGGTCGTATTGCGACTAATATAAAGTAGGAGTACCAAAATTTTTCTTTTTGCGTGATATTTTTTTCTTTTTAGGGTTCCATACCTCGAAAGGAAAAAACGGAACCCTTATAGGATCACTTTGTTGTCCGTCTGTCTGTCTGTCTGTCTGTCTGTCAAGACCATTTTTCTCAGGAACGCGTGGAGGTATCAAGCTGAAATTTATATCAAATACTCAGGTCTATTGTCCCTTGAAGCTGTGAAAAAATCAAACTTAAAAGCCAACGCAATCAAAAGATACAGTCGTTTATGCTGCAAATTTTAGAGTTTTTCGGCATTTGCAAAACCTACGGGGTACTTCCCGTGAACTCAGAAACTTGAAATTTGGCACGAAGCAACGTCATATAGCATAGACAATGGAAAAATTACAAAAAGTAGACATTTTTAGTAAAATCATACAAAAATTTTTTTTTTAAATTTTAAACTTACTACCTTTTTCCTCGTAAACGAGTGGAGGTATTAAATTGAAATTCATGTCAAATACTCAGCGCTATAAGACCTTTCAAATGTAGGAAAACAAAACTTTTATGTCAACGCAATCAAAAGAAATTGCAATTTAAGTCGCTTATTTTGAAACTGAGTACTCGCAAGAAACTCAAAACCTAAAGGGTACTTCCCGTAAACTCAGAAACTTGAAACTTGGCACGAAGAAACTTCATATAGCACAGGCAAAGGAAAAATTACGAAAAGTAGAAATTTTTAGTAAAATCATACAAAAAATATTTTTTGAAATTTTAAACTTACTACCTTTTTCCTCGTAAACGCGTGGAGGTATTAAATTGAAATTCATGTTAAATACTCAGGGCTATAGGACCTTTCCGATGTAGCAAAACCAAACTTTTATGTGAAAGCAATCAAAAGAAATAGCAATTTAAGTCGCATATTTGAAACTGAGTGCTCGCAAGAAACTCAAAACCTAAAGGGTATTTCCCGTAAACTCAGAAACTTGAAACTTGGCACGAAGAAACTTCATATAGCACAGACAAAGGAAAAATTACGAAAAGTAGGCATTTTTAGTAAAATCATACAAAAAATATTTTTTGAAATTTTAAACTTACTACCTTTTTCCTCGTAAACGCGTAGAGGTATTAAATTGAAATAAGTAATAAACATACTACAACTTTTGCTTGTTATAGGTTTGTACGGAACCCTCGGTGCGCGAGTCCGACTCGCACTTGGCCGGTTTTTTTTTATCGTAATTAGAATACGGTACCAATTATGTCCTAACGGGTCACGAGCATTTTTGATACACCTTGTATACCTACTTACAATCAGAAGAGGAATTTTCATAATCGGTTCACACATGACGGAGTTATGGAGTAGGTACCAAACATAAAAAAACAACAACCGAATTGAGAACCTACTGCTTTTGAAATCTTAAATCTCTTCGGTTAAAAAAATACTGATTATAGTCTGGCAAACCATTTCTGTCAGTAGAGACGCGCGGCAAATTCAAAATACGTACATGTGGCAACCCTTTGTGATGAGACATCGTATTTCATGACAAACATCTTAATTCACATTGAATTTGTTCCTAGTGCATTTCACTCTCTCATCTTAAGCGCGAGTGAGATAGAACTCCTGCAACGTTCCCAATTAAATTTAAATTCATTTTTAAGCCATATGTCAATTACCTCAACCAGATTATCTGTTGCAATTGATGACAGATCAGACGAAATATATCTGTCTCCTTTTTACACACCGTAAATGTCACCTAATGAAAGGGGCGGAAATACCACCTAAAATTAAAAGCATAAAATTATCATTGCTGCTTTTTTCACTGATTCTTAGTGTTGTCATACTTTTGTTCGCTGTACATTGCTACTGCGTTCGTTGGCTGGCCAGACTATAGTTGATAACCATTAATAAATTCACACCAGAGCAAAACCAATATGTATGTAAAAAATTTTAATTGCAATGTTTGTTTTTTATTAAAATAACTTGTACCGAATGTTATTATCAAAACAAGGCTTAAGAGTCCGGTAAAGTTTTTTTTTTCGATTTCGCTCAACTTTTCGATGCTATTTTACAGTTACTAATAAGAATACTATTCGTTTGTAAACATTATATTGAATGAAGGAACCGATGGAAAGATTCACCGAGGTTGAGTAAGCGTCGTTGGCTCAGTTGGTCAGAGCGGTCGGATCGGTGTTCCGAAAGGTCGCAAGTTCGAATCTTGCTCGACGCAGTGAATTTTTCCATTTTTCTTTGAATTATAAAATTGGTTTAGTTTTATATGCATTTTCTGTAGCACTTATGGAGATCTAGGTAATGGAACTCATCATCATCATCATTAAAAAATTTGAACTTGTTCCTATTTTTTTTTTTTTTTTAAATAAATACCTTAATATGACTGCATTTTCATGCGGAACTCTAAATTGCTTCTAAAATGCACGCTACGGTTGCAAAATAAACAGGTGAAGAAGCGTCAAGTAGAGGTCATGGGTCACATTCACTGCGCTAACGATTTTACGGCATTATCGAGTAGTTCTTAGCCAGCAGCCACCGCGAGAGCTCGGCCTAATTAAAAAAGTTAACTGTCACTTTAGGCGGGAAATCGGACGAACAAACTTTTAAAAAATCGTTTAGGAATTTCGCAACTTGAAGTTGCAGTTGTTGAAATAGAAATTTTTAGCTTCCGTTTTAAGTAAAAAAATACTGTTATTTTATAACCTTATATTTCTAGCGAAGATGTACACCGTTGGATTAATGACTGTGAGTAAATATATTCAATTATATGCTTTTCAGGCTTTCTTTTAAATGTTTTGGACTCTGTGATACATTTTGTAAGGCCTGATCCGTTTTAAATTCAAAGTGCTTTTTTAAAAATATTTTCTAGGACACTTTATTTATACGAGCACTCCTCCACCGTAATTGCCTGAATCACGAAAGTATTACCAAACATTATTTTCCCTACGAACTCTTAAATAATCGTAAAAAAGATCTAAAGTCAACGCCGAAAATATACACTTCTCTACCGAAATTGCCTGAATCACGAAAGTATTACCAAAAATTATTTTCCCTACGAACTCTTAAATAATCGTAAAAAAGATCTAAAGTCAACGCCGAAAATCAATAGCCTAAGCTTAATTCTAACACAACCTTTTAACTATTTTTTCTACTCCTGTACTTTTATCTGTCATTTATACATTCGTCAACACCTTTATAAGAACATAGATAATACACTCGATGAAAAGTCTATCTAGTCTATTCCCCAAAATAACACTTGTTCTATAAAAGCGCCAAAATAGTATCGCGGAATCGCGTGCAAACACGGCTATTAATATAAAATAAATTACTGCCAACCTAAGAAACCTAAATAAATGCAGCGTTTTTAGAAAAAAAAACTTTAAAAAAGAAAAAATTATAAGAACCACAGACCTACTTCGTAGTTTTTTACGTTTCCCGTTCGTTTGTTGGGGCGAATTGTAAACTTTGAAAGTAATTTAGGCATTTTTACTAATCTCTGTAGCTCTTTAATAATTGATCAAATAACGGTAGTGTGTGTTAGTAATGTTAGTATTATTGAAAAATAGTGTTTTAAAAGGTAAAACTTAAATGATTGTTGATTATGTTGACAAAATAACTGCGATATCCATGAAGATTTCAATTTCGCATTTTATGTAAAAGTAAGTGTATTCGTAGAAAAAGTATTGTATGCAACGTCGTATAAGTAGGTAAAAAAATGTTCGTGGCGTTTTTCTTAACAATTTTCGCCTACGGCTCAAATTGTTACCCACGCCACTCACCTTTTTTGACCCCTCTTATACAACTGTTGCATAAACTACTATTATACCATTACTAAATTCGCGATTCCCATGAAATAATGTCAATATACTTAGTCGTGTCTCCAAATATCTGGTGTAGCAGGGAATTTGTCCATGTCGTGTTCACAACTTAACAAAGCATTGGTTACCTTTCGATATAGAAATATATATCAACAATCACTACAAGAAGCGGTTATAAGTTTTTTTTAAATAATACGATCTTCCATCATAGAATCCATAATAGACGGAGAGCTAGCCACGTCAGATATGACAGAATAATGAGAGCGACGAAACCCCTCTCGTTAGTTTGTTATACATGATTAAGTACTTATTTCTGGATCCGGACATTTGGCAGCTGTAAAGTGGTGGAGGTCAAAGAATGCAAACCACTTTAAGAATACAAATCCTAGAATTCTGGTTTTGATGCAGTATTATGAGAAATTATGTAAATAATTAGACTATCATTGCCAAAAGTTTTTGTTGGGAGAAAGTAGTCCAAAACGACGTATAATGTAATTCATGGTTTTTCCCCTACTGTTTCTGTTTCCGAAATAAGATGTTTTACGTTCTAATGTTAAAATATAGGCCCCGTCCTCTATAAATAAGACAACTTCGGCAGTTTTTACCCATGTATTTTTACCTATAAAATTTGCTAGTCTGTCACTCGGACTTACGACACCCATTAAAAGCTTTGATATCTAACTAGACGGGTTTCGTTACTCTCATTATTGTGCCATATCTGACTTGGCCAGCTCTTAGTCCATAAGTATATGGTTATAGAAAAACAAATAGTACCTATCATTAAAAGGGTTTTAAATTTGGCAGATTTGAAACGGACGAGGCCTTATATCTACCTATATTAGACCCTTACTTAGCTTACTACTTGTAAGCCCGCTATTCGATCTATACTGAGGGCCTATTATATATTTTTTGTCGGATACTTTTAATATTATAGGTATAGTAACTGACAAAGGAAGGTAACATTCATAAGTCATAGCCAAGTAATTTAACCATACCATTCATGGATTCCATCGGCTAACGTAAAGAAACAGTAAATATCTGCAATTACTTTAATAAAATGCAACTTTACGCTACTTTAATTAATGAGCGCCTTTTCGAGCGGGTGTGGTGAAAAGATATTTTAAAGCAATTTTCAACAAAAGTAAGGCATTTCGTTGATCCTACTTATGACCGTTTAGAGCCACAAGGGTATCACATGCGTATTGCCGACCTCTTAGGTTCATGGAGAAGTGAAGTCATTAACACAGAATCGTAAGCGACATTATGCTAATATTTTAACATTATAATCATAATTCGACTCAACCTTGGGTTAGGTACGGCCATTTTTATAATGTCGACGATCTTGGAGCGTTTAATAATTTTAAGCGCCTATAACATTTACAAATAAATTATAGTATATATACATTCGTTGTGCAACATGGGGGAGTAAGAACAATATTACGGACGAAATGCTAATAGGTGCCCGAGAGGTAAGCCGAGGGATTGTATGACTAGAGTTTGCAATATTCTTACCTTCCGAATTCCAAATGATGTTTTTTATCACACCTGTTGCGAAGTAAAAATACGCCTAGGGTATACGCTATTAGTGCTATTACTCGTACTATAACTACCGTGTAATCACACACTTAAGGAGCGAGTGATATGCATGGATTTATATTAAGTGGATCTAATTCTTACTTTTTTCCCCTAACCACAGGTTTTTTTTTTTTTTTTTTATGGAGAATAGGCAGACGTTTGACCTCGATCCTTAAACCTGAACCTTATTGCCGAGCAAAACAGTCTTTCATGACTAGTAAAAAGTAGTAAAAACGGTCCGATAGAGAGCATAATCTGTCTCACTCGCACTCGTTACAAAATTGTCACATTTGACACATATTGACATTTTGATTGTCCGATGACGTCATTACCTCTAATTCTTCGGTCACAAAGTGAGGCCGAAAGATAAGGTTATAAATATGGGACTGTGTCTCGTTTTGACTAAGGATCCTTAAGAATTAGATCCACTTCGTATAAATCCATGGTGTTATGAAAATAATGTACATTTCTCTGTCCTTCTCACACGTTTAAGTTTGTTTATTTCTTACCTTGTCGGGCTACAAACTTGGCGTACGTATTTGTCGAAATATTCGTATTGAATCTCATTCTTATTCCATAGAAAATAAAGAGATACACCACAAATATTTAGACGAATATGGCCGGTGCGTTGATGCCATAGACTTGATAGACTTTTAGATGTTTCGAATGTTTGTAAAGGAGGATTAAAACACAAATATGGTTTTTAAATGGTCCCAATTTTTTTATTGTGTTTTTAGGTACTGTATAGAGGTTATTTAGGTACTGTATACTGAATAGATTTCACATATACAACAGAATATTAATTTTTTCGGTTTCAAATCAATCTACGTATTACTTTGCACGTTTACGACATTATATGTTATGATTATGATATTATATGTGGGCAGGTAAAGTTTCATCATAGTTAAACTTAATAGATTAAGTACTTAAATAACTTTATTTGAATGAAGATGAGATTAAAAATAAGTTAGGAAATGTCAAGATTAATGACTAAGATATATGATTTCTTTCTCAACTCTCTTTGACTTTTTGTTTCACAATTTGGGCTTAAAAGCGCATCATGTCCTACTTTAACCAGTTTTATAGAAATGCCAATTAACTATTAGGTTGTGAAAATTTCACATCAATCTGGTTTGGTATTTAGCCATCGGTTTTAAATGTAATTGGACACTAAATGTGCCCGCGGTTTGATAATTGACCGAGCGAATGAAGCGTGCGAAGCGTCTAAGTTTCAACTTGGCAAAAATTATTTTATTATGATCTTTGTCCGGCTGTTCGTCAGTCCTCTTGTTTTTAACCTCCAACGAAAAAAGGTTAAACGTTTGACCGCTATGTGTGTCTGTGTACATGTCTGCGGCACCATAGCTTTTTAACGGGTGCAGTGATGAGTAACTTTATTTGTATGTCTGTTACGTATTTATTGCGGAGGATAGAATTGTTTTTATCACGGCAATCAAACCTAAGGTGGGAGAAAAGGGGGGGAAGGAATTGTATGTCTTCTAATTTGAATGGTTGCTATTTTGACATCTTTCGTAGTGATTGGGCTGATATTGCCATGGGCAGAGACACGTGGAAGAAAGAGAGGGAGGCCTTTGCCCAGCAGTGGGACACTAAAGGCTAATAAAAAAAGATTTATTTAGTTTGAACTGTCCCGTTATCTGTAATCAAATCTTGCAAGTTATATTCGGCCCACTTATCGGTTTCCGATTAAGCTGAAAATTTGCACGCAATTGTATATTGCGTGACAATGCAATATTATGATGACATGGAGCTGATCTGATGATGGAGCTGGCCGTAGGAACTCCTCAACTACTCAACATTATCCCGTCGTGTTTGGGCTCCTTGGATGCGTCTTATTCAGCAGTTAGGGATTGTACAAAGTACAGATGGCAATAAAAGCTTGTCACAAAAATGTTTTTCTTTTACTCGTTATTTAAATGCATTCGGATTCCCGGGTAAAAGCTGATAAGCAATCTAGGCGGAGAGCTGGCCACGTCAGATATGACACAATAATGAGAGCAAGGAAATCCGTCTAGCTATTTTGCTATACTATGCTTATTTCTAGATCCGGACATCTGGCAGCTGGAAAGTGGTGGAGGTCAAAGAATGCTAATCATTTGAGGAACACAAATTTATGGAAATTATGTAATGAATTAGATTATGTCATAGCCAGAAGTTTCTGTTGGGACACAGTAGTGCGAAATCACTACATAGTATAAAACAAAGTCGCTTTCCGCTGACGTCTGTCCCTATGCATAGATCTTTAAAACTACGCAACGGATTTTGATGCCGTTTTTGTAATAGATAGAGTGATTCAAGAGGAAGCTTTATATGTAGGTATAATACATGCGTAATATAGTATAGAAACACTGATAATTTTAGAGGTTTCTAATGTGATGTCGTAAAAAAAATTTTGTCCCAAAAGTTGTAGTGAAAATCACTACAGGTCTATACTACTCTTTGATTCAGCCATAGCTGTGAACTGCCAAACATGGCGCACAAAATTTGTTCTAGATGTCAAATCTAGTAGAATACATAAAAATCTATGTCCTCAATAAATGACACAACTTCGGCAGTTTTTACCTTATTTGGTATTACTTTTTTCCAACTGAAAAACTTTGTTGTACTACAGTCATTTTACGGGCGGCTAGTATGGGGAATTGGAAATAATTAATAATAGCTAATATTTTTAGTATAACGGATATATTATGATACAAGTATTATTTACGCAATCAAATCCTACAAAATATCGTTATTCGCTAAGCGCCACAAATATGTACACACATATTACAAGCGTTTATCTTGTAGGATTTTAATGAATATATCGTTTCTAAGTCATTTAAAATGTGTAAGAACAAACTACCAATTATTACTATTTGTTTCTAACGAATTAGGATATATATCGCCCGCGCCATACATTTTGTTATTTATGTGGTTTTACATGGACACGGTTTCTTGTTTTTCGCTTTAAACAGAAAAAAGACTTAAATATCGTAATATTTACAAATAAAAATAATTGATATTTTTTTACCTATTTAACTACTTCCGGGTGAAAAGTTTGTAGGATTTTTGCTTATAGTATCTATAAATATTCCATAAGAATGAATAATAAAAAAATCATGCTATTATAAATTAATGTTTGACGCAACCGTATCTTTCCTGTACCATTTTGGTCTGTCACTCTGACCTCCACCCATTAAAAACTGCCAGATGCCCGGATCTATCAATAAGGATGGTAAAGCAATCTAACGAGACAGGTTTCATTGCTCTCATTATTTTGTCAATCTGACATAGCCAGCTCTTAGTCCAATATGTTAGCTGGCAATTTAAGGTCGCAGCGCTCGTCAATGTCCCAGTACCTTCATGACATCTTTAACCATAAGGCATTAGCAATAAAGGTGACAGTAGAGTGTTAACTATTGGGTATTAGCGTCTCGAGGACTACGACTCGATCGTTTACCTGTTTTAACATTTTTTGATCCTATTCAGCCAGTTATTAAAATAACGTAATGATTAACAACACGCATTTCAAACATAATCATGTCAAATGTCAAATATATAATAAAGACTTCACGGTTATAATTAGATGTAAATTGAAGTCATTATGTTACGGGCATTATTTAATTTAATACTTAATGTGTGCTATGGGTAAAGCGCCGAGTAAGTTGGTAAGACTTCCGACTTTCAATCTGGAGGTCTCGGGTTCAAAACCCGGCTCGTATCGTACAGTCGCCATCAGATATATCGCAGCGGCCGAGGTGGTCACAAATATCTGAACAACGCCTCTATTGTCAAGGCGATAAAGTACATGTTCAGATATTATTGAGTACCTTGGCCGCTCCGACATATTTGATGATACCACTGAGTTTTTATCGTACAGTCAGCATCAAATAGTTAGTAGCAGTGAAGTCGCCAAATATATCGTAACACATCCTCACTGCCATACAAATAAAGATCTGTACCGATATATCGTAACACATCCTCACTGCCATACAAATAAAGATCTGTACCGATATATTTGGCGACTTCACTGCTACTAACTATTTGATGCTGACTGTACCACTGAGTTTTTCGGGACTTATAAGAAATATCATTTGATATTTACCATTCGCTTTTCTGTGAAGGTAAACATCGTGAGAAAACCGGACCTAATCCCAATTAAAGGTCTAATTCCTATGGGCTGCAAGGTCAGATCAAAGTCGCTTTCGTAAAAACTAGTGCCTACGCCAATACATGTGATTAGGGTACCAATCGGACCCTAAGGCCACAAATTAGGCCATAGCGAAAATCGGGGACAATGTAGTAGTATATAATCATATGTTACGACTTACGAGCCATTTTTTTTAAAATCCTATTCAAACAGTTATGAGATTAACGAACAGTATATTTAATAACACGCATTTAAAACTTAATCATGTTAAATGTCAAATAAATAATAAAGATTTTACGGTTATAATTTGATGTAAAATTGTAGTCATTAAGTATGTTCCTGGCATCATTTGTAAGTTTTGTATATGAAAGGTAGTCAAATAGAGAGATATATATGTACTTTTTAAAGGCGAAAAACACACTTGAGTTGAATTCAGCTATCATAGACAAAATTCAGCCGGAAGATGGAAAATTCCGTCTGAATTTTGTCTATAGCTTCCATAAAAAACGGCCAAGTGCATGTCGGACCACGCATAATGGAGGGTTCCGTACCTTCAATGGAATAAAAACCAAACTAATACTAAAAGGTCGTATCTGATGCAAATGGAAGAAGTTTTTTGGAGATAACTCAAAAATGTTTTTAACAATTTTAGTAGAAGTAGCGCATCTTCTCAAATTTTTTCATATTTTTTGAACTTACGGTTCAAAAGTTACAGGACACAATTTTTCTGACTTTCGAAGCGATTATTTCTGAAACTATTCACTTAATCACAGAATATTCAAATAAACCTCGATGTTATTTTTAAAGACCTATCGACTTATGTGCAACAGGTTGATATTTAGTGATATTTTTTATTTTATTTAGTTTGTATGGAGCGCCCCCCCTAAAAATATTTTTTTCTGTGATTTAACTACATAACCAAGTAGCGGCATACAAAATACACCTTATGTGTAAATTTTATTCAGATACGTCGTATAGTTTCCGAGTAAAATGGCTGTGACATACGGATGGACAGACAGACAGACATGACGAATCCATAAGGGTTCCGTTTTTTGCCATTTGGCTACGGAACCCTAAAAATCTCCAGTCAGCTGTGTCGCATTGTAAAGACCGTCAGCTGGTCACGTGAACATACGATCTTCAGGGCATCAGCTGACGGTCTTTCCACCTAGATACAGTCGGCTGACGATTTTTCATGTTTGTAAGAGCATATAAACTACCATCTGACAAATTTACAATCGTGACGCGATGACCGTTTTTTTAAAGTGATTAGCTGCCGTTCCTCAACCCACCAACGGAGCGGGAGCTGACCCTCACGAGGCTTCATTATACATCGCCCTTAACCACTTCACAAGTTATCGCCTGGGACTCGATTGGTCATGAAATATTCCTGGCTATATACCTAATTTCAGTACTAAGTACTAAAGGACGCATGTGTTCCTAAATGACAAAATGTCAAAATTCCGACATGATCGTGATACGTTCACACGGCAGATGTCATGTCAACAGTAGCATTTACCTTTAACCTCTAAAATGAAAGGGAGTTATGTCGACTTATCGCATTAAATTCGAGTCAGAGACTAGCAAAATAGCGACTATACCTGACTCTTAAGACGTCATGCAAGATAATCAAACCTAAATCTATTCATGATTTTGAACAACTTTAACTACTTATGGGTTCAACTTTTTAAATTAAAAAACAAGAGCATGTCGGGCCATGCTCAGTGTAGGTTTCCGTAGTTGCCGGCCTGTTACAATACATCCATTCAAAAGGTCGTTTATTAAGGTCCTTACTATCCGGTACTTACGTCCTTTTACTATGCGTTTTTGAGTGATAACTCAATGATACCTAACACGAAAGGGTTGGAGCGAAAAAAAAATCACCCCCCACTTTATGTGTACGGGAGGTCCCCTAATAAAAAAAAATTCCAGTTTTTATTTTACCACTGTCGGCGTGATTAATGCACATACAGATACCAAATTTCAACTTTCTAGTGTGAACGGCTACTGAGTGAGACCGCGGAAAGACGGTTAGACGGACGGACGGACATGGCGAAACTATAAAAGTTCCTAGTTGACTACGGAACCCTAAAAATTTACCTGTCCCATAGAAAAAGTCAAGGATGTAAGACAAAAATGTATGAGAAAGTTTTTTTAATTTACAAGGTTGACCGCATAGTAAAAGTTGTTTAAAATCATAAATAGGTTTGATTATCTTCGTCTTAGTGTCACCCAGTATATGTGACACTATTGGAAAAGATACCATTTTGTGGAAGGCGCTTACGTTGAACAGTATCAATAGTGTATTCGAGCAATAGGCATGGTGAATATTTTCATGTATGGTATCAATCGATTCGTTTTGTTGTGAGGATAAAATGTATGGGCCAATTGCGTTAAAGCAACACAAAAGTCAGAAATTAGACTTAAAGTCCGAGATTTGCATTTGTTTCTCAAAACGCTCCTAACAAAATGACGTGCAAAAGTGACGTCACGATCACATAGTCGCCCTGTTTAAAGTATGGAAAAAATTTAAATTGCTATTTTTACAGTGAAATGTTGCGTTTATGAATATGTTTGCTATACAATTTATTTTACAGTAAAATGTTAAAAATCGAATGGTATCAATGTTTTTTTTTAATTTCGTACTTAAAAAAATCGTAAAATTTAGAAATTTTGCAGCTTGATATCTTTGAGCCATTTCAATAGAATTTATAAATTTTCACATTAGTTGGATATATTGATCATTTTGCATCCTATCAACTAAATTTTATTGCATAATTCAACATGTGTCATCGTGCCTATTCAAGCGTATGCCGGCCGAAAAATTATACCTTTGATCTAGAGTATATATACTTTATTTTTATTTTATTGGTATTCATGACAACAACAGCCATAGATATAATTATGATATAATAGTAGTTACATAGAAAAAAGGCCAGTAACAGTCATCCGTTATTTTACAATATCTAATGTTTCATATCACAAAATTTAAAAAATAGTGAAATTAATATTATTATTATAAGTTTTCACAAATGCCCGATACAATAAAAGTACAAACCGGAGGTAAAGAAAATGAACTTACGTTAATTTTTTTTACATAAACAAAGACGTTGCATGCAAAAAACAGACACCAATAGAATTTCATAAACGTAGGGACCTATGCTTGTAATAGAAAAAACTTAGTCGAAAAGCAGAGTAATAAAATAACTATAACAAACAATAATAAAACCACCTAAGACTATATCATACTACCACATATGTGACATTTACAAGAATAATTTTAAACAAAAAAGAACCGACTTCACTTAGCCTCCACCTTTCCAAAAGCAAACGCTCGAGCTGCTGTAGAAAAATCACTAGGTGTGCCTATAATATTTGAAGAGTTCCCCCGATTTCTCCAAGTGTGAAGTATACTCTTTAAAAAAAAAAAGAATTTTCCAAACCGGTCCAGCCGTCTTTGAATAATCGGTGAACATAGATACATAAAATAAAATAAAAATAGCAAAAACAAAGATCACGACGGATTGAGAACCTCGTCCTTCGAAATTTTGAAGTCAGTTGAAAAGGTACATCATTGTCGGTTGCTACTGTCATGATAATTCATTTAGAAATAAACCTTATCAACAACCGACAATGAGGTAGGTACCTTTTTTTGAAAATGTCACATATTATATTCTAAAAGTGAATCATACTCTATCTATAGAGTGGGTAGAAAATTAATCTTTCCGCCCTAGAAAGTTTTAGGACGTAGCATAGATTTTGTCACAAAAATAATCCAAGTACAAATTCTTAGACCAATTTGACGAGCAAAAGCGACTAGAATGTGTAGAAGAGGTAAATAACAAAAGGGCAAAAACAAAGATCCCGACGAATTGGAATTGAGAACCTCCTTCGAAATCTTGAAGTCGGTTAAATGACATATATTTGTACTAATGTACCTACCTACATTATTTAGATACTTTACACATACGATATTTTAAAAAGTCGTCTAACAAACATTTAACACACAAATATGAAAAGTGCACCTTGGTTGACCTTAAGACCTCAATTCGCTCGGTCGATAAGCGATGTATCTGAACAACTCAACACGGTAGGCGTCCAATAAACCAACATGATTGAACAGACATGCTTGACCTTTAGCAGTTTGTTTGTATAACACATTAAGAAGGGGCACGGCAGAGCTGTATGCCAAGTTCGCACGCTTCACCCCAGTTTAAGTTCAGATAAGCTTTGGATTGCGAAACTAAACTGTGTAAATAGAAGCAGTGACGTTTAGTCCCTACTTATAACTAGTACTCAGACTAATTAAAGGTCTTATGCCAGAGATTAGGTACAAGAGTCAATGGACCAATTAGGTGATTTATTTGATAGGATTGTCAAAATATGTACCATAACGAATATAATAATAGATAAGTACCTCCGTGGTATCTACCTATTATCTGAATTTTTTTTCAAATTTAGTATAATAAAGTAAAATCTTCTTTAGCGGCGCTGTGCACTTTTTGTGATGGAAAAAATGCTAAACTCGCGACAGGTCACGTGACCGACAGATTCGTCAGATTAAAAATTCGTAAGACGGACACGTGACCTGATCGAATAAATAATTGTAATAGCTCTGAAGTGTTAAATTTTTTATGTAATATAAATTGTCATGTTTGTGTACGATAGCGCAATAAATGAATATTGTATTTTACCAAACAAATGATGGTACTTTTGTGCTGATAAATAAAGCAATTCTTGCAAAATTATTCCCTAACCATTCCAAAATATCAAAAATGCACGTTAATATTCAAGTTTTTACTTCTGCCGGCACTCCCGGAGTGCACCCCGTTGTTTTTTCTTGGCAAATCTGCCTAAATGTACGTGTATAAATAATGAAATATTTTTAGTTATGGGTTCCAATTTCCAGGCAATAATCAAATAATAAATGGGTATGTGAACTGAACTAGATTTCATATGTCATGTACAGTCAACAGCAGAAGTAGCTGAGCGGGTGAGATGTTTAAAATGAGCTAAACACGACTTTATTGTTAAGATAATAAGAGCGTGTGAAGGTCATTCTGAATACCTCACCCGCTTAGCTACTTCTACTGCTGACTGTACCCAGGGATGAACTGTGTGCGTAGCTAACGTGCCAATCGTTAACGCTCCGTAGCGAACGAAACACAACCGTCACTGACGCACTAGTATAGAAGAGTGATAGAGTGGCATGACTACAGCTGTGGTCCGAATCACGCTTACAGCACTCGCAGCGCGCTAACGGACGGACCGAATCACGCTCACAGCGCCAACATAGATGTCGTGACGTCATTGAATGATATCACTTGACAGCGTTTACAGTGCTCACGGTCCTAGGCGTAAGCACCTTGAGCACAAACGTCAAGTTGACATTTGACATACGTTTGACACATGATTTTCATTAAATTGACGTTGACAGCGCTCACGCAGCCGTTTACGGTGGTCCGAATCAAAACACTACTTACGCGGCCTTGAGCGCGCTAATGATTCGGACCGACTATCAGCACTTTTAGCGTTGTGAGCGTTGCAAGTGTGATTCGGACCACGGCTTACGATGCACTACGGAGCGTTAACGCACACGTTGGCTACGCACACTGGAAACCAACCAGCGTCTTCTACATTCGCGGCAAATAAATATGTATTTCCTAACACAGCACTTGAACTTGGCCGCCTTTTTAGTTTTTTTCTACTCTATGTGGTGATTCAAACCACTTGTCAGCTGTTATGATATTTCAATATGACATTTGACCCGTTTAGCGACTACTTAACTAAAGTTACGTAACGCCTTTCACTGCTCATCATATGGTAACTTGATATTACATTATATCGTATGTGTTGACAAATGATACAATCGGCTGCACACGTAGCTTAAACGGATGCCGTGTTTAAAATTATCTTAATACGCTCTTGTGTTACCAATGACATACCAAAAATGTTAACAATTTATACCTATAAATAAATAATTATGTCGACGTCAACCATCAGAAAAAAGCGCTGGTAGCTTGGTGGTAAGACGTCCGACTTTCAATCCGGAGGTCTCGGGTTCAAACCTCGGCTTGTACCACTGAGTTATTCGAAACTTATGTACGGAATATCATTTAATATTTATCAAGTCGCTTTTTGGTGAAGGAAAACATCGTAAGGAAACCGGACCTAATCCCGATAAGGCCTAGTTTGCCCTCTGGGTTGAAGGGTCACATGGCAGTCGCTTGCATAAAAACTATTGCCTACGCTAATTCCTAGGATTAGATTGCCGAGCGGACCCCAGGCTCAATAGAGAAAAGCTGGTACAAACGCTAGGAGGAAGAGTCTACGTCAACCATCAATTTCCCTCACTGAATTCTGTACTGTATTTTAAATAAGTACTTGATTAAAATGAAGCTAAACTTAATTTAAATGTAAATTAAATAAATGGTGAGGTTACGATACTGGAACCCAATTGAGATAAAATGTTCGATGGACTGTGTGGAGGTTGCGCAACGCAAAGGTGTTCAAGCTCAAGATCGTCAGCAAACACTCAGCAAATTGGTTTAAATATTGGTCGTGTTTACATTTCCTACTGTTCGTCTGACAAATAAATACGTAAAAAACATCTTCTTCCTCTTAGCGTTTGTCCCAGCTTTTTGCTCTAGTGAGTGGGGTCCACTCGGCAAGCTAATCCCATGAATTAGCGTAGGCACTAGTTTTGTACGAAAACGACTGCATCTGACCTTCCAACCCAGAAGAGAAATCAGGCCTTGTTTGGATTAGATCCGGTTTCCTCACGATGTTTTCCTTCACTGAAAAGCGACTGGTAAATATCAAATGATATTTCGTACATAAGTTCCGAAAAACTCAGCAGTACGAGGCGGGGTTTGAACTCGAGACCGTCGGATTGAACGTCTGACGTCTTACCGCTAGGCCATCAGCGCTCTAAATACGTAAAAATAATAGAGATAAAAAAATGCGGTATAGGATGAATGCGCAAAGATATGTGAATGTCAAATGAAAGGCATATTGTGAGGATCTGTAACCTATATTTAAAAAAAACCTATATGAATGATCCCGTCTGGTTACATAATACTAAGGGGTATAAATAAATGAAAGAAAACACAGTCTCCACTTGGTAATTATTTATTACTTCTTTCAGTCTGCTAATACACCCTAAAATATACTAACAACTAGCTCAGCTGTTATCCGGAGAGCTATTGGTTCGTTAATGTCTAGTTTTACATTATAGGATAAAGATAAACCACCTTCATTGTTAAATTAAATTAAGTTTATTTGAAGATATTAAATAATATGTATTAGAACCTGTGCATTAAATATGTCAAACAAAACTGTCCATCAGACCTCATCCTTTATTATGATATTCAAATCATTTTAAAAAGCAATGGTAACGTTAAAAGGATACCTACAGGTCCAAGACTACTGCAAACTTAAGGGCCAACACGTACCTGTCACTGAAGACAAAACATAAATTTCAACTGCATTTCCCCCAGTCTTTTGAGGCGGATGACCTGAAAACAATAGAATATAATGATCATCTAGCTTTTGCACAACAGCTTATGATAATCTTAATCACCATAAGCTGACCCGCAGTAATACTTACGGGAAAATCAGTGGCAACATACACTAAGCAGTTGGAACTCGTAGCGAAGACCTTCCAGGCCTCGAATCTCCGTTAGAGAAGTCATCCAAAAAAACCTTGCCCCGCTCGGGGACCGATTCTTCCTTTTACAAAGACTTCCCGCAAAGGAAAACCATTTTCTCAACTGGCTTGACCTGGAAAGATCAATGAACTCAAATAAAAATCTCAAACAAACACGGTCATGGCGGCGTTGAGTGTAAACTCGCTACACAGACAAAGATACTTACAAATCAGCTGAAACAAACAGCAGCGATGTGCAACACAAGCTTAATAGCTTAAGTAAATCATTAAAGATCCAAAATGTATTTATTTTCTAATATATTTGATAGAATCCAGTTTACATTTTTCTCTGGTATCCATGTTCTTTTCTTTTTTCCATTTTCTTTTTTTTAGTCATTTGAATTTCGAATATTTTTGCTCCAATCCATTTTTGCCAGTTAGCTTCAAACTAAACATGTAGTGCAGTAAAACAGTTCTATAATTGCATTAACACGTTTAATTTTGAAGACAAAGTAAATTATTTAAAATTAGCAACAATAGTCAGATTATTTAAAATTTAGCATTTCACGTAAAAATTACAATAACGGTATCTATATAAAGATATTTCACATTCAATAACTTCCTTAGTGGTCAGAATGTAATTAAATTGCAATAATAAAAATATTTAAAATTAGCACTTCACTTAAAAATGAAGATAACTGTACTTATATAAGGATATTTCACATTCAATAGTTACCTTAGTGGTTAGAATGTAATTAAATTACAATAATCAGAATATTTAATATTAGCACTTCACTTAAAAATGAAGATAACTGTACCTATATAAGGATATTTCACATTCAATAGTTAGCAAAACTGGTAAGTAAAAATAAAGACTCGGCTGGTAATAATTTGGCTGCAGGAAAATAATGGGTTAATGAGGCGGGTGATATGGATGGTGACAGATGATTCGCTGGCTGAACGTAGCCTAAATTAAAGAGCCAGGTCTTTATACGCCCGTCAAACGAGGCAATTGGAATTTTGGGAAATTTAGCAAAACAACAAAAAAGACTATTATGGCATAAAAATACTGGATACAAAGAAAAGGAATCGGATTTATAACGTTTTTAAAAAAATGTAAATAATATGATATTCTCGAAAGACAGGATGGCTAAAGCTGTAGTTTTAAATTGAAAAGAGTTCGTGGGCAAGTGTCCGCTTTGTTTTAGGCGGACCCAATAGCTCGCTGAACTCCTTTTCTCACTTGGAGAGCCCACTGGATGCGGACTCTAATTCTCCGACGATGGTGAAGAATCCCGCGGAAAACGCGGCAGTGTCTCGCCGGTCCGGCACCCACAAGTGTCTTCCGGAATCCTTCCGGCTCAGGCGGTCCGGGGACGTGGTTTTGTTTTTGCTCCAATAATGTATTAATAGCACTTGCTATATAATGTTTGAATGCAAAGATCTAGAGAAATAAATCGCACTTCACCACGATGCAACTAAGCAAATTATAGCAAAACCCCCAGACAAAACCAGAATATCTGTTTTTCTTTAAAAAATCTCCCCGTAGCTCTGACACACTCAATCAAAAAAAATCCTCTTTTTTCCTTTTTGACAATCTGGAATACCTCAAAAATTCACATTCAAAATTAGCGCGAGTATTATCTCAATTTTATAACTGCCAGTCGTATTACAAAATGCGGACTGATATAAGCGCCATCTACCTGTAATGCCGTGAATCACAATGTACGCTTTTTTTATATATCAACCGTGACCTAGCCTTAGACCTCCCTTAGACACAGAAGTTCAGAAGTTCTAAAGAAAGTCGACAGATGTCGTACGGTAAACGTAGCGTCATGCTACAGTAGGTTTTATTACACAATAAAACGGAACGAGATTTTGTATTATATATCTAAATATATTAAAGGAGAAACTGACTGACTGACTGACATATCAACGCACAGCCCAAACCGCTGGTCCTAGAGATTCCAAATTTGGCACGTAGGTTCCTTATAAGGTCTAGGGGTGCACTAAGAAAGGATTTTTTCAAAATTCACCCCCTAAGGGGGTAAAATGGGGGTCCAAAGTTTGTATGGCGAATCAAGATTTGTTAGGTTATTTTATTCGAAACTTCACAGGAGTATTCCTAACGATAAATGAGTAAACACGTGTTTCAGGTTTTTTGAAAATTCAACCCCTAACAGGGGCAAATGTGGTCACAAAGTCTGAAAATCAACATGGGTATCGTATCCTTTTTGAGTACTTATAGTACGCGGGCGAAGCCGCGGGAAAAGGCTAGTAATAATATAATAATTTTATTTTACATACTATCGAAATAAAATGTTCTTTAATAATTACAAATTAATACTATCATCAAATAAAATAATTAATCACATAGTTCCACCGGCTCTTACTAGACGGCGCTACGTGACAGATCTCAAATATATTTTAAAATAAATATTTTTGAAGTTATGTAAAAAAGGCGAAATATTACGATCCCCAAATACAGGGGCGAAACAACTTTTTAATGTTTTTTACTCGGTCCCTGTTGTCCTAGGGACATATTGTTACTGTTTCATAGAAAATGTTTGGTCATCCAAGAGACGTAGTCAATTATTATTATGATCATGCATGAGACGAACTTTAAAAAAACCGGCCAAGAGCGTGTCGGGCCACGCTCAGTGTAGGGTTCCGTAGTTTTCCGTCCGTCACAGTAAGTGTCCCCACTTAAGAGTTTTTGAAAGCACATCATTTCATTGTGATTTTGTAGAAATTACATGTACAATAAACACCTGCTTGTACGGTTAAATTACAAACTTAGTTAAGAAATTATTTTGTATTTTTTTTTCAAAAACTATTCAACCGATCAAGTTCAAAATAATTTTCCTAGAAAGTTTTTTATAAAGTTCTACTTTTGAGATTTTTTTCATATTTTTAAAACTTATGGTTCAAAAGTTAGAGGGGGGGGACGCATATTTTTTTACTTCTGGAGCGATTATTTCCGGAAATATTTACATTATCAAAAAATGATTTTACTAAACCCCTATTCATTTTTAAATATTATTTCCGGAAATATTTACATTATCAAAAAATGATTTTACTAAACCCCTATTCATTTTTAAATACCTATCCAACAATATATCACACGTTAGGGTTGAAATGAAAAAAAATCACTCCCCACTTTACGTATAGGGGAGGTACCCTAATAAAACATTTTTTTCCCCTTTTTATTTTACCACTTTGTCGGCGTGATTGATATACATATTAGTACCAAATTTCAGCTTTCTAGTACTAACGGTCACTAAGATTATCCGCGGACGGACGGACGAACGGGCAGACATGGCGAAACTATAAGGGTTCCTAGTTAACTACGGAACCCTAAAAACACCGTCTTTGTGTGATGTACGGAACCCTCGGAGTGCGAGTCCGACTCGCACTTAGCTTGTTTTTTGTTAACACTTGAAAGGCTGCGAGTTAAAAAATAAAATCATAAGACTAGACCATCATTTTTGGGTCGGCTGAGAATGTAGAAACACCTGGACATGTAGGCGCAACTAATATAACAATTAGCACTTTAATAGTAGTTTATGTAACCGTTACGTAATAAGGGTCCTTAAAACATGAGTCTTTTATGAAACGAGCCGCACGCGTGTTTCATAATAAGATCACACGAGTGTTTTAAGGCCTAATTACGCACAGTTGCATACACTGCTTTATCTACACTCATATTATTTATTAACCGACTTCCAGATTTCAAAAGAGGAGGTTCTCAATTCGGCGTGTATGTTTTTTTTTATGTTTGTTACTCCATAACGTCATGTCTGAACCGATTTTGAAAATTCTTTTTTTGATTGTAAGTATATATATACAGATTGGTCCCGTTTTTGTCAAAACGCAATTCTGATGATGGGATCCATGAGGAATCGAGGGAACTCCTCAAACCTTAAAGGCATACATATAGTGATTTTTATATTTTTATCAACAAATCCATCATTTTCATTCAAAAGAGTGACATTTGATGAAGTGGAACTGCTGATGATGATCAGAACGGAACTCTTCAACGACGCATAGTTCAGGTTTGGCGATTTGTCCTCTCCACTGCGTTTGTTAAGCAAGTTATTTCATTGTATGGAATCTAAGTGCACCATCTACAATACAATAATGCTTCACCGGCGACCCCCATGGAAGTCGGTTTTTTTTTCTTAAAAATTATCCTTAATGCCGTATTCCGAAACCATAGAATGGCCGCCATTGCACCGCCATGGCCAACTCGATTGTGCCGGCGGTCGCGCGGGCGCGTGTCGGCCGCCGCGCGGGAGCGTACAGGTGTACATTATGTTATCAAAACTTATAAGTTATAACACATCAATAGTTGAGCATGTAAAGTTAAAATTACGTTACTGCCACACATAAAAAGCTTATCATAGTAAAATCGGTTGTGGTAATGCTAGCCATTGCCTACCGTTTTTGAACACGTTTTAGAGGGCTTACAATGTGAGTGTAGATAAAATTGCATTACACCTGTATTTAGCACGCTGTAAACTATTACTTACGTAAATGATAGGCAATTGTTGTGTTGAGTAATATTTCGGTTGACTTTACTTGGAAGAATAGGCCATCGCGTTAATTTACACTTTGTAATACTTACTTTGGATTTAGTTTATTTACTATGTTAAGGTATACTTTTACAGAGTTTTGTCATATTTAAATGTTATACGAGGTTACCGTAAAATGGGGTGAGTAGGGACAAAAGCGAAGTTTTATTTATTATCTGTCGATTAATTTCATAATTTTAATGATAAAAACAAAACAGTGAGAAATCCTACCTCACCCCGTAGTCGGGGTTGGTAGGGATAGCAATAAGGTGAGTTGGGAAAAATTCTAGGATTGACATTTTTGGATTATGAACGTTGCAATAGTTTGACTTGTTAAGAGAATATTTTATTTGCGAAGCGATTGAACAACCTTGGTCTAAAAACACCAACTAGCCCCTCTAGTATCTCTTCTCTCCTCATTCCTGAACCAACTACCCACGTCACCCCTTCTTACGGTATACGGTTTTTATACGTTATATGTAAGGTCAGGTGGGTTACCGTGGGTAAGAGGAACTCCCGGGTAAGCAAAATACTTGTATGGAATTTTTGTACTGTTTCAATTTTTCCAAAACAAAATATACTATGTTTCCCTTGCCTGGCCTGCGGCGCCTGACCTTACAAAATATAACTAATAAGTAGGTCAGTTAGGTATTCATCGTGAAAATGGGTGACATTGTTTAAAAAAATCTAGACAAAGGTTACCTGTTTCCACTGTCCGTAAGGTAGTGAAATGAAATGAGATATTTATTGATAAAATTATAAGTAATTTTACATGTCATTTATATTAAGATATTTAGGTTAAGTAGGTATACATTGTCTATTTAATGTTTGCAGATATACATTACTGCAGTTTTGTTACTGTAGGTTACATTTACATTACAATGGCTGACTCTGACTAGTGACCCTGTGTGGCCCTGCCTACGAAGCAGGAGGTCCCGGGTCGAATCCTGGCGAGGGCATTTATTTTTGTGTAATGTAATAATAGCAATAATACATGGCTTATAATTTTTTTGCATTTTTAAAATGTATGTTTGCTAATTATTCGAAGACGGCTGGAACGATTAGGAAAATTCTTTTTTTGGAAGAGTAAGTACCTACACTTAACAGTTGGTCAAATTGGTTGCTTTTATACTTTATCGTGCCATGCCACGTCACGGTAAAACTATGGTTTCCAGGCTACAGACTTTACACTGAAGTCTATAGCTTATGGTCGATTATGAATGAAACCATAGAGTTTTACCGTGACGTGAAAAAAAATTCTCCTACTTATTCTTAGTCGCTTTACGATTCCAATTAAGCCCTTTAACGGATCACCAGTATTTTTGTTTCATTCTGTATATCACGCTATCCTGCGACAATTTGCTGCAATGATAGGCCGGCTGGTAATTTAATTAATATTTATATGCAATAACTAGAAAATAAATAAAATTAAAATAGGTTTTTTTTCTGACCATATGACATCTATTTTCAGTTTTAAATATATAGTAGTGTAACTACTTAAAAAAAATGATTTGCTTCAAGATTTAAAATAGGTACGTTAATTACATGTCAACAACATTAAATTTTAAGTAAAATGTACGTAAAGGTCACAACATAAATAAATATGCGGTCGATTTCAATAAAAATGTATCGTCGCGGTGGCAGGGCTAAAGTTGTGAAATATTCAAGGTCACGGCTTGGAGTATGGATGGTACAAGGAGGAGGAAATCTAAGTGTCTGTTAGATAAACTGATGGCGCCACAATGATATTAAATTTGATTAAATTAATTTTGATTAAAACAAAATAATCCATACATATAAACAAAATAATTATTTGCGGAGAAGAAAAATATCTGAATATTAATTTTATTTAGAATGTCATATAAGTATTAAATATCAGTAATTAATTTCAAACGCACAAAGATATGAAAGATATGTGACATATCAAATGTAAACCAACTATTTAATGTTGTTTACTCTGTCCCCGTTGTCCTAAGGACATCATGTTACGGTTTATAATATGGTCAAGCGTGATCAAACTTAAAAAAACACCCTTAAATTTCTGCAATGTAAGGCACCTTCGGAGCGCGAGTTCGACTCGCACTTAGCTTGTTTTTTGTTAACCCTTGAAAGGCTGAGAGTTAAAAAATAAAATCATAGGACTAGACTAGACCATCATTTTTGGGTCGGCTGAGAATGTAGAAACACCTAGACATGTAGACGTAACTAATATAACAATTAGCACAGTCAAATTGCATTACAACTGCATTTAGCACGTTGTAAACTATTACTTACGTAAATGATAGGCAATTGTTATGTTGAGTAATATTTCGGTTCACTTGACTTGGAAGAATAGGCCTTCGGGTTAATTTACACATTGTAATACTTACTTTGGATTTAGTTTATTTACTACGTTTAGGCATACTTTTTCTAAGAGTTTTGTCATATTTGAATGATACACGAGGTTACCGTGAAATGCGGTGAGTACGGACAAAAGCGAAGTTTTATTTATTATCTGTCGATTAATTTCATCATTTTAATGATAAAAACAAATCAATGAGAAATCCCAACTTAACCCGTAATTAGGGGTGGTAGGGATAGCAATAAGATGAGTTGGGAAAATTTCAAGGATTGACATTTTTGGATTATGGACGTTGCAATAACTTGACTTGTTAAGAGAATATTTTATTTACGTAGCGATTTAACAACCTTGGTCTAAAAACACCAACTCGCCCCTCTAGCATCTCTACTCTCCCCATTCCTGAACCAACTGCCCATGTCATCCCTTCTTACCCCGTCTTACGGTATATGGTAATATGTAAGGTCAGGTGGGTTACCGTGGGTAAGAGGAACTCCCAGGTAAGCGAAACACTTGTATGGAATTTTTGTAGTTTCAATTTTTTCTAAACAAAATAAACTGTTTCCCTTACCCAACCTGCGGCGCCTAACCTTACAAGATATAAGCAAAACTAATGAGTAGGTCAGTTAGGTATTCATCGTGAAAATGGGTGACATTCTTTAAAAAAATCTAGACAAAAGTTACCCGTTTCCACTGTCCTTCAGTAAGGTAGTAAAATGAAATGAGATATTTATTGATAAAATTATAATTAATTTTACATGTCATTATATTAAGATATTTAGGTTAAGTAGGTATACATTGTCTATTTAATGTTTGCAGATATACATTACTGCAGTTTTGTTACTGTAGGTTACATTTACATTACAATGGCTGACTCTGACTAGTGACCCTGCGTGACCCTGCCTACGAAGCAGGAGGTCCCGGGTCGAATCCTGGCGAGGGCATTTATTTTTGTGTAATGTAATAATACCAATAATACATGGCTTATAATTTATTTTGCATTTTTTAAATGTATGTTTACTAATTATTCGAAGACGGCTGGAACGATTAGGAAAATTCGTTTTTTGGAAGAGTAAGTACCTACACTTAACAGTTGGTCAAATTGGTTGCTTTTATACTTTATTGTGCCGTGCCACGTCACGGTAAAACTCTATGGTTTCCAGGCTACAGACTTTACACTGAAGTCTATAGCTTATGGTCGATTATGAATGAAACCATAGAGTTTTACCGTGACGTAAAAAAAATTTCTCCTAAAAGATAAAAAGATAAAAAAGTAGTTAGTCGCTTTACGATACCAATTAAGCCCTTAAACGGAACACCAGTATTTTTGTTTCATTCTGTATATCACGCTATCCTGCGACAATTTGCTGCAATGATAGGCCGGCTGGTAATTTAATTAATATTTATATGCAATAACTAGAAAATAAATAAAATTAAAATAGGTTTTTTTTCTGAACATATGACATCTATTTTCAGTTTTAAATATATAGTAGTGTAACTACTTAAAAAAATTGATTTGCTTCAAGATTTAAAATAGGTACGTTAATTACATGTCAACAACATTAAATTTTAAGTAAAATGTACGTAAAGGTCACAACATAAATAAATATGCGGTCGATTTCAATAAAAATGTATCGTCGCGGTGGCAGGGCTAAAGTTGTGAAATAATCAAGGTCACGGTTTGCAGTATGGATGGTACAAGGAGGATAGAAATCTAAGTGTCTGTTAGAAGGCGATAAACTGATGGCGCCACAATGATATTAAATTTGACTAAATTAATTTTGATATTAAAAAATTTCATCCATACATATTAACAAAATAATTATTTGCGGGGAAGAAAAATATCTTAATATTAATTTTATATAGAATGTCATATTAGTATTAAATATCAGTAATTAATTTTAAATGCTCAACTATACCTAGCGCCACCCGGAGATATTTGGAACTATTGTTTAGTGCTTACCGCTGGACACTTTTTCGACCGTTTTACTATAAGAGAGACCGATCCTCCTTGTACCACCATAGCTTGGAGCATAAAATTATAATTTTATGACATGTTATGGTTTAGCTTATTAGCAGACAGTGTGGCTATATAATGTCCAAGAACGATCCTCTTTGGATATCAGTTTATGGAAGCGTATAAACTTAATACTTATTTTTAATATTACTACCTACTTTTATTTTAAAAAGGTATTAATGTGATTTTACTCATTGGGTAACGTATTTTCGATATCAGTTTAAAGTTTTCTGATACCTGTTATATTTACGATAGCGTCGCCTGGCTCCGTTTAACGATTACACCCTGTATTGATAACAAATATTATATTAATAATAACTACGTTTCTACAGTTTACGAAAAAAACATATTTCTCCGATCATTTTATTAAAATAAAAAGAGTTTATTATGATATAATAAACCGAACAGGTAGACGACATTATTAAATTAGGTTATATATTCACCGGTATCTAAGTTTACAGACGATCAACTTTAGTTTTATTTTTAACAAGTACTTGTTAGGAGAATAATTTAAATTAATATTGTTAAAAAAGTCAGTTTAAAACAGTGCATTAGGTGCATTTCAATCATCATTACTGTCAATAAACACCACAGAAAAAAAAACAATATTGTGAGAAACAGTTATTTATGTTGATCATACTATCCCATTTTGGCCGGTTGTACCTTGCCTATTCGGAAGAAAAAAAATCAAAATTAATCCACCAAAAAAATATAGATACTTATCTAATTATCGATTTTATATACATAATTCTATATAATCTACAGAGGAGGACAGCCGGATTTACGGACGATTTATTTTATAAGAGAGCTTTTTTTCCCAACCTGATTCCGGTCCAGACACTAATGTCATTATTTATGTACCCGTCCTACCCTATGTATATGAAGGATGAGTAGAGAAATAATTTCATTATAACTGTCAGTTTCTGGGGGCCTAAACGGAGACGACGCTTCGCTCGCTTTACTTCCTCGGTCAATAATTCGAACACTGAACAGGGCGCGATTCGACATGCCAAACTGTGAAACGTGGATGTCACACTTGTATCGCTAATGGATAGAGTGATATCCATCTGTCCACACGTGTCCACACCTAAGTGTCAAGCTGTCAGTAGGTCTCGCTAGAGCGTTTTGTCTATGGCTATGGCCACCATTTTAGATATCACTCTTGAGTGATTCCACCCCAAATTTCAACTGTTACAAAAGTGTGATATCATAGTTGTCTCGCAAGCGACTGTCAGTTATGCCATGTTGAACCGGGGCCCAGGCTTCATTTTCATCACGTTTTTACATCGACATATATATTCATCCAAGCGTTTTTACTATAAAACTCACCTCGTTTGTTTGGCTAGTTTGATTAAGAAAAATTATTAATTTTAATTGGATTATAGCTTTTATGACATGTTTTAGACCCGGACTTATTAAAACAAACATCAAAATACTTATAAAGTAGCATTAATTAATTTATACTAAATTGCCAAACTCGTTGACATTTTCCTCTCAATTACGCAAAATCATTGAAAGGCAAAAAAGACAATTAATATACATATTATTATTGAATAAATTATGTAAATGAAGAGCTTCTTGACACAGCAGAGGACATTTTCAACATATAAAAAAATGGAAACTACATCTAAAAATATATGTATGTAGAGTATGTCGTAAAGTCTAGATATTATAATTTGGAAGTCTAATTTGTAATTTACATCATTTCTTTTTTTCCTTTATTATTATTATATATGTTAAGGGTGTGCAACGCGCCCAGGAGTTGCATTGCAAGCGTCGAGTTGTCTGTAGGTTACGCGCCTCCTTTTTAGGGTTCCGTACCTCGAAAGGAAAAAACGGAACCCTTATAGGATCACTTTGTTGTCCGTCTGTCTGTCTGTCTGTCAAGACCATTTTTCTCAGGAACGCGTGGAGGTATCAAGCTGAAATTTATATCAAATACTCAGGTTTATTGTCCCTTGGAGCTGTGAAAAAAATCAAACTTAAAAGCCAACGCAATCAAGAGGTACAGTCGTTTATGCTGCAAATTTTAGAGTTTTCGGCACTCGCAAAACCTACGGGGTACTTCCCGTGAACTCAGAAACTTGAAATTTGGCACGAAGCAACGTCATATAGCATAGACAATGGAAAAATTATAAAAAGTAGAATTTTTTAGTAAAATCATACAAAAAAATATTTTTTTCAATTTTGAACTTACTACCTTTTTCCTCGTAAACTCGTGGAGGTATTATAATGAAATTCATGTCAAATACTCAGGGCTATAGGACCTTTCAGATGTAGCAAAACCAAACTTTTATGTCAACGCAATCAAAAGAAATAGCAATTATAGTCGCATATTTTGAAACTGAGTACTCGCAAGAAACTCAAAACCTAAAGGGTATTTCCCGTAAACTCAGAAACTTGAAACTTGGCACGAAGATACTTCATATAGCACAGACAAAGGAAAAATTACGAAAAGTAGACATTTTTAGTAAAATCATACAAAAAATATTTTTTTTAAATTTTAAACTTACTGCCTTTTTCCTCGTACACGCGTAGAGGTATTAAATTGAAATTCATATCAAATATTCAGGTCTATAATACCTACCTACCTTACCTACCTTTAAGCTGTAACAAAATAAATTTTCTATGTCAATGCGATGGGTGAACTTACTTTTCTTCTTTTACTTATATACCTACAGGTTTGTACGGAACCCTCGGTGCGCGAGTCCGACTCGCACTTGGCCGGTTTTTTTACACACATAATCACCCCGGTAGCTTAAGATTGCCCCTTCCCCTCAAAGGTTTAAATTTAAACAGGAGGCCCAAAAAAAAGAAGGTACGTCGAATAAGATATACGCACATTCAACACAAGTTATCTCCAAAAAAATCCTTCTATTCTAAAATCCTCATTATGTTCCCTAAATTTCATGTTTTTCCATATTTTTAGTCGTCGGGTTCAAAAGTAAGGACACATTTTTTGGACTTTCTGAGCGATAATTTCTGAGTATACGTATAAGAAGGTACTTAAAAAGGTAGGTACAGTAAAATGGGGTGAGTAGGGTGAAAACTGAAATTCAAACCTCGATAACATATTATTTTTACATATGAAAACTGATTAATGGTGTATATAATAAGTGTTCCGGACGTTTGTATTTTAGTTTTTATTTTATTTTGGGTAGTTCCATTTCATAACTTTGACGATAAAAAGGAAAACCCACCTCACCCCGTAGTGCCTCGTATTTGGGGTGAGAGGGGTTTTCATACAAGAGTGATTTTGGAAGATTGTTGGCTCGATTTTTTTTATTATGCGTATTACTATAGCTCCATTTTAAATTGGAATACATTATTTTTGTAGCAGTAGCCTTAAAATTCCTTCTCACCCCCCTCTCAAACCTTCTCTCCCCATTCATAACCCACCTCTCCCCTCGAAACCTACTCACCCCGTTTTACGGTACTCAACTTCACATGTAAACCTATTCGCCGCCTCAAACGTTTTTGGTAAAAATGAAACTTTAGCGATAGTGTTAATATGTTGCAATCATACCTACTAAACCATGATTTCCTCACCTTTGACAGATATTTCCCAAGCGACGGTTCTTTTGTAGATGTTGGTGTGGGACGATTTATCAATGACTATTAATATGAAGGTTATTGACTATTTAGATCTAATTAGATTGTAAGTGATCTACATAGTTACAATAAAATTTTCTAGTTCACCACCACCCTAGTTCTAAACCTAGACTTAAACAAAACTCCAGCATTAGTATAAGAATTCAGTAAGTAGAATAAGAAGACAACAAACAAAATAAACAAGAATCGAGAACTGCAATTGAAGACTGCCTAACCTAAACATATGATTTTTATTTGTGTCGTGCATGGCTATGGAGACTGGGGGCTCTGGGATTGTTCAGGGAATTAGGGCGTCATTTGTGAGAGCGTTTGCGAAGCTCGCTTCGGGTCGCATCTGGTTCAGCAGGTCTACATTGTCATTGCTGTTTAGCGGGGAAATGCGGCGGGAATAAGGCCAGTCGTCATTGTACAGTCACCGGCAATAGTATCTTCCTACACGAAGGCCGCAAAAATATGTGACACGCTCTTATTTGGAGGGCCATAAGAGCGTGTCATATATTTTTGCGACCTTCGTGTAGGAAGATACTATTGCCGGTGACTGTACACGATTTTATACGAAATATACTCGTGAGAATAGTTAAAAAGCGCTAGTGGTCTGGCGGGAAGACGTCAGACTTTCAATCCGGAGGTCTCGGGTTCAAACACCGCACGGCTTGTACCAATGAGTTTTCGGAACTTATGTACGAAATATCATTTGATATGTACCCATCGTGATGAGAGGCGAATGCGACGGGAGGCCTTTGCCCAGCAGTGGGATACAATATAGGCTACGGAAAAAAACAAACCTACCAGTCGCTTTTCGCTGAAGGAACAAATCGTGAGGAAACCGGAACTAATTCCAACAAGGCCTAGTTGGGTTGGGAGGTCAGATGGCAATCATTTTCGTAAAAACTAAAAGTGCTTATGCCAATTCCTGGAATTAGGTTAATGAGCATACGAAAGCGCTCTTAAGTTTCAGAATAAAACTTAACTCGCAGAAATTGGCAGCCATCAGGTAAGTCTAAGTAGCTCAGTTGGTAAGAGCGATGGGCATGTATCCCAACGTTGCGAGTTCGAGTCTCGCCTGAGGCAGATATTCCTACTTTTCCTTTATTTTAAACATTGTGGTATCGATATTAAAAATAATAATTGTAAAACTTAACTTTCAATATGTGTAACTTTGAATAGCAAATATGAAACGTTTGTCGAGAAGAAACCAGAGCAAGGGCTCATAGGCTGCATTGGCCGCTTTTCATGAGGGCTGCGCACATGTCCGTCTCCTTAACAGTATAAAATAAGGCTTAATAAACGTATTGATTTAGATGTTTCAAGTTAACGGATCAGATGATAAAATAATGATGAATACGAAATCGATGAATATGTAACTGGAGGTGCGGCGACTGATATTGATGAATATTGATGAATGGCTAATTTTGAAGTAAAGGTCATTGTACAAATAGGCCCGTGAAAATATTAAAATATGTACAACCTTGTCATGTTGAAATTTGCTACTGAGAATGCCATTATGGAATTTATGAATCCATACTTAATATTATAAATGGGAAGGTGTATGTGTGTGTTTGTTTGTCCGTCTTTCACGGCAAAACGGGGCGACGAATTGACGTGATTTTTTTAAATAGAGATAGTTGAAGGGATGGAGAGTGACATAGGCTACTTTTTGTCTCTTTCTAACCCCCCACTTCCACTTCCAAATGGGGGGTGGAAGTTTGTATGGAGCATTCCGCAATTTTCGAGGTAGAAAGCTAAAAATTGGTATGCGGACTATTTGTGACTAACAAAAAAATCGTGCATCATTTTTTTTTGGAAATCGGCACCCACCTTACCTTAAAAGAGGGGGAGAAATTTTATATGGGACTTTTCGCAGTTTTCAAGGTAGGAAGCTAAAAATTGGTACACAGACTTTGTTACCAACGAAAAATACCTGCCTTTTTTTGGAAATTTTCCTCCAGCCCCTAAAATAGGGGATGGAAAGTGTGAGACTCCGCAAAATTAGTACAGGTTCTATGATACAAACGAATAATAAAATAATTTAATTAAAACATTAAATCTAACCATAAATCAATCAGCTTTTGAGAAAAAAAAAACAACATTGGAAAGATAAATAAGTGTTATATAACTTATATATATATATATATCATCACACACATATATATAGATGGCGCTGGTAGGTTTCTGAAACACGCTAACGTTGTGTGTTCTCTCTACCTGTACTTAAGTGCGGGCATCGGCCCGCGCTTCACACTATAGTGCATACGGTACGGTTTTAAATCAGGAAAGGGGAACAGTGTTACCCCGAATTTAACGCGAGCGAAGCCGCGGGCAAAAGCTAGTAGCATAATAAAAATGTTGATTTTGTCCCATTGACGTAACGGAGATGGTACGAAGCGTTGGTGTATAATACTATTATAATATGGTGGAGAAAGTGCAGTGCCTGCATATATACACGGTGCCCATGAGCATTGCGAGAGATTTTAACCACGCATTTCTGAGGTCAAAAGAATGAAAAAACATTATATGACTTTTGTTGTAAAACGCCAAAAAAAATTTTTTTTTTTAATTTTTTTTTTTCGAGTTTTTTGGAATGCTGTTCTACATAAAAAGTAAATGTCATTAGAAAAAAGTAACGGAAAAAGTAAATTGCTACATTTTTTCTCGTAAAAACTAGTCCATGAAAAGTGTTTCTTAGGTCTTTGATATCAGTCAATAAGAGATGTCTAGACTATGCCCCATACCGGTGAGATCGCCATCAAAAAATCATTTTACACTGAGAAACAATTCAAAATGCAATTTTTTGTAAGTAGTATTTACTCTGAAACTATGGCGAATTTCGGAAAAGTTTAAAGGACATTTTGTTCTCTAAATATGATCATGAATACACTGTTAAAGTCTCTCGCAATGCTCAGGGGCACGTTGTATAACCGCAAATAAAAGGCCATTATGACTTCTCACAGAAAGGAACGGTTGGTCATGGAGCAAAGGTCTCAAACACTTTTGATTACGGCCATATCTAGGGCAATAGTGCCCCTACAGGGCTCGGTTCGACATGCCAAACTGTGAGACGTGGATATCACACTTGTATCGCTAGTGGATAGAGTGATATCCATCTGTCCACACGTGTCCACACCATGAAGTTATCATTTTAAACTGGAGTATACTCTTCGGTCACAAAGTGAGGCCGAAAGAGAGGGTTATCTAGGGGACTGTGTTTCGTTTTGACTAAGGAGGTAATGACGTCATCAGACAATCAAAATGTCAATATGTGTCAAATGTGACAAGTTTGTAACGAGTGCGAGTGAGACACCGCCCCTACTATTATGCTCTCTATCGGACCGGTTTTACAACTTTTTACTTATTACCTAAACGACTGTTTTGCTCGGTAATAAGGTTCAACTGTGGTTAGGGAAGTAGAGCAAGAGTTATGTCCGGTCTCTCTCTTGGTCCGTGGTCCACACCTAACTGTCAATCTGTCAGTAGGTCTCGCTAGAGCGTTTTCTCTATGGCTAATATGGCCACCATTTTAGATATCACTCTTGAGTGATTCCACCCCAAATTTCAACTGTCACAAAAGTGTGATATCATAGTTGTCTCGCAAGCGACTGTCAGTTATGCCATGTCGAATCGCGCCCAGGCCTACGCATGAAATCACAGAGATGTTTTTACAAAGCCCGCACATTTATTTAAAAAAAGCGCTTATTTGAGTAACTATAAAGTCTATTTTTGTTTCAGTTGCTGCTGCTGAGCCTATGCCAGTGTCAAGAGGAGATTTTGAGAAATGACTTCGAGGGACCGAATGAGGATGGCTCCTACAAGTTCGCTTACCAAACACGTGAGTATGGTTTTAGCATTGAATAACTCACAAAGATCATATAATAGTCACAGTGTGTAAACAAAGGGGTTTGGGTAAAGTTGGCGGCCACTCATGAGTTGTAATTTTTGAAAGAGCAATTCAAAAGAAACTTATTTTATTATGTAGTACATATAGCTAAATAATATCGGGGCCGAGATATCACACTTTACAGTTTCATAGTAAAAACTCATAATTCTTGTTGAAATGTATTGGAATGAGTAAAAACTACTACTTTCTTTGTTATTTTATTACTATATTATGTGTGTTCTTTAACCTTTTCCATGCCAATGACTCATACATATATCGGCACCGCAGGTCCAACGCCATCGACTTATTTATAGGTCATAGACCACAGAGTAAAATAAACCTACTTGCGCATGCATAAAGTTCAATTTCAGTTTTGACATTTCGGTGACGTGGCGTCAGGATGACAATTTTTACGTTTGACATGGCGTCGAAAAGGTTAATAAAGGTAAAAAAACAATACGTACATATCTATTTGTAATAACGGGACTTAACCGCGTATATATTTCCAAAAATTACCTTCGACGTTTCGAGGACGACATTGTCTCCGTGGTCCCGAAGAAAGACTGGCTCCAGTTGACATCAACATCTTCTAGCCGCGCGAGTTTTTCGAACTACCCGCACTTGGTCTTGATTATCAACTTGAACGTTTTGCACACTAGGGATGTCACTCGGTCGACATACAACACTCACAATGTCCGGCTTTCGAACCGGCGGTATTCGTTGACGCTTACATTTACTAATGACAGGATTCCATGTAGATGAGATCCTAAAACCATCGTCCCGATTGAAATTGCAGTGTTTTTTGATTTCAATGGCTTCACGAACTTTTCTACTGTAAAACCGACGATCCGTAGAAAGGATTTTAGGATTATGAAGCTCAATCCAATGGTCCGGTCCTGACTCCAGTAAATGCTCAGCAACGGCAGACTTGTTCACCTGACGATTTTTGACAGCTGCTATATGTTCCTTGACTCTTTCTGCTATTGTTCTTTTCGTTTGTCCGATGTAGGAACTACCACAACTGCAATCGATCTTATAAACGCCAGGTGACTGAAAAGGGATAACGTCCTTAAGTCCCCTTAAGTCCTTAAGTCGTCTTAAGTTAACGTCGGGTTAAGTCCCGTTATTACAAATAGATATGTGTAAAAACCGTGAAAGTTTAAATCAGTGTTCAATACGTACATTTTCGGTAGTCATAACATTGTTGATTATCCAACCAAATACAAAACCGCTGGGATCTGTCATTGAACGAACTGACTCTAACCTACATTATTTGGTCTCGCGTTGTTCGCGTATGTGTTATTTTTTTTGTGTTGCGCCGCCCTCTCGACTTCTTCTAGGTCCGGGAGCTCACCCCTTGCTCCCGAGCCTCAGCTCTCACCCTGTACCTCTCCGCCAGCACCTGAGCATCCAGCTCCCACGGCGGGGTACCGGCGAGGAGGCACACCGCGGCAAAAGCTGTGGTGCAGTAGGTCCTTGCTGCCCGCTGCGCCACTATCCTTTGGGGCCGACGGAGCAAAGGTTTTGTTCTCTCCGTCAGCCGGTCCACCCATATTGGTGCACCATACAGAGCCATGCTCCTAAGCACACCCGCAAAAAGTTTCCTGCAGGAGCTGTTGGGTCCACCTACGTTGGGCAGCAAGCGCCCCAGAGCCGATGCAGCTCCCACTAGCCGAGGGGCGAGCCTCGCGAAGTGCTCACGAAATTGCCAACCTCTGTCCAGGATAAGGCCCAGATATTGAATGTGGGGCTTAACCCGGACAGCTTCCCCTCCGACGGTAATGGTTGTGTCAGGGCCCAACCGCCATTTGCCGAAGACGATCGCCTCCGTTTTTAGGAGGGACACCTTCAACTCGAGGAGCTCTATGCGACCGACAGTCATTGCCGTCGCTACGGCCGCTCTCCGAAGAGTTTCTTCGGGCCGCATTCCCCTCACGGCCACCATCGTGTCATCGGCGTAACAGATGGTGACCATGCGTGGCAGTTGTGTCCCTCTGACGGCCCAGTCAAACCCAATGTTCCATAAAAGGGGCCCTAACACAGACCCCTGTGGAACCCCGCATGCCATGCCGTGTGCGCGCCGCCCTAGTTTTGTTTCATAGAGCACTACCCGCCCAGTTAAGTAGTGCTCTATCGCCCGCCTTAGGTACAAGGGTACCCCGTGGTACCGAAGGGCCTCTCCTATCACCGGGTATGGGAGGGTGCCAAACGCGTTAGCGATGTCCAAGGACACCGCCACCACTCCCTCCCCTTGTCTCTCCGCGTGCTCCACGTGCCTCCTCAAAGCACTCACTGCGTCAATAGTTGAGAGCCCCCCTCGGAATCCAAACTGCCGATTGGAAAAGTTTGGTCCATACGTAGCCATGTGCTGCAGGATACGAGAGGACAAAATCCTCTCATACATTTTCGCCGTTTCGTCCAGCAGCACTAGGGGACGGTATCCCGACGGTGAGTCCGCCGGTCGGCCCTCTTTCCTCAGCAGCCACAATTTACCCTCCTTCCAGCACCTCGGGAAGCGCCCCGCCCTCAAACAGTCCTCAAAGAGGGTCTTAAGGTGAACCCCGAGGAGCTTCAGTGCTAGGAATAGCACCTTGCCGGGCACTCCGTCTGGTCCTGGGGCCTTCCGGCAGGCTCTCAACCGATCAACGGCGCGGTCCCACTCGGCCTCCGTGACTGCAGGCGCGTCAAATGGGGGTCCTTCTGGTCCATCACGCTCCGGAGCTGCCATGTGTGGGGGAGTGAATGATGGGTCCTCCGGTGGGAACAGGCCCTCGATAACTCTGCCAAGGAGCTCCGGGTCCATGGCCTCCGTAGAAGGGGATACCTTCATCTTGTTTCGGATCATTATATAAGGTCGCCCCCATGGGTTCCTGTCCAGACAAGACAATATACAAGGACTACAAGATCCAGACACTAGACGAGTTCATCGGCCAGCTCGCGCACAGGATGTTCGCCGCAGCCGACAACTCCCAACACCAGCTGCTGGAAGGGATAGCCCCCTTGCATACCCGCCCCCCAGATGCCCGCCGAACACGAGCCCAACCACGAAAGCTCGTGCCCACACAAGACTCCTGAGAAAATCCACCAAGCCGCAGAAAGGCCACCATGACCGCCAAGCCATGATGGCCACCAACCAGCCAATACGAAGAAGATGGTCGAGAGCGAGAGAGAAAATTCATGCCGATTTTAAAAATCGCGCAAGACAGCCCATGTCGTAGTTACGACACGCGACAGAGACAGCCACAGAGGGCTAAAAAGCCCTGAGAGGGCCTCCTCACGCCCCCCCCCCCCCCCCCCAGGGGGAGTGTAAGAAGAAACTGGTAGTAGTTCCTGTCCAATGTGTCCAGGAGCTCCTTCCACGCTTCGTCCTTCCTGTGGGCTATATTGACCTTGAGGGCCTCCCTTGCCTCCTTGAGGGCCACGCGAAGCGTTTCCTCCTCCTGCGCGGTATGCCTCCTCCTTCGACAGCGGCTGTAGGCGCGGCGGGCTCTGTTACTGGCGGTACGAAGCGCAGCAACCTCCTCCGACCACCAATACACTTGGCGCTTACCCACAAACCGCCTAGCCCGGGGCATTGCCGCATCGCACACCGCCGTCATGGTTGCTCTGAATCTTTCGGCCTTATCCTCTACATCGGCTCTGTCCACCGGAGGGGCACGCCAAGCTTTGATCATTGCCGCCTCATCTACCATTTCCCGATCAAGGGCGGATAGCGCCCACCTTGGGAAACCACCGGCCCTAGCACCTGCACCAGCACCAATTGGAGCAGTGGCTAACGCTGGGGAGATCCTCATCCGGATGTAGAGATGATCGGAGAGGGTCTCTACCTCCTCGAGGACACGCCAATCAGAAACACGTGCCGCAATGGCGGGGGTCGCAAAGGAGACGTCCACAATAGACCCTCCCATTCCAGCGCACGCACGTGTTTATCCGTCCCTGGTTTAGCGTGTCCAGCCCCATCGCTACCACCCAGTCATGGAGCTTGCCCCCCTTCGGATTCGTAGCGACACCACCCCATGCTTGGTTCTTGGCATTGAGGTCGCCAATCACCATCACCTGCGTTGGGGCAGCCCTACGGATGACGCCCTCAAGCGAGCCAAGAAATGTCTCAAATTCTCGCAGCGGCCGATTGGGTGAGAAATACACCCCAATAACCAGGATTTGTCCCCATTTAGCCGCCGCGAAACCTTGTCCTCTCTCGACTCCTGTTAGGGGAGCCAGGCTGCCCGCCGCAGGTACCACTAACGCCGCCGTCATATCCAACGACCCGTACCAATGCGGCCTCGGAGGGACCGCATACGGCTCCGCCACCATAACCATGTCAATGTGCCACTCTGCCATATGCTGCATGAGCAAGTCCTGGGCTCTGACAGCGTGGTTGGCATTGCACTGAAGAATTTCTAATTGGTGTGGCGGCATCAGCTCTCCATATCATTCTCTCCCTCGTCGGCCTGACTGGCACTTTCTTGGCTGCGCCCCGGGGCCCGTTCGGGGTTTAGCCTGCCTCTGGTCTGAGGTGGATTGCATGCCAGCCCACCCATTAAATGTCCGGCTGGGCGCTTTGCCTGGTGGCACGCAGCACAGAACGCAAGTTCCGCCGTGCACTCAGCTATTTTATGCCCCGGCTTACTACACCGGATACACAGATTGCCGCGGTCTACCGGTGACGGACACGTTGTTCTCGTGTGCCCCGTTCCCATACACCTGTAGCAGCGGAGCTGTGCCGGATCCAGGGCCTGCACTACCGCGCTTGACCATCCCACTGATAATCTTCCCCCAGCGTCCATCAGTCCATCACCCTTTTGGCCACCGTCGCAGGGCACTTGACGAGTGTCGACCCTGAGCCATTGAAGGAAGCGCGGATTGTGCCCACCTTCACTTCCGCCACACTGCACCCGCCCTTGGCCGCTATAGCCGCTGCCACGGCGTCTGGCGTTGCCGCCTCGTGCAGGTTTGCCACCCTCAGACCAGCCATTTTCACAGGCCTGTACACCCGTGCATAATCCCCTCTAGGGCCTCCAATCTCTCCCATAGACTGTCAGCTGCTCTCCCGTTATCAGCGTTGAGCACCTCTATTAAGCGGGCCCCGTCGGCAGTTTTGCGAAAATTAGTCGCCTACTGTCTCTTTAACCTGTCGGAGTTAGGTATATTCACTTGTCCAATAACATTGTTTGAAGGGCTATATCTTCGCTCCGATATTACTTACGGCAAAACTTATTTTTCAGATATGCTAGTCTAAGGTAGTGCTACAAAATAGTAGTAAAAAAAACGATGGCCGCTAAAAAAAAATGACGCCACTAGTCCATACAAAGTTACCCAAACCCCTTTCGCTTCAATGGGGGACGCCGGTGAAAGATTATTATAGTTGGTGCACTCTTAGACTCCTTATAATGAAATAACTTGCTTAACAAACACAGCAAAGAGGACAAATCGTAAACGTGAACCATGCGTGGTTGAAGAGTTTCGTTCTGATCATCATCAGCAGTTCCACTCCATCAAATGTCACTATTTTGAATGAAAATGATTGATTTATTAATAAAAATACAAAAATCGCTTTATGAATGCGTTTAAGATTTGAGGAATTCCCTCGATTCCTCATGGGTCCCATCATCAGAACTTGAGAAATGAAGTTGTTAGTGAGCCATATTTGTTTATCTTATTTTATTTTTCTTGACCTTTTGACCCTGAATTTAGGCCTCTCCTATCCTTTGGCACGCTACTGAGATCTTCAACGTACCAGCTAACTTAAAATAGATAGAATAGATCGAACACTAAACGTTATACGTATATTTTTTTCCGGTAGTGTTTAAACAATTATCGATAATCACACTTTCATGCTTATTATATTTATAATATTTTTTAAATTAGTTATAAAAAAATAAAAAATCACCTCGTTCTCAAGTGACCTCAAACAGCGCGTGACGTAACGTTAAATAAAAAAAATGACTACACCCCTTCGGTATGTTACTTAGTATAGTAGTATTGCTTGATATTAATATTAAAAACAACTCGGTTTTCTACATATCCAAGCAAATATCGTACCATGTTGTCATGATATCTAAAACATTTTTGGTTGGAAGTTGGAATGTGTTTCGGTATGACAGCGGTATTTAGTAGCATACCTACTTAACTTAGGTATTTTATTACGTATTTCAGAGGGCGGGATCTACCACGAGCAACGTGGTTCGTTGCAGGGACAAGAACCAGCGCTGGTGGTCGAGGGACAGTACCAGTACACGGCGCCTGATGGACAGGTAACCTCCCTTCTCATTATAGAGCTTTCCCGTTGGCATTCTAAGGGAGTCTATTCGACATGGCATAACTGACAGTCGCATGCGAGACAACTATGATATCACACTTTTGTGACAGTTGATTCACCTAACCACCTACGTCAAAATCAACAGGTCTCACTAGAGGAATTTCTCTATTGGCATGGGCGCCATCTTATTGTTTTGACGTTGACGTCAGTAAATTATGGGAATCCCACGTAAGGCATTTGTTTGCCTCTAGTAGGTAAAGAGAGCCTTGAAGCATTTTATGAAAACTCATTTGAAAGCGACATCTCTGAATGTCTTCTGAAACTAAATACGTGTATGAGTAAGTGTGTAAATCATACGTGTATTTTCGTGCTACAATACTAGGCTAGAATTAGGGTAGTCTACATAGACGGCTTACAAGCAATTTTTTAGATTTGACGATGCATTTTTGGGTGTAGCAACGATGACGAAACCTGGGCTTTGGGTAAAAGATATGTGACAAATATAACATATTGAATAAAAATGACTGGTATGAATGATTTTAAGATTTCTTGTAACCAATAAATGTTTTTGTCACAAGAAATAAAACAATATATTGACTTGTAAACCGACCACGTAGATCCAATATTATGTAGAATAGGTTTAGTGTAAATAAATTATAATATCAAGAATACAACCTTGATATCTATCTCACGTGTTTATATCGAGACCCGAAAAAGGGAATGATTACAAAATTATAACTAGTGTATGGTTAATAAAGTTGTATCTTGAGCGTTGCGGGGGGCACTAGAAGCAAACAAACTGCTGCCGAGAGTATTACATTTTTCACCACGCCACGGCAAAAAAATACAAGCTTAGGTAAATACATAAAACAAAACAAATTAATTCTGCCAAATATTTATGGTTCAAAATCATCGTTCTATAACGTAAAGTAATAACTGTTCTCCCTTGTGAAAAAAAAAAAAACAATTTTACTGACGCTTTAAAAAAATCAAGATAGGCGGTGGTGCTGATGTGGTGAAAAAGCATTCACACCCAAGAAAATAATTTTAATAAGAAAACCGAACTACTAATAATATAATTATTTAATTTTGCAATGTTTCTGTCTGTTTTAATACCTACTTATAGTGCTGCAGTCTTTGTTACGTCAACGTCTATGGAAAGTTTGAGGCATTTCAAAAACATCATAAAAGAAATTAAATTCGAGAAATAAATGAATCTTACACAAATCGAACTAGGCCCACAGTAAGCTCAGTAAGGCTTGTGTTATGGGTACTAGACGATATAAATATATATTTGATAAATATGGATAAATACTTAAATACATCGAAACCATCAACTCAGGAACAAATATCTGTGAGAAACACACAAACAAATTCCCTGGCCAGGATTCGAACCCGGGACCTCCTGCTTCGTAGGCACTGCCACTACCGACTGCGCTAGGAGGCCGTTATTTCTATCGGTAGCCTGGTAGTCAGTGCCTTAAAGCCCTTAAAGGATTGTTTGACATTTGATACTTCACGCAGATAAACATAGTAGAAAAATGGAGCAACAGTATAGTAATTATCAAAACAAACTCTGGTAGCCTGGCGGCCAGACGCCCGACTTACGCTCTAAGGATCGCGGGTTCAAACTTGGCTCCTACTACTGCCTTCTAACTTAACTAAGGTTTTAGACACTTCAAACAATATTACACATATTCTTCATAGATTCTAATTTAATGTAAGACTCTTATATTACAAAGGTATTCCTAATCCTGAGAGTTGAGGATGTTATGGAAATATGAACATATCAGGTAAATAAATACAGTGCACAGTAGTACTAGTCATAATCCTCATGATTATAACTAATTGCCACTAACAAGACCCAAGTTTTGAATTACTATTTAGGAGACTCGGGATATGAAAACCAATGGGTCTTCATTTCAAAAAAGAAGTTGACGTTTACTGCAAGTAAATGTAATTGTGTATCTGACTGACTTACGTGTAAGTTATATTCCAATATTATATCATATTATATTTCTTATATAATGAATTGATATGGTTACACATGGCACTTTAAACTATACATACTTGTTTCTTTAAACATCGATTTTTTTAAAGGCTGTTCAATTTTTCAGCTGCTTTCGCCACCGCATCTGTATGTTTATTGGATCCGGTGAGGTGAGAAGCCGTCAGTGTGTCTACGCATGTAGTATGCACATGTACATGGGGAATGGCTATACAGCCGCATACAGTCAAGGCGTTGTAGGAGATTTATTGCTAGTGGCTTGCTTAATCTGAGGAAATCTACTCTAACATAGCATCCAAATTACACAAAATAATGCAGAGCACAGTGAATGCAGGGTACTGTAGAGATATTCTCAACAGCAGGGTGGAAGAACCCTATAACTCATCGCAATTTTTGATGTTTATCCATTCGCTCCTCGGCCAGATATCGACATTTCTTTTATGGCATATTAATTGAACTTTAGGTTAAATAGGTAATGCCAATCATATTATATTTTAACAGTTATATATTTTTAATAAATACCTACAATTAATAATCATAAAAATTATAAATATTAATGTGCTCTCAGTGAAAATATCTTAAAATCATATCAAATTTAATATAATACTTCTAGAGGTATCTTACCTAGTTTGAATAGTCAGAAATCAACTTCGCGCAAATGTTTCGTGGGGGCAATTACTAGAGGTCGCCTCCATCATTACTATCGGTAGCCTGGTAGTCAGTGCCTTAAAGGATTGTTTGACATCTGATACTTCACTACTTAAACATTATAGATACTGGTGCCGGCTATACTGTAAATTTATCAAAAATCTAAAATTACCGGTCGGCTTCCATATAGCGTTGACAGCGTTGTAGAGCCCATCACGGAGATATTGAAAACATGAGTCTTAAAGGTCGTAAATGGGCGCTAGTATGTGTGGCGTCAAGTTAAAAATACAAAAAAAACCGGCCAACAGCGTGTCGGGCCACGCTCAGTGTAGGGTTCCGTAGTTTTCCGTCCGTCACAGTAAGTGTCCCCACTTAAGAGTTAAAAGAACACCGCCATGTAGGATATGATATGAGCGTTCCACGTACAGCGACATCTATCGGAAAATTAAGTAAACTATTGCGCGCGAGCTTAAAGTATGGAAGATGATTTTTATGGGATAATTCTTTATTGCATGAACCGATTTTCACCGTTTTTACTTTATTTGAAAGCACTTCATTTCATTCTGATTTTGTAGAAATTACAGGTACAATAAACACCTGCTTATACGGTTAAATTACAAACTTATTTTAGAAATTATTTTGTATTTTTTTTTCAAAAACTATTCAACCTATCAAGTTCAAAATAATTTTCCTAGAAAGTTTTTATAAAGTTCTACTTTTGAAATTTTTTTTTATATTTTTAAAAGTTATGGTTCAAAAGTTAGAGGGGGGGGACACATTTTTTTCTACTTCTGGAGCGATTATTTCCGAAAATATTTACATTATCAAAAAATTATTTTAGTAAACCCCTATTCATTAAATACCTATCCAACAATATATCACACGTTAGGGTTGAAATGAAAAAAAAAATCACTCCCCTTGTCACTCACTTTACGTATAGGGGAGGTACCCTAATAAAAAAAAATCCACTTTTTATTTTATCACTTTGTCGGCGTGATTGATATACATATCAGTACCAATTTCAGCTTTCTAGTGCTAACGGTCACTGAGATTATCCGCGGACGGACGGACGGAAGGACGAGCAGACATGGCGAAACTATAAGGGTCCTAGTTGACTACGGAACCCTAATACGTTAATTTATCGTTACGCTTAAATTTTGACACACGGCGAAGCCCACTTACTTAACCACCCACAAAATCTACATACTTACCAAATTTAAGGCCATTACGGTGGGCGTATAAGGTTTTAAGACCAGTTGAAATCGCAATTTGTTGAGCCTTAATTTATTTTTGAGCTTACTGCTCGAAATTTTTACAGAAGCTATAAGACCCGTTTAGTAAGAAAATACCAAATTTAAGACCATACCGGTGGGCGCATAAGGATTTAGGACCATTTTAAGAAATAGTCGGCTTCATAACATCAACTGTAAGACACTCCTCCGTCTACAGCTCAGCCAGCCTCGTAGGTAAAGTCACTAAAATCTTACAGGACCCCCACCCCCAAACCATGGAACTGTGGGCTTAGAGGAGGCCAAAAAAGCTTGGTGAAGTGGTTGGCGGGTTAGGATGTTTTTACCCATCCAAATTGTCAATGGAGCTGGGAAGACGTATTGTGCCAAATTTCTTATGAGTCACTCACTCCTAAGCCGCAGCACTGGCTACCGGCTTACAGTGTGGACAGCTTTTCCAGACACTGTCAGTAATAATGACATTAATTCTCTACTCATCTTGCTCATCCTTCATTCATATACATAGAAAAGTATGGGTACAGAAATATTGACATTATTAATGGATAGAAATAAGTCAAATAATAATAACATTTAATAATTAAAATACTTTAAAAAAAAGAAAAAGAAAAAATATATAAATGTACAAAAATATATAACATAAAAAAGTTAAAAACTAAAATAAAAACGTCTTCTAAGGCTTTTCCACAAAATATGCACTTAATGAATACACACAAATCATATGTAAGTTAACCAGTGAACGCACCGGGTAGTTCGGTTTAACTGGTCCCTATGCACAACATTACATTGTTGCATTGCGCTTGGTGTTACCGAGCGCCTTTGTTCTTAACTCGTCCACCAGTTTTTGCATTCTACCCTCACCCATTTAGCTTTAAGATAAATATTGTTTTCTCAGTAAGTGATTTATGTAAATCTTTTTGAGAAATAAATGTCTTAAACCGTATAGTACCTGGACCGGCACCTGATTGATTGAAATCTGATTCCGGCTTTGATTCCGTGTTTGTGCTCCACACAGGTGTTATTGCGGTACTTAAGTAAATACCACATGCGTGCCTGTGGGATGCTATATGCGTAGACACACTGGCGGCTTCTCACTTCACCGGAACCAATAAACAAGCAGGTGCGGTGGCCAAAGAAGCTGAAAAACTGAAGACCCATAAAAAAATTATACCTTTCGTAGTCGAGACCCTTGGCGCGTGGGGACCCAGTGCTCAGTAACTTTTTAAAGAACGCAAAAAGAGGCTCGTCGACTCAATTGGTGACCAAAGAGCTGGCAGCTTCCTCGCTCAACTCATAAGTTTTGCGATACAGCGGAGAAATGCTGCCACCATCCTCGTTTGCTAGTTTCTAACATGTCGATACATATAATATATATCGGAACCTCGACAAAACAAATACCCACGGTAAATACCCCGTTTTAAATAGTTTTTGTAACTTCCATAAAAAAATTGCGTTCTACGACGTTAAAAAAAATTGATTTATTTAGAACGTCATATAAATATTGAATACCATTTTTTTTTTCAAAAATAAAAAAAATATAAGGATGAACATTTAAAGCATTCTTTTAGAAACATGAATGAATGAATGAATGAATGAAAGATTTATTCATGACAATTACAAAAAACATAATAAATAATAACATATACAACCCGAAACATTAATTGCCACGAAATCGTCGCAACTCAGCGTTAAATGCCGGCAGGGCCAGCGCTGGTCTTCCGTTGCAACCATTTGACGACACGGCGCATTGACGCCACGATCACATCCCCAAAGTAAGAATACATTAATCAAAACAAGAGAAAAAAAAACAATAAAAAACAGGAAAAAAAAACATATACCTGTTATACACTTTATAACGGCATGTTAAACTATAAGCCACTTAAACATGGATATCCAGTTATCCGTGTGCCAATTAAGTAAATATTTGAAACTATTTAAAGTTTTTTTTTTCAAAACTGTCCCGCAAGGTTAACTTTTACGGTTTAAAATTTAAAATAAGGCGGTGAAGTGCCTAGTTAATGGTCAAAAAATTTGGAGTGTTAGCTCAAAAATAATACAAATGCAAAAATTGCGATTAGATTCCAATCTTAAAATAGGCATGATGACACATATTGATTTATGCAATAAAACTTAGTTGATAGGATGCAAAATGATCAATATATCCAACTAAAGTGAAAATTTATAAATTCTTTTGAAGTGGCTCAAAGATATCAAGCTGCAAAATTTCAAACATTTACGATTTTTTAAAGTGTGAATTGAAACGATTTTTAACATTGTACTGTAAAATAAATTGTATGGCAACCATACACATAAACACAACATTTCACTGTAAAAATAGCAATTTCATATTTTTTCCATACTTTAAACAGGGCAACTATGTGATCGTGACGTCACTTTTGCACGTCATTTTGGAGCGTTTTGAGTAACAAATGCAAATCTCGGACTTTAAGTCTCATTTCTGACTTTTCTGTTGCTTTAACGCAATTGGCCCCATATAGACATTTGATCCTCACAACAAAACGAATCGATTGATACCATACATGAAAAAAATTCACCATGCCTATATTGTATGCTCCCACCGGAACTTGGTATGTAGGTTATTTGAAGTAGACTTTACCGTAAGTACAAATTTGGAGCGGTAAAACCACTGATTAATTAACGTTATTTTCTTGTATTTTCAACTTGACGCCATATGATATGATATGATATTTATTCAAGAACAATTTACATCGTGTTATACATACTAGCGCCCATTTAAGACCTAGTAAGACTTATTTTTTCATGATCTCGAAGATGGGCTCTATATCGCTATATGGAAGCCAACCGATAAGATTTTTGATAAATTTACAGTGGGGCGGGCTAACAAGGTGTAATCTGTGTTCGTATTACTTCGTATCACGGATTTATATGAAGTGGATCTTTTTCTTAAACCTTGTCCCTAACCAAGGATGTGCATTTCTGTCATTGAATTTGACAACTAGTATCCGATACGTTTGCCTAAGTGAGAAAGAGAACTTGCCATGCGTGAAGAAGGGACAACATGATTCGTAACGTCAAAGAGGGACCTCTGTATAGTACTATTGTTTACTCGTTGCCCTAGCCACAGTTGAATATTATTACCGAGTAAAAGAGTCGTTCATAGGCGAGTAGCATAAAACCGGCCAAGTGCGTGTCGGACCACGCATAATAGAGGGTTCCGTACCTTCCATGGAATAAGAACCAAACTAATACCAGAAGGTCGTATCTGATACATATGGAAGAAGTTTTTTGGAGATAACTCAAAACTGGCTGAACTGATAATGTTCAAAATAATTTTCGTAAAAAGTATGTAATAGAAAAATGAGATAATCTTCTTAAATTTTTTTAAGTTTATTATATGGACTTAGGGTTCGTTACGGGGGGGGGGGGTTCACTCACTTTTTCTTACTTTCAAGGCGATTATTTCTGAAAATATTCACTAAATCACAAAATGTTAAAAAAACCCGCAATGTTATTTTTAAACACCTATCGATTGATGTGCAACATGTTGATATTAGGGGAAAAATTCTTTTTTGTAATTTAGTTACATGGAGCGCCCCCCATAAAAATATTTTCTCCTTCAATTTAACTACATATAGTCTGTCCAGCCAACGAACGCAGTAGCAATGTACAGCGACCAAAAGTATGACAACACTAAGAATCAGTGAAAAAAGCAGCAATGATCATCAAATTCTATGTTTTTAATTTTAGTTGGTATTTCCACCCCTTTCATTACGTGACATTCACGGTGTGTAAAAAGGAGACGGATATATTTCGTCTGATCTGTCATCAACTGTAACAAATAATCTGGTTGAGGCAATTGACATATGCCATAAAAACGAATTTAAATTCAATGTAGAACGTTGCAGGAGTTCTATCTCACTCGCGCTTAAGACGAGAGAGTGAAATGCACTAGAAACAAATTCAATGTAAAAGATATGTGAATTGAAATGTTCGTCACGAACACGGTTTCTCATCACAAAGGGTCGGCACATGTACGTATTTTGAATTTGCCGCGCTTTTCTACTGAAAAAATGGTTTGCCAGACTATAATTAAATAGCGGCATGAAAAATACAACTTATGTCTAAATTTTATTTTATTCGTCTTATAGTTTCCGAGTAAAATGGCTGTGAAATTAATTACCAGACGGACTGACGGACAGACAGACGGACATGACGAAACTATAAGGGTACCGTTTATGCCATTTTGGCTACGGAACCCTTAAAAGTACTAAAAACGGTCCGATAGAGAGCATAATAGTGGGGGGCGGTACCTCACTCGCACTCGTTACAAAATTGTCACATTTGACACATATTCACATTTTGATTGTCTGCTGACGTCATTACCTCCTTAGTCAAAACGAGACACTTCCTTAGATAAGCTTCTCTGTCGGCCTCACTTTGTGACTGAAGAATGAGATCCACTTCTTATACATCCATGGTTCGATACCTACGTATACCTACTAAAAAAAACCACCAAACTCTCTGCCATGGGATTCCCTACGTCCTGTCAACATATCGAAAATGGTGGCCATAGCCATAGACAAAACGCTCTAGCGAGACCTACTGACAGCTTGACAGTTAGCTGTATCACTCTATCACCTAGTGAGACAACTGTGAGAGCAACGTCTTACAGTTTGGCATCTCGAATAAGGGCCCAGGGTCTGATATTAGCAATCCGATCCATACCGTGTTCAGAACGATCCTTACCGTGTTGTGTTTGAAACTTATAAAACCACTTTGAAATTACGTTACTGAAACAGATAAAAAGCTTATCAAGTTATCATAGTAGACATAGTAAAATCGGTTGTGGTGATGCTGGCCATTGCCTACCGTTTTTGAACATATTTTAGAGGACTTACAATGTGAGTATAGATAAAGAACTTTTTAATACAAAATTGCTCAATAAGTTTAGTTTATGTAGCTGCAAATCGTGCGTAAAGTTCGATTTTGTGCACTAGTGCTAAAAAGTTATCTGATCTGCAAATCGTGCGTAAAGTTTGATTTTACGCACGATTTGCAGATAAGAATTTTAAATAAATGAGTATTATGCGAGACCCGCTTATAAATGACCCACCGGAACTACGCGCGACTGGGCATAAAGGAGTATTATGCGAGACCCAATAGTATTTACTTGAACAACGCGCGATTGAACGAAGCTGTCTTTCGTACACTGACAGAATATAAATGTAATTTTATTTCATTGTGGTTTTTTCGCAATTGTATTAAAAAACGTTGTTCGACATACGTGCGGAAGTGTCATTTTCACTCGTCCCGAGTCTTGACCCTCGCCTCTCGGCTCGGGTCAAGTAACCTCCGGACTCCTGCAAAATGACATACTTCTCGCACTTGTATCGAAAACTACTATTTCAGTCGAGTACCATACGAGACTGAAAAGCTTAATTATGTCACTATGGTATACAATACTTTTTCTACGAGTGCTCAAAATAGGCAAGCCGGTAAGAATTAAGTTCGATTTAGTAACTTCGATCTCCCGCTGGATCGTACCGGCGGTCGGGGAGGAGGACGGTCCTCCTCCACCATTGTATAATATTGTATGAAAATCCATTTCAGCATCCACGACGATGCTAAAATATGCGACCATAAAAGCTCCATCAAAAAGTATTCGCTAGTAATTCGGTCTATAAAGTCTCAATTCAGGCATTATAGTCGACGAGTAGAAAATAGTAGTTTATGTAACTGTTACGTTTTAAGGCCTAATTACGTACAGTTGCATACACTGCTTTATCTACACTCATATTATATATCCTAAATGAAGTGTTCGGAAACCATAGAATGACCGCCATTGCACCGCCATGGCCAACTCGATTGTGCCGGCGGTCGCGCGGGCGCGTGCCGTTGGTCGGGAAGGAGGACAGGATTTACATTATGTTATCAAATTCGATGTTCGGAATTTGAAACTCATAACGTATAAATATATGAGCATGTAAAGTTAAAATTACGTTACTGCCACAGATAAAAAGCTTATCATAGTAAAATCGGTTGTGGTAATGCTAGCCATTGCCTACCGTTTTTGAACACGTTTTAGAAGACTTACAATGTGAGTGTAGATAAAAATATGTAAAGTAATTAAACTTCACACACCTTTACATGAATGAAACTTTACCTCTATCTTTTCAGGTGATAAATGTGATCTACAAAGCAGACGAGAACGGTTTCCAAGCGACGGGCGACCACCTCCCCACTCCTCCACCGATACCGCCCGCGATACAGCGAGCTCTGGATTATATTAAGAGTCTACCACCGTCTGAAAATGACTATTAGAACTATGCTCCTGACCGATTTCGGCCACAGCGTCTGTTAATATATGGAATTTAAAGCCCTGTTACATTTGTAACAGTTGCCTAGTTAGCTTCCTAAATAATTTAGTCACTAAATTTAGTCAAGCGTAACCGCATGTAGCAAGTAAGTTTCCTAAACAGTAGCCTAGTTAGGAAGCTAGGATGGTCACTGACGAACTTATAGAGTTAGCATTCTAATTAGGATGTGTAACAGCGTTTATTTAGTCGCCAGTCGACCTAAATGTCATAGATTTTATTAATCGCAGAATGATTCTGTTTATTGTGAATTTAGGATCCTAGTTAGGACAAGTTTGACTGGGAGATATATTTAGGAGCCTAATTAGGATGCTATTTAGGACGACTAAAAAAAGTAAAATGTAAAAGCCCTGTTACACTTTACTGTTTTTAGTGTCCTAACTAGCATCCTAATTAGGATAGTAAAATATACTTGCGGTTAGACTTGACTAAATTGAGAAACTAAATCATTTAGGAAGCTAACTAGGACAAGTGTAACAGGGCTTTTAGGCATTAAACGATTAGGTATTTGAATTTGAGCTTTGCAGTTTCTGCTCTGCTCTCTGGTTACTTATCTGATGTTCTTAAAGCATGACCAGAAATATATGATCATGCGCCATGTTGCGGAATTTTATTGGAACTAATTTCTTACACTGTCAATAATTACCTCCACCTTACAGAAAACCACAGCCAAATAGCACTAAACCCTACTCATAGTGTCGTGTTCCTGCTGGTCAGTAAGGTTGCCAAAGAGCTCAAAGAGGATCCAGTGTGTTGACGATGAGGGACCCTCTTGTCCGTTTAGGCAAGCCTGACCAGAAATATATGATCATGCGCCATGTTGCGGAATTTCATTGGAACTAAAATCTTACACTGGCAATAATTTTAATGACAGGATCAGTGCCTGTGATAGGCTGTCACTGTTGTCAGTGTCATTGTGGCAGTTTACTTTAATAATAATAAAGTGTTATATATTAAGTAATAAACGACAAAATTATCCATAGTCAAGAGCGAAACATTGTAAATGGTGTATATAATAAACTGCTGTAAATAAGAATAAGACGCCCGGGAAATTAAACTATTTCGCTGTGAAACATTTTCAATTTAACATCAGAGCTGACAGGTAAAGAAGTCAAATTGAGTCAAATACCATAGAGAATAATACGCTCTATGACTGACTATACTGAACTGTTGCCATAAAAATGAGAATAGCGCCCTCTTGACAAAGATCATATATTTCTGATCAGGCTTTAGAGCCTTACTTATCTTATCTGTGGGAAAATCGGGCCCTTACGACAAAGACGCTGCAATATGTTATACACGTTAAGCATTATCTGCAAACGTGTCTCACGTATTGCAGCGTCCTTGTCCCAAGGGCCCGATCTAAGCAGGTGTAATGCCGGCATTATCATAAATATTAGTGCAATATATAGAGATAAATGTACATAGGAAAGAGATTACTTTTTATATCAATTGTGTAACTGTCTAATTTTATTTCTCCATGAACTAAATATATATTCAAGGACAATAGGGCTATGTAAACGTTACTAAATAGTAATCAAACTATGAATTTACATCGTAATTATTATTGTATAACAAGCTATTATAAATCCCGTAATGTATATATTATTTGTTTGTAAATAGGGTAATTCCACGTATTTTTCCACTTTTTTATTAATGGTGTGGAGACAGCTATTTAATAAAAAATATTGCCACTATAATTTTCTAAACATTATAAATAATTATATGTATTAAGTAATGTTTATTGTAAAAATACCGTTGCGACTCCGCGCACATCCGCAGTCACCCACAATGGTGCAAAATTTAATGTGTGTAAATAGATTTTAATGGAATTTCCCAATAGGCTATTCTGTTTCTTCAATATAACACAAATGAGAGTACAAATATTAAGTAAGTAGTTGTTATTTTGTTTTATTATAAAAGGTGTAATGTTTTTTTATGAGATGTTGTTAAAAAATTAGGTTTCAATTAGAATAATTATATCCTTAATGGATTTCAAGATGGCGGCCATATAATACTAATACTTTTGAGTTTTGTTAGTTCTAGAGACTATACAGTTTTGAGGCTCCAAATCTGAAGCACCATCTGGGCGAGACAAACCATAGCTACCGTATATTACTCTATACGGTAGCTTTTTGTCTCGTTCAGATTGTGTGTAGGGCAGAGTACTCTCTACCCCTCAGCGCCATCTAGTAATTTATAGCGTTACTATTATTACGGTTTTACTACGGAAACTCTGGGTTGGTCTCGTTCAGATGGCGCTTTAGACTTGGAGCCTCAATAAGTTCTTAGACTGGCTGTCTATATATGTCTCTGATAGTTTTTTTTTTGTAGGTATGTCTGGGTGTCCTATTTTGCTTCTAATTAAAAAGGTAACTTACTAGAATCACGCAACCGCCAATCGCCATACTGAAAACCAACGTAGCTAAATTTCTAACTATATTTTTGAAATAAAGTTTTGTAGGTACTCCACTATTTGTTAATTTTATAGGTAAATGATTTAACAAAAATAGTGCTGACCCGTTAAGAGTATACTTATTATATAAAAAAATTACGCATTTTTATTATTTGTACGGAGGGTTGGTTGATTTGTATGACGAGATGTCGGTATCTTCTGTATTTTTGTTAAACCCTGTATAAATCATAGTGTAGGACACTGAACATGATTATTTGTTTTATTTATATAAAACAAATAATCATGTTCAGTGTCCTGTTAATTTAACCCTAGTCTTACAGTTTGTTTACTTATCTCAATAACAAACCTTTAATTGTACCAGAGAGTATATATTTAATAGAGCAAGACAGCCTAAGAACTTTTTGAAACTCTGACTCTGAAGCGCTATCTTTCCTCTTACATTTTGGTTATCTTTAGGTTGATCTCGTTCAGATGGCGCTTCAGATATTGATGAGGTCATATGGAGTAATAAATGTTATATGAATTTAGGTCAATTTCGTCAAAAAAAATATTTTTTTTTGTTGCTTTTTTTCGATTTTTTATGTTGCTTTTTTTCGATTTTTTATGTTTTTATGTTATTGGTAAAACTGTCGATTAAAATAAATTAGTACACTTTTTTTCGTAAAAAATAGTTTACGTGAAGTTTTCCTTGGCACTTTGATATCTGTCAATAAGAATGTCTAGACTAGACCCCATAAAGGGTGAAATCGCCATCAAAAAGTCGTTTTGCACTGAGTCACAATAAAAAATGTTTTTTTATTTAATTGGTAGTAACTCTGAAACTGGGCCAATTCCAGGAAAGTTTATACGACATTCTAGTCTCCAATTATGATCAGGAATTTATGGTTAAAATCTGTCGGGCTACTCAGATTCACCGTGTATATGTATAATCTCTGATTGTACTAATTGGAAAATACCTAAATGAGCACCAAAATGGACAAGTAACAATCTGTTTACAAATGAAAACAAAATATATTTTTTAGTGTGATTGCCTTTATAAATAAATAAAATAAAATAAATATTACACAAATCAACGTAGCCCCAAACTAAGCAAAGCTTATACTATGGGTACTAGGCGACGATATACATACTTATATAAATAAATAAATACTTATAGATACATAGAAAACACCCATAACCTCCTGCTTCGTAGGCAGGGTCACTAGCGACTGGGCTAGGAGGCCGTTAAATTCGCAATTATTTGAACAGGTTTTGGACAGTGGGGACAGTGTAAACAACATAAAACAGTTGATACGCCAATATAAGTAGAGATCTTTATTTACATAAATAATAGACAAATAAATCTAAATGTTTTGTACCATGACCCGAGGACATACATACCACGTGTTCCAAAATTCAACGATAAGCTGGCACCAGAATATGGACCTGGAGTGCGATTTTTGAATCTCACCAAGTGACTAATTCTCACCGATGTGAGTGATTTACTTTCGGAAATCACTCACATCGGTGAGAATTAATCACTTGGTGAGATTCAAAAATCGCACTCCTGCTCATGAGTACTCGAGGAAAAAAAATTAAAAAATCAATTTATTATGGAATTACAAAAAAAATCGACACCCCTAATGGTATTTTTAACGATCATGTCTACAATTTTAAAATATTTCTGATTTTTTTTTGTACCGGCTACCAGCAGTGCTACTTAGGAGTAGCACTGCTATCCTCCACAACCCTTAGCTTTTACACAAAAAAATAATCAAAGTTAGTTTTTCCCTAAAATTTTAACTTTCAGTCCACTCATTGTGGTGTACAAAAAAAGTACTAGCACTATTATGGCAAGTGTTTTAGAAAGTTGACGCAACTAACCAAGATTTTTATTATTTATTATGTTTTCCTCGAGTAGTCATGGTCGAGCAGGTCCATCTTCTGGTGCCAGCTTACCGTTGAATTTTGGAACACGTTGTACGTCGTACAATTAACGATCAAACAATTCTACTCCCCGTATAAACACTTATTCCAAATCACACGGAAATAAAGTAAACAAACATGACACAACTTTCAAGTATTTTGAAATACCCTTACTGTCAAATGGTCATGTAAGGAATTCAAACATACGTCAAATTTATATATATATTAAGTGAAACAAAGGTGACGATAAATTACGTTCAGAGTCCGATCAAGTTAATTTTTTACTGCCACTCCACAGTTTGTCACTTGCAAAGTTATTGCGTCATCTGACTATATTGACGATTACACCCTTTACTTTAAGTCATTTAACTTCTTCAAAGCCTCCTCTTCATCCTTCAGCCTTTTCTTACAGCGATAAATACCACGTATGATTTGATTCCTGTGTCCTTTAACGCCACAATACAAACACGTGAATTTCTTTTTAGTCGTGGCTTCCTCGCTGGTTTCTTTGGGACCAAAAACGCCTAAAGCGCCTTGGTTGCTAGTTTTTATATCGTTAACTTTTTCTATTGGTTCTAAAAGATCCAAAGGATCCACTTCATCATTTACAGTGGCTGCCGTGTCAACTTCAATTTGATCGTTTGGTTCCCAAATTTTTGAAGAATCGTCTACATGATTTTCAGTTATATTGTCAATTTTACAATTACAATTCTCCATGTAAACTTCTTTTAATTTTGGATCAATAATAGAATTGTACCCATCATTCGGTATACAATACTCACATTTTTTTGCAACTTTTGACTCCATTTTCGTTTTCGACTGTCGTATCGTATTGAATGAACGTACGTTGTTCTTAAGATTGTCTCCTCGCAAGGTTTCGTCAGCACGATGCTCAATTTCTTCACTTGGATCCATTATAATCATAGGATCCTTAGCGTCATTCTCAACTTTGCAACCACTCAGATTAGAACCATCTGTACAATCTTCTGTTATAGAATCTACTTTAAGTCCTCTGGGAGCGGGGCAGAGTACATCTTTAAATGCTGGTGGCACATATTTTCTAATGTTGTCGTACAAATATGTCTGCCTTTCAAGAGATAATTCTTGTGGTTCTATAATGTTCGGCATTTCACAAACAGAAGTTATGTCAATGTTGGCTGCGTCTGTAAAATCGTTAGGTGAAGATTTTGAACACATAACTGCCAAAGGATTCTGTGAATCTGTTTTAAAGTGGTAGTATGAATGTAATTTTGGTATTGCAGGCGGATTATGGGATTTCAAAAGCTCCTCCCAATTATAATTATTGTTCACATAGCTTTCTCCAGTTTCGTTCGCAAATATTACACAAGTTATGGAGCCGGACCTTGTATTTGCTGCGATTTCACGGATATCAGCTAGAGACGACGCGTTACATTCCCGAAATTTCGATTTGAATAGCCCGAAATAAATATCTGGAGCGAAATTTGCATGTCCTGATGGGAGGAAAGACATTTGGAAGCTCTTATGTAGGCCTGATAATACCCTCCATAGAGCGTATTGAATTAATACGTTATTTTTATTTCGATTACTGGCGTGACAGACTACGTGGGTCTCTCCTAGAGCTAACGTTTCGAAGAAATGATGCAGAAGGGATATAACCAAGTTCATCCCTTTGGTGACATATTCAGGTATCACATATAATACGAATTTATTCAGAGGTTCTATAGCAATGCCGAATAACGACACTTTGTAGCAGTCAAGAAACCCTTGAGGCGTTGTCTGATCAGGGTTGTGTGGTAGATGTACTTGCTGGAGATAGTCGAAAGAATAATGCGATGCTCCTTCATAACTGCAAGGAGCATGTTGCCCTAATGACATATCATTCATTATAAGACCAGGAGTGACCTGAGCTATAACATTCTGATAATAATCCTTTTGTGTTTGAATATCGTTTAAGTGATCCATCGCATTTCTCAGCCATTTCTTCTTATCATTATCAGATTGAGCTTCCGATAATTTAGAAACGAAATTATCACACATTTTACAAGGATTTGAAGCGAGACCGAATACCACGTTAGGGCAGAAACTGTCCCAGCATTTGTACCACAACGGTCTGCTTAAAGGATATGTGTTGTTCCGTTTACACGCTCGGACATACTGTTCGTATAAGGTGGTTCTGGTCATACTACTAGGTAATATATGGAGGTCTGTATTGGTTAGCGAGCGTCCCGGTAAAACTAAAGAGTTTTGTTCGGAAAAGTTATTTATAAAGGCGATTAAGTCAGCGCGTTGTTGTTTTGTCATAAGGACTTGTTTGCGACCATTTGATAAAGATTCTACTCCATTCTTCCTATAATACTGTAGTATTCTCTCATATTTTGCATTACGTAGGGCATGGACGAAAAGAAAGAATTTCTTGCAAACGGGCAACCCTTTAAACGAGAAAACTGCGTGTGACCTTGAACTATTTTCATTATTTACCCCTGGTCTTGTTATGGCACTTATGGCGCCTAGCATCATTAAATGTAGATGGTTAATATTGTGGTAACAGTAATAATCTTGTTCTAAGCAGTCTAACCTGGACTTTAGCACGTCGTTTCTATCAAACTTGTTTAGACATGAAAGTTTGCAGCCACATCCGACATTCAGAAATAAAGTTTCTTGGTCTAAATCTATGGCGTCCTTGTCTGGCATTTCGAATAGGCTGTCCAATTTGGTGTATTTTTCTTCATTTGGAGTACTCTTGTAATATTCTTCTAGAAACTTCTTGTCAGCACTCTTCTCTTCTTCTTCTTTCTTCTTTTCTGAACTGCAAACGTCGAGGATTTGATCTGAAATAATAAACCAAACCATACTGATATATTTTTTTTACTAGTGTTTTAATCCTGTGTTGTAAAATAGCAATTTCATATACCTGATATGATATACCATTGTAGTATTTTATGCAACAGTTGTATAGGAGAGATCAAAAAAGGCTAGTGGCGTGAGTTACGATGTGAGCCGAAAGCCGAACATCGTAAAAGTAGACGCCACGAGCATTTTTTGACTCAGTTAAGCAACGTTGCATGCAATACTTTTTCTACGACTACATACTCAATTTTATATGAAAATGTAAAATTAAAGAAACAATACATTTTCAAAACACTGTATTTCAAGCATATTAACACGTCACGCAGTCATTACTTAATCAAACATCCTTAAATAAAATACCAAAAATAAATTCGGCATCCCTGCTTTACACGAAACTGATATCAAACTTGACTATATGGCTCTATTTTATTTTTAATAAATTTTGGAGGCCACTATTCACTTCGTCAAAAGTTTGTATCATCAATTTTATGGACTCCCCTTCTTAAATTAATCTTAGAGCCAAAAGGCCTAACTCTGCAAAAGGAAATTCCATCATCATCATTTTCCGTATAATTAAGTGTACACCACCAACTACCAGTGGGGAACATTTGAAATAAACCCAGGAAATATTGGGAATTTACTTTTCCGGTAGAGTTAATGTGCTTGATTTTCGTGGTGGAGTAAAGTGTTCAGTGGCCTTTGTTTTTATCAGTTCCTTGAAAAAACAATATTGTGTTCACACAACAATTTAAAAATTCCTTATATTCCCTCGAGGTGGGAATATTCCATCACTCGCCGTCTCGATAGGGTCTAGTAATTTTTATAATATTTAAGTGAAGATTTCTTCTAATTTAAATTGGCGCCCTGATTGCATCAAAGCTAACTTACTATAAAAATCACGCACAGCCGCTATATTGGAAACCTACATAACTTTTTAAGTCTAATTTTCAAATTAGGCTTTATAATGTAATGATGTAATATATTTTTAGAATCGTCTTGAAAAGCCCTTTCATATGATACCACACGCGATAGATTTCTGAAAAAAAGTCCCTATACAAAAAAATATGACTCAGCACTTAAGAGGGGTCCTAAGGGATTTTTTTTAACTGCGGGTCAAAAAAATTTGACCTATAGTATGCGTTAGTGCCAAATGGCTAAACTGTACTGTACATCGATTTGCGTTTTCTCTTTGAAATTGTGCCCGTACACCGCCCACTATTAATTTTATGCAGGGTGCAAAAAAAATATTGCTGATCCGTTAACAACATAATTATTACAAAAAAAACCGGCCAAGAGCGTGTCGGGCCACGCTCAGTGTAGGGTTCCGTAGTTTTCCGTCCGTCACAGAAAGTGTCCCCACTTAAGAGTTAAAATAACACCGCCATGTAGGATATGATATGAGCGTTCCACCTACAGCGACATCTATCGGCAAATTAAGTAAACTTTTGCGCGCGAGCTTAAAGTACGGAAGATGATTTTTATGGGATAATTCTTTATTGCGTGAACCGATTTTCACCGTTTTTACTTTATTTGAAAGCACGTCATTTCATTGTGATTTTGTAGAAATTACAAGTACAATAAACACCTGCTTATACGGTTAAATTACAAACTTACTTCAGAAATTATTTTGTAAATTTTTTTCAAAAACTATTAAACCTATCAGGTTCAAAATAATTTTCCTAGAAAGTTTTTATAAAGTTCTACTTTTGAGATTTTTTTCATATTTTTAAAACTTATGGTTCAAAAGTTAGAGGGGGGGACACACATTTTTTTTAACTTCTGGAGCGATTATTTCCGAAAATATTTACATTATCAAAAAATGATTTTAGTAAACCCCTATTCATTTTTAAATACCTATCCAACAATATATCACACGTTAGGGTTGAAATGAATAAAAAAATCACTCCCCACTTTACGTATAGGGGAGGTACCCCAATAAAACATTTTTTTCCACTTTTTATTTTACCACTTTGTCGGCGTGATTGATATACATATTAGCAGAGCTCGGATTTTTCACGGCAAAACAAAACACTAGCGTAATTTAGCCAGTGCTTGAAATATTATTTTATCGACACCTATCGAGTCTTACTAGAGTATATGACAGGTATTGCCTCAGTACATTTTTTCTTTTTTTATTCGATGGTACACCTATCAGTGTGAATGTCAAAATTTAAAAACTAACAAACGTGCGAAAATTTCGAAAAACAGGAGACTTACTAGAGCTCAAAATCAATATTTTTGACCAGTCTAAGGTGACCTACTGGGGGTTAGAAGGTTGTGCATTAATTACCGGACATCCTGTATAAGTAATAAAATAACTTTTCATTTTAGCTTTGCCATAGTCGAGCAACAAAGAGGTAGGTCTGCATGTACAACTTAGAACGAAGTAACTATACCACCTCATTTAAAATGATAGAAACGACTGCAAATTTCATCTCACATGACATATGACATTCACACTTTAACTGTCATTTCATTACGTATAAAACGTAAATTGCATCTAGGTATTATTTATTTCGCAACGCATTGAATCCGACGTGTTGGATATACGTATAATAACTTAATATTGCAAGGTATCAATTAATACAAAAATGAGTAATGTACAAGATCGGATCAAAACGTGGATTGAAAATCACCCTGAGTTATTCTATAATGAAGTGACCTCCACTATATACTGCTCTATGTGCGATATGCATCTAAAACTGAAGAAATGCAATATTGAGAATCATGTGAAAATACCGTCGTCTCCATACTTGCTAATGACTCGGCAGCTATAAGAGCTGCAAAAAAATGTTTTCAAACACGCAAACTACGACCGGAGTTAAATTTCATTCGCGACAACTACGAAGTAATAGCCTCTTCAATAGAACAATTGCAATGTTCGACTTTATCCATTGCGGAATCCTTCCTCATTCTGGATACTGTTCGTTGCTACGTAAACTGGAGTAAACTTTTACCAGTGATACGTAAATTTGAAGCCGTGCTCGAACGAAATCCTGATTACGAAATTTTAAGAGACATATCTGAAAATATTACCCGAACTGATAATGAATTCTATAAATTTGCTCCCTTGACGTCAACTGAAGTTGAACGTACATTTAGTGTACATAAATGGATTTATAGTGATAAACGCAACTGTTTACTCCCAGAGAATGTTGAAAAGATAATGATCATCTACTCCTATCACTATTACCCAAATAAAATGTCTTGTGCTGCTGTGTGTACTGACGTCGATTTTGAAGAAGAAATTGCGTCTGTTTCTAATATATAGTAACTTTATACAAATGTTTTTATTAGTTTTATTATATATTAATTTTATTTGGTGACTTTTATTTCTTCTAGTTCTGAATTATCGATATCGATAAAATAATATTTCAAGCACTGGCTAAATTACGCTAGTGTTTTGTTTTGCCGTGAAAAATCCGAGCTCTGCATATTAGTACCAAATTTCAGCTTTCTAGTGCTAACGGTCACTGAGATTATCCGCGGACGGACGGACGGGCAGACCTGGCGAAACTATAAGGGTTCCTAGTTGACTATGGAACCCTAAAAACGAACTTTTATTATTTGTACGGGGGGTTTGGTTTATTTTTATGACGGGATCGCCTATAGTTTTGTTACATAAGTCAGTGTATATAAATAAAACAAATAACCGTGTTCAGTGTATTTTTATTTAACCGTACAATTTGTTTACTTCATGTGTTTACTTAATAACAAACCTTTAATTGTACTACATGGAAAATAGCTAAATGAACACCAAAACTACCAAAATAGTTGCGTTTGCACAGGACATAAAAAGGTCAAATACTGCTTTTCGCGAACAAAGGATTTCCTTCGGCCTGATTATTCCTTTGATAAGACTGATGCAAATTTTTAGGGGGGGGGGGGGGGGGCTCTCCACTATATCTTGATATCTGCATCAGTTAAGCTACTACTAGGTCAGTACTTAGTTAGTAGTACTAGGCCAAGTTTGGTATCCTTTTCGTATAAATCGGGGATGCCGAATTCAATTTTGTGGTATAATTTTGATGCCGTTCCGAAGCAAAAATATGAAAAATATATATATATATATATTTTGAAATTCCCTATTTCACAAGTAAAAAATCCATAACTTATAAACAATTATGAATCTTGAAAAAATAAAAGGTGCTTTAGAGAGCCCTATTATTCGTTCGTTAAAGAAAAATTGAATGTCAAACTAAAACGTTATATATACGGGATGTAGTAAAAAAAAACTGTTGACGGTGCTACACATTGAAATGGAAAAAATCTAATCAAAATGTTTTTTTGCGAATGATAAGGTTGAATAAGGATAATAGTACATTACTTACCTAGCTGTAAAAAAAAGAAAGCCCGAAATCGCAGGTATTTGGGACCCGAGCCGCAGGCGAGGGTTGTAAATATGCGATAGAGGGCTTTCTTTTTTACTGCCCGTGGTGAGTACACAATTTTACGTCCCCACCTGGCCATAATGCGAGTTTTACCGTAAGCGTAGCGAGCGGTAAAACTCACATTATGGCCAGGTGTGACGTAAAAATTATTATTAACTACAATAAACGAATTTTTATGGTTTAAGACATTTATGGGAATAAACCATAAAAATTCGTTTATTGTAGTAAAATAATATAAGTAATGTTGGTGCAATCCGTTTCAAGCCATTTCGCGTCAAAATATCTAAGGAAATTTAAATTTTTTTGGATTTTTTTTCTTTTGTAATAGGAAATTTCATAATAAGTTATCTTTTTATTTTAAATGTTTTTGCTTCGGAACGGTGTCAAAAGTATGATACCAAACTTGGCCTAGTAGCTTAACTGGTGTAGATATCAAGATATAGTTGAAAGCCTCCCCCCCCCCCCCCCCTAAAAAAATACATCAAAAATCTTGGTGGCTCCACTTCTCAAATCCATCCTTGGGTCCTAACGAATAATCATCCGAGGGAAATCTCTTGTTCACGAAAAGCCGTATTTTTAGTACTACAACTGCCACTAAAAGGGATAACTGATACCTAATTTACTTACAAATGAATACGAATACGTATTTGGAAAGAAATACGTATATTTTTTGGTGTAATAAAATGTAAAGTTATCTATTCAATCATTCAAAAAAATACAGCATAAATAAAGTAACTTACGGCTAGTTTAAGTCTAGTCAAAAAGTCCCCCTCGAGTTGCTCCCGGCGCAAAGGTATTATTAAAGGCGGTGATTCGACGTCCCGCTTCCCTAATCAATGCAATAGCCTCCGACCCCCAGCACCCAGTAGTCTCAAACGCAAGGGGTACAAAATAATAGTTACCGCCCAGGGCCGAATATTTATCCCGCTTTTGACCGCGATTATTTAGGACCGTTTAGGAATAATTCTTACCTTTAAAAAATCGTCATAATTTCTAGATCAGGACGGTGGTAAAAAAATTGACAAATCTAATGGGAAAATTGAAAAATCATGCATTTAAAACTTGTATCTGACTAGGACAATATTTGAAAGCGTGCATGCCTATGATTTATATATTAATGTAAAAAAGTACCGGTTTTTTAAAGAAAATGTACACAAGCGGACTTAAAAACAAAACGGGAATCATGATGAAATAATAAAAAGTCATATTATGATCGTATTTATAGTTCCTGTATTTCGGTAAACAAAGACGGCTGTCAAACCATCGTTGATACTATTAACTAAACATTCCTAACACCTATTGCGAAGGGATAAGGTTTACCACCGTTAAGAGTCCGGTAATGCTTTGAAATCGAGCGAAGATACGAGTTTTACACAGTAACCGAACGCTTCTAGGTACCACCGGCGCGTGCACGTGCGCGGCCGCAATGAACAATATTGATACTTTAGGCGCTCTTGCGTAATATCAGAAATTTTGTTAGGTAAAATAAAACTAAAGGTAAATCTAGTAACCATTTAATACACCATGTTATTTATTATAACGTATTATGCACTAAAGCTATATCTATACATACGTTGCTGTTTTTATTTGGTTTTCTTACGCCATGGATTTTTTTTTCTTTTTACTGCGCCCAACACACTCTTTTTGTTGTAACCAACCATAATGAAACCTAGAATAGTAACACTGTTATTTAGTAAAAAATATGAAGCGTCTTATCAATAAAAAGCCACAAATATTAGTTTTAAACATATTTTGTATGCAGCGTGATTTGAGTGCTGTTAGTAGGATTCTGCAGAAACAATGCTGCAACGGACAAAGAAATGGAAATAAGTATGGTCCTGTTGTAGTTTTGCGTAAACACACATACAGGATTCGAGTAGCTCAATACCATAGTTGTAGATTATTTTAAAGGCAAGTTCATGGACTATGCCTTGAAATATTAGTGTTATATATGCGTTGTATTACACGGCTGTGTACTTGCATATCAAGCAAAGTCTTCGATGATATCTGCATTCTTAAGGCTTCCAGCTAAAAACCACCTGTGACAAAAATATCATGGCAATAAGGTCGTGTAGGGTCATATGTATGTTTTAATATTGTAAGGCTGGATTGACACTAAACTTGTAAGTTTCGCTTTTGTAAGGGACGAAGCTATTTTCTACAATGAGAAAACAATATCTGTCTCTCATTCTGACCTACAACAGCGTCCCTTCGTAGGTAAACAAAACTTAGAAGTTTAAATCTGGCTTAAGAACAATATTAAAACACTCGTATACAATTAAACTAATTAAAAATTACCTAGTGAAACATCCAAATGAAACATGAGGATATGTTGTGTGTTAGACCAAGCTGTGGGGCATTTTATAGGGCTTTATAATATTAATACAGACTAGACATTCCAATGGGATTAGGACCTTTCGTAACTTTTTGACTAACGCCGATTGACATTTACAGATTAAAGTAAATTCAATGTTTACTTTGATGTCATACAATCAGTTTTCTACCAGTTATCAAACACAATAGTCCAAGACACTTGAAAAGTCACAAATGAATAATTACGATTTCCATACAGTTTCGCATAGTAAATGTTTGAAGAACGCATTTTTTTATTTGTGGCTTTTCTCAATAGAAATCCCTAAAAGGGCAATCCCTAAACTGCGTTGGCAAGTAAAAGACTTTTGAAAGCATTAATTTTTAATATTTTATAACTGGTATTTTTCCTCGCGGTGTTGTAGTGAAAAATGTTGAATTATGCTCGGCAGCAAAGTTCGCTCGTGGCTAAATTTTGGTATCTTTTGCTGACTCGGATCTCAATATAAGCACGCGAGGTTAAACAACAACTTTTCTCCTTTGTGTAATAAATAACTATTTTCACATCACCTATTCGTACACCGGCTTTTTCTTCCCTGCTAGGAGGGAACCAAGTGGCGCTTTTCTGTCATAGGACATTAGTTTTTTTTTCAGCCAGTCCGTCATTACAAAAAAATCTTATTAAATTAATCGATTAATTACAACCAGGAAGCACACTAAGGACATATAAAGTTAAAATAAATATGTTTCTACTAAAATATTTTTTATTTTCCTCTAAGGTGGTGTTGAAAGCAGTATGTGTCACATAGAAGCAAAACTATTTTCACCTTGGGCGTTAACACTTGAACCCCTCACTACACTCAGTAGTCTGCTTTAGAATCCCTTGCTACGCTCGGGATTCTATGATGGACTCAGTCGCATGTTTTGGGTTTTACTATACGCCCTCACCGTAAATATTTCATTTTCTCCCTTGTTACACAATCTACTACTTATTGATTTCTGTTCGAGACGGGTTCAATTGGCATAAAAAATATAATGCAATTTACTCGCTCGCGTACATTTTTCATAAAATTGTATTGATCGCCCTTACGCCAATTAAAATGTAGCGTCGTTAGATCTAGTATCTGCCCTCACTGGCCGATTTGGAAAATTCACCCTGTATTCCTATACAGGACCGTTCAACTATTCTTACACCGTTTGTGTATGTTTCTGTTTGGCTAAGTTAGGTTCTAACTCAAAAATTATATGAAAATCGCAAAATATTTAATAAAAATTAACGTACGTACGTAACGTACTTAAGATCAAGACTATTTGGAGTGGAGCGCGTTATATTTACGAGGCGAATAAGATAAATGATATAATTTCATAACAATTACGAAATAACTTAATAAAAATTTACCTACCAAGTGTTCCAAAGGTCCCCAGATGTCAACGACTGGGTGATAACAATTTTTTCCCAATTTACGGGTGCCTTTGCACTTTTCGAATTCACGCTAGCGTTCTAGCGGGGAGCGACACACGTCCTGCCTCCGTGAGCTCAGCGAGCGGACTAAATGGCCCGGCCTTGCTTCGTATAATTAATTGTAAGTTTATAGTTAATTTGAAGTGCTCTATTTACGAATATTTACTATCAAATGGTATATATATTTTACATTATTTAGGTTCATAATAAGCTGAAGTTTATGTTTGTATTAATTTTTTCATAAATAATCATGTATGTAGTCAGAAACCGCGGTTATTCTTTGTGTATTTTTTCCGAAAGTTGACTGATTTAAATATTTTTTTTCTGAGTAATTTTGTATGACATCGGTAGAAATTTTTATTCCATAGAAGACTATAAACTCAATATTACAAAAAAAACTGTAGCAATACGACATCAATAAAATCCCCAAATTGATATCTGTCCGAACCTCCCCGAGCTAAAATTGGTAAAACACTTGTTGGGAATAGGTCAATTATTCAAAATACAATAATAAAGTAGATAATTTTTTGTATTTATACAGTCCCTATTGAAATGATCTTTCAATTTATGCTTAAAAATTTGTTGATTTAGTACTCTTTAATGGCTAAATCATATCAAATAGTTGAGCGAAATTGTAATAGTACATTACTTACCTAGGGCTGTAAAAAAAAGAAAGCCCGAAATCGCAGGTATTTGGGACCCGAGCCGCAGGCGAGGGTTGTAAATATGCGATAGAGGGCTTTCTTTTTTACTGCCCGTGGTGAGTACACAATTTTACGTCCCCACCTGGCCATAATGCGAGTTTTACCGTAAGCGTAGCGAGCGGTAAAACTCACATTATGGCCAGGTGTGACGTAAAAAGACTTTACCGGACTCTTAAGTGCGATACCACTTTTGCAATATTGAAAAAAAGATGCGTTTCGTTATCGAAGGAGCATGATATTATGCCATTATGAAACCTACTTTTAATATTCAAACTCCGATCAAAAATGCAAAAATACGCATTTTCAATCTTTAGGCGTTTTAATACGGTCCATTTCTAATTTAAACTTTCGTATTCGTAGGCTTAGATATTATTTTAATATTACAATGTTCTAACTTACCGAACAGTATCAAAACGCAGATTATGTAACGGTAGACATTGACAGTTTCAAACCAAAAACAAACCCGTTTCAGTCCAGGTGAAGTTAAACTTTATGACAATGCCATGAGAACGTTAACGACTTGTCTTGCTGTATTTTAATCGCGAAAAGATCAACATAATGTTTATTTACTTAGTATTTCTAATTCCCGTTTCAATTTTTTGTTATATTTTGTCTACTTTAGTAATAAAATGAGTATTTGTTTTACATTGAAGTACAAACTGTATACGGTTCATATCAGGTGGCCAAGAATTGACGATCTCCTTTATATGTTATGACACAACACACAACATGGACATACATATAGGTCTTTATTTACATAATTTGAGTGATCTATTCACATGAATACCAGGACAGAACAATAAATCGCGATGTTTAGTTTAGTACCATGGCCTGCAGGCACAAATATTTTATACAATCAAATAGTTCTACTCCGCGTATAATAGTCGGTGGTGTACACTTATTTATACGGAAATAGATGATGATGGAATTTCCATTTGCAGAGCTAATCCTTTAGGCTCTAAGATTAATTTAAGAAGGGGAGCCAATCAAATTTCTGATGCAAATTTATGACGAAGTGGGGGGTGCCCCCCATAATTAATTAAAATTAAAATAGAGCTATATAATCAAGTTTGATATCATTTTCGTGTAAAGCAAGGGTGCTGAATTCATTTTTGGTATTTTATTTATACCTTTCCATATAAGAAAACTGAGAACACATAAAAAATATGAAATCAATGTTTGATATTTTTTTGAATAAATGCCTATATTTTTTATTAATGGTCGTAACATGAAAAAAATATTTTCATGATAAAGCCCTGTTATTCCCCTTTATAAAAAGTATATAAATCCTTTATTGGTTATAATATCTTTAACGAAAAAAAAAATATCAATAGGCCTGTTATCAACCACAATCTAATTATGTAGGAAAAACGATGTGGTTTGAGCTCTAATGCTTGCCCAATTATATCTTTCACAAATAAATGGACGTCAACCATTTTAAACGCTATTATTTACCTTGCCTTAGTATGCTTGTTATAATCCGTAACTGAAATAAAGAGGTCGTTTAGAAGATACCGGAACCGGTTACCAATAAAGGGGTATTAGATCGAGTGAGTATTTGGTAGGGTTGTTTTTAAAAACTATCAATTTAGTAAGCACATCATTGCGTTACCCAAAGGTAAGCGCTTGTCGGGTACGGATTGGAGGAGTAGAGCAGAAGATCGAGCACAGTGGCGTGCCATGGGAGAGGCCTATGTCCAGCAGTGGACTGATACTGGCTGCTACTGCTGCTGCTAATAATGATAATGTAGCGCTTACCGAAATAAAAATCCAAAATGACGTTTACCTATTAAGCTAATTTCATCTCTACTGCTAAGACATTAGACAGGGACATAACATTGAATATAGGGTAACCATATAATTTTGTAACCAAATAATAGGGTTACCCTATCGAAAAGAGTTATCAAATAGAGGAGTTCTCCGGTCCCTGTTATCTAGTGACGTTTTCAAGTGAAAGGTACATCATTGGGGATTATCAATAAGGGCTCGTTCATTTTTTTAGAGAGAAAACTTAAGTGGTAGGTATACATCTTCAACTGAGGACAGTCTGTTGGCGAATAGTACGCTCTAAAATAAAAATAACAATTTTTTGTTAGACCTACTTAGACATTACACAAACTTATTTGAAAATTTGTTAATTTATTATAACTAATATTTACATAACTAAATGCAAGTCTGCATATCTACATGCTTCATCCCACATCTCCATAATTTTGTGGTTGAAATTTTACCCTCGTCCTGTTGACAAATTGATCCGATATCTGGTGCACACCTTAAGTTCTGATGACAATTTCATTTTAATAGATTCAGTATCATTGTAAATCCAAGATGGCTGCCGCTACAGCATGCCGCGTATTACATATTTCTTAACAACCCCCTCAATCAAGTATAAAATGAAAGGGATTTACTAGTAGAACACAGTGCATTGCGGATAATAAAGTAAGCTGAGTTTAGACAGTTTTAGTAACATAACAACTTAAAAAGAAAATAAGTATTGTTTAGGTAAATTCAAAGCTTTTATTGAAAATAAACAATGCTATAGATAATGTACAAAAAGCTATAAAAATAATTCGGTAGGTTCTAGGTACCAGTCATCACACCACTTTTCTCAGCATTGAAAAGACAAAAACTAAAATCGTGGGGCGCTTGAATCTTTTATCAACGGACAACGCCTAATATCATTATATTATACATGAAGTTAGGTTAGGTACGCTACGCTAGTGGTATGATGAATGGTACCTAGGACCTATCGATTATTTTAGCCTTGAGTACATTACCTGCATCATTATTTTCAATTAAACCGTTTAATATACGACGTATAACATACTAATTTAACTACTATTATAAACGGGGTGTTTACCTAACTCAAATATACATGGTATACCATAAATACCATAACAATAATAATATTTTAATAGTATCTAGTCAAACAGAAAATAATTGTTTTACTTATTTTATTTATGGCCTGGATACGAGACTTTCAAGCCAAATCTAAACTCTGCACTATAATGTGTTACAAATATAACAATTATTTTCCCCACTTCCCACAAAAGTAGGAACATTCATATTTTTTTTACAAAAACGGTTGAAGTTACCACAAAACTTTCAATGAAGGAAATATTCTTCATGAAATTCTCTACAATTCTTCTCTTTGAAGTATGTAGCTAAGACTTATAGTTTTCAATCTATGTGTCGCGAAAATTTTAACCCCCCTTTTTACCCCCACCGCACCATAAATTTAGGTGGCTCTGCTTCCTAAAATGGCCTATGGGTCCTAAAATCTCACTATGCAAAAGGAGATCCCATCATCACTAAAATCCGTATAATGCTCTTTGTTGTCGTGTGCACCACCGACTATAAACTAGTATTTCAAATCACACGGAGAAAAAGTAAACAAACATTACACAAGTTTTAAGTATTTAGAAATACCCTTTACTGTCAAATGGTTATGTAAGGAATTGAAAGTAAACTCTTGTCAATTCTTTCCGTGTGATTTGAAATACGAGTTTAGAAATTAAAATAGCCAATAATCATGGTTTACTAACTTAGAAAATTGAGTTTCCTTTATAATTATAAGTTTATAACACCTACAAAACTCTCATTGAAGAAACGTGATTTTGATTAAATTTAAGTGAAAGAAAGGTGACGATACTACCACTCCACACTTTGTCACTTGCAAAGTTATTGCATAGCCACCGTAATCTGACTATATGGACGAGTGCCTACAGTCACGCCTGAAAATATGGATACATTTAATGTGAAAAAAAAAATGTAGCTACGACGAGTCACATGAAATGTATCCATAATTTGAGACGTGACCGTACACATATTTCACTTTAAGTCATTTAAGTTCTTCAAAGCCTCCTCTTCATCTTTTAGCCTTTTCTTACAGTGGTAAAACCCAAATCTAATTTGATTCCTGTGTCCTGTAACACCACAATACGAACACGTGGGTTTCTTTCTAATTATATATTTTTCTTTTAGATCCAAAACGCCCGAAGCGCCTTGGTCGCTAGTTTTTATATCGTTAACTAGTTCTTTTGTTTGCAAAAGATCCACTGCATCATTTACAATGGTTGACGAGTTGCCTTGAAGGCCAGTTTGTACCACTTTAACTTGATTGTTTGTATCCAATTTTGAAGGATCTACTACATTATTTTCAGTTATATTTCCATTTTTACACTTACAATTCTCCATGTAAACTTCTTTTAATTTTGGATCAAGAATGGAATTGTACACATCATTCGGTATACAATACTCACATTTTTTAGCAACTTTTGACTCCATGTTCGTGTCCGACTGTCGTTTCATACAGACGTAAATGCCTTGTTTGATTACGTTTCTATGTCCTATATCACCGCAGTATGAACATGCATTGTTCTTAAGATTGTCACCTTGCAAGATTTCATCATCACGACGCTCATTTTCTTCACTTGGATCCATTATAATCATAGCATCTATAGTCTCTGGAACTTTGGAACCACTCTGGTTAGACTCATCTGTACAATCTTCTGTTATTTCTGTAGTATCTTTAAGACCTCTGGGAGCGGGGCAGAGTACATCTTTAAATGCTGGTGGCACATACTTTCTGATGTTGTCGTACAAATATTTCTGCCTTTCAAGAGATAATTCTTGTGGTTTTATAATGTTCGGCATTTCACAGACGAGATCAATTTTAACTGTGTCTGTAAAATCGTTGGGAGAAGATTTAGAACACATAACTGCCAAAGGATTCTGTGAATCCGTTTTAAAGTGGTAGTATGAATGTAAATTTGGTATTGCAGGCGGATTATGGGATTTGAACAGCTTTTCCCAGTCAAAATTGTTCACGTAGCTTTTTCCAGTCTCGTTCGCAAATATTACACAAGATATGGAACCAGATCTAGTGTTCGCAGCAATTTCACTGATATCAGCTAGGGAAGACGGGTTAAATTCCCGAAATCTCGATTTGAATAGCCCGAAATAAACATCTGGGGCGAATTTAGCATGTCCTGATGGGAGAAAAGACAGTTGGAAGCTTTTATGTAGGCCTAATAATACCCTCCATAGAGCGTATTGAATTAATACGTTATTTTTATTTAGATTACTGGCGTGACAGACTACGTGGGTCTCTCCTAAAGCGAACGTTTCGAAGAAATGATGCAGCAGGGATATAACCAAGTTCATCCCTTTGGTGACATATTCAGGTATCACATATAGTACGAATTTATTCAGAGGTTCTATAGCAACGCCGAATAACGAGACTTTGTAGCTTTCAAGAAAGCCTTGAGGCGTTGTCTGATCAGAGTTGTGAGGTAGATGTACTTGCTGGAGGTAGTCGAAAGAATAATGTGAAACTCCGTCATAGCGGCAAGGATCGTGTTTCCCTAATGACATATCATTAATCATAAGACCAGGAGCGACCTGAGCTATGACACTCTGATAATAGCCCTTTTGTGTTTGCACATCGTTTAAGTGATCTATCGTATTTATCAGCCATTTCTTCTTATCATTCTCTGATTGAGCTTCCGATAATTTAGAAACGAAATTATCACACATTTTACAAGGATTTGAAGCGAGGCCGAATACCACGTTAGGGCAGAAACTGTCCCAGCATTTGTACCACAACGGTCTGCTTAAAGGATAAGTATTGTTCCGTTTACACGCTCGCACATACCGTTCGTATAAGGCTGTTCTGCTCATACTACTAGGTAATATATGGAGGTCTGTATTGGTTAGCGAGCGTCCCGGTAAAACTAAAGAGTTTTGTTCGGAAAAGTTATTTATAAAGGCTATCAAGTCAGCGCGCTGTTGTTTTGTCATTAAGGTTTGTTTGCTACCATGTGATAAACATTCTATTCCATTCGTTTTATAATACTTTAGTATTCTCTCATACTTTGCATTATGTAGACCATGGGCGAAAAGGAAGAATTTCTTGCAAACGGTTATCCCTCTAAACAAGTAAACTACATATGACCTTGAACTCTTCTCTCTAAATTCGTTCTCCACTCTCTTTTCATAATTTATTCCTAGACTAGCTGTGACACTTATGGCGCCCAACGTCATTAAATGTAGATGGTTAATATTGTGGTAACAGTAATAATCTTGTTCTAAGCAGTCTAACCTCGACTTTAGCACGTCGTTTCTATCAAACTTGTTCAGGCATGAATTTTTGCAGCCACATCCGGCATTCAGAAACAAAGTTTCTTGATCTAAATCTGTGGCTGCATTGCCCGGCATTTCGTAGAGGCTGTCCAATTTGGTATCTTCTTCTTCATTTGGAGTACTCTTGTAATATTCTTCTAGAAACTTCTTGTCATCAGTTTCTGAACTGCAAACGTCGAGGTTTTGATCTGAAATAATGTGTTACATATACATCGGTTCACTATTGGGTTCACTATTGTCTTGCAGAAACTTTTTTGACATATATTTGTTTTGCATATTGATACTTGGTAGAAGTAACGTTTGGCAGAAACACTTTACGCAGAGTATGCTTTGGCATAAATCATTTCGCAGATTTTTATAATGTCGAATCTTATATTGGCATATTGTTTATGAGCATAACTATCTTCTAAACGAATAGTACTTTCGCAGAATTTTTTGTTTTTCATAATATTTAGGCGGCATAAAGTTGTGAAGCCGATTTTTTTTTTGATTACAAGATAATTTTCATTGTCTTATCATATTGTACAAGACATATGCAGGATTGGATGTATTGCTCATAAGAACGTGCAGGCGCTTTAATAATGAGCATATTTGTGTCGGTACTCCGGTAAATGAAATTGTTATCTTTCAATTGTGTATGTGGTAATTTGTTGTGTCTTCCCAAGGCGGGCTGCCGGCCAGGCTTTTACGTGCGAGTTATCGCGGTATGCTCGAGCCACCCTAAGAGCAATGGCCCGTTGCGGCTGCCACTATTACTTTTATTTAACCTAACCTTACCCACTTTTCTGGCAACAGTTTGTTTCCGCGGGGGTCAGAGTTCTAACCTAACCTAACCCAATTTTCTGGCAACAGTTTGTTCCTGTGGGGGTCACAGTTCTAACCTAACCTAACCCACGTTTTTGGCAACAGATTGTTTCCGCGGGGGTCGCAGTTCTAACCTAACCTAACCTAACCCACTTTTCTGGCAACAGTTGTTTCTGCGGAGGTCGCAACTCTAACCTAACCCAATTTTCTGGCAACAGTTGGTTTCCGCGGGGGTCACAGTTCTAACCTAACCTAAATAAATTTTAATGTGGTGGGTACTTATATTCTACTAAGCCAAATTTACCTAACGCACTTTTCTACTAGCAGAAAATAATTATGCTATTGTAATAGTATGCTATAGGATTATTATGGTACATAAAATGATGCAAAACCAAAATCGGCCAAAGTAGTGTTCTGCAAAACAATATGCTGCAAAACGTGTCGTATGCGTAGTAGTAGTTAGGCCAACTATACCTCTATGCAAAATTACCATTCGACCGAAAGTGTTTCTGCGAAACATGGTATGCCAAGTGTATTTCTGACCAATATTTTTCTGCCAGATTAGGGTAACCCAGCAGATGACAAAGATACATACAGTAGAATGTTCCATTTTCTATGTTCGCGGTACACGCTCAATTTTGCCGCCTTTATATATTTTTAATTAAAAAGTTGAAAGTATTTTTTTTTCTGAAATTACCGCAAGCTATTTGAAATAACTAAAAAGTCGCCGTACCAACATTATAAATTAGAGATACCGATGTTAGGTTTCGGCTGTTTAGGACCTATGCCTTTATTTTTGTATGGCTGTTGAACAAGTTTGTACCTCGACAAAAATGGAATTTGTATGCAACATTTTTGTCGCGAAATCGAGCCTGTAATTTTTGTAACTTTTTAATTTTTATTTGACCATAAACTAGGCACATCGCCGCCTAGTTTTTAACCGTAAAAGTCAACCTTGCGGGATATCTTTGAAAAAAAAATTGAGTACAATACACACACTTCGAAAGCCTAAAATTGGTGTATGTTTAAAAAATAATGAAAGTATTGCAGCAGGTATGGGTTATTTTCGCATATCTGAGATGTATGTATCACTATGTCGTAAGCAAGGATGATATAGACATGGATGGACAATATCCATACAAAATCGCGTTCCCTTTTTTTAGGTTAAAGCACTAGCGTCATCTATCGGTCACACCAGACACTAAATCCTAGTTTCTAATACTTCATTCGGCGCTTAACGCTGACAGAATAACTCGACTCCAGACTCGACAGATGGCGCTGTGGCACTAGTACCGAAAACAGACGACATGAAAACAGATGACAAAGACAAAAGACAGAAGATTTTGCCTAAAATAATTAGACTTCGTGTTGAGCCCGTGTTGTTATTATTGTTTTTCGCCTTATACACGGTGTTGCACCACGCAATTTTTATTTTTATTTGCCGCCTTTTCTCAGGGACAAGATAGCGTAGCCAGAATCTATTATGCATTCTGTGCTTACGGTCGAGTGGCATTTTGTTGTCTCTCCACTGTACTCGTTAGGAATAAATAAGGCATAAAGGAAAAACTCGCAGTCAATAGGTAAGTCTTGGCAGCTCTAATGGTAGAGCGGCGGGATTGGGACCCTGAATTCGCGAGTTCGAGTCCTGCCCGAATGCAGTATTATCTCAATTTTTTCCTTTATTTTAAACATTATGGGTACTAATTGGAAAAGGAAGATCATATTTTTGCACTTAAAAAGTTTAATTACATAATAAGTAATATACTTAAATCAATAACAGTTTCATTGTTACACAACTCGTCCCCTAAATATTCTGCAGACTTATACTTAAGGTGACGGGGTTTCATTGTTACACACCTCGTCCTCTAAATATTCTCCTGACTTATACTTGAGGTGACGGGGTTTCATTGTTACACAACTCGTCCTCTAAATATTCTGCAGACTTATACTTAACGTGACGGGGTTTCATTGTTACACAACTCTTCCTCTATATATCCTGCAGACTTATACTTAAGGTGACGGGGTTTCATTGTTACACAACTCGTCCTCTAATTATTCTGCAGACTTATACTTAACGTGATGGAATACGCAAACACGTAAAATTGAGGTGTTTTTAAATATGTGTTTTTTAATAATGCAAGTTTTGTAATGAAATCAAAGCCCTTGGGATTATCTGAAGGGAGATATAGTCAGGTTTAATGTTACCACGTTTCCTCCTGTATACTAGTTAAACACACACAACAAGGATATAATGTGAGGGGACATTTTTAAACAGTTTGTGGGGAAGCTCCTAATAGATCCTGTGCTGCTACACGAAAAAGGTCTTAGAAGACCTTTTGTAACTTTTTAATTTATTATTATTGTCATAATTTTTTCTTTCGAAAATTGTACAGTGACAAATGGTGTGATGCTTGTGATATTTACTTTATGATTATGTCAACAAGGTAGAAATGTATAAAAATATATGTCTATCGCAAACTGACTTTGACGCAACTTTGAAGTATACCGATGGTCGATTGCAGTGGCAAATAATGTAAGCAAACCAAACCAATTTACCGTCATCTTCGCAATCACGCACTTTTAAAGAACAACCATGGTTCCATCGTCAATTTATACACATAAACATGTTATATACATTCATTCTTAGTAGAAGAAATATCCATTAATTACTAAGGTACCTACTACTTATATTTCAGTGAGAACGAATTTGTGTCTCAAAAGCTTTTGTTGGCTAGAAATGCATTTGTAAGTCACCCATATTTTTGCTTACATTATTTGCCATTTCTATTCGCCTTCGGTCAGGCGCGGATCCAGGATTTCATTCAGGGGGGCAACAGGGGCAATTGCCCCCTGTATCAGCGCATGCCTTCGGTATACTTTTCATTTTGGCATCGCACCATTTTTATGACCAAGATCTCCTTGCTAAACACAGTTTTTTTGGCTGTGGCTCGACATTTGCTGTCAGATATCCTGAACTTAATAAACGCCTTTTTAAAACATCAATATTTTTATGGCCGATAGCATTATGTTCGTTGCTCCTTCTGGCTTTTGGTATTTCAAACGTTCCTTGTAACCATTTCATATTACTTTTAAGAAACATAACTTCGTTCCTGTGTGCACCTGTCCACTTATTCTTAAATTTGGATTTTAAAGTTGAAAACTTGTGTTTGAATGTTTTGATCTGATGTTCAGACAAATTTTGGTGTCGTATTACAAAATTTTTGAAATAGTCTAGTTTGGAATCAAGGTCCGCCAGATTTAATTCTTGTATTTTATCGTAGAGCATTTTCCGCGTCACTATTATGCAGTATGTATTCCTGGATCCTAAAACAAAAATATTGTTTTGCTAAATACAATACATATTTACGCGTTAAGTTGGGGAGGGAGAAGGGAGGTCTTTGAAAATATGATGTAATTTTCATTTTCTAAGAAACCCAGTAAAATTACTTTAAAAAAAACCGGCCAAGAGCGTGTCGGGCCACGCTCACTGTAGGGTTCCGTAGTTTTCCGTCCGTCACAGTAAGTGTCCCCACTTAAGAGTTAATAACACCGCCATGTAGGATATGATATGAGAGTTCCATGTACAGCGACATCTATCGGCAAATTGAGTAAACTATTGCGCGCGAGCATAAAGTATGGAAGATGATTTTTATGGGATAATTCTTTATTGCGTGAACCGATTTTCACCGTTTTTACTTTATTTGAAAGCACGTCATTTCATTGTAATTTTGTAGAAATTACAGGTACAATAAACACCTGCTTATACGGTTAAATTACAAACTTAGTTCAGAAATTATTTTGTATTTTTTTTTCAAAAACCATTCATCCTATCAAGTTCAAAATAATTTTCCAAGAAAGTTTTTATAAAGTTCTACTTTTGAGATTTTTTTCATATTTTTAAAACTTATGGTTCAAAAGTTAGAGGGGGGGGGACGCATATTTTTTTACTTCTGGAGCGATTATTTCCGAAAATATTTACATTATCGAAAAATGATTATAGGAAACCCTAATTCATTTTTAAATACCTATCCAATAATATATCACACGTTAGGGTTGAAATGAAAAAAAAAATCACTCCCCACTTTACGTATAGGGGAGGTACCCTAATAAAAAAAAAATTTCACTTTTTATTTTACCACTTTGTCGGCGTGATTGATATACATATTAGTACCAAATTTCAGCTTTCTAGTGCTAACGGTCACTGAGATTATCCGCGGACGGACGGACGGACGGACGGGCAGACATGGCGAAACTATAAGGGTTCCTAGTTGACTACGGAACCCTAAAAAACCGGTCAAGTGCGAGTCGGACTCGCGCACCGAGGGTTCCGTACAAACCTGTTTGTAACTATATAGGAGTAGTAACTTTAAAATTACTAAAAATATTTTTATTATATGATGTAACAAAAAATGTACAGTTTTCGCATTTTTTCCTTTGTCTGTGCTATACGACGTTGCTTCGTACTTCGGTGTACTCATCTTACTCAAAACTATGTCCCATAGTATCTTATTCCGTTGTAATAAGTGCGTAGTACCATATTTGTGAGACGATTTTTTCGATACGTATTTATGCAGCTGACAATACCAAATTTCAAGATTCTGAGTTCACGGGTACAAGTACCCTGTAGGTTTTGATTCCCCTGCGAGTTTCGAAAATTTGCGGCATAAACGGCTGTATCTTTTGATTGCGTTGGCTTAGAAGTTTGATTTTTTCACAGCTCCAAGGGACAGTAGACCTGAGTATTTGATATAAATTTCAGCTTGATACCTCCACGCGTTCCCGAGAAAAAGGGTCTTGACAGACGGACGGACAACAAAGTGATCCTATAAGGGTTCCGTTTTTTCCTTTCGAGGTACGGAACACTAAAAATGTGGGCGTTTTCCGTCCATACGTATTTATATTCAAGTTTTTCCCATATATTTGTACCAGATTAATCAGGTAGATTGACAACTGAAGCCGGACGGGAAACAGGCATAACTTTAATAGTCTAAGAGCCCACGACAATAAACCTAGTTCGATAAGACTCCCAGATGTATACAACGTGTTTAGCTACCTATGTTCGAGCCGTTAACCACGTATATTATGCTGAATTTTATCGACAAATCTACCCACAATTTTTTTTAACAACCATTTTTAAACTGCACCCCTTTAAAATTATATGGCACCACACTCTACCGCCCTTGGTAAATTAACCATTATTTGTCAAAATATCCGTCGCACTTGTGCAAAAGAGGTGTCTTTCGGCAGCTTACGAACTAGGGCATACATTTCAATCAACAATGTTGCAGAAAAGTTTCCACAGTTAGTCGAAAATTAATTAATATGATAAGACTCCTTTCCTTCGTTCGTCGAAGCAGGGGAGGGGTTGGACTATACTATACGATAATGCTGTGCTGCAAGCGCCTGCGCTTGGCATTGTCAGTGGCAGCAGCATGAAAAGCAACGCCACGTACTTAGGTATCTAGTATGATAGGTCTCCTCAAGAAACCAATGCTTATCTGAAAGAGTATTAATTTCTGTGTAAGAAAAACCACTGCTGCATTTCCCAAACAGTGGAGAAAGTGGTTGCTGCAGCGATTAAAGGTCGCCCTCCAAGCAGCTACATTCGGCGTTTAAATTCAATTTTGTCAGGTATCACCCGGTTCCTTATTGAATACGCGTGCCACGGTTACGTACGAAGAATTTTACGTGTCGTTGATTGTTTAAACAAATTATTCTGTGATTTCTGAAAAGTTATGAAAAGTTAATTCATATAAAAATTCATTATACCAAATGACGAGGAATAGTATTAGGTAATTTGGATGAGGCAATGAAGAAAGAAAATTGGTGGCAATGAAGGTCGCGGCTTTCGCGGAGTGAGTACCGAACACATAGCGAGACGTCTCCCCTTTAGTTTAGTACCTGCTCAGTCCAGTGGTTAGAAAGTCCTATATAAAAGAAATTTGGATCGGAATCTTCTAAGGCGCTAAACACACTTAGCGAAACTCTGAGCGGAATTTATTTAACCATCGACAAAGATCTGGGCTGAATTCCACTAAGTGGGTGCAACACTAGTGAATTTTCAACCTGACATAATTTAATATTAGGACGCGTAGTCAGAGCGACCAAGAGGCAACCGGATGGCTAACTGTCCGGCTGGGCGGATGGCAATTTGTTTCCAGTGTCTGTATGTTATGAAGAAGAAGCATGCTCAAGTTCAAGCGGTTGCCTAACACCCTTTTTTATTTTTTTTGTTTCGCTCTCGTACAGGGCGCCAGTCGCATCAGGAGGGATGGCATTAAAATTTTATTATATAACCAGCGTACACACTTTCAGGCAACCGCTTTTCAATCGGTTGCCTCGCGACAAAAAAAAAATTTGCAACCCCCCTCTATTTTCGACCTAGTCCAAGTTGAGTCAGTTCGGGTTACAGAGGGCGATTCCCCATCACTTCGGAAGCTTAAATACCGCGAGCCATCCGGTTGCCTCGTAGTCATTCTAACTACGCGTCATTGCTCTGAAATTTGGACAGCTCATGGTGTCAGTGAAGTGACATTCGCTGACGTCATCAGGGAACGATACAAATATGTAAAATAATTTAATAGAGGTATAGTATTGAAATTTCGATGAGGGAAATCAAGGAAAAAGATTGGTAATTCAAATAATTTGACCATTTAATGAATATATTTTTTATTTCAAAAGAACGACAACATGATGTTTAGCAGGGGTGTTGCGGATATTCGCATCCGCATCCGCAAATGCGGAAGTTCCGCATTAAATTCAACATCCGCATCCGCATGAAATCAATGCGGAGCTGATGCGGATGCGGATGTTGAACAAGTCGCTGCAGGAACAACGTAGCAGCGGGGCACGCGCTAGGAATTTTCGGCTTTAGCCAATAGGAATCTAGTTACGTTATTGTGATTCGTTGATCGAACGCTTGCGCCTATGGCGCGACCAGTTTGTTTTGTTTTCGTTTTAGAATTGAGATGCAATTACAGAGTGAAGCGTGTAATGTGAGTAATAGTAAACAATTGCGTATATGAGTGAAATTAACTAAATTAAGGTATAAAAAGACTTTGTGTGTGTGCATTTGCGTTTAAGACTGTTGTTAGTGTTTATAAAAGAGCTAATTTAAATAAAAAGAATGGCACCGCCGACCCAAAGTGCGATATGGACCTATTTTAAACCATACGAAAATGATCGAGAAAAAGCTCAGCGTACAATATGTCTCAAAACATATTCTCTGAAGGGACGTACAACCACTTCATTAAAAAATCATTTGAAATCTATGCAACCGGACGAGTTCAATTCATTCAGCGGTGAAGTTAACAAAAAGTACCTACCAAGAAAAAAAAGACGAATTGGGTAAGTTTATTTTTATTTCTCTGATGGTTGGAAAATTTGGAAATTGGAATTGATAGTTCATTTTACGTAAACAATGATTCATACTATTCATAGTATTCATTCATACTTAGCTTGTTTTGTTATATTCGCGTTTGGTATTTTTTTGTAATATTTCGGTGGTAATTTTGTTCTGTGTTAAAGATAGTTAACCAGTTTTATCTGAATTGTGAAATAAAGTAATATTAACTAAATAAATATGAGTTACGTTCAATATTATTAGGTACTTATATGTATACAAAATTAAAGGTACAGTCGGCAAGAAAAGTAAAATATAATATTTTAATACAGGATATTTTTTTGTTTTCAGAAAAATGTGTAACACCTTTGCAAGTAGCTAAGAAACAGCTTTCTTTAGATGAAGTCATGGACAAAGAAAAAAAGTGGGACGCGAGCCATCCCAATGCCAAAAAAATTGACAAACTCATCGGAGAAATGATTGCACTTCAAAACTTGCCATTTAATTTTATAGAAGGAATAGGTTTTAAAAGGCTTACGAAAGAAGTTGCGCCAAAGTATAATTTAGGGGGGCGTAATTTTTTTACTGATTATGTCTGTAATGCACTTTACGAAAAGGTTGCTGATAAAGTCACGGAATCGGTTAAACGATTTGATAACATGTCGTTTACTACTGACATATGGACAGATCCAAGCTCTAATGCTTCATTGCTAAGCCTGACTTGCCATGGCATAGCGGAAGACTTTGATCGATCGGCTATAGTGCTGAAATGTGAGACGTTTGATGATCGTCATACTGGCGACATAATTGCTGAAAAATTTGATACAATGCTCACTGAATGGGATATTAAAAAGGAACAAGTACACTGCATGATTCGAGACGAAGGTTCAAACATGAAAAGAGCAATGCGATTAGCAGAGTTGAACGATTCGGATTGTGCGATTCATAAAATGCAGCTAGCTATACGACGAGCATTACAGTCTCAAGAAAATATAAAACAAGTCAAACAAAAATGTAAGAGAATTTCAACACATTTTAATCACTCGACAATCGCTCAAAAACAGCTTCAAAAGATACAGGACAGACTTAATCAACCGCATCTAAAAGTATTTCAGGACTGCGTAACCAGATGGAACAGTACTTTTTATATGTTTGAGCGATTTTTGAAGGTAAAAGACGCATTAAGTCTTTACGTGAACGACAGCGATATGATGGACCCTATTATGCCAGAAAAGTGGAAAATAATCGAAAGCTGTGTCCAATTGCTGAAACAGTTCGAAGAAGCGACAAGAGAACTAAGCAGCTCTGAAACCCTCATATCTTCTGTGATTCCGATAACTCAAATGCTTATAAAAAATTGGATGAACATTTAGGTCGATCACAGGACTCTGATCCTATTAGGCTGGCAGTCACTATTTTGAAAACGGAAATGTCCACTAAATTCTCAGCCTTAGAAGAAAATAATCTGTTTTCTATATCTACTTACCCACGCTACAAGCACAAATTTTTCACACCGTTGACTGAAGAAAAAATTAAAGACGAAATATTAAGAGCCAGCCAAAACCGTTTTCATGATCACGAAAATGACACTACTAGTTCTCCAGACCACAACCAATCTAAAAGAATGAGAATGGGGGATTCATTGGATTTGGCGCAATCGAATGAAATTGAATATTCTTTAAATCAACCTAGCACGTCAGGCACCGCTAGGAAACCCAGCTTAAAATGTGATCTGCAAGCGATGCTGGATTCGTCGAGTGATGACGACGAGCTTGTCCCGAGATCTGACAGTCCCGGAGCAAACCTTAAAAAGGAGTTAGCGTTATACCGCAGCAAAAAAAGGACAAATGTTTCGGAGAACCCTCTTAAGTGGTGGAAAGAAAATAAAGAGTTTAAGCTGTTATCTCATATAGCACGAAAATATTTATCATCTCCACCAGCCAGCGTTCCTAGTGAACAATTATTTAGTGCCGCGGGACTTATTTACGAACCTTTACGCAATCGTCTGGACCCGGAAAAGGCAGCCGAGTTGCTATTCATAAAATATAACGCAACGTTATATAAGTTTAATTACTAAAATACTATGAAAAGTATGTTTTTTTAATAAAAAAATGTGAAAAAAGTAATTTTTGATGATTTTTTTAAGTACCTAATGATATGCGGATGTGAGCCTTATAATATCCGCATCCGCATCCGCGGATGTCAAAAAAACTACATTAGCAACATCCCTGATGTTTAGGTATAAGCTAGGCCCCGTTATCGGAGGTGCAATTTGGTAGCATGACATTCTTAGGGATGGATAAAAAATATTTTGAAGTAAGCTGTATGGCGATATTATTCCTGTAACTACCTTGAGAGAGTAAGACTTTAATTAAACGTGTTTATTTTGTAAGACATAACAAATAAAATAAAAAATATTTATTAACTTTTTTCTCATTTTTATAAATAACAATTTTCAATCTTTAATTTTTTGGAGTTCAGGGTAGTCTGCGAGAAGTGACTGCATTTTCAATATTATGAAATATTATACTCGTATACGAATAAAATATGCTCGTAAATACAGCTAAATAATCGGAATTATTGTTGTGAGATGACATTGACTATCTATTGACGTAAATAATTTATTTATCTACACTCATACTGTAAGTACTCTAAAATGCGTTCAAAAACCGTAGACAATGACAAGCAATACAACAAACGATTTAACTATGATAAGTTTCTTATCTGCGGCAGTAACGTAATTTTAACTTTGCATGCTCAAATATTGTTAAGCAATGAGTTTCAAATTCCGAACATCGAATTTGATAACATAATGTTGGTCAGGAAGGAGCACAGGATTGCTCCTTCCCGACCAACGGCACGCGCCCGCGCGACTGCCGGCACAATCGAGTTGGCCATGGCGGTGCAATGGCGGTCATTCTATGGTTTCCGAACACTTAATTATATATATAATATGAGTGTAGATAAAGCAGTGTATGCAACTGTTACGTAATAAGGGTCCTTAAAATACGAGTGTGGTTTTATGAAACGAGCCGCAGGCGAGTTTCATAATAAGATCACACGAGTGTTTTAAGGCCTAATTACGTACAGTTGCATACACTGCTTTATCTACACTCATATTATATATATAATATATATATCCCTAAGAACGTCGAGCTACCAAATTGCACCTCCGATAACGGGGTATAACATAAGAGGGAAAAAATACTACTACTTAACAATATTACTCTTAACCTTTTACCTGCGGGGTATTTTTTAACTAAGTAGCTCTGCAGTACCGGTCTTTAATCTTTTTGCGGAAGGCGCCAGGATGACAGAATTTTATGTAGTTTTGATACAAAAATATATAGAAATAAGTTTTTAAGTATTATATTATGATTTTCTACAAACCCTTTCACGATGAAAGATCCGAAATTTGACACCAATAACACAATTATTTTATTGGTTTATAGCTTATAAAACAAAACTACAAACTAATTCCGCCATGAAAAAAACTAATGATGTGCGTTGGCAACAAAATCACTCCCTTCGATATCAGTTACACTACTTCACATTGTCTTGAGTCAATTATAGGTAGGTAATACAAATGAACCCTATAACACAAAACTAATTTAAAAACAATAACAAACATATTTCGATGTTTACTCGCTCAATACCGTGCACAACAATGGCGATCGCGTAAATTTTGGACGGGATAATCGTCACCCGTAGGTAAAGAGGGTTAATAAAAAAATATTATTTTTATGAGCTAAACTATTATTTCGCTCGCAATAAGCATTTTTTTTTTAAGAGCCAAGAGTGTCCCACTGCTGGGCAAAGGCCTCCCTCTCCCTTTTCACGTATCCCGGTCTTGTGTAGTCTCCCACCCGTCAGCATGATAGGCATCAAGTTCGGCTCTCCAACGTTTCCTTGGTCTGCCCTGACGCCGGGTTCTGTGTTGTGGGACCAGTGGGACCCACTTGGTGGTTGTTTTAGCCCATAAGTCTTCCGGCATACGGCAAACGTGTCCAGTCCAGTCCCATTTTAGTTTTCCCGTTTTCCATTTAATATTAGATAATTATTAATTCGTACTACGTATTCTTACCAAGTATTAAGTCTTATTTTTATCCTTATTTTCCCGTAAACTACTTTTTTATTAGTAACTATTTTGCGCTAATTTTCGTCATCCGAATCGAATGTAGCGAAATCGAATTCATCATCACTGTTTTCTTCGGTTTCAACCGACATATCCAATATATCGTCCACGAGTAGTGGCGTCGGTTGACCCGTGTACCAGAGAGGCTGCAGGTTTTCCCGCATCTCCCAGCCGTACTCCTCGAAATGGAGCGATACGCAATGTGGTGAAGTTGCATTCAGCCACATGTTGGTGACGTATATAGTTCTTAATATTTTTTGTTTTAGAGACCTAAAACATGGTGGTATGAGGCTCGAGTCAAAGCCTTTTATTTTTTTCAAAAAAATCTCATTCGTACCACTCCCCGAATATAGTTTCTGGAAAAGCTCAAATCTGGCTGCATCCACAAGCTTACAATTTTTAACGGAGTACATTTGTGAAGTGAACTCTTGTAGTGTGTCGACTATATTTTCGTCTTCCAAATTCGTGCGATCGTTTAGAGACGCGAAAACCTTCTGCAATCGTTCATTGTTTTCTAATATTCTATACGGTCTAACTTTGCCTTTTCGAAAAAATGCTGCTGTGTAATCGCACCCCGTGAAGGCGTGGAACCCGGGCAACGCTCGACATAAGTCCAGTCCTAACGCTGTTGCTAATTTAGAGCAGTCGACTACCTGTTTATCGGACGCTTTTGCGGAACTATTCCTCATCCATATTTTCATCTCTGGGAATTTATGCATATTTCCCAAGAGAATGATGAGAATATCTGTATCCGACGCTTTTATTACTATTCTACTTTTCGGTTCTGCTTTTGAAATGTGAAACAGGATTCTCGTGCCTCCTTCTTCGTGCGAACACGTGTAATTTGTGTCTTCTAATCTCGCGACGTGGTTACCGATTACTTGGTATGCAAAACAGCGATCTTCAACCGTGAGGAAAACCTTCTTACTTTGAAGAATCGGCTCTACACTATCATTCGCCCAGTGCTCAGCTAAAAAGCTCACTAGAGCTTCCTTAAACTTTCGGTTTCGTAAGCTATTCAAAAAATCAGTCGGTCTGGTTTGGTCAGCTCCTACGATACTATAGGGAATATCTTCTGAACACCGTTTCTCACGCGTGCAATCTTTAATTGATGGAGAAGAGTATCTGTCAAACACCATGTGAATTTCAGAGGCGTTTGTGTTACAAATTTTTAACAGAATCGTCTCCGCGACTTGACCAAAACTTTGAGGCAAGGATGCACCGATGGTGTGCAAGAAATAGAAACCATCTATAATATCAATGTCAACTAATACGGGTGGTACCGAATGAACTTTAGATTTCAACAGCCTTCCAAGTGTTGCCTTCTCTGTTGCATGCATATCACCGGTGTAATTGGCAAAAGCGGGAGGCGCTGGAGCTAGAGGATAAGTAAGGCAAACTGCTATGTCAATTTTCTTTTCCAATGCTATAGCCAATAAACGCACGAATACGTCTCTTTCCATTGTAATCAAGGCTTGCTTACTTCCATCGGCACTTTTCTGGGCCTTTTTCATGCTCTCTGAAGCAAAATTCATAATTGGATGTCGCTTCAGGGGTCTCGAAAATCGTGATTCATCGTCTTCACATTCTTTTATAAATCGAATTTTGTTTTCTCTGCCCAATGATTTGGCATTCAAAAGGAAATCAGCCACCGACGAAGATGCAGCTCTTCCTGTCGTAATGTGAAATAAGCTGTTGGGGTCCAAGCTATAATCGAACGGATTTATATTCTGCTTTATCGCGTCAACAATCTTGGCAACAGCTGTACGATCGTTTTCGATTTTACTTTTTGACAATTCATAAGAAATGTCGTCCCCGCGAGCTATTCCTACTTTTTCGAGCACTTTCGAAATAATTTTAGTTTTTATGCTGTGACTGATGGCCCAGCGTTGGCTTGCAGAAATCGAGTCTGTAAAATGACTAATGCCTGTCAAAGAATTTTCTGCATCCCTGTTAATAGTTTGCTCCAACGTCAAATCGACGGGAGCTCGCGCTAAGTTGCTGCTCGTGCGTTTCACGCCAAACGCCCCTTTTTTAAAATCGTGCAGTAAATCGGAGTTAGTAGTTTTCAACGTTAGCAAATTACACACGTATTTGACGGACCATTTTGCGTAATTCGGCTGATTTAATATGAAAAATAAATCAGCGATGTTGAAAATTGCTGTCACGTACAATTCGAAATTGCTCGTACGAATGGCTCTAGACAGATGGAAAAACTCGTTGATAAGTTCGACATAAATCAAATAGAACTGCGCAGTTTTTCCATGTGCACCACATAATGTTGCATCACGAAAGTTTTTGTATTGGTCGAGAAATTGATGCATACCAGCAGACATATTCAAAACATCGTTTGGGGCCACAGGCGTTTCTACGGCTACATTTAAATCATCTACCAGAATCTCAGGACACACCTCATTTTCAGATAGGAAGCGCTCCAAATACAGAGTTTGAAGTGCAACAGAGACCTGTGGGTGCAATCTTTTACACCGATTGAAATGCCTACTATCAATGAAAGAATTAATGGACCCACCCGCCAAGACCTCGCACTGGATTAAAATATCTGTAATACCGCAAGAATCGATAAATTTCCCTACCGCTTTGAAATACGCCATCTGCAAATTTAACGCGCCCACATTTATAAAAATATCGTTATATTTCGGATCCTGGTTGTGCTGGATAAGCATTGCCATTTTGGCAATAACCAAATCGTAAGTAACTATTATTTTAGATTGCTGGCAGTGGCTGGCAATAGCGGCAGCATTTTCCAAAGTCTGGTTTACAACTTCATGGGACGTTGGAGATCGATTGATAGGCGGCAAATAATCAACTACTTGCATTTCGCTCTCATCAATGGTTGTCATACAATCAAATCCAATCCACATTGGAATGTTGGTGAGTTGTGAGAATGATAGTGCCCACAACATGTCCCTAGAATCGGCAATTGATTCAGCGAATTCAAAATCGTGCAAAAGGACTTTGATCGTGTCGTACGGCAGTAAAGGGACGTAGTTTTTACTTGTTTTATAATAGGGCTCTATGTTGGTTGGAATTTCAGACAATTTGCGTCGTTTTCGTGGATTTTGCGGAGTTGCGCATGAACTCTGATCTTGGTGATTATCAGCTGTCGTCGCGATTTCAGAGGGTACAGGAACTGCTTCAGAACAAAGAGAAGGAGAACGAAACTGGTAAATAATCCCCACGGTGTCATGTAAAGTGTCTTTACCAGAGGCGGTGTTGACAAAACGATCGAAATTGTCGTACGCCACGTGGGTGCTGAGGCCAGGGGTATTGGAAATTGAAGTTGGAATGATGGCACTACTCGCGTGTTCTGCAAATGTGATTTCGGTTTCCAACTCCTCTGCGGCACTGTAGGATATAGTATGCCCATAACGATTTAGTATATCCAGAACTTTTCTGGAGCTTGTCAACGATTTCATCGCTAAACCTAATGTCAACTGTTTTGCCGGTTTTATTCTACCTTTTGTTATAAAATACATAATATCTGAGCACAAAGAATAGATTTTTGTATAATCAACATCAGATTTTTCTCTTCGATAACTAGGACCTTGAACGAGGCTGCAAAGAAAATGAAACAAAGGCTCCGGAACTTCACATTCTCCTTCCAGAATATTTTCTACTTTTAGATCAGGCGGAAGTTTCTTCACTGGCATAGTTTTTACTGAATTCCTGACTTCAAATGCAACTTGTTCCAATTTCGTAGTATCTGCTGTCTCGCGAAGTGCCTTATCTTGCGCCAATTGACTGACATTCAAATCCATACTATAAATCATTCGCTTTTTAAGTGGCGTATCCGAAGCCTCAATGATGACACGATCACCAAATATTTTCAAAATTACATCACAAAAATGAGTAACGTTACCGTCATCGGTGTTTCCTGACGAATACACGCCATCTCCGAATTCTATAAGGAGTGATTTGAAAGTGGTATAGAGATCTGTTACAAAATATATTTTTCCGTTGTTGATAATTTCATCTTCGATTAATTCAGATATTGATTTAAACGCGGCTTTATGAATTTCACGGGTAGAATGCCAAATGCTAGGTTCTTGAGAATTTTCACACTTTTTTTTGGCGGAAAAGTACTTTTTTCGAATCGTTGAGTAACACTCCTTGTGATAGTCGATTTCTACACGCGATTGTAAACCACTGAGTATTGCCTCGTTTTCCAATGCAGTGGCGTACATTCTAATATTATTCAATGTACTTTCCGAAGAGGACTTTATTGTTTGTACTCTTCTACTACCGACCCTAAGTCTTGGCTTAGAGCAGAAAATGCAGGGCAGAATTGATTTGGGTTTAGTCCCATTCAATTGAGATGAATCCAGATCCGGTTCTTCGATTTTGATCTCCAGCAGTAAAGATGCACATAGTGTCGTCGATGTATTTGTAGTTTCTAAGACCGCAGGTGTGGAGGCCGTCGTGGTTTCCGATATTCCAGTTTCAATCGCAAGATCTCCTGGTGCAGATTTTGATATATTGGGATCGGGGTTAGCGTCTTGGACAATTTCCTGCAATAAGTATGTTTCGGTGTAATTGCAATACCAGCGGCAACTGTTCTAAAAAAATGGTCTCTTACAAGTTTATTGACAAATGATTTTATTCCTCTTTGTTTGACAACTCCTGCCCTATACTATAAAATATAACAGTTACACTCACTTCTCTTTAGTTGGTTCATGCGAAATGTTCTGGAGAGCCTAGGACTCCATCTTCAAGCACTAAGAGTGCTATTCGGATCGGCGCGCGGTAGCCGTTATATTTTATAGATATAGTATGTCTCACGAAATTTAAATTTAAATTTTGTTCTATCATTTTTTATTTCATACTTTTTAGTGATAATTCGATTATTTTATCAAAAATAAATACATAGAAAAGATAAATTAAACTATGCTATCTTTCTTAATAACACCCTTCTATGATCATTGGTTTCAGAATTATGGCCACTCAAAAAAGTGTTCCACTGTCGACCACCTGACCCTATGGCAAAACATTCTCCAGAATATGACTAATACTTTTTGAAAATCGCATCAAAATTGGCTCAGCTAAACGAGAGATAATACGATATAATATTGTTTGAAGTCACTCATTTTAAGTGCTGCACTTTTGGACTGTGCTTAACCTATCTGTCATTAATATATATCATAGGTGTCGCGCCGTCCTCCATATGTATAACATAGCATAACCACAGAAAATTCTGCTGGCAAATATCGAGGACGTCGCGACAATAGACACATAGCGTATGAGGTAAAATTGTTCCTCACCTCATGTCGGCAATCTCGCCTAGTTAGCTGCTTCGCATGGCTCGCCTCATATGCTCGATCTGTGGGTGGAAAAACACCCTGACTTATACAGGGTGTGGCCTGTAATAAGAGCAATAAATTTAAACGTAGATTCTACTCCTCAAACAATAACACTTTTGTTGATCAACTTTTAAAAATAACTTGTGGTTTGATTTTTAGTATCCTTTAAAGTTTATTCAAACACGCAATGTGCGAAATTTATTATAACTGTAGGGTGACAAGACTGACAAGCAATGTCAATTAGACGGATTTTAACGTACATTGAAAATACTATTTAGTATGTATGAAAAAGAAACAATCTAAAGACAACATATTTTTAAAAAGTTGTTGAACAAAAGTTTTATTGTTTGAGGAGTAGAATCTACGTTTTAATTTATTGCTTTTATTACAAGCCACATCCTGTTAAGTGCCTTCATTCTAGTACAGGTCATGGACTTAATAATGGTCAGCTATGGTCAGTCGGTTGCGTTCTCCTAACGTCTAAATATCGTGCTGCCACCCGTTGCCCAGAGATCCATGACATCGCACACACGTTTTCGCATACCTTTATAGTCGGTATACTAAGTCATCCTAGGATTCATCTTGGAGTGTAGATCCACAACGTTCTCGGTGACCCTCGCTGTGTTCTTCCGCAGTCAATTACGCCTAACAAGCTTCTTGAAGGGATCCTCCCGACCCCCAAGTGGAGGGGCAGAGCTCTGTGCACCTCTACTACGGAGTAGGTCGTACCTAACCCCTAAGATACGATCCTGACCCGTGCACTTTCTACTACGGGAGACTAAGCCATCTTTCATGTGCATAGACGATAGGGCACCTACCCCCTGGGGATAGGCCGCGCCCGCGCATCTAAACCAGTAGGTCTTACACTGCCTTCGTGAGGGCACTTCGTGAGGCCTTGGCACTCCACCGATGGGCCTATGAAGGATTTACAACTACCTCCACGCTGCCGGTCCCCGGGTACCTAATTACTTGCCCGTGCGCAATAGACTACCGGGGCGGCCAGGTCACCCGCAGACGCGCTCTGCTCACCCTGCGCACTCCCTTATCGAACAAGGGGGCCCTGAGAGAGCGACTCACGTCACCCACAGATGGGCTGTGCATCGCCGTGTTGCGCACTACCCCTATTGAACAAGGGGGCCCTGAAAAGGGGCGGCGATAAAAAGTATTCAACCACTACCATTATTATGTTATCTATAATGTAATGTATAATGAAGGCATGTCATGGTATAGAGAAATTGCACTGAATACATAGGGCACACTGAATTTTTTACACTACTGGCCACTCGTAAACATATTGAATTGAAATTGTAGAATTTAAAAAAAATACAGATTTTTGTTTATGGGACGCAATAAATAGTGGTGGGAAATATGTCGTCATTTGTTTTTAATGCCTTGTTGAAGTAAACCATTTGAACGAAACATGGATTTGACGCGAAAAGATTTTAGAGCTATGATTTTTTATGATTTTAAAAGTTCGCTTGCTCCGCAAGAGTGTAGCGCTCGCCTTCAAAATGCTTTTGGACTTGAAGCACCACATTTGAGCACCGTGAGGCGTTGGTACGCTGAATTTAATAGAGGCCGTGTTACCCTTTGTGATGACTTTCGTGAAGGTCGACCTTCAACCGCGGTCAATGAAGAAAACGTGGCTGCTGTGAGACGACTCATTGAAGGAAACCGGCGAATCACCTACGACGAAATTCGAGGTCAATTGGGGATAGGTATAAGCCAAATACAAAATATTTTACACGAATATTTAAAAGTCAGGAAACTTTGTTGTCTGTGGATTCCTCATGAATTAACTGCAGTCCAGAACAGGCACGCGTTGACTGGTGCAAAGAAATGATGCGGAAATATAAGAAAGGGACTTCAAATGCTGTATATGACATCGTAACAGGAGATGAAACTTGGATTTATTGCTACGATCCGGAAAGAAAGCAACAATCCAGTGAATGGGTCTGTGAAGGTGACAGCAAGCCCACAAAAGTTCAACAAGCTAAAAGCGTTGCCAAACAAATGATCGCCTGTTTTTTTTCGAAAACTGGTCATGTTTGTACAGTGCTTCTTAATGATAAAAGAACAGTAAATGCCGAGTGGTACTATACCATTTGTTTGCCCACAGTTATTGAGAAAATCCGCGAAAAACGTCCCAGAAGTCGCATTCTTCTGCATCATGACAATGCGTCCCCCCATACCGCAAAAAAGACAAAAGTATTTTTGAAATCCGAAAGTGTGAAGAATGTCACTCATCTGGCTTATAGTCCAGACCTTGCACCTTGTGACTTTTATCTATTCCCTAAAATTAAAGATTTAATGAGAGGTTTGACATTTAAGACCCCTCAAGAGGAAGTCACAACGTTTAATCAACACGTCGAAAACATGCAGTCAAGTGTTTGGGCCTCGTGCTTTCAAAAATGGTTCGAGCGAATAAATAAGTGCATAGAATGTGAGATATTTTGAGAAGCAGTAAAGGTATAATTATTGTTGTAACTTGTTTTATTTCAAAGTTGTGCAAAACTTTCAGTGTGGCCCTCGTATGTATTATAGATTGTCAAACATTGCTATCGTCTTCTTAAACGCGCTGACCGCGACGGGTCTGTTTAAACGATCGTGCTTAGGATAGATTTGACCACGGACTAGATAAATACTGGACGCGGTAATGAGCGGGGCGCGCGTTACATAGTTTATGATCAGATGCGCATAAACTTGTCGAAACCTCATGCCGCGCGGTTCAGTCGTCGTTCGACCACGTGTGACGAATTTAGTGCCAAAAAACATATAATAATGCCGTGTTGTACAATTTTGTCGTGTCGTATACGAAGCAACGAATTAAAGGAGGCCCCTGGAGTAGTTGCTTTCCGCCGGTAAGTATAAAAACCGAGTATTTCACATTTTTTCTAAAAATTGTAGACTTTTATTACGACATTCACCCATTATCCGATGGTACAACAGTATTGATATCAATTTCTCGCTGGCTATTGCTGCCGGTCGCAGGATTACGCGAGTGACGCGCAATGTATTTGGAAATACGAACGTCGCTCGTCAGTCTTGTCACACGATTGGCAGCCACGTTGCGGGGCAACATGGCTGCCGCGCGCCTGCCGCCACGAGAGTGCGGCCCGTTATTTATTATCGATAATTTCGAACACATTGTTTAAGGTGTAACTTGTCTGTACTATAGTAGAAAAATTGTTTATTTCTTTCGAAAACAAAATAACGTGATTCACTGGATTAATTAATCCAATGATCAACTTATTTCATAGATACGATAACTGGATAATGGTACTTCTAACCATACAAATATTATTAATGCGAAAGTGTCTCTGTCTGTCTGTTACCTTTCACACTTAAACTGCTGAACCGATTAAGATGAAATTTGGTATGAAGATAGTTAGAGTCACGATTATTTTTAGTATTTTAGCAGACACATAAATTAGATAGATAAGGGTATATCCACAAACTACGTAAAACAAATTTCAACAATAATGTTTAAAATTACTATTTCTTTATTTTTCCCATTTTAAATAATATATTAATAGAAATCAAAGCAAGAAAAATAATAATACAAAGTGTTTGAAAGTCAGACTAGAAGACATGAAGAGTTCCATTCCTTCAAAAAAAGTGTACACTGTTCTATGTGTATAAATGTACACGATATTTGTATTTGTGATGTCACAAGAAATAAAACTCCCCCTTCCCCTTATCAGAACTCGTCAAACTTTGTTGATCCCTCCGGCCCCCTTAACATCTGACGTAATAAATGGATGAACCCTTATTAGGGTAGATTTTTATCCAGCTATTAATAAAAATCGACATTGTTTTATTAATATGAGGTGTGGCGCGGTATTATGGAGTTAATTATCGATAATCGATATCGATAAAATATATATATCGACAGGCCACCATCCCTCTAATGTAAGCGGTTACGTATTTTCGAGTGTACGCACACATCAACACAGCGAATGAGAGACTGACATTTCTTTGTGTGTATCACCTCGTGCGTACTTTAATGAGAATGTGTGCATGTAAATGCCGGCTAGGCTGGTTTTGGAACAAACTACGAATGATACCGTCTCCATATACTCCGTGGTTTTGACAGATGTCAACCAACAAGAATGGAAGTTGCATTATATACTCGTTACCTTCTGTTTTATTAATGTACAAGGACTAAATAAAAGCAATTGTAACGAAGGCGGTAGTTTGAGTGCCAAAACCCTTTTACTGAGCATTAAAGCCATGGTTTATTATACTTGATGCTGTGTACTACCGCTATCGAACAAGGGGGCCCTGGAAAGGGCGGCGTTGCAGTACGAGTATAGCACAAACTAAGCACATAGACTAAGGGGTACTGTCCGTGTGACCGCGGCCCTGACCCGTGCGCTAACAACCGGACATACCTTGCCTATATCAAGTACAGTCACCGGCAATAGTATCTTCCTACGAGAAGGCCGAAAAAATATGTGACACGCTCTTATTTATAGGGCCATAGGAGCGTGTCACATATTTTTGCGGCCTTCGTGTAGGAAGATACTATTGCTGGTGACTGTACCACGTCGCCATTGTACTCTTTCTCATCCGACGAATCATATAAAAAGGGGGCAATTCAAGGGAGGGATCATATATCACCATAGGCATGGTGATTTTTTTTCATGTATGGTATCAATCGATTTGTTTTGTTGTGAGGATCAAATGTCTATATGCGACCAATTACGTCAAAGCAACACAAAAGTCAGAAATTAGACTTAAAGTCTGAGATTTGCATTTGTTTCTCGAAACGCTCCTAACAAAATGACGTGCAAAAGTGAAGTCACGATCATATAGTCACCCTGTTTAAAGTATGGAAAATTATGAAATTGCTATTTTTACAGTGAAATGTTGCGTTTACGAGTATGTATATGGTTACCATACAATTTATTAGACTGTAAAATGTTAAAAATCTAATGGTATCATTGGTTTTTTTTAATTTCGTACTTTATAAAATTGATAAATTTTGAAATTTTGAAGCGTCTTTGAACCATTTCAATAGATTTTTTTAATTTTCACTTTATTTGGATATATTGGTAATTCTGCATCCTATCAACTAAATTTTATTGCATAATTCAACTTGTGTCATCATCCCTATTGTAATTATTGTAAGGGTTATACTTTCACTTAAGAGTTAAAGGGTAGGCAACGCGCATGTGAATCCTCTGGGGTTGTAGGCTAAGTTACTACTTACCATCAGGCAGGCATCGTGGTGTAAAAAAAAACTTAAGACATCGAAACATTTAAAGGTTCTAAGACATCGCAATCATTACGTATACGAACCACAAACACACACTTAACTTTCGGTAAACCAGCTAATGTGGTCACCATCAATCCATGCGCCAAGCACTCCCACAAATTCACTCTGTCCTCGTAGGGAGACAGCCAACCGTCACTAAGTCGTACGACAAAGTGATGGCGTTAGACGTGGGTCGTTCACGAGTGACTATATCTTTTGATTCAACACTCATTCTTCAACTCACTGAAGATTTAACTCGCTCAGTAACTCATCTATCTCCAGTGTTTATACAGTATTAATTGCTCGCGCTTTCCCACTCATGATTCCAATGTGCCGGCCGAGTCAAACAAGTGAGACGATGCGATGCGAATATGCTAACAGATGCACTGAGCGAAATTAGTGATACATCGCGACACAATCCGATCAGGACAACGTCGGGGTCGGATCTTACCCGTCGCGATAGAAAATTTCTAAACGAGTTGCGGTGTGAAGTAAAACCGGTATTAGACATTGCAATTTGTAGGGCCCAATCTGTTGTGTACACTGCCCCTCTCCCTAACCCCTCCTTCAGCTCCCTAAGGGCCCTAACTCTTATTACGTCTCCCAACCTGAGAGATTGGACCCTACAAATTGCAAAGTCTAATACCCGTTTAAAACACGACCGACGAAGGGTGTGTTTATCACACCGACACGAGTCGGAATTTACTTATTTTCTACAAATGTAGCATACAACATTTTACAATGCATTATGCGAGGAAATAGAATATACCTAGTTTACATACGAGCAAGAAAGAGGCAGTCAGTCTGTTGCTTTTTATGGTTCTTGGAAAATCTCCGTTTGCGATAACTATCAACTTTTCAAGACGTTTCAGAATCATTTGTTTAAACAATCAACGACACGTAAAACTATTCGTACGTAACCGTGGCACGCGTATTCAATCAGTACAAATTAAAAGGAACCGGGTGATTGCTGACAAAATTGAATTGAAACGCCGAATGCAGCTGCTCGGAGGGCGACCTTCAATCGTTGCAGCAACCACTTTCTCCACTGTTTGGGAAATGCAGCAGTGGTTTTTCTTACACAGAAATTAATGAGCATTGGTTTCTTGAGGAGGCCGGTCATATACCTAAATACGAGGCGTCGCTTATCATTTTTTCTTTCCATACAATAAAATGATCCTCTCATGAAACTGAGTAGATCTGCGTCAAAAAAATTCATCAATATTATTAATTTTTAGAGACAACTCACACTTGACCAAAATTTGGACTATACCAATTTTTTTTTCCCAAAAAAATACCTGATGTTTCCTAAGGCAGTTCCCCTGTATATCCTATACTTTAGGATTTCCCCATACTGTCCCACTTAAAAAAAACACACTGTATTTAACATGTGAAAGTTGGAAAAAAATTGGTGACTCGATCTCTAATACTTTCGTAGTAAACCTACGCAGGCCAAGCAGCCTTCTAAGGCCTAAATCCGCAAGTTTCAGCATCTAAAGAATTATGGCCGTCAATTTAGAATGATAAGGCTTCAAAATTATAGTATTTTCATTTATACGTTGACACAACTGAAAGTTTCAATAAACTGAATAGTGATAAACTGATAAAGTTTCTCATCAACTTTAGTCGTGGCGTAGACCCACTATTATTAATATATGTTTCATTTGAATTTCAAAACTGGTACACAAAACAAAACAACATACCTCATTCTTGGAGCTGCGTATTAATAATAATTACTAATATCACGATTATGTCACGAAATCACCAATAATTACCGAAAACTCTTCACTTCCGAGATTCGTTTGGGATCTATTTATACCTAATTAAAATACGTTTATCATATAAAGGCTTTATATGACCAGAAATATATGATCATGCGTCATGTTGCTGAATTTCATTGGAACTAATTTCTTACACTGGCAATCATTTTAATGATGGGTTGTCATTGTTGTCAGAAGTATTGAATATTAAATAATAAATGTCAAGAAATGCCCAAAACTAATCATAGTAAGAGCAAAACATTGTATAATGTATGTAATAAACTGAAGGAAATAAAATGCTCGGGACATGAAACTCTACGTAACTCTACTTCGCTACGAAACATTAACAAATTAACATCAGAGCTGACAGGTAAACAAATCAAGATGACAATGAGATGTCACCATACCATAGAGAATAATGTACTTTTTGACTATAATGAACAGTTGCCATATAAATGAGAATAATAGCGCCCTCTTGACAATTATCATATATTTCTGGTCAGGCTTTAAACCCCTTCGAGATATAAAAATAACAACGCATATTTTTGAATTATGACCTCAGGCGAGCCCACCGTGCGTTGTAAACGCTGGTAGCCTGCACGTTGTAAGCGGAGGTCGCGGGTTCAAAGCGCGGCTCGTACCACCGAGTTTTCGGAACTTATTCACAAAATATCATTTGAAATTTCCCAGTCGCTGTCTGGTGAATGAAAACCTCGTGAGGAAACCGGACCTAATTTCAGCAAGGCCCCTCTCAGTTGGAAGGTCATATGGCGGTCGTATTAGTAAATGTGCCTACGCCAACTCATGGGATAATAGACGGAGAGCTAGCCACGTCAGATATGACACAATAATGAGAGCGACGAAACCCCTCTCGTTAGTTTGCTATACTATTCTTATTTCCAGATCTGGACATCTGGCAGCTGTAAAGTGGTGGAGGTCAAAGAATGAAAACCACTGAATATTATGAAAAATTATAAAAATAATTAGATTATATTATTGCCAAAAGTTTCTGATGGGGGAACGCAGACCAAAACGACGTATAATGTTATTCATAGTTTGTCGGCTACTGTTTCTGTTTCCGAAATAGTACGCTATGTTTTTTGTTCTAATGTTAAAATATAGGCCCCGTACCCTATAAATAAGACAACTTCGGCCGTTTTTACCTATTTTGGTATTACTTTTTCCAATTCAAAAATTTTGCTTGTCTGTCACTCTGATATCCACCCATTAAAAGCTGCCAGATGCCTGGATCTAGCAATAAGGATAGTATTGCAATCTTACCAGATGGGTTTCATTGCTCTCATTATGGTATCATATCTGACGTGGCCAGCTCTTAAACCATAAGGTTGCCAAGCGGACCCCAGAGCCGTGGCAAAAGCAGAGATAAATGCTAGTAGGATGATTCTTACCGTTTTCAGTTTTCAGTTCCATGGGCTCCTGTGTGCATGACAGCATGCCGGCCAGGGTCGTGTCCATATTTTTTATTTCTTGTTTTCCCAGTCGCTGTTTTTTCGGCTCTAAAACAATTATATTTATACGTCATATCAAGATTCACAAAATAGAGTAGAGTTTGTCCGAAAAGAGAAGTGTCATGGTTTATATGGAAGCTCATACATTTTATGCCACTTCTCTTTCCGGACAGACTCTACCTGAACTGTTAATGTCTATACAAAATAGCATTCTGTAAATTTCCTTGGCAATTTGAAGCTGTCAAAATAAGTTCCCCTTGATAGATGGCGTTGCGACACTAGATATCGAAAATAGAGCTATAACCATGGATTTATATGAAGTAGATCTGATAAGCATGATGAATTGTTTTCATGTATGGTATCAATAGATTCGTTTTGTTGTGAGGATCAAATGTCTATATGGGGCCAATTGCGTTAAAGCAACACAAAAGTCAGAAATGAGATTCAAAATCTGACACTTGCTTTTGTTTCTCAAAACGCTCCTAACAAAATGATATGCAGCAGTGACGTCACGATTGCAAAGTCAAAGTATTGTTCAACGTATGGAAAAATTATGAAAATGTTATTTTGACAGCGAAATATTGCGTTTATGTATATATTTGCTGTACAATTTATTTTACAGTAATATATGAGAAATCGAATGGTGTCATTGTTTTTTTTCAATTTTGTACTTTAAAAAATCGTAAAATTTTGAAACTTCGAAACCCGATATCTTTGAACTATTTCGATAGATTTCTTTCATTTTCAATTTATTAGGATATATTGATCATTTTGCATCCATTCAACTAAATTTTATTACAAAATTCAACATGTGTCATAAATGTCATAATCCCTATTCTTCGGTCACAAAGTGAGGCCGACAGAAGGTTATCTAGGGGACTGTGTCTCGTCTTGGCCATAGCCTAATTATAAAGGTCATTTAAATTTTTGACAGCTCGTCCGAAAAGACCTCACCTACGTCACATAATGATGCCATTCGTTGACATCTTCAATTCAGTCAGGGAGTTTTATTAATACACTTTTCATGTTCAAAAATGTTAGCGTGCCGTTACTAAGTTTATTTTGTTGTTTTTTAATTATTTTATACCTAAAATAAGCTTCACATAATTTTAGGTAATTTAATATAATACTTTTAGTTGGCAATTCATTTACGGCATGTAATAATAATAATAATAAGGGTCTCACGCCGCTCTCCTTGGCAAACAAGAACTGGCGCAAACCTGTGGTGCTAAGCACCGAGGATCGCAGGGCGGTATGGAAGAGCAAGGAGCTACACGGGCGGTTCTACAGGGCCCTCACGGGACCCGACGTAGACCTACTCGCGTCGGTGAACTGGTTACGATTCGGGGACCTCTTCGGAGAAACCGAAGGTTTTGCCTGTGCAATTGCGGACGAAGTTATCATGACGAATAACTACCGGAGGTATATCCTGAAGGACGGTACGGTCGACATTTGTCGGGCATGCCGCCGTCCCGGAGAGTCACTCAGGCATATCATCTCCGGTTGCTCTCATCTTGCTAACGGCGAGTACTTGCACAGACATAACCTCGTAGCCAGGATTATACACCAGCAGCTTGCTCTCCTATACGGTCTTGTGGACCACGAAGTGCCGTACTACAAGTACACACCTGCGCCAGTTCTCGAAAATGGTCGTGCCACGCTCTATTGGGATCGATCTATTATCACGGACAGGACTATAGTAGCCAATAAGCCTGATATCGTGGTAATAGATCGATCGCAACGCCGGGCCATGCTCGTCGACATCACCGTCCCATGTGACGACAACCTCGTGAAGGCCGAGAAGGACAAGTCCAGCAAGTACCTAGACTTGGCTCACGAGGTAACCGCCATGTGGGAGGTTGATTCGGCGATCATTGTGCCGATAGTTGTCTCTGCGAACGGTCTCGTAGCGAAGAGTCTCGACCAACATCTTGAGAGACTTTCGCTACGAGGTTGTGGTTGGATCAAGGGTCAGATTCAGAAGGCGGTAATCTTGGACACGGCGCGCATAGTCCGAAGGTTCCTCACTCTGCGGCCCTAACCACCGGCAGCCTGGGCCCTGCTCCGTTGCCGGCGGCACCCTAGTTTAGGTTTTTTATAATGCTTTTATTGTTTTCATATGTTTTAGATGTATTTTTATATTTTACTTTTATAAAAATATTGTAAAAACCCTAAACTAAGTAAAAAGATAAATAAAGGAAATAATAATAATACCCCTGAATGGGTTGTAGCAGGTCTATAACATAGCAAATTTCTCCAAGGGGCCTCTGCGTGTTGGATCTGTATCCCCACGCAAGCCTATCAAAAGACCGGGATATAAAGGCCCGTGATTCTCAAAGGAGATACAAATAATAATAATAACCCAGAACTGGAAAAGTCCTGGCCCGGATGGATTGCACAACTTCTGGCTAAAATGGTTTCGATGCTCGCACTCGCGGCTGGCAACGCAATTTCAACAAGCTCTCGAACTTGGCTCCCTCCCGCCTTCGTTAACAACTGGTGTAACCTTCCTGCTCTATAAGTCCGGTAGTACCACGGATGCGAAGAACTACCGACCCATCACGTGCTTGCCTACAATTTACAAGCTTCTTACATCCATTTTGAGAGCAAAAATAAACGCGCACATGGTCTCAAACAATATTTTGGTCTCCGCTCAAAATGGATGTAGGGTTGGGTCCCGCGGTACTAAAGAGCTCCTCCTCATAGACATGACCATTTGCCAACGAGTCCGGCGGAATAGGGGGGCCCTCTCGGCCGCTTGGATTGACTACAAGAAGGCCTACGATTCGGTGCCTCATTCATGGCTGAAGAGGATCTTAGAGCTGTATAAAATTGATGCAGCTTTAAGATCCTTCCTTGGCGCGTGTATGAGGCAGTGGACCACAGTCCTTCGTCAACCAGGAGGCGGGGATGACCCCCCTGGCCCGCAGGACTTTATAAGGATCGAGCGAGGAATATTTCAAGGCGACAGTCTGAGTCCCCTGTGGTTCTGCCTAGCTCTAAATCCGCTCAGCAATCTGCTGAAGGATTCGGGGCTAGGTTGCCGGCTTCGGAGAGAGGGTGAAGTCATATCTCACCTTCTGTACATGGACGATCTCAAATTATTTGCACCAAATAACCAAGACTTGTTGGAACTACTGAAGACCACTGAAGTGTTCAGTAGTTCCATCAAGATGGAGTTTGGTGTTGATAAATGTGCGGTTATGCATGTACAGCGGGGGAAAGTAGTAAATTCAACAAATCTACAGCTTTCTGAGACAATGACGTTCAGATCTATCTCTGAATCAGAAACCTACAAATACCTTGGTATGTCACAGTCTTTGGGCATTGAGGATGTGGGTATTAAACAGTCGTTGAAGGAGCGCTTCTTCGGTCGGCTGACAAAAGTACTTAATAGTCTTCTGTCAGGTGGCAACAAGGTGCGCGCCTTCAATGCCTGGGTGATGCCCCTACTCACATACTCCTTTGGCATACTAAGGTGGACACAGACCGAGCTGGATGCCCTGGATCGGAGAGTCCGTCTATTGCTCACCACACACCGTATGCTTCACCCACGCTCGTCTGTTATGAGATTGTACATCCCACGGAAGTGTGGAGGTCGCGGCTTTTTAAACGCCAAAAATCTCCACAACCGTGAGGTGTACAATCTCAGGAACTATTTCCTTAACAACGAGTGTGGGATGCATCGTGATGTGGTGGCAGTAGATAAGGGTCTCACGCCGCTCTCCTTGGCAAACGAGAACTGGCGCAAACCTGAGGTGCTAAGCACCGAGGATCGCAGGGCGGTATGGGAGAGCAAGGAGCTACACGGGCGGTTCTACAGGGCCCTCACGGGACCCGACGTAGACCTGCTCGCGTCGGTGAACTGGTTACGATTCGGGGACCTCTTCGGAGAAACCGAAGGTTTTGCCTGTGCAATTGCGGACGAAGTTATCATGACGAATAACTACCGGAAATATATCCTGAAGGACGGTACGGTCGACATTTGTCGGGCATGCCGCCGTCCCGGAGAGTCACTCAGGCATATCATCTCCGGTTGTTCTCATCTTGCTAACGGCGAGTACTTGCACAGACATAACCTCGTAGCCAGGATTATACACCAGCAGCTTGCTCTCCTATACGGTCTTGTGGACTACGAAGTGCCGTACTACAAGTACACACCTGCGCCAGTTCTCGAAAATGGTCGTGCCACGCTCTATTGGGATCGATCTATTATCACGGACAGGACTATTGTAGCCAATAAGCCTGATATCGTGGTAATAGATCGACCGCAACGCCGGGCCATGCTCGTCGACATCACCGTCCCATGTGACGAGAACCTCGTGAAGGCCGAGAAGGACAAGTCCAGCAAGTACCTAGACTTGGCTCACGAGGTAACCGCCATGTGGGAGGTTGATTCGGCGATCATTGTGCCGATAGTTGTTTCTGCGAACGGTCTCATAGCGAAGAATCTCGACCAACACCTAGAGAGACTTTCGCTACGGGGTTGTGGTTGGATCAAGGGTCAGATCCAGAAGGCGGTTATCCTGGACACGGCGCGCATAGTCCGAAGGTTCCTCTCTCTGCGGCCCTGACCACCGGCAGCCTGGGCCTTGCTCCGTTGCCGGCGGCACCCTAGGATAGGTTTTTTATAATGTTTTTATTATTTTTGTATGTTTTAGATGTATTTTTATATTTTACTTTTAGTTATATAAATATTGTAAAAAACCTAATCCTAAGAAGAAAAATGAATAAAGAGAATAATAATAATAATAAGGCGTAGGGATGTGACGACCCCATCGTAAGGCGTAGGGATGTGACGACCCCATCGCCCACTGGTTTTCACCAGTGCAATCAGTCAACGCAGGGCAGCTTGTGGCGAGCTGTTGGAGAGTAGCGACTCCACGTACCTGAGTGCCCCTGGGGTGCTCTGTCGGATGGGTGGGACAGGTCCCCTGCCTCTGGCTTGCCTTAGCCGGCTGTCCAGAGTGGGGTCGTTAGAGCTGCGTTCTCGAGGGCAGATGTGGAAACCTAAGTGGCGAGTTGGCTATATGTTTAAAGTCCAGTGACACCTCTCTACCCCCAGCCCCCGCACCGGTGTTGCCCTTGAGCCATCCTTGATGTCGCTTTTTATGGGGGCCCATCTTGCGGAGGGCGAGTCACCGTCTGCCGGAAATAAAATTGGATACCGTTTTGTTAGGCAGGCGTCCGGTTTTTCATCCAATAGACCAGTAGTTAGTCCATACTCTTCACCCAATAGCCTAGTACATTTTAGACTCCATTAACTCTCAATAGTCCTTACACCATGGCGGGTGCTGCCTCTGCATGCGTCCCATGACACGGGCAGGGGCAGCATCCGCATAGTGTACCCCTCACTTTTCATTAAATTGTCGAAAGGGCCTCTGCGCGTTGGCTTCGGCTCCGCATACGCCTCCCAAAGGTCCGGATCACCATTGTTCCGTGATGGGGAAAGACATACAAATAATAATAATAATAATAATACCGCTGACACTGACACACGCCTTGTTAATTTATTTTGCTAAATATTTATTTTTATATGTGTTTTTGCCTCTATTTGGTCTTATTTACCACGAAGTGAACCCAAAAATCAAAGGCAATATGAAGGTTGCTACAGTTATTGCCTGTAAATATAACGACGGGTCACAATCACAAATAGACAGTTGACAGCTAGTGCTCAAATAAATTTCGGCGAAACACGTACATTTCAAAGCATGATAACAAGGAGTAAAACAAGAGCGGGTACTACCCACGCACGACCACCACCCTCGCCCGCCTCGTCATCTTGTTCGTCCACTTCGTCGCCGGGCGGCGACATCGAAACAGCGCCCGACACAGACGAATCCAGTGACAAAAGCGGGCCGCCGCCACCGCCGCCACAAACACCTGCGCGACGCGGACGGCCACCACTGCCGGCACGCTTGGGGCTTGCGGGGCATTCCGCCCCGCCCACAGCTCCCGCTGCCGGTGGTGTAGTGCGTCGCATGAGATGGTCTCAGAGTATGAACGAGAATGTCATGCGCGCCTACTATGGAGCTACAGAGGGGGGAACTAATCTGTGCGCGTATCGTGACCGGATACTTCCTCTGTTTCAGGCCCTTGAACCAACCATTGACACGACTGCGCAGCGGTTATCGGATCAGGTGCGCGTCATTCAGCGGCTAAAGCGGTTGGATGACGCGACACTTGATCGGCTTCGCCTGGAGACTCTCTCTGTTCGCGCGACCACCACCTCGGCGCGGGATCCGCTCGCCACGTCGCCGGATCCGATGCCTGCACCCGACCTGGCATCGGGGGCACCGCGGGTTGATCCCAGCGCCGATGAGGAGGGGATCGCGAATCAGAGTGTGAGTAGTTCAGCCAATGAGCAACTGAGGAGGACTTTGGAAGAGGCAATTACGCAGTATCGATCCACAAACATCCCTAGGCCACGATTACCACGCTTGCCTATGAATAGACGCAATCTAGCGTTAATGGGAGCCCTAAATGATTTGCTAGATCCATTCCTGCGGACTAATAAAGACTTAGATGATACGCACTCCATTATGTACTGCGGAGCCATCGCGGCGTGCCGTGTTGCTCGAGTCAAGTTTCCGGACGCTGAACGTGCACCTAGGACCGCCGGGGGTGTCCCCGCATGGCAGGTGCGGATCGAGCGTCGTATCAACTCATTTAGGACTCTCATTGCAAAGCTGATCTGCTTCAGGGGGGGCAATAACCGCCCCCGAGTAATGCGCTTTGTGCACCAGGCGTTCGCGGGGACGGATATCGAGCCCCGCGACTACATGGCCAACGTCATAGAGCGCATCGACTTTCTGAAGCAGAAAGTTTATGCATGGGCAAGCCGTATTCGCCGTTACAGAGAGCGTGTGGACCGATTCAAGCAGAATCGTCTTTTCCAAAGTGACCAAAGGAAGGTATACCGAAGGTGGGAGGGAACCGACCCCCGTGTGTCCGACGTGCGACTGCCGGATGCTACTGCCATGACTGATTTCTGGCGTAGCATCTGGTCGGCGCCCGTTGAACACACGGAGGGCGAGTGGATGAGTGTTGTTGAACGTGGGTGCGAGTCCATCGAACCAATGGGGGCTATCACCATCAGCCCCGACGACGTAAGTTGTGCGATCCGTACGGCCCAGAATTGGAAAAGTCCTGGCCCGGATGGGTTGCATAACTTCTGGCTAAAATGATTTCGATGCACGCACTCACGGTTGGCAACACAATTTCAACAAGCCCTTGAACTTGGCTCCCTCCCGCCTTCCTTAACAACTGGTGTAACCTTCCTGCTCTATAAGTCCGGTAGTACCACGGAAGCGAAGAACTACAGACCCATCACGTGCTTGCCTACGCTTTACAAGCTTCTTACATCCATTTTGAGAGCAAAAATAAACGCGCACATGGTCGCAAACAATATTTTGGCTTCCGCTCAAAATGGATGTAGGGTTGGGTCCCGTGGTACTAAAGAGCTCCTCCTCATAGATATGACCATTTGCCAACGAGTCCGGCGGAACAGGGGGGCCCTCTCGGCCGCTTGGATTGACTACCAGAAGGCCTATGATTCGGTGCCTCATTCATGGCTGGAGAGGGTCTTAGAGCTGTATAAAATTGATGCAGCTTTAAGATCCTTCCTTGGCGCGTGTATGAGGCAGTGGACCACAGTCCTTCGTCAACCAGGAGGCGGGGATGACCCCCCTGGCCCGCAGGACTTTATAAGGATCGAGCGAGGAATATTTCAGGGCGACAGTCTGAGTCCCCTGTGGTTCTGCCTAGCTCTAAATCCGCTCAGCAATCTGCTGAAGGATTCGGGGCTAGGTTGCCGGCTTCGGAGAGAGGGTGAAGTCATATCTCACCTTCTGTACATGGACGATCTCAAATTATTTGCACCAAATAACCGAGACTTGTTGGAACTACTGAAGACCACTGAAGTGTTCAGTAGTTCCATCAAGATGGAGTTTGGTGTTGATAAATGTGCGGTTATGCATGTACAGCGGGGGAAAGTAGTAAATTCAACAAATCTACAGCTTTCTGAGACAATGACGTTCAGATCTATCTCTGAATCAGAAACCTACAAATACCTTGGTATGTCACAGTCTTTGGGCATTGAGGATGTGGGTATTAAACAGGCGTTGAAGGAGCGCTTCTTCGGTCGGCTGACAAAAGTACTTAATAGTCTTCTGTCAGGTGGCAACAAGGTGCGCGCCTTCAATGCCTGGGTGATGCCCCTACTCACATACTCCTTTGGCATACTAAGGTGGACACAGACCGAGCTGGATGCCCTGGATCGGAGAGTCCGTCTATTGCTCACCACACACCGTATGCTTCACCTACGCTCCTCTGTTATGAGATTGTACATCCCACGGAAGTGTGGAGGTCGCGGCTTTTTAAACGCCAAAAATCTCCACAACCGTGAGGTGTACAATCTCAGGAATTATTTCCTTAACAACGAGTGTGGGATGCATCGTGATGTGGCGGCAGTAGATAAGGGTCTCACGCCGCTCTCCTTGGCAAACGAGAACTGGCGCAAACCTGTGGTGCTAAGTACTGAGGATCGCAGGGCGATATGGAAGAGCAAGGAGCTACACGGACGGTTCTACAGGGCCCTCACGGGACCCGACGTAGACCTGCTCGCGTCGGTGAACTGGTTACGATTCGGGGACCTCTTCGGAGAAACCGAAGGTTTTGCCTGTGCAATTGCGGACGAAGTTATCATGACGAATAACTACCGGAGATATATCCTGAAGGACGGTACGGCCAGGATTATACATCAGCAACTTGCTCTCCTATACGGTCTTGTGGACCACGAAGTGCCGTACTACAAGTACACACCTGCGCCAGTTCTCGAAAATGGTCGTGCCACGCTCTATTGGGATCGATCTATTATCACGGACAGGACTATTGTAGCCAATAAGCCTGATAGCGTGGTAATAGATCGACCGCAACGCCGGGCCATGCTCATCGACATTACCGTCCCATGTGACGACAACCTCGTGAAGGCCGAGAAGGACAAGTCCAGCAAGTACCTAGACTTGGCTCACGAGGTAACCGCCATGTGGGAGGTTGATTCGGCGATCATTGTACCGATAGTTGTCTCTGCGAACGGTCTCATAGCGAAGAGTCTCGACCAACATCTTGAGAGACTTTCGCTACGAGGTTGTGGTTGGATCAAGGGTCAGATTCAGAAGGCGGTAATCTTGGACACGGCGCGCATAGTCCGAAGGTTCCTCACTCTGCGGCCCTAACCACCGGCAGCCTGGGCCTTGCTCCGCTGCCGGCGGCACCCTAGGTTAGGTTTTTATAATGTTTTTATTGTTTTTGTATGTTTTAGATGTATTTTTATATTTTATTTTGTAAAAATATTATAAAAACTAACCTGAGACAAAAAATAAATAAAGATAATAATAATAATAAATACTCTTTATTGCACACCTCATACAGTTACAAGCACAAATTTTACAATTAGATAAATTTAGGTAGAGGTAACAACAGGCGGTCTTATCGCTAATGAGCGATTTCTTCCAGACAACCTTTCCTCTCCAACCTCAACCTCATGTAATTTAATGAGGACTTTTTTTTAACATTGTGGCAATACAACTATTTGGCGAGTATTACACTGACAGACGGCCATATTGTATTATCTCCGTTTTTTTTAAACTTATCACGCCGTTTCATTTTTGTCTGAGATTCCCAAATATTTGATAGATATATAATGTATATAATAATAGTTGCTCGTAATAAATATTGGTGTAGTGTAACTGCGTGTAAAACTTCATACCAACGCACTGAATGTGGAATTACGCTAAAATATTTTATAAGTTACGTTGTAATTGTAATGGAATTACATTGTAATCTTTAGTAACATATTTATGAGCGGATATTTGTCTATGGTAGGCTGAATTTTTGTATGGAGGCCATAGACAAATTTCCGCTACCATAGCCCAATTTCCGCTTTTGTTTACGAATTGCTAAATTCCGCTCTAATGTGTGGTGCCCCTTAAAAACTATAACAGTTTATGGCTGGCCATGAATTCCGTCATAGGGACACCATAAGTAGATAATATTCAATACTGTGCGGAAAATTGTCTATGGTTTGTGGAAATTGTGGTTTATGGAAACCGCGGATCTTCCGCATCATTTTCAAAATCCGCATCCGCCTCCGCATCAAATCGATGCGGAGCTCATGCGGATGCAGATGTGGAACAAGTCGGTACCGGAACGTCTCTGCGACGGCGCACGTGCTAGGTAAAGTAACGTAGGTAATTTCACCATTACCCAAATGACGAGTTTGTTTTGTTTTGATTTTAGTGTTGAAATGCTATTGTAGGGTGAAGGGCTTTGTATGATGTGAGTAGTGCAAAACTTTAATATTTGTTTTTTTTTGTGTACTTATTACATCCGCATCCGTATTCCAGGGATGTGAGCCTTTTAATATCCGCATCCGCGGATGTCAAAAAATCAGTATCCGTAATATCCCTGATACAGAGCTTTACGAATTATGTTGTCCCTTCTTAACGCATGACAAGTTCTCTTTCTCACTTAGGGAAACGTATCGGATACTAAATGTCAAACTCAATTTTTTTGACAGAGATGCACACTTGCACACCCTTGGTATGGTGTCGTTTAGATATACCCAATGATTTGTTTTTTAATGTCACGGCATTTAATTAGCATTCTTATTATAATGTCTAGTATAATTACTAATAATAGAGGTAATCCTCTATTAAATAATTTTCCCTATTTTAAAAGTTTGAGAACCGCATCGTTCCCTGATGACGTCAGTGTGGTCACTGACGTCACGAGGTGTCAAAAATTTAACTGACCTGTATAATTAGGCTATGGTCTTGGCTAAGCCGGAATGACGTCATCAGACAATCAAAATGTCAATATGTGTCAAATGTGACAATTTTGTAACGAGTGCGAGTGAGACACCGCCGCCTACATTATGCTCTCTATCGGACCGTTTACTACTTTTTACTAGTCACCTATGAACGACTGCTTTAGTAGGTAACAAGGTTCAACTGTGGTTAGGAAAGAAATGTAAGAATTAGATCCACTTCATATAAATCCATGACTATAACCTGAATTATCAAGGAACGTAATTTTGTATTTTTTGTACGCGTAAAATTCACAAATCAATAGATACATCCTCCTTCTTTTTCACCTCCTTAAGTGATGGATTCATGATAAAAACTTTCCTATGACAAACTATCTCCATACCAAATTTCATCTTAATTGGTTTAACGGATTTAGGCGCCATTCAGTATAGTCTGGTCTGGCTAACTAAAAAGTGCAAAAAGTAAAGTAATAAGCTATACTCATCCCTCTTTCAGTGGTTTCTAGTACCAGCGTAAGAATAAGACACTATGATTATCCCTGTTTATGCTTGAAGTGAGACATTCCCTGGCCAAACTACAAACCCTAATTGAGCTCCTTTGTGTGCACGGCACATCTGTACACGCTTCAATGTGTGCGTGCGTCTTACGGCGCTGATTCCGTTGTCGTAAATGATGTTTGACAATACACCGACATTTTGCTTTTTATCGATGCGCTGCCAACCTGACGGATTAGCCTACTGATTCCCTACCTATCGGCCGCCGCGGGGTGAGGTAATTCCGTTCGGGGCGGGGAGTAGCGTGGCCAGTCTGTATGAAATACAATTATTTATTATATGCTAAAGGTATACCTGTTTGTCCATCGCCGAGCATTTTGTCCGTCGTTCCGTTGTCTTCTCTGAAGCCACTCTTGAGATCTATAATCACAAATACAAACCGTGAATACCTGTATAGTATACCGTCAATGGCAAATATGTATGTATACTATGTATACAATTTTGAACATTTACATTGGAATAAGATGCAAGTGTACACATATTTTTGGAGTTGACTGTACATGTTTCAAAGCTAGATTTCGATTGACGGAAGACTTTAATCCTTTAGGTTATCGAGCGAGCGAGAGCAGCGAAGCGAAGTTCTTACATTCAACTGCGGGCATAACTGTCATTTGGCTACCGGGCCGTCCGTGCATTTTGATGGTTTTTTGATTTTGAACATTTATTCCGCAATTAATTTAGTAACGTGTTTCTTATCTTTCTGAAATTTGTTGGGATTGGATCGGGAGCTGGATCGATCAGGAGGTTCTAAAACTAGAGGGCATATAGGGTTTTGGACAGGGGTCTTGTTACATTGGTCCTAGCATTGATTGACACTTTGGGACCGATATAAATTGGCGTAATATGCGAGAAATTGTATTAAACGCGATCGTAACTGTAATAGTGGAGGAGAAAATAATTTTTAAGAAAAAAACCCGACTTCGATGGGGGAAGCCGGTGAAGGATTATTGTACATAGTGCACTCTTAGACTCCATACAATGAAATAACTTACTTAACAAACACAGCGAAGAGGACAAATTGCCAAACGTGGACTATGCGTCGTTGAAGAGTTCCGTTCTGATCATCATCAGCAGTTCCACATCATCAAATGTCACTCTTTTGAATGAAAATGCTTGATTTGTTGATAAAAAAAAACAAAAATAATCACTATACACTGTTTGTATGCCTTTAATATTTGAGGAGTTCCCTCGATTCCTCATGGATCCCATCATCAGAACGGCGTTTTGACAAAAACGTGACCAATCTGTATATATATACTTACAATTAAAAAAAGAATTTTCAAAATCGGTCCATCACTTTGTTGACCGTCCGTCCGTCCGTCTGTCACTACCCTTTTTCTCAGGAACGCTTGGAGGTACCAAGCTGAAATTTATATCAAATACTACTGTCTACTGTCCCTTGGAGCTGTGAAAAAATCAAACTTCTAAGCCAACGCAATCAAAAGATACAGCCGTTTATCCCGCAAATTTCCGCAAATTTTCGAAACTCGCAAGGGAATCAAAACCTACAGGGTACTTTCCGTGAACTCAGAATCTTGAAATTTGGTACGAAAAAACGTCTTATAGCACAGATAAAGGAAAAACCGGCCAGTAAGTGTCCCCACTTAAGAGTTAAAACGGTTAAATTACAAACTTAGTTCAGAAATTATTTTGTAATTTTTTTTTTTAACCTATCACAAAAAGGATTCAATGATGTTACTCAATGGCTTGACTTTAATCTCCTTACCTTGAATTCCTTAAAAACTAAGTACATCACATTTAGCATTCGCAATAACACTCAACCTAGTCCGGACCTGATATCGATTAGGACTCATTCCTGCTCTGGGCTACACAACTGCACATGCTGCTTAATTGAAAATATTAACTCCATTAGATACTTGGGTGTGGAAGTTGACAAAAACCTTAATTGGAATAAACACATTATGGGTTTAACTAGTAGAGTAAGAAAACTGATCTACATATTTAAAAACCTTAGACACGTGTGTGACAATAAGTTGTTAACCACAATATACTATGCACTCTGTCAATCTGTTTCAACTTATTGTATCACCGCATGGGGAGGCGCTGCTAAAACTATATTAATTTAACTTGAACGTGCCCAACGTGCTGTCCTTAAAGTTATGACATTTAAAAAGTTCAGATATCCAACTCTAACCCTATATAAAGAGACCTCCATGCTAACAATAAGGCAGCTATTTATAAATAACTTAATAATGATTCAGCATCGAAGGCAGCCTGATTTTTCCCTAACACGACGTAGACTGGATTTAGTTTATTCCATCCCTTCTTTTAGAACAGCGTTTTGTCGTAAATTTCATAAAATTCTAGGACCCGTAATATATAATCGTATTAGAACACATACTAAACTGCGTTATCTCAGCTTCTATTAATGTAAAAAGGCATTAGCAGTATTTCTTAATTCGCTTAGTTATGAAGACACTGAAAAACTTCTGAAATAAAGAGGGTACATTTATAACACACACACACAACTCACGCTACTACACATATACATACTCAAATACTTACACTTAATATATTATACTGAAGTATTATTGTTAATATTTTGTTTCCTTAAGTAAAGTGAAGATGCATCTGCATTTTTGCGTTTACTACTTGTTTACGTGAACTTAGCACTTAGTTACCTGGGTACTCTTGGAGCTGCACTCGTAATGCGCTTTATTTCTAAATACCCTCTGTTATGTTTTATTAGTTTTAATTCATCACTAAATTTAAATTTACGCATTAGTGCTTTTTGGTGTTAATGTAATTGTATTCTGCTTATAGTCTAACTCTTAAGAACCTATACACATATAAAGTTGTTACCTACATATATAAAGTTGTTCCTTATGTTATGATAGTGGATGATTAATCTCACTTCACCGTAATACAGTTTTTAACTAGTACGGGGAGTGATGGGCATTGTCACACTCAAATATAGTAACTTTCAACTTAAATAATTAGTAAGTAAAGTACTGTACCTTACCTTATGTACCATTTGTTGTTGGTTTAATAAAGTTATTTTTATTTTTTTATCAAGTTCAAAATAATTATCCTAGAAAGTTTTTATAAAGTTCTACTTTTGAGATTTTTTTCATATTTTTATAACTTATGTTTCAAAAGTTAGAGGGGGGGGGGACACATTTTTTTTACTTCTGGAATGATTATTTCCGAAAATATTTACATTATCAAAAAATGATTTTACTAAACCCCTATTCATTTTTAAATACCTATCCAACAATATATCACACGTTAGGGTTGAAATGAAAAAAAAATCACTCCCCACTTTACGTATAGGGGAGGTACCCTAATAAAATATTTTTTTCCACTTTTTATTATACCACTTTGTCGGCGTGATTGATATACATATGAGTACCAAATTTCAGCTTTCTAGTGCTAACGATCACTGAGATAATCCGCGGACAGACGGACGGACGGACGGACAGACATGGCGAAACTATAAGGGTTCCTAGTTGACTACGGAACCCTAAAAATTGCGAAAACCGTAAATTTTTAGTTACGTCATATAGTAAAAATATTTTTAATAATTTTAAAGTTGCAACCCCTCTCCTCATGAACGCGTCGAAGTATTAAATTGAAATTAATATCAAATACTCAGGTCTATAAAGGTTTGTACGGAACCCTCGGTGCGCGAGTCCGACTATACATGGCCGGTTTTTTTCCAACTGAGAAACTTTTTTGGTCTGTCACTCCGACCTCCACCCATTAAGAGCTGCCAGATGCCCGGATCTAGCAATAAGGCTGGTAAAGCAATAAACTAGACAGGTTTCATTGCTCTCATTATTGTGTCATATATCTGACGTGGCTATTCCATTAGTCCATGAACAAAATTTTGTCGGCTGAAAAGTCTATTTTTTTTTGGGATCGTCGAGTCGAGTGCCTGTTTATATTACTCTTTATACTTTTACCACACCGGCCCAGTTTCAGCTTGTCGTCGGAATAATGTAAAGCCTGACCAGAAATATATGATTATTGTCAAGAGGGCGCTATTATTCTCTTTTAAATGGCAACTGTTTAGTATAGTCATAGAGCGTATGATTCTCTATGGTATGGTGACATCTTGATTTGTTTACCTGTCAGCTCTGATGTTAATTTGAAAATGTTTCACTGCGCAATAGTTTCATTTATTAGTTATTACATACACTATTTGCAATGTTTCGCTGTTGACTATGAATTATTTAGGATTTTTTGTATTTTATTATTTAATATTCAACACTTTACTATTATCTATACATATAATAAACGCGTAAGGAGAAAAAAAATGTACAATGAACATATTTTAGAAAAAATAATTCGGGGGGTCTTAGAAACGTTGACTGAATACATTTCAGTGATTTTTGGAATTCTTGTCTGTCTACTGTGAATTTGTCCGCGCACTACGTAAAAACTACTGCACAGAATTTTACGGAATTTTGTATAGTAATAGTTTATACCCCGGAGCAACATATAGGGTACTTTTTATTCTGCTTATTAAAAACATAATTTTCATAAAAAAATAGTTCTCAAAAATGGTCACAGATGGCGTTGTATAGGTACCCTGTATACTGTATACAAACATTCTTTAAGGACGTCTTTAGATCAAATTAAGCGATTCCGTCTGTTGCGTTCCGCCGAAGTTTAAACCATGGATTTTAAATGCTTTCCCAGTTTAAGGATTGCGAGTTAAATATTTTTAAAACGTGTTACTTCGTTTTGGAAATTGCAAGTATCCGGACAATCCGGACATATATTCTGATCCATTAATACCTGGCGGTACTTTATTCTCAACGTAAAAATAATCTATTTATCATGAAACCTACTTACAATATTACATAAAAACAAATAAAACAGGTAGTTAAGATTTATCCATTTCGATTTACCCGACAGCAAAAATTGTACCGTTTGTGAGAGCAACATGTTTTATCTCGCTTTAACAGCTGATTGCAATAAAAAGGGAAGTCATGAATCTAGCAATTACTAGCTGCTAGCTGTCACGCTGCTGCTGAAGAAATTCTCGCTGCGACGCTTCGGGCCTGGGCCTACGCGGTACTCGGCCTATGGTTTTCGCGAAATTGCCACTCACCATCGGGCCTCCGGCCCTCAGATTTGCTAAGACTCTTCGCCATTGAGTTTTGTCCGGATTCTGTCATACTGCTGCTGCTGCTGCTGAAGCAATTATCGCTGCGACGCTCCGGGCCTGGGCCTAAGCGGTACTCGGCCTATGGCTTTCGCAGATATTGCCGCTCACCTTCGGGTCTCCGGCCCTCAGATTAGCTAAGATTTTTCGCCATTGAATTTTGTCCGGATTATATCACGTTACTTCTACTGGAGAAATTTTTACTGCGACGCTCCAGGCCTGGGCCTACGCGGTACTCGGCCTATGGCTTTCGCAGATATTGCCACTCATCCTCGGACCGTAAGACACTTCACTATTGAGATAAGTCCGGTCCCTGTCATGGTACTGCTGCTGACCTGGGCCCTGTACGGTACTCGGCCTTTGGCTTTCTCAGACGTTGCCGCTCACCCTCGAGCCACGGCCCTCGGGTTCGCTAAGACACTTCGCCTCTAAGTTATGTCCGGTCCCTGTTATGGTGATGTTTGAAGAAGTTCTTGCTGCGATGTTCCAAGCTTGGACCTTACGCGGTACTTGGCCTTTGACTTTCACGTACATTTCCGCTCATCCTCGTGTCCGCAGCCCTCGAGTTCGCTAAGACACTTCACTATTGAGCTATGTCCGGTCCCTGACATGCTGCTTCTGCTGGAGCAATTCTCGCTGCGATCTTCCGGGCCTGGGTCCTGCGCGGTACTCGGCCTATGGCTTTCGCGATATTGCCGCTCACTGCGTCACGGCTTCGGCGTTCGGGTTCACCAAAAAACTTGATTATTGAGTTTTGTGGGGAGCCTTTCATGCTCCTGCTGAAATAATTCTTGCTGCCTTTGGCCTTATTAGATTTTGGCCTGCTGCTGCAAAAGCAGTTTTCGCTGGGACGTTGCGCTCACACGCTACCTCGCGCTCATACCTTCAGCGTTTGACCCTCTGTTCGAAGCATGTTCTCCTGCAGGAACTCGGCCATTAGCATTTGCAGGTCTCGACGCACGCCTTTTAGTCAGTTATCTTTATCACGGATGAACTAATAAATTTAGATAGATATTTATATGTAGAACGCGTAAATTCTACACTAATGGCCTGGATAGTAAATGAAAATGACAAAACCTCCCACACACGCGGGCGAAGCCGCGGGTACAGCTAGTATTCAAATAAACCGCGACAATGACATTGACAAAAGTGACAGCCTATCACATGCCCTCACATATGCATATCATTCTGTCAGTAAAATGATTGCCAGTGCAAGAAATTAGTTCCAATGAAATTCCGCAAATTGGCGCATGATCATATATTTCTGGTCAGGCTTTACCTAATTAGCTTCATGTTTTAACGTCGCTTCGGTCAGCACAGATACTTAAGTTTTTGAGCTCAGCTCTCCTTTTCTATGGAATTATCTTTTTACCCGCTTTTGATTTTTCTGTCTTTGCAGAAAGTCCAAGTAACTTTCACTTGAACCCATGAATGATAAAATCAAACAATATCGACCAAAGCTGTTATACTATACTGATGCACACATTAACATTAATTTGTAATTAAATTGTTGATATTTGTATGGATGTCTATACAGGCGATCAATCCAAATCGGTCAGTATGGAGAAGTCAGAAACTATGAGAGATAGCGACATCTGTTCTTAGGAACCATGGCTTCGATTTTAGATTTAATAATAATGGCTTTTTTTTTATCTCCCATACATAACCGGGAATCGAACCTGGTCGAAGTCTCTGTAAATACTACACGCGATTACATAAAGAATATTGACCAGGTTCGATTCCCGGTTATACACCGTGGGCAAGTATAACCCGACAGATCTTAACCACGAGTTTCTAAGACCAAAAGAATGAAAAAATACTATGTGACTTTAGGTCAATTTCACCAAAAAAAAATTTTTTATTCCTTATTTTTCAATTTTTTTTATGTTTATTGCACATGAAAAGTAAATGTTATTAATAAAATTATCGCCTAAAACAAATTGGTACTTTTTTTTGGAAAAAAATAGTTTCTGCATAGTTTTCCTTTTCACTTTGATATCTGTCAATAAGGACGTGTAAACTATGCCCAATAGTGGCAACAACGCCATCAGAAAGGCGTTTTGTGCTGAGTTACAATAAAAAGTGTATTTCTTTTAAATTGGTATTAACTCTGAAACTAGGCGTATTCCAGAAAAGTGTATAGGACATTTTAGTATCTAAATATGATCAGGAATACACTGTTAAAATATTTATAGTTATAAGGGCCCACGGTGTATATGAGCTTAAAAAAAATATGATGTCATGATCCTTTAATCTAAAATCGACGCCATGGTTCCTAAGAACAGATTTCGCTATCTCTCATAGTTTCTGACTTCTCCACACTGACCCATTTGCATACAGTTAGGTGCAAAACTGTCCCAATAGTAGCATCTTAGTAGAATGTGGAGAAGTGGATGTCGATCGAGGAGAGGGGCACATGATTAATACATACCAGTACTATTTAAAATTTCCTACGAATCAGCCTTACATATGATATACTTAGAATTTACGGTTATTTTGTAATTTAGAATCGAAAAGTAGAAAAAAAAACATTTTTATTTTTTCGAATATTTCTAGTTCCTCTTATGGAAACTCCAAATAGGGAACCATACATAATTAAGAAATTCTGCCTCTATAAAATCATCATGCAATTGCTTTAATGGGGCATATTTTTCAAGTTACTTTTAGGTGGCTTATAGTTCGGTGCAAAAGTGTACCATTAAAAACAGCCATAGAAAGTGTTTGTTAGTTCAATGTTCAAGACGACTTTTACTCTGCCATAACTACAAAACTATGTTTGTGATTTAAACAGTTGATACCTTATTTTATAGAGGCTGAATTTCTTAATTATGTATGGTTCCCTATTTGGAGTTTCCATAAGAGGAACTAGAAATATTCGAAAAAATAAAAATGTGTTTTTTTCTACTTTTCGATTCTAAATTACAAAATAACCGTAAATTCTAAGTATATCATATGTAAGGCTGATTTGTAGGAAATTTTAAATAGTACTGGTATGTATTAATCATGTGCCCCTCTCCTCGATCGACATCCACTTCTTCACATTCTACTAAGATGCTACTATTGGGACAGTTTTGCACCTAACTGTAGATCGCCCTGTATACCTGTCCAAAGTTGTATTTATAATATTCGATAGTCTTTATGAATCTACATGAATACCTGGACGGGTTTTTAAATTATACAACGTGTCATTTTCATATCCTTTAATTCTAGCATATGCTTCAAATATTGCCTAGTAAAGCAACAAATTATATATTTTTCACCTCAGCAGCAGGAACGAGGGTTCTTTGATACCTAAAAACAGTGAGCAAAACTCAATTTTGCTGCGAGCGTGAGACAAAATGACCTTGTTGACCTTGGAATTACAATGTCAATCTGCGTGCGAGGTCTAATACAAATTCGAAATACTGGGAAGCTATTCGTGTTGTCTTTTTCACGTCATTAGTAAATAGAGAGAGACAGAAATATTTTAAACGTCATTCAATCCAATTTTATTTAATTTTAATTCGTATTCTGAACTTTCGATTCGACCCCTGAAACAGAGTCAGAACGAAACGTTCCGAAATGCGCAGAAGTACTAATTTGTAAATATAATTTAAACAAATTTTAATTTTGAAATGTTTAACCATACAACACCTAAAATAATTTACGTTCTTTATTTCAAGATCAAATAAGTATAAACGGACAAATTACAAGATTATCATGTGAAAAATATTATTACTTACAACAATCTCTCGTATTGTGATCAAACAGTAGTTACCGAACGCAGATAAAAAAAAGTTGACAAAAGTCAAAATGGCGGTATAGATATTTTAAAAATATTTAATTTATTTTGATTATTTTTTGTGTTATTTACTTATAATTGAGGTTTTTGAACTCAAATGTAAGAATATTATAATAAATACAAGTGAAAAAAGTGACAAAGAAGGATTAAGCATCACCCAGGTTGTATTTTTCCATGTCTTCTCACTGCTGAGGTGAAAAATAGTGTGTTCAACATGAGAATAAAGTTATTTACATCTTGTGCTTTTGAGTCCCTCTCTACGCTCAAGATTCTAAATTAGAATCTTTCGCTTGCTCAGGACTCAAAATTAGCACTCGAAGTAAATATGAACTTTCTTCTCTTGTTGTACAAATATCTATAGTTATTATTACAAGCCTATTTTATTTACTTCACAGATAGGTGGACCATTCTACTTCTCGTTGTCCATAAGTATTTGACACTTTTTCGTAAAATGCATATTTTAGAATACTGGGCCATTACTTTCATTTGCTGTTTTGTGACGGAGAAAGGGGTTTAATGAAGTTATCAATCCCGATAGCTTACTTTAATAATAACAACAGTAAATATTACTAATCAAAGTAACTCAGTGGCCCCTGATTGTCTCCCGATTTGTATGAAAATAAGGCATTTACCACTGCGATAAGATAAAAAAAGATAATAGTAGTTTATGTAACTGTTACGTAATAAGGGTCCTTAAAACATGAGTGTGGTTTTATGAAACGAGCCGCAGGCGAGTTTCATAATAAGATCACACGAGTGTTTTAAGGCCTAATTACGTACAGTTGCATACACTGCTTTATCTACACTCATATTATTTATCCAAAATGCCGTATTCGGAAACCATAGAATGGCCGCCATTGCACTGCCATGACCAACTCGATTGTGTCGGGGAGGCACGTGTCGGGCTGTCGGCGGATGCGCGGGAGGGTGCAGGTGTACATTATGCTATCAAAACTCATAGCACATCAATATTTGAGCATGAAAAGTTAAAATTACGTTACTGCCACAGATAAAAAGCTTATCATAGTAAAATCGGTCGTGGTAATGCTAGCCATTGCCTACCGTTTTCGAACACGTTTTAGAGAACTTACAATATGAGTAAAAGATATTTAATCTTCAATTTAGGCACATTACAATGCACTTATGAACGTCAGAGAAAAAAAACTACCACCGGTTACCATCTTTTTACATTAATCAATATTAATATATGAATATTGGTTAACAATTTCCTATTATTTGGTTCAGGTACTGTCAGCGGTCAGCGTCATATAAACTCTATGGTGTACCGAACTATTTGACTACTTTGGATGCGACCAACTATATATGACGCTGACTGTACAATTTGGGAATACAATTTTATACACGAAATTCAATGTCTATCATACTTTTTTCTGGCAATAGATTAATGGTCACGAAAAAGTAGAATGAGTCAGGTGCATCATTTTGCAGCGGTGTCACAGACTACAAGAATAATTTAATGCAGGTTCACACAATCGAAAACTTCTTATCCGATAAAAATGAACTATCATCTCAGAAATGGAGCTATTATAATAAATAGGTATAAATGAATAAAGCATAAATTGTGTCTTTAAGAAATTAACTTAATTTAAATTGAGGAATGTACCCTTATAATTAAATGAACCCAAAAAAGCAGGGTGTATAAAATCATTATTATATCTGAATATTTATCATTATTTAATAATACATATTATATTTACAATTTGTTCGGTGTATTCGGCCTACACACAGGCATACAAATATTTTAAATGTCAAATTACTACAATCAAAATCAAATTAAAATAGAACAATGTCAAAATTAATAAATATATAAAAGATCTTAAGGGGCTCCAGACGTTTTTTATCGATTTTTGACCAGTTTTGAGTCGATATTCCAACATTTGCACTACAGATATAAGTTATAACTATAAAGCAAATGGCTATCGGTTCTTGAATCTTTTAGTTATCTCCATTCTGTAGAGCCGGATTTTAAAATAAATGAGCACTTATTTTTTTTGTTTTATTTTTTTAATAGGGTCTAAAAAACACTTTTATCGATATATTCGAATACTGTAAACAATCTTCCATATACTTATACGAGATCTACATATTAGGATTCCTCTTTGACGTCTCTAATAACTGACGAGATTTTAATTTTAAACTAATTAACACAAAAGTTATGGCCAGAAAACCACTATTTTGGGTTAAAATTGTTTGACTATGATGTCAAATATCTCTAAGACATTGTTTAAGGCCGTTACTGATAATATAAGCTATAAAAATCATTAGATAACTAGGGATTCAGATCGAAGATCATTGGCGCCAGGGAGCCCCTTAATAGTAAATACATATAAGTACATTATCAAAAATGACAAATTGTTTAAAAATAAATTTTACACCAATAAACTCTTTGTTATGAACCTAATTTTTAACAATTTCCAGAGCAAAACAGCTTATTCCACTATATTTTACAATTTAACGTTATAGAGTTTTGATATTAACCTAAATAACTGTAACAATTTTAAGACCTTAACTACTTATTTAATTCAACTTTGCAAATGTACGTTTTAGAGCTTTCATATTTATCTCAATCACAATCTTCAGAACGTACATTCTTTAACAAAATCTTTTGCTATTAAATATTTATTCTAATTTCCCGTAGGCCGCCTCCAGCCATTTTTTGTTTACCCCCCTCAACCCTTTAATTACATCTTTAGGGGGAGCCAGTCTTGGTGGGCAGGATTTGTACGGCTCTACCACTTTCAGGTATGCGATACTAGCAAACAATTGAGGGTTCCCTATCCGATGTTTTTTCTTTAAGTGCCTCGCCATGTTCCGATTGTTGGTCGCATATCCACAGAACGCGCACTGTTGCATCGTACCACGTACCCCTTTTGGCGTCGAGTTATACTTGGTCCTCCGCTTCCAGGTCCGTCCGTCCGTCCTGATCGAGTTTCGGATGACCACCTCCGTGGTCGACGAGTCTCTCTCCAGCGCCCTCCGCGAGCTACCCGAGTCTTGATACGCCTCGTGTTCAGAAGCGATTTGTCCCGGGGTTGATCCTAGCGACGATTCCGAACAACACCAGTCAGGTATGTCTGGAGTTGTACTTTCTCGAGAACTTTCTTCTATTTGTATGGGGAATATTCTCGGGCGAGAACGTTCTCCATACTTTCTCGAGAACGGCACAACTATAGATATGTTTTCCGTTAAATCCTCCGTTAGGTCGATGCAGGGTTGCGCGTTCTCTGTTTCTATCGCCGGGCCAGGTTGGGTCTGGTTTCCGCTTCCCACAGGTAACGTCCCTAGCGATGAGGAGGAGGACCAGCTCAACTCGTCATCCTCAAGTGGTTCGCTGTTTGTGAGGTCCGTGATCTGGACAATCGGAATTGATATCCTTACCTTCCTCCGAGAGTGGTATCCTTCTGGCTCGCTCAGTGGGTCATCGTGTAGGTTGGAATTCCTGGATAGGTCAGGTTGACTGCCTAAGGAAGAGTGTTGACAGAGTTTATCACGTGAAACCAGATGAAATGGAAGTACGGGGGGCGAAGCTCCCCGCATTAAAATGACACACACACTGTACGATCGCTTTTTATACCTGAATAGGTTAGGTTAACTGTGTAAGGCGGAAGCAAAAAGAGATTTGATAGTCTATCACGTGAGTCCATACAAAATTGCGGTTCGGGGGCAAAGAACCCCACGTTAAAAAGAATACAATGCGAGGTTGCTTTTCATACCTGCCTAAGGATTAAGGATTAAGGATTTTGTCTTAGGCGGAAGCAAAGCGAAGCGTCCGCATTTAATAAAGAAACACTGTACGATCGCCATTTATACCTGGATAGGTAAGGTTGACTGCCTGAAGCGAAACAAAACGAGTGTTGACAGAGTTTATCACGTGAAACCAGATAAAATGGAGGTTCGGCGGGTGAAGCCCCCACATTAAAAGGACACACACACTGTTCGCTCACTTTTTATACCGGAGTTGAATAGGTTAGGGTTTAGGAAAAAGAGGTTTGATAGTCTATCACACCATATACGTATCTCCAGCTAAACTGTCCTACTAAAATCCAGCTTGAATCATTATTATTTAAAGATAAATTTAGTTTAATCGATCTCCTGTAAAATCATGCTTATACCAAAAGGTCGGATCTGATGCCTATGGAAGAAGTTTTTTGGAGATAACTCCAAGTATGTGATAAGGAGCATCTTCCTAATTTTTTTCATAATTTTAGGACTTACGGTTCAATAGTTACAGAGGGGCACAATTTTTCTGACTTTTAAAGCGATTCTTTCTGAAAATATTTACTTAATCACAAAATGTTAAAACAGACATTGTTATTTTTAAAGACCTATCGATGGATGTGCAACATGTTGGTATTTGGTAAAATTTTTTTTTTAATCCATGTATGGAGCGGGAGCGCCCCCCTAAAAGTATTTTTTTTTCTGCAATTTAACTACATAGCGGCGTACAAAATACACCTTATGTCTAAATTTAATTAAGATACGTCTTATAGTTTTCGAGTAAAATGGCTGTGGCATACGGACGGTCGGACGGACAGACAGACATGACGAAACTATAAGGGTTCAGTTTTTGCCATTTTGGCTACGGAACCCTAAAAAGCTATGATAGTTAATTGAGGGGCTGAGGGCGTTATTATAAATTACGACAGGGCCCACAAATTATTGAATCCTATAATCGAACAAGCGAGCACAGCGAAGCAAAGTTCTCACAGACGACATCGTACACAACAGAACTGTCAGCTGTCTACTGTGACGTCTGTGCATTCTGATGGCTTTTTGATGTTTTATGTTTGTTCCGCAACAACTTTAGTAAAATTATCTGATCTTAATGAAATTCGTTGGGGTTATAGCAGAGATAAATATAATCAGAGAGTTCTTAAATGAGCTGGATTGACCAGGGGCTTCTGGAATCAGAAGGCTTAAAATAATTTTGTTAAGAGGTCTTGTTATAATGGTCAACACGATAGCAAGTATCGCGAGTTCTCAGTTCGAGGCGAACTAGTAGAATCTAAATGGAGCCCCCAACTGATCAATGCTCCCTTACCTCCAGTATTTATGTTTATGTTAACATTGCAGCTACAGCTAAAATGGGGGTTTTCAGATAAAAAATGTACCTTTTAAAAAAAAACAATTTCCCATACAAAATTAATTAGTCGGTTTTGTGACGGTCCATACATAATATACAGGATAAAACAAAATTACTGATGATCCGTTTAAGGGCATAATTAGTATCGTATGGCGAGTAAGAACAAGTAGGGAAAAAAACCTTTTGTATGGGACCTTGTACCATAAAAGTACTGTACAATGCTTTGGTTAGAAGCAAGCTGGAGGCATCAGCGTTAGTCTGGAACCCTTACGAGTCAACTTATACCCTACTGTTGGAAAAGGTCCAAAAGACGTTCTTAACAATGTATTATAAAAAGATGTACGGATACTATCCGTTCCTGTATCCAACTAAATTTATTTTAGGAACCCTGGGATTCAATTCCTTAGAAGTGAGGCGCAGCTTGAGTCTACTACTTTTTGCGTGTCGGGTTCTTCGAGGGGACTCTGATTGTCTTGAACTGGTAGGGAGTTTTGTAAGACTTTTCGTGCCTGATATTAACAAAAATATTACCCTCAGGCCGCGAGTGCACCCCCCGTTGGCAGTGCCAATGGCACGTACGGTTGCACATAAGAACTCTCCGATACTTCGTGCCCTGGACCTACTGAATGCGCTCCTGGTGTCAGCACCAGAGTGTGACCTGGTGGCGTGGCGATGGGCGAATGTGTGTCATGAGTGTTTGAGATTTTGCGAGCTGATGGATAATAGGCAGTCAAGTGTGTTAGTATGATAATTTTGAGTAACTAATAGTAGATATCTATGTAGTTTCACAGTATTAGTGATAAGACTGTAGTGCTGTGTAAACTTAAATAAACAATAAATAATTTTTAAGAAAAAAAAACCGACTTCCATGGGGGTAGCCGGTGAAGCATTATTGTAGATGGTGCACTTAGATTCCATACAATGAAATAACTTGCTTAACAAACGCAGCGGAGAGGACAAATCGCCAAACTTGAACTGAACTATGCGTCGTTGAAGAGTTCCGTTCTGATCATCATCAGCAGTTCCACTTCATCAAATGTCACTCTTTTGAATGAAAATGCTTGATTTGTTGATAAAAATACAAAAGTCACTTTATGTATGCCTTTAAGATTTGAGGAATTCCCTTGATTCCTCATGGAACTCATCATCAGAACTTGAGCTTGACGAAAATTGGTCCTGACAATTAAACTTGCTAAACAAACACAGCGAAGAGGACAAATCGCCAAACGTGAACTATGCGTCGTTGAAGAGTTCCGTTCTGATCATCATCAGCAGTTCCACTTCATCAAATGTCACTCTTTTGAATGAAAATGCTTGACTTGTTGATAAAAATACAAAAATCACTATGTGTAAGCCCTTAAGATTTGAGGAGTTCCCTCGATTCTTCATGGATCCCATCATCAGAACTTGAGCTTGACGAAAATTTGTCCTGACAATTAAACTTGCTAAACAAACACAGCGAAGAGGACAAATCGCCAAACGTGAACTATGCGTCGTTGAAGAGTTCCGTTCTGATCATCATCAGCAGTTCTACTTCATCAAATGTCACTGTTTTGAATGAAAATGATGGTTTTGTTGATAAAAATATAAAAATCACTATATGTATGCCTTTAAGATTTGAGGAGTTCCCTCGATTCCTCATGGATCCCATCATCAGAACTGCGTTTTGACAAAAACGGGACCAATATATATATATATACTTACAATCAAAAAAAGAATTTTCAAAATCGGTTCAGACATGACGGAGTTATGGAGTAACAAACATAAAAAATAAAAAACAAAAAAAAAATAAAAAAAAAAAACATACACGCCGAATTGAGAACCTCCTCTTTTCAAATCTTGAAGTCGGTTAACAATGGGAGACGTCGTCATCCCAGCTGGCCAACCCTCCATACAAAAACTTTTTATTTTCCGAGAATATTTGTTTTCTTAGTTTTTCATAATTAGAATACGATGTCAATTATGCCGTTAAAAGGGTCACCAGTATTTTTGTTACATGTATGTAATAATACGTCACAAAACTTAAAAAAAAAGTGAACCTTTTTTTTTATTATTTAAATAAATTGTCCTCTTGATTCACAGTAGTGTAGAATTGTCAAAAAAGTAAATATAGTCTGGCAAACCATTTCTGTCAGTAGAAAATCGTGGCAAATTCAAAATACGTAAATCTGGCAACCCTTTGTGATGAGACACCGTATTCGTGACGAACATTTCAATTCACATTTCTTTTACATTGTATTTGTTTCTGGTGCATTTCACTCTCTCATCTTAAGCGTGAGTGAGATAGAACTCCTGCAACGTTCAAAATTGAATTTAAATTAATTTTTAAGGCATATGTCAAATTGTCAATTGCCTCAACCAGATTATCTGTTGCAGTTGATGACAGATCAGACGAAATATATCCATCTCCTTTTTATACACCGTAAATGTCACCTAATGAAAGGGGCGGACATATCAACTAAAATTAAAAACATAAAATTTGATGATCATTGCTGCCTTTTTTCACTGATTATTAGTGTTGTCATACTTTTGTTCGCTGTACATTGGTACTGCGTTCGTTGGCTGGCCAGACTATAGTACACTTTTTTCTGAAAATACCCTAATATTTTTTTTAATAGAATGAAATTAAAAGCTTTACCTGTCCGTCTCATCAACCCGTGCTCAACAATTTCCATGTCCGGCTCCGACTTGACCACAACCCCGCAATAATCAGGGTCGGGCTCCGCGGTCTCCCCGGGGGACTCCTCGGGCTCCAGTTTTATCACGTTACTAACAGGACGCCTAACTGAAAAGAGATAAGCACTATCTTGAAACTATTTAAGCCTTTATAAGGCAGAGGGAATATATTTCCCACCATTATTTGAACTTTATCTCAAAGTGATAGGGTTCAATTTCGCCTAATTTCTGACACTCTTTTGCCTTATAAAGGGTTAACTAAGTATTCCCCATACGAACTTCCAATCCCAATTTTTTGGGGATCAATGTTACTCTGCGTCCGTAGGAAACACCTTAGACAACCCTACACGTGTAGGGTTGCCAGGTGTTTGGCTTTTTACGGGTGTGTCCGGCCAAATAATTCCTCGTCCGGCCTGTCCGGCCTTTGTTAGGCTTTTGTCTGACTTACGCTACGCGCCAGTCAGTTTTTGGGCCAGTTTTCATTTTTGGGCCTGGTAACCCTATACACGTGTCCCTGGGTGGTGCTAAATGAGTAACAAACTTGGCAGCTGCACTGTCCCATCCGGACCTCGCAGCACTCGCTGAATTTTCTTTATCATCTGCTTTCCCACTACTACTACCCCAGGGAAGAAATGCCTATCTATATCCAGTGACATGTAGCCATACGATTAATAAAAAACCCCAATTTTACGCGCGGGATACGTGACGGAGTACGCAAACACGAATTAAATAAGATAAATGTTTATTAAAAAAACAATATAATAAGAAGCGAAAGTGAGTGACCGCGCACATAATCTCATATTAGAGATTTTGCAAAACATGTAAAATTCTAGTTATAAATTTTTTTGGAAATAAATAGTTCTAAATTATTTTTTATATTTTTTTTAACGTAAAATTCAGATGGTTTTGTGCAAAAATGTTTAGAAATAGTGGAAAAGTCGAAAAATCCACTGCCTCAGGCGAGAATCGAACTCGCGACTCTGTTATACTTGGCCAACTGAGCTACAGTATGAGGTTCTTCAAAAAATATGTGTATAGGTTCCTAAAGGGTAGGCAACGCGCATGTGAATCCTCTGGGGTTGCACGCGTCCATAGGCTACGGTAACTGCTTACCATCAGGCGGGCCGTATGCTTGTTTGCCACCGTGGTATAAGATAAAAAAAGCTACGACCAAGTGAGCTACTGAGACCCGGAGCGATGGGCATGTGTCCCAGAGTGGCGAGCCTGAGGCAGTGGATTTTTCTACTTGTCCTTTATTTATAAACATTGTGGTATCGTTAGCAGACGTTCTGCTTAATACAAAATTAATATTTGTTTTTGGGCAAGTTTTGTGATGAAAGCAAAGCAATAGAGAACATGCATGAAAAATATTTAATTGAATTTGTTCCATAAACACGTTCAACAACCCCACGTTAATATAAATAAGTGGAAATCCGTAATAATTTGTAACAGTTTTTTAAGGATATTGCGGTTTAAAAACTTAAAATTTTAGGCATTTTTTTTATACCTCAAATGTATTTTAGAAACTTCAGTTCGATTACTTATGTTCTAACAAGAAAAAAATTGTACGACAACTATATAGCTAATCGCAATTTTTTCGTGCCTAAAATTACAAAAATCTCCCAAAAACTTGTTCCTTCCAAACAGTTTTCTGCAACTTTGTGGTCGGTGACGTCGCAATGCTCACACTTTTTGTATGGGGCGTTTTGACGCGCGGCGCAGACGCCTAACGTATTTTCACATTTTTGACGTTTCAGGGCTATCATAGATAGTAGGTTTATTAGAGACATTTGAATCTACAGGGAAATAGAATCGAATGACGTCTTCCAAAAAAATCATGCATGTTCCTAATTGGGAGAGTGGATGTGGCATGATATGATGGGACTGGTTTTCGAAAAAATATAGAGTTGTAGCGGCATGGCGGGGTCGCGCATTAGAGTCAGCAGGTTTGGTATACAGTTTAAATGAACACTTAGTAGGAACAGTCGTTTAGCGCAGCTCGACTAGTGCGCACATTCTTAATACATATTAGATATCGCGACGCCGCCTGGCCTTGCGCCTCAATCTTTGTACCTATTGTGAATTCTATTTAATCGGAATAAATCGGTGTGATTAAGTGATTTTTTGTTTATCTCATCTCTATAATTATTAGGGTACCCCAGACAGTACTCTAAAGAGTAATCATAATAAATTAAAAAGTTAGGAAAGGTCTTCAGCTGCCCTAAAAACTGCTTAAAAATATCCCCACACTTTATACCCTTGTATATACATAATTATCATATACAGGAGAAAACCATCAAACTAACATTAAACCTGACTATATGTCCCTTCAGATCATGCCACTGATGCCACATCCACGATCCTAAGTTCTTTGATTTCATCACAAAACTTACACAAAAAAACACCTCAATTTTACGTATTCTGTCACCTTAAGGATTGTTTTTCGGTACAAAAACTATCCCATGTCCTTTTCCGGGGCTAACTATTATATTAGTATCGATATTAATGCTAAAAAAAATAACGACGAAAATAATTAAATAAATATATAAATAATTATTATGAGACATGTCGTCATGTCACACAAATCAACCTAGTCGCACGGTAAGCTCAATAAGGCTTGTGTTGTGGGTACTAGGCGAGGATATATATAATATATAGATATAGATAAATACTTAAATACATAGAAAACATCCAAACTCAGGAACAAATATCCGTGATAAACACACAAATAAATGCCCTGACCAGGATTCGAACCCGGGACCTCCTGCTGCATAGGCAGGGTCACTACCTACTAGGCTACAGCTACAGCAACATGCCATATTATTTTTACCTTCCACCGCCATAGACGTGGCGGCGCCCCGCAGACGGGCGTGCGCGCGCAGCACGAGCTGCTTGAAGTCGCGCGCGTCGCGCAGCCGGCTCGCGCACGACGCGCAAATCAGCGACCTGTCCATCGAGCCTGTTGCTACCTGTAATAAGTTGTGTTTTATGTTAGACTATGTATTTTAATTAGCTTTAGAATATTAACCACTAGCTTTTGCCCGCGGCTTCGCTCGCGTTAAATTCGGGGTAACACGGTTCCCCTTTGCCCCCCGGAATGCTCCATACAAACTTCCACCCCCCATTTTAGGGAAGTGGGGGGTTAGAAAGAGACAAAAAGTAGCCTATGTCACTCTCCATCCCTTCAACTATCCCCACTTAAAAAATCACGTCAATTCGTCGCCCCGTTTTGCCGTGAAAGACGGGCAAACAAACAAACACATACAGTTTCCCATTTATAATATTAGTATGGATGTTGCTATGCCCTGACATGGTAACCATGCATGCACTTAAAGGGCTGACAACAGCTAAATTCCCTCCCTATCTTTTTCAGTGCGAATGACAGAGAAACACTGTGTTACGATTAGTATGGGAGCTCATTGAAAATTTTGCAAAATCATGAATTAAATAAAAAACTAAGAAATATAAGACAACGAAGTTTTTAGTATTAGTGCGGTGGAATTTTGGCCTTAGTTACAGACGTATAAGTCAAGAAACTAAAGAGATACAACTGTTTATCTACACTCATACTGTAAGTACTCTAAAATGCGTTCAAAAACCGTAGACAATGACAAGCATTACAACAAACGATTTAACTATGATAAGTTTCTTATCTGCGGCAGTAACGTAATTTTAACTATGCATGCTCAAATATTGTTAAGCAATGAGTTTCAAATTTGGAACATCGAATTTGATAACATAATGTTACCGCCATGGCCAACTCGATTGGTCCCGCGCGAGCGCCGGCACAATCGAGTAGGCCATGACGGTACAATGGCGGTCATTCTATGGTTTCCGAACAATTAATTTAATATATATAATATGAGTGTAGATAAAGCAGTGTATGCAACTGTACGTAATTAGGCCTTAAAACACTCGTGTGATCTTATTATGAAATTCGCCTGATGTTTTATGGACCCTTATTACGTAACAGTTACATAAACTACTATTAAAGCAAATTTTAAGATGTAACTTTGGAATTATTTTCTATCGAGCCGATTAATCGTGTATCGAAATAAGCGAAGTTCTTCCAAGCATAACGAATAATAACATATTATATTTATAGGTTGTCTGGAAGATATTGCTCATTAGCGATGAGACCGCCTGTTGTTTGCCTCTTTTTATCATGTATTTTTTTTTCTACTGTGCTGTTTTTTTTGAGGTGTGCAATAAAGCCTTTATTCAATCATTCATTCATTTTTTTAGTTTCTCAAAACAAGTAGTTATAACTAAAAAACTGTTTGAGTAGTCAATTTGAAGGTCATCGGGTGTTGTCAGCCTCTTAAAACATACACCAGGAAATCATAGTTCTTCAATTAATGAATGAAATTAAATGAAATAAGATTAGCCTCTCTCGAGAGAGGTGGAAAACTCTGGAGGAGGCCTATACCTCGTAAGAGGGTTCTGGTGTGTTTGTTTACCCAATAAATTTAAGTTAAATTTAGACTAAGTTTGAAATTTTATATTAGGTTATTTTTTTAGCACCCAGAAATAAAAGGCTTTTTTATTTTTTTTTATTTTTTTTATAAGATTAGCCTAGTGGTTAGGGTGTCTGCCGCAAATGCAGAAGACACTGGTTCGATTCCAGCAGTGGGCACTGGAGGCCTAGGTCACTTTTTTCTTTGTATATGACATCTATATAAGTTTATAATTCGATCCATTCTCTAAATACAAATAGCCTTTATTCGCTGACTGTTTGTTACATTTATATATACTATTTAATCTATTGTTTGTTTTGCATTAGTCAGGTAGTCGGGATTTCCGACAACGGCCTCCTCCAATATTTTCCACTCTTCTCTGTTACGAGCTGTTCTGATCCACATCTTTGGAAACTCGTCTTCCCATCTCATTTTCGGATGTCCACTATTTCTCTTACTGTATTTTGGAAACCAATTAGTAATTATTTTTGACCATTTTTCCAATTTTGTTCTTGCCATGTGACCTGTCCATTTCCATTTCCTCTTTCGGATTTCCTTGATGACGTCTCTAACTTTGGTTTTCTTTCTGATTGTAGTTAGTTTCCATCTGTCATTCCATCTGTCATGTCACCTATCATGCTTCTTTCCATACTATGTTGACAAACTGCAATCTTCTGTATGTTCTTCTTGGTGCAAGCCCATGTTTCGCAACCATATGTTAGGCAGGGTAATAAGCAGGTATTGTATAGTTTTGATTTTATTTTCATTGGTACACTTCTGTTTTTCATTATATCTTTCATAGCCCAGTATTTGTTCCAAGTGTTGTTGATCCTTCTTTCTAGTTCCTTCGACATTTGTTCCTCTGGTGATATAACTTGGCCAAGATAGACATATTCTTTTACATAATCTATTTCTTTTTCATCCACTACAATTGGCTTATATTCACTATTTGTCATTACCTTTGTTTTGCTGGTATTGATGGTCAGGCCAACTTTTGCACTTTCAGACACTAGTTGCTGTAACATGACTTGGAGTATCCATTCTCTACAATGCACAAATGTTACTTACAAAGACATTGAAGCACTCCAACAGCATCTCACAGTAGTTTTCTTGGTCGCCCTCTAACACTTGCTTGGACATCATATTTCTGTGTTCGCCTCGTGATTCACAGAAACAGCATTCTCCAAATTCTGTTGATAAATTGTATGAGTAAGTGCAGGGCAAAAGATACCAGTATGTAGATATGGAATTATTAGTACTTCCTAAAACATGGAGAATTATGAGGTGAGGCCTGCACTTGTTAAGAGTTCCTTAATTTTAAAGTAAACTAGCTGACCCGGTGAACTTCGTTCCGCGAACTGCAATCTTTTTTTTTTAATTCATCAATTATTTAATAATTATTCTGCTATTTGGGGCAACAATAAATCCAAAAAATCAAACATAATTAAAATCGGTTCAGCAGTTCTTGAGTTATAACTATAAATGGTGTTACCAACACAACCTTGTTTTATATATAGAAAAGAAAATATCATTTAATCTACCCCCTTTTTTTAATTAAATACATTTTTTTTAATCTAATCTTATTATAAAAACTGCAAAAAGTTATAATTATCCCACCAAAAACATTCTGTAAAAAACTAGCCAAGTCTCGATGGAGCTGCTTGTTTATCTCTAAAAAGTAATGAAATCTAGACAAAGTCGTGCCAAGTCTAAGGTTCCTTACTGCGATTTCTTTATTATTATAGTTAATGTTGTGTGACTTGGCCGTAGAAGGGTACACAAGGGTATTGAATAACCAGTCATGACTGGTTATTGAATCAACGTTTCCCAAGTGGCAATTTTCCATCGTCAATGGGTAGCGGTTCTGGCGACAGATTGGTGCAATAGTGTCATGGAGCACCTGGTTTTGTACCCTTGTGTACCCTTCAATGGCCAAGTCACACAACATTAACTATAATAATAAAGAAATCACAGTAAGGAACCTTCGACTTGGCACGACTTTGTCTAGATTTCATTACTTTTTAGAGATAAACAAGCAGCTCCATCGAGACTTGGCTAGTTTTTTACAGAATGTTTTTGGTGGGATTTCACTTCTTTTTGTAGAAACGTGGGCTTATTGATTTATTTTATTAGATTTTCTTATTTGACACAGTTTTTTTCTTGTGCGGGTATCACCGCTCTTAGTCCAATGCATTATATTTTGACCAAATTTTGTTTTCTAATCAGGGTCACCAGGTACTCCAGATCTTCGATTATCCTAGTTTTTATAGTTTTCCCTTTATGTGGCCATTAAACCCTAACTCTGTACCAAATTTCAGCTCTCTGAGTTTATGGGAAGTACTACTTCTATTTTTATGATCATGAGTGAGTGAGTGTCATAAATGCGAAACTTTGCTTTCGCTTAACTTCGGAACTAAATGACCTACAGACTTGAAATTTTTGATTTTAAGTATGTGATTATAGCTTACTTGATGACAAAAATTTCTGCGTTCTGGTCTTATCCAGAGGTTCTCAAATAGGGGCCTGAAAATGCGGCGAAATGGTTCCAGTAAAGGATGGTACGGCAGTGTTTGCTTCGCGCTCGACTTGGCGGGGGCACTCCCATGCCCCCAGATCAGATAATTATTTGACATCTTATATTATCAACCGACTTCAAGATTTCGAAGGAGGAGGTTATCAATTAGTTGGGATCTTTGTTTTTGCTTGTTTTTTTTTATGTATGTTCACCGATCATTCGAAGACGGCTGGACTGATTTGGAAAATTCTTTTTTTGTTTGAAAGAGTATACTTCACAGTTGGTCCCATTGTAACCAGGTCAGGATCTGATGATGGGATATTGGAGAAATCGAGGGAACTCTTCAACTATTATAGGCACACCTATAGTGATTAGAGTATTTTTTAGAGCAGCTTGAGCATTTCCTTTTGGAAATGTGGAGGCTAAGTGAAGTCGGTTCTTTTTATTTAAATTATTTTATTTATTTATACTCATTGTGCTATTCTATTTGTAAATTTGTATGATTGTTTTTCCTATATATATACATCTGGGTACACATATATATATATACAGTGTGGAAAGATAAGTCGGGCCCTGGAGGGAAACTACCTTAAAACGTTGAGATAGCTCAATTCACTGAAAGGAAACATTCTTTAATTTTTTTAAAGGGACATAACTGCATTTACAATTTTTTGGAAAAGAGTACAGTTTACAAAAAAACTGTGAATGCAGTTTTAGTTTTTAGGAAAAAGAATGAAGAGTGTAAAAGAATGTTTCCTTTCAGCGAATTGAGCTATCCCAACGTTTTAAGGTAGTTTCCCTCCAGGGCCCGACTTATCTTTCCACACTGTATATATATATATATATATATGTATTATCATTTCAGCCACTGCTGGACAAAAGCCTCCCCCAAGGATCTGTACAATGAATGGTCATTTGCGACTGTTTCCGGCAACTATAACCAGATTGTTGGTCTACCTACCGTTGGTCTGGGGCCTTCCCACACTGCATCTTCCGTTACGCAGTCGCCACTCAAGAACCTTTCTGCCCCATCCACCATCGGTTCTGCAAGCAATATGGCCTGCGCGATGCCACTTAAGTCTGGCAACTCTCTGAGCTGTGTCCCTATATATAAACTTTACCAGAAAAATCTTACCTAGGTCAGGGACCTGTGTGGGACCTGTCACAGCACATCCACCCTCAAGATTCGCCATTTTGAATTTTATTAAAGGCACTGAACTTTCTACTTGTGTTCGGAATGTACATATAGTTCAAAAAAGTAAAGGTTTTGAGTCTCCTTTTCGACCTGGAAAATGTCAAAAAGTTTTAATGTAATTGTTTCGAAAGTTTTAATGTAATTGTTTCTATGATGATTATTATTGTTGTTTTTTCACCACAATGTGAAAGAGTAGTTTTTTGTGTCATGTGTGTTTTTAAGTTTTCTCAAAAATATATTAATTTATATACTGAATAATCTGTTAAAATTTACAGGAATGTATAATGAGGAATACCACTAATACTGTTGATTTAATGAGGATAAACATTTAATTTAACCACTTTTTTATAGATACCAATGGCATATCCTTTAGTGAAATCTCCACTCTTGCTGGATAGTGCACAGCCTAGGAATTAAGCCTAAAAGGCTCAAAATTCCGTTTCTCTTCTAGGACACGTGTAAACAATAGTTGTTTAGTGTCCAAACACACATTTCACTAACTAGTTATAGAGATAATACCATAAGAATACAAGTATATTGTTGTTAAACATCTATAAAACAACGCACATAATTTAATGACAAATAAACTAAGAGTGAATTTATTACATGAAAATGGGGAATGTCAGCGTCGGTCGCCATCGCTGGCATGCAATTTTTTTTTCACATTTTAGCCTGTCAGATTTGACAGCAGTAGAATTACCACAGAACCGTTAACACGTGACGCATTCAACGGCTAGCTCGTCTAAGCACAGCTTAATTAACGTCATATTTATTGCCGATGTAGTAACGAACCGCAAACGTTAGTGTTTCCATGCATAAGAAAAAATCTAAATAATCTGAAAAAATATATGACACAAAACATTACAACCAATGCAACTAATAAATTTCAATAATAAAAACCGGCCAAGTGCGTGTCGGACCACGCATAATGGAGGGTTCCATAGCTTCATTGGTATAAGAACCAAACTAATGCCTATGAAAGTAGTTTTTTGAAAATAACTCAAAGATGGCTGAACCGATAATGTTCAAAACAATTTTAATAGGAAGTATATGATAACGCGCATTTTCTCAAATTTGTTCAATTAATTATTATATTAGGGTTAACTGAATTTACACACTTTATTCGAAAACAAGTCATTAGATTTAAAACTACTTAAAAAATAAAATTACAAATATATCATTAATTAATTATAGATACGTATCAAAACTTTGCCCTTTAGCCAGGGTGCCCATCACGCAGGCAGCATTCCCGCGCTGAATAGCAATCGCTATTCTTTGAGCGAGAAAGCTGCCCGCGCGAGGGTCACCCGTTGCGTCCCTCAACCGCTTACTTATCTCCTTGTAGAGCCCACGCGCGCTTTTTCCCCAAGGGCCGAGTGTCTCGACGCCAAATGCAACAAAATCGTACTGGGCGCCGAGACAGCTATACTTCCCGACCTTGGATCGCTCTCGGGCATCCGCCGCTGCCCCAGCTTGTTTGGACGTGGCTGGCAAGTAGGACACTGCCAACGTATCAGCGCAAGTAGCGTCCCACACCAGTGCACGGCCCATCCGCCAGGGGATCAACGACATCCCGTCTGGACGCTTGCCGTCATCCCGTACAATCCGAGGCTCAAGAGCCACGGGGACGCATGCGCTGGCAAGCGCCCTTCTCAGGATGTCGTTGAGTGCAGCGTGTCGGGACAAGCGGCCGGCGCCCGAGGAGCAGGCGAGTCCATGGTGACCAAAGCTATCTACTGCAGCTCCACAGGAGATGCAATTGTGGTCCACGCACACATCAACTCCGATGCGGAGAGCGACTGCAATTCGGAGTGTGCCCGGATCAATAAAAGTACCTAAGTTAGGTGACGGGTAGGCGTGAAGCCATTGCCCCGATTCTGGCCTGGATGCTGCCAGCAGCCTGGCTCGGTCCCGCCCGGATGAGGAGTCGATCAAAGACTTTATGGTAGCGGCGGAAGCTAACGAGTCCCATGCCCTTTGTAATTTTGGTCTTGATGGTAAAGTTGGGCTCGATCCAGCTAGCCAGGCGTTCTTAGCCTCAACCAAGCACGCGATCTCGCAGTTTGCAGTCATTGAGACTTTAAGGATTTTACCTGCGAGATCTTGTGTGCTGTGGGTTGATGATAAGAAGGCCGGCAAGGCCACGCTCGAGATTTTTCGAGTTCCCAAACCGCCATATCTTATGGGTAAACAGGCCTGAGTCCAGGCCTGTTCGCTAAATTTAACATTGAGAATTGATTCTAGTGTGGACTTCAAAAGGATATCAATAGAAAGGGCTAGATTGGGAAATTTCCAAATAGGGCAACAGCGGAGAAGGTATGTAAATTTAGGAACGAGTAGGCAAAATTTTAGAATGAATAAGGCAGAGTGAGAGCTTATTTTGGCTAAACGTTCAGAGTTATTTTTGAATTTTGAGATTGATTTATCTAGAACAGACGGAATGGCCTCGTCAAAAATGGGTGATCCAAGGAGGTAGAGGTTGTCTTTAGTCAAAATTTTAAGGTTTGGAGCTATGTTTTTAAAACTATCAATTATTTGAGAAGCCAAAAATGGATCCGTTTTTTCGGAAATGTACAGTTCGCATTTGTCGAAATTTAGTTTCAGTCCAATATCATCAAATTTTTGTATAATTTTGGATAAATCAGCCAGGACGGATTGATACTTACCGCCAAATGTGCCATCGTCTAGATACCATACGTTTAGGTCGGAAGAAAGACTGTGGATGATTGGATTGATGGCGAGACTAAACAGGGCCGGACCTAGGGGATCCCCCTGCTGGCAGCCTACGGCTGAAAGAATTTCGTTGTCTTTGTGGAGTAACTTGGATGGAGAATACACTGTAATAAAAAGTTATATATATCTGGTATATGATCTCGTATTTCATTCAGCAAAGTTTCCCTATTAACTGAGTTAAAAGCGTTTTTAACATCTATTTTCAAAAGGACCTCACATGGCTCAGTATTTATAAAGGTGCGCACAGCGTGAACTGCGGCCTCGCAGCCGCCACGAGTTCCAAAACCAACCTGTGTAGGTTCGAAAAGTTTTTGTAATTTAGTACGGGTGTGTCTTACGCAGATTTTGGCTGCAAGACGCCGGAAGGTACAGCCAACAGCTATGGGGCGCACGCCAGCATCCTTCTTAGTAAGAGCAATCAAGTTAGCTCCATAAAGTATCGGTGTCACATCTTGGCATACGTCGCCCAGGAGCATAAGGTTTACCAGTTTTGTAATGCTTACTGTCAGTTGTTCACCGGCAACCCCGGAGCCGTAGCTAGTGAGGTCTAAAAGGTGTTGAGGCGTGATACCGTCTAAACCTGACGCCGACCCTTTGGGGAAGGATGCGAGGGCTGCCACTACGTCCTGCTCTGTAGCGCGGAGGCATATCGAAGGGTCTGATGGAGGATCAACAAAGAAAGGGGTCAAAGGTCCTGGGGGATGCTTAGATTGTAACGCGGCTGCGGTTCCGGGAGTGTCGGGGGCATTGGTATCATTAGTGAAGAGGAGCCGTGCCGCCCCTTTAAGATCACCATCCTGCAGTTTCTCTTCAACCTTTTTACACAAGTTGTACTGTTTACCTCTAGTTTGTAAAGGCCGTGATAGCGACGGTGTAGCTGGTGCTAAAATATTATTTTTTATTTTCCTCGTGAGGGAAATATTATTGTTGTTATTGTCTGGAACATGTAATATTTTGAAAGGTAAGGTTAACAAATCATGCCACGATTGGAGGTTATTATTTTGTACACAATTGTTTATTGTGGCTTGTGGCTGTTAGTACTTCGGCAACGGCGGACCTGGCACCACGTGGAATGCGTTTGACTAGAGGCGTCGAATGTTTTAGTTGGCCAAGGAGGGTTTGAAGAGGAATAGCATTGTAGGATGATGACGTAGATGGGTTTACGTTATGGGTATTCGGGGCAGTTGAGATAGGATGAACGCGAACCTGATGGGTACGCGATTGGTGAATATGTAGGCCTCGTGTTGATGTAAAATCTCGTTTACATACTACGCAACATTCCATTCTACAATATAGCAAATACAAAAAGAAATGTAAGTAACTTAACTAGGAAATAAACTACCTAAAAATATAATAAGGACTATACAATTAAAAGATATAAGCAACGCTGATTCACCACATAGAAAGAGTCTTAAGAGTCACTCGGCGATCCAATGTTTCTGATAATCAACTAGTAGAAAATTTATGTATGATCATTGTTTCTGACTTGCACTGCACTTTTATACTATGATTGAAATAATTTAACACGATTTCTTGATAAAAAATACCCAAATAAGAATTTTCATTGGCTTCAATTTGACACCCGACTGTCACAACAGCTGTTTTCTCTGGGGCGTAGGATCTCGGGCCGCGGACTCCGTCGCAGAGAGGTTTGGTTGATGGCCTGTTGTCTATTCTAACAAGAAATAATAGGCCGGGGGTCCGATGATTAAAATATCCATTACTAATAATTTATTAAAGTAGCCGAAATATTTTTTCGTGTGAGCCGATGACAGATGCCATAAACACGCCATTTTGCAGTAAAAGACTTCTTAATTGCATTAACACGTTTAATTTTGACGACAAAGTAAAAATATTTAATATTAGCAAAAATAATCAATTATTTAAAATTTAGCATTTCACGTAAAAATCACAATAACGGCAATTTGTTCATATTTTTTGGACTTACGGTTAAAAAGTTACAGAGGGGACACCATTTTTCTGACTTTCGAAGCGATTATTTCTGAAAATATTCACTTAATCACAAAATGTCCAAACAAACCTAGATGTTATTTTTAAAGAACTATCGATTGATGTGCAACATGTTGATATTTGATTTTTTTAAAAATATTGAAATTTATGGCTCCCCCCTACCCTTAAAATATACAAATAGCGGCATACAAAATACACCTTAGAAATGAATTTTATTAAGATACGTCTTTTGTTTCCGAGTAAAATGACTGTGACATACGAACGGATGGACTGACGGATGGACTGATGGACATGACGAAACTATGGTTCCATTTTACCATTTTTGCTACGGAACCCTAAAAAAGCAACGATCAATAATTCTAGGGATACACAATTTATCCAAAAAAACGTTCCCATAATACTGCCGCAATGAACGACTCGTGCAGCAGTTTCTCTGACAGTCTTATTACGCTATAGGATTGGCCGGTTACAAATTTTCACGAGCCATATTTTCAGTAAATCTTGTTTGAGTCTGTACCTCCTTTATATTGTGGCTCATTGATAAAAAGCTTTAAAAAAACGAGAATTAAAAATAATAAAAAAAATAAACAGTAAATCGTTCTATTTTAAAGTATATACTCATACGTAAAATGAAACAATGTTTTGTCTCGAATTGCTCCGAAATTGAAATCTACCGGTTTCTTAAATACACTAAAATTTAAATTCTGTAGATTTACGCCATAGAGAGCTTTTTGACTGCATACTAGTTAAGGACTATTCATCTTGTGTCTTTCTTTCATTGTATGGTCTACAAAGATTTTCACCGGCCTTCCCCATTCTTTAGAAATTACCTTTTTTCTAAATTATTTTTACCATCCTTTTAAATTATTTCATCGTTTTTTGCACGATTACGAATAAATTTAACTTATTTAACAAATAGGCTAGTAACACTAGTACTGTCAAAACAAAACTAACGCTCATTCGAATCGAATTCCGTTTGTTCGTACGGAGTTCATTATACCTAATTATTTTTCTCTTGCTTACGAATTTGTAATTGAAAATGAGTTTAGAGGAGAAAGATCCAATATATTTAGATATATGCCAGCAATTAGATGATTTCTGCAAACAAGTAGAAGGTAATTTCACTCCGCATGCACTGTCTGAAGTTCTCGATGTACTTCATAGTCATTTTCATATTTAATTCACAGAAAAAGTGGATAAGGATCAACGACAGTTAAAGGCACAGAAGAAAAACACGGAACTTGAAGAGAAACTAGCACAGGAAATGAAAAAAAATGTGAGTTTTGTACTAAACAAGTGCATATCGTATCTTAGGGTTTTCGTTATAATATAAATAATATAAATATTATAGTTCTCTCGTCGTAAACTTAATATTTTTGGACATTAAAGGCCACTCTTGTGTTGATCAGGCGCGGATCCAGGATTTCGTTCACAAAAAATTTCGCAGTCCGCACGTATGGCCCCCGTAGTTTACGAGATTTGCGTTTCAGGGGGGCAATTGCCCCTCCGCCCCCTGTACCGCGCCTTGTGTTGATTCAGTAGAATGCCACTTCAAACTATGTTTTTCTTAATAAATTACTTCATAAAATTGTGTAAAACAATAAGGTTTTGTATGAGCACAGGCGGAGCTGCTACGGCAGCTAGAAGAGGTGTCAAGCCGGTACACAGAGCTAGACCGTCTGTGTGCGATGTTCCCTGGACAGCTCACTATCTCTGACAATGACCAGACAAGGCTTGATCAGGCTAAGTAATAACTTATTTCCTATTAAATAGGGTGATTGTGCTAGTTTTCGTCCACTCTGGTCACTTTTCCGTCCATACTTATTTATATGTTTATCTTCAAGTTTTTCCCGAATAAAAGCTTAAAATTTAAAAAATCTACTAAAGAATAAACTATATAGACCTTAAAAAGTTTTTCCCATTTATTTGCAGCAGTTTAATCAAGTGGACGGTAAACTGGACCTGAACGGGAAACTAGCACTATTACCCTATTAGGTGAAAACTTGATAGTTTACTCTGTAATATTTTGTAGATTTATTTTTATAATTTGTAATTGAAATCCGTTGTTCTTAATATAGTTGACAAGTTTGATATATTGTACCTAGTGGAGATTGTTATCTATCAACTTTTGTACCCCGAGTACTATCAGGGAGCATCTATATCTGCATCTACAATTGAAAAAAAAGGATCGTTTTCTATGTAAGAAGTAGCTAAGCAGGTGAGATGTTCAAACTGGGCTTGACACTACTTTATTGTTAAGAGAATAAGAACGTGTGAAGGTCATTTTGAACACCTCACCCCGCTTAGCTACATCTGCTAATAACTGTACAGTTCCTCTCCTTAAGGTGGGTATGAATTTGAGCAAATAGGCAGTCGTGTGCCTCAACCTTCTTACCCACTTTTACAATGGAGAGCACTAGCAAAGCCCATCTTTCTTTATATGACTGTTGAGAGTTGAACTACTTTCCATTAACCTATTGACCGCCACAGTCAGCTGTGGCCGACATCAAAAAGTTGTGCCATGGACGACGGCTACAGCTTTGTAATGCAATAGGGACCTACGCGGGCTTCCGCAAAGTTCAATTTCGCTTGACAAAACGCGATTACGTGGCGTCGGTGGCGCGTCATTTTTGTTCAATGCTTGGCGGTCAAAAGGTTAAACTACTAGTTCCTATAGCCTTTTGACCTTTTAGTTTGAAACCTACTTTCTCAGATCACAATTACACTTTTTTTTTTTTATACCACGATGGTGGCAAACAAGCATACGGCCCGCCTGATGGTAAGCAGCTACCGTAACCTATGGACGCCTGCAACTCCGAAGGAGTTACATGCGCGGTGCCGATCCTTTACAAAAAGGAGGATTCACTGTGTTGATGGCTAAAGGAACAAGAAGGTCCCTCATCATCAACACACTGGATCCTCTTTGAGCTCTTTGGCAACCTTACTCACCAGCAGGAACACAACACTATGAGTAGGGTCTATTGTTATTTGGCTGTGGTTTTCTGTAAGGTGAAGGTACTTCCCCAGTCAGGCTCTGCTCCAGATTTGAGTGAGATGACATTTGCTGAATGTGCCCTACCACACTTCGCAGATGCCATTTGCAGTGCCCATACCTCTCTTTTTAAAACACTTCCTTTTTCACTAACAGTATATGTATATTAATAATAATAAAAGATGTTTAATAAGTTTGCATAAGTACATAATAAGAGTACAGTAGATAATGCTTGTGATTATTAATAATTTTAAACAAAACAGAACCGACTTCACTTAGCCTCCACATTTCCAATAGCAAATGCTTGAGCTGCTGTAAAAAATACTCATATCAATATAGGTGTGCCTATAATAGTTGAAGAGTTCCCTCGATTTCTCCAGGATCCCATAATCAGATCCTGACCTGGTTACAATGGGACCAACTGTGAAGTATACTCTTTCGAACAAAAAAAGAATTTCCATATCGGTCCAGCCGTCTTCGGAATAATCGGTGAACATACATAAAAAAAGGGAAAAACAAAGATCCAGAATTGAGAAGCTCCTCCTTCGAAATCTTGAAGTCGGTTGAAAAGGAAAGTGGCTTAGTTTATGTCTGTGCGAGAAGGCATGCAGGCACTAGGGCCCTACCAACTTCAAGCAATGTACACTCTTATTCTGCCACCCCCATGACTTAATCTAACTAGTATATACAGCCTTGGCCAGAAGTGTTGAGCACCCTTGCGATTTTCATACAAAACTCGAAACTTTAGTCCAGCATTTCTATCTTTTTTGAAGTTATTTTATCAATTAATTCAAACTGAACAGGCATGTTTTGTTGAAGTTAGTAGTAACTGCATATAATATTTGTAATTTGTTGCACCGACCTAAAGTAGCATTTTTGTTACCTCCACTTTTCTTTCTTTTTTGGTACCTTGAAATTGTTATTAAGTTATTATTATTATTCGGAAATGACAGAAGATGGTCAAAATCCAAACTGGAAAGTAAGCATTTGCTGTAGCACCTGAACCACCACTACAGCAATGTTATTGTAGCGATGAAATGTCATTAGTTGGAAAGTAAATTGTCCAAGTATGTCATTGCATTCATTAAAAACATTAAAAAGTCTTTTTTTGGCACAACTTTGTTTCAAAAATAAAATAAGGTTGTTTATCGGGCCAACTACCTGTTTAAAAAAAAAGAAACGTCAAAACCATTTATTAACCCTTAAGGCGTTTTTACTTTTTTAGCCGTTTGTGGTTTTCTATCAAAAACGCCTCTAAGTAATGAGTCGGTTTGAAGCAAACAACAGAAAAACGCTTCTTGAAAGTGAAAAAAAAAGTAAAATGGCGGGAAGGGAATACTGAATTGGATATTCTATAAAAGCATTTATATTATTATGACAAATGTTTTTTTATTTCCTCACAGTAGTCGTGAAAAGCACTATGTAATATCTCGGCCGAAAGCGCTATAGGTGGACTCGTATCTTCGAGGGCCTCCCCTAACGGGTCGGCCCTCGAACTAACTCGACCCACCTATAGCTTACTTTCAAGCCTCTACAACAATGTACTATAACATCAAAATTGTAAATTAAAAACTGCTATGCTCAACACTTCTGGCCAAGGCTGTAGTATATTGTGTAGTTTTACGAAGTACTAACTCCATATTGACAAACTGGGACCTTTTTCCCTGCTGTGATAGAAATGTTTTATTCGTTAGAAATCACGACATTTTAATTCCAATTTTATAATATGCAGAATATGCAGATAATTGGGTTTGTGTTTCACAGGTTATCGTATGAAGTGGCTAAGGAGCTCACAGGAGTGAGGTTTGACTACACGGCTCCTCCAGACATCTGTAAAGGATGTATCCTTTTTACAAGCTTTTATTTATTTTCTCCTGGCCCGTTCTCTGTCTGTAATGTTTTTTTTATACCACGACACTAACCATCAGGTGGGCAGTTACCGTAGCCTATGAACGCTTGCAACCCCAGAGGATTGACATGCGCGTTGCCTACCCTTTAAGAACCTATATACTCCTTTTTTGAAGAACCTCATACTGTAGCCCGCTGGGAAAACCTCAGCGGGGAGTTCATGATTTAAATTTGGCCCACTTCCAGTTTTCAAATTGAGCTGAAATTTTGGATGCGTGTGTAAATTGGATGTCAATGCAATATTATGATGACATGGACCTGATTTGATAATGGAGCTGGAAGTTGTCCATAGAAAGTCCTCAACTACTTAACATTATCCCGTCGTGCTTGGGCTCGTTGAATTCGTCCTGGTGAGCAGTTAGGGATTGTACAAAGAAGATTAATTAACCCTTTCAAACGAAAAAAAAGATAAAAGATATTTATTCTTCAATTTAGGCACATTACAATGCGCTTATGAACGTCTAGAGAAAAAAAAAACTACCAGCGGTTCTAACCCTACACCTCTGACCCGAGAAGAATTATTTATGACCGGCAAGAAACTCGGCGGGACTTATTTTTTCAAAACAGTAATACGTAATGTAGTGATGCACAATAATGCGTAGTTCTATAAGAAGACATATCACAACAGCTTGAGAGACATACAATGTACGTATTGTTTAATACAAATAAAATAATAATAATAAAATCCAAATCTGATTGCTTCACAAAACGTTTGATATGCTTTCCTATCTGAACTGTGTCCTCTAAATGTTGTGTGTCTACGAGTAAATGTTTCACCGCTAAAGACGTCAAATCAGGCGCAATGAAAGTCGTGCCCTCAGCGCCGACGTGCGTCACGTCCAAAGTATAACCAAGTGCGCTCGCGCGCTCTGGCCTTAGTGGCACGATTTTGACGCCCGTGCTTGAAAGTGAAAGGGAATATTTTAACACATTAACTGCCAGACGAAAAATGACGTCCTACTTCAGAAACCGGGCGTCCAATATCTACGTACAAAACAACCCGCCCAGCGAGTTGTCTGGCATCTGAGCAAAGTTTACGAGCGCCCACGAGGCGGGTTCTTGGCAGTGAATGTGTTAAATCATTTATTGAATAGGCAACAACTTTCCTGAACACTACCACCAGTTGTAAAGAGCGAGCCTCGGAAGCTGCTACAGCCGTTCAACCTAGAGGGCGACGCCAGTTCCGCCATCTGGAGGCTCGCGGAGGCTGTGGCCGCGCCCGAGTGGCACCTCACTGACAAGGAGAACCTACCGCCTCATTAGATACAACTTGACAATATTAGCATAGCACATACACATACCAGCCATATACCTGTCATGGTAATAATAATACCAAGCGGGATGGTTTTAATACACTTGCATTAGGTACGACGGAGAAGGTGCTATTATAGTTGGTCCTTGTCATAGCCACACCTTTTTTTGTTACCCTCCACGCGTGGAAATTGCTGCGCGAGGCAGTGCGGCTAGTGTGGCGTGCCTCGGCCGAGGCAAACGCACGCGCGGTAATTTACTAGCGAGGCGGTGCGTCAGGTGTGAGCACGCCTATTTCTCTATGATCAAGTGATCTATTATCAAGGCTCTTGATGAATTACAATGTCATAGTAAAATCGGTTGTGGTAATGCTAGCCATTGCCTACCGTTTTTGAACACGTTTTAGAGGACTTACAATGTGAGTGTAGATAAAGTAATTAAAGTGCACCGTGTCTTCAAGAAATCGCTCAAGGTGGTTTTGTTGATGAGCGGCGGCTATGATATTGATGATATATTTCAAAATTGTGTTTCTATACAGGGTGGAAAGATAAGTCGGGCCCTGGAAGAAAACTACCTTAAAACGTTGAGATAGCTCAATTCACTGAAAGGAAACATTCTTTAATTTCTTTAAAGGGACATAACTGCATTTACAAATTTTTGGAAAAGAGTACAGTTTTCAAAAAAGTATTTATTTTGTAATTTTTACCATAAATAATTTTTATGACACTTGATGCCAATCGATCCTGTTTCCAACGAGGATAAAAACTTCTAAATACCAACCAAGTTTAGGGCACAAGAGAACCCATAAATAATAATAATAATATTTTTCATACAATTAGTATGGAAAAAAGTGAAAATTAAGAAAAAAACTGTGAATGCAGTTTTAGTTTTTAGGAAAAATAAAAGAATGTTTCCTTTGAGCGAAATGAGCTATCTCAAGGTTTTAAGGTAGTTTCCCTCCGGGGCCCGACTTATCTTTCCACCCTGTATATTAGTGTGACATTGTACCGTCTTGTTCGACATCTTATTATAAAAGTTTAATCTGTGTTTTTATTGTACAAATATTATCGTCTCTTTTATTTTTTTGTGTATTTGGACTTGACAATAAAGTGTTTTTTGTTAATTCTGTTAATATTGCCACACCCTTAAGGGTTCATGTATTATGCTGTGTATCTTGTATATCTGTGCAATCATGATTGCAAATAAATAATCTAATCTCCACTCAGTTTGCTATATTGTGCTTATTTCTAGATCTGGACATCTGGCAGCTGTGAAGTGGTGGAGGTCAAAGAATTCAAACCACTCACTCAAGAAAACGAATCCTAGAGTTCTGGTTTTGATGCAATATTATGAGAAATTATGTAAATGATTAGATTATATCATTGCCAAAAGTTTCTGTTTGGGGTGAGTAGTGCCAAAAGCAAAAGACGTATAAATGTAATTCATACGCAATGTTTTTTGTTCTAATGTTCAAATATGGGCCCTGTCCTTTATAACTGAGACAACTTCGGCAGTTTTTACCTATTTGGTATAACTGTTTTCCATTTCAAAAATTTTGTTAGTCTGTCACTCTGACCTCCACCCATTAAAAGCTGCCAGATGCCCGGATTTAGCAATAAGTATAGTATAGCAATCTAAGTAGACGAGTTTTGTTGCTCTCATTAATGTGTAAATGTCTGACGTAGCCAGCTTTTAGTCTAAAATCTGGTAGTCAGTGATATCAAATAATGACGATCGACGAGGACTAACTTTGAACGTTATTTCAATGTGATAGGGTGCAATTTTGCATTATTTTTGACACCCATGCCTATTAAGGGTTAAGTCAGGAGTTTGGCCGCAGAATCGACAAAAGGCGGGTTTATACCTGACGCAACGCCTCGCGAGGAAATTGCCGCGCGAGGCGACTCGGCTAGTGTGGACGTGCCTTGCCAGAGGCATTGCGGCCGCGCGTGCGTTTGCCTCGGCCGAGGCACGGCCACACTAGCCGAGCTGCCTCGCGCGGCAATTTGCCCCCGAGGCGGTGCGTCAGGTGTGTACCAGCCTAAATGCGACTGGCGGCGGCGCGGCGACGATGTCGTCTAAAACAGGTTCATACAAGTTCATACATTTAGATCGGCTCGCTTAGACCGTCCGCTCGCATGCGCCAAATCTGCGGCCTTTCAAGTTATTGCGACTGTAAATAGCTGCTGAAAATTGACATTGGGTTCCTGTTGTGTTTAATTTTTGTATGCTGAATTCAGGAAGTGTATGAAATCCTTAAAATTTAATTTACACACATTTCTGAAAAAATGTAAGCTTGTCATTTTAGATTGGTATTTGGCATACTTTAGTTAACATCTTATAAGACAAATATAATTATACTCAGAATACTGTAAGTAGCTGAAAAAATTAAAAGTCGGGTGTCCATATGACGCACCGCTTCGCGAGGCGGCTCGGCTAGTGTGACCGTGCCTCGCCCGAGGCATTGCGGCGGAGCGTGCGTTTTCCTCGGCCGAGGCACGAAAACACTAGCCGAGCTGCCTCGCGCGGCAATTTCCTCGCGAGGCGGTGCGTCAGGTATGGACCCACCTAAAGATTCACATAATTTCAGGCTTGTGCACATAGAACAAAACATCCCAAACAAGTTTTTATTCAAAAGACACAGGTTGTTTCATCATTTTATTTTAATAAAGTTTTAAGAATAATTACAGCCTTTATATCTTAACCTAGCTTTATGCCCCGTCAAAAGCAAATTTAATGAACATTCAACTATCAACATAATGCATACAATTTTAATGTTAGGTATCATTTCTTGGGAAGACCCAATAGAAATTAGGCGGATTCACACCGTACGAGCCGCCTAGCGAGGAAATTGCCGCGCGAAGGAGCTTGGCTAGTGTAGACGTGCCTCGGTTGAGGCGCGGCGACACTAGCCGAACTGCTGCGCGCGGCAATTACATTGCGAGGCGGCTCGTTTGGTGTGGACCCACCTAATCAATGCTTTTGGATAATTTTAAACAAAAAAGAAATGACTTCACTTAACCTCCACCTTTCCAAAAGCAAGTTCGAGAGCTGCTGTAAAAAATACTAAAATTACTATAGGTATGCCTATAATAGTTCCCTCGATTTCTCCAGGTTACTCTTTCAAACAAGAATTTTCTAAATCGGTCCAGCATTAATAGGTGAATATAATTCCTATTTTATCCATATTCCCATATCATCAGGCCTTGTCCACCTTTTCAGATGATTTAAGCAGCATCTGTGAACAAGCGACAGCGCCGCTCGTGGCTAAAAAGCCCAATTCTTGAACGGCATAAACGTCCACATTCCCAGAAGTCTGTTGAAAATAGTTCCTATTTTAATTTGTTTGCCACTAAATAAAGATCATTATCGCCCAGACATAATATGTTTAGGATAGTCTGTGGTTTAGGGGATGTAATACCTGTGGTATACCTGTATTGGGCCTGTGGCTACACTGGTATTAATATTTAGTGACATTTCATAATGTTTCTTCCATATTTTATTTCTTATCTAACAGATCTACATAAGCACACTCAACCAGATCCTCATCCTTAACTCCGAGCTTGTTCTGCAAGTCCCGGGCAATGGCCTGGCCCTCCTCCAGGGACTGTTCCGGCTGTAGTACCACCTCCAGCTCCATATAGTGCCCGAGGTCTTGGACTGTGTCTATGTGGACTCTGGTCTGGCCAACCATGTACAGTTTACTGCAAAAAATGCAAGAATGTATCAATACAAAGTAATGTTTCAAATCCACTCATAAGATACAATTTTGCAGACATTGGGCAGCAGCTAGGGCAACGTAGCCGCGCCTCGGCCAAGGCCGCTCGCACGTTTGCCGGCAGAGGCGCGTCTACACTGTCCGAGCTACATCGCGCAGCAATATCCTCGCGGGGCTGCTCAACTTGTGTGGACCCGCCTATTGACGTAAAAAAGCATCTCGTCCCAGTAAGCCATCTTTTCAAGCCAACTTTCTAAGTAATAATTGTTAACATACCGCTCTTTAACCACCCGTCCTCGAGCCCCCAAACATTTCTTCAACATGCTATCTAGCAGCAATGCCTTCTTGCTTTCATTCGCTGTGAACTCTAATAACTCATAGTTACTAAGCTTTGGGCCGCCTTCGTCATCTCGATCGTAACGAACTAGTGTAGCCGACGAGTCCGCGTAGAAACGCATCTTTAATCGACCGTCGTTGACTTTGTAGAATGTATCATCTTGTTTTATAATTGTGCCCTCAGATTCAGATTGACTGAGTTCTGCAGCCACTTTGCAAATGTTCTCGTAGTCGGTTATTTTTGCTTTGATTTCTACGTTGCGCATTGTGATTATTGTGAAGTTTTAAAAGGAACGGTAATTAATACTAAAAAATTAATAAAAAAAAAGAAATAATCCCTATTGCAAATATTGCAATGCAACTGCGCGCCAAAATCAGTTGCCTATTTTTTTTAAAGACAAGATCACGGTGACAGCTGTATAACGTTCATTAATTCAAAAAATCCTTTGAATTCAATTATATTTATATGCTTCCTTACTTTTTACTACTATTACAGAACAGTCTATAAATAAAACAAGTAATTTAAAATTGAATCAAGACAATATTATACAAAAGAAAATGTTAAGTCCCTACATAACAAAAATGAAGGACATATTTTTGCAAACGGGAACCAACCATGATAGTGCTGGAGCCCGCCTAACTGGAAATTTATCAAAATCCTAACCAATTTTCTTCCATATAGCGTTGTAGAGCCCATCTCGGAGATCATGAAAACATAAGTCTTAAAGGTCTTAAATGGCCATAAGTATGTATGGCGTCAAGTTGAAAATACAATTTTTTGGCCTAAATTTATCAACCCCTACCGCTCCAAATTTTGACACATGATTTAGCCCACTTCAAATAACCTACATACCAATTTTAAGACCATTCTGCTGGGCGCATAAGATTTTAAGACCAGTTGAAGTTACAATTTTTTGGCCTAAATTTATCAACATGCCTACCGCTCCAAATTTTGACAGTAGTTAAGGGACCCATTCACCAAACCAAATCTCAATTTTAAGACCATTCTGGTGGGCGCATAAGATTTTAAGACCATTTTAAGAAATTTTCTACCAGTCACTTAAAACTCTAAACTGATAAGCGTCAAGTTATAGTGCTGGAGCCCGCCTAGCTGAAAATTTATCAAAAAACTTAACAATTTTCTTCCATATAGCGTTGGAGAGCCTACCTCGGAGATCATGAAAACATAAGTCTTTAAGGTTTTAAATGGCCACAAGTATGTATGGCGTCAAGTTGAAAATAATTTTTTTTGGCATAAATTTATCAACGAGCCTACCGCTCTAAATTTTGACAGTATTTAAAGGACCCATTCAACAAAAAAAATCCGAATTTTAAGACCATTCTGGTGGGCGCATACGATTTTAAGACCATTTTGAGAAATAGTCGATTTCATAGCAAATATAGCAAATTACTATAAACTCGTGAAAAAAATTATTTTGCTGGCACAACCACAACTGCATATTCATATTTAAGTGTCTAGTAATTAAAAATGCCGTAAAAGTACTCCGCAATAAGTCGAAAATTGTAGAAATTCGTCATAGCAGTACTTTAGTCACGGGGGTCTTATATCACTAAAATTATTATTCATTTTAAACTTAATGGCACAAAATATTATTTGAAAAGCCAGACATAATGCCTATAGGCTACTTTTAAGGCATTTTTAATTACTACTTATTAGACACTTAAATATAAACATGCAGTTGTGTTTGTGCCAGCTAAATAGTTTTTTAACGACTTTATAGTAATTTGCTGTTTTTTTGTATGAAATCGACTATTTCTTAAAATGGTCTTAAAATCTTATGCCCCCACCAGAATGGTCTTAAAATTGGGACTTGGTTTGGTGAATGGGTCCCTTAACTACTGTCAAAATTTGGAGCGGTAGTACTACAGTCATTTTACGGACGGCTAGTATCAGGAATTGGAAATAATTAATAATAGCTAATATTTTTAGTGTAACGGGTATATCATGATACTAGAATTATTTATGCAATGAAATCCTACAAAATATCGTTATTCGCTAACCGCCACAAATATGTAGTCACATATTACAAGCTTTTTCTTGTAGGATTTTAATTAATATATCGTTTCTAAGTCTTTTAAAATGTGTAAGAAAAAACTACCACTTATTACTATATCGCCCGCGCCGTACATTTTGTAAATTATGTGGTTTTACAAGGACACGGTTTCTTGTTTTTCGCTTTCAACAGAAAGAAGACTTAAATATCGTCATGTTTACAAATAAAAATAATTGATATTATTGTAAATACAGATATACAAATTATTTGTATATTTTTCTTTGCCTATTCTACTACTTCCGGGTAAAAAGTTTTTAGGATTTTTGCATATATTATCTATAAATATCCCATAAGAATGAAAAACTAAAAAATGAGGCTATTATAAATTGATGTTTGACGCAACCGTATCTTTACTGTACTATAGGCTCGTTGATAAATTTAGGCCAAAAAATTGTAACTTCAACTGGTTTTAAAATCTTATGAGCCCACCAGAATGGTCTTAAAATTGGTATGTAGGTTATTTGAAGTGGGCTAAATCATGTGTCAAAATTTGGAGCGGTAGGCTCGTTGATAAATTTAGGCCAAAAAATTGTATTTTCAACTTGACGCTATACATACTTATGGCCATTTAAGACCTTTAAGACTTATGTTTTCATGATCTCCGAGATGGGCTCTACAACGCTAAATGGGAGAAAATTGGTTAGGATTTTGATAAATTTCCAGTTAGGCGGGCTCCAGCACTATGAACCAAACCACTTTAAATCCGCATTCCAATTTTTACTTTATTTATAGCCCTATGGTTTGATTTTCAAAATATTTTTTATGCGGTTGGATAGTCTGCGGGTTGATATTTGCAAAAATACGTTCAATTTTCCAACGAAATATCGTATTTGAGACACATAATAAAAAGTCTGATAAACGTTAAATTAGTCGTGGCTTAAACTAACTGTCTCAAATAGAGTGATAGCGAAATGTCAACTCAACATAGATATATTAAACTATAAGTCAACATGCTAGTTTCATTAACTTATAATTTCTAAATAAAATAATGGATTTAGATAATTTAAAGAGTTGGGTATCGCAACCAGATGTCTGCCGGTGTTGTCTATCGGCCAGCGGTACTTGGGACCTTACGGCATCATACGTAACAAAGGCAGGAATCAAGGAAGTGTTTTCAGACATTTTACAGGAATGTTACGGGATTTCAGTAAGTATTATACCGTTATGAATATCCTAATTATATCCGTATGAATATAAACCAATAATTTAATTCCTTTACTTTAGTAACTAACATAAACAATTCTTTAAAAATCGTCTATGTAACTGAAATACAGGGCGACTTTTAATTCGACCTATTCCTTGAAAGGGGTTATTCTTTAGCTCATTTACAATGTTTTTAGCCCAATCAACTAGGGGTCAAAAATTAATGGTTTTCGAGTTATACGAGTTTTAAGTTTTTTTTGTAAAAACGCCACCTAGCGACCTAAGAATGGCAATAAAAAAGAAATTACATGCGATAGGGTGATAATTTCTTATTTATCTTATAGCCAGTAAACGTAGCAATACTTAAGACAAAAAAAACCGTTAAAAAATAATTCAAGTCTTTACGGATAAAAGGTTATAAATCAAAAGTTATGTTTTATTTTTTGTTTATTTAAAATCAAAGACGATCACTCAAAAAAAATTGTATGGTAGTTCATGTAAAAATTCCATAAATAAATTCCGTAACTCATAAGCTTTTCAAAAAGGTAAAAATGTAGGCATAATTTTATTTAACTATCAAAAATAATAACAATAACAGAACAGGTAGCGAGCGTACTGAGCGTATGACCCGCAATCGGTTTGTTTGTGCAACTTTCGTTCTTATCTTAATCCTTCGTTATCTTGATAACTTGATAAGTTCTTGATAACGAAGGATTAAGATAAGAACGAAAGTTGTACAAACAAACCGATTGCGGGTCATACGCTCAGTGGTTTGTTTGTGCAACTTTCGTTCTTATCTTAATCCTTCGTTATCTTGAGAGGTCCAAGTTCAGTCTTCCCTTTGGTAAGCATTCCGGACATGTTCGTAAGTTATTAATTAAAGAAAGTAATAATAATTAAGAAAACCTAACCACTTTCTGGTTTGTTTGTGTGTTTTTATGGCCAGAAATGGATTTGTTGTTAGTAATAAACATTGAAAAAATTAAACGACTGTTTTTACTTTTAACTTTAAATAGCTACTTGTAATCTTAATAATAACAGACAGATAATTTAGTATCATAATAAAAGCAGCAAGACCATAATAAAAGCAATAAAAAGTACAAAATTAGTCATAAAATAAAAAACAAAAATTACAAATCAATTATTAATTTAATAAATTACAAGTCTTGTTCGAACTGTTTTCCCTCGTTTCGTATACAAGCATAAAGCCTTTTGCGTACTTCAGTGACTGATATTCGCGTCGACATGTTTTCTCTCATGGTCTCAGCAGCCTCTACAATTCTTTCTCTCAAGTGTTCGACATTTCGTATTGGTCTGTCGTACACTAATGCCTTCATGTGACCCCAAATGTAAAAGTCACATGGAGTCAAATCTGGACTACGTGCTGGCCAAGGAATCGGGCCCCCTCGCCCAATCCATTTCTCTGGATAGTTAATGTTCAACCACTGTCTCACGTCCCGGTAGTAATGAGCTGGGCAGCCGTCGTGTTGGTAAACCATGGCCATCCTTGTTCCAAGCGGCACATCCTCCAGCAGTATGGGCAGTTCTTCCTTTAAAAAATGTTCGTAAGCGATACCGGATAAACGTGCAGGCAGAAAAAATGGCCCGATCAACTTATCGTGCACAATCCCCATCCACACGTTTAAAGAAAATCTCTGCTGGTGAGCTCCTTCCTTGGATTTTCTTGGATTTTCACCTTTTGGGTCCCAAAAATGCAAGTTGTGGTAGTTTGTGATACCATCGCGGTCGAAGTTGGACTCATCGGTCCACAAGATATTCTTCAGGTACTCTGGATCTTCAATGTCAGCATTGAGTAAAAATCTGCAGAAATCCATCCTCCTAGCAGGATCTCCCTCCTGGATGGCGTGAACCGGAGTGTAATGGTATGGATACAGTCTTGCTGAGTGGAGCGTGAACCAAACTTTCCATTGTGATATCCCAAGCTGGTTAGCCACAAATCTGGTTGATGTAGTGGCGTTGGCCCGGAACAAGTCCAGTATTTGTTCTTCTGCTTCAGGATTATGAACTGCAGGTCTTCCAGCATCTGCTTGCCGTCGTTGAACCGATCCCGTTTCTCGAATACGACGGTAAGTCGTACCAAACACGCTGACATCAGGTAAACGGCGATTTGGGAATCGTCGTTCATATTCTCTCCGTGCTGCAGCAGCGTCACCATCAGCGAATCCGTAACAAAACAGGATATCTGCGTATTCTTCAAATTGGTAAGCCGCCATTTGATAAATAAACTGTCAACGAAATGTCCGAATCGGAAGGATAGTTGGAAGTTACTGATTTGATTACTAAATAAATACCGACAATGAAGCCTCGGTAAATCACGAACACTTCCGAATACTTCCTTTTATTATTATTACTCTCATTAATTAATAGCATCATAACAAGAACATGCACTGAACTTGAACCTCTCAAGATAACGAAGGATTAAGATAAGAACGAAAGTTGCACAAACAAACCGATTGCGGGTCATACGCTCAGTACGCTCGCTACCTGTTCTGTTATTGTTATTATTTTTGATAGTTAAATAAAATTATGCCTACATTTTTACCTTTTTGAAAAGCTTATGAGTTACGGAATTTATTTATGGAATTTTTACATGAACTACCATACAATTTTTTTTGAGTGATCGTCTTTGATTTTAAATAAACAAAAAATAAAACATAACTTTTGATTTATAACCTTTTATCCGTAAAGACTTGAATTATTTTTTAACGGGTTTTTTGTCTTAAGTATTGCTACGTTTACTGGCTATAAGATAAATAAGAAATTATCACCCTATCGCATGTAATTTCTTTTTTATTGCCATTCTTAGGTCGCTAGGTGGCGTTTTTACAAAAAAAACTTAAAACTCGTATAACTCGAAAACCATTAATTTTTGACCCCTAGTTGATTGGGCTAAAAACATTGTAAATGAGCTAAAGAATAACCCCTTTCAAGGAATAGGTCGAATTAAAAGTCGCCCTGTATAATTCCATAATTTTCAGCTTTCGTATTTATCGGAATGGGGTCCCAGTCGGCTGGTGTGTGCGTTGTGTGTAGGACATTTACGAGACGCGGACAGCTTCAAGAAACAAGTGCAGGAAGCAGAAAGATACTTCATGGAATATCTTAGTAAGAAAGGTACTTATTGAATATTATTAAACATGTGTTACTAATCTAAATCGTTATTTTCTCTATATGACGTAGCTTTTATCAAAATGTAGAAAGAAAAGTCTAGGAATAATAGTGTTAAATAAATATGGAATAATGACAGTAGATGGTATGTAACTAAAATTAACAAGTATTAATGAATATTTTCATACTCAAGGCTTTTTTTTTACTTAATTTTCTAATAAATTAAAGCAGGTTTAACTACCACGGGGTTATGCTACCCACAAATTTATTGATCAAAATTGGCTTAATAGTTTTAATGTAGCTCCAGAGTGCAAACTGCTATTGAGTAGTTTGCACTCTGTAAGTTTAGATATATTGATATCTAAACTTACAGAGACAGATAAAAAAAGGATAACTAATATTGAATCATATATTTTCAGACGGTATTGAAATGGAAATAAAGACTGAACCTGATTTGAACCATGGTGCAGACGATTTTGAACAAACAGAAGTTTCAAGAACAGGTACAAACCAGAAAAAAAACACTATTTTAGAATTTTTCCTTGAATCATCAGACGCTGAGAAGTACTTCCCAAGGCCGTAGCCTGGGCGGTTTTATGTGGCAATGCCCTTTATTAAAATACCATCAACATACGGTATAAATGGCACGCGGTTAAGTCCTGTAATTACAAAAAGATATATGTAAAAACCGTAAAAGTTTAAATTAGTGTTCAGTATGACCATATTGTAAAGGATAGGTTTCTTTGATCTTATGATCATTGGTTATATCAACATGTTCTAAGTTAAAATGATTTAAGAAAGCATTGCATTGATAGATGTTGTCGCATGAGTCCCCATCCTAAATTCCGCAATAATGGATAGGTGCAATCACATCTTAAGCTAGGGGATTATCTAGGGTCAGGTCCTCTGAAATTGCCTGTTCTGTCACCCCATATTTACGTTGTTAAGAGCTTAGGGAACATACCCATACTATGTGACTCGTTTAGGCAAGGATGTCGTCAAAATACAAATGCTCACAAAATAATGTTTATTTTTTCTTTCTGTTTCCAAAACATCATTCAAAACCATATTTGTGAGTTACTACGTGACCACTAGGGCTGAGGGGGGGATTACTACGGATGGTCATTGAGAGGGAGGTGGGGGGTCAACAATTGTAAGAAATGGGTCACATAGTATGGGTATGTTCACTTACTTTGGCCTTATTTACTTATTTTTGTTTGCTACTCGCTACATGCTTGTGATTGTGACTACTAGATATTTTTTTAATCAGTCAGATACTTTTTTTTGCAGAACCTAGTTCACCTAAAAAAGAAATGAAAATGTTGAAAACATTTAAACAAAATAAGTCTGCAAATAGAAAGAGACACAAACATTCAAGAGCCAAAGAAAAAACAAGGATGGAAGATTCTGACTGTGACTCAGACACTCCTTTGACATTATTGTCAAAAAAAGGTCAGAATATTGATACAAAAAATATTGATGACAATATTGATGATGACATAGAGAACATTCATCTAGGATGTGTAGAAACTGGTGATGAAATAAACAATCCAAAAACAGGTCAGTCTTCTTTTGTTTGTGTTGAGTTTAAAATTATATTAAGTTTTTATTACTAAGTAATTAATTTTATAGCTTTTTAACTAATTTCAAAATTAGTATATTGTTAAAAAATATTGTCTTCGGTTGCCGCGATAGTTATTCATGAAATAAAACAATTAAAAACGGATTTTATCGCGTGTATTGAGCTTAAATTACATCCCGACGTTTCGAACACTTTACAGCGTTTGTGGTCAACGGGTCGACTGAGGAAAAATGTACAATTACCTCCGTTCAAAAACTATCACAATATGCAAACCTACCCACATATTAAATATTAAACAAATTTAGTGTTTGCACATGCCAGAGGGGCCTTTATAAAAACAAATTAAATAGTATATTGTTATTTAAATTTAATCCTTCCCGCCTACCTACTCATATCGTTTGATTACAAATATAGTTGAATTATTAATGTGTTCTATTATTATTAATTAGTTCGTTCTACTCGCCACTAGATGTCGCTTTGATACGAATAAAATACGACACTTTCTGTTACCGGATTTCGCGATGTATTTTTCTATGTACATTTTAATAAAATATTCATTAAATTACTCACCACTCACCAGTTGGCGTCACTGGTGAGTTAAGTCATTTGACAAAAAATACCGAAAAAAATACTCAGGAACACTACAGCATGAATAAAAGGCTTGATTTGATAATTGCTTGCTTGCGTTTATTGATACCCTAAAAAAATAGCGTCACATATTTTGTTGTCAGATATATCTGTTCAGGCGTTGTTTTTATTTTCATTTCCAGGCCACCAGCCTGTCAAAATAAACGCAACCAAGCAAATATCAGAGAGACGGCGCGTCATTTTGACATGCGGCGCCGTCCTACGGGACACCACAGCCTGCCCCTTCCGACACCACAAAAGCTGGTTCCAGTGCTTTTTCTGCCACGAAAACTTTATTCAGCTAAATTTACTAAGAACCCACACGAACGAAACGCACCCTGACATCGAAAGAGAACTGAAAAAAATAAAGCGCTACCCGCGTTCGCTACAGATTGAAATTTCGAATTTGGAATGTCGCCATTGCAGTGTAAATTTGACAGATATCGAAAACATGCGCCGCCATCTTGGCGACGTTCATAATAAGGTTATTTATAGGGAATGTATCGCGGATTATAAAGTTGATACTAGTCCGTACACTTGTCATTTGTGTAAGCAGGAGTTTCATGTATTTAGAACATTAACAATGCATTTAAATGAACACTACGCCAATTGTATTTGTGATGTTTGCGGGAAATCATTTCTTAATTTAAAGAGACTTAAAGTTCATAAACGAACACACGACACTGGTAATTTTCCTTGCTCTCAATGCGGAAAAATATTAAAAACTAAAACTTCAAAAGCTAACCATATGGAGAGCGCGCATTCAAAACGCATAATAAAATGCCAAATATGTTTCAAACCTATGAAACATTACAACGATCGAATCAAACACATGTCTGAAGCGCATAATATTACGCATAAATTTAAATGCCCGATATGTTCTAGAGAGTATAATATAAAGCATTATTTAGCGACGCATATACGGCAAACTCATGGGCATAAGAATAAAAAATGCTCTGAATGTGGCATGGCGTTTATAACCAACCATGGGTTGAAGAAGCATATGTTGAAGCATACAGGCGAAAAGCCGTACACTTGTACTGTGTGTTGCAAGGCTTATGCAAGGAGTTACACGTTGAGAGAGCATATGAGGGCTCATGAGAACGATCGGAGGTTATGCCCTGAATAAACTATGTAGGTGACTTTTTATTTTTCTTTGTGTTATGAATAAAACGACACTTGCTTTAAACTTTGAAAAAGGTGTATTACCTATCGAAAACCTAGCTTTCAAATACATGTTTTATTTATATGAAAGATAAGCTGATTTCATAAATTATTATCCACCAATAATATATGCGTAATATATTATGTTATGACATCTAGTGGCAAATAGCGAAAGTGATGATTATTTTGTCTCACAACATTGCTGGGTTTACCGCGGTAAACCACCACGCCGTAACACAGATCGTTGTTAATCGCCATACTTCTTTCTCACCGTCATACAACCCATTACAGTCATATTGCAATTAGTTATGTAGCAAAGTTTTAAAAGTAATTCTACCCTGTGGGTTGGCATATATAGTCTGGCAAACCATTTCTGTCAGTAGAAAAGCGCGGCAAATTTGAAAAATCGCGGGTTGGCAACACCTGTCTTTGAATAATTCGATAATTGTGCATAATTTGTGTTTTATCTGTGGCATGTAACTTTTTAAATTTAAAAAAGTTACTTTTGTTTACTTTCATTTTAAAGTTTCAGATTGCGTTTTTTATTATTGCTTATTAATGTAATATCTGCCACCACTGTTCAATAAATTAATGTACTTTACTAAGAAAGCTCAGCTAGGATATATATAGGTAGTGTACCTTATGCAGGTGTTTTGCGTGATAAATGTGGCTTTGAGGTTATGCAGAGTTTTGTATTGAATCATCATTTGAAGTTCTTTCCTTCAGTGTAGATCGGATAATTAAAGTAAAAACTGGTGCCAAATGAAGTCCAAGAACGTTTTGTGCTCAATATTGTCGAAAGAAAGCAGTAAACATCAGGTTTAACAAGTAGTACCTACCTACAAGCACCAAGCACTCCGCTACCTTCCGATATTTTATTTTAACAAGTCTTTGTAATGTTTTCCCTTGATATACCTCAACAATGTGTACAATAAATAAACATCAAAATCTCACGTATTTTATTTATTAATTATTGATACACTTCGTACAATAGGTAAGTACCTAAAAATAGTCTTAAAACAATGAAAGGAAATCATAATAATTAGGAGTATTACTGAGTAATATGCATTATGCAGCTAAGTAAACTTATTCCATTCTAAGCTGAAAAGTTGTATTTTCTAGTAGATATGCTCGTTTTCCTCGACTGGCCTTATGATTTTAGCAATCAATGTTGGTTTCCTTGCTGGGTTTCAACACTTTTAACTATTGTATTTTTACCGTATAATTTCCACCTCCGATCTTCTGTCCTTTTTAGATGTTGGTTATTTCAATTTCTTTGCACATTCTAATTCATAGAAAAGTCATACATAATATTAGGTATATCATGTATCAGAATCATAGTTATCAAATTATTTTATACAATGCAGAGTTAAATTCTCCACAAATTTCACTGACATCTGTGATATGACTGACGTACCTCGGAAGAGCGCGGCCATTTTGTTCTATCTACATTGCTGCTTTTCTATGGAGCAATACTGCTTTTCGATTCGCCCTAGAGTGTTGCTATATTTTTGTTTGATGTTCATTGCTACTGCGTTCGTTGGCTGGCCAGACTATATGTACCTATCTTTTTAGGGTTCCGTAGCCAAAATGGCAAAAACGGAACCCATAGTTTCGTCATGTCCGTTCCGTCTATCCGTCCGTCTGTATGTCAAAGCCATTTTACTCGAAACTATAAGACATCTTAATAAAATTTAGACATAAGGTGTATTTTGTATGCCGCTATTTAGTTATGTAAAGCCTGACCAGAAATATATGATCATGCGCCATGTTGCGGAATTTAATTGGAACTAATTTCTTACACTGGCAATAATTTTAATGACAGAATGATATGCATGCCTGAGTGCATGTGATAGGCTGTCACTGTTGTCAAGTGTCATTGAGACGGTTCACTTGAATAATAATAAAGTGTTGAATATTAAATAATAAACGACAAAAATATCCCAAAATTATCCATATTCAAGAGCGAAACATTGTAAACAGTGTATATAATAAACTGCTGTAAATAATACACTCGGGAAATGAAACTATTTCGCTGTAAAACATTTTCAAATTAACATCAGAGCTGACAAGTAAACAAATCAAGATGTCACTATACCATAGACAACTATACGCTCTATGACTGTTGCCATATAAATAGCGCGTTGCCATATAAATAAAAAAGAATAATAGCGCGCTCTTGACAATAATCATATATTTCTGGTCTGGCTTTAGTTAAATTAGAGAAAAATATATCTTTAGGGGGGCGCACCATACATGTAACAAAATATTGAAAAAATTGTCAAATATCAACGTGTTGCACATCAATCGATAGGGTCTTTAAAAATAACATCGAGATTTCTTTTAACATTTTGTGATGAAGTTAAATTTTCAGAAATAATCGCGAAAGTCAGAAAAATTGTGTACCCCCGTTTTAACCGCAAGTCCAAAAATATTGAGAAGATGTACCTTATCACATACTTTCTACGAAAATTGTTTTAAACATCGGTTCAACAATTTTTAGTTATCTCCAAAAAAAATCTTCCATAGGCATCAGATAAGACCTTTGGTATTAGTTTGGTTCTTATTTCATTCAAGATACGGAACCCTCCATTATGCGAAGCCCAACACGCACTGGGCCGGTTTTTTTAATTATTATAGAATGTACTTTAACAAAATTTTCACTTTTTTCAGAATCATCTGGCTGGAAATCCCCAAGAGTCACTTCTGAAAGCTACATAGAAAATCGCCATCTTAGGTCTAATATCACACTTGTATTGAAAAATTCAACCATACTACCCTTCAAACATATTAACAAATATAAATACACCTGCCTCTATTGTGACAGCTCTTATTTATTTTTCAAACAACTAAAAATACATATTAACGACAAACATAGCAATGTTAGCGAAAAAGAAATTTCAAGTCGTTTAAAAACACCTAAAAATCTAATAAAAGCTGAAGTTAGCGAAATTAGATGTAAGTTGTGTGATATTTTATATAAAAATATAGATACTTTAATAGAACATTTAGTTAAAATCCATGATAAAATATACTACAATACTTCTAAATTCAAACCGTCGCACGGCATTTTAGGTTTCGATTTAACATGCGAAAAATTCCAATGCCACATTTGCAAAAAAGAGTTTAGATTTTTCAAAAACCTTTCTATTCACATGAATGAACATAGTGCCAATTTCGTGTGCCATTATTGCGGGAAAAAGTTTCTATCGGACCATAGATTGCATGCTCATGTAAAAATGCATAAAGAGAATGATTTAAAATGTAAAATTTGCTTTAAGCATTTTCGCAGTTCATCTGCTAGGGCTTATCATGTCAGAAAAGTTCACAGTAAAACGAATTACAAATGTCCTGAATGTGATGAAGTGTTTTCACAATACCAAAAACGAATGCAACACTTAGTTGAAGCACATAACCTTAAAAAACCTGAATATAAGTGTGATATTTGTTTTAAACATTATGCCAGCTCAGGGGGTCTTAGCGCTCATATACAGTATTCACATTTGAAAAATAGGGAATATCCATGTCAAATCTGTGGCAAAAATTTCGGTTATAAATGGACATTGAAAAAGCATTTGGTTGTTCATTCTGGTGCAAAAAATTTTGAATGTAAGTTTTGTAGTAAAAAATTCGCTGAACCTTATACGCTTAAGGTTCATATGCGGATACATTTAAATGAAAAGCCACACTCTTGTGCCATATGTAAAGCTGCTTTTATACAGAAATGTAGTTTAAAAAATCATATACGTGTACATCACCCTGATTTGGAGATTGACATGAAAAAGATATAAATATGTTTATAAATATACTGTTTATGTACAAAATTTGTTTTTTTTTCTTCATTCGGTTAAGGGTAATTCAATCAGTTGTATTTATTTCATTGTAAAGTCATGTGTTGGGCCATTTTATTTAAAGTTGTACATTCCACTTTTTTTAATTTGGGAAATTTTAGGTGATTTCGACTCGGAATCACAAGCTCTTTCGATTTTATTAGTACAAAAAAGGTTTCCCAAGTTTTTTTCCATCCCGTTACCATTTTCCCTATAGACTTCTTATGGCGGTAACGGAATGGAAGTAACAAAAAATGTATGAAATTTTTGTGTCCTACTAAGATCGAAGGTCGTGATTCTAAATCGAAATAATTTAAAACTTAAAAAAAAAAGTGGTGGGTACAATTTTTAATAAAATGGCCCAGTGAAGTAGCAAGTAGCGTTTTTAAAACAAGAAGCTCAACTTTCTTTAGACATGGAGATGTCTTGCGGAGGGATTATCATCATTTGGTAAACAATATTTCGCAAATAATCACGTAACAAACAAGGATTCACAAACTATTCATTTCACAAACATGTCATTCCTAAATATGCTCGTTTTAAAAATAATTACTCGACAAATATATTATTTTAATTTTAAAAATGTTTATTTCACGCAAAAATCGTTTTAAAATTAGTTATTTTGCAAAACGTCAATAGATAAACTATAAAAGTAACTTTCTGGGTAAATCCACGGAAGAGCGTAACGCCAGTTATCAATTGTTCGTGTGTGTATTCTCTATTGGTGCATATTTAATTGTAAATATAGGTTTATCATCATTTGCTAAACAACATTTCGCAAATAATCACTTAACAAACAACGATTCACAAACTTTTAATTCTTAAAAATGCTCATTCTGTAAATAATTACTCGACGAATAGACATTTAGTAAAAATGACACTTTGTAAACATATTACAAATCAAATTATTAATAAAAAAATATTGATTTCACAAATAATTCGTTTTTAAAATCAGTTATTTTGCAAAACGTTAATTGATAAACTATTGTTCCATAAAAATAACATTCCGTGTATCGAAACGCAGGGCGTTACGAACTATGAAGGTTATCCGTTATTATGTTGTGAATTTTTATAATTCAAAGAAATTATTGTTAAATCTGTATTTCGGTAATTTACTGAGCCTTACATCGATGCCAAATGCATTCTTTTAAATTTTCAAAATGAAGCAATGTTGTACAGTCACCGGCAATAGTATCTTCCTACACGAAGGTCGCAAAAATATGTGACACACTCTTATGACCTTACAAATAAGAGCGTGTTACATATTTTTGCGGCCTTCATGTAGGGAGATAATATTGCCGGTGATTGTGCTGGAAATTGGTTTTATGTTTTTTTAAAGCTTGCTAAATAATAAATTTACGTGGTTATATTCTGGGTAGGGTCAGGGAGGGAATAGTCGCTAGGATTTTTTAAAGAGGCTGTAGCATGAAAAATATAAATCTCTGAACTAATTGTTGCAAGCACAGAGCACCGTGCATTAATACATTTTCATATGTAGCAAATATATTTGCTGTTACTTTCACCAAAAAAGATATATACATTCTTTTTTAGAAATTGGGAATCGAGCCACTGTGTACCCGTTGCTGTACACAGTGACTAGGACCCCCTAGTACACAGTGGTTCTAACAGTACACAGTGACTCGAGTCACTGTGTACTACGCCCTGTACATAGTGGCTCTAACAGTACACAATGGCTACGTAAGAATCGAACCTAAATAAACTTTATAACAAAAAACATTTTTGTTGAATAAAACGGTAATTAGAATAGGTAAGCCTAATTCCGGAATAATCGTTCCTGATTCATTCTTCATTTAAAATAGGTACATACCTAATAAATGTCATATGATTTATCCACTTTCATTATTTTATTAAAAAAAGAGTGCAAGAATTATTTTTAATAATAAAATAACTTTTATTCTTATTCATATTCAAGTAAATTTTAGCCCAACTCTGTAAGGTGCACAGTGGTTCGCGAGCCACCGTGTACTTTTCTGAAACGAACGACTGTTGACCTTCGCGCCATTTTGTATTTTAGATAGAACTAAAAACAAATAGAAACATCGAGGGCCTTGAATTATCAGCCAATACTAAGTAGATTAGACACACTCTTCGATTAAAATATAAGTAATTAAAAATCTCGTTCGAGTTAAGAAAAAAGAGGAGTGAAACTTACCTGGAAATGTAATTTTGATAGCATTCAACACAAAAACGCACCATAATACATTCGCATGGCGCAGAAGCGGCTCACTAACTAGTTCGTTCATGATAGGGTACGGAACGCTTCCAATTGATGTAGAGGACAGACATAAAGCTCTTTCCATTTCCCGCACGGCACCTTCGAGCCACTGTTCCCACCGAGCGACTGTACCCTCCCTGACCCTAAGTTAAAAAAATAAACGGCACGCAAAACTGTTCCGCGACTTGGAGGTATAAATTCTGTATGTCGATTTTGTGTACAATTGTATTAACGAGTGCCTAAATATACTTTTTCTACTCCAGCACTTCTATATGCCAATTAAATGACTGATAGTGGTATCTAAACCTACATCATTTAAGTGAAGGCGCTAAAGTCTATTTGTCTATAGGTACTTTCTATAACTGCTAGCAGTCACACAATAGTACATTACTTACCTAGGGCTGTAAAAAAAAGAAAGCCCGAAATCGCAGGTATTTGGGACCCGAGCCGCAGGCGAGGGTTGTAAATATGCGATAGAGGGCTTTCTTTTTTACTGCCCGTGGTGAGTACACAATTTTACGTCCCCACCTGGCCATAATGCGAGTTTTACCGTAAGCGTAGCGAGCGGTAAAACTCACATTATGGCCAGGTGGTGACGTAAAACATATTGTGCAACTGTTTTTGTTTTTTTAATACACTGACTTCCAGGTGCCATGTCTAAAAAGGGTTCGTTCTTGTTTACAATATAAATTATATTTTTATACTTGAAATTATTTTTGCACAAACTATGATAAAAACATTATCATGTCTTTTTTAAAGTATTAATATCTTAAATAATTTAGTTTTCATATTTATGAAAAGCATAATAGTACTTTAATGTAAGCTTTTGCATTGAGAGTTACTTGAACGAAGCCATATTTTTTTGCAATTGAAAACCAACTCGTGGTCTGTCTATGACATTTAGTCAAAAAGTTAATATTTAAAAAGCTTCAACACAATGTACGGCTTAATTTTTGTATTTAAACTCGTATATTATGTTAATATCAAAAAGTTTATGTTAATTTTCATAAAATAAGTGACAAGAAAATTTCACAGTGAATATCCGAAGACTTCGGCATAAAAGTAAGTTATTAGTTGATAGAAAAATCTTAAAACAAAATTGATTTATGTACTCGTGATACTTAAGAACTTTAAAATTATTTATTAATTACGTTTTTGCTACTGTCGTAGAAAAAGTTTCGTGTGCAACGGTACATAATTAGGTCTTAAAATTCTCGGGTCTGTTATTACAAAATTCGGCTTCGCCTCATTTTGTAACTTCGACCCTCGAATCTTAAGAACCCTTATTATGTACCTGTTGCACAAAATACTATATGACCGGTGAGCGGCAGCTTAAACACTTAAATAATCTTAGGTATGTAAACAAAGCAGAACTAACTTAAAAATACAAAAAATTAAAAATCTATCTCTAAAAGCGGCCTAATCGTTTTTTTAGTAACACAGCTACACAGTTGATCACAGCGAGGCACACGTTATGTCGGTATACATTTCATGACCTAAAAGTGATTTTTTAGGACAGGAATTTTTGGTGTGTTGCTTGATTGGCTTCATACTAGCTGAACACTAAAATATCTCTATGATCGTTATATCAATTATACTAAGATAATAAGTTATGATTATGTTTATATTTTTCTTAGATACGTATGAATACGTACACACGATGATAATTTATTAAACAAAATGTTTAGCAAATAATTCATTTTATCAACGTTGTTTTATCATGCGTTATTTTGTGAATTGTCACGATTAATAAATGAATAATTTGCCAATTAATGTTTTATAATATGATGTTTTATCAAGTAAATATTTTGTCTCATGAACTATTTGTAAAACAATATTTTATGCAACGTGCTATTTGTGAATCGCTAATTTGCCAAACGTTGTTTGTAAAATGATTACTTATGAAATGTTGTCTAACAAATGATTGGCTACCGTAAATATATCTAGGGATGAATGTTATTCTTATGTAGACATAAATTATCCATATACATGTGCATCAGAAAAAAAATCTGTCAATGACATCGTAACTGGCGTTATTTTGTTAATTGCCATATACATGAATCCTCCTTTTTGTAAAGGGTCGGCAACGCGCATGTGACTCCTGTGGAGTTACAGGCGTCCATAGGTTACGGTAGCTGCTTACCATCAGGCAGGCTGTATGCTTGTTTGCCACCGTCGTAGTATTAAAAAAAAAATACATATAACAAATGAATTGTTTGCAAAAAAATAATAATTATGTATTGTAATATAATATTTTTTCAAGTAAATAATTTATGTCATAGACAATAAAATTGTATATCAAAATTTAATGCAACGTTAAATTTAATTTGCCTAACTTTGATATTTATACTTTGATATTATAAATGAATATTTATGAAATGTTGTTTACCAAATTATTGGATAGGATACCCTTGCCATCCTTTGCGGAGATAATAAGTTTTTCTTTTTTTGTGTGTCTGGCACTGTTAGTTGAAGTTAAGTTTATTTTGTCTACTCCACAACAGATGGCGCTAAACTGGCATCAATCCTGTGTTAAGTCCGACACACACTATCCAGCAAGCCTCCAAGCTATGAAACGAAATGACAAAACGCCTACATATTTGTCTACTTAAACACGTACGCAACGAAAAAAAAAAGAAGATACAACAACATGGCGGCCGATGCACGAAGATCACGGCGTTTTCGGAAAATTACGCTTTAGTTGAATATAAACGTTTAACGTTTGTTTACTTTGTGTTAAATGTTAGTGTAGTGTATCTTAGGTTTGGTTTAGTGACCAAGAAAGTATTGCGGGGTCTGACACTGAAAGTGTGATGTTATTGGACAAAAATGTCGACGGCAATGTGGAAGCTAGAGAAAGACCTATGCCGCTGTTGTCACGCGGAGGGCTCGTTTAAACATCTATCGGATCCCTGCTTCTTGTTGGGGCAGGAGGAAATCTACTCCGTCATGTTGCAAGATAGTTTAGCTGTAAAGGTTTGTATTTGTAGTTTTCAGCGTTCACCCCTTTTATTGTTCTTGCTGGTTATTAAATATGGTTTTGTACAATTTTCAACGATATATTTTTAGTAAATATGATACTTATTGCATTTAATTCCTATTATTTTACACTATAAGGTTCTTAATTTTCCACACCGAACGAGCCGCCTCGCGATGAAATTGCCGCGCGAAGCAGCTTGGCCAGTGTAGAGTGCCTCACCAGAGGCATTGCCGCCGCGCGTGCGTTTGCCTCTGCCGAGGCATGTCCTACACTAGCCGAGCTGCAGTGTAGTTCAGCCTCCGGACGTGCCTCGGCCGAGGCCAACGCACGCGCGGCGGCAATGCCTCGGGTGAGGCACGTCCACACTAGCCGAGCCGCCTCGCGCGGCAAATCCCTCGCCACGCGCTGCGTCATTTTTGGACCCGCCATTCTTTTAAAACAAGAAACGGGCATGGGCTTTGGTTATAACGGCAAATGCTAACTTAGCATGTTTTATCCAAAAGCTTCAACAACTCGCATAGCCTTTTTGCGGAAATACGTTTCTGCATTTCTTATTAACTTAGATAATGAAGGACATAAATTATATGCCCTGACATGACACTGTCTTTCCATGGCGTAAAACAAGTAACTTCTAATTTTCTAGATTGTTCCCATGACGGGGCCCCTAAGCGACGCCACATACACAATATGCGAGTCGTGCGTGGTGCGCCTGCGAGACGCGTCCAACTTCAAGCGCCAGGTACAGGACTGTGAGGAGCGCTTCAAGGAGATGTACAGCAAGAATCTGATACGAGGTATATATATATACCTCACACATGTGATAGTCTAGATCTAAAGGTTCCATTGTAGGGTTGGTATACCCTGCAAAGGGTATACAGGACTTAGAAAATTTTCGATGGATGTTGTGTGTTGTGTCATTACTCATTACAACACATATTTTAGCCGACTTCAAGATTTCCAAGGAGGAGGTTCTCAACTCGTTGGGATCTTTGTTTTTGCTATTTTTTTGTTATTTTTTATGTGTGTTCACCGATTATTCAAAGACAGCTGGACCAGTTTGGAAAATCCTTTTTTTTGTTTGAAAGACACACACAGTTGGTCCCATTGTCATCAGGTCAGGATCTGATGATGGGATCCTGGAGAAATCGAGGGAACTATTATAGGCACACCTATAGGGATTTCAGTATTTTTTACAGCAGCTTGAGCATTTGCTTTTGGAAATTAAGGTGGAGGCTAAGTAAAGTCAGTTCGTTTTTGTTTAAAATTATTTATGATGTTATCATAAAGAATATGCTAAAATAAGCATGTTTTATAATAAAAGCTAGTCACTAAAATCAAAAATAGCCGAAATAATGGACCCAGAAGTTTCATAAATAGGTTGTGGTTATTTTTTTGTTGAGCTGTAAAATAATAGTCCTTGGAAATTATTATTTTTTAAGTCTTTTACACCTATGCTCTTCACCTTTGGCCAAAAATCTCTTGTCCAAAAATGTAGTTTTTATTGTGTACGGTTGGTACACTATAAAAAATACATTCTATGGGTCTATGGATCAACCCATTCTAGTTTTATGAACTTCTGTGTGTGTTGTCAAGTTACAGATTATTTCCTTATGTTTTTTGTTAATACAATGTTTTGTTCTAGGGTTTGATGTGAAAGAGGAGCTGGATTCTGATGGTAAGATAAAGGCTATTGTTACAAAATATTATTAAATTCATTTCTACAATAAAGATACAAAACCCACAGATTATAAAAGTAGAGTAAAAGTAAAGTCCTCTTATTGTACACCTCAGAATAAAAAAACACAGTACCCTTAACCAATAGGCCACACCTGATACACTCCCTCGCAAGGCAGCTCGGCTAGTGTGGACGTGCCGCGCCTGTGGCATTGTGGCCCCGCGTGCGTTTGCCTCGGCCAAGGCACGTTAGATAGATAGATAGATAGATAGATAGATATATTCTTAATTTGCTTGCCACAATATACACACAGGTAGGTACATAAATTACATCCTTAAAAGGAAAGCTATAAAAATAGTTAAACATATGAAACCAAAAGCAAAAAAAAAAACGATTTCTGTGTGCGTTGCAGCAATACAAAAGGGTTCTGACTCAGCAATACGCTTCACTCTTACGGGCGAAGCACTGGTATTCTGCCAGAACCCAGGCCACGTCACATGTATGATAGAAGTATAAATATCTTAACTTTCACTATGATTAACTTAATGTATCTACTTGTGTAAAAAAGAAAAAGAAAATGCGGTGTATGCTGATACCGATATGTAATGTAGTGTAAGTGTAGGTAGTGTAAAAAGATAACAGAAAACATATATTCTCCATTCTCCATTCAGGCTATATTCGGTAATCTGAAACCAAGTATCCGTGTGGAATACCTGTTATTTGCTTATTTATTAGTACTTTTTTAAAATGGTATTTAAGAGGCCTTATTCCCAAAATGCGAGTATTTTGCGAAATGCATCATTTTCTTCGGAGGTTATAGCGAAAATGCTTTGTGTTTTTAAAAAATTAACTTTTAATGCATATAATAGTCCGTTCCTTTATCTAGACGGCCATGGGAAAAAAAATTACATTTTTGAGAAAAACACTTGAAAAACATGGCTTCTCTTGGCAGGCCTCTTCAGAGTTTGCAGTTAGACGTCTGGTTTTTTTTCAGATTACTCAAATAAAGGGAACCTTTCTTATAAAATTTGAATACAATTCAATTCAATATATCATGTTCAAGACGGCCATGGTAAGAAAAATTGAAGATTCATCTTGGATAATAGACAAAATACCTTCTGAATATTGCAATTTTTTTGATGAAAACAGGTTTACATTTAATTTTTTTCACGGAAGTCCTATAAATATTCTGCCCTAAAAATATAAATATATTAAAGTTCAGCTATAGATCTACCACGAAAAAAAAAATCATTACTATAACGCAAAATTTAAATAAAGTGTAATTTTTTGAAGATGACTCTAAATCGGTTAAAAACTTGACAAAACACATCGCGCCGTCGCCTCTGGCTCAGTATGGAACGAGAGCTCACAGACGATGGACCTGTGCTAAATCGTCCTACGCGCATTACGTAAGTTTGCCAGCTAGATACACTGAGAGGCCACTAAAACGGGTAACCTTGTATGAAATCCCCAACACGTAGTGACCTGTTTCCATTGCCCTATAGTGGCGAGAAGTGCGATTGAATTATAAAGATCCTTGAAATAAAAGATTGAAATATTTACTTTATATTATTATAGTACATTACTTACCAAGGACTGTAAAAGAAAGAAAGCCCGTAATCGCAGGTATTTGTAACCCGAGCCGCAGGCGAGGGTTGTAAATATGCGATAGAGGGCTTTCTTTTTTACTGCCCGTGGTGAGTACAACAATTAGCGTAGCGTGCGGTAAAACTCACATTATGGCCAGGTGTGACGTAAAATGATTTTTTATTTGAAAACTAGACAATTTTGTCAAAATCGTCATGGTAGTCATTTCCGACTAATTCGGGTGTGCAGATTTCGAAAATAATGTCTATTTAAAAATCCAAGATGGCGGTCAAACACTTTTTTGGTAAAAATCGTTATGGTAGTCATTTTCGATTAATTCAGGGGTGTAGATTTCAAAAATAAGGACCATTTTAAAATCAAAGATGGCGGAAACTGAAAATTCTGTCAAAATCGTCATGGTAGTCATTTCCGACTAATTCGGGTAAGCAGATATCGAAAATAATGTCTATTTTGAAATCCAAGATGGCGGTCAAACACTTTTTTGGTAAAAATCGTTATGGTAGTCATTTTCGATTAATTCAGGGGTGTAGATTTCAAAAATAAGGACCATTTTAAAATCAAAGATGGCGGAAACGGAAAATTCTGTCAAAATCGTCATGGTAGTCATTTCCGACTAATTCGGGTAAGCAGATATCGAAAATAATGTCTATTTTGAAATCCAAGATGGCGCTCATACACTTTTTTTGTAAAAATCGTTAAATTTGTCATGGTAGTCATTTTCGACTAATTTGGGTGCGCAGATTTCGAAAATGATGTCTATTTTGAAATCCAAGATGGCAGTCATACACTTTTTTGGTAAAAATCGTTAAATTTGTCATGGTAGTCATTTTCAACTAATTTGGGTACGCAGATTTCGAAAATAATGTCTATTTTGAAATCCAAGATGGCGGTCATACACTTTTTTGGTAAAAATCGTTAAATCGAAAACAAAGACCGTTTTAAAATACAAGATGGCGGAAATGGAAATTTTTGTCAAAATCGTCATGGTAGTCGTCCTCGACTAATTCGGGGGTGTAGATTTCGGAAAAAATGACGGTTTTAAAATCAAAGATGGCGGAAACGGAAAATTCTGTCAAAATCGTCATGGTAGTCATTTCCGACTAATTCGGGTAAGCAGATATCGAAAATAATGTCTATTTAGAAATCCAAGATGGCGGTCAAACACTTTTTTGGTAAAAATCGTTATGGTAGTCATTTTCGATTAATTCAGGGGTGTAGATTTCAAAAATAAGGACCATTTTAAAATCAAAGATGGCGGAAACTGAAAATTCTGTCAAAATCGTCATGGTAGTCATTTCCGACTAATTCGGGTAAGCAGATATCGAAAATAATGTCTATTTTGAAATCCAAGATGGCGGTCAAACACTTTTTTGGTAAAAATCGTTATGGTAGTCATTTTCGATTAATTCGGGTAAGCAGATATCGAAAATAATGTCTATTTTGAAATCCAAGATGGCGGTCAAACACTTTTTTGGTAAAAATCGTTATGGTAGTCATTTTCGATTAATTCAGGGGTGTAGATTTCAAAAATAAGGACCATTTTAAAATCAAAGATGGCGGAAACGGAAAATTCTGTCAAAATCGTCATGGTAGTCATTTCCGACTAATTCGGGTAAGCAGATATCGAAAATAATGTCTATTTTGAAATCCAAGATGGCGGTCAAACACTTTTTTGGTAAAAATCGTTATGGTAGTCATTTTCGATTAATTCAGGGGTGTAGATTTCAAAAATAAGGACCATTTTAAAATCAAAGATGGCGGAAACGGAAAATTCTGTCAAAATCGTCATGGTAGTCATTTCCGACTAATTCGGGTAAGCAGATATCGAAAATAATGTCTATTTTGAAATCCAAGATGGCGCTCATACACTTTTTTTGTAAAAATCGTTAAATTTGTCATGGTAGTCATTTTCGACTAATTTGGGTGCGCAGATTTCGAAAATGATGTCTATTTTGAAATCCAAGATGGCAGTCATACACTTTTTTGGTAAAAATCGTTAAATTTGTCATGGTAGTCATTTTCAACTAATTTGGGTACGCAGATTTCGAAAATAATGTCTATTTTGAAATCCGAGATGGCGGTCATACACTTTTTTGGTAAAAATCGTTAAATCGAAAACAAAGACCGTTTTAAAATACAAGATGGCGGAAATGGAAATTTTTGTCAAAATCGTCATGGTAGTCGTCCTCGACTAATTCGGGGGTGTAGATTTCGGAAAAAAGGACGGTTTTAAAATCAAAGATGGCGGAAACGGAAAATTCTGTCAAAATCGTCATGGTAGTCATTTCCGACTAATTCGGGTAAGCAGATATCGAAAATAATGTCTATTTTGAAATCCAAGATCGCGGTCATACACTTTTTTTGTAAAAATTGTTAAATTTGTCATGGTAGTCATTTTCGACTAATTTGGGTGCGCAGATTTCGAAAATGATGTCTATTTTGAAATCCAAGATGGCGGTCATACACTTTTTTGGTAAAAATCGTTAATTTGTCATGGTAGTCATTTTCAACTAATTTAGGTACGCAGATTTCGAAAATAATGTTTATTTTGAAATCCAAGATGGAAGTCATACACTTTTTTGGTAAAAATCGTTAAATCGAAAACAAAGACCGTTTTAAAATACAAGATGGCGGAAATGGAATTTTTTGTCAAAATCGTCATGGTAGTCGTCTTCGACTAATTCGGGGGTGTAGATTTCGAAACTAAGGACCGTTTTAAAATCAAAAATGGCGGAAACGGAAAATTCTGTTAAAATCGTCATGCTAGTCATTTTTGACTAATTCGGGTAAGCAGATATCGAAAATAATGTCTATTTTGAAATCCAAGATGGCGGTCATACACCTTTTTGGTAAAAATCGTTATAGTAGTCATTTCCGACTAATTGGGGTAAGCAGATATCGAAAATAATGTCTATTTTGAAATCCAAGATGGCGCTCATACACCTTTTTTGTAAAACTCGTTAAATTTGTCATGGTAGTCAGTTTCGACTAATTTGGGTGTGCAGATTTCGAAAATAATGTCTATTTTGAAATCCAAGATGGCGGTCATACACTTTTTTGGTAAAAATCGAAAACGAAAGACCGTTTTAAAATCAAAGATGGCGGAAACGGAAAATTCTGTCAAAATCGTCATGGTAGTAATTTCCGACTAATTCGGGTAAGCAGATATCGAAAATAATGTCTATTTTGAAATCCAAGATGGCGCTCATACACTTTTTTTGTAAAAATCGTTACGGTAGTCATTTTCGATTAATTCAGGGATGTAGATTTCGAAAATGAGGACCGTTTTAAAATCAAAGATGGCGGGAACGGAAAATTCTGTCAAAATCGTCATGGTAGTCATTTCCGACTAATTCGGGTAAGCAGATATCGAAAATGATGTCTATTTTGAAATCCAAGATGGCGCTCATACACTTTTTTTGTAAAACTCTTTAAATTTGTCATGGTAGTCATTTTCGACTAATTTGGGTGTGCAGATTTCGAAAATAATGTCTATTTTGAAATCCAAGATGGCGCTCATACACTTTTTTGGTAAAAATCGTGAAATTTGTCATGGTAGTCATTTTCGACTAATTTGGGTGTGCAGATTTCGAAAATAATGTCTATTTTGAAATCCAAGATGGCGCTCATACACTTTTTTGTAAAAATCGTTAAATTTGTCATGGTAGTCGTCTTCGACTAATTCGGGGGTGTAGATTTCGGAAAAAAGGACGGTTTTAAAATCAAAGATGGCGGAAACGGAAAATTCTGTCAAAATGGTCATGGTAGTCATTTCCGACTAATTCGGGTAAGCAGATATCGAAAATATTGTCTATTTTGAAATCCAAGACCGCGGTCATACACTTTTTTGGTAAAAATCATCATGTTAGTCGTTTTCGATTAATTCAGGGGTGTAGATTTTGAAAATAAGGACCGTTTCAAAATCAAAGATGGCGGAAATGGAAAATTTTGTCAAAATCGTCATGGTAGTCATTTCCGACTAATTCGGGTAAGCAGATATCGAAAATAATGTCTGAGTGACTATGACTGAAAAAAGTGTATGAGCGCCATCTTGGATTTCAAAATAAACATTATTTTCGAAATCTGCACACCCTAATTAGTCGAAAATGACTACCATGACGATTTTGACAAAATTTACCATTTCTGCCAGGTTGAATTTTAAAACGGTCTTAATTTTTGAAATATACATCCCTGCATTAGTCGAAAATGACTACTATAACGATTTTTACCAAAAAGGTGTATGACCGCCATCTTGGATTTCAAAATAGACATTATTTTCGATATCTGCTTAGGGGGCGTCCATTAATCGCGTCATACTGTATAGGGTCGGGAGGGGGTCAAGAAAAAATCACCAATGATCACCACAGGGGGGAGGGGGGTCTGGACACATATCACGTGTAATTTTTTTGTTATTATGGCCAATAAAATAAAAATTATCAACTTTTAAATGAATCAATATGTCAAAAGCAGAGTAAAATTGCACTATCACTATGATTGTAAATAATTTTTAATGGCAATTGACATATTATTTTGTGAAGTAGGTTTTTAGGGTTCCGTAGCCAAAGTGGCAAAAACGTAACCCTTATAGTTTCGTTATGTCCGACTGTCCGTCCATCCGTCCGTATGTCACAGCCATTTCACTCGGAAACAATAAAACGTATCTTAATACATATTTAAATATAAGGTGTGTTTTGTATGCTGCTATTTAGTTTTGTAGTAAAATTGCTGAAAAAGATATTTTAAGGAGGGGCACTACTCCAGACATGTAATTATTTGTAAAAAAAAATTTTTTTTACCAAATATTGACATGATGCACATCACTCGGTAGGTCTTTCAAAATAACATTGAGGTCTGTTTGTTTTTTTTTATTTAGTGAATATTTTAAGAAAAAATCACTTCGTTAGTCTAAAAAAATTGTGTCCTGGGATGTCACTTTTGAACCGGAGATCCAAAAAATATGAAAAAAATTGAGAACATTATCGGTTTAGGAATTATTGAGTTATCTCCTAAAAACTCATTTTATACTATCTAATCTAAACGCTGACCATTTCTTAAACTCTTTAAATTCATATCTTGATCGTATAAAATCCTGTAATAATATTATAATCGTCGGAGACATAAACATAAATCTCATTCACAACCCTAATGAACAATCATACACCAGTTTAAACCGACTTAGTTATCTTAATATGCTAGCAATGCACGGGATACTCCCTGGTCATACTTTACCTACTAGAGATAAATCATGCCTCGACCATGTTATGATCAAACCGACCAAAAATAACTCTAAAATTACTGTCCTTGTGCTGGATTCGACAATCACTGATCATGCCATGATTTTACTCAATCTCAGTCATTTCAATACCCACATACCTACTCAAAAGACAAAAACTAGTATCAACTTTGAAAACGCAGTTAGTCACTTATTAAAAGAAACTCTAACTGACCTTTATAACTTAACTGACCCAAATTTATTTACAGATCTTTTTATCACCAAAATAAAAAAATGCCTATTAACAAGTACGATTACCACCTTAGTTCCGAGAAACAATCGTATAATTAAGCCCTGGATAACACTCGGTATACTGCGCTGTATCAGGAATAGAAATAATATGCAAAAGAAAGTTCGAAACGACCCCGATAACATTACACTTAAAATTACATACAAACGATACAGAAACTTTTGTAACGCTCTAATTAAAAAAAATAAACGCAAATACGATAGAGATAACTTATTAAGCGCAAGTAAAAACTCAAAAGAAATGTGGAAAGAAGTAAACAAAATAACACATAGGAAGCCAACTAAAATTGATAACCTAGCATTGTTAGAGGTTGATGGAGTTTCTCCAGCTGCTTCTGTTAATAATATTAACAACTACTTTTCTAGTGTCGGTAAATCACTGGCGGAGACTATTATATTGCAAAACCAGTGCTTGAGCAACAGAGCTAGCAAAATAGTAAGTAACACTGCATCATTTGCCCTCTTTGATACTAACAATAATGAAGTCTTCAATGTTCTCTCCAACCTCAAATCAACAAGCGCCCCTGGGTGTGATAACATACCCACCAAGTTCCTTAAACTAGCGAGTGCTACTGTAGTTCCTATTATTACCCACCTTACAAATCTTTGTTTTAAAAAAGGAGTATTTCCTGACTCTCTTAAACTGGCTATTGTTACTCCAGTGTATAAGAGTGGAAACAGAAATCTAGTTTCAAATTACAGACCTATATCTGTTCTTCCTGTTTTATCTAAAATATTAGAAAAACTAATAAACATCCGCTTAGTCAATTACCTAACTAAATTTGATATTCTATCTCCAAATCAATTTGGCTTCAGAAAAGGTCTCTCTACCGAAGATGCAGTCCAATCTCTTACTTCATTGATAATCCAAAAAGTAGATAAGAATAAAAAATGTCTGACTGTATTTCTCGACCTAAAAAAGGCGTTTGATACAGTTTCTGTTCCCACTCTTATAAACACGCTTGAACATATGGGTTTTAGAGGAATCCCTCTCTCGTTACTCAGCGATTACCTTAGAAACCGCAAACAGAGGGTAAGAGTGGGGAATTACACTAGTGATGAATGCGACATTGATTACGGAGTTCCCCAAGGAAGTGTCCTAGGCCCCACACTTTTTTTAATTTACATGAACCAACTATGCAAAATGCACATTGACAACGCTTCCATTTTTGCTTACGCTGACGATACTGCCGTTGTTTTCTATGGAAATACTTGGGAGGATGTACGCAAATCGACTGAGAAAGGCCTACGTAAAATCGCTTTCTGGTTACAAGAAAATCTTCTAACCTTAAATACTGATAAAACCAACTACATCTGTTTTACAATGACTACCAAAACGCAACCTGACTCTTCTTTTAAAATTCAGATACATAACTGCAAAGAAAATTCTCAACCTAACTGCTCCTGCCCTGCTATAACTAAAGTGGAAACCTTCAAATATCTAGGAGTAATAATTGATCAAAGATTGACATGGCATATGCACACCGAACTGATGATGTCCCGAACCCGTAAACTTATATGGACATTTAAACACTTGAGACATGTTGCAGATTCTAAATTATTAAATCAGATTTATATCTCTTTAGCACAATCAGTCTTGTCTTACTGCATCCCTGTCTGGGGTGGTGCTACAAAAACGAAGTTCATGCAACTGGAAAGGGCCCAGAGAGCTTTACTAAAAGTTATGTACTTCAAGCCATTCAGATTTCCTACCAGCGACTTGTACGACTTATGTGGGCTTTTATCGGTAAGAAAATTATACGTCTTACACACTATCTTACGAAGACATAAAGGCACCCGTTTTAGTGGGATCACAAAAAAAGAAACGAGATTAAAACCTAACGTAATCACTATCCCACAAACAAAGCACGTATTTGCGGAAAAGCAATATCTAACACAGTCGGCAAATTTATATAACATTCTTGAAAAAGATCAAGACATATATCCTACAACCTTCAGAGAATGTAAAAAGAAAATTCTGGACTGGATTAAAACAAAAGATTATTATGATCTGGAAAATCTTTTAAAATAATGAGTGGGCTTATACATAAAATTATCTTCATTTACACTTTCAAACACACATACGCACACACGCACACATACACACACACACACACACACACACACACACACACACACACACGCACACTAAAACACGCGCACATACACATACACATATTTACGGTGGCTCCTTCAATAGGATTGTATTATTTTGGTTAATTTTTAAATTGTATTTTTGTTCTATTTTTAATTTTAGTTTTGTTCTGCTTAAATTTTGCCTTATATTGTATATTTCGCGTAGTTTTCGTAAATAAATGTTGTATACATAATTCTAGCAAACACCTCCAGAAAATGCACGTTTCTCTAGTACGTAAGTAAAATCAAAGCATACCCATATTATGATGTTGTTAATCTCTAAGGAAGAGCGGTGTCTCTTGACACAGGTATTTTTATACTTAAAAAGAGGCACCAACCTGAAAACTGTAACATTTTTTGTGCTATTGAATAAATATTTTTATTATTTTTTATTATTATTATTTTATACTCAGATACGACCTTTTGATATTAATTTTTCGATAGTAGGTACGAAACCGCGTGGCCCGACACGCACTATTAAAGAAAAATTTTTCTATTAAAGATAATTTTATTTTATATGTATACAGTAGTTTCATTCGTTTACCCTTTACGTGTACGTGCGTTACGTAAGTAGCTTCACGTGTTAGAAAACTGTACTTACTTTAGCAAATCTAGTTAGCAAAAAATTACACGTCATATTGGACAGGGGGGGAGGGGTCCTGAAAATATCACCAAAGATCACCATGGGGGAGGGGGGGGGGGTCTAAAACAAGCCAAAAACGTATGACGCGATTAATGGACGCCCCCTTACCCGAATTAGTCAAAAATGACTAGCATGACGATTTTGACAGAATTTTCCGTTTCCGCCATCTTTGATTTTAAAACGGTCCTTAGTTTCGAAATCTACACCCCTGAATTAATGGAAAACGACTAACATGATGATTTTTACCAAAAAAGTGTATGGCCGCGGTCTTGGATTTCAAAATAGACATCATTTTTGAAATCTGCACACCCTAATTAGTCGAAAATGAGTACCATGACGATTTTGACAGAATTTTCCGTTTCCGCCATCTTTGATTTTAAAACGGTCCTTATTTTCGAAATCTACACCCCTGAATTAATGGAAAACGACTAACATGATGATTTTTACCAAAAAAGTGTATGACCGCGGTCTTGGATTTCAAAATAGACATCATTTTTGAAATCTGCACACCCTAATTAGTCGAAAATGACTACCATGACGATTTTGACAAAATTATCCATTTCCGCCATCTTGTATTTTAAAATTGTCTTTATTTTCGAAATCTACATCCCTGAATTAAGGGAAAATGACTACCATAACGATTTTTACTAAAAATGTGAATGACCGCCATCTTTTAATTTAAAAATAGACATTATTTTCGAAATCTGCACACCCGAATTAGTCGGAAATGACTATCATGACGAGTTTGACAACATTTTACGTTTTCGTCATCTTTAATTTTAAAACGGATATTATTTTCGAAATATACACCCCTGAATTCATCGAAAACGATTACCATGACGATTTCTCAGAAAAAAATAGTATATCCGCCATCTTGGATTTTAAAACAGACATAATTTTCGAAATTTACACCCACTAATTAGCAGAAAATGACTACCGTGCCGATTTTTCAGAATAAATTGTATCTTTTTTTTTTCAATTTATTTGGGACAAAAAACAGTAACACACTAGATTATGGCTAATAGTAACAATACAAAAATTACAAAGTATGACACCAACGACAATGTCCACAGATTTGGGATTGATCTTGGATTTTAAAACAGACATAATTTTCAAAATCGACATACCCTAATTAGCCGAAAATGACTACCATGACGATTTAACACAAAAGTATATTTCCGCCATCTTGGATTTTAAAACAGACATAATTTTCGACATCTACACCCTCTAAGTAGCCGAAAATGACTACCATGACGATTTTTCAGAATAAAGTGTATAACCGCCATTTTGGATTTTAAAACGGACATAATTTTCGAAATCCACATCCCTTAATTAGCCGAAAAGGACTACCATGACGATTTTTCTGAATAAAGTATATAACCGCCATCTTCGATTTAACAGACATCATTTTCGTAATCTACACACCCGAAGTAGTCGAAATTGGCTACCATGACCATTTTTACAAAAAAAAATATTTCAGCCATATTGGAATTATGACAATTTTTCAGAAAAAAAATAATAATTTCCATCTTGGATGTTAAAACAGATATAATTTTCGAAATCTACATCCCCTAATTAGCCGAAAATGACTACCATGACGATTTAACAAAAAAGTATATTTCCGCCATCTTGGATTTTAAAACAGACATAATTTTCGACATCTACACCCTCTAAGACTTTTTATAACAAAGTCCCCGCTGATGTAGTGAATTTGCCACTAAATAAATTCAAGTCTTATGTTAAGCGCTATTTGTTGAGGAGAGAGTACTATACTTTAAAGGAATTCATTGAGGATAACGATGCCTTTAAGCCTGTAGCTTGATATAGTTAGTACAATACAAATTGAGAAATTATTAGGTACATTACTCTATGAAGCAGCTTTACTAGTGTCCAGTATTACCTGTTTTTCATTTTTATTTTATTTTGTTTTTATTTAGTATTTGGACACTTAGAGACGTTATACATCTCTAAGTCTTGCATTCGCAAATATTTATATGTATAGATATATATTTAATGATCCTGACGCTTAGAGACATGTACATCTCTATGTCACTTTTATATTGTAATTTAGTTCACGCATGTAAAATACGAGCACAGAATATTGTTTCTCACCAGACTAAACATGGCTAGTTTTTATTAATTAATAAAGCCCGCCAGCTTGAACATGTCATGCTCGCTTAAAAGGCTCTGCTTATGGTGGCGTCGTTGATCGGGTCGCCACTTTCCCGAAGAAAGGTTGAGGGAGGCGATGGCTGAGATATGCGTCATACTCGTGAACGGGTGCTGTTTGTGGAGACCGGTCTGTTTAGGCTAACTGGGGCAACACATTTACGTAACTTTTTATTAATCATATTTAATTTTAGTTTAATTGGCTTTAGACACAACATTCGGTGCTTGATTATCCATATTTTTTTATTCGAGACACTTGGAGACCTTATACATCTCTAAGTATAATTTAGAAATAGTATGTGTATTGTATACTAGAATCACTTAAGTACTTTTTTTATATTATTTAAATTCAAAGTTTGTTTCTAACTGTTGATGATGGATTATTATAATTTGGAAATTTATGTAGAAGACACAGTTCAGGTAAGAAAGTATATCAAACTTGTATGTAATTTATTTTCAATAGTCAGATTTGGACTCATCTTTTTTCTTTGGTATTTTTCTTAAACTATAACCTATTGTTGGTTAATCTAACCTTGGTTTGATATGTTTTCTTATAGAACAACGCACTATATGTATTGTTTAGTTTTGATGTACTGTTGTTTTGAAAAAATAAGTCCCGCCGAGTTTCTTGCCGGACATAATTCTTCTCGGGTCAGAGGTGTAGGGTTAGAACCGGTGTAGTTTGATTTTTTTTCTCTCTCTTTTACTTTGACGTGTAAAAGTGCCCTTGTGGCCTACTTACTGAATAAATGTTTGAGTTTGAGTTTGAGTAAGTAGCCGAAAATGACTACCATGACGATTTTTCAGAATAAAGTGTATAACCGCCATTTTGGATTTAACAGACATCATTTTCGTAATCTACACACCCGAAGTAGTCGAAATTGGCTACCATGACCATTTTTACAAAAAAAAATATTTCAGCCATATTGGAATTAAAAAAAAAATTAAAAAAATACTACCTATGTATGTATAAGTAATAGATTATTTCCTACCGAATACAGGCATATTGAAGAAGGGTAAAAAATGAAACAAGTGTATAAAACAGTCTTTACAATACTTAAACAAACCTAATTTTCGAAATTCGAAATTTATTATACTTTTAATTCGAAAAGTATCTCCAACAGTCCCTACTGATTAAGTGATTACCCGTCTTTGGTGTTAGATGCGTATATTTCCTTAAAACATACTTTAATTAGTAGTATCTTCCATATAAAAGAAAATAAATAGCCTGTGTGTAACTTATGCGTAAAAATAATTTTACTTGTAATTGAAGTTGAAAACGATCAAGATCGTTCGATCGTCGATCATTGCCAGCGGTCGCGTACTGAGCGCTACCGCCATCTATCGAGTTAGATTTCGTGAAATTGAGGAACGTTCATGGGAATAAGGCCTCTTAAAAAACGTCCACACTAGCCAAGCTGCCTCGCGCAGCAATTTCGTCGCGAGGCGGTGCGTCAGGTGTGAACATGTCTAATGGTGTTTTTTTTCTTTTTTTTTAAAGCACTTGAGGTATATAGACTGGACATTCGCCATCAAATATATTGGAGTAGCCAAGGTATTCAACAATATCTGAACATGCACTTTATCGCTTTGCCAGTAGAAGCTGCTCAGATATATCTGATGGTGACTGTACAACAGATTGTGGTTTCCAAACCAACAAGATATTTGTTTTTTGTGATTGTGCGTTTATCCTGAATGCAATCTTTGTAAATGCTAAGGCATATTTGACCCTAAAGTAGTCTGCTTAAAATGACGAATCTAAATAACCCTTTGAACACCCAACTATCGGACAGAAAAAAAAGTGCCATTGACGCCAGAACACGCGAGCGGACTCGATTATATTTTGGACGTGATATCACGCGCTGGCTTCCCTTGCCCGTGATTTGACGTCTTTGGCGGTTAAAGGGTTAATAATTTGATTTATTCTCTTCTTAGTTATAAACACTGACTTTTTTTGCAATATAACTTTGTGTGGTATTGGTTTTAAAATTTTCATTTTGTTTATTTTTAGAAGACATGAAGCAGGAAGGCATTCCAGAGGATGACGATGATGATGATGATGATGATGACGCCTTCATGAAGTTTGATGGTATGTATAATGTGTCTACTTTAACCCCTTTTACAGACCGCACAAATCCAGATGAATCTTTTCATAAATCCCAAATATCTGCAAATTAGTTACGTCTTAGTAATTCATTTAAAGAAGAGTTAATATTTGCGATAGTCCAACCTAATTTGAACCTTAAATCGAAAGGTTTAAATTCAATTGACACGGATGTGGTTGATAATTTATGAAATAAAGCATTTTGTATTGTATTGAAAAGGGTTAACGTCACGGTTTTATTTTTTATTTATTGTAATAGTATATTTAGTGCAATTTGAAGTTTGATATAGATAGGAATAAAAAATAGCAATACATTTTGCACTATGAATATTTCTTTTATTTTTATACCACGATCAAAGGGCGGGCACGCCATACAACAAAACTCGTTTCATCGCTTATGTGTGCACGGCACGTCTGTACAGTAAAAACTTCAATGTGTGCGTTCATCAACCTGACTGATCACTAGAGTAAGGACAGGTGGTGGCATTATTGAGACGAGAGCATTGGAGTCACCTAGGTTACATTTTATGATTGAATGACTAATTAATAAATTATTTTTCTGTTTAAAACATACATTCCTTATTCAGTTAGTGCAAATTATTGAATTCCCCCTCGTTTTCTCTGCCAAGCTAGACCTTTGGCTCATGTTTCCAATAAGTTTTTGGTCTGCCTAATAAAATTGAGTTAATAATAATATGAAAAATAATTCAATAATTCGATCCAAAAATATTGGCACGACTTGAATAAGAAATGTATGTTTTAGACAAAAAAATAATTTAATCATTAGTCATTCAATCATAAAATGTAACCTAGGTGACTCCAATGCTCTCGTCTCAATAATGCCACCACCTGTCCTTACTCTAGTGATCAGTCAGGTTGACGAACGCACGATCCATAAAAAACAGGCATGAAATGATGATTCTTTTGTTGGTAAATTAGCAAGCTTTGCTGTGCCTTGTTAGGTATATTTTTTTTCACCTCAGCAGCCCTACTTCCCTGCGAATACACAGTGACGAAAGTGCGACTTTCGTCACTCCCTGGAGTGACGAAAATGCGATTTTCGTCACTCCAGGGAGTGAGACAAAGTAGTTTTTTAATTTAGTAAAGGCCATGAACTGCCACTTCATATTTCGGGGTCTATTACAAATTCGAAATACATATTTTTAACCTTCAATATGTTCTCGCTACCGAGGTGAAAAGTTGTATGTGTCACATGAGAGCAAAGTTATTTTACATCTCGTGTTTTTGAGTCACTCGCTTCGCTCGTGGTTCAATTATAGAATCTTTCGCTTACTCGGGACTCAAAATCAACACTCGCAAGAAAAACCTATGTTCCTCTCTTGTTGCACAAATAACTATTATCAAATGACCCGTTCCTTCAGATGACGCTGACGCCGACGACTCCTTTGATGAACACGAAGAAATGGTGACCGTAGAAGTGCCAAAAGCTAAAGGCAAGGGGAAAGCCAAGCCGAAGCCGAAACCCAAGAAGGCGACACCGGTGAAGAAAACCAAGACCAAGGAAAAACCAATTAAGGTAAATATTTCTTATCACACGTCTGCTATTCTTATGTAGGTTAAGTTTAAATGTTTGTAGCGTGTACCCCTGAGGATCAATCTTTGTCCATTTTCAACCGACCTAAAGTTTTCGAAGGAGAAGGTTCTCAATTTGTCAGGATCTTTGTTTTTTGCTATTTTAATTTTAATTATGTTCACCGATTATTTCAAGACAGCTGGACTGTTTTAGAAGTATTTATTTGTTTAAAAGTGTATTCTTCACAGTTGGTCCCATTGTAACCAGGTCAGGATCTGATAATGGGATCCCGGAGAAATCGAGGGAACTCTTTAACTATTATAGGCGCACCTATAGTGATTTGAGTATTTTTTTACAGTAGCTCGGGCATTTGCTTTTGGAAAGGTGGATGCTAAGTGATTATTGGTCGGTTTTTTTTGTTTAAAATTATTGTTTGTTCAATCCTGTATTAGTTTTTTCCTGCAATTGCTATTATGTTGCCATGTCATCCCATCTTTCTGCCTTTCTGGGTTATTTTTACCACTAGGTAAAACCACTAGGGCCTCGCCGTTTGATTATTTGTAAAGTTATATTAATTGACTTGAGCAGAGCACAATATAAAGTAGACACGTTTTTAGGCTTCCGTTGTCAACTAGGAACCCTTATAGTTTCGCCATGTCCGTTCGTCCGCGCTCTAGCTCAGTGACCGTTAGTACTGGAGAACTGAAATTTGGTATGTGTATTAATTGTGTCGACAAAGTTGAAAACACGAAAACTTCACAGTTGGTCCCATTGTCACCAGGTCAGGATCTGAATATAGGATCCTGGAGGAAACGAGGCACAGTGTTTTATGGAAGCCAAAAAAGTGACATCCCCATTTTATTACAAATTACTATAGTTTAGAGCATTACGAATGCGAGACTAAAACTCCCATGTTTCTAATATGTGTAGTTTTTGAGACATACATTTTGTTTCTGACGCTCGGAAATTACGAAAAATAGAAATAATTTAAAAGATATTGCATGGACTGTTTGTTTCGCCAAGGTGTTCGACAAAACATTCAAAGACATACATTTAAGAGCAATCACTACCTTCCTAGATATATTTTTTACAAAGATATTAATTGTTTTATTAATTTTGGTTTTTATTTTTTTCCTTCCATGTCCCGCCGTAGTAGGTCGCAATATTGGTATGAGAGCTTCATTATTATGTCTTCTATCTATATATTCTATTTTTTACAAGACCTAATTCCGCGGAACATTGAACTAATCACCTAAACACTTTATATCCGGGTTACCCGGCCTCTAGGGTTGACACTTCGGTATTTTAAATTTTATACGCCGTTGTTTCCGGGATATCTATAATTCTTGGTTTTGATAATAGTTTTGAATACATATGCAAAGAACTAGCCAAAAAATATGTTAAAAATTTCGAATGGTGTCTTACGGCAGTGACTATACATAAACTTTTGGTCCATGGAGTTGCGATAATACGAAACTCGTCTGTTCCAATTGGAATGCTCTCCGAGCAATCATCAGAATCTCGTAATAAATATTGGCGTCACGATAGAGAACACCATACCCGCAAATCAGATCGAACGAAAACCATGTCTGATTTGTTTCATAGAGCGTTAGTCTCATCAGACCCAATAATTTCGGAACAACGGATGTCGCAACGACAAAAAATATTAAAAAACGTCTCCTACCATCTGCCGCAATAGCATTATTGAAAGCACCACAGGATGCTTTTATATCGCCATCGGATGAAAACATAACACCATCATCAGAGTTTTATGTCCAGACGACAGCTATTCGGAGGTGCAAGATGGGGAGAGATAGGGTTTGCAAGATCCGTCAGTTTTTCGGATCCGGATATTACGGATCCAAAAAATTGACGGATCCGGTTATCCGGATAATACGGATATTACGGATCCGAAAAATAAAATCTTAAATTCTGACGTTACGGTAAACGATTCCGTTAATTAAATGATGTTATGTTAATGAAATGAAAATCATTGGTTCAATGGGATTTATTACTTTTTCTAAAATCAATGTAGAAAAAATTATCAATGTCATCACAAATAATACAATTATATGATATGAACACTCGGTAAACTCTGGTCTTTATTAAATAATAACAATCAGTCTAACTTAACAAAATAATCTTAATAATTAACAATTTAGTGTCGTAGCTAAGCTGGTAAATGTAAGCTATAAAAAATAAAATCATTTACATTACATATAATCAACATCTTACAATATTAAAAAGAACAATTGTATATGCTAGTTTCTAAGTTAGAAAGTACTGTACTGATTAAATAAATAACACACGTCGTGTGTTATTTATTTAATCAGTACAGTACTTACCACAACATGATCCTGAACTAAACCATTAAATTAATAAACAAGTGCTAGAATATGGATATTGCATTGCATGGTTTGCTTACATTGTTCGCAATTTCAATTGACAGCGACTTTAGAAACACTTTTGCAGCCCTCTATTTTCACCTAGTGTGATTCCTATTATTTTACAAACAATACAATAAAGAAAAAATACGAATAGTACTTACTAAGTATCACATGTTAATTTTTGAACGGGAACAGGAGACGACAAAACCGATAAGGTCACACACGCACGACTGCTCGTTACTAGCACTTTCCAGGTAGACGACCCAAAGACGACTGACACTGAGTGATTAGCAAAGTAAAGGTTTCTTTTCTCTTAAAACTTTTAAGTTAAAAGTAATAACAATTGGAGCAATCCCTAGATTGAGATGTGTAATGTGCGGTAAGTGACATGTTTGAGTACTCATACTTCATAATACATATGTAGCAATAGCAATAGTAAGAGTTATTTATCAGAAAGTACGTGTTCAATTTATTTTATATGGGGTATATAAGGTATATTCACACAATGTAGACTGTAGAGTCATATATAGTAATCGAGAACAAAATATGAGCATAACGAGTTATGAATTAATCATTTTAGTAATAATAATTGAATGGATCCGTAATATCCGGATCCTGATACGTAGGACCCGGATCCGAAAGTGAGCGGGCATCCGGATATTTCGGGTATCCGGGTATCCGGATCGCAAACCCTAGGGAGAGAGCCTGGAAGTAGAATATTGTTGCCTGGAAGTTGATAATTTTGTAGTAATTCATGTTTTAGAAAAAAAATTTGCTAAATTGGCGATGCATAATAGATATTTTAGCCGTTTCTTCCAAAAATAAAACACATAATTGTACTATACGGCTTTAACCGGTTATTTTTCGACCAGAACCGATCGAATACCCGGCTTTGAAAATTTACCTGTTATTGCATTCCCAATACAGGATGTAACAAAAATACTGGTGATCCGTTTAAGGGCTTAATGGTATCGTATTATGACTAAAAAAAAATGTAGAATTTTTTTTACACGAACAAAAATGTTTTTTTTTTGTATGGGACACGTAGTCCCAGCCGGCCAACCCTCCATACAAAAGATTTTTTTTTCACGCGAAAAAATTTTTTTTAAAGTTTTTCATAATAAGAATACGATACCAATTATGCCCTTAAAAGAATCACTAGTATTTTAGGTACATTTTGTATACTGTGTTTATTTTATATCCAGGTAAATCCGGATACTGGTAGTGGCAGCCCTGACTGCAAATTTTAATCGACTGTAGATTAAATCTTCCAGGGAATTAGATCTTGTAAAAAATAGGGTAGATAGAAGACATAACAATGAAGCTGTCTTACAAATATCGCGATCTACTACGGTGGAATATGGAAAAAAAAAAAAAAAAAAAAAAACAAAAATCATTAAAATAATTAATATCATTGTAACAAATGTACCTAGAAAGGTTGTAATTACCTCTAAATGTACTTTTTTGAAAGGTTTATCCAACACTTTATTCAACAGGAAAGTTTGTTACTTAATTTGCAATACATAATTATTTTTCGTAATATCCGGGTGTCAGAATCAAGATTTTCAAAAATTTATTTCTCAAAAACTACACATATTAGAAACGCGGGAGTTTTAGTCTCGCATTCGTAATGCTCTAAACTACAGTAATTTGTAATAAAATGGGGATGTCACTTTTTTGGCTTTCATAAAACACTGTGGCGAGGGAATTCTTCAACTATTATAGGCACACCTACACCGTGGGCTGGTATAACCCGACAGATCTTAACCACGAATTTCTAAGACCAAAAGAAGGAAAAAATATTAAGTGACTTTTAATTTCGTCAATTTCGCCGGAAAAAATTTTTTTTTTCTTTTTTTTTCTATTTTTTGAATGTTTATTGCACATGAAAAGCAAATGTTATTAATAAAATTATCGCCTAAAACAAATTGGTACATTTTTTTTTGTAAAAATTTAGTTGTAAAGTTTTCCTTGTCACTTTGATATCTGTCAATAAGGACGTGTAAACTATGTCCAATAGTGGCAACATGTGATGAGTTATAATAAAAAGTGTTTTTTTTTTTAAATTGGTATTAACTCTGAAACTAGGCGTATTCCAGAAAAGTTTATAGGACATTTTAGTATCTAAATATGATCAGGAATAAACTGTTAAAATCTGTCTAGTTATATGGGCCCACGGTGTATAGTGATTCGAGTATTTTTTACAGTAGCTCGGGCATTTCCTTTTGGAAAGGTGGAGTATACGTGAAGTTGGTTCTTTTTGTTTACAGTTATTTTTTACAATTATTTAAATATGGAATTGGTCCTAAATATTGTGTTGTTTGCAGTTGGAGACGGAGGAGTTGACGGAGGCGGCGGTGAGCGGAGAGAAGAAGAAAGGTAGGTGCCACTTTTGCTTACAGCGCGGCAATGTCAGTATGGGGTTTGCGATGGCGGCCAAAAATATCAATATCACAATTTGGAATTCAAATATTTTAATCTAATCTATTTTGGACTTGCCAAGAAAGCTGCCAGAGATAGCGCGATCGGTAGATATGCGCGTTAGAGTAGTCGGTTTCGCTATCTTTTCGCGGGTAACATTTCAGTAAATACGATTTTTGTTAAATAATATTTTGTCATGTCACTGATTTAAAATTTCACGTTTTTTACACATATCTATTTATGATTTGTTGTCGTCGAAGGTAATTTTTAAAATATATACGCGGTAAAATCCAGTTACAACATATAGATATTTTGTCATGTGTCAAATGTTTTTTTTTGCCTTCAAATACAGTTGTGTATACAATCTTTGTCTACATTCATTTACTACCTACGTGCTAATTGTTGCCGAATTATCTGTATTAGTCCTTTGACAAAGTAAAGGCGTACCTAGTCGGTTACTAAGTTCTGTTACTAGAGTTTTCACTAAATAAATAGTAATAGGTAGTAACATTTTAATTGTTTATGAACATAATTTAAAAGCTTATTTAATAGTCAATAGATTATAATATATTGAATTGAAAATTATTGTCGCAGTTTTTCAGAATTCTTTATAACACTCGGGAAAAGGCGTGAAAAATATACGTCAAAATTACACTCCTTGTTCATGTTGATTTTAAATCCTATTTATTTTAAATCACGTTTAAGACGCATCAGTCTTGCACAATTCGGTAGCTATATTCTTTAGCTTCAATTTGGTATAAGTATAGTTCACGTGGGTCTATCTGATAAAATACTAGACTATACGTTGCAAGTCTGCTTGTTCCATAGCAGTCTAAATCTATGTATTTTGTGCAAAACTTAAAAATAGGCAATGTTTCAAATAGGAATATCTGTGTGATAAAATCGCAAGAAAATTTAATGGTGGTCACACAATTACCTCTTATATACAGGTTTCTTACAAACAAGCAATGGAACCTTCAAAACAAAGGTGCAATATTCATTTGATGCACTTTTGTAAAGAGTAATTTTCTTACATTTACCGCGTGTTTGCGTCTTCAGGCAATCCTGTGCTTTACAAAGAATTTCAATAAATTTCCCATCTGATTTGTATATTATTATACCATATTATGTTCATTAGAAATTAGGCTAATAAATAATTACTTAAAATTTTTATTTAAAACTTTATTTTAAATTTTATCAGTCAGAAATCTGGTAACAGAACTTAGTAACCAACTAGGTAGAACCAGGGAAGTTTCGCAATCACTGACAATCAGGAACACGCTGGAAATATAAGAAAATAAACTGTATAATCCCATACTGCCAATGCCGCGCGTAGTACAGATTTGAAATGTGGGTACCAACGCCGTCTCGCGCCACCACCAGCATATAAAGAAGTACAACGGACATTGCTAGAAGAATCAACTAGTGGTCCACAGAAGATTATCATGTCTAATGACGAACATATCTATAGCGCGTAAGCTCTTAAAAATAACATTCTGGTTTTAGAAACATATTCTTTGGATTTCGGCGGTGACATGGAGGTTCAATTACTCTGTCAATAAGTCACAAGAAACTTTTAAACTTACCATTTATAGACAAAAAAGAACCAACTTCACTAAGACTACATTTCTAAAAGCAAATGCCCGAGCTACTGTAAAAAATACCTAAATCGCTATAGGTGTGCCTATAATACTTGAAGAGTTCCCTCGATTTCTCCAGGATCCCATCATCAGATCCTGACCTGATGACAATTAGAAAAAGAATTTCCTAATTCGGTCCAGCCGTCTTCGAATAATCGGTGAACATACATAAAAAAAAGCAAAAACAAAGTTCCCGACGAATTGATAACCTCCAACTTCGAAATCTTGAAGTCGGTTGAAAAATGCTTAGGATTTGATTGATAATGTGACTTTATGCCACAATCAAAATAAAAGTGAATCCGAATTTAGAATTACTCCTGCGATCATTTATACAGAGAATGTCACACAGTCACTCTCCATGAATCAAATATTCTTTGTGTTTTTCTGTTACACGATTACGACCGATTTTCCTCGAAAGACCCGAAGCCCGAATGTTATTATTATTTATTCTTATAGCTCTCGCTCCACGAACTGTACTTGACGTTTAGCTATTCAAGTTGGTCTTTAAGTCATGCCCTGGAGTGGGGACATACGTAGGCTGTGGAACTTAGATTATTCGAGGCATTTTTTTTACACTAGTCACGGAACTTAGGGAGAAAATGGCTGACATAATAGTTGTCTTTAGTCTGGCCAACACAGAATAAATCGCTAAAGCGTAGAAGATGAGCTTGTCTAATGTTGGTTAATCTTTACCGGGTTCGATTCCCGTCTGGGTGAGATGTAATTTTAAAGTTAATTTTGTAAATTTCAAAATCGGCCTCGTAGCTCTTACGAACAATAATTTTCAGGCTGATTTTGCCGCATTGCTCCATTTTTCTTTAATACCTACAGAACGAATTATGAACGTTGTAGATGGCCTCGCAGTATAAGGTAATCTCAATTATTGTCCAAGTTCACAGATTTACTCATAGTTAAATAGCAAATTAACGAAAAAAAGGTTCGCAATATCGAGTAAATATCATCTAACTTCTCATAACGCTATTCATATTCTTATTTAATCGTATGGCGTATATACATAAACATTTCAAAAACTATAAAGAGATATTATCATAAGTCCACATTCAGGGTCCTGATCCACGAGATTATGTCAGGTGTTAAATTGAATAGATCTCCCGGGGGCCAGAGTATGAATACAGAGGGCATCGTTGTAGAATGTGCTCCATGGTCTGAGCCTCTTCGCCGCAGTCACACAGATCTGAGTCCCGCCAGCCCCACTTGTGACGGAAGTAGTTACAACGTCCGTGGTCAGTCCTCAAGCGATTGATGCACACCAGTTTGCGTGGCAGGTTAAAACCATTCATAAATGCTCATCAACTCAACACTAGTTTAGTTATTATTTATTTGTCTTAGTATATAAGGAAACAATATACATTTCAGCACGAAACACGGAGAACACCAAATTCAAATACAACAGTCGATAGGTATGGTGGCGCTACGCTTTATTTTATAGTACTTACACAATATTGTAATAAATACTGTTACTGAAATGAAAACTGAAAACTAAGAACTGCACTTCAAATCTGTACTACATTTATTTCACTTTGCTTGTTTGGTGTCATGTGTTTCTACCATGAGAAGGTACAATGTTTTTAGATTTTTACAAAAATGCGTCCCTAAATAGGCATGGGCAATCACGGTCATAAACATATACTCATTTTTTCATCTTATATAAGATTTGTGTAAGATGTTAATTTGTATATTTGTTTATGACTAACTGTGATAAAAGCCAGCCAATGTTTTCGAAGCATTATACCTTCTCGTGTTGTGTTCTGGCCGGCCAAAAGTTATTTTATATTCGCATTTTTACCAAGATATTCGGAATATATATGTACGTCAAAAATACATTGGTAAGCTTGTCATGTCATATACATTGACTTTCTTACGATAATAGGCATGAAAGTTTAACACGAATTTTATTTTAAACGACAGGTATTATTTTGTATGATACCTACTTTAGCCATGAATCTTAAAAAACTTGTCTACTTTTTTTAACAATAGGATTTTTTAAATCCATTTATAACCCTGAACATTTGACATGAACTTTTTACTGTGGTAATGAATAGGTATATTATTATTTACTTGGGATATCTTCTTTAGATAAGTTTTTCAACCTGAGACCTTATATCCGCATTCAATTCATGTTCGGTTTAACAATGGAAATATTTCCCCAAAACGGTAAAATAAACTTCGGTACATAAAAACGCATATGGAAGCACATTCTAAAAAACTACAATAAGCACACTAAATGGTGCTCTGCACTTGTTTTATGCAAGACCGCACGGACAGCAAGATATATTGGTCTTTCATGACCCTCCTTATATAAAAGATCGACTAAGACCTAACACTTAGGTCATCTACGCGTCGCCCCTTCTATAAATCTGCAACACTATGAAGTGATAATTCTAAGCAAAAGAGTGCAGAGAAACGAAGACGAGATAAAAGTATTTTTTTTCTGTCTTCAGGCGTCAAGGCGCCGCGCGCTCCAAAGTTCCGACTACACGATGACGATTACAGGAAGGAGGGCGACGCGTACCTCTGCACTCGCTGTGACAAAACCTACTACAAAATATTCTCACTACGCTTCCACGTCAAAACCAAACACTACAAGATCCCGCGATACGTGTGCCAGTACTGCAATAAAGAGTTCATGACTCTAGCGCCGCTAACAGTGCACAAACTAGACGAACATAACATCGATGACCGTTTCAAATGCAACGCTTGCAAAGGCACTTTCAACACGAAAATACAACTGCGTAAACATATCAACAATTTCCATATGCTAGGTGAGAAATACAAGTGCGAATTTTGTGAATACGAATCGTTTAGCTTCGAAGGTATGTACAAGCATAAATTCAAGCACAGGACTGTTAAAGATTACCATTGTAAGTTCTGTAGAAAATCTTTCTTAAGGAAAACTACTTTGGATCTCCATGAAAGAATACACACTGGCGACAGGAGAAAAGTGTGTTCGGTGTGTGGTCAAGCGTTCGTTCAAAAGGCCAGTTTGAATTATCATATGGCTAAATATCACCCGGAAGTGAACTTTTAGTGAACAGTGACTGTGATTTGTTAAGGAAAGGACTTTAAAGGTAAACGGTTTTGTTTTATTTAGTTTTATACTGTCAATGCAATATTTTTCACGGCACCTTTTAGTTGTTTTTGTTGTTGATGTTAATCAATTCATAACATTTTTAAACATGGTTGATCATTATAACTATTATTTGTAACGGGTATTTACCATGTATATTGGAGTTTTTGAGTACCCGATATTTCGGCACAGTCGCATGCGCCATCATCACGGAGTAACTGACGTTGCGGCGAGTTTTAGTTGTGGTCTACCCACACACCGTAGCGATCTACCCTCCTTCGAGTTCGCTTTTTCGTCCGTTGTCACTGCTACTACTACCGTCCGCGTTCTCACTTGTAACTCGATCACGATCGCGACACAACACTTACAGTATCAACTCGCGCGTTTTTCGGGTACTTAAAAACTCCAATATACATGGTAAATACCCCGTTACAAATAATAGTTATTATGTTAATGACCATGTGAGCTTAAAATTGTAAATTGTTGATCAGGTCATTTATTATATAAAAAAATTATGTTATTTAGGCCAAATTTTTATATATCAGTATATCACACAAAGAGAATATTATGTCTCACGAAATCAAGCATACTTTATTTTTACTATTGGTAATAACAAAGTGACGTCACTTTATACTAATATCACAGTAGCACTATATGACGTTTTATAAGTATGTACAGTCGCCATCTGATATATCGGAGCGGCCAAGGTGGTCACAAATATCTGAACAACGCCTCTATTATCAAGGCGATAAAGTGCATCTCAGTGCACAGACTCGAAAAGAGTGTTTTTATTACAAAAACGAGCCGTACGAACATTAGCTGGTGTACACCTAAGGTACCCATGTCGAGAGTTATTCAAAAAATACAAAATACTGACATATTACTCACTGTATATTTATGAGATTATAATGTTCACGCGTCGAAATATAAATTCATTTAAGCGTTTAAATATGCCCGGCAGAATAACCCGCCAGACTGGGCGACTACAGCCCGTCCAGCGTCGACTTGCATTACTCGACAAGTGCCCGCGTGTAATAGGCCCGGAATTTTATGAAAGTCTACCCGCAACTCTCAGAAATGAAACTTCGATAATAAATTTGAACACCGACTAAAGGAACTTTATTGTCTAGGAATTTATATTCTGTGGAAGAATTCACAGCAGAATTTAAAAGAACTGCAAAAGTACTTTCACGTAATTTTTGTTTATATTGTTATTTTTAATTGATTGACTTTGTTTTAGGTTTTGACATTTTTCTTTTATTTTTGACATTCTGTTGACATTCTTTATATTTATCCACTGATATATATTTTTTTCAGTACATTCTTCTGATTGATTATTTTTTTATTGTATTGTAAAGTGACGATCTTTTAGTGAATCGATTTTATTTTATGATGTAAAATACTGTGTGGTTTTCTACAAGAAATAAATGAATCTATCTATCTATCTGTTCAGATATTTTTGAGTACCTTGGCCGCTCCGATATATTGATGGTGATTGTACGTAACTGATGTTACGATCCGCCGGTAAAGTAGCCTTATCTATCTCAGTTTCATACACTCTGTTGTATATAGGAATGGTTAATATTGTGATATAGGCACCGTTCGGCAAATTATAGATTTATGAAGACTCGGTAGCGGCAGCTTGGTCTTTATGAATAATCTCTAATGTGATGAGTTGGATGATCTATCAATCTTTTAGCAGCCAAGGGCGACATAGTACCTAATAAAATTAACGCGGGCCGTACTTTGTTAATAATTTGTGACTTTATCATATCAGACAAAAGGTACCACATTCTCGGTAGTCAACGACGACTTCTAATAGGACGCTCACGGCCCCAAGCGAGCGGTTCGCGGCCCGCCTGTTGCCTGCCGACCCCTGAGTTAGATGATCTATATCAGAGCCTCCAACATTTTGTTCCAAGCACACTGAAGCTTATTTAAATTTGAGCGGGCGTGACTTTTATGACTACAGTGTCGCGTGGTAACAATATCGATGACGAAACATGAAAATTGTTTTAGAAATGAATATTGAATTTTCCATTATTAATTTGGTTTCTTATCAATGCAATCACTTGTGCAATATACATTATTATGACTAAAATATGATTGATGATGCTTTATAAATACATTGAATATTGTATTATTTTATTATAAAAAATGTGGACCGAAATTTATTAAACTCTCAAAAGCATATTTAAAATATAGCTAACCAAATGCAATTTTATCTTGTCTTAAAATAAAATGCAATGAAATTACAGGTATTGGGCGTAAATAAATTATTATTTAAATTATGTTATAATCGGCCAACAAAAATATTTAGCTTTAAGTTATAGCACTGACACAGTTAACTGTGACTATTTCGCACTCAACTAGTAGTTTATGTAACTGTTAAGTAATAAGGGTCCTTAAAACATGAGTGTGGTTTTATGAAACGAGCCGCAGGCGAGTTTCATAATAAGATCACACGAGTGTTTTAAGGCCTAATTACGTACAGTCGCATACACTGCTTTATCTACACTCATATTATTTATCCAAAATGCCGTATTCGGAAACCATAGAATGGCCGCCATTGCACCGCCATGACCAACTCGATTGTGTCGGGGAGGCGCGTGTCGGGCTGTCGGCGGATGCGCGGGAGGGTGCAGGTGTACATTATGTTATCAAAACTCATAGCACATCAATATTTGAGCATGAAAAGTTAAAATTACGTTACTGCCACAGATAAAAAGCTTATCATAGTAAAATCGGTCGTGGTAATGCTAGCCATTGCCTACCGTTTTCGAACACGTTTTAGAGAACTTACAATATGAGTGTAGATAAAAAATATTTTTGAATATATCTAAGTGCTGGTACTATTACAGTCCTTTATATATTTCTTTTTTAGTATGTGTTACTTAATAATTACTCTGTCCAACATTTCTAATGAATGGCTATGTTGAAATACATCCTGGCTAGAATTACTGAGCATAGCTATTTTTGTTTACAATTTTGATGTTAACTATAATTTCCCTGTCATAACAATAACAATGTACGATGACGTAAAATGTTATATTTTATTTATAGATCAGTTATTGGAGCACGTTGCTTTACAAAAGCTGGTGTAGAAAATGTTTAAATGGGTATTGGTAGGGTACAGGATGGTTATTAAAAATGTAGATTTGAGACTATGGATGGTATAGGAAGGATGGAACTCTCTTATACTCGTAGGAAAACGGTCGGAAAAGTGTCCAGCGGTAAGCACTAAACAATAGTTCCAAATATCTCCGGGTGGCGCTAGGTATAGTTCAGCACTTAAATGGATTACCGATATTTAATACTTATATGACTTTCTAAATAAAATTAATATTCAGAGTGTTTTTCATCTCCTCAAATAATTATTTTGGATTTAATTTTTTTTAATTTCAAAATTAATTTAATCAAATTTAATATCATTGTGGCGCCATCAGTTTATCGCCTTTTGACGGACACTTTTGTAACATGGAGATTTATATGCTTCTTGTACCATCCATATTTGAGACCTTGAGGGGACGGAGCGTTGGCCGCCATCTTGATTTGAAGGTGCCAACGGTCGGTTGTTTAACCTTGACGCCTAAACGGCTTAAATTTATGTACTACTAACTTCAACAACACATGCCTATTCAGTTTGAATGAATTGGTAAAATAACTTCAAATTAAATAAAAGCTAACAAGATGGAAACGCTGGTCTAAAATTTCGAGTTTTACATGAAAATCGCATTGGTGCTCAATACTTCTGGCCAAGGCTGTATAATTATATCCTCAGGTTTCGTCTTGTTGTTTATAGTGTATTAAATATGAGTTTTTAAATAATGTAAACAAAAACATAGGGTTCGGGTTGTTGGCCTACAACGTAATTTATAGTGTCCGGCGGAAACATGTTTTTTTGCCGAAACAGAAGGTTCGGCTCTGGGTCCAGTTTCGGCCAAAACCTTTGCTAGACATGTAAAATAGTACATATTTATTTCAGTTACATGTCAGCCGTTGTACAGTCACCATCACATACAGGGTGAAATTTAAGACGTGAATCGTAATATGTTTTTCTAACTCCATAATCAACAATCATTTTAATCCCCTAACTCTTACTAAAATCAGACAAGATTTTTTCATTTATTTATTTATTTTTAGTCATTAATTTTTCTTTTAGCAGTGGATTTAGGATATTACAACGGCTTATTAAGATATTTAAATTAGTAAATTGAATTGCCTCTTTGAATCGGAACTGTCATTCACGAGCTAGAGCGAGCACGAACGAGCATGCAAATTGCCATTCACACCGGCTAGTCGGTTATCGATCCGTCAGAGTTGGAAGCCGGAAAAAAATGAGGAGGGGGGAGATGGAAAACAAAGTCAAACGTGGGACAGTTCGAGTTGCACAGTGTGGTTCCACAACACGTAGGGAGCTTAAATACCGCGAGCCATCCGTTTGCCTCTCGAACACTGTAACTACGCGCCATTGCTTTGTTATTTATATTTTTTTATTTTTGCATGCTACACGAAGTACATCACTTGAAGTTTTAATGTAAAGCATAATTAAATACGTAATAAATTGTACATAGATATATAAGACTGTTAATTTTATTCTGTAGACATATGGTTATTATTATACATACATAGTATGACATGTTTCTTTTTTTTATATAACCCCATCTTCATTGCCCGTAACCTTTGACTCATAAGAGAAAACATTAACCATTTCCTCAAAACATAAGCATAACATGTACTTTATTTATAAAGCAACAGCACGATACACGATGATAATATTCATAAACGAAATTTTAGCTAGGTATGCTAAAACATTCGAAATATTTGAAGGTATGACTGATCACAACGTAATTTGCGTTTTGATACGTGGCATAAGTCAGTTTCATAGTGCTGATCCTTTTTCTGACTATTAGACCAAAAGAGTAATAAAACAAACCAGATGTATCCACCACACTTATAAACTAACTAAAGACGTACACGACCTTTTTCGTGATTTTGGAAGATGTGTTCCCCTGTGAAGTGAAGCAGCCCATGACGCCCCGTTTCTTTTCTAGGGAGGCAACCGCGAGCCAAATATTACACAATAACCCCGGACGACAAGTACGCATGCAAGCATTGCGAGAAATCATTCCTCTCTCAACCGCTCATCTCACAACACTACCGCTTCGTCCACCTCAAAAAACGCCCAAGAGAACGAAAATGTCAACACTGTGACGCAAAAGTCCCAGTTCATCTGAAAGCGTTCCACTTAGAGGAAGCCCACGGAATACCAGCACCTACTTGCGGAGTTTGTAATAAGAAATTCCGATTCCCGTGTTCGGTTTTGGAGCATCAGAAAAAAGTTCATATGGGGGAGAAAACTGTTGCTTGCAAAATGTGCTCGAAAAGCTTCTTTAACAAATTAAGCTTAAGACTACATATGGCGACGCATTCTAGCGTAAAGAATTATAAATGCGAACAGTGTAACAGAGAGTTTCGGTGGGAGAACAATTTGAGGGACCACGTGAGGATTCACACCGGTGATAAGAGGTACACTTGTCCGGTTTGTGACAAGGCGTTTGTGCAGAAGTCTACGCTGAAACAGCATGCGTTGAGGAATCATAGAGGAGTCGATGTTGGATTTCAGACATGAAAGCGTTATCCTTAAAAGTATGGATCTAAAATATAAATTCTCATTGTCACGTAATGTTAAAAACTCTTATAACCAACATTGGGTGGCTCGCGAAGATTAACGATGTTGTTTTTTATTTAAGGCCGTTTTGCAAACCGCCAGGTTACAAGGAAGAACATACAGCGTTGTGCTAAAAGTACTGTTTAAGTTTGCTAGGCTTGGTGGAAGATGGAGGAGAAAACTGTTGTGTCAGGGTGTTAAGCATTAAGCATTTGTGATGCTCAAAATTAAGACATTGACGAGTATCTAAAACAACCAAATAACGAATTATGAAGTAAATTGATTAATAAATCAAATAGTTACATTATTTATGACTTTTATTTAATTTCTCGCTAGTAAGCTAAAGAACACGAAATAACAATTAGTAAAGCGGTAATTAGGCGATCTACAAAAATATAGTTAACGAACTGAGAGCCTAAGGAACCGATGACATTTCACATATCATTCTTTTCTAGGGATCAACACCAATTTTACCCTCACTTTGGAAGACGACGGTTCGGAAACGTATACTTGTGACGTATGCGGAAGTGGCTTCAAGAAACGTAATCACTTCAGCCAGCACTACCGGCATGTCCACCTCAAAATGCGACCCAAGCTTCGCTCCTGCTATCTCTGCCACCTCAAAGTACCCGCTCACCTACGCGCATTTCACCTAGAGAGTGTCCACGGCTGGCCCGCTCCCTCCTGCGGCGCTTGCGGCAAAAAGTTTGCATACCCCTTCCAAGTTCTGCGCCACCAAAAACACTACCACATGGGCGAAAAATCCCACACCTGCGAGAAATGCAGTATGAAATTCACTTCCAAATACAAATTGGAGCAGCACGCTATCAAACATACGGAGCTACGTAAATATAAGTGCTCGTTGTGTGGAAAATCGTTTAGATGGAAGAACAACTTAAAGACGCATGTCATGATCCATCTGGATGATAGGACTCATGTGTGTCCAACGTGTGGTGAGGCGTTTGTTCAGATGAGCAGCCTGAAGTATCACCTGTCGAAACGACATCTTGATACTTAGTTAGCTTGGAAGGATGCCTAAGAATTTTGATACTAAGGACTAGATATCATTACAAAAAAATTGTAGTTGATTTTTATAACACAGCTAGAATTGCTAATATATTTTTGCTTTTTTTGGCATTGTGTAACAGGACTAACATGAGATGACATCCCTAAGAAATTATTTGTCCCAAAAGTTGTAGTGATCACTGCAATACTACTCTTTGATTCTGTCATAGCTGTCAGCCGCCAAACATGGCTCACAAAATTTGTTCTAGATGTCACATCTAGTAGAATACATAATAAATGAATGTTTTTTTTGTGTACTATGCACTATGCATAGCCCGATTTTATCTACAAGCAAGTAGTTGAAACTTCCAACCCCCTATTTCATCCCCTTAGGGGTTGAATTTCTTTAAAAAAAATATTTTCCAAATTGCGAGTGCAATTGTCACTAGTTACACAAACTAATTTTTCATAGAAATTCGAAAAGCAATCATAACGCCGGCTACACATCTAGCGTATTTACTTAAATATTCCTGTTGCGTTTCTTTTTTATTTCATAATAAAGAATAATAGGTAATAGTCACGGTCACGACACGCATGTTTGGACAAATAAGACCAATGTGTTCCCACCATAAAATAGACAGCATGTTTACAAACCTGTATGCGGAATACACAAATGTTGAGACAGATCCGCGTCAGCTTCAAACTAACTGACATAAAGCACAGGAGCAGCTGTGAGACTGCTGGCTTGTACTCTTTTTCGAGGCGAAGGCCCATGTTGGATCGCTGAGCCACAATAGTTAGTAATTCTTCATAGTTATTGTAATATTTAAAACCCTTGTAGTTTTCACGGCGTTAAACGTCAGTTGCATAAGAATTGTTTACGATTTATATTTATACACATATTTTTTTTACAAATTGCAAACTAAATCCCCCTACTTATAAAGTATTTTCGTGTACATGTTTTAAATTAGTGATGTATATTTTATGTATGAAGAGTAAATCAATAGCTAATAGACTAAGAGCAACGAAACGAAACCCCTCTAGTTTGCTATACTATACTTATCACTAGATCTGGGCATCCGGCAGCTCATTATCGAACGATGAAGATCTTTTATAGGGCTCTCCATCTAGAACCGAATTGATGATTTTAATTTGTTGCTATAACTCGTTTGAACTAGTTTCTTATACATATTTAGTGTTCGGTACTGTATTGTTAATATATTGATTGTGATAGTGTGCCAACATTGATTTCTAATATTATTCGCCGTAGCTTTATTTCATTAAAATATTTGATTTCCTATACAGTCAAGTTTTATTTAAACTGTTCCTCTTTCTGTAGCCCTTATTTGATGTAGCAAACTCACGTCAAAAACAATATACAATTGTATACTCATTGTCCTGCCGGAAACGAGCGATGACGCCACGTGCGACACAAACAAGTAACTATTGACAAGGAAGATGAGGAAGAGGCCTCTTTATTAAATTAAATTAAATTTAGTATCTTCATTTCAGATAATTCAATCCATAGTAGTGTTAGTACAGTCAGTAGCTGAACGGATGAGGTATCCAAAATGATCTTCACGCGCTCTTATTCTTTTAACAATAAAGCCGTGTCAAGCTCATTTTGAACACCTCACCCGCGTAGCTACTTCAGTTGCTGACTGTACATAATTAGAACAAAAAACCAATTGATTAAAAACAAACATAAATAGACTAAAATTGATAAGAAAATTTTGTAACCCATGCAAAATTTTCGATTACGGATATCTAAATTTTTTGCTATATCTAGGTAAGTAGGTAGGTTAGGTATATTTATTTATTTATTGATTTAAACTTTATTGATTTAAACTTTATTGCACAGTATAAAATATACAGTTACAAAAGGCGGACTTAATGCCGTAAGGCATTCTCTACCAGTCAACCTTTAGGCCAAACAGAGAAGCATCATTGGTGCAGGGTATGTAAAGAACACAGAACTAATAACTAAAAATAACTAGAACGTTATCTAATATAAATAAGCATTTAAATAAATATATATGAATAAGATATAAAATGTACAAAGATAGTATAACATATACCAAATCGGGTTAAGCCAGATAGATATGAAACTATAAATAAAATAAAAAAATAGGAATCCGTATATGGCTCGGTTTTAAGTTTCGCTTCGCCCGCTAGGCACGCGCTCCTATGAGGTCGCAATTTTTACCTAACCTCGCCGTACGTATGACCTAAACTTGGCCTACTTGGTAATGTATAATAAGAACAGCGATAAAAAAAAACTCTTCACTCTTGCAAAACTAACCATTATACATTTTTTATAAGAAGATTATTGTATAACTTACACATTTTCACTTTGTAGCATTCTATTGCAAAAATTTAATAATACTAGGCATCTTTAAGTGATTGATCTTTAGGCAAACGTGTATGGGCAAAACCAGTTACTAATCCTGTAACGCTTCGCATCGGTAACATGATATCTCTAATGCTTCGAAGCTCAACAAAAAGTTCGCACTGACTTAGTTTAAAAATTCTTTTTTAGGCGAAGAAACGGATCACGCGGAATCGGATGAGAAAGCGGTATGCGAAATAACGGAAAACGAAGACGGAGACGAAATATTCACTTGCCTCGATTGCGGACGGCCGTTCAACGCCAAGCAACACTTCACCCAGCACTACAAACATACGCATATGAAGCTCAGACATAAGACTTTCCCTTGTAAAATCTGTGGTACTCAGCTACTACCTCATAAGAGATATGCCCATCTGGAAGCCGTTCACGGTCTTCCTGCGCCTACATGTAACATCTGTGGACGAAAATTTACCGCACATTTCTTATTGTTGCGTCATCAAAGACAAACTCACATGGGCGAAAAGAACTACCTGTGCACGATTTGTAACAAAACATTTTACAGTGAAGCTAATTTAAAGAAGCATCAAATAACCCACTCTGATAAGAGTTTATCGTGCAAGATTTGTAATAAAAAATTTAGATGGAAGAAGAATTTGGCGACGCATATGGATATACATTTCGATGTGAGGAGATACGTGTGTGAGGATTGTGGCGATGCCTTCGTTCAGGCCAGTAGTCTGAAGTATCATATCAGCAAGAAACATCCTGAGAAGGTGTAAACGTATAAGAGAAAAGGCAGATTCCACATTATACGTAATACAATACAATACAAATATTCTTTATTGCACACCTCAATAAAATAGAACAGTACAGTACACAGATTAAAAGTAGAGGTATTCAACAGGCGGTCTTATCGCTAGAGAGCGATCTCTTCCAGACAACCCAGAGAACTACGTTATTTTAATAAATGACTTCCACATTTTGTGTTTACACCATAAAATATAGCTTTGTTATTGGGCCTTTTTTCGACTTCCTATTAAAAATAAACAATATCGAACAGTTTCAAGTGAACATAAATTTACTTACCTAAATATTTCCGAAGGACGCTAAGGTAAAATATTGTTAAATAAAAACTAACCTGTAGTCTGGCAAACCCAATTTGTCAGTAGCTGTCAAATAAAATTTTGGAGTGATAGTATTAACGTAAGGAAAATACAGTATGATTCTCTTTGCCTTCAAACAATAAAACGCATACTATTTTACACAACGTATACTATTGTACATGAAAATAAAACCAATCGATCATGGCGAAGTAACGGCTGTGCCTTTCCATCGACCCCATCGTGTTTGTCCTGATGACTCGCAAAACCCTGACAATATCTTTCTCTTCTAGGTCCTACTGGTAAACGCGGAGAGGCACGTATAATTAAAGAATATACTCCGTTCGTCAAAATTGTGATCAATCAGGAGGGCCGGAGAAAATACGCCTGCATACTGTGCACCAAACAATACCACGCGCGAAGTCGCTGGACCGCACACTACAAGACCGTGCACTTGCAAATGAAGTACGAGGCCAAGAAAACTCGTCCGTGCGTCCTATGTAAAGAACAACTGGTGCCCAGGCTCAGATGGAGGCATATGGAGGAACGCCACGGATGGCTCGCCCCGACGTGTCCCGATTGCGGCAGGAAATTCTCTTATCCCTTCCAAGTGGCCGCACATCAGAAAGAGGCCCACAAAAGTCTGGAGAACCTTACATGCGTAGGCGAGGAGTGTGACGCAAAATTTTCTAGCATTCCGAAGTTAAAGGACCAAGAAGATAAGCATTTAGAAGAAAGGAACTACAAGTGTGACAAATGCCCGAAAGCATTCAAAACTATAACTTATTTGAAACAACATTTGGTCCGACATTCGGATGTCAAAACGCATATCTGTGACGAGTGTGGAGCAGCCTTCGTTAACTATAAGTATTTAAAGGCGCACACCGTTAAGCATATGACTGAAAAGAATTTCATATGCGAATTTTGCTCCAAAGGCTTCAAAGATCGGAGACAGTTGAATATTCACGTGAAAATTCACACTGGAGATAAAAAACACAAATGCCCTGTATGTGAAAAGGCGTTTGTGCAGTCAAACAACTTGAAGTCTCATATCAGGACCAATCATCCAGAAAAAGAGGTCCACAATAGTCTGGAGAACCTGACATGCATATGCGAGCGATGTGGCGCCAAATTTTCTAACATGTCGAGGTTGAAGGCCCATGAAGTTATGCATTTAGAAGAAAGAAACTACAAGTGTGACAAATGCCCGAAAACATTCAAAACTATAACTTATTTGAAACAACATTTGGTGCGACATTCGGATGTCAAAGGGCATATCTGTGACGAGTGTGGAGCAGCCTTCGTTAACTCTAAGTATTTAAAGGCGCACACCGTTAAGCATATGACTGTCAAGAATTTCAAATGCGAATTTTGCTCCAAAGGCTTCAAAAATCGGAGACAGTTGAATATGCACGTGAAAATTCACACTGGAGATAAAAAACACAAGTGCCCTGTATGTGAAAAGGCGTTTGTGCAGTCAAACAACTTGAAGTCTCATATTAGGACGAATCATCCAGAAAAAGAGGTCCACAATAGTCTGGAGAACCTATCATGCATATGCGAGCGATGTGGCGCCAAATTTTCGAACACGTCGAGGTTGAAGGCCCATGAAGTTATGCATTTAGAAGAAAGGAACTACAAGTGTGACAAATGCCCGAAAGCATTCAAAACAATAACTTATTTGAAACAACATTTGGCGCGACATTCGGATGTCAAAACGCATATCTGTGACGAGTGTGGAGCAGCCTTCGTTAACTATAAGTATTTAAAGGCGCACACCATTAAGCATATGACTGAAAAGAATTTCAAATGCGAATTTTGCTCCAAAGGCTTCAAAGATAGGAGACAGTTGAATATTCACATGAAAAATCATACTGGAGATAAAAAATACAAGTGCTCTGAATGTGAAAAGGCGTATGTGCAGTCAAACCACTTGAAGTATCATATTAGGATCAATCATCCAGAAAAAATGGCTAAAACTGAAAACCAACATATATTAGGGCCTTAGAATGATTTGATGGATACCTGACAATTTTAACTTCTTCATCTATTTAGAGTAGGCCTAATAATTTGGGTATGCAAACCAATAGTTATTTGTTATACAAGGGTGCAAAGTTGTATTTTAACCGCGAGTGTGGAATTGAAGCACGAGCTAGCGAATGGATTCTAGGGTTGAACTGCGAGGTAGCGAATGGATTCTATGGTTGAACCGCGAGCGAAGTGAGTGGTTCGAAAATAGAATCCTGAGCGAAGCGAGTAGTTCAAAAATAGAATTCTGAGCGTAGCAAGTGTTGCAACACACGAGACGTAGAAATAACTTTGCAGCCGTGTGTAACACAAATCTTTTCACCTCACTAAAGCGAGGAAAATATAGTCTGGCCTGCCAACGAACGCAGTAGCAATGTAAATCAAACAAAAATATAGCAACACTAAGTGAATCGAACAGCAGCATTGCTCCATAGAAAAGCAGCAATGTACATCAAACAAAACTTAGTATTTTTTGGACGCCTGTCGCTCGCTTTTGTAAGTCATTTCGAATATTGTAATTCTGCATTGAATAATAAAATAATTGATAACTCTGATATATTTATGACTTTACAATGAAAAAGAAGGTGCGAAGAAATTAAAATAACAACATAAAAATTACAAAAGATTATGCGGTCAAAATACAATAGTTGACATCCAGGAAGGAATGAAACATTGATACTTACAATGATTGCTAAAATCATAAGGCCAGTCGAGGGAAACGAGTAACTAATATAATATCTACCAGAAAATACAACTTTTCAGTTTTGAATGGAACAGGATTAGCTTCATTATCTGTATGAATAAGAGAGTCATGTTAATTTACATATATTATATCACTCAGTATAATCCTACTTATTTATTATGATTTCCTTTTATCATTTCGTTTGACGACTATTTTAGGTAGGCACTTATTTAATCTAATGTACGAATTGTATCATTGATTAATCAATAAACGCACGTGAGGTTTTGGTGTTTATTTATTTTATACATAGCTTAGGTACATAAAGGAAAACATTTCAAAGTCTTGATAAAAGTCTGTTGTAGGTAGCGGGATGCTTGGTGCTTAAATGTGCTTAAACCTGTTAAATTTTACTGTTTTCTTGCTTATGCAGCACTTACTCCTATGCAACAAACGATCTTGGACTTCATAGCACTAGTTTTCGCTTCAATTATTCGATTTTACACTGAAAGAAAGAACTTGAATTGATAATTCGATACAAAACTCTACATAACCTCAAAGTCACATATCACGAAAAATGTATTACGCCTGTCGTAAGTACCTACATAAATATCTCAGCTGGTCTTTGCGTTGATTTAATACATTTATTGAAAGGTGATGGCAGATATTACATTAATAAATAATAAAAAACGCAATCTGAAACTTAAAAATATAAGTAAACAAAACTAACTTTTTAAAATTAAAAAGATTTTTAAAATTAAAATTTTCGAATTTATTCTGAGACAGGTAGTTCATCAATTAAAATGGATCGATCAAAATAATATTTCTTGAAAGATTTAAAGCGTTTTATAGTAAAATCATGAAACAAAATTGTTTACACTAAATGTTTTTAATTGAATACAATTAAATATAAAATATTTTTTGCGTCCACAGCATGATTTGATCAGACAATTTAATCAGATGGGCGAAGATTGTCCTGTCCGGAGTGGCCTTTACATGTTATTATGTTTAAAAAAGTGACTAATATCACGTTCGAATTTCAAATATTCTTTGCACTCTTGTGAATAAAATGCAGTTTTGCTATCTGTTTTTAAAGAATAAATAAGATCTTTCCGAGCCAGTGAGGTGAAAAATCTTTAGTTGGTGTTGTAACTTTGGGTGTTTCATTTTGTTCATAATATGTTCTATGTGTTTTGTTGTTTCATTAAAATAAATTTCAATCCTTTTAAACCGTATATTTCTTCTAAGTATACTTATACAGACTGCTTGCGATCCTAAAAAAACGGCATTTCCGTGATCATATTAAGAGAATACTATGTCATACAAAACTCATGTTATCTAAAACACTGAGTAAAATTACATTTAAAAATCCTACTTAGTCGACTTCTTCCTTTCCTTGAATGTCAATTACTTTTGACTTCATACTTGCTAAGATATTTTAGGATAACATTGCACTAATTTGCAATACCTTGGTAAGTGAAAGTCAAGCCGTAACTCCTTATTGTTCCTTTAACAACTTTTACATATATTTTTAGACTTCATTATAGTACTGCTGTAACCGGCATCATCTGCTCTTCGCCCGATGTGAACTATCATCGACATACCTTCATGATGGAAAATATTATTTGTGAAATTTAAATCAAATTTGAAACGTCTGTTATAAATGCCTACTAGTTATCAAGAGGCGGAGTCAGTTAAGGCTCATTATTCCCTAAAAGGTCGAAAAACTCTATTAATGAAAAAAGCCGCATAAAATGCTATTTATAAGATAGTTTGAAGTATTAGTAATACAAAAAAATAATTTTGAACCATGTTTATTATTACTAAGTACCCAAAAATACGATTCTTACAGAAAGTGTCCTGTGAAGTGTGATTTAATGTCATTTTTAAAAATTCATAGTAATTTGAAATTTACTGCTATAGTAATGTTTTTTTTATCGTGATAGAAATATAGTTTAACTTTGCTATGGTAATATTTTTAGGGCAAAATATTCATAGGGTTTTCGTGGAAAAAATGAAATGTAACCGTGTTTTCATCAAAAAACTGGCATATAATCAGAAGGTATTTTGTCGATTATCCAAGATGAATCTTCGATTTTTATTTCCATGGCCGTCTCATACATGATACAGTTAATTGAATTTAATTCAAATTGAATAAGAATTTTTACCCTTTTTTGCGTAATCTGAAAATGAACGGTACACCTAACTGGAAAATCCGGAAAGGCCTTCCAAGACAACCAATTTTTTTCATATTTCACTCGTTAAAATTTAATATTTGCTCCGATGGCCGTCTAGATAAAGAAATGAACTATTATGTGAATCAATAGTTGATTTAAAAAAACTTAGTATTTTCGCCATAGCCTTCGAAGAAAATGAAGCATTTCGTGAAGTTCGCGCGTTTTGGGAATAAGGCCTCTTAAGTACTTAAGTTATTAACTAGTCAGTATGATATCGCTGTAACCTTCTGATTGTGCACAAGTCATGTGATAACATTATTCAGAAAAACGCGCATCTTATTCTATTATAGGTCTACCTTCAAATAAAAAACCAGACGTCTCACGATTCTGCGAAATAGTAGAACAAACGAAAAGTGGAATGAAATACATTTGCACTCTTTGTGACCAAAAATTCTAAATATTTGATCACTGGCTGCACCACTACTATAAGGTGCACCTCAAGAAGAAGAGGCATCTATGCTTCATCTGCCACCAGGTGTATGCGCCTTGGCAAAGAATGAAACATATGGAAGAATATCACGGTTGGGAGCCCCCAACATGTAATGCTTGCGGGAAAACTTTCTCCTATCCACATCAAGTTGTTGACCATCAAATAATACAACACCTTTCGACGCACTTAGAAGTGCTGGATTACAAATGTGAATACTGCTCAAAGGGATTCAAAACGGCTAAATATCTGAGGCTGCATCTGAAAATACATTTGGATGACAAGAAATACGTGTGCTCGGTTTGTGATAAGCCGTATGTTCAGTTGAGCAATTTGAAGTGGCATATAGGAAAGCATCATCCGGGTGTAGTTGATGAATCTATACTAAAAGTAGTAACTAAGTAACAGTAGTTATCAGTTAGGACCTTAAGTTAAGAAGCGATTCTATTTGTACTAATAATATTTGTTATTATACAAATAACACAAGTATCGTATAAAATTCTGTTTACTAGAATCAAACCATGAACCTTATGCTTCACTTTGCATACATTAAGCATCCATGCAGCGCACTGGGCTATGATTGTTGTCGGATATATGTGCAGAATTTGCAATGGAATTGAGATAGAAACGTGTCTTTATCTCATTGACAACTTTGACAAGTGTTGCTATTGGTTCGTTTGTCTACACACTTATGGGTGATCGCATAGATGTATGAATGTAGCAGATGCGAAGTATGTTCATGCACTTTTTTATTTTTTGTTTTGAACAGCTGTAACGTGACTGCTGCGAACTAGTGCCGCACGCACACTCCAAAAATCATACCGAAACAAACGGTATGACGTCATATGAATCCTCTTTGGTTTCAGGCGTCCATAGACTACGGTAACTGCTTACCATCAGGCGGGTCGTCCGTACGCTTGTTTGCGACCGTCGTAGTATTAAAAAAAATCGTTTTAAAATAGTACCTGTATTTTTCCGATATGCAGTCCCTGCTATGAATATACAATTTGATGTGAGGATATTCGTGTGCCTGGATTGTGGAGATGCCTTCGTTCAGGCCAGTAGTATGGAGAATCATATCAGCAATTAGCATCCTGAGAAGGTGTAAACGTGTCATACAAGAGGAAGACACGTAATATTGTCACTCCTCGTCGTAAAGCAGACTTCTTGACGTTCAGAACTACGTAAAATTTTAGATATGTATAATGATTTAAGATGTGTGAATTTACGTATTTTTTTCCGAAATACCTAATTATTATTTAATGAAAACTAACCACTAGTCGGGCAAGCCCAATTTGACAATAGCAGTAAAGTAAATAAACTACTCATCCCTTATTTTGGAGTTATAGTATAGGTACTAGCGTAGGAAAATATGGTATGATTTTCATTGCCCTCAAACTATAGATAGGTACCTACTTTAAATTAAACTAACCGAACATGGCGAAGTAACGGCTGTGCCTTTCCATCAACCCCATCGTGTATGTCCTGATGCCTCACAGAACCCTGACAGTATCTTTCTCTTCTAGGTCCTACTCGTAAGCGCGGAGAGGCACTCATAATTAAAGAATATACTCCGTTTGTCAAGATTCTAATCAATCAGGAGGGCCAGAAAAAATACGCTTGCAGATTGTGCATGAAACAATACTACGACCGTAGTCGCTGGACCGCACACTACAAGACCGTGCACTTGCAAATGAAGTACGAGACCAAGAAAACTCGTCCGTGCGTGATTTGTAAAGAACAAGTGATACCCAGGCTCAGATGGAGGCATATGGAGGAACGCCACGGATGGCAAGCCCCGACGTGTCCCGATTGCGGCAGGAAATTCTCCTATCCCTTCCAAGTGGCCGCACATCAGAAAGAGGTCCACAAACGTCTGGAGAACCTCACATGTATATGCGAGCAGTGTGGCGCCAAATTTTCTAGCATTCCGAGGTTAAAGAGCCATGAAGTTATGCATTTAGAAGAAAGAAACTACAAGTGTGACAAATGCCCGAAAGCATTCAAAACTATAACTTATTTGAAACAACATTTGGTACGACATTCGGATGTCAAAGGGCATATCTGTGACGAGTGTGGAGCGGCCTTCGTTAACTATAAGTATTTAAAGGCGCATACCATTAAGCATATGACTGAAAAGAATTTCAAATGCGAATATTGCGTCAAACGCTTCAAAGATCGGAGACAGTTGAATATTCACGTGAAAATTCATACTGGAGATAAAAAACACAAGTGCCCTGTATGTGAAAAGGCGTATGTGCAGTCAAACAACTTGAAGTATCATATTAGGACGACTCATCCAGAAAAAGTGGCTAAAACTGAAAACGAATCAATATTAGGGTCTTAGAACGATTTGATGGATACCTAATAATTTTAACTTAGTCTAATTATTGAGTAGGCAAAACAAAATCTGTAGTTGGTATTGTAATATTTCGGCGTTTTATTTTGTTCATAATTTGTTCATTGATTTTTTTGTTTTATTAAAATAAATTTCAATGTTTTTAAACTATACCTTTTATGTATTTATTCTAAGTATACTTATACAGACTGCTTGCGATTCGTGATCATATTTAGAGACTACTATGTCATACATCATGTCATGATCTGGTTAGAGTCGCGTGGACGTCTTTCGGCTGAAATGATGATGATGATGATGTCATACAGAACTCATGTCATCTAAAACACTGAGTAAAGTTACATTTAATAATCCTACTTATTCGACTTCTTCCTTTCCTTGAATGCCAATTACTTTTAACTCCATACTTGCTCCGTGTATTTACTCCGTATATTTTGGGATAACATTGCACTAATTTTGAATACCTTGGTAAGTCAGTCACTAAGGTATATTTCGTACCACCTTAGTCCTTATTGTACCTTGAACAACTTTTACATATATTGCGACTAAGAAAAAGTAGGAGAAAAATTTTATAGGCCAGAATTTTTTTTTTTTTTTTTTTTTTTCTTCGTTTTTCGTAATTACAATACGATACCAATTACGCCCCTAAATGCCAGCATTTTTGTTACACTTCGTACTTTTTATCAATTCATCATACATCTACTGTTATAACCGGCATTATCTGCTCCTCGTCCGATGCGAACTATCAACAACATACCTTCATGCTCGAAAATATTATTTGAGAGATTTAAATCAAGTTTTGAACGTCTGTTAAATAATGCCTACTAATTTTAAGAGGCGGAGTCAGAGTACTTAAGTTATTAACTAGTCAGTATGATATCGCTGTAACCTTCTGATTGTGCACAAATCATGTGCTAAGATTATTACGACAAACTCGCATCTTCACAATATCTTATTCTATTCTAGGTCTACCTTCAAATTCAAACCCAGACGTCTCACGATTCTGCGAAGTAAAACAAACGAAGAGTGGAACTAAATACATTTGCACTCTTTGCGACCAGAAATTTGGAATATTTAATCATTGGCTGCATCACTACTATAAAGTGCACCTCAAAAAGAAGCGGCATCCATGCTTCATCTGCCACCAGGTGTATGCGCCTTGGCAAAGAATGAAACATATGGAAGAATGTCACGGTTGGGAGCCCCCAACATGTAATGCTTGCGGGAAAACATTCTCCTATCCACATCAAGTTGTTGACCATCAAAGGCAATACCACATGGGGGAAAAGAATCATAAATGCGAACATTGCGGACAAGCATTCTCCAACCGTAATAACTGGAAACAACACCTTTCGACGCACTTAGAAGTGCTGGATTACAAATGTGAATACTGCTCGAAGGGATTCAAAACGGCTAAATATCTAAGGCTGCATCTGAAAATACATTTGAATGACAAGAAATACGTGTGCTCGGTTTGTGACAAGCCGTATGTTCAGTTGAGCAATCTGAAGTGGCATATAAGAAAGCATCATCCGGATGTAGTTGATGAATCTATACTAAAAGTAGTAACTGAGTAACAATTAGGACCTTAAGTTAAGAAGCGATTCTATTTGTACTAATAATATTTTTACCTAATAGGTAACTAATTTGTCATTTTTGAATTTCTAAACGATATTGTTATAATAATGAGTATCTTTACGAAATACACATAGGAAGATTTTTGAGCGTTTTCTTCTAAATATCTTTGAATTATTTACGTACTAGACGTGTGCGCCGCCATAAAAATCCGCGGCGGCGGCGCGCCGGAAATTTTTGCGCGAAAAGGGCATGCATACGCGATAAGTATAATTCAATCCATGCTTTGTGTGACGAAATCGAAAACCATGCTGCAACTGCCCATTCTAAAGACTTGTTCCAGAAAGTCAAACTTCTCACCCGCGACTACAAACCTAGAAGCTGGCAGATAGCGGATACTGATGGAAACACTTTATCAGACCTGGGAAAAGTGTTGGCTAGATGGAGAGACTATTCGGAACAACTCTATCCTGTTAGTGCGAAATGACGCTGTGCATCCACTAGAGCCGGACATATTTATTTCCGAAGTGGAAGACGTTATCAGACGTCTGAAAGTTAATGTTAACCGTACGTGCTCCTGGAGATGGGTGTCCCTGCTCATTTAGCTCACCTTATTGAGAACTTGTATGCCGAAAGTACTGCCAGAGTGCGCATCGAGAACACCTTGTCGGACCAGTTCAAGCCGGAAAGAGGAGTAAGACAGGGCTGTATATTGTCTCCGAAGCTCTTTAATATCTACGGCGACTACATCTTACGTAAGGTCACTGAGAACTGGGACGGTGGCATATCAATTGGCGGCAAAACGATCAGCAACCTACGCTATGTTGACGACACAACGCTCTTGGCTTCCAATAAGGAAGAGATGTGTCTTTTGTTCCGGTGAATAGAAGCGGAGAACATCGAATTAGGACTTCACGTCAACCATGCCAAAACCAAGTTTAATGTTCGTACACCGGAAACAGTCTCCTCCACGAAGCCTAGCACTGAAAGACTTAGAATGCGCCAGCGAATTTACCTACCTCGGCTCACTTCTATCTAGCGATGGTAGGTGTGAGCTTGAAATCATCCGGAGGATTCAAATAGCGAAGGGTGCTATGACTCGGTTAGATAGCATCTGGAGAGATCGCGACCTACAGAGGCAGACTAAGGTGAGACTTATGCGTTCTCTGGTGTTTCCAATTTTCCTATACGGTTCTGAAACTTGGACTATCAAGGCAGATCTGAAAAGCCGTATCGACGCGTTTGAGATGTGGTGTTGGCGAGGGCTTTTACGGATACCTTGGACTGCGATGCGTATTAATCAGTCCATACTAGAGGAGCTACGCACAAAACGCTGGTTGGCTACGACGTGCCAGGACCACATACTTCGGACGCCTCTCTCGACGCTCCTCGGATAACCTAGAGAGGATCATCATGACGGGAAAAGTTGAAGGCACAAGAGTAAGAGGCCCTCCCCCTGCAAGATGGTGTGTCCAAATCACTGCACCTATGCAATTAAAACTGCAAGAAGCCATGCGCTTAGCGAGGGATAGAAGCCTATGGAGGAACCTGGTCTTCAACAGAAGGACATGATCCTCAGCCCTGAGTGAACGAGTAGTGATGATGAAGATACTTTTTTAACTCGCAGTAGGTCCAAATATACTGTTCAGTGTTAAGGATCAATCCTGCCATCCAAAACACTTCTTTTCTCAGGATGACTTAGTTGGTGGTACAATTTTGATGGCAGATTTATTATTTTCGTTACCAATCTTATTAATAAGGCCATCGACTTCATATTTGTTAGGTGAGCGGTTAAATCATACTCATTTAAACCCGAAAGAGACCAAAGAGAATTGACCAAGCCCAAACTATTTCAATGTGTAGATGTTTTCATGGTTTAATTCGTCAATATACGTTGTTAAATTTTCAACTGACTTTTCCTTCATCGGTAATTGTCTTTGGCTAATTTTTGCCGAATTCTGAAATCTTGGCCAACGGCGTGGATTTTGAAATCCGCGGCGGCGGCGGCGGCGGCGTGGGTCCCACGGCGCGGCTACGCCACGCCGGCGTGGTGCACACGTCTAATACGTACTTTAGTAACCTTAATCAAGATACTTAAAATAATTACATGTTTTTGACACGTTGCACCCTCGCTGAAGAGATATTTTGATTGGATAGTTCTTGAAAATCACCAAATGGGTTTTATTACCACGTATGTAGGTATGATATTTTTGCGAAACAGTAATCAGATAGCTAGACTTGTTTTAAATAAAAGGTCTCTTTCAATTAATCAACCACTTAGGGCCAGATGTACAAAACTGTCTGTAATCATCTAGTCTAGTAGATGAAGTTTAAAACAAAATTTGTAGTTTTATATAAATGTTAATCAATTCATCAATAGAGCGTGGGATAACCCGCCCTATGAACCTACGTGATGAGAAATGCTGACTGAGATTCTTTTCATAATCTTATATCATATCTAATATGTGCATAAGAAAATATTACTAAAATCAGAAAAAAAACAGTTCGCAGTGCTGAGTCATGAATAATAAAGAAATTATAAATGTAAGTAGAAAACAATCAATTATTTTCTTAATTTGCTTTAGTCCACTTCAATACGGCCGGATATAAGATTTGGTAAATCATATAATACAACATCGTCAGCTGCATAATTCTTGAATATAATACGGGACCACATTAGCAGAACATGCCTACATGTGATAAAACTTTGTGACAAATTAATATCCTCACAATCTGTTATTCTATTCTAGGGAAACCCCCCGGATCAAAGCCAAAAAAAGACGTGGCACAATACTGCGATGTAACGAAAAAGGAAGACGGAGGCTATTCCTACGCCTGCACTATCTGCGCACGGGAATACAAGCATTGGAATAACTGGCTACAACACTACAAACTTGTGCATCTGAGATTGATAAAGAAGACGCATCCGTGCGTTATATGTCATGAGCAACTCGTACCCAGGCACCGCTGGGGCCATATGGAAGAAAAGCATGGTTGGCAAGCCCCGACATGCGACGCTTGTGGCAAAAAGTTCTCCTATCCACACCAAGTGATGAAACATCAAAAGCAATTCCATATGGGAGAAAAGAATCATAAGTGCGAACAATGCGGGCAGGCGTTCGCAAACATCAAAAACTTGAAGCAGCACTTAGTCAAACATTCCGATGTGAGAAATTTTAAATGCGAATTTTGCTCGAAGGCGTTCAAAACGTCCAAGTATCTGAGGTTGCATTTGAAAATACATTTGAATGATAAGAGATACGTGTGTCCCGTGTGCCAGGAGGCGTTTGTGCAGACGACGAGTCTTAAATATCACATGTCGAAGCGGCATCCTGATTACGTACGGATCAGTTAAGAATTATGAACATGTAGTCATGACAACGACGGCAATAAGTGATGCCAAATTACAACTATACTTGATTATGATGAGTTCTTCCTGTTATCCCCCATTAGGGACAACTACTTCCAGCTCTTTCCTGCCGAGACCAATTACCTCCATGTAGTTCGGGGGTGTACCTACGACCTTCGACTGCCACACACAACTAATATTTATAATTACAACTACTTAATTAAATATCCCCGTCAGTCTTGCATTAGTCGAGTGATAGAACTATTTTACCTATAAATGACTGATACTTGATCAACAGTTGTAGTATCTTAGTCGAAGTGGCTAGGTTCCTACTTCTCGCCGGCTTTAGAATAGAACATAACTATATTAAATTAAACTTACTGTGTTCTCGTGCATGAGAGCAGGCCCGTGACGCATATAGGCTAATATTTTATGTTGAGTAATCATGAATTTGTTTTAATATAATTTGTAATCATTTTAATGAATTGTAGGGTAAGTCAGGTTATCGAAATATACGTTGGAATATTGTCGATTGATAGCCATGAACAGGCTGATCTCAAAGCTTATTATTATTTTTCATATAAATAATGACCAGAATAAAATTTATTATATACATTTTAGTATAACAAAAGCATCGCCAAGAGAGTTGAAGTCACGCGCACAACAACATGTCATGTAATGACAGCAGGATTTTGAATTTACTGTCCTTTTTTCGTACCGATAGCAAGTTCAACCGTTAACTGCCACGTTTATTGACACAAAGTTGTCAAAATTCCTTTTAGTAAAATTTAGAACTTTAAGATTTTTTTAGGGTAATATATTTCATTTATATAAAACACATCACTCATATTACATAGTTTTATGTTTGAAATGATATTCGCAACTTTTTCTGTTTCAAATAATAAATAAAATCTTGATATTAGTATATTGTATGTTCTGCCTTATTGTCAAAAATACAGGGTGGAATTTTGTAATGCCACCTGAAGGGGAAGTACTCTTAATACTGTACATAGAAAATTTTACTCAAAGAAAACATTCCTTTATTTTTTAAAAGAAAGAAAACTACATTCAAAGATTTTTAAAAATTCGCTTGTCGCACCCGGTAATCGAACCGACTAAAATCTTAAAAGTTGCACCCTGTACTTTTATTGCATCGATCGTTAGGGTCAATTATAAGGATGAAATCTCTCTAACAAACTTTATAAATTAAATGAAAGAAAACAATGAAATCTTAAATTATTTTAATTATTTACAAAATCAAATTGTTCTTGATAAGCCATTTTTACCGTGAAACAAATATGAAATGATTTGTTTGTGACAATCAAATGTGAATAACAGAAAAAAGCAGTTTCTGGCGCAAAAAGACATCACTCAAAGGCACTTCCATTGTAGTGTCGGAATTTCTGACTCGTCAAAGACAGGCTATCTTTCTTCAGGCCCGGAAGCATTTTGGAATTCGCAGAGTTTGGTCACATGACGGCAATGTTTTTATCAGACTGACTTCGGGTAATGCTGAACGAATTGCTACATCTGATCAGCTGCAAATATTGATGGATAAGCACCCCATGGAAACATCTAATGTGCCTAGTGGAAACTTGGCTCCAACAAACTCAGAACTTGTGGAGGCCCTAGATGGGGCGGATGTGGCGTCCGTCGCCGGCACTCCGCCAGCGGCGGTTGCGTCGCTCGAATCGCAGACGAAAGCTCCAGTGAACCCTGCGGCGCCTGCGGTTAAAGCGTCCTCGACCCCAAAGGTGGAAGAATCGGAGGTGAAAAGGGCGGCAGGACCGTCTGCAAGGCCAGCGAGAAAAGCCAGAAAAGACCTTTATGTCCCCCCGGCCCCCAAAACACGATAGACATGCTGGCGATAATCGTTTCTTTACTCTCCGTTTTTGTATGTAGTTCTGGACTCCATTTTAGTAAGTGTTTATTTTTTTTCTTTGTGGCGGTACATCCACTTTGTACTTTTATTCAATTTTAAATCTCCAACCTACCGCCTCTACTTTTAAGATTAATTATTAAATCCGGCACTACCTACTTCGTGCTTTCTCTTTGTTTACTTTTCAACAAAGTGGTCACTGTCAGACTCGACTCAAACGTCACTTTGAAGCTGTCGAGTCGCGCGGTACGTTCCAAATCTAGTTATTGTTAATAGCCAACATAGGTGTCTGGTTTTCTTTTGACGTATCAGTACAATGTTATCACACTTATTTTTTATTTTTTTTTCTCTTTCTCCTTATTGCATTGGCTTAATGCGTGTTTTTATCATATTTATGTGCTAGTGTTTTCTTTTTAATTAAGTTTAGTTATTTTGAATGTATAATGATGTACCAACTAAGATGCAAATTGTGAGCTGCTGTTGACTGGTGGGCTAAACAGGTAATCTCAGACCATATTTACTGTTAGAACACTGAAACTTGTTTTTTTTTGTTAATAAGTATATCATATATTTTTATTTATATATATATATATATATATATAATATATATATATATATATATATTTATATATTTATACACTTTTACTTTGCATATGTGCGATGATGGGACTGATGAATCTTTTTTCTCTGCATGTGACTTGTCTTTTCAATCTCAATCAACTATTGAAACGCCAATTAAGCCTTGTACACTTGAGTCGTTGTTGGGACGCGTGTTTCAAAGTCATCCGAATTATTTTAATGTATGCCATCTCAATGCTCAAAGCCTTCCTATTCATTATACTGATCTTCTAGACAGTTTCTCCAACAGTAATGTACACGCAATTCTGGTTAGTGAAAGTTGGCTAAAGCCTTGTGTTTCTTCGCTGTCGGTTAGCCTGCCTGGCTTTGTTCTTATACGCAACGACCGTACTGGTAAGGGTGGCGGTGGTGTTGCCATATATCTTCGGTCTGACATTCCCTTCAAGGTCATTGACTCTTCCCCGTCGATATACTCAGGCTCAATGGAACATTTGATAGTGGAAGCTAAGGTGCGAGGAGTGAGTGTCATTGTTGGTGTAATATACTGTCCTCCTACCATCGATTATTTCTCCAATTTAGATAGCCTTCTTTCCAATATCGGTTCTGAGTGCACGCACCACATAGTTATGGGTGATTTCAACACCGACCTTCTGAAGGATAACACCAGGGCAAGGGCCCTTAAATCAATTGTACAAACAAGTGACTTCGTCATATTACCCCTTAACGCCACTCACCACAATGTGGACTCGCCTGATACTTGGTTAGATCTGATTCTTACGTCATCTATCGAGCATGTCTTAAAAACGGGACAGTTGTTAGCTCCGGGTTTTTCTCACCACGATTTGATATATACGGTTTACAAAGTTAAAGTACCTAAACCTAAGCCCACTGTGGCACGCCTCCGAAACTATGTTCGCCTGGATATCGAAACGCTGAAGCTGGATGCCGCCTCTACTGACTGGTCGCCGACATATGCTGCACAAACTGTGGACGACAAAGTCTCTGCATTTAATAAGGTGATCCTGGAGTTGTTTGATGCTCATGCGCCGGTGCGCGACGTGCGGTTGAGGCGGCCTCCAGCTCCGTGGATCACTAGGGGAGTACGGATGGCTATGACGAGAAGAGATAGTGCCTTCCGTAAATACAAGCGTGATCGGTGTGACGAAAACTGGCGTATCTTTAAGGTTGCTCGAAATCGCTGCAACCAGATGGTGAGAGTTGCGAAACGCCGATACTTTCATGACAATATCTCGACTGCATCTCTTACAGATACTTGGAAGTTTCTAAAGTCGTTGGGTATTGGCAAATCCTCAAACACTTATGACCAATCAACCTTCTCCTTAAATAGTCTCAACACCCATTTCTCTAACACCTCAACTTTGAACTCTATTATAAAATTTAAAACAATCTCATTTATTGCTTCTCTTTCGTCTCCCAACATCATACCCTTTTGTTTCACTCCAGTCACCAATGAAGATACTCGTAAGATTATTAGCACTATAAAGTCTAAAGCCGTCGGCCATGATGATATCGGCCGAGTCATGGTTCTCTTTGTATTGGAAAGTCTTCTACCTTTAATAACACATATAATTAATTTCTCTTTCCATACTGGGGAATTTCCATCTTCTTGGTGCAAAGCTTATGTCATCCCACTTCCCAAAATTTGTAACCCCAGCTCTCTCACTCATTTTAGACCTATTTCTATTCTTCCATTCATGTCAAAAATTCTAGAGGCTGCGGCACACAACCAGATCTCGAAATTTATTAACTCTAATGGTTTGCTATCTCCATATCAATCTGGTTTTCGGGCAGGGCACAGCACTACCACCGCACTTTTGAAGGTCACTGAGGACATAAGGGAGGGCATGGAATCCTCGAAAGTCACAGCACTGATCCTCATAGATTTTTCCAATGCTTTTAATGTGGTTGATCATGACCTTCTCTTAGCTGCTCTCTCCCATCTCAGGTTCTCAGTGGGATCGTTAGCGTGGTTTTCATCATACCTTTCTTGTCGTACCCAAGCTGTCCGTAGCGGTCAGTGTTTGTCTGATTGGTGTGACTTACATTCCGGAGTACCCCAAGGTGGTATTCTGTCCCCGCTCTTATTTTCACTTTTTATAAATTTTATCACACTCGGACTCAAAAGCTCGCATCATCTGTATGCAGACGATCTGCAAGTGTACGCTCAAGCTGAAGTAGCGAATATCAACTCCGCCATTGCAGCCATTAATAATGACTTGGATCACATCAGCGAGTGGTCCAGTTCTTTTGGCATCTCTGTCAACCCTTCAAAATGCCAGGCTATTATTGTGGGTAGTCCGCGCCAACTCTTAAAACTGGAGTCACTTTCTGTTGCACCGATCATGTTTGAGGGCTCGGTCATCCCAGTCTCGAGTCAAGTAAAGGACCTCGGCGTAGTAATTGATAAGCATCTCTCATGGGACGGGCATCTTTCGGAGGTCAGTCGGAAGGTCATGAATACCCTACGCACACTGTACCGGTTTAAAAACTTCCTCCCGGCAAGCACCAAGAAATTGCTCGTTCAAGCACTAATTCTCCCGCTCATTGATTATGCTGATGTGAGCACCACAAATGTTTGTCAAAATTCCCTTAACAAACTCAATCGCTTAGTAAACAATGGCATACGGTTCATCTTTGGAATTAGAAAATTTGACCATATATCTAGCTACCGTCGCCAGCTTAATTGGCTACCGATACGTCAGCACCGATCCTTCAGAATACTGTGTATGCTCTTTTCTATCCTATTCGAACCTTCCGCTCCAGGATACCTCAAATGTAAATTCAACTTTATTACACCTCGTCCAGGCTGCGAACTGCGCTCCGCCCGCTCCCTTAAACTCTCTGTTCTCTCACATATTACTGGCTCATCTTCTTTCGCTGTTCAAGCAATCCGTCTTTGGAATGCGCTCCCTCTAACGATTCGACAAGCCCCAAGCAAGCTGTCTTTTAAACGACTTCTCTACAAACACCTGCTAGATAAAGTCTAGTGGGACCCCCCCCCCTACTACCTCCATCCCCCGCACACATGCATGCATATATGTTTATATGTTGTATATATTTATCGATATTTATTATGTATATTTATTCTTATATTTATCATCATATTTATAAATATTATATGTATAGATTGTGTACAAATTATATGTATTGTATATGTAATAGGTATCTGTAAATATTTCTTAGTTAGAAATTATTATATTAGACAAATTTCACAATCTAATTTTCTCGCTGCACCCACCTTAGCAAATATCTGTTTGGCCCTATGGTTGACTGGTAGAGAATGCCTTGAGGCATTAAGTCCGCCTTTTGTACTTTTTTTATTTTTGTGCAATAAAGTTTAAAATAATAATAATAATAATAACAGATGAAAATCTATTTTCAAATGTAACATTCCATATTTAAACTACGTCACACACGGAGTTATGTGGCATCTAAGAAAGGAGTCTGCATTACAATCACGTGCAAATTGCAATCGTCTTATCTAAAAAGTAATACGTCATTTTAATGGATAAATGACGTCAATGATAATCATTAATTAATAACATAAGTAAACAGATGGATCTTTGAGTAAAAGTGCTTTAACTTGATCCATTGAATTAATAATTTAAGATTTCATTGTTTTCCTTTCATTTAATTTATAAAGTTTGTAAGATAGATTTCATCCTTATAATTGACCCTAACGATCGATGCAATAAAAGTACAGGATGCAACTTTTAGAGATTTTAGTCAGTTCGATTACCGGGTGCGGCAAGCGAATTTTTAAAAATCTTTGAATGCAGTTTTCTTTCTTTAAAAAAATAAAGGAATGTTTTCTTTGAGTAAAATTTTCTATCTACAATATTAAGAGTACTTCCCCTTCAGGTGGCATTACAAAATTCCACCCTGTATATCGTGTTTTTAAGTACATTTATATTAATTTCACTCATTCATTCCATTCATTCACTTCTTTGCAATCAGTTCGTAATGTAGCTGTGTGCGTAATCATTCACCTCAACTTTCCTGGCCTAAATTAATGTAGGTTGTTTATTACGGTTTTTTACGTTTCGTTTCATAGGTGTTTTATTATAAGATCGTATTCTTGTTCAGTCCTATCAAATCTTCTAACTGTAGAAGTTTATTATAAGTGCATCATAGGTTAATAAACGATTAAATTAATATACTTAATTAGATGAGAATTATATGTTTTATTTAAAATTGCTTTGATTTGCCTAAATCCAATGTCAATATAAAAGTAATATAATGTAAACAAACTCATTTACCTTCATTGCTTCGCAATCACACACTTTTAACGAACAACCATGGTTTCATTGTCAATGTATACATATAAACTTGTTATTTACATTCGTTTATAGTAAAAATATCTTTTAATTAGAGTAAACGAGTATCTTTAGCTACTTTGTCGTGTCAAATGCTTTTTTTCCTAGAAATGCGGTAGCCAGGCAGCCGTATTTGTTTACCTTATTTTACCATTCTATTGACTTTGGATTTAGTTAGATCGGTAAATATTTTATTTATTTTAATTTTCTTTAGTATAAGTATGTATTACTATTCAAACACTGTGTAGTAAAATTGTGCTTTAAAAGATCTTTTGTTCATAATTTATACCGTCTAGAAGACCTAGAAAAGTGACAATCGTTAATATACAACGATCATTCAAAATTAAATAATGGATAAGCTATGGAATTAATAATAAAGAATCAATTTATTTACCAAATTAATTGTAAAATAACCAACCATGACTTAAATCCACAGCGCAGGTTTCATCAAAAAGGGTACAAAACGGCATCCGCAACAAACCATCTACACCAGTAATAATCTGCCACAGGCTTCGTCAAAAGTGTACAAGATAAAATCCGCAACAAGCTTTGTCAAAAACCTAACCCTTTACCTACGCCTTCACGTTGATCCCCGAGACGACACGTACACATGGCAAACGTTCCCAAAATGCTGGTCGCATTACCTCGCTGCACTGCCAACTATCAATCAAGTAACAAATAATCAATCAATTATACAATCAAGTAACGCACCTTAACCAAACATCGTCCTTTCGTCTGGTGACAACCCCAACTCAAAAATGGCTAAAAAATGATTAAACGAAAAACAACTTTGTTTCGATACTAGTACAGTTCGTTATAGCATGAACTTGTGGTAGTTTGTGAGTTTTAGTTGTCAGAAGGGAAAGCGTTACACAATCAAATATAAGCTGGACACGATTTTCGATATAAGTCCTACCTTTATGTACGCAATAGCATTTCTTAGCTATAAGATTTCTGAAATTTGAGGGCACAACTAAAGGCGTTCTTAGCGTTCAAGAAGACTTCTTGTGATATACATATAAAAGTACGTAATGGGATATACTGACGTAAACGTTGTTACTTGCCTTGGACCAAAATACCTACTAAGTCTTAAAGACTGTGTACGATAAAATCTGGACATGTATGATCTGGTATATCTTTTTTTCGGTATCACATATTTAAGCAAGACTTCTTTTAAATAATTTGTGGTCATCAAGCTACATAATAAAATTACAAACATAATATAACGTTACGTTATTTGTGACTTTGATCACTATATATTCCACAGTGCCTATAGTTTTGTCCACGGTGTTCTGACAGTGTTTACCAAATTTTCCTGTGAAAAATAGTTTTTTATTTTTAACCAGATAAACCAAATTATACCTTATTACATTCTCTTTTCATAATAGCTTACATTTTTCTAATTGTACTTAGATGTAAATAGTTCTGAGGTGTTCTAGCTTTGGTGAGTTTGACTTTTTTATATAAATATGCCTCCCATATAAAAACTACTTTAAGTGCTTGGAGTAGAAAGTTTTCCTGACTGCCTCAAGTAGAAAAGAGTTTCAAATCGTTTTTTTTTTGTAAGATAACATTCTAGTGAGCACAACACAGAGCTTGTGAAAATATAAATACAATTGTGGCATTGTAGCAGGAAGTTAGTGAAGATTATCAAAAAATGCTGGACAAATAATTCAAGATATGATGGAATATATTGGCAAAAACTCACACAAGCCCATACAATTGTAATATGATTCTATTTTTAGTATACAGTGTGGAAAGATTAGTCGGGCCCTGGAGGAAAACTACCTTAAAACGTTGAGATAGCTCAATTCACTGAAAGGAAACATTCTTTTATTTATGCTAAAAACTAAAACTGCATTCACAGTTTTTTTCTTAATTTTCACTTTTTTCCATACGAATTGTATGAAAAATATTTTTATTATAATTTATGGGTTCTCTTGTGCCCTAAACTTGGTTGGTATTAAGAAGTTTTTATCCTTGTTGGAAATAGGATCGATTGGCATCAATTGTCATAAAAAATATTTATGGCAAACATTACAAAATAGAGAGTTTTTTTGTAACCTGTACTATTTTTCAAAAAATTGTAAATGCAGTTATGTCCCTTTAAAAAAATTAAGGAATGTTTCCTTTCAGTGAAATGAGCTATCTCAACATTTTAAGGTAGTTTCCCTCCAGGGCCCGCCTTATCTTTCCACACTGTATATTACTACAATTCCAGATTATTAAAATAAAATAAATGCTCAATATGTGGTACCGAAAAAAGATATACCAGATCATACATGTCCAGATTTTATCGTACACAGTCTTTATGTACCTACATATCAAGACTCCTCACAAAATCTTAATTCTTTCTAGGGCTTGGCGGCGATTACCTAAAATTCTGCACCATAACGGAAGAAGGCGAATCGAAAATCTTCACGTGCGATGTATGCGACAAGCCTTTCAAGAAAAGAAGGCTGTTCCATCAGCACTTGATATACGTGCATCTAAAGCAGAGGAAGACAAAACGCCCTTGTGTCATATGCCGTGTGATGCTAGTGCCCTCCCAGAAGGCCAAGCATATGGAGGAGGTTCACGGCTGGCACGCTCCTACATGCGGAGCGTGCGATAAAAAGTTCTCCTACCCAAACCAACTGCAAAGACATCTAAGAGTTTTCCACATGGGTGAAAGGAATTTTGAGTGCGAACATTGCGACATGGCGTTTGCCAATCGGCAGGCACTCCTCAGCCATTCTGCTAAGCATTCCGATGTTAGGCCCTTTATTTGCGAGTACTGCTCCAAGGCGTTTAAGACTAGGAAGACTCACGCTGCTCACGTAAATACACATAAGGGCGAAGAAAGATATGAATGCAGTATTTGCGACGCTGCGTTTTTGCGTAAAGGCAGTTTGAAGCATCATATGATGAAAAACCACCCAAATGACGATATAGATTCGACCTTAGATATCTTAGACGGGGATTTAACTATCGTGGTAGGATAATACATTATTCCATTGTAACACAGAAATATTACATACGCGAACCTAGATTATATTGAGTTTGGTGTATGACGAGTCTCAATTTTTTTTGACAGTAATAAATTGTGATGAGTAATTGTTTGTTCAATTATTAAGTAATAATGCTGTCAATGAAAGTTCCCTTAGTCTTATAAATTGCGCCAATATTAGCGAATGCGGAGGTATAATTCCTTTAGATTGCGATTCTAATAAGAGCATTTGGGTGCAAGAGTATAGTAACGCGCGCTTTCTACAGAAAATATTCGTGGGTACTCTGGCGCATATTTTAAACGATACTGTACGGGACGGGACGGTGGCCAGTTAGCAGCCCCGTATGGGCGCGATAGGTCAGCGCGCCCTTGAGCTAGTGGACTATAGGGAGGCAAGGTTACTGGAATAAAACTTCCTTGTTCTTCTTCTTCTTGTTAGGCACATTAACTGGAACTCACTTTACGGAATGATTTTCGCGCCGAAATGGCCCTATCTATATGCCAACGTTTGGTCTATGAACTAGTGACTAATATATCCCGGTTGGGGATGATCGCGTGTGGTGTGAGCCAGTAAACGTGTTTATCTTTATTGATATTAACACAGAATTACAAGCGTTTCTCTATTGCTATGGTATTACAAGGTTATCACAACTTATTTACTAGGCATTTATACTAGATGGTACAGTTAGCTGCAGAGAAAAAGACTTTATACATGCAGGGGGGGTCTTTTTCTCTGCAGCTGACCGTACATAGGTATCTTACATTGGGATTTTAATTTCCTACAAATATCACCTGTCTCTTTTACACATGAGTACAGTGTGAAAGCTTCGTCTCTTTATCTCTAGTGAAACTTGGCTATGTATTTATTGTCATACAATTAATAATGATTGGTACTCTACCTATATGTCTAGGTTTCCAGGTCAATAATCGGATAACAAGGTTAAATGATTTATTGGTCACACGGCATGAATTGAGTTTTACAGTCCTTTAAATAAATATGATATTAATAACAGTTTTGGTGCCTTAAACTATCTTGATCGACCTTGAATCTTCGTAGATGCTGCGGTACTGTACAGATATTTACACACATCTTGGTGGGCTCTATTTTTTACACAACAACACAACTGCGTGATGGTTAGCAGATACCGTACCCTATGGAAGTCTGCTATTCCAGAATCGTCACATGCGTGTTGCCGCCTTTTTAGAAAAGAGGATTCACTGTGTTGACGGCTAAATAGACAAGAGGATCCCCCGTCGTCAACACACTGCATCCTTTTAGAGCTCTCTTACTAAGGTTAATATTTTATATGCATGCTAAAAAAAGCAAATACATAAAGTTCGACATTGTAACATTGTATTGTAAATTGTAACCGACGATGACGGATCACAGACATTCGTGTGTATGTACAGTATAATTTCAAAATCAACCTTGTTTTGTTACTACAGTTCGTTATAGCATGAACTTGTGGTAGTAGTGAGTTTTAGTTGTCAGAAGGAAAAGCGTTACACACAAGCAAATATGTGTAAGTAGGACACGATTTTCGATATAAGTCCTACCTTCATCAGAGTACGCAATAACATTTCTTAGCTATTAGAATTCTGACCTTTGAGGGCACAACTTAAGACGTTCTTAGCGTTCAAAGTTGGCCAGTTCGAGTGACGATAAAGAAATACTGACGTAAACATTAATACTTGCCTTGGACCGAAATACCTTACGCCTTATGTACATACCAAGACTCCTCACAAATTCTTAATTCTTTCTAGGGCTTGGCGGCGATTACCTAAAATTCTGCACCATAAAGGAAGAAGGCGAATCAAATGTCTTCACGTGCAATGTATGCGACAAGCCTTTCAAGAAAAAGGGGCTGTTCCAACAGCACTTGGTACACGTGCATCTTAAGCAGAGGAAGAAGAAATACCCTTGTGTCATATGCCGTGTGCCGCTGGTGCCCTCCCAGAAGGCCAAGCATATGGAGGAGGTTCACGGCTGGCACGCTCCTACATGCGGAGCGTGCGAAAAAAAGTTTTCCTACCCAAGCCAACTTCAAAGACATCTAAGAGTGTTCCACATGGGTGAAAGGAGCTTTCAATGCGAACATTGCGACATGGCGTTTGCCAGTCGGCAGAGACTCCTCAGCCATTCTGCTAAGCATTCCGATGTTAGATCCTTTATTTGCGAGTACTGTTCGAAGGCGTTTAAGACTAGGAAGACTCACGCTGCTCACGTAAATACACATAAGGGCGAAGAAAGATATGAATGCAGAATATGCGACGCTGCGTTTCTGCGTAAAGGCAGTTTGAAGCATCATATGATGAAAATCCACCCAAATGATGATATAGATTCGTCCTTAGATATCTTAGACGGAGATTTAACTATCATGGTAGAATAATTCGGTATCCATAGTAACACAGAAATAGGTATTACATACGTGAGTTAACCCAGTAACCTAGTTATATCGATATGCTGTATGACAAGTATGAATCAATTTGACATTATAATAAATTGTCTTGATCGTAATTGTTTGTTTATTTATTAAGTATATGACAAACCCTTAAGAAATAATCCTGTTAATTAAAGTTTCCTTAGTAGTAGCGAATGCGGACGCATAATTCCTTTAGATTGCGATCCTAATTAGATAATCTGAAGCAAGAGAATAGTATCGCGCGCATTCTATAGCAAACATGCGTGGGCACTCTGGCGCATATTTTAAATGATACACACGCGTTGGTGGACTCTTTTTTTACACTACGACGGTGCCAAACAAGCTTACGGCTCGCCTGGGGGTTAGCAGATACCGTAACCTATGGACGCGTGCAACTCCAGAGGCGTCACATGCGCGTTGCCGACTCTTTAGAAAAGAGGATTCACTGTGTTGATGGCTATACAGACAAAAGTATCCCTCTTCGTCAACACACTGCCTCATATTAGAGCTCTCTTACTAAGATTGAGATTTTATAGGCATGCTAAAAAAGCAAATACTTAAAAGTTCGGCATTGTAAGGTTGTATTGAACTTACGATGAGGGATCACAGAGATTCGCGTATACTTAATCGGTTCATAAGTTCTGTTACTGGGGTTTTGACTGGTAAAATAGGAAATGTTAGCAATTGCTTATTATTTCAATATATGGTTAATAACCCAATTTAACAGTGATAAATTTATGATATAATTTAGCGATTTTAACATTCGAAAAATCGCAATAATAAACCACGTCAAAAGCACTGTTCAAGTTGATTTTAGACCCTTATTATTTGTATTCAATTTCAAGAGGCTTCAGTACTGCATTAGCTTGATCTTTTACCTTTTATTTTAATACATAATTAACGTGAGCCTGACTGATAAGACGACGGGAATACACAATTTTGGAAGACTACCTTGATGTATGGCAGCAAAATCTTCGCGTTTTGCTCAAAACCCGAAAATACGTTAAAATTCAGGAGGAAAAAGGCTGAAGCACAGACTGGTAAGTCACTAAATATGCCTTAATCTTCTATACTTTCCTAAAAATAACAATTTGTAACTTCTAGACAACTACAACAGTCTTCACCAACTTTTGTGAATTATAATATTAATAAATCATAATACATCGGCGTGTTTGGGTCTGACAACAATCTTCAAGTTTACAGGAATCTATAAAATACGCGATCTCTATTTTAAGTATATTTTAATCTGTATGAAATAATTATATTTTATCAGTCAAAACTCATGTTCCAGAACTTATGAACCGACTTACAGTGTCTATATTTTCTCTAAGCTAACCTTCTGTCTTAGGTAGACGTGTTGATCAACTTGTTTGAGCTGCTCATCGCCGATCTTAATTTTGGAACCGTCGGTATTCCACACATAAATTTAGTCTTTTTTACAAGCTTTTATTTACTTTCAGCTGTCCTGTTGTCTGTGATAAAATTTGATCCATTTCCCGGTTTCCGACTGAGCTGAAATTTTGCACGCATGTGTACATCGCGTGACAATGCAATATATTATGATGACAATTGACATGAAGCTGGTCTGATAATGCAGCTGGAAGGTGGCCGTGGGAACTCCTAAACTATTCAACCGTCGTGATTGGGCTCGTTGCGTTCGTCTTGGTGAGCAGTTAGGAATTGTACAAAGAAAAGTACAGTTAGCAATAGCACTAAAATTTAATATTTGAAAAAACCTTTATGTTCATGCGAAGCTGCGGAGGCCTACTTCCAAACATCATTCAGCTCTGGTACCATAACATGTAGGTCTACTAAGTTCTCAGTAAAAATGATGACATCGTCTGCGAATGAGAGATGGTGTTGCCTTTTACCATATATATCGATATCAGTATTCGTACAACCGAGGATTTTAAATACATCTTTTAGGCTTTTAGACAATTTGTAAAGTATCCTCTTGTAAGAATTTATCGCCTGGATGCTCTTACAACTTAACACTAACATAACGAATATAAAATAGCTGGATGCAGTCAGTAAGCTTACTATGAGATCCAATCATTTTAGAGATTAGGTAATATATTCTTTTTTTTCTTTCGGGCACAAACAGTCATTACAAAGAATTACATTTGTGAATTTTAACTTTAACATAACGTGTGTGCTATTGATATTTGACTTTTCCTTATTGTTACTATGGAAATAAAATAATCCAACCTACAGAATTCAAAGCCATATGATATACCGAGACCCCTCACACATTCTTCATTCTTTTCTAGGGCTTGCCAGAGATTACTTAAAGTACTGCACCGAACCGAAAAGGGGCATTTCCAACGTTTACACGTGCAACGTTTGCGGCAAGACTTACAAATTCAAGGAGTTCTTTCGGCAACACTTTGTGAATGTACATCTCCAGCTAAGAAAGAAGACACACCCTTGTCCCATATGCTATGTGCAGCTGGTTCCCTCTCAGAAATCCAAGCATATGGAGGAGGTTCACGGCCGGCCGGCTCCTACTTGCGGTGCGTGCGGAAAAAAGTTCTCCTACCCACACCTACTTCAGAAGCATCAAAGGACTTTTCACATGGGCGAAAAGAATGTTAAATGCGAACATTGCGACATGACATTCGGCGATCGGAAGAATCTCTCGAGCCATTCTGCTAAGCACTCCAATGTTAGGCCCTTCACATGTGAATACTGTGAAAAGACGTTCAAGACTGCGAGTAATCTACGTACTCACTCGAAAGCACATATTAATGAAGGAAAATATGTATGCGGAATATGCGGAAATACGTTTGTCCAGAATGGCAGTTTGAAGTATCATATGAAGCAAATACATCACAATGCTGATGATCCATCCCTAACATGATCCACAAGAGACATGATAAATTTGTCGATTGAAATACTATTTCTACAATAAGACCATTGTAAATCCTATATGAATAACTATTAGATACACAGAAATATTAAATACAAAAATGCGCAAAGCGCTCTTAATTAGTTATTACCTAATTTAGTATCTTAATAAGAAATTTTCATTATGTAACTAATAAATTATCTTGCCCCTAATTGTTTATTCATTTATAAAACATGAAACAAACATTTGTTTAGCAAGAATAGGGCTTTGGTCAGGCAGTACGATATATTATGCAGTACCTGCTCATTAAAATAAGAAAGAAACGTTTCCTTGCAACGTTATTAAACAACTTCTATCTTTATCAGACTAATATGATTAGTTCACAATGTGTCAAACCGTATGGGTTTTGACAACACCCTAATAATATCAGCCCAATAACGGTTCAGAAATGGGCCTTTGACACAACTAACTGTAACTACGGCGGGGTGGGTGACTCGAACGGTAAAGTACTGGCGTTGCAGCTACAAAAGTTCGCATTGACGTATCACCCAACGCGCGACCGAGCTTACTGTGTTCACCTATGGGATATAAGATACTGTTTCTCATTATGAATAATCCGTTACCAACTTGGCGGCACAACCTAACTACGATCACGATTATATTGCAACGCAGTGCGTCGAGCGAGATGGTGAATCGCGTATTATCTCCTTGCATCAACCGCATATCGCTACCGCTGTCTTGGCTTGTAGAGGCAATTCTTCAATGCGCTCCGCTCAAAATCCTTTTTTTTTTAAATAATGGTTACCTACTGCAGGTGCTACAGAAAAAACTTAAGGAACGACCTCAGTGGATTGATAGTAGTCGCAGACAAGTATACAAACACTTGGTAGGGTAACCGTTAATTCCGATCGAGCAGAAAGTAGGTCTTCGAGTTTACCCGTTATATTTTATATTACTTAGGTACGAGAATCCTCCAGTTATCAAATTGGAAAATATTCTAACCAACATATAAAAAAGCCCTGGGACCAAAAGCAAAACTCCGCACAAAATCTTTATTCTTTTCTAGGAATAGCCAACGAATACTTTGAATACTGCACTGTGACTGGAGAAGGAAACTTACCAGTTTTCACTTGCAACTAGAGTTTAAAAAAAAAACAGTTATTGCGGCAGCACTTTCTAGAAAAGAAGTTTAGAAAATTAAAAAAGAAGACACATCCTTGTGTGACCAAACATATGAATGAGGCTCACGGCTGGAGGGCTCCTCCTACATGCGGAGTGTGCGGAAAAAAGTTCAACTACCCGCACCAACTTAAAACAAATCAAAAAGTTGTTCATATGGGCGAAAAGAAGTAAAAGAACTGTAATTGTGACCGGTGTGGTATGGCATTCGGTACTCTGCAGCGTCTCTTCAGACATTATGTTAAGCATTTCGATCTTAGGCCGTTTACATGCGTGTACAGACAAAACCTGAAAGTTCACTTGAAAATATATATCGATGAAGAAAGATAAAATTGCGGAATATGCGGATATACGTTTGAGCAGAAAAGCTCTTTGAAGTACCATTTGGAGCAGAATCGTCCAAATGCTGATAACGATTTATCTCTAATATGTTTTCCAGAAAACATGATATGTATTCTTAATCGAAAAGGGTTTAAAGTGTTTGATTGAAAAATTGTAATAATTTAAACAATCACGTAATTGTTAATACCATGGATAAGATAGTACCATGGTACCATGGTAATCTACTGTGTAAACAACTTAAATAATAAAATGTCATTATGTAAGTAATAATTTTTTTTGACCTTCATTGTTTATTTTTCATATAACATTTAACGGCCTCCTAGCCTAGTCGGTAGTGACCCTGCCTACAAAGCAGGAGGTCCCGGGTTCGAATCCTGGTCAGGGCATTTATTTGTGTGTTTATCACAGATATTTGTTCCGGAGTTATGGATGTTTTCTATGTATTTAAGTATTTATCTATCAAGGATGATTAAGACATGGATGGACAATGCCTATACAAAATCGCGTTCCTCGAACCTTCAGGTTATACGTCTGTTTTCGGTACTAAGTGCCACAGCGCCATCTGTTGAGTCTGGAGTCGAGGTCTGACAGCGTTAATCGCCGAACAAAATATTAGAAACTAGAATTTATTTATTTAATCTTAATTGCACAAAATAAGATGGTACAAATGGCGGACTTAATGCCATAAGGCATTCTCTACCAGTCAACCAATGGGCTTAACAGAAAGGTTAAGTAGGAATTTAGTGTTTGTGGTGACCGGTAGATGACGCTAGTGCTTTAGCTTTTATAAGGGAACGCGATTTTGTATAGGCATTGTCCATCTATGTCTTAATCATCCTTGTTATCTATTATCGTCGTCTAGTACTCGAATCATAACACAAGCCTTATTAAGCTTACCGTGGGCCTAGGTCAATTTGTGTAAGAGTGTCCTATAATATTTATTTATTTAACATGAAACAAGCATTTGATAAGCAAGAATAGGCTTTGTTCAGAGAGTACTATCTAATATTTCACCTTAAAACAAGAAAGAAAACACCCACTTCTAATCTATGCGGTGAAAAACTTTTGCTTTGGCACGGATCTAAGCATAATGGAATGATGCCTGATGGGCTACTTGCAAAGCGACTTGTTCAAAGGCGATCAATATTTTTCTTTAGGATTTGGATCTTGCTATTTTTACATTTAAATCCAGCAAAACTTTAACTAGAATCACGATTATCTTGCGAGCGATACATGGAGATGGTCAAACAGCGGGTCTATATCCTTGCCTGATCCATATATCGCCACCAGTATCTTTGCTTGTTTAAAATAGAAACAACTATCCAATCCAATCGAAATTATTTAGAAGAAATTCCTCCATGCTTTTATACTAATGTCTAGAGATTTACTTGGTCATCGTTATACAAGCAGATGATGACACATTTTTCTAGTTCAGTTGCCACTTGGCAATTCGGCTATGTGAAATGATGCAAAAAATATGCTGAGAAGCAGGGATGTAACAGATGTGGTTTTATCGGAACCGAAAGCGGAATCAGATGTTTTAAATTTAGTTTATCGGAACCAGAAACGGAATCGGAACCGAAAACGAAAGCAGAACCAGAATCGAAGCCCGAGTGATAGCAGCACGTGGCAAGCTGTTGTTTTTTTTTGTACGCGGCTAATTTCCTCCCGCTGCGTTGCTATGACATAACTTCTGTTTTAAAAGTAACAGAACCGGAACGGAAGCGGATGTTTAAAACCAATCGGAAGTTCCGACTTAACGGAACCGGAACCGGAGCTCTGTAACATCCCTGCTGAGAGTGAGTGATATTCGGCGATACAATTTTGAGGAACGATTTAGAAAACCCTTCGTAAGTCTAGGAGTCGAAAGCAACGCCCTCACAAAATCTTTATTCTTTTCTAGGGCCCGCCAGCGAATACATAGAATACTGCACTGTTACTGGAGAAGGAGACGCACGAGTTTTCACTTGCAACGTTTGCGACAAGAAATTCAAGAAAAAACAGTTATTCCGGCAGCATTTTCTAGAAGTACATCTAAAATTAAAAAAGAAGACACATCCTTGTGTCATATGCAAGGTGCAATTGCCTCCTTATCTGAGGACCAAACATATGAATGAGGCTCACGGCTGGAGGGCTCCTCCTACATGCGGAGCGTGCGGAAAAAAGTTCAACTACCCGCACCAACTTAAAACACATCAAAAAGTTGTTCATCTGGGCGAAAAGAACTTTAATTGTGAGCGGTGCGGTATGGCATTCGGTACTCGGCAGCGTCTCCACAGACATTCTGTTAAGCATTCCGATGCCAGGCCGTTTACATGCGAGTACTGTACAAAAGGGTACAAGTCTAAGAAGTACCTAAATGTTCACTTGAAGATACATATCGATGAAGGAAGATATGTTTGCGAAATATGCGGAAATACGTTTGTGCAGAATAACGCTTTGAAGTACCATATGAAGAAGAATCATTTAAATGCTGAGAATGAATTATGCCAAAATACATAATTTTGTTTCTTAATCAAAAAGGGCTAAGGTGTTCATTACGATTTAAAATTTAATTTCAACAATTACGTGATTGTTATTAGGTTCCATTGCTACACAAAAACATACAAAAATGCACTTACTCTTATTGTCTGAATAATAACATTCTATGATGTAAGTAATAAATAAATAAATGTTCTCATCTATATATATTGTTTATTCATTTTAAAACATGAAACATGCATTTTATTAGTAAGAATAGGGCTTTCTTCAAATATTAGGCTGCGTTTCCACCAGAGATGAGCGAGGATGCGTTGTGGGGAATGTGTCTGTTAATAACCAATCCTAGAGCTGCGCTGTGTGAAGATAAACAAATGAAGTGGCTCTATTGGTGCTTAACAAACACATTCCTCGCAACGCATCTTCGCTTATCTCCGGTAAAAACGCAGCCTAAGGTACTAATAGACACTACTATATACGACCTAAAATTTAAACAAGAAAGATAACGTCCCCATTTCAATCTTTATAGTGAACAGCTTCTGTCTTGGCACAGATCTAAACAATGAAACGCAGCATGCCTGGGTTACCTACGGAGCGACATATTTCAAAGCCGGAGCCGGCTAGGCTAACATTGTTCTTTACGCTTGGATACTCTCATTTTTGCATCCAAATCCGGCAAAACCCAGCTACCATCACGGTTGATAATTTTCAGATGCATTGCATGAAGACAATTAAATAGCGGGCCTAGACCGATGATGACAAGAGTTACAAGAGATGATGCAAGGACATAGCTATGTCCTTGCGTCATCCATATATTGCCATTAGTATCTTTTCATGTAGAAACAATTCTCCAATGATCTCCAATCAAAATTATCTTTAAGTTATTAATATTATCTAGCACATGTGCTACAGGAAAACCTGTTACAACCTCAATTGATAGCTAGTAATACGCCAATGATGCCAGACGAAACATTTGCATGATGTAATTTCCGATACTTTGTGAGTTTATCCGTTATACATTATGTGACCTAATTCAAGTACAAATGACGCCAAAAGTATAAACAAAAGAAAGAGAAATACAAGCGAAAAGTAAGCGAATGAGGTTATATTTTTGAACTTGAATTAAGTCATAGAGTATAGTAAAGATTTATTTACAAGTGTGAATTAATAATGTGTGTTAAGAGTCCGGTAACGATTTGAAAACGAAAATCGCTAATAATTAAATAACACATATGAAAAGACATCAAACTATCTTATCAATTGCAACTATTGCAAAAAAACACTTGGTACACGTTTATTATTATTTAATACCCGAAAACTAAATTCTTGCAGATCTTGTTTTAAGTGAGGATGTTGATTCGTGCAAACTTGTCGCTTGTTTTTTTGTAATTATTTGTTATGCCTTCCAATATATTTTTTATTATTTGATTGAAGCATAAAGTCAAAGTTTATTTCTACATATTTTTTTTATCAAATACGTAGTGACTCTGCCTGTGAAGCAGGTTCGACTCCTGGTCAGGGAATTTATTTGTGTTTATCACAGATATTTTTTCCTGAGCTATGGATGTTTTCTATGTATTTAAGTATTTATCTATATCTATCTTGTATATATCGCTGTCTAGTACCCACAACACAAGCCTTATGGAGCTTACTGTGGGACTAGGTTGATTTGAATACGTTAATACATTCTCAAAAATACCACCTAAACTTCGGCGTTTAAAAAACATGTGTGAAAATTAAAAAAAACTGTTCCACTTATTCCTGAAACGACTAATTTTCCAACATATTTTACACACTAGTTTAACATTATTTTAATCAATAAAAATCTTACTCTTTTCACCTCTCCAAGCAAAAATCATGAAACAGCTGTTAGATTAAGGTGAATTATTAATAAATAAAACATAAAATCAAAAAATTGTTCCATGTATACAGTTTAAAAACGAACGATCTTTCAATATACAACGTGCCCGTGAGCATTGCGAGAGACTTTAACAGTGTATTCATGATCATATTTAGAGAACAAAATGTCCTTTAAACTTTTCCGAAATTCGCCATAGTTTCAGAGTAAATACTACTTACAAAAAATTGCATTTTGAATTGTTTCTCAGTGTAAAATGTTTTTTTGATGGCGATCTCACCGGTATGGGGCATAGTCTAGACATCTCTTATTGACTGATATCAAAGACCTTCTTAGGTCTTTGCTACACACTTTTCATGGACTAGTTTTTACGAGAAAAAATGTAGCAATTTACTTTTTCCGTTACTTTTTTCTAATGACATTTACTTTTTATGTAGAACAGCATTCCAAAAAACTGAAAAAAAAAATAATAAAAAAAAATTTTTTTTGGCGTTTTACAACAAAAGTCATAATGTTTTTTCATTCTTTTGACCTCAGAAATGCGTGGTTAAAATCTCTCGCAATGCTCATGGGCATCGTGTATGTATGTTTACTAACTCATAGTAATCTTATTAGTTACTGTAAAATAGTATCGAAAAGTTGAGCGAAATCGAAAAAAAACTTTACCGGACTCTTAATGAGACATTTATATTTTTTATCTACACTCATATTGTAAGTTCTCTAAAACGTGTTCGAAAACGGTAGGCAATGGTTAGCATTACCACGACCGATTTTACTATGATAAGCTTTTTATCTGTGGCAGTAACGTAATTTTAACTTTTCATGCTCAAATATTGATGTGCTATGAGTTTTGATAGCATAATGTACACCTGCACCCTCCCGCGCATCCGCCGACAGCCCGACACGCGCCTCCCCGACACAATCGAGTTGGTCATGGCGGTGCAATGGCGGCCATTCTATGGTTTCCGAATACGGCATTTTGGATAAATAATATGAGTGTAGATAAAGCAGTGTATGCAACTGTACGTAATTAGGCCTTAAAACACTCGTGTGATCTTATTATGAAACTCGCCTGCGGCTCGTTTCATAAAACCACACTCATGTTTTAAGGACCCTTATTACGTAACAGTTACATAAACTACTATTGTTTAGACGAATCGTAAATAACAGAAATACTGAGAATCTTGTAACCCATATATAAATATAGCTCTATGTAAGAAACAAAAGCAAGGCCCTTACAAAATCTTAATTCTTTTCTAGGGCCTGCCAACGACTGCTTAGAATACTGCACCATTACTGGAGGAGACTCACAAGTTTACACGTGCAACGCTTGCGACAAGAATTACAAGAAAAGAGAGTTATTCCGGCAGCATTTTCTAGGGGTACATCTAAAGTTAAAGAAGAAGACACACCCTTGTGCCATATGCCGTGTGCAGCTGTTCCCCTACCTAAGGGCCAAGCATATGAATGAGGTTCACGGCTGGAAAGCTCCTACCTGCGGAGCGTGCGGAAAAATGTTCAACTACCCGCACCAACTTAAAACACATCAACAGGTTTTTCACATGGGCGAAAAGAACTTTAAATGCGAACAGTGCGGTATGGCGTTCGCTACTCAGCAGAGACTCGTGAGACATTCAGCCAAGCATTCCGATGTCAAGCCCTTCACATGCGAGTACTGTCCGAAGAGATTCAACACTGCGGAGAGTCTGCGTGGTCACTCGAAGTCTCATAAGGAAGAAGGGAAATATATTTGCGGAATATGTGGAAATACGTTTGTGCAAAATAGCAGCTTGCAGTATCATATCAAGCAAAAACATCCAAATGCTGATAATTATTAATCCGTTTGAGGAGTTAGATTTGATAGTTCTTAATGTTTTTACTCAGAGAGTTACATGTGGCGATCGTCTTCCACCCAAAGGTAGCCATTGTTACCCAACATGGAATACTAAAACGCAGAAATTACTTTCACTTGTTCTGCCAAATCTGAGTAAATTGCAAGAATGTTTCGGCTTTTATGTGTAATTGAATAAATTGTTTTGACTGTAAATGTTTTTGCTTATTTACAAGGCCTGAGACAAGCACTTGGGAGAAAATCTGACCAGTGAGAGCATCTTCGTTCGTTTTGATTAAGACTATTAAACTTAACGATCTTTTTGAGCTACAACGTTACACCAGGAAAACCACCTCGATAAAATGCTCACAAAGTGTTAATTCTTTTCTAGGGAAGCTCAAAAGCGAATACTTACAGTTCTGCACCATAACCAATGAAGAGGGATCACAGACTTTCGCCTGCAAGACCTGCGGTGGGACTTACAAGAAATGGTCTCTGTTCACTCAGCACTACCACCACGTACATCTCAAGTTAAGAAAGAAAACTTTCCCTTGTGTCATTTGCCATGAAGATATTATTCCTTGGTACAGAGCTAAGCATATGGAAGAAGCGCATGGCTGGGAAGCCCCGACTTGCGGAGCGTGCGGAAAAAAATTCGCCTACCCGCACCAATTGACAACACATCAAAAGACATACCATATGGGCGAAAAGAATTACAAATGTGATCTCTGTGATATGGCGTTCACTAGAATGACAGGTCTGAAACGTCATTTGATAAGGCATTCCAATGTTAGAGATTTTAAATGTGATTTCTGTCCTAAAGCTTTCAAGTGCGTTAAATATTTGAGGATACATATGAAAATACATTTGAATGACAAGCGGTACGCTTGTAGAGTTTGTGCGGAGGCGTTCATGCAGTCTGGGAACTTGAAGTATCATATGGCGAAAAGACATCCCAATGAGAGTAATGTGTAATGATAACGTGTAACAACTTGACAAAAGTAGTGACCGAGGTAAACATATGCATGTTCCTCATACAAAAACAAAGGACTACATCACCGGCACGTTAGTCGAAGTAAGCACGTGCAGAATAATAAAACAACAAAACAGCAAACAAAAGAACGTACACAGCTGTAATTTTTGTCAATTTCGGCAACTTAGAAAGTACTGCTTAATGATTTATAATGCCGTATTTTTGTCGTTAAATACAGTGAGCGTGACGCTATATAGAGTGTATTATTGTATACAAAACAAGGTAAACCAATCAAAGTCAAGCAATATAGACGTTTTAAGGAGTTTTCCGCTAAATCGAGTCACGTTATAAAGAAAACTGTATGTTCCTTTTTCATCCAAGATTTTTTTTGTCCAGCTGTCTGCAGTTCACCATTTGCAATGTTCTTTTGAAGAAACAATGTCTTACTCAAGATACCATCCCAGTAAACGTTATTGGTGGGTGTAACCGGCGGTTTTATAACATAAATATTCACCGCATAACAAAAAATAAAATACAAAGACGGAAACAAAAGGCGGTCTTATCGCAAAAAGGAATCCCTACCAGACAACCTTAGGTAGAAAAAGCTATGAAAGGGGAGTGACGATATGATACTATAGATATGTAGAATACTTTAAAAACATATTTCGCAAATGCATACATAAACTACGGCATACTTCTTTTCTATGTTAAAAGTTAAAGCAAAGTGGTCTGTCTTGCGCTTTTAAATGTTAATAAAATGAACGTTGCACACCTCATTGGCGAGCTTGGCTTACATGGCATATTAAATGATAAACTTAATTTTAGGAGGAATTATTTCGATGTATCCTATTACTCTAAATCGACCTACAGGTTGTAAAGTCTGTTCGGAAAGAGAAGTGTCGTAGAATGTATGAGCTCCTATATAAACCACGATACTTTTCTTTCCGGACAAACTCTAATAGTGTAGTATACACATGCCTAAAAGTATGTCTAGCAATTGTAAGCTATTATTTTAATATTCTTAGGGTCATGGCTGTCATATAATTAGTAAATTACAAAAAGTAGGTTCATGGCTATAAACTATTATAAACATAAAGAAACCTATTATTTTGTAATATACTTCAATGTATTAAGTAGTTAGTTATTTTAAGTATTTTTAGAACTGCGTAAATTTCAATGTTTATCTTTAAATATAATTGCATTCAAACATATATTATTTTTTATTTTCTGGCAAACTTAATTGAACCTTATAACCTACCAGCAAGAAAGATGTTTATAAAAGGCAAGAGAAATCGGTCTAAAGAGAAAATCAAAGTAGAGAGCGGTGTTTCACTCACATTCATTGCAACATTGACATTTTGTCATGTTGGCATTATTATCGTCATTACTCCCTTAATCAAAACGAGCTGCATTCGCTCACTTTGACTCTTACGGCTTTCTTGGTCGGACTCTAGTGTCACCTTACATACAGGCTTAGGGCCTTAGGCTGCTAACTAGAAATGCAACGGATATCCGGCCACTATTCGGTATCCGGCCTATCGGATACCGGATAGTAAAATGACATAGTCAAGTCACTCGATTTTCTTCATCATCTGCTTTCCCACTACTACTACCCCAGATAAGAAATGCCTAGCTATGCTATATCCAGTGCCATATAGCCATACGAAAAATAAATAAATAGTCAAGTTTAAAAATGGGATGAATAAATATTAAACAATCAAATAATTTACGTATAAATTATTAATATTAGTTTATTACGTCACGGGATTTTTCCATTCAATAAAGGACATAACTTTAGGTAGGTTACAATATCTAAAACAAGTTGCAATCTGCGCGGAGTGCCACCCGCGTGCTGGAATTAGCGTAAATGTAGGTAAAACTTTTGGCCGAATATCCGGCTATCCGCCTTACGGGTCCGCCGGATATCCGGTATCCGGACAAACAACTATCCGTTGAATCTCTACTGCTAACGAAACGAAATTAAAATAAATCAAAATAATCGAGAGAACTTAAATGTGTCACGGAAAAGCATAAGCTTCATGACCCAGTCAGTAAATGTCTATTTTGTTTTTATGTAATGCCCTAAGTTTACATGTTTCTTTTTTGGCATGATAAGGGTTTAAAGACACGGTATGATCCTCGCTATCTTTGCTCCACTGCACTGCTCCACTTGCCAAACTACATGAAAAACGCCGAGCCGAGTCACAAATTTCCTATTTATTATCTCATCTGGCTCGTCCATCAAGTACTTACACCAGTCTTACACACTTTTAATTCTTTTCTAGGAAACCCAAAGCCAGAAAGCGAATTTCTAAAGTACGTCACGGTAATCGACGAAGACGATGGCACCCAAACCCTTGCCTGCAAAGAGTGCGACAGCTCCTTCAAGAACATGCCTTGTTTCAGGCAACACTACAGACATGTCCATCTAAAACTACGCAAAAAGACATTTCCCTGCGTTATTTGCAGGGCTGAGATACTTCCCTGGCTTAAAGCGAAGCATATGGAAGACGCTCACGGGTGGGAGGCACCAAAATGTGGAGTTTGCGAAAAGAAATTCGCCTACCCTAACCAATTGACGAAACATCAACAGTTTTACCACATGGGCGAATCCAACTTCCAATGCGATCAATGCGGCAAATCATTCCCAAACAGAAAAGGCCTAAAAGATCACGCTTACAAACACTCTGATGTAAGAAACATGACCTGCGATTTTTGTTCAAAATCGTTCAAGAAAATGTCGTATTTGAAAAAGCATTTGAAAATCCATTTGAATGATAAGAGATACGTTTGCCACGTGTGTTCAGAGTCGTTTGTGCAGTGGGGCAACTTGAAGTACCACATGACGAGGCGGCATCCTGATGTTAATTATGAAGGCAAAATTAGGAGAGCTAAGCTTGATTCGGAAAATAAATAGTTTTCGGTCGTTTTATCGTAATGAGTCATCCCTATTCTGAAACTATGGAATAAAGAGTGCGTATAGAAACATATTTTCTTGAACTTCCCTCCAAAGACGTAAATTAATGTTCAAAATAGGCACCAAATAATATATAATACTGTTGCTATTAAGAACAATGTCTTTATTAATAGTGTTTCAGATAAATATACATTAGGTCCTTTTGAAATCTTGTTCTTATACATACTTACCAGACCACTTAGACATAGACATACATATATCTACTTACTGCGAGGTAAAAATACTTAGTACCTTCTCTTTCTTGCACGGTGCACGCTCGCGGTCGCGGATACAAATCTGACGCAGACGCCGCGAGTAAGGGTTGCTCATAGTATTTTACTCGACTTGTACCCGCAGGCTTGCAGCCGCGCAAGGTATTTAGCTCTAGCCCACAATAATGCAATCTTCAGCTCACGTCTTGATAATACTGGCACAGCAAATTTTAATGTAAGTATCTTACTACCTACTCGTTACTCGTATATCAATATTAAATGTTATTGTCCGTGTGTCATGCCATGACATGAGGTCACCGGACCATATATTGCCACTTTTTATTTTAATTCATAGCAAGAGAGAGTGAACGATAATTATTGAAATTCCGATTCCGAACACTAGACGCTCATCTAATGATAAATCTTTATTGCACATAAATTAAATTACAGACACTTTCAGGGGTTAACTAGGCTTCGCCTGTATCGCGGTGAACCAGTTGTGAATTGAATAAAGATCTAATTAGTTACAAAATAAGTTTCATGCATATTTGGTTGAACTTATACTTAAATATAAAATGGTCTCGGTATTTTTTTTTTGTGGTTATTTCGTTGTGGTTATTCGGTGGATTGGCATTAAAACAGTAAGTATTAGATGTGTTGTTATTACACTTTAAAATTATGTTAGGTAGGTACGTAAAGCGACTGTAATATTAAAATATTTTTTATCTACACTCATATTGTAAGTTCTCTAAAACGTGTTCGAAAACGGTAGGCAATGGTTAGCATTACCACGACCGATTTTACTATGATAAGCTTTTTATCTGTGGCAGTAACATAATTTTAACTTTTCATGCTCAAATATTGATGTGCTATGAGTTTTGATAACATAATGTACACCTGCACCCTCCCGCGCATCCGCCGACAGCCCGACACGCGCCTCCCCGACACAATCGAGTTGGTCATGGTGGTGCAATGGCGGCCATTCTATGGTTTCCGAATACGGCATTTTGGATAAATAATATGAGTGTAGATAAAGCAGTGTATGCTACTGTACGTAATTAGGCCTTAAAACGTAACAGTTACATAAACTACTATTACTAAACGGTCAGAGAACACTGTTCCTTTTTATGTTATTTTCTCTTAGTTGTATTTGTTATACGATCCGTGATTTTTTTATTGTTAAAATACTTGATATAATTATACATAATTATATGAGATATTTAGTGTAAAGTGTGAAACCGAACAGCAACACCCAAACTAAATATTTTTTAAATGCATGAAAATAGTTAGATACTTTTAGAATGTTTCGTGACTGCGATTTTATGAATCAAGAAACGTCCGAGAAGAACCATACTAACACACCTTCAAATTCTTTTCTAGGGAGAGTACGGAAGGAATCGAAGGACGAAAAAGACAAATTAATATGTACCGTCACAAGAGAGGAAGACGGCTCCAAAACCTTCACATGCCTTACCTGCAGCAACACGTTCAAACAACGGCAGTACTTCAGGCTACACTACAAGCATGTTCACTTGAAACAGCGTCCGAAGACCCGCCCCTGTACGATCTGCGGGGCACAATTGACCCCCCACAAACATGCCAGACACTTGGAACAAGTTCACGGCAAACCTGCCCCCTCCTGCGGGGCATGTGGCAAAAAATTCTCCTTCCCCTTTGAAGTCATCCGCCACCACAAAACCTTTCACATGGGGGAGAAACACTTCCAATGCGATAAATGTTCCATGACGTTCTCTCATAAGAAGAACTTGAATCTGCATATAATGAAACATCAGGATATAAAGAAGTTTAAATGCAAAATATGTGGAAAGGCTTTTAAGTGGAGAAATAATTTAACTGAGCATGAAAAGACGCATGTGAAGATTAAGAAGCACGTCTGTACTATATGTGAAGCCGCTTTTGTAAAGCATAGGAGTTTGCAACACCACGTCAAATTGAGGCATCCGGAGGCTATTTAAAGTTAGAATGGGACTTCCGTTCGAGACGCAGGGTGGCGTGGACGTCTTTGGAATAGTTTTTTTTTTTTGCTCATTTAAGTAGTTCAGTGTGTAATATTGATAGCTTTTTGTGCGGTGATCTAATAAACAAGTGTGCAGCTAATGAGGAATTAGTCTCAAAACGCATGTAGTCATTCTTTAGTTAAACGGACGGTTGTCCTAGCACGGCCGCCACGTGTTGTTTGTAAGGAACAGCTATCACCTTACAAAGTGCAAGGCCTCTTGCTTTTGTATTTTTAAAATTGCTGTGTACAAAGGGAGAAAGCCATTTTATTAAAAGAAAAGTTTTTTAAGAATCTCAGACAAGTATTATGCTCAAGTTTTTGTATGATCTAAAATAAGACTGCAGTCACATATATTTTCTCGTTGCAGTTATTACACACTCACAAAAATACCGTCAATGTGTTTCATCACATGGCTAAAGGTATAATAAATACATGCATATTCTTAAACTTACCTTACCTATTTACTTAAAATGCCACTGCATTATTGGATGCATCATCTGATATAACTAGCTCTAGTAGTTGTATAATGAAAATTTAATTAATTTTCCCACAACAACTAAATTTTTTACGAAACATTTTTACTAAATCAAGCGTCTATAAATTCTATAATCTAACTCCGTACCATTAACGGCCGGTTAGCAATCGTGACAAAACTGAGGGTCAATGTCAAATCCCATACATTTTGTTAGGAATGTGACGGTTAGAGGTTACTGAAACACGACTTAAGTCGTGCTTTAAAGTACTAGTTAACATAAAAAAACCGGCCAAGAGCGTGTCGGGCCACGCTCAGTGTAGGATTCCGTAGTTTTCCGTCCGTCACAGTAAGTGTCCCCACTTAAGAGTTAAAATAACACCGCCATGTAGGATATGATATGAGCGTTCCACGTACAGCGACATCTATCGGAAAATTAAGTAAACTATTGCGCGCGAGCTTAAAGTATGGAAGATGATTTTTATGGGATAATTCTTTATTGCGTGAACCGATTTTCACCGTTTTTACTTTATTTGAAAGCACGTCATTTCATTGTGATTTTGAAGAAATTACAGGTACAATAAACACCTGCTTAAAACGGTTAAATTACAAACTTAGTTCAGAAATTATTTTGTAATTTTTTTTTCAAAAACTTCAACCTATCAAGTTCAAAATAATTTTCCTACAAAGTTTTTATAAAGTTCTACTTTTAAGATTTTTTTCATATTTTTAAAACCTATGGTTCAAAAGTTAGAGGGGGGGGGCACAGTTTTTTTTACTTCTGGAGCGATTATTTCCGAAAATATTTACATTATCAAAAAATGATTTCAGTAAACCCCTATTCATTTTTAAATACCTATCCAACAATATATCACACGTTAGGGTTGGAATGAAAAAAAAAACACTCCCCACTTTACGTATAGGGGAGGTACCCTAATAAAACACTTTTTTCCACTTTTTATTTTACCACTTTGTCGGCGTAATTGATATACATATTAGTACCAAATTTCAGCTTTCTAGTGCTAACGGTCACTGAGATTATCCGCGGACGGACGGACGGACGGACGGGCAGACATGGCGAAACTATAAGGGTTCCTAGTTGACTACGGAACCCTAAAAATGCCCATATACATACAAAATTTAATATTAGTAAGATAAGTGGTCATTACATACTTAATAAGCAAATAAGCTTGTAACAAGCAAGTTTAGTTAGTTCCTTTAAATAAAACATGACCTTACTACTATGTACTTATATAACATGAGAATTAATTAATTAATTTTTAATTACCTATGAATGAAAGAAGTGTGAATGGCGGGAGTGTGCATTAGATAGGGCAAAATGGCGGGAAAGAGGGGAGGTCTTTGCCCAGCAGTGGGACACCTTACCAGGCTAATAAAAAGAAGCAATGAAAGGTTTGTTGAAGTTGTGTTTTTTTTTAAATATTAACATACCGCAATATTTTTGGTATGGCTAATATCGGGAATCAAATCCCGGCATTAAATAAGCATAACTATACCTATCAATAATTTTTTTTGGAGCACAAAAAGTAGAAATGTTAAGATATTTTGAATATACCCACTAAAGATTTTCGATATAAGTTGCATTTTGGCCCTAGTCATACAAATTACAAGATCACAAATTTATAATCTTGATAATTTTATAAAACTCTTTGTAGCTTACCTATTGTATGACATTACAATTTTATAAAATACTAGCGACCCGCCCCGCCTTCGCACGGGATAAAAAATGGTTATTGTGGGTTATCCCTAAGAGATAGACATATACCATCGGATTTTTTGTACACCTTTTTAAGCTGTACAATACTGTAATACATTATTTGGTCTATCTCGTAGGGTTCAGCCATCGTTTGCAATGTAAACGCAAAAAATGGGTTTATTTACGGCATCACATTAGAAACCTCTAAAATCATCAGTGTTTCTCTGATTATGCATGTATTATACATATAAACCTTCCTCTTGAATCACTCTATCTATTTAAAAACCGCATCAAAATCCGTTGCTTAGTTTTAAAGATCTAAGCATACATAGGGACAAACAGCGGAAAGCGACTTTGTTTTATACTATGTAGTGATTTCAATTGAGATTAATAAACAAATATTTAGATTAAGAAATATTAGAAATATGTACGAAGTATTGTAATACTTAAGTATTAACTTAAGGATTTTAACGAATAAATAGTTAATTTCTATGACTGGTTTTCTGATTTTAACTATAAGTAACTAACTAAAGAAGAGGAAAGCATCTTAACAGACTTTTGTGTTTGTTTCGTTACACTTATTTTCGAGAAGTGTAACAAGCTACTTAGCTTGTTACACTTCTGTCAGTATAAAAATTAAAAACTTCAAGTAACCACATTTATTCGGTCAGTCAGTCATTTTTTATTTTTTTATTTAATTGATATTTTTTCCATTGACTCGAACAAATTTTGTGACTCGAGAATAAATAATAAATATAGGTACTTACAGAAAATACTAGAGATGCAACGGATATCCGGCCACCATCCGGTATCCGGCCAAAATTTTAGTATTTGGCTACAATTTTAGTATTTGGCCGAATACCGAATAAATAGTTCCGTACTATACGGCCCGCCACCAGATATTAAAATAACACATAGTTGAGTTTAAATATGGGATAAGTACATACTAATCCACGAAATGATTTACTTGTCAATTATTAATACTAGTTCTTATGAACTAATATTAATAATGAATAAAAGATTTCTGAAATAACTAAGACGTATCCAGATTTATACGGGGCACTTCGAAATTATAATGTACATAGTTATATTAAAGATTTAAATAATGACGAGATTCTTCCGTTCAATAAACGGTTATTATAATTTCGTGCCCTGTATAAATCTGGATACATCTTATTTATTTCAGAAATCATTTATTTATTATTAATTAATAATTAGTCATCGAGAAGTTACTCTGCGTCCGTAGGAAACACCTTAGACAACCCTACACGTGATCCCTGGGTGGTGCTAAAAGAGTAACAAACTTGGCAGCTCCACTGTCTCCTCTGGACCTCGCAGAACTCACTGGATTTTCTTCATCATCTGCTTTCCCACTACTACTACCCCAGGCAAGAAATGCCTAGCTATATCCAGTGACATGTAGCTATACGATAAATAAATACAAAATCAAGAACTTTAGTTAGCTTACAATTTCTTTAACCAAGTTGCAACTTGCGTGGAGTGCCACCCGCGTGCTCGAATTAGCTTAACTGTAGCTAAAACTTTTGACCGAATATCCGGCGGTCGGACATCCGGCTTACCGACCAACGGGTCCGCCGGATGTCCGGTATCCGGCCAAACGACTATCCGTTACATCTCTAGAAAATACATTCAGTTTTAGCCAAAAACGACGGACAACTTTAGTGAGAAGGAGAATAATTGGTTCGAAGATTATACAAGGTGTGAACGTTTTACCTTTTTGTTTGCTTTTATAATTTATTTTTAGTTAATTGTAGATTTCATAAACTGTAGTAGTGTCCATAGTTGCAACCATAGAGATAAAAACATACAGAGCATATACAAGCATGATCAGAAGTTAGACAGCAAATAAAAAAGTAAGTAACACACTTTCTCTTCTTTTTAGGTAAAACTCACATAGACGAGTTCGTCACAGAAGTCCCAGACTTGTCCACGGACAAGCAACACATGTGCAAGGCCTGCAAAGTCTCTTACAGACGCCTCTCAGACCTGCGCAACCATATATCAAGGAAGCACTTGAAACAAAAGTTCATCAAATGCTCTCTCTGTAAGGAAAAGTTTATGTATCACACTCAGAGAAAGAACCACATGTATTCTGTACATTCTGTTGCAAAACCAGATAATTTTATATGTAGTGACTGCGGCAGAGAGTTTCGAAGAAAAAATACTTTAGCGGAACATATGATGGATGTTCACATAGAAAAGAAATGTATTCATTGCGAGCTCAAGTTCGCTAGAAAAAAAATACTGTTTCATCTAAACGAAGCTCACGGTGTTGCCATGCCAACCTGCGGTATATGCGGACTAAGGTCTTTAAAAGAAAGCGCTTTAATCAGACACCAACGAAATGTGCATTTAAATGAAAAGAATATTGTCTGCAAAATTTGCAAGCGGCGATTTTTCACTCGATCTAATTTGCACGATCATATGATCACACATAATCAGGAGAGGGTGTTCAAATGTGACGTTTGTGCTAAAACATTCGCAAGAAAAGAGTGTTATAGGACGCATTATAGGATACACACGGGAGAGAAGCCATATAACTGTGAAGTCTGCGGGGCGGCTTTTATACAGCGAGCTGGACTCAGGTTTCATGCTAAAAGCCATCATCGTGACAAGTGAATATCCTAATAGGCCGTGGAAAATATTTATAAATGTATTCACATTTTGTAGTATTTACAAAATTATAAAAAATATGTCTGATTAACTTTAACATGACACCTTAAGTTTGTAAGACGTTCTGCTTGGTAGACAACTTTCTCAAAGCATTTTGTTTTACGTTTCAATAATTGTACAACAAATATGATATTGAATTAACGTATTTGTTGGCTAATAAGGTTATTTGATAATCATAACGCTTTAATAATTAATGTATTTATTATTTTAACTAATGTTCACTATGTACACATTAGTTTATAGCTAAATTAAATTGGAATGTTTCTAATCATTAATCTTTTCCTGCATTAATCGCATAGGTTGAAAATTATTGTTTTACAATGGTACTTATGCTGACCATCGCTAAAGAAAGCAAGCAACGATTAATCTTATTTTAGATTAATAACGGTGAATACACTGAATTATTCTCTTGAAGAAATATATTATATCGATTAGCCATACAAGTTGTTCCAAAATTAATTGCAAATTATGTTTTTCAACAAATTAGTTACATGGAATATATTTGTATTCCTAGATTATTTTTGTTTAATGTACTTAGTATGAAATATTGCTATAATATAACTTATAAAAAAGCATTGTTGTATTTTTATACCGCTGTAGATTTGTAGTCTGTCAGATTATGTTGACTACAAATTCATTAAATACTTATTCGATATTTAAGCTTATTAGATTCGTCACTCGTAGCAGTGTCGACGTACGAAATCAAGATTACGTAGATCCTTTGAATTTGGTATGATTTTTGAATTTGATTTGATTTGATCTTTGAATTTGATTTGACATAATTAGTCAGTACTTTGAATTAACTCAAACATCGTTTATATCTGGAAAATAACTTGGTTGGTCATTTTAATATTAATCCTTTGGCCGCCCAAGATGTCTAATCACGCGCACGGAAAGTCGTGCCCTCAGCGCGTGATATAACGTTCAAAATATAACCGAGTGCGCTCGCGCGCCCTGGCGTCAGTGGTACGATTGTTCCGTCTGATGCTTGGCGGTCAAAAGGGCTGGTAGACACAATCCTCTAAGAAGGATATTGTCAAAATGGCCGATTAGGTACCAACCTTTAGAATTATAATTTTCCACCAAACTGATGCGTATCACATATGCGACATACATCATACAATGTCGGATTTATACGCAGGCAAATATTAATTCAATTTACACTGTAAAAAGTTGATGACTGTAAAGACGTAATTTTCCGTTCGGGCAGCATAAAGAAAATCAAAAAAATTTAAGTTATCAATAATGAAAAATAAGTTACGTCGTTATTAGACCTTAATGGCGAAACACTCATCAACAATGATAAAAAATTTATAAGATAAGTATAGGACATATACTTTGTCTCATTCGGTTCATATAGCAAATAATTTTGTAATATTTACAAAATGTTAACAATCAAGCCCACTTTTTATTGATTGTTCATTGATTTTCAGGTTCAAAAACCGAAGATGAACTCCGGCTCCTTCCCTACGTCTCCATCGTCGAGGATGCTAACGCCAAGAAGAAATATAAGTGCGTACTTTGTGACATCAGTCCCGTCAGTGGCTACATGATGAGACGCCACGCCGTCACCCGACACACAGATGTCAAATGTCCTATTTGCCAAAAAGAATTCTCCACCACACAAAAGAAAAACGATCATCTTGCCAAGACCCACGACGTAGAAGTCGAAAGCAATGAAAAGTTGAAAGAAAGCAAATGCTGCAACATTTGCAAGAAACAGTTCACAAACAGACTAGGATTACAGAAACATATATTCGCTATGCACACACTGAAGAAGTGCCCCGATTGTCCGCTATTATTCACAGACAAGAAGCTGTACTTGCATCGCAACGATGTTCACCAAACTCCTGTTCCGACATGCGGCATCTGCGGTTACAGGAACAAACAATCGTGCTTAGTTTTACTTCATCAACGACAGGTGCATCTAGGGGAGAAAACCGTGCCTTGTGAGCTCTGTAATCTCATGTTCTTCGATACAAAACACCTGAAGAGACACTTGATAAAGCATAAACCGGACAGGATACACGAGTGTGGGTGGTGTCATAAGAAATTTCCAAGGATGAATACACTGCGCATGCACGAGAAGATTCACAAAGGGGAAAAGAATAAGGTTTGCCAGCTGTGTGGCGAGCGGTTTGTGCAGAAGGCCAGTCTGAACTATCATATGGTTAAACACCATCCGGATGCGTGTTAAAACGTCAACAAATTTGATTCCTAGGCCTATTACACCTCCTTGCCATAATGGCATAAAACGAATTACGTTAAAACTCGCTTAAGACGCGTTTTTGGCTGGGCCCTTTCAAAATCGCTTAAGCATATTAGGCGGGACTATCTCCTCAAGGAACTCAAGGTGCAGGGACTGATATAAAATTGCGTATTATGCGTGAAATCGCATTAAACGTGATCGTATTTAGCGGTTTCTACTTTTTAGCTATTATGACATGGTTCTAGTGGCTTAGGAATCAAATTAGTTGACTGTACTGTAGATACTAGATCAGTTAGCAAATTATTCAAATCGGACCACGGTTCTCGGAGTAATCAATCGGTGAACATACATAAAAAACAAAAAACACCAAACCGAGTACAGAACCTCTTCCTTCTATGAAATTGAAGTCGGATAAAAAGACTTGATGGCAGTGAGATATAGACCATATAGTATGTTTTATGAAGACATAAGCTTGGCAGTGAACCTAACACTGTAACTGTTTAATTGAAATTGATACTTGCCTAAAAGTCAAAGTTTTAAATCGTCATTTCTGTAATTTTCTGTCGTGTTCACCGATCAAATAATACTAGGGATACACAATCAGCCCAAAAAAAAATGGCCCACAATAGTACCGCAAGAACGACTCGTGCGGTACTTTCTTTGACAGTCTTATTCCGGTATAAGACTGGCTGGTAACAAATTTTCACGAGCCATATTTTTAGTAAATCTTTAAAGTATGCCAAAATAACAATGATTCAATTCCATTGGTTAGTCTTATAAGGATTTTATAGGATTAAGCTTATAATATATGATTTTGATTAAGTTGAACGTCAAATAAATCATAATTGCAAAAAAAACAAGCCCGCGCGCGAGCTCCGAGAATTTAAGTTTAAAAAAATCAAGAGGTAAGTAGTGCGCACTGGTTAAAAGATAATTATTAATGTGTTTAACAAAATGTTACTTGACTAAATATATCTTGTTGTTGAGCTATCTAAATTGTATACAGTATAGCGTAGCATAAGATTCTTAGTTATTTTAATTTTTATGCTTTATTAAAATAATATGTTTTAAAAGGTTTAGGGCGTACGCTAGATGGCGCGGTTGCACGGCGCGGCGCACGCGCGTGGGTACTGGGTACTAATCAAGGAAAAATCCGTCCTTCGCGACCGCGCCAGTTACCTCCGCTCTCGCTCCGTGCAATCGCGCCAGGTAGCGGACGCTCTTATACTGTGTTGGTATCGGTTATAATAAGTTTGATTTTTTTGATTATAAATAACTTTAAATAAACGAAAATGTGTTTTCTTTTATTCATACTCAAAGTACAGGTATTCGACTTTGCAGTTTATTATTACAAATAACATTCCTAGTTCGATAACATAAATATGGCAGTATTTTTAGTTTTATTTTACTTAATGTATTTTATAAAGGCATTTTTACAGCCCGCAAGTTGGTGACATAACCGCTTGTGTCCTGTCATTTAAAAATTGTTGTAGACGTACTATCCCATGAATACTTTTATCATATATAAATGCCAAAGCAAAACAACTACTGCCTTAAATGTTGTTCATAGTGATATGGAATACACAGAAAACTTTAAATAAAAATCATTTACTTAAATATTAGATCCATCCACGCTAATAACTCTACATGAAATCCGTGATCTCTGCCTACCCCTCTGGGAAACAGGCGTGAATATATGTATGTATGTATGTATGTATGAAATTTTCTATTATAAAATGTGGAACTCCACTATAATAATCATTAGACCCCGTTATCGTGTCGCATAGATTTTGTTTTTCAGTAGAGCGTGAATGATTTTTTTATCGACTATCTAAATGTCGATACTGTATGTCACTGATAATTTCAAAGAGGTGTCACTAGGTACTACTTATTACTATTGTATAAAGATAGTGAAGATAGTAATAGTGTATAAAGAAAGTGTTGCAAATGCAAATTGACCAAACATTATTAAACTTAAACCTTTATTTGTACGGGTTTAAGGTCGTGTATACATATTTCTGAACATCCTTGTGTACAAATATTGGCGAATTTGACTGTGCTATCAAATTAAAAGAAACAAAATTCAAACCGGTTCAACCGAGTTACGATGCCACATACAAACATACAAGACGCAATTAAGACGAAAATATTGCATGTAATTTCGCTATATTGCCGTCTAGGTAGGAACGAAATCAATGGATAGAACAAAAGCCGCAATGTATTGAAAATAGCAGGTGATTAGTAGGTCAATAGAGTCGTTTTCCTTATCACCCCTCTTTGCGTCGGGGGTGTAAAATTAACATGAAGGGGGTCTGACGCCCATATTTTGCCTAGCGGTGCCAATGAAGACTGTAAATTTCATATTATACCTACCTTACCATATGATAATAAACTGGAGGCAGTGTGCGTTATCTGGAATCCGCATGAGGCTTCGTACAAAGAAGATTCAAAACCTTTTTGCATTTTCTGTATAAAAGAATGGTTATTTATTACCCATACTTATATATGTAGGTACCACTCTAAATTCCTTCTTGGCGTTTTGGGATTCAATTCCCTGGAAGTAGAGCGAAACTTTGGCCTAATAACTACTGCCTGTAGCATATTGCGAGGGAATTCGGATTGTCCGGAGTTAGTTGAGCAACTTGTGCGTTTGTTTGTTCCGTCAATAGAAAAAGCCAGATTTAATCTGCGACCGAAAAGCCGTCAACTACTTGCGGTGCCACGCATACCTTCCCACCGACAATCTCCAGTTCTTGGCGCCCTTCAACCTGGCATCAGCTCCGGATTGCGATATTTTTACAAGTAGTTGTGTATTGAGTCCATGAAGTTCTGCGAGGCGATGGACAAACGTGAATCAACTGTTATATTTGAAGTGGGTTCACCAATTTTTCCAGATTTTTATTGTTTTTTAGGGTTCCGTACTCAGACGGTAAAAACGGGACTCTATTACTAAGACTCTGCTGTCTGTCTGTCTGTCTGTCCGTCTGTCACCGAGCTGTATCTCATGAACCGTGATAGTTAGAAAGTTGAAATTTTCACGGATGATGTTATTTCTGTTGCCGCTATAACAAAACTAAAGAACAGAATAAAATAAATATTTAAGGGGGCTCCCATACAATACAACAGACATGATATTTTTGCCGTTTTTATAGATAACTAGCTGTGCCCGCGGCTCTGCCCGCGTGGAATTCGGTCTGTGTCAGTAAGCGGCTAATTCACCCCTAATTTCTCTCCCGCTACCCTGGAGGCGGAACTTGAAGTAAAGTTGACAGATGTGTATATCGGACGATGTTCATGTCCACGGCAAATATCATCCAAATCGATCCTCCCGTCAAATCAGTCTAAGCATGAAAGGTAAGAACAGGCGCGGTTGAAATTAGGGGGGGGGGGGGCGGATTATCATTATGTTACCGTAGGTAATGAATTTTCATACGTTTTTACCACACTGTCACAGATAATACACTGATGTTACGTTACTGGTTGCAATAATGGTGGTAGTTACATACGGTTCCGAACGCGGAATAGAGGATTTATGATATTGGTGTAGATCAAGATATTTATTCTTCAATGTAAGCACATTACAATGCACTAATGAACGTCAGAGAAAAATAATATACGTGAGTGTCGTGGAACACACGATTGGAACGAAGTATGTTATTTAATTTTGGACTTTTTCGTAAATTTTATGTCGTTTTTTTCTTTTCTTTTTGAAATTTTTGAAATTTTAGGAATTTTGGAAAGGAAATTTTGAAAATTTTGGAAATTTTGGAAATTTTTGAAGTTTTTGAAATTTTTGAAATTTAGTAATTTTTGACATTTTTTACTTTTAGGTTCTCGACTTTTTTCACTTTTATCACTTTGTCACTTCTCACTTTCACTTTTCACTACACTTCACTTTTTTATTTCATTCCATTTTACATGTTCCTCAATCGTATGGGTGTCGCGTTTTCGTGACGTGACGCTTTCACTTTTATCACTTTGTCACTTCTCACTTTCACTTTTCACTACACTTCACTTTTTTATTTCATTCCATTTTACATGTTCCTCAATCGTATGGGTGTCGCGTTTTCGTGACGTAACGCTTTTTCGTGACGGTCACGTGACTTTTTTTCGCCTAGCCCCCCATCCGCGAACCGTCCGATAAGGAACTTCGTCCCAAAACTACCACCGGTTCTAACCCTACACCTCTGGCCCAAGAAGTATTATGACATTTATGACCGAAAATAAACTCGACGGGACTTGTTTTTTTCAAAACAGTGGGTACTTAATACATTATTAGATCTTAAAGATATAAAATAATGCGTAGTTCTTCAAGAAGACATATCAAAACAGCTTGAGAGACGGATAATGTACCCATTGTTTAATTATAAAGAAAATTAAATCCTAATCTGACTGCTTCACAAAACGTTTGATATGTTTTCCTACCTAAACGGTGTCCTATAAATGTTAGATGATTTTGTAGTAGTTTTTTGGTTTGGGCCATGCATCTTTGTCCGTCATATATAGTCCTCGAACCTGCAATAACTCTTTGACATTCATGACATTTTCAAATATTTTTTATGAGCGGGTAAAGGTAAATTTAAAGCAGCGACGGGTAACATGTTATAAATATGAACACCTTGACCAAAAATTACAAATTATTTCAATACCAAATTTCATCTAAATACGTACAGCGGTTATTGGTTGTTTCTTCTTATTTCCTTTTCCAGAGCTCAAATTATCTCCATACCAAATTTTATCTAAATCGATTCTGCGGTTAATAATTCCCTATACAAATTTCCAACTCCCTTTTCACCCCTTTATATGGGTTGATTTTCGGGGTGAAAACTATCCTTTGTCCTTTCTCGAGACCCATACTATCTCTATACCAAATTTCATCTTTATCAGTTGTTCAGCGGTAAAAAAATCCTCATACCAACTTCCAACCCCCTTTTCACCCCCACAAGGGTTTGAAAACTATTCTGTCGTTTCTCGGGACTCAAATTATCTATATACTAACTTCTATTAAAAATTCTCCATCCAAACTTTCAACCCCCTTTTAACCCCCTCCAGGGTTGATTTTCGGGATGAAAACTATTTTTTTGAAGATGAAACTATCCTTCGTCCTCTCTCGAGACCCATACTATCTCTATACAAATTTTCATCTAAATCAGTTCAGCGGTAAAAAATTCCTCATACCAACTTCCAACCCCCTTTTCACCCCCACAAGGGTTTGAAAACTATCCTATGACGTTTCTCGAGACTCAAATTATCTCCATACTCATTTCTATCTAAATCGTTTCAGCGGTAAAAAATTCTCCATACAAACTTTCAACACCATTTTCACCCTCACCAGGGTTGATTTTCGGGATTAAAACTATATATTATCATTTCCCGGGACTCAAACTATCTCTATTCAAAATTTCATCAAAATCCGTTCAGCCGTTTTCACGTGATGCGCGGTCAAATAAACAGACAAACAGATAAACAGATAAACAGACAAAAATTCTAAAAATTGTTGGAACGTGTTCTGTTATCGATTCTAAGTATCCCCAGCCAACTTTTTTTCGATTATCTTCCATGTACAGACTTTCGACCCTCTTCAGCTTTATTATATGTATAGATAGATAGATGGTACGGAACTCTTCGTGCGCAAGTCCGACTCGCACTTGATCGGTTTTTTTTTTATATTTCAGTGTATTGGTATAACTGCAATGCTGTGTAATTTTTTGATTAAATAAATAAAATAAGATAATTTCTCACAGACGTTTCTGATAAATGCTTACAGACGAAGAAAAACACAACATGAGAGCCTGCTACAAATGCAAAAAAATCCGGAAAATAGAAGACCTGGGCGCCACCAGGAGCTGTCCAGACTGCGCGACCATTCTCACGGACTGCGTGGTGCGGTTGGTCAGAGAGCAGCTACCTGCGGGACCTATCACTAACTTCTTCATCACCACGGAGACGACTAACGGGCAGGCAGAATCGGGTAAGAAATAAAGTAGTCTCGACTTCTGCAGCGATATATAATCATGAACAGACAAACAATCCCTACTTATCGAACGAGCGGAGAGTAAGCGAAGTGAAGTTCTTACAGATAGCTTCGGACACAAAATTGTTGTTGTTGTGTTAGGGTTGTAGCAGAGATAAATATCATGTGTGAGTTCTTAATATGAGCAGGATCGATCAAAGTGTTATGGATCTAGAAGGAGCAAAAGCGATCTTCATAAAGGTTTGTTATATTGGGCAACTCGTTTGCAAGTAATCGCGAGTTCTGAGTTCGAGGCGGATTATAAATGCGAACGCAGCTCTATCTGTCTGTTACCTTGTCCCGCTTAAACCGCTGAAGCGATTCAGATGAAATTAGGTCAGGAAATCGTTTGAGTCCCGGGAAGGACATAGGATAGATTTTGTCACGGTAATCATTCCTTAAGTGGGAGGAGTTGTATGTGCTCAAATAGTATGTTTGCCATTACATTTTATTTAGGCGCGCCCGATGTCGCTGGCTAATGCTAGTTTATACAAAGCGCTGCTAGCTGTAGGGGGATACGGCTTCTAAATCAGCGGCCATAGATTCGAACCCCGGCTGGCACCAAGGACTTTCTAAGACTAACTCGCTTTTAGGTATTTATTTATAATATGGCTACATGCACTGGATATAGATAGGCATTTCTTCCCTGGGGTAGTAACTAATAGTGGGAAAGCAGATGATAATGAAAATCCAGTGAGTGCTGCGAGGTCCAGATGGGACAGTGCAGCTGCCAAGTTAGTTACTCTTTTAGCACCACCCAGGGATCACGTGTAGGGTTGTCTAAGGTGTTTCCTACGGACGCAGACTACGCAGAGTAACATTGATCCCCAAGCTTTTAGGTAAAAATAAACAACGTAAGGAAATTAATATGTAAGTACCTAGTAGCCAGCGCTAATTGAGACTAGTTTGAGCGGTCACTCTAGGCAAAAGCGAGGTCGTTAGGAAAATTATATTAAAACCCATTGTTCCAGTGGAGCCCCAGCCTGCCAGCAGTTCCGCTGGGGGCCCGGCACCTGCCAGCAGTTCCGCTGGGGGCCCGGCACCTGCCAGCAGTTCCGCTGGGGGCCCGGCACCTGCCAGTAGCTCCGCCGAGGTCCCGGCGCCGGCCAGCGTGCTGCGCGACTATCTGTTAAGAGGATCTGCCGGTAAGACCATCTATACACAGTTACTCACCCAGGATCACACTAGTACAACCTGGCAAACCAAATCTCATTCCTATAAACATCCCTTTTTTATGGTAGCGTAAGAAATAGCCAGTATGGTTCTTCCTGGCTAAACTATATGTAGAATGTGAGAAACAGTAAAAATTACCCAATATTTTTACGTCGCTCCGGGCGGTAAGTGAGATTTACCGCCCCGAACGCAGCGGCAAATCTCACTTCACACCTAGAAGTCATAAAATTGTGTACGTACCACATTGTACGTACAGATCATTTGTTTATGTTTACAAATGGCCGCGCTCTGAGCTGTTCTTCATTTTACCGCCCTGGGTGGGTAATGTACCATTCGGCCTTATAAAATCATCCTGGAAAGGCGTATTTTTTTCATACGTCGTTGTCTCTTGCACCAAAAGCTGACGGCTTATTTTTCAAACAATAATAAATCAACCGATTTAGTAAGACTCTGGTAGCCTTGTTTCATACAAAAACGCAATGTAAAGAGAAGAACTTTTACGAGTAACGAGCCCAGAATGGATTGCTTAGCTTACAATCTGTCGGTTATAAGTATTTGCCTCCGAAATACAATAGAAAAGAGATGACTCAAGCCTTAGTGCAAGGCCCTAGTGGGCGCTCGCGCAGCGGGGCGGAGCGTGCGGCGTGCATGTCAAACAAATGAAACTCGTACTAGTGTCCTGAGTCGACGCTGCACAAAGTGAATACACGCTCGCCCGCTGCACGCCCCGCCGAGCGAGCGTCCACTCAGGCCTTACACTAAGGTCGCGGTCTCCGCGTGTCAAGTTCTATGGAAATGTTGCTATCTTCCCATACAACGATGCGCTGTGCGCTGTTTGGCCTCAATAGCAAGCATGTACTGCGTCAGTTTCGTTGAGGAATATTATAAGTAAAGTAATACGAGGCAAGCAATCCATTATTACCGGGCTTTTGTAGCAGCACTAGTAATGTAGGTACTTCCTTATAACACAGTGAAGTAAAGTAGCTTGTCAGACTTAACCACTTTTACGTCAATATACGTATAAGTACATTGAAAGTACCCGAAGTATATACAGCCTTGGCCAGAAGTGTTGACCACCCTTGCGATTTTCATACAAAACTCGAAAGTGTAGTCCGGTTTCTATCTTTTTTGAAGTTATTTTATCAATTAATTCAAACTGAACAGGCATGTTTTGTTGAAGTTAGCAGTAACTTAAACCGACACCGACTTAAATTCGCATTTTTGTTACCTCCACTTTTCATATTTTATAGGTATCTTGGAAGTGTTATTAAGTGAAGTTTTCTAGACATATCAATTAAATATAACATTTTACGTCACACCTGGCCGTAATGTGAGTTTTATCGCACGCTACGCGTACGGTAAAACTCGCATTATGCCCAGGTGGAGACGTAAAATAGTGTACTCACCACGGGCAGTAAAAAAGAAAGCCCTCCATCGCATATTTACAACCCTTGCCTGCGGCTCGGGTTACCAATACCTGCGATTTCGGGCTTCCTTTCTTTTACAGTCCTTGGTAAGTAATGTACTATTACGTCATCGCACATTGTTATAATAGAGAAATAATACTTAACATCAAAATTGTAAACTGTTTTTTGTTTACAATATATGCAATGCAATGCAATGCTCAACACTTCTGGCCAAGGCTGTAGTTTAATCTGATATATTCAATTTTTTTCTAGGCGATTCAAAACAAGACGATGATGATGACTCTGATGTAGTAGAAATCTTAGACAAGAATGATGAAATTGAAAGGTTCGGCTGTGTCGAATGCAACAGAACATTCTGCAGAAAGTCCAGCCTAGCTATGCACGTAAAGAGGATCCACCGGATGGTGCCATTCAAGTGTCCGGATTGTACTGAAGGCTTCCCGACGAAGAGCAAACTGCAGATCCACGTCAAGAAGGTTCACGATAAAAACTTCGGTCCCGAGAAAGGTAAGAGTCGTTTTTAATGGAGTCACTCACAATTTTCGTAAGTCCCATAGCGTGTTTTTTAAATTAGAACCTTTTATAACTCCAGGGCCAAGCACAAATTCTGTTACTCAAATCTTCCCTCATCTCGTAAAGTGATTAAGGGAGATGAAGCTAGGTGAACGTCAACCGCCATTAAACGTACCACACCCAGCCAGGGACGAACTGAACGAAGACTTCGTTTAAATTTTTAAAACAATAAGAACTGCATTAAAACAATTTTAAATAATCGTCTATCTGAACCGGGAATCAAACCTGCTAAATGTGGTAACAAAAAACCTGCAATTTTACTGTACTGATCGAAACCCTCAATCGTTAGAATTGATGTCTTCTAAATAACGTAGCATATTAAATAAAAAAAGACCAGGAATTATCACATTTAATAAAATTATGTCAGTACAATTAACTGCTACTTACAATGCTTTGAATGCAGTTCGTATTCTTTAAAAAAAATGAAGTCTTCTTCCAGTAAAATTTCCCATCTATTCCCGTAGGCATTTTAGTGCTAGAAATTCCCTCGGACGGGCCCTCAATATTTAAAGTATTTCCCCTCCATGTGGCAAAGTCGTGGGACGCCCTGTATATGGTCGCCTAGTACCCACAACACAAGCCTTATTGACCTTACTGTGGGACTAGGTCGGTTTGTGTAAGATTGTCCCATAATATTTATTTACGTCACACCTGGCCATAATATGAGTATTACCGCACGCTACGCGTACGGTAATACTCCAGCCAGGTGGAGACGTAAAATTGTGTACTCACCACGGGCAGTAAAAAAGAAAGCCCTCTATCGCATATTTACAATCCTCGCCTGCGGCTCGGGTCACAAATACCTGCGATTTCGGGTTTTCTTTCTTTTACAGTCCTTGGTAAGTAATGTACTATTATTTTCTGGCGATTCACTAGACAATAATGGGCATTAATGTTTAATTTTTTATTCTAAAATACAGTTATTTAGTTCCGTTACTCTCATCCAACCATCAAATCATAAATCAAACCGTTCGAAACAGGTGCGTTGTTTCCGCACCTTAGCTAAGTTTTATTGAAATTTTGTTTAAATTGTGCCGCAGTTTTGTGTATCCTCGAATGGGATTTTGAATAAACTCTGTGGCTAGCTCGCGGTCAAATAAGCTTTCAAAACTGGATTTTAAGGTTTTAAAATCAAATTTTATAACTTACGAGGGACTTACGAGGTTGCTGGAGTGCGATTTTCTTTAGTTCTCTACACCTCAGAGATTATATAAAGAACGATGCTGAACCATGGCTAGCCCAAATTCAAGGTCAGATAGCAGCGGTTAAAGGTAGGGTAATTTTATTTTCAAGGTATAGTATATTTATTTGTCGACATTTAACAATTTGAGTTAGAAGATCAAACCTCCGTAGGATTACTATACCTCCTAAAGTTAAGTACAGTCACCGGCGATAGTATTTTCCTACATGAAGGCCGCAAAAATATCTGACACGCTCTTATTTGTAAGGCCATAAGAGCGTGTCACATGTTTTTGCGGCCTTCGCGTAGAAATATACTATTGCCGGTGACTGTACATACTAGGCGCCTCATGTCAATGAGGGCTACCGTTTTTTTACTCACCAGTTGGCGCCACTACCTATAGACGTAAATATGGCTGTATTTTTTTTATTACGTTCGTGAAAACCAATTTTACGTTTAAATAATATTTAATACTATAGGTCTATAGACCGTACTGTAAAAATATCGACGACGCCACAGTGTTGCACAGTTCAGTCACATTTGGGAAAAAAGGAGTATTTCTTAGTGCTGATTTTAAAGCATTCACATTCAATGACTCGTAACGTAACTCATATTTGACATAATCAATATCCTGGTATGGCAAAATATTCACAATATTGTTAAATTAGAAATGATTCCGCGAATCCCACTTGACACTACTATGGCATTTGACATGTAGAGGACCTCCGTCTACACTAGCGCCTCTAGCGGAAAATTCATACGCGATAGTCCTCATTGCGTTAACGTCTATACGCAATGACATTGAATGTAGATAGTTAGCAACAAAAAAATATGTATTGTCACATCGGAGAAGCAATTGTATAGAGTTGTAAACAGGCGCTTTAAAATTCCGTTATTTTCAACGTAAACCAAATGCTTGTCGGCTTACAATTATCTCGGTCGGATTTTGTCCCGTGTAACGTGTAACGGCATCGACGGCAAAGTTTAAATACGACCTATATCTGACATTAAAACAGTTTAAAAACGACTAAGTCTAGGTTTTCTCGGGGTAGCGATCTTTTAACGCGTAAGTATACGTCTTTGTAGACCTTGTCGTACGTATTTGTTGACTTTGACATTAGACCTAGATATAATCTACACTATTGAACTGAATGAACTTCCCAACTGAACTAAAATCAGGGTTGGCTTAATCGTCCCCAACCCAAAAAACCCACTGGGTTAAATTGGGTACAACCCAGCCGAAAAAACCCGTGGGTTTTTGACAAAAGTGGGTTTTTTAAATAAATTGGCTTAAGAAATCTGATTTAAGCTGTAAAAAGTCTTGAATTATATAATGGTTACCTACTACTTTATATATTCTTGTATTTTTTGGTGAAACTTAATATTTGGGGTTTAGTTTATCATATTTATTAAGTAGGTAGTAGCCAACCAATATATAATTCATCATCATCATCCTCCAATAATAAACTTGAAGCCAGACTGGCGATTTCCCCAACCGACAGAAAACACATGCCATATTATTCAGTTACAAAAATATTTGGTAGAAAAAATGCAATAAAATTAAATTCATTTATTAGAAAGAAACAAATAAAGCAGTACAAAAATAGAAATAAACTAAATTAGAACTAAAAAAATCGTACTAGCTATATACAGATATTTACAGATAAAAAATGGGAGCTAGCTTAGCACCGCACGGTAGTTAATAAAATTAAATGCATTTAAATCTAAATTCAAACAAAAAACTTTATTATCCCGAAATAACCCGAAATTACCCAAAAAACCCGAAAAAACCCAGTGGGTAGATATTTTTTGAAAAAACCCGGGTTTTTGCCAACCCTGACTAAAATAATACCATCTTAAATACACGCTCGGCTTTCGAATGCTCGGAGCTTTCCAACGGTTACCGCTTTGGTTTTATTCGTTTAGATCGATCAGCGCCCCGCGGGTCCAGTATAATAACGCCTTCAGGGTGCTGTTGCGTCTGCCACGCACCTGTAGCGCTTCAAGCATGTTCGCGGAAGCGCAGACGGTTTCTATGCCACGGTGAGAAAGCGTGCCGCCGCGATGTGCCGCAGAGTGCTTGACAGTGGCAACAGTATTCTGGATGTGATAGCGGATAGACTCGATCGATAGTCGCTATATGCAGCACAAGGGGCTCTGCCAAGATTACAATCGTTTGCAGAAAACTAATCGAAACGCTATCCGTCTCTCTATCGCACTAATATGGAAGAGTGAGCACACGTGTAGCGTTTCGTTTCGTTTTCTTCAAACGCTGGTCGAATCTACATCGTTCCGTCTTTTGAATGGTAGTACCAGTACGTATATCTTACTTTTTTTGTAGTACCACAGTTTTTTAGTAATAGTGGTACCTAATATAAACTATAATTAACACTAAAAACTAAAAAAAATTACTTACTAAATATAAAGCTAAACAAAATTTTAAACTACTTAAAAAGACATATTTATAAAAAGAAAACCCCACCCCGTCTATCTAGCATGGCAGCCTGCGGCATGGACCCCATTATGCTGGCGGCGTTTCCTCTCTGTGTTGCCAAGGCGATACGTTATGCACCAGCTCTGGGGGTCCCCCGTAGTGTCAACCAGCCGAGCCGACTAGGTCGGTCGATCAGGGACCCAGTGTGTCATCTGCGGGAGCCGCAAACTCGTAATCCTTGACTAACAACGAGTACTTGCGGCGCTTGAGAACCTGGGCCCGTAGTAATTTGTAGGGCCCAATCTGTGAGATTGGTAGGTGTAATGATTTAGGGAGATCGGCAGTGCCCCGACACCTTTGCTCACTAAGCGCTCTGCCGATCGCGCAGTGAAATAGCAGTTATGGCGGTTAGAGTCGATAGGGAGCTGTTTAGGGAGGTCGTTAGAGTGATTTTAACTTATTTTTATTTATAATGTTAACCATTTTCTACACATTTAGTCTGTTTTTTTATAATAATAAAAGTTAAATTGTGTAGATACGCTGGTAATAAATTAATATATTTATCTAGTTTTGTATATAAATAATAGAACAGTGAGTTGGGCAGATGAAGTTAGATTCAGGCAGCTCGAGCGGTCATTTAAATATCTATAATTAAAAAAACAGTTTTTTTTACTGTTATGAGAGTGTACTTTTATTAGTACTGTCACCGTGCTTAAACGCTGAGTTAGGGCCGGTAGGGACGATACATCAGTGAGCTAGGGTCGCTAGGGGCAATTTGTAGGGAAAGTGTAATAAAAGGGGTGTTAGGGCCAACAGGAATTGGACACAAATTAAACCCTACAAATTGCAATGTCTAATACCGGTTTAAAGCCTGACGGCCTGAATGAATGAAATTATTTATTCACAAAGAACATATGGTAACATAAGATGTTGGTGGGTTATATACAGTGCTTCCCTTAACAGTGCTGACTTTAGCGACTTGTGAAAGGAGGCGGTGTTCGGTGTGGGACGCTACATGTGTCAGCATCTTCGCAGTTCCTCACATAAGCCGTTCCTTACGCGTAGCCGTAGCGGCAGCCGACACACGCGGCACTAAAACGGCAAAAATATGCTCCTTTAAGGGCAGGCTACAATTTTAGCCCCCTTATCAATGATAACGAAATTAGAATAAACCAGAATTGATCCATAACACAATTATATTATGAAAACGGCACAATAATCTCGATGCGAAATAACAGTTTGCACAACAAAGTTTGTATTCATTTAAATAATAATATATTATAACGCTAAGTAAAACATCCCTTAGTAATATATCGGTTTAAGGAAGTTAATACGTCTTCTCTCTATTCCCTTTCCTTTGGTTACAGACACGAGGTATAAGGCATTTGTCAAAATGATTGAAGGTGACCAGCCAGACGAGAAAATCTACGCATGTAAGCTCTGCGACTTCAAATCGGATCGGTTCATGGGCATCAGCGCTCACACAAAAGTCCATGCGCGCAGGCTGACATGTCCAATGTGTTTCAAATTCATCCCCGACCCAAATGAGTTCAAAGCACACAAAGCTCAACCCCATCCCGAGCACAAAAAATTTACTTGCGTACCCTGCAACCGCGTATACAACACCATCTTGGACCTAGGGCGGCATAAAAGATTATTCCATTACAAAACTAAATGTCCTCATTGCCCAGAATTGCTCACTAAAAGGTCATTAGCAAAACACATGAGACAATTCCACGTTGAAAATTTGCTGACTTGCGGAATCTGTGGTTTGAAAGCGTCATCGTCATATAGGTTAAACCACCATCAAAAACTGGTGCATTTGAAAGAGAAAAACGTCGTGTGTGACATTTGTCAGTTCCCTTTCTTCAGTGCCGTGGAGTTGAAGAGACATATGATCAGCCATAATGCGGAGAAAATGTACGAGTGTGAGTATTGTAACAAGAAATTTGCTCGCAAATCTACCCGTAATTTGCACGAGAAGATTCATACGGGGGAGAAGACTAAAATTTGCGCGGTGTGCGGTGCCGCCTTCGTGCAGAAGGCGAGTCTGAACTACCATATGGTGAAACATCACCCTGACCGTGTTTAAATTTGTTAAAGCATTTATATAACATGAAAACAAAGAGAGGGAGAAATAAGACCCATTGATTGAGATGTTCTCATTGATAACAAGTATGAGATTAAACCACGTCTGATTCCCGGAGGAGTAAGAAGGAAGCACGAATTCCACTAGGGCTGTTATTTCGCTTCAAAAACGCACAAATGAACAGTTTAACTGGTCAGTTATTATTATTACACATTTTTTGTTGAAATGTCATCTGATTTCAGTGGCATTCCACTACAAAAAGATGCATCCACTTTTTTACCTTATTACAACGCAATAAGGTAAAAATTGGATAGATTTCTTCGTAGTCGATGTATAGTCGATGTCTAAAATATACGAAGATAACCTTATTTGTATGGTACACATAGTTTAGTTCAATGGGAAAGGCCAGTGACAACTTTTTTCAGAGGGCGCTGTTCCAGATTCCATACAATAAGAGAAAGACAGAAGATTAATGGTCCTTAACTAGTACCCAGTCAAAAAGCTTTTCTTAGACAAAATTAAAAGCCTGTAAATTAACGCCATAGAGAAGGCTCATTTTAGTGTATTTCAGATACCGGTGGATTTTAATTTCAGAGCAATTCGAGACAAAAAATTGACTCATTTTTGCGAGAAAAAAAAACTGCTTCGCGCCATACAAATTTATTTTTTCTAAGGACGTCACTTTGACAGTTGCCTTCCCCATTAATCGCTTGTATATTTTAGAACTCGACTAGGTAACTAAAAAGACGATGTGAAAATTACGAAAAGATGTAAATTTTTTCTTTCATTTTGTTCCGGAAATTGTGACGTCATGCTCATTCACAATATAAATGTATTTTGTCAACTTAGAGCATTCAACCAACCGGAGGCGCCATTGACACGCGTTCCCCTCTGCCGAAAACATATGACCGGCGGTCATACATTATAAAGTACGTCATTCATTGTATGGACTGACGTTTATCTGACGTGGCTATTTGTACCTTACGTACGAATAGCCATACATTTGACTTTCCCCTCCCCGCAAAAAATCGGCAGACGTTTTGTATAGAAAATGACAGACATGGCTACTCCGGGTTGAATGCTCTAAGGTTGTCAACGCCCCGATTAAGTGTACCTCAAAAGTGGCCTTTCTAGTAACTAAAATCATTCAATATAAGTTTAATTTTAAGTTCATAACTACAGTTGTCAGTACTTTTATGTTACCAACATAAATGTTATGGCTATTTGCCGAGTTTTAATGTAATCTACAACTTGTTATCTGATTTTTAACTTAAGTACATAGATAATTATCATTAAACGTTTTGGGGACAGTCAAGCGTGTTTTTTATGGTTTCGATGTCATCCAGTTAGTAAACCTACGATATATTTTAAAGCTAAGGATTTCAATTTAGTCCCCAAAAATAAGTTAGTAAATATTTAAGGTAAAGCTACCCCATCGCGCATATAAATAAACTATTAGAAAACCTGTCTGTCTATGGAATTTATTTTGTTGCGAGAGATAAAGGTTATTAATTAAAACACGTTTATCTACATCCATATCATAAATTCCCTATAGTGTGTTCAGAAACGATAAGCTAATGGCCTATATTAAGATCTGTATCGATGCATCGTAAAGTTTACTTTAGAGTATCGATGACCGATACTTTAATTACAAAGAGAAGATTATAAAGAGCTCAAAGCAGACCCAGTGTGTTGATGATGGGGTCCTTCTTGTCCCTTTAGCCATCAACACTCCTCCTCCTTTTTGTAAAGGGTCGCCAACGCGCATGTGACTCCTTTGGAGTTGCAGGCGTCCATAGGTTACGGTAGCTGCTTACTATCAGGCGGGCCGTATGCTTGTTTTCCACCGTCGTGGTATAAAAAACAACATTCAAATTTCGAACATTACAATAATGTATGAAAATTCATGTCAGTTGGTCTTGAATTGTCCGGGTGGTTGGGGAGGAGGACGACATCTGCACAAACCAGTTAGCCATGGCGGTGCAGTGGCGGTCATTCTAATTGTTCCCGAACACGTCATTGAGGATTTATAAGATGTGTGTAGATAAAACAAGGTATGTAACAATGTACACTAGCAGTCACATAATAGTAGTTTACGTCACACCTGGCCATAATGTGAGTTTTACCGCTCGCTACGCTTACGGTAAAACTCGCATTATGGCCAGGTGGGGACGTAAAATTGTGTACTCACCACGGGCAGTAAAAAAGAAAGCCCTCTATCGCATATTTACAACCCTCGCCTGCGGCTCGGGTCCCAAATACCTGCGATTTCGGGCTTTCTTTTTTTTACAGCCCTAGGTAAGTAATGTACTATTATGTAACTGTTACGTAATAAGGGTCCTTAAAACATGAAACATAAAACCACACTTTATCCTAAATGCCGCATTCCGAAACCATAAAATGGCCGCCATTGCACCGCCATGGCCAACTCGATTGTGCCGGCGGTCGGGGGGGAGCGTGTCGGCGGCCGCGCGGGCGCGTGCAGGTGTACATTATGTTATCAAAACTCATAACACATCAATAATTGAGCATGTAAAGTTAAAATTACGTTACTGCCACAGATAAAAAGCTTATCATAGTAAAATCGGTTGTGGTAATGCTAGCCATTGCCTACCGTTTTTGAACACGTTTTAGAGGACTTACAATGTGAGTGTAGATAAACTACTATTACGTGACTCCGTGCAGTAAGGGCGGTAAGTTTACCGGATGCGCGCGCAGCGGCAAATCTTACTTCACACCTACTTGACTTAAAATGCTTTCCGCGATCGAGTTTTTCACTAGATGGCAGCACCGTGTCGAGAGGTCTGTTTGACAGCAGCTGTCAAAATCCACCAATAAAAAAATGTATTAATCATGATTGTTGGATTATGACAGCTAGACCTCTCGCCACGGTGCTGCCGTCTAGTGAAAATATGGATCGTGGAAACCCACATTGTACCATAGGGGGTAATAAATAAGGTCTCCGATAGCTTGCAGTCGGGCATTGGAGACGCTCGGCTAACACCTTTAACATGCTGTTGCTGCTGTTGCTGCTGCGAACTCGACATAATAGTGAGGCTGCCTGATGCTCAGTAATCAACAAAGGGTCTAGTAGGCTAAGCTAACAAGAGTGGCCCCCGCAAGGGATTTGGTTGTAATTTAAGGTGCAGTAGTGGCAGGACCTAAGAACACTGTATGCTTAATATCAGCCTTCGATCTTCTTTTGTTTCAGACTTATTCACTAAAATGACAAAAAATCAAGGTAATTTTTAAACTGTTATTTTAGCTAAACCAAGCAAGCGAGAGTCACCAAATAAATTCAGAATTAAGGAGCATAAAATGGGGTTCATAATGGATTTTTTTACAGACATTCATATCCTTGAACTTGGATGAAAAAAAAAAAAATTTTTTTTTCGCTTCATTTTTTTGCCACTTTTCGCGGAGACACAACTATCAAAAAAATTACTTGATAAGCCACAATTGTCAACTACGTAAACATTTAAAAACATTTTTCAAAATCATGGTGCGTCATGTCAAAAAAGAACATTTACTAACGTATGTTTACTATAGTGTAGGGTCAGGGAGGGAACAGTCGCTCGGTGGGAACAGTGACTCGAATGTGCTGTGCGAGAAACAGAAAGAGCTTTATGTCTGTCCTCTACATCAATCGGAACCGTTTCGTACCCGACCACGTACGAACTAGTTAGTGAGGCGCTCCGGCACCATGCGAATGTGTTATGGTGCGTTTTTGTGTTTAATGCTATCAAAATTACATTTCCAGATCAGTTTCACTCCTCTTTTTTCTTAACTCGTACGAGATTTTCAATTACTTATGTTATTATCGAAGAGTGTGTCTAATCTACTTAGTATTGGCTGATAAATTGATAATTCAAGGCCGTAGGTGTTTGTTTGTGTTTTTAATTTGAACTAAAATACAAATTGACGCCAAGGTCAACAGTCGTTCGTTTTGGAAAATTACACGGTGGCTCGCGAACCTGTGCACCTTACAGAGTTGGACTAAAATTTACTTGAATATGAATAAGAATAAAAATTCTGTGATTATTAAAAGTAATTCATGCACTCTTTTTTTTAAATAAAATGAAAGTGAATAAATCATGCGACATTTAGGTAGGTACCTATTTTAAATCAAGAATGAAATCAGGAACGATTATTCCGGGGGTTGTGCTTACCTATTCTAATTACCGTTTTAATCAACAAAAATGTTATTTGTTATATAATTTAGGTTCGATTCCTACGTACCTAGCAATTGTGTACTGTTAGAACTACTGTTTACAGGGCGTAGTATACAGTGACTCGAGCCACTGTGTACTGTTAGAACCACTGTGTACTAGCGGGTCCTAGTCACTGTGTACAGCAACCGGTACACAGCGGCTCGATTCCCAATTTCTAAAAAAGAATGGATATATCTTTTTTGGTGAAAGTAACAGCAAATATATTTGCTACATATGAAAGTGTAATAATGCACGGTGCTTTGTGCTTGCAACAATTGGTTCAGGGATTTATATTTTTCATGCAACAGCCTGTTGAAAAAATCCTAGCGACTGTTCCCTCCCTGACCCTAGTGGCAAATGTGTAGAGCCCTTCTAAAGTAAGTCTGTAGTTGTCACACCACAGAAAGAGAGTTGATGGACACATTAGGTCGTGATTGACGTATGCAGACTTAGCTTAATCGCACTATATCTGTAGAAGAAATCGTAATGTCAGATTGTAAGTTTTTTGATTTTGTCGTCAGCTGCAAATGAAATGGACATGCTATGCTACTTTGCTTTAGGTATTATTATAAATGTGTTTTTTTTTCTTCTAATTTTTTTATTCTATGCAAATAAGGAAAAAAGTGGGTACATAACTAGAATTGGCTGTAGGCACAACACATTTTTTATTACCATTCCATATCAACAAATAACGCATTAGAGCAAACAGAACAGTACTCGTATTCAGAGCCGGATTAGCCTTTAGGCAGAGTAGGCAACTGCCTAGGGGCCCCGCCTCGGCCAGGGGCCCCGCGTACACAGAAAAAAATTAAAATCTTACAAGTAAAAATTAAATTGGGAAATTTGTATATGCAAATGACGGCTAGGGGCCCCGTAGGTAAACAGTGGAAAATGAAATTGTTTCATAGAGTTAAATATTAATTGGAAAATCTGTATTATCGGCTAGGGGCCCGCGTGTGCAAAGTGGAAAATGAAAATGTTTCCTACGGTATGTAATATAATATTAATAAATTAAAACAAATATCGGCAAGGGGCCCCCGTGTCCAAGGGTGAAATTATTGTTAAATTAATCAAGCTTGTATATTTGTTTAATGATTCAACCTTTTGGGCCCATTTCATGATCACTTTTTTCTAAGAAAAATGCATTTCAAGTTTGAAAGTTCCATACAAATATAATTCTTGTTTTAAGCCGTTCTCTTTCATTACCGACATCTCTTTCATACGTTTTAAAAAGTACATAAAAACTACCAAGTGTTTTTAGAGGACAAGTAAATAATAAAGTTTTTTTATATGCAGGGGTTTTTCAGAAAACATTGTGACAAGAGTAGTCCCATTTTAGTGGGGACAGCTTTAAGTTTTACGACTCTCACAAATCAGTGTCGGTAAAAAAAGAAGAACGAGACGTTGTTAAGACGTTGACTAGAAGCTGCCATCTGAAAAGCCACAACAAAATTATCCAGCTAACCTAATTTTTAATATTTTTTCAATTGCTATGTAGATTATCTTTATGGGACTCGATAAATAGGGCAAATTTCAAGATGTTATGAACGATTCTGTATCCAAAAAATCGGCTAAGAGCATTTTAGGCCCTGCTTAATACATAAATACACACACCTAATGTTGCGATTACACTTGCGCGCGAGTGACGAGCCGAATGACGAGGCGAATAGCGTGCGGAATGTTCACAATTATGCGTCTCGGTTTTGCGCGCATATTCGCGCGCGTTTCGAATCGGGGGGTTGTACGGGGAGACGAATATGTGAACGGACATTCGTGTCCCGCGGACTCGTACGCGAATGATTCGACAAGCACTGACACGAGTACGAATATGCAATTGTAAACGCCCTATAAGAAGTGATATATTTTTGCGATACTTAACTCATAAACGGTTTAATAAGCTTTCTTTAATATTTGTTTTCCTTTTTTTCGCTCAAGCGCTAAGCTAAGCCGCAGACAGACAGGTGGACAAGGACATAACGAAACAAAAAGCACTACGTTGAGTACTATACCCTAAATAGTTAGGAAAGTTAATATAAGAGTAAAAAAAGAAAAAAAGATATAGATAAGAGAGAGTTAACACTTTCGCAACCGGGCAAAATTTTGAACAATACCCCAGAAACCGACAGAGCCCGCCAGGCGGGCTAACAAGTGCAACGGAATGCTGCACGCCGCGCGCCCGGCACCACCAGGCGGGTTCTTGGTTGCGAAAGTGTTAATATAAAAGTTAATTTTAGGGTAGGCAACGCGCATGTGAATCTTCAGGAGTTATAGGCGTCCATAGGCTACGGTAACTGCTTACTATCAGGCGGGCCGTATGGCTATTTACCACTCAATTTTTTTTGTTAATAAGGGGCCCATGAATTGCATTGCCTAGGGGCCCCGGGGGTGGTTAATCCGGCCCTGCTCGTATTTACGTCATTGATCAATGTCAATTAATTATTTCATAAGGAACGAAAGAGGATGTTATACTCGTACCTATGTATATACTACAGACTGATTTGCCATTACTACTCTATTGATATGATATGAAATAGTAAACATACGTTCGTAAATGTTTTTTTTTGGCATGACGCACCATGATTTTTCAAAATGTTTTTAAATGTATACGTAGTTGTGGTTTACCAAGTTTTTTTTTTGATAGTTGTGTCTCCGCGAAAAGTGGAAAAAAAGTGAAGCGAAAAAAAACTATAATGTTTTTTGTATGAAGAAAAAATGTGAAAAAAGTGGCAAAAATATTTTTTTTCATCCAAGTTAAAAGACATGAATGTCTCTAAAAATATGCACTATGAACCCCATTTTATGCTCCTTAATTCTGAATTTATTTCGTGACTCTCGCTTGCTTGGTTTAGCTAAAATAACAGTTTTAAAATTACCTTGATTTTTTGACATTTTCGTGAATAAGTCTGAAACAAAAGAAGATCGAAGGCTGATATTATGCATACAATGTTCTTAGGTCCTGCCACTACTGCACCTCAAATTACAACCAAATCCCTTGCGGGGGCCACTCTTGTTAGCTTGGCCTGCTGGACCCTTTAACCCTTTGACCGCCAAAGCCGTTCAAACACGTCAACGAAAAGTCGTGCCCTCAGCGCCATGACGTGTTAAAACGTCCAAAATTAGAGATCAAAATACTCCTTAATAAACAACCTTTATAGAAATATTTTTGTATATTTATTATAGCTCTACCATTCACCTACCTTTTTAGTTAAAAGTTCATTCAAAATGACCCGTAACTCAAGAAAAAATTAGAAAATACCTCAAAGCTATTTAAAAGAACAAAAAGGCACTGCCCTCCTCGCCGTTGACGGGTAAACACGTCATGATGTCACTTCGAAATGGTGTTGTTCGTTTGAAAGCATAGTGGTCGATGTTGGTTATTGTATGAACATTAACCAAACACTGTAATTATGAATGTTTTTCGCATTTTAAGCTTTATTATATAATAAAACTTATTAAACTGTGATTCGTGTAGAAGATTAGTTTTAGGAACTACATATCGTAATGTTAAAAAAGGTATATATTTTAAATTTTTACAATTTTTACTTTAATATATGCATTATTAAAAAAGAAAGAGTTTTATTTAAGTCGCAATGGAATAAATACAATGCGTATTATAAGGGCCGTATTTAAAACCTAACAATATGTATGTCGTTTCTTTTAATCTTATTTCTTCGCCGCATTCTTGTTAATCCTTAAACAATGATAAATACCACGACACGTGGGCTTTCGGTCCATTTCATTCATACCAAATAAGTAAAAATAATGAAATGGTATTTTAGATAAAATGTCAACCAATATGAATGTTATCGGTGAGAGACCGAGTTTAAGTGAACAAAGAATATGTCATTATTAGGGATACACCAAGTTTCTTTAGGTACAAAAGAATGAAATGTGCGCGAGGTGTTTTTTTACCTACACACCCGTTCTGCCCGATGTTCATTAGTTTTTATCATAAAATTTATTTATTTGATGGTATTGTTAAACATTTTTTTACTCAACTAAACACTTAAAAAACCTAACGTAGGTATTTTCCTTCATACAGTTACACCACGGAAATATCGATACAGAAATGAATGAATATCTCTCACCCCCAACTCTAACATTCATAATAAGTTACGGTGCCACCAGCGCCAAAGCCGTCATAACACGTCAGCGCGTGACGGTATCACTTAAGTAGTGCTGTGGCTATATTAACAAAATAAAATAAAATTGTATATTATTTTTCATATTCCTGCAGTTGCTTTTAGGTGTATAAGAAAAATACGAAATGAATATTCTTTACTATTATGATTTCTAAATATCTAAAGTGATTTTGCCTAACTAAATCCACTATTAGGCGGAAAGAAATGTTACGTCGATATGTTGTTTTCCAATCACTACGGTATCCGAGTGCGCTCGTGCAAATTTCGCTCTGGCGCTGGTGGCACGATTTTTCTGTCCGATGCGTGGCGTTCAAAAGGTTAATTATAAATTATTAGCATGGATTTATATGAAGTGGATCTCATTCTTACACTTTTCCCCTAACCGTCATAGATAATTCAACCAACCGGAGCGGCCATGTCTGTTATTTGCTATACAAAAAAAGTCTGCCGATTTTTGCGGGGGTGGGGAACGTCAAATGTATGGCTAGTCGTACGTAACGTACAAATAGCCACGCCAAATATACGTCTGCCCATACAATAAATATGACCACTGGTCATATGTTTTTGGCAGAGGGAACGCCTGTCAATGGCCTCTCTGGTTGGTTGAATTCTCTAAGCTAGGTGAACCTTTATTACCGAGTAAAACAGGGCCCCGATTCGAGATGCCAAACTGCGAGACGTTGCTCTCACACTTGTCTCACTAGGTGATAGAGTAATACACCTAACGGTCAAGCTGTCAGTAGGTCTCACTAGAGCGTTTTGTCTATGGCTATGGCCACCATTTTAGATATGTTGACAGGACATTGGGAATCCCATGGCAGAGTTTGGTGTTTTTTTTTAGTAGGTGTACGTAGGTATCGAACCATGGATGTATATGAAGTGGATCTCATTCTTCGGTCACAAAGTGAGGCCGACAGAGAAGCTTATCTAAGGGGGTGTCTCGTTTTGACTAAGGAGGTAATGACGTCATCAGACAATCAAAATGTGAATATGTGTCAAATGTGACAATTTTGTAACGAGTGCGAGTGAGGCACCGCCCCCCACTATTATGCTCTCTATCGGACCATTAGTACTTTTAAGGGTTCCGTAGCCAAAATGGCATAAACGGTACCCTTATAGTTTCGTCATGTCCGTCTGTCTGTCCGTCAGTCCGTCTGTCTGTAGCCATTTTACTCGGAAACTATAAGACGAATAAAATAAAATTTAGACATAAGGTGTATTTTTCATGCCGCTATTTAATTATAGTCTGGCAAACCATTTTTTCAGTAGAAAAGCGCGGCAAATTCAAAATACGTACATGTGCCAACCCTTTGTGATGAGACACCGTGTTCGTGACGAACATTTCAATTCACATTTCTTTTACATTGAATTTGTTTCTAGTGTATTTCACTCTCTCGTCTTAAGCGCGAGTGAGATAGAACTCCTGCAACGTTCTACATTGAATTTAAATTCGTTTTTATGGCATATGTCAATTGCCTCAACCAGATTATTTGTTACAGTTGATGACAAATCAGACGAAATATATCCGTCTCCTTTTTACACACCGTGAATGTCACGTAATGAAAGAGGTGGAAATACCAACTAAAATTAAAAACATAGAATTTGATGATCATTGCTGCTTTTTTCACTGATTCTTAGTGTTGTCATACTTTTGGTCGCTGTACATTGCTACTGCGTTCGTTGGCTGGCCAGACTTTATGTAGTTAAATTGAAGGAGAAAATATTTTTATGCGGGGCGCTCCATGTAACTAAATTACAAAAAACAATTTTTCCCCTAATATCAACATGTTGCACATCAATCGATAGGTGTTTAAAAATAACATTGAGGTTTTTTTTGAACATTTTGTGATTTAGTGAATATTTTCAGAAATAATCGCCTCGAAAGTCAGAAAAATTTAGTGAACCCCCCCCGTAACATTTGAACCCTAAGTCCATATAATATACTTAAAAAAAATTGAGAAGATTATCTTATTTTTCTATTACATACTTTCTACGAAAATTGTTTTGAACATTATCAGTTCAGCCATTTTTGAGTTATCTCCAAAAAACTTCTTCCTTAGGTATCAGATACGACCTTCTGGTATTAGTTTGGTTCTTATTCCATTGAAGGTACGGAACCCTCTATTATGCGTGGTCCGACACACGCACTTGGCCAGTTTTATGCTAGTCGCCTATGAACGACTCTTTTACTCGGTAATAATTTTCAACTGTGGCTAGGGCACCGAGTAAACAATAGTACTATACAGAGGTCCCTCTTTGACGTTACGAATCATGTTGTCCCTTCTTCACGCATGGCAAGTTCTCTTTCTCACTTAGGCAAACGTATCGGATACTAGTTGTCAAATTCAATGACAGAAATGCACATCCTTGGTTAGGGACAAGGTTTAAGAAAAAGATCCACTTCATATAAATCCGTGATACGAACACAGATTACACCTTGTTAGCCCGCCCCACTGTAAATTTATCAAACATCTTATCGGTTGGCTTCCATATAGCGATATAGAGCCCATCTTCGAGATCATGAAACAGTGTTGCCAGGTCTCCTGATTTATCAGGAGATCTCCTGATTTCGGGCTATCTCTCCTGATCTACTGATTCTACTACAGATTCTCCTGATTTTTTGGAGTTCACTTCTGACATCAAATACTTCCGAAATTTTTAAACGAATATAAATTCGTGAACCTACCTTAGAGGTTTAAATAAAAACGAATGTCAAAGTACTGAGTTAAAAAAATTCTTAAGAGTCTATCTATACAATAAACGTCATTAAATTTTTAACTTGCGATGTTTGGAAACAAACATTTATTTTTTAAAATTAATCACAACATTTTCGTGAAACGCAACGTCCGTATACTATCGTGCGGGTGATGTAGGTAATAAATAATAAAAAAATACATTTTATGTCTCATTCTAAACGTTTAAACCAGAGTGATATGGAACAAATATACTCTAATAGTTGCCGATCTTCATTTCTTCTGCCTCACCGTACTGAATCAGCAATATTAGGCGAAAACATACTTGAGTGGAATTCAGCGCGCAGCCACAAGTCAGAAATTATTCAATGGTATTCAAATTTTTGTATAGAGCCCATAAATTAAATTCAGCCGGATGTTAGATTTTTCCGTACTACGGCCGACTCCCGTCCATGCCAGCCGAAATTCAGGTCAACTAGCTCAAGTGTGTTTTGTGCTTTAGGGGCTAAATTTTGCTATTCATAGACAAAAGCGGAAATTTGTCTAGAATAGCTGAATTCCGCTCCAATGTGTTTTGCGCTTTATACAAAATCGGACAAAATGCTTACTTTGCCGATTAAAATCCAATTTGTAAGAACTCATAAACGGGGTTATGTGAACTGAAAAATAATATATAAAGACATTTAGGTAAGTTTTGATTCATAAAAACTGATCTCCTGATTTTTTTTCCGATCTCCTGATTTTTGGGCTAACGTTCTTCTGATTTTCGCAAATGAGACCTGCCAACACTGTCATGAAAAAATAAGTCTTACTAGGTCTTAAATGGGCGCTAGTGTGTATAACACGATGTAAATTGTTCTTGAATAAATACAATACAATACAATACAAATATTCTTTATTGCACACCTCAATAACATATAACAGTACAGTACACAGATTAAAAGTAGAGGCAGTCAACAGGCGGTCTTATCGCTAGAGAGCGATCTCTTCCAGACAACCTTAGGGTAGCGGAAATCTAGTCGAAAATAATTGTATGAGTAGGTGCAAGGCAAAAGAAACAGTGAAAATCCAGTAAACAATAACAAATAACATATAATACAATAGCTTAATTATACATAAACATACACAAATAAAATAATCAATAAACATACATATACTACATACACAGAGTAAATAAAAATAAAATAATAAAAATACAGTCAGCAAACATTTGTGTTAAGGGAGAGATAGATAATACTCTTTAAGGTGTTTCTTGAAAATAGTTAGGGATTTTGCACGCCTTATTTCTAGAGGTAACGAGTTCCACAGGCGTATGGCCTGAAAGGTAAAGGAACTATTATATACTTTTGACGAAGAGGATGGGACATTTAGAAGCAGGTTTTGGCAAATATCATATCATATCATATGGCGTCAAGTTGAAAATACAAGAAAATAACGTTAATTAATCAGTGGTTTTACCTCTCCAAATTTGTACTCACGGTAAAGTCTACTTCAAATAACCTACATACCAAATTCCGGTGGGAGCATACAATAGGCATGGTGAATTTTTTTCATATATGGTATCAATCGATTCGTTTTGTTGTGAGGATCAAATGTCTATATGGGGCCGTGTCGTCAAATGGTTGCAACGGAAGACCAGTGCTGGCCCTGCCGGCATCTAACGCTGAATTGCGACGATTTCGTGGCAATTAATGTTTCGGGTTGTATATGTTATTGTTTATTATGTTTTTTGTAATTGTCATGAATAAATCTTTCATTCATTCATTCATGTTTCTAAAAGAATGCTTTAAATGTTCATCCCTATATTTTTTATAAAAAATAAATGGTATTCAATATTTATATGACGTTCTAAATAAAACAATTTTTTTAACGTCCTAGAACGCAATTTTTTTTATGGAAGTTACAAAAACTATTTAAAACGGGGTATTTACCATGGGTTTTTGTTTTGTCGAGGTTCCGATATATATTATATGTATCGACATGTTAGAAACTAACAAACGAGGATGGTGGCAGCATTTCTCCGCTGTATCGCAAAACTTATGAGTTGAGCGAGGAAGCTGCCAGCTCTTTGGTCACCAATTGAGTCGACGAGCCTCTTTTGCGTTCTTTAAAAAATTATTGAGCACTGGGTCCCCACGCGCCAAGGGTCTCGACTACGAAAGGTATAAAAATGTTTTATGGGTCTTCAGTTTTTCAGTTTCTTTAGCCACCGCACCTGCTTGTTTATTGGTTCCGGTGAAGTGAGAAGCCGCCAGTGTGTCTACGCATATAGCATCCCACAGGCACGCATGTGGCATTTACATAAGTACCGCAAGAACACCTGTGTGGAGCACAAACACGGACTCAAAGCCGGAATCAGATTGCAATCAATCAGGTGCCGGTCCAGATACTATACGGTTTAAGACATTTATTTCTCAAAAAGATTTACATAAATCACTTACTGAGAAAACAATATTTATCTTAAAGCTAAATGGGAGAGGGTAGAATGCAAAATCTGGTGGAAGAGTTAAGAACAAAGGCGCTCGGTAACACCAAGCGCAATGCAACAATGTAATGTTGTGCATAGGGACCAGTTAAACCGAACTACCCGGTGCGTTCACTGGTTAACTTACATATGATTTGTGTGTATTCATTAAGTGCATATTTTGTGGAAAAGCCTTAGAAGACGTTTTTATTTTAGTTTTTAACTTTTTTATGTTATACATTTTTGTACATTTATATATTTTTTCTTTTTCTTTTTTTTTTAAGTATTTTAATTATTTAATGTTATTATTATTTGACTTATTTCTATCCAGTAATAATGTCAATATTTCTGTACCCATCCTTTTCTATGTATATGAATGAAGGATGAGCAAGATGAGTAGAGAAATAATGTCATTATTACTGACAGTGTCTGGAAAAGCTGTCCACCCGTCACCAAACCTCCTGTTTGGTGACGGGTAAGCCAGTAGCCAGTGCTGCGGCTTAGGAGTGAGTGACTCAGAAGAAATTTGGCACAATACGTCGTCCCAGCTCCAATGGCAATTTGGATGGGTAAAAACATCCTGACCCGCCAACCACTTCAACAAGCTTTTTTGGCCTGCTCTAAGCCCACAGTTCCATGGTTTGGGGGTGGGGGTCCTGTAAGATTTTAGTGACTTTACCTACGAGGCTGGCTGAGCTGTAGACGGAGGAGTGTCTTACAGTTGATGTTATGAAGCCGACTATTTCTTAAAATGGTCCTAAATCCTTATGCGCCCACCGGTATGGTCTTAAATTTGGTATTTTCTTACTAAACGGGTCTTATAGCTTCTGTAAAAATTTCGAGCAGTAAGCTCAAAAATAAATTAAGGCTCAACAAATTGCGATTTCAACTGGTCTTAAAACCTTATACGCCCACCGTGATGGCCTTAAATTTGGTAAGTATGTAGATTTTGTGGGTGGTTAAGTAAGTGGGCTTCGCCGTGTGTCAAAATTTAAGCGTAACGATAAATTAACGTATTTTTTTTGTATTTTCAACTTGACGCCACACATACTAGCGCCCATTTACGACCTTTAAGACTTATGTTTTCAATATCTCCGTGATGGGCTCTACAACGCTGTCAACGCTATATGGAAGCCGACCGGTAATTTTAGATTTTTGATAAATTTACAGTATAGCAGGCACCAGTATCTATAATGTTTAAGTAGTGTCAGTAGGGTTATCAGATGTCAAACAATCCTTTAAGGCACTGACTACCAGGCTACCGATAGTAATGATGGGGGCGACCTCTAGTAATTGCCCCCACGAAACTTTTGCGCGAAGTTGATTTCTGACTATTCAAACTAGGTAAGATGCCTACTAGAAGTAATTATCAATCAATCAATCAATCAATCAAAATTTATTTCGAATCAATTAAGGATCCATAGATTGTTAGTACATACAGCTAGAGAAGACTTAAAATTAGGGTTAGTAACATGGAATTACAAAATAATTAAATAAAATACGAATAAAAACTAAAAACAAAAACACAGAAAAACAATCGGAACAGTATACTTACATATCACAAGTCTAGATTATAAAATTGATATGATTTTAAGACATTTTCACTGAGAGCACATTAATATTTATAATTTTTATGATTTTTAATTGTAGGTATTTATTAAAAATATATAACTGTTAAAATATAATATGATTGGCATTACCTATTTAACCTAAAGTTCAATTAACATGCACAGTGTGAAATTTTACATCAAAATCGGACATGCCATTAACCTGAGGCAGTTTATGGCATTAATAGATAGCTTTAGAGGTGTTCGACGAAATAGCAAGATCTGTCTATGCAAATTAATGATACTTTTTAAGATATTCATATTAATGTGCAGACTTAAACTTTTTTTTAAAGTGAAATTCTTAATTTTCTTTAAATGCTTTAATTATTGGCTTGAACTTTACTGCTTATCGTCAGTATATTGTTACACAGTATTTAAGTTTCAAATAGCAATGTTCCTAATCCTTAAATAACAAAGATATCGTACTTTGTACAAAAAAACTAAATATCTGTCTTATTACCTTTTGATACTGTAAGCGAAGTTAGTTTCAAGAAAAAATATTCTTTTACTTAATTAAAAAATCATATCTTGCATTCGCAAATATTTATATGTATAGATATATATTTAATGATCCTGACGCTTAGAGACATGTACATCTCTATGTCACTTTTATATTGTAATTTAGTTCACGCATGTAAAATACGAGCACAGAATATTGTTTCTCACCAGACTAAACATGGCTAGTTTTTATTAATTAATAAAGCCCGCCAGCTTGAACATGTCATGCTCGCTTAAAAGGCTCTGCTTATGGTGGCGTCGTTGATCGGGTCGCCACTTTCCCGAAGAAAGGTTGAGGGAGGCGATGGCTGAGATATGCGTCATACTCGTGAACGGGTGCTGTTTGTGGAGACCGGTCTGTTTAGGCTAACTGGGGCAACACATTTACGTAACTTTTTATTAATCATATTTAATTTTAGTTTAATTGGCTTTAGACACAACATTCGGTGCTTGATTATCCATATTTTTTTATTCAAGACACTTGGAGACCTTATACATCTCTAAGTATAATTTAGAAATAGTATGTTTATTGTATACTAGAATCACTTAAGTACTTTTTTTTATATTATTTAAATTCAAAGTTTGTTTCTAACTGTTGATGATGGATTATTATAATTTGGAAATTTATGTAGAAGACACAGTTCAGGTAAGAAAGTATATCAAACTTGTATGTAATTTATTTTCAATAGTCAGATTTGGACTCATCTTTTTTCTTTGGTATTTTTCTTAAACTATAACCTATTGTTGGTTAATCTAACCTTGGTTTGATATGTTTTCTTATAGAACAACGCACTATATGTATTGTTTAGTTTTGATGTACTGTTGTTTTGAAAAAATAAGTCCCGCCGAGTTTCTTGCCGGACATAATTCTTCTCGGGTCAGAGGTGTAGGGTTAGAACCGGTGTAGTTTGATTTTTTTTCTCTCTCTTTTACTTTGACGTGTAAAAGTGCCCTTGTGGCCTACTTACTGAATAAATGTTTGAGTTTGAGTTTGAGTTTGAGTATCAAAAATTCATTAATTATCGTCTCTGGATTTGGAAATTATTAAACTTCTATGTTTTTCTGATAATTCTGATCTTTAGGGTTATCACACGACATTAAGTTTAATAAAACAGAAATCGAATAACAGTAATTACTGTAAAATTACCTAACTATGCTCCGGTCATCCAACTGGTTATTATCAATGATATTTACTATGAATGGGTTATACTCTAACAAAATGAGCACAAAAAATACTTCCAGAGTTATGCCATGCCATAACCTAACAAAGATTCTTTTATGTTTATCTATTTTGACAATCATTACATCTTTGTCACTCTCATTGTTAGAAAATTACAGTTTGTCTCTTTCCCACGCGGGTGACGGGAGTCATTGACAAGTCCGCATCTCTCGCTTGCCGGAGCGTGACTAGCGACAGTTGTTTGAATTCACTCATATTAAGTGCTTCACTTTTGGAGCGTGCATAACCCATCTGTCATTATTATATATCATAGGTTATTTATTATTAGTAGGTTAGTAGGTAGTCTGTGATTGGACACCATACGTATAGATCGAGGACTTCACGGTGCTTCAATTTGACCCATTTCCTGCTGCCCCATTGAGCTGAAATATAGTGTAGCTACTTAACTCAGATGACATTACAATGTTTTGGAACCATGATGCTGCAGCTGGTCTGATGATGGAGATCTGGAGGTAGCCATAAGGACTAGGTTATATAAAACAATGCACTCATTGTGCTTAGAGGTTTGTTAGAATCGTCTCGATGAGTAGTAGACGAGACGACCGTTGAAAGAAAAGTATAGTCGGCGATAAAAGCTTGTCTTAAAAAATTTTTTTTGTCACAAAACTTTATGACGCAAACGCTCTATGGAATGAAAAAAACAGTGTGCATGCATGCCTACTTGGTAAAACTCTATCCTACAAGCTAACGCGTGATTATTCACTTGTTTATACAAGTCAAAACTTTTACTAAATTATTTTGCACATGTGTGAATAAAGCGACATTTTCCCATACTGTTTTTAAAGGAAAAAAAGTGAGTGAGAAAGTGAGAATAAGATCTCTTCTGATACCTGAATGACCCTGATACCTGTATGAAAGTTTTCTAGGATTTGAATTACTTCGTCCATCACACCCCGGTCACTTTTCTCTAATTTAAGTAGGTTTTATAGGTAGATACACAATTTCTCAATCGTTATAAAATATTGGAGTCCTCTGATTACAATAGACTCCAATACACAAATTATGGTGGTTAACGTCACGTTTTTTTAATTATGTACCCTTTTCGTGATAATAAAATGCTATGTGGTAACTTTGCTATGTTAGATGAATCAGGCGCTTTACCAAGTAGCAGCCCTAACACAAATATTTTATTTGCTTTAAATTCTAAATCCTTTCATTAACGTTATTCAAATTAATAATGTCGACTAAATATGGTATAAAGGAGTCTCTAGTTAAGAATTAATTCCGCATACCTTAGGATTTTTATTTAAAAAAATTAAATAGTTTAACTACTAAATTGCAAATTTCTCAGATCAGAATAATTTTTAAGGATATTTTTGGTCTTAAAATTATCAGTCGGAAGAGATATAACGTTTAATATTACACGAAAGTTCATAAAGGCACGTATTCATGAAATATTACCACTTCTATGATTTTTTTGGAGTTTCTGAAAGCAATCTTAAAAATGTGGTTTCTTGAAAACTATAAGGAATTAACTAGTGGGGATTACATATTTATATTTAGTATTAATTGAGCTTTATATTACGCCATTATTTAACCCATGTCCGATTTTTCTGTAAAATTCCACACTGTGACATGCCATAAAAGAAATGTCGATATCTGGCCGAGGAGCGAATGGATAAACATCAAAAAGTGCGATGAGTTGTAGGTGTTCTTCCACCCTGCTGTTGGGAATATCTCTACAGTACCCTGCATTCACTGTGCTCTGCATTATTTTGCGTAATTTGGATGCTATGTTAGAGTAGATTTCCTCAGATTAAGCAAGCCACTAGCAATAAATCTCCTACAACGCCTTGACTGTATGCGGCTGTATAGCCATTCCCCATGTACATGTGCATGTGGGATACTACATGCGAAGACACACTGGCGGCTTCTCACCTCACCGGATCCAATAAACATACAGATGCGGTAGCGAAAGCAGCTGAAAAACTGAACACCCTTAAAAAAATCGATGTTTAAAGAAACAAGTATGTATAGTTTAAAGTGCCATGTGTAACCATATCAATTCATTATATAAGAAACTAGCCTTTTCCCGCGGCTTCGCCCGCGTACTATAAGTACTCAAAAAGGATACGATACCAATGTTGATTTTCAGACTTTGTGACCACATTTGCCCCTTTTAGGGGTCGAATTTTCAAAAAATCTGAAACACGTGTTTACTCATTTATCGTTAGGAATACTCCTGTGAAGTTTCGAATAAAATAGTGTAACAAATCTTGATTCACCATACAAACTTTGGACCCCCATTTTACCCCCTTAGGGGCTGAATTTTGAAAAATCCTTTCTTAGTGCACCCCTAGATCTTATAAGGAACCTACGTGCCAAATTTGGGATCTCTAGAACCAGCGGTTTGGGCTGTGCGTTGATATGTCAGTCAGTCAGTCAATCAGTCAGTCAGTCAGTTTCTTCTTTTATATATTTATATAAATATGATATAATATTGGAATATAACTTACACGTAAGTCAGCCAGATACACAATTACATTTACTTGCAGTAAACGTCAACTTCTTTTTTGAAATGAAGACCCATTGGTTTTCATATGCCGAGTCTCCTAAATAGTAATTCAAAACTTGGGTCTTGTTAGTGGCAATTAGTTATAATCATGAGGATTATGACTAGTACTACTGTGCACTGTATTTATTTACCTGATATGTTTATATTTCCATAACATCCTCAACTCTCAGGATTAGGAATACCTTTGTAATATAAGAGTCTTACATTAGATTAGAATCTATGAAGAATATGTGTAAAATTGTTTGAAGGGTCTAAAACCTTAGTTAAGTTAGGAGGCAGTAGTAGGAGCCAAGTTTGAACCCGCGATCCTTAGAGCGTAAGTCGGGCGTCTGGCCGCCAGGCTACCAGAGTTTGTTTTGATAATTACTATACTGTTGCTCCATTTTTCTACTATGTTTATCTGCGTGAAATATCAAATGTCAAACAATCCTTTAAGGCACTGACTTCCAGGCTACCGATAGAAATAACGGCCTCCTAGCCCAGTCGGTAGTGACCCTGCCTACGAAGCAGGAGGTCCCGGGTTCGAATCCTGGTCAGGGAATTTGTTTGTGTGTTTATCACAGATATTTGTTCCTGAGTTATGGATGTTTTCTATGTATTTAAGTATTTATCCATATTTATCTAATATATATATATATACTCGTCGTCTAGTACCCATAACACAAGCTTTACTGAGCTTACTGTGGGCCTAGTTCGATTTGTGTAAGATTGTCCTATAATATTCATTTATTTCTCGAATTTAATTTCTTTTCTGATGTTTTTGAAATGCCTCAAACTTTCCATAGACGTTGACGTAACAAAGACTGCAGCACTATAAGTAGGTATTAAAACAGACCAAAACATTGCAAAATTAAATAATTATATTATTAGTAGTTAGGTTTTCTTATTAAAATTATTTTCTTGTGTATGAATGCTTTTTCACCACATCAGCACCACCGCCTATCTTGATTTTTTTAAAGCGTCAGTAAAATTGTTTTTTTTTTGTTCACAAGGGAGAACAGTAATTACTTTACGTTATAGAACGATGACTTTGAACCATAAATATTTGGCAGAATTAATTTATTTTGTTTTATGTATTTACCTAAGCTTGTATTTTTTTGCCGTGGCGTGGTGAAAAATGCTGTAATACTCTCGGCAGCAGTTTGTTTGCTTCTAGTGCCCCCCGCAATGCTCAAGATACCACTTTTTTAACCATACACTCGTTATAATTTTGTAATCTTTCACTTTTTCGGGTCTCGATATAAACACGTGAGATAGATATCAAGGTTGTATTCTTGATATTATAATTTATTTACACTAAACCTTTTCTACATAATATTGGATCTACGTGGTCGGTTTACAAGTCAATGTATTGTTTTATTTCTTGTCACAAAAAACATTTATTGGTTACAAGAAATCTTAAAATCATTCATACCAGTCATTTTTATTCAATATGTAATATTTGTCACATATCTTTTACCCAAAGCACAGGTTTCGTCATAGTTGCTACACCCAAAAATGCATCGTCAAATCTAAAATATTGCTTGTAAGCTGTCTATGTAGACTACCCTAGTTCTAGCCTAGTATTTTAGCACGAAAATACACGTATGATTTACACACTTACTCACACACGTATTTAGTTTCAGAAGACATTCAGAGATGTCGCTTTCAAATGAGTTTTCATAAAATGCTTCAAGGCTCTCTTTACCTACTAGAGGTAAATAAATGCCTTACGTGGGATTCCCATAATTTACTGACGTCAACGTCAAAACAATAAGATGGCGCCCATGCCAATAGAGAAATTCCTCTAGCGAGACCTGTTTTGACGTAGGTGGTTAGGTGAATCAACTGTCACAAAAGTGTGATATCATAGTTGTCTCGCATGCAACTGTCAGTAATGCCATGTCGAATAGACTCCCAGTCGTTCATAGGTGACTAGTCAAAAGTGGTAAAAACGGTCCGATAGAGATCATAATGTAGGGCGCTGTGTCTCACTCGCACTCGTTACAAAATTGACACATTTAACACATATTGACATTTTGATTGTTGTTTGATTGTCTGAATAGAGCTTTATGTTGTCTGATGATGATGACGTCATTACCTCCTTAAATAGTCAAAACGAGACACAGTCCCCTAGATAACCTTCTCTTTCGGCCTAAATTTGTGACGGAAGAATTAGATCCACTTCATATAAATCCATGATTAACTATTAGTAAGAAAAACTGATGTAAGTTTTTAGGCCACCGGACACTATCAGTAATGTCATGTCATTATTTCTGTACCCGTCCTTTTCTATGTATATGAAGAATGAGAAGGACGAGAAGAGAAATAATGTCATTATTACTGACAGTCTGGTGGCCTTTTCAAAGGACTAATTTCACGCGCTGGTGACACCGATATATCCATGAAAGCTTGCATCAGACAGCGATCATGGTACGTCAGTTTACCGCGATGTGGTGGTCGTTGGTTAACATAAATCTATTTATTCATTATTCTTACAATATAAATAATACTGGTTAACAACCTAACTCTAGATCTGGATTAGAATATATAGATCGAGCTGTGAGTGTGTAATGGCAAAGTAAGCGAGAGAGAGCAAATTAGTTTTCTATAAATTATTTTCTTCTTATAAGATTTATTTTTATAGTTCCAAGATGAATACTGTAAAAAAATATTACAGGCAATGACATCTCACCTCTCTCTCTTTTCCTTTGGTTACAGACATTCGACGGCGGTATGAGCAATTTATGAAAATAATACCAGGAGCGGAATCAACCAAGAAATACACCTGTCAGCTTTGCGACTACAGATCCCCTCGCGCGCAGTTAACTCTCAACCACATACGAAAGCACGTTCTAAAGATGGAGTGTCCACTATGTTACAAAATTATCCGCGACCCAGAAAACTTAGAAACTCATATGTCCCAGTCACACCCTCACCAAATAGAATCATACCTGCGGTGCGAACCATGCAAGCTTGAGTTCACAAACAATGCAGAACTAAAAAAACATAAAAACTACGCCAATAACAATATCTCCTGCTCATTCTGCTCAGAGATTATAAGTTACAGGGAAATGACAAAGCATCGATATATGCAAATACGTCAAATCGAGGTGTTTTTGTGCAAGGTTTTTGAAGAAAACAAACCACGTTGGAGCATGAATGTTACATTTTCTGTAGGGGCATATAGTTGTGTTCGCTGTACCGATACGTGCTTGGTCTTGTATAACATAATTAGGTATATATATCATCGTTAAGAAACTGTTTTGGAGAAAACTTGTCGCAAGTTTTATGTCGGTCAGAAATAATTCTATGTTGCGAAATTAAACATAACTACGTCTTAGCACATTACTAATGTTCGGCAGATACTATAGTCGTATTAAGCGCTTAATAAAGGTTTAAGACGCAAAACCTTGTAAGAGCCTGTAATAATCAGAACTATGCAATTGCTAATAAAACTTATAGGCGTTTATTCTATTGCAGCCAGAGACATGTTTCATGTGTCAAATTTGAGTAATATGATTAGTAATTTTGAGTGCGGAAATTCGTTCCACATAGCTTAGGTTATAGTACGCTTGCTTACTAAGTAGATAGGTCCGAGTTCAAATCTAGGCTGATGTTAACTTTTTTGTTTATTTTTTTATCTCATTTCTCATTTATATTTTCAATCCTGATCCTAAGCGATTTATAGGTATTTTTGGACAAAAAAAAGTCAAATCATACGTTATTCATAAGTTACTTCTAAAAAGTCAATTCATAAGTTACTAGTTAGTTTAATCTTTTTATTTTGACTTTTTTACCCAATATATTTAAACTACCAACTTATAAAAGAGACTAATTCATTATTCAATTTTTACAGAGGGTATGGGTACTTTTTACCATAGACGGCTTCGTCCATGTTTTTACCATAATTTGTATTACAAGAGCGCGTTTGTTCGAGCAGTTTCCATCCGAGGCGACGTTGCCAGCTTACTTTCATTTGCTCATTTCGCTTCTTGCTTTGCGCTGTTGCAAGCTAGATCTATATTATGATATGAATGACGGATTCATTGAATAGAATCAAATGCGCTTGAAGTTGAAACACATTCGTGCATTTGTCAATGATTTGTCCACATCATCGTGATAGGTTATATATCTCTCTCTTTACTATGGAATAAGAAAGAAACAATCGGCTCGGCTGTCCCGGTACTCTGCGATGTCTGGTCGCGCCATTAGGTTTATATGGCTTATTGTATGTTCGTTTTCGTACGATTTAAAAGATATAGTGAATTATTAATCTTATTATTAGGTAGGTAAGTAGATATGGAATTAATTTAATCGTATAAGTATATATACCAATATAATTTCTCACAATCCCTAAAATGAAAAAAACCAATAAGTACTCGTAAGGTACGATGGGGTAAGATCGGACCATTTTTGAACTAGTTGGTCAGCTTTCAGGGCTGACTTTTATGCTTTACCTTTGTAAAAATTTCTCGAAATATTAATCCTTGTTTCAAATCAGTATGAAGTGTACCTAAGCTGTTTGTCGTGTATAAAATTTCAAAATCTACTCCTTCTACTTAAGATTGGACTATTCAATAAAATGTACTCTTAGTAAGGTTTTAGGTGCTAGTTTTCTTCCACTTATCGATTTTGCCAGCTTTGTAATGCAATAATAAATTTTGAAGTGCCCGTTCTAGAGCTTATATGATCTTGTTTAGATTAATATTATACGAAAATAAATCATACTCGAAAGGTTTTTTATACTAAAACATTTTTTGTAAAAGTGGAGTATGTGTCAGTTTTCCGTCCATACTTATTGATATATTGATATTCAAGTTTTTCAAATTAAAGCTTATAGTTAATATATCAATTAAAGAATAAATAATTATTATCAATGGCCAATTTGACCTCAAAAAGTTTTTTCCATGTAGACGGAGAGCTGGCCACGTCAGATATGACACAATAGTCAGGTTTCATTGCTCTCATTATTGTGTCATATATCTGACGTGGCCAGCTCTTAGTCCAATAAATTTGTAGCAGTTTAATCAGGTGGACGGCAACCCGGACGGGAAACTAGCATAACCACCCTATGCACGGTTTCAAATAATAGATATAATTATAAACCGCCTGTATTATGTTCATGTCAACCTTTCAGCATTTTCTCAAACTTTTCAAAAACGAGTGAGTTAAAAATATTGAGAGTGGAAAGACAAGATGTTTCAAACCTTTGAAGCAAGATGTTTCAAAATTTAAAAAAAATTAAAAAACTCTCTTGGCTATAATTCTTTTTTTTTTCCCAGCCTACTTGAAGAGATATATTATATGGACGTATCCATACTAATATTATAGTGTGTCTGTCTGTTAACTCTTCACGCTTAAACCGCTCAACTAATTTAGATGAAATTTGGTATGTATAAGGGGGTGAAAACGGAATGGAAGTTTATATGGAATTGTTGCTCCCTGTTGACTTGAAATAGCGTACGTACTAGTTTTATATTTGCTCTTAGATTTTACTAACTAGTAACTTTTATTTTGCGTTTTATTATGTAATTCCATATCGCTCATGTTAATTTCGCGCAGTCGAAGTCGCGGGTAAAAGCTAGTATTTTAATATTGTAATGGATTTTGATATGGTAAAACTTTTGAAATAGATGGTAATTAACCAAAACTAACCCAAAAATGTACCCAAAAAACCGTGACGACCCTATACACGACACGATACAACTAATCCATACTAATATTATAAATGGGAAAGTGTACGTGTGTGTTTGTTTGTTTGTCCGTCTTTCACGGCAAAACGGGGCGCCGAATTGAAGTGATTTTTTAAATGGAGATAGTTGAAGGGATGGAGAGTGACATAGGCTACTTTTTGTCTCTTTCTAACCCCCCACTTCCCTAAAATGGGGGGTGGAAGTTTGTATGGTTTGTTACCCCGAATTTAACGCGAGCGAAGCCGCGGGCAAAAGCAGGTATTATATGTTATTAACTTACTCGTGCTGACTTTTCATGTTTTAATTATTTTGTGTAATTTCAATTTATAATTCTTATGTGAGACGACAAACGCTTTTATATTTGTAATTTTTTTTAGTAAAGAACACTTATGGTATATGTATAAATGAAAATGATTAAAACATGTTAAAAAATTAATCTTAAACTTTAGGTTGAATTAAGTTATTTGCTTTTTGGCTATGGTTTTCTGTGAGGTACTTCCCCAGTCGAGCTCTGAGCCAGGTCCAGATTTGAGCGTGACAACATTCGCTGAACTGTGCCTTACCACAGTTAGCGAGATAACATTCGGAGTGCCCATACCTCCCTTTTGGACGTAACATACCCGTGTCTAAACCTGTTCCTAGTAACCAACTAGGTACACATTTAAAAAATGTTCACAGCAACAATTAATAAGATCCAGTCTTAAATGCCACGCAAAAACAAATCAAACCATTTTTTGTGACAAACAATTGAATTTATAGAACGAAACTTTTTTGTCTATAAAGATCACATGTATGCGTGACTTCGGCAGCAGATAGCATACATCCTCCATACGACCCTCTTGAACCTGATGTTTATTCAGTGTTGGGCGTAATTTATTAGATGGTACCTACTTTTGTAATATATTAAATTGCTAATTAAATTACAAGAAAATCAATTATATTAACTAATTGAAATTGCTTGTAATTGAGATTACATGTTAGTAGTATTCCCGATTACATATAATTTGTAATTGCAATTACTTTTATCTTAACTACTTTTACTTGTAACTTCGATAATTTGAAATAATATACAAGTTCAATTTATTTTTGGGTCAGTGGGGGCAGCTACCAGATCCCTCGCTGCAACGCGAAAATGGTCTTAGAAGACCTTCCCTCAATTTCAAATTAATAACGTTACGGATTTTGGAAAAAACATACAGGATGCGAGAAAGAGGTCACATTTGGTAAACTTCTTTTTGATGCCAATCGATCCCATTCTTGTATGGGATCAAAAATAATTTGCGGCTAGAAAAGCCACAAATTGAGAAAAACATTTTCCCATACTTTATGAAAATTATTTATTTTTATTTTTCACTTGCTGCTTTTTTATGCCAATCGATTCCATTCCTATCGTTTCTAATAGTTTCCTATTAGGGGTCAACTTACGGTAATGTACTAAAAAGCTACAAATTAAATATTTTCCATACATTTACTATAAATAATAAATAAATATTATACGACAATCTTACACAAATCGACCTAGGCCCACAGTAAGCTCAATAAGGCTTGTGTTATGGGTACTAGATGACGATATATATAATAGATAAATATGGATAAATACTTAAGTACATAGAAAACATCCATAACTCAGGAACAAATATCTGCGATCAACACACAAATAAATGCCCTGACCAGGATTCGAACTCGGGACCTCCTGCTTCGTAGGCAGGGTCACCACCGACTGGGCTAGGAGATCGTCAAATAAAGAATAAGTGATTTTTAGGGTTCCGTAGCCAAATGGCAAAAAACGGAACCCTTATGGATTCGTCATGTCTGTCTGTCTGTCTGTCCGTCCGTGTGTCACAGCCATTTTACTCGGAAACTATACGACGTATCTGAATAAAATTTACACATAAGGTGTATTTCTGTATGCCGCTACTTGAAATTTGAAAAAAAAAATATTTTAAGGGGGGCTCGATACATGTAACTAAATTTCAAAAAATCTTTTTACCTAATATCAACATGTGACACATCAATCGATAGGTCTTTAAAAATAATATTGAGGTTTGTTTGATCTTTTTGTGATTAAGTGAATATTTTTTGAAATAATCGCTTCGAAAGTCAGAAAAATTGTGTAGCCCCCCCTGTAACTTTTGAACCGTAAGTCCAAAAAATATGAAAAAATTTGAGGAGCTGCGCCTTAGCATATACTTTCTACGAAAATTGTTTGGCCATTTTTGAGTTATTTCCAAAAAACTTCTTCCATAGGCATCAGATACGACCTTTTGGTATTAGTTTGGTTCTTATTCCATTGAAGGTACGGAACCCTCCTATGCGTGGTCCGACACGCACTTGGCCGGTTTTTTTAACCTTTCAGTTAACCAACAGTCGTTGTTATTAAGCATACCGGAAGAAACATTTAAGTAAAATGTGTAGGTACCTGAAAATAGCGCCATCGCCATTATATCAAAATGCAACTAGGTAGAGGTACACAATAGTGTTGGAGGATGTGTGGTTTGTATTTGCAACTAAAGGCTAATTTTCCAGATAGGTAATTGAATTATCCGATGTTCTCCCGATGCGGTCTTATCCCAACGCACTTTACCGTCCTCATTGAAAGCGTGTTTGACCATCTCTAATTTCGTTATAGATACTAAAAACCTGGATTTTTCAGAGCAGAAGAGGACATAAAACAAATTAGTTACAAATAATATTATCTTCAGTTAAGTACATTTTATTTGAACTTTTATTTTGAAAGACTTGACACGTACTTGACACATAGAAATATAACCGCCATGATGAATGCTTATTTTGGATATTTAGAATAAAACATTATAATTGTGCGATTATGATACTGTAGGTAATGGCGTGCGTTGGCCAAGTCGTTTTATATTATAGGTAACTTAAATTATTTCGTCATTGATTACCTACATACAATAGTAACTTTAATTAAGTAAGTACACATAAAATGAAATTATTATCAAAGCGCCATCTTACTGTAAAAGACCGCGATTGTTTGACTATTTAAACATGTCAACATTGAATTGTCATAGTTCATCTCAAGTATACTAGATGGCAGAAGCGGAAGCTGCGATTATAAAAACGCAAAATGCAGTCGTCAACCGTGATACCTGTCACCTTAAGAGAAAACCACGAACTTGATTTACCTACTTGCGAATTGTGTGGTTTTAAATCTATATCACAAGGTAAAGTTGAGCGGCACATAAAAAGTGTTCACATGAAGGTGAAAAATGTCACATGCCATATCTGTAAATTAGAATTCTTTGATGCTTCCTTTTTAAAGAAACACATGGTTAGGCATGAAGGGCAGAAGCCGTTCGAGTGTAGGTTTTGTAAGAAGAAGTTTGCTCGTAAAACGACTCGTGCGACACACGAGAAGATCCACACAGGGGAGAAAAACAAGGTTTGCGAATTGTGTGGCGCGGCCTACGTGCAGAAAGCGAGCTTGAAGTATCACATGGAGAAATACCACCCTGATAGAGTTTAGTTGGTATTTAAAGGAGCTGTTATAATACAACGACCTAAGGATTACCTTATTACTTAGCAAACTAAGGCTACGTTTCCACAAGAGATGATTTAGGATACGTTGCGAGGAATGTTTTTGTTGATAACCGATCCCAGAGCTACGCTGTGCGAGGGTAGATAAAAGTGATTCTATTCATTCATTACAATACATCCTTGCTTATCATCTCTGATGGAAACGCAGCTTTAGATTGCGAATACGGTATTTATAAACAATCTTTGGAATTGATTAAAGTTTGCGCAGCAGGACGATAGTTGGTGATGATTAGCTGGTTAATATTTAGGTGAGGGGGGGATGTGTTAATATATATAACGTATTCCCCTGCCCCGACCATTTAAGCACGGTAATATATGGAGGTAACTCCCCAGTGACTGGATTATGTAGGAGACTAGAACATATTTAAAATGTACTTAACGTATTTTTAAAGTTCGTTGTATTTTCTAGTGCATTAACAATTAAGGTCCCTATTATTATTATATATATTGTTGTTGCAATCATACTGTTTTATAAATTCTCATTGTTTACTTTTAATAAATACTTTGAGAGATAGAAAGAATGAGATTTAATGACCTTTTCTGTTTGTTTACGTATTGTTTTCTTGTATACTTAATCCAAAATACTAAGACAACTTTTGAAATGTCACATCAAGTGCCATTTACTTTGCTTTACTTTAATGTAATAATAGATTTTATCTTAAACGTCGTTATCGCGGGAGCAAAAACGATTTGACAGTAGTCAAAGATTATGACAAATAAGATATAACAGAAGTGACAGTAGTATCAACAAGTTTGTACCTACGAGTTCAAAATTTATCGATGTTTTTTCTAATATCTAACCTTCGTACTCGACTTGATGAGTACATACTAAAAAGATTAGCCACGTAATCCTAACGACAACCTCTTCATTCACCTGTTATTCAAAACATTTTTCATTCATGATTGATTTATCTGGACTGGACTTGTAGATAAAGGATTATTTTAGACACACGAAGAGTTTTTTGTTCTCAAATAATAAAAGGTACTCGTAATTTTCATAAAAAATAAACCTTCTGTTAAACAAAATTTCTACTCAGAAAGACGCACTTTAACGAACGTAGAAAAGGAGCAAAACCAGTTTGATTAATCATTTCTAGCAAAAACATTGTGCTGGATATGAAGAACTTCTTAGAGGCTAAGACGTGTAGGCATAATATTCTGTTTATATTAAACGGACATTCTGTTATATATATTCTTCAACACATTTGTTTTTGCTCCCGCGATAACGATGTATGTAATATGTATGCTTTGACAAATTTGTGGTAGTTTCAAAACATTACGTTATTAATTTTGATTACTTAATACTGAAATAATGCTCGCTCTCAAATTATAATGCCATTTGAATGACAGCTATTTTAACTTAATAAATACTTACTAAAATAGTTTTTATTTTTCCTACCTCACCATTTTAGGTATATAGTAGAACTCGGTAGAATCCGAATATGACTTTAATCTAGGCACCGCTGTGAATATCAAACACTTGCCGCACCGACGGTGGCTGGCAAATCATTAATCATGATTAAAAATTGCGTAGGTCCTAGTGTGCTACCTTGACTTATGCCCGAACGTGTACCTATAATATGGCTGCGATTCGTACCCTGTAAGATTCACATACTGTTTTCGATCTTATTTATTTAAACTTTATTGCACAGTATAAAATATACAGTTACAAAAGGCGGACTTAATGCCGTAAGGCATTCTCTACCAGTCAACCTTTAGGCCAAACAGAGAAGCATCCATGGTGCAGGGTATGTGAAGAACACAGAACTAATAATAGCAAGAACGTTATCTGATATAAATAAATATATATTAATAAGATATAAAATAATCTTTTAGATAATTGGCAAAGTGCAGGAGCCTGGGCGCGAAACCAATGTCTGCAAACTTACCCAGTAGGATATCATTATCTACTAGATCGAAGGCTTTGCTAAAATCAAAGTATGCCGCATCTATTTGCATTCGCGCATCCATAGCTTCAGTTATATAGTCAACCAGAATAACGTGGTATGTTGTACCGACTTCGACGAAATCCATGTTGAGCATCATCTAATTTAATAGCTATCTGTTGAGTAATAAAATAATCTACAATTAATTCAAATAACTTGCCAAACACCGACAGCACGGCAATGGGTCTGCATGTGCACTACTCTTCAGCACAGGGGTTACTCTGGACAACTTCCAGCAGGATGGATACACTATACTGCTCAGCGTTAGATTATATATATACAGAAGTGGCACTTATAGAACAGATACACAATCCTTGGCTAAAAAGGCAGGTATCCCATCAGATCCCGCCGACGAGTGAGGTTTGAGTCGCTTGAGCCGCAAGTCGGTAGAGTTGACGGTTTCGACGGCAACCCGCGTCGCTTCGCGTGCGTCTCTGCTGCGCGACGCACTGTCTCGTGCCCCCTCCTCATCGTCTAGTCGAGGAATCTCACTGTGAAACACAGAGCTAAAAATATATTGTGCAAAAGCTACAGCGGCGTCCTGTCTTGTTACAGTTCTGTCATTGTAAGAATAATCGTCCTATCGTTTGCAGTCTTTGCGTTTGCTCTTTACGTAACTCCCAAAACCTTGTCGGGTCATCAATTATATCATGCTCAATGGTAGCCTTATAATTTTTATATAAGATATCAATCAAGTTCTTTGCTTGTCCTCTATAATATCTATACAGCTCGCTATTGAAGTCGGTGCCAGTTTCTTTGTGTTTTTTGAAATGAGTGTTTATTTTGTCGGGTGTGCACAATTAATAATAATATTATAATACGTATTTTTTCAATACTTTCCCCCAAAAGAAACTGGCAATGGCAATGATATATTCTAATTAACCAAAGAATTCCTTTCTGAAGCATTATACAATATAAAGCAATTGGTAAAAATATCTACAATAACTAATATTATTACTTAGTACATATTTATAAGGAAAACTACTAACAAAAGGTTTTACCAGACAGTTATTTTTTTTAAAGGTACATATTAGGTACAGTACCTAATAGTATGATCACCTTAGGCTTAATTGTTGTCGTAGCCAATGCAACCGATAAATATTTTGTATGAAATTGAGCGGTTTACGGTCATTCATACAATTGCAAGACCTCCACCGATTTACGGTCGTTCATGCAACAGTTTCCAGATGCCCGAAATAAAAAATAAAAAGAGGACTTCTCTTGCTCTCGTTACATTTTCCGTCTATAATAATTATAGAATCTTTAGGGAATTATTGATCAAAATGGTACCTACATTTTATTTTTATAAGACTGCCTCGGGGTTTTTTGCCAAACTTGCAAACTGGGTTGGGAGCCAAGCTAAATGATTCAGAGCCTTTTTTCTACTTATGTTTCATTTTGTCTTTACAGAATCAAAAAGGATCAGGAAATCGAAATCAAAATATCAGAATCTTATCAAGGTCGTCCGGGAAGAGGAACTAAGATACGCCTGCCGGCAGTGTGACTTTGAGAATGAAGATCGGAATGAGCTGATCAGTCACATCCGTTCTAATCACATCCGGGAGTTGACCTGTCCTACGTGTGGCGAAGTATTTCCTGACCTAAACCAACTACAAGACCACAAAACCCAACCGCATTACCCAAAATATTCTTGTAAGCTATGCGATTTAAAATTCACGAAAAAAGTGCTGCTGACCAAACACAACGAATATCATCATGGTCTTGTGAAATGTTCTTTCTGCCCGGAAATTTTGTCGAAATTAGAACTTAAGAAGCACCTACTAGAACTCCACAAGGATCAAATCCCGACATGTGGAGTATGTGGCTTGCAGGCCGAGAAACAAGCTGTGATTATAAATCACCAACGGAAAGTGCACTTAAAGGAGAAGAACGTGACGTGCTCTGTTTGCAAATTTCAATGCTATGGGTATCCGCAGTTGAAGAGACATATGATAAGGCATAAGGTGGACAAGGTGTATGCGTGCAGGTTTTGTAAGAAGACGTTTCCACGGCCGACGACATGTAAGATACATGAGATGATCCACACTGGGGAGAAGAATAAAGTGTGTGAAGTGTGTAACGCCGCGTTTGTGCAGAAAGCAAGTCTTAATTACCATATGTTGAAGCATCATCCTGATCACGTTTAGTTGACTGAAAATTTTGTGTAATAGGAACAGTATTTAAATCGCGTCCAATCCACATGTAAAACCAGCCTCTGCGAGTCATGTCTATTGCATCCAGCTTTCCAGTGAAATGTCATCGGAATAAGTATACCCCGTAGACTCGCGAGGTCAGCCCAACATGAAGATTGAGCCATATACGGTGTACTTTCTTATATAGCATTTTTCTACTGAGCTTATTACTTAAATCAATACACACCTTTTTTTACAAATGAATAATAAGTACGTCAACTTTTGTCTTTATTCATCTTATTTGATTGTAGAACCTATAAATCGCACTTTTGCTTTAAGAGTATTTAATTATGATACTTTGGTTTAATATTTACCATTTTCAACCGACTTCAAGATTTCGAAGGATGTTCTTAATTCGTCGGGGGTCTGTTTTTGCAATTTTTTTTTAAATGTATGTGCACCGATTATTCGAAGACGGCTGGACCGACATGGAAAATTATTTTTTTGTTTGAAAGAGCTTCACAGTTGGTCCCATTGTCATCAGGTCAGGATCTGACGATGGGATCCTGGAGAAATCGAGGGAACTCTTCAATTTCGAAGGTTCTCAATTCGTCGGGATCTTTGTTGCTATTTTTTATGTTTGTTTAGCGATTAAATTATTTTTTTGTTTGAAAGGGTATACACTTCACAGTTGGTTCCATTGTTACCAGGTCAGGATCTGATGATGGGATCCTGGAGAATTCGAGGGAACTCTTCAAATATTATAGGCACAACTATAGCGATTTAAGTATTTTTTACGCTAGCTCGGGCATTTGCTTTTGAAAATGTGGAGTCTAAGTGAAGTCGGTTCTTTTCTGTTTAAAATTATTATGTAAGGCACTATTAATGACACTTTTTCCGGAAGGCTCTTCCACATGTAGGATGCATGACATGATCCACACTGGGGAGAACAAAAAAGTTGATGAGAGTAGGCATGGTGAACTCTTTTCATGTATGGTATCAATCGATTCGTTTTGTTGTGAGGATCAAATGTCTATATGGGGCCAATTGCGTTAAAGCAACACAAAAGTCAGAAATGAGACTTAAAGTCCGAGATTTGCATTTCGTTTCGCGGCGTTTCTCAAAACGCTCCTAACAAAATGACGTGCAAAAATGACGTCACGATCACATAGTCGCCCTGTTTAAAGTATGGAAAAAATTTTGTAATATGAAATATTTTGCATCCTATCAACTAAATTTTATTGCATAATTCAACATGTGTCATCACGTCTGTTGTGCGATGTTTTCCTTGTCCAGAAGGCGGGCTAACTTACATATGATACAATACTTATCATCCATCTTATCATGTGTAGTTATTTTGTTTTAAACTGACTTCCGATTAAGTATTCAAAGACGGCCGGACCGATTTGGACGATTCTTTTTTTGTTTGAAGAATGATACGCATACTTGTATAGGTATCTTAAACGTACTTAGTTTATTTAATGAAGTTCCGCTACCTAAAGTTGTCTGGGAGAAATAGCTTTTTAGCGATAACACCGCCTGTTGTTTACCTATCTAAGTAAAATTTATATATTTTTTGTACTGGTTTTCTTTTTGAGGTGTTCAATAAAAAGTATTTGTATTGTATTAGTATAGAATTCATATCATTTCCGTGGTTTTTATAGATACCAAAAACTGACTAAGGGTGGGTTGCACCAAGCCGTCTGTTAACGTCAACATCATCGTTAAAAAATCTTGTAAAAAAAGTTGACAGTTTTGTATGGGATGAAAGCTCCGTCGCCATATTTAACGTTGATCAGTTCGTTAGTATGCGTGGTGCAATCCACCCTAAGTCTGGTAATTAATTATTTATTTTGACAACAAATGTGGTAAACGCGACATTACCTTACCTTACCTTTAACATTTTTAGATAAAACCAGTCCGTGTTTCTGATGCTGCGTTAAGTCTGCCGAAGATAATTCCAGTCGCGGCGATCCGTCGCATTCTTATACCTAGACGGTGGCTAGTACAATACAACCCACACACATCTGATGGTAAGTGGTTGCCTACCGATGCGTATGTTCATTTGCTACTCCAGGGGAGTCACGTGCGCAAAGCAGAACCTTTTCAAACATGTTCAGGGCATGAACATGCATTTTGCAGGTATGGAATAGCTTACTATTCCATACCTGCAAAAATATCTAGCAAGTTATTGAAGATAGTTTATAATTTACATACCCACCAAACCTAAACATATTGGTCGTAGCAACAATATATTTTACGTCACACCTGGCCATAATGTGAGTATTACCGCACGCTACGCGTACGGTAAAACTCGCATTATGGCCAGGTGGAGACGTAAAATTGTGTACTCACCACGGGCAGTAAAAAAGAAAGCCCTCTATCGCATATTTACAACCCTCGCCTGCGGCTCGGGTTACAAATACCTGCGATTTCGGGCTTTCTTTCTTTTACAGCCCTTGGTAAGTAATGTACTATTACTTTAGGTAGCTACGTTACCCGTAATGCTACTTCTTTCATGTTTTAGAAAACTGACGGGTCATCGGACGAGAACAGGTCAGATAACTGTTTTCCAGTGTTTTACACCCTACTATCACTTCATGCGGCTGTACTCGCTTGTGTTTAGTCACTACGCGCGACATGTTTCGGAGAGCTTAGGTCTCCATCCTCAAGCACTAAGAGTGCTAGGCGAACCGATCCGCGACCCGTCGTTGCTGTCTCCGAAGCAAACACAAGTGAGTACAGCATGAAGTGATAATAGTTTTAATGTCTCATGAAAGTTTTTTAAATACCACGATGGTGGCAAACAAGCATACGGCCTGATGGTAAGCAGTTACCGTAGCCTATGGACGCCTGTAACCCCAGAGGATTCACATACGCGTTGCCTACCCTTTAAGAACCTATACACTCAATTATTTACAGGTAAATCTTAATATTTAGATCTTAGAGTTGACTGTCACGACAAAGGAGCCTTGTACTTTACTTTATTCTCAAAACTGACTACAATCTTTTCATCGCAATTAGCTAGTACTTACGTAGATAAATAATAATCATAAAATTCTAAAATTTCAATGGATTCGATATCTTTGGACTCCTCCGCTGCATCAAATGGAATGTCTTAGTATGCACTGTAAGCGACCTTTGGTTATCAAACGTCTTGGTGCAAGCCTGACATTGCAAGACTACCGGCTTCACCCCATGAACCTTCACTTCGTGATCGTTCTTCTTTGTGTAGTCCGTGAACTTTTCCCCACAATATCCGCATTTATTCCGCTTGTTCATTAATATGTGAACATTTCGTTCATGTTCCTGCATTCGTAATTTAGCATCGAACACTTTAGGGCAATAGCGGCAACTAAAGTCACCAGTGATGTGCCTGTAACTGTGCGCTTGTAAAATTCGCTTAGTGACAAACCCAGCTCCGCAGATCTCGCAAATGCAGTTCCTATAATGTTCGTTCATATGAGCTAACAACACTTTAAAGTTACTAAATTCCGTTGTGCACTCTACGCAGGTATGCATGTTTGACTCGAATCTAAACGGGACTAAGTGGTTCTTCAAATCTGTGATGATAGGACGGTCATGAGCGGCTTTTAAATGTTCCATTAACTGTCCCAATTCTCTAATGGTCGCGGAACAGATATTGCATCGGAGCGACGTTATGTCTAGCTTTACTATAAAGCCGACGATCGACTCTCCTTTCATGTAGTTGGCTTTCGTCGTGTCGTCGTGGGAGGTTATTGTGTGTTGCTTCAAATCTGCTGGGTCGCGGTACTGATCGCTGCAAAAGCAGCAAGCGTACCCCAAGCTGCCTCGGCAGCGGATAGGCGTGGCGTTCGAGCAAAGAAGAATTTCCTTTAGATTAGCTTGATGTTTGTGAGCTTCGTTTAGTTTCTTGAACGAAACATTTACGGGTGCTGGCTTGATTTTGATAATCTTGCACCGTGTCTTCCGAGGGGTCTCCGGCTTCGGATTTAGTATGATCGTTTTCAGCTTGGAAGCTTTGGTGTCCTTACTCCCGCAGGGTATCTTGGATCCACGTATCTTCCATCCCACACCTATGGAAATATAAAGCGGTATTAGAATCCCAAATGTGTGACATTTCAGGCTACCTACTTACCTACTTGGATGCGTAGTTGTCTCTTCGATTGTGAACTTGCACCATACAGATCAGACATAAAGATGTAACTACTTAGGTTTAAATGTTTTAGTTTAAAGGTACTCGTTAAAAAATTTGGTAATTTTAATCATAATTAAACACACTTAGTACTTAATAATAATTTACAGTAACATTAAACGGGTGGACATTTGTTAATGATTTAAATTAATACAAAATCAAAGTTATTCACGCATCCTCCCCGTGCTTAGATCGCATGTGTCCCCTCCAACTACATTTCTGCACAAACGTCATATCGCAGTGTTCACATTTAAACCGGCGATCGTCTGCGTGGATCCTCATATGCTCCCTCAACGTGCTCTTCCTGCCGTACGATTTATTACAGATCACACAGTGAAAGTCTCTTCGTCCTGTGTGTGTTAGCATATGATTCCTAACCTCCGGCGTGGAGAAAAACATTTTATCACATTCAGGACATTTGTGCCTTTTCTCCATCATGTGGAAGGTCCGCTTGTGGATAGCGAGATATTTGGAGCTTTTAAAAGGCTTATTACATGCCGGACACCTGATCTCGATCGCGGGTTTGCCGTGGACATTGACCATATGGATATTTTTGGCTATAGTCCCATTAAAACGTTCATCGCAGTAATCGCATTTGTTACGCTTGTTGAACCCTAGGTGTACGGATTTTTCGTGCTCTTTTAACTTAAGGTCGTTATTAAAAACTCGCTGACACGTCTCGCACTTGTGTTCTCCGTTCGCGTGTTGTCGGACGTGATTCTGCAAGCTCCTCTGATTGACATAACCGCTACCGCAAGTGTTGCATACGAAATTAGGGAAATGTATGTTCATATGGTGAACCAAAGTTTTGAAATTGTGGACTTCGTGATCGCAGTTCGCACATTTTAGATCTGTTCTGTTAGTATCGAATTTAAAGGGTATCATGTAGTTTTTGTCAAAGGAATGTATTGTCTCTGAATGTTCCAACTTTAAATGCTCTAATAATTTCTCGAGGTCAGTGAGTTTGTACTGGCAAAGTTTGCATTGAAGATCTGTTATATCCACTCTAATTATTAGTTGTGCAATGTCCCGGCCAAAGTAGGCATTCTGTCCAGTGGGGTGTTGTTCTGCTGTATGCTTTTTTAGAGCCGCAGTGTCATCAAACCGTTCAGGGCAGCAGCAGCAGGTGTACCACTTGCCGTGCAATCTTAAGGGCGTAGCGTTTGAACACCTCATTATCGTGCGAAGATTCTGGACATGCAAATCAAACTCATTACGTTTTCTGTCTATTTCACTCTTAGCTTCAGATTTTTTATTTGAAACTGTGCTTTTAGAACTGCCTTTGTTTTTAATCTTATTTTTGTCGGTGGCGCGAGCTTTCTTTAGCTTTTTTTCTTCTTCTTGGTCCAACTCGATCTCGATTTTAATTTGGAAACTTCTTTCTTCAGGTACATCTGCAAAAATAATTTTTATTTATTTATAAAGGCCATACATTTATGCCACCTTCCTGTGTATATTGAAACACGGACATCTGTTTACTTTTATTTATTTTGATTATTGTATTTAGACATCTTAATACAATTCAAATTTTACATTTCACTAAAGGAACAAATAACAAAATCAAACTTCTTCCCCATGCTTCGATCGCATGTGTCCTCTCCAACTACATTTTTGAACGAAAGCTATTCCACAGTGTTCGCACTTGAATCTGCGATCATCTGCGTGTATTCTCATATGTTCTCGTAGTGTACTCTTCCTACCGTAAGATTTGCTACAAATAATGCATTGGAAGTCACGCTGCCCTGTGTGGGTTAACATATGTTGTTTCACTTCATGGGTAGAGAAGAACATTTTTTCGCATTCCGTACATTTATGCCTCTTCTCCATCATATGAAACGTCCGCTTGTGGATGGCAAGGTATTTATAGTTTTTAAAGGTCTTTTCGCACGCCGGACATTTAATTTGGGTCTCTGGCTCTCCGTGTACTTTAATCATATGTGTGTGTTTCGCTATATAGCCAACAAAGCGTTCTTCGCAAAAGTTACATTTGTTTCGTTTGTTGCGTCCTTGATGCATTGATTTCTCATGCGCTTTTAATTTGACGTCATTATCAAATATTCGCTGGCATTTCTCGCACTTGTGTTCTCCGTTGGCGTGCCTGCTCGCGTGGTGGTGGTAGCTCCGTTGGTTAACGAAGCCGCTGCCACAGGAATCGCACACAAAGTTTGGGAAATGACCATGCATGTGTTGGACTAACATTTTGAAGTTATTGAATTCGTGTTTACAGATAACGCACGTCTGTTCATTATCGGTGTCAAATTTGAAAGGTATCATGTAGTTTTTGATCCTTGTGTGTATCCTTTGTAAGTGTTCTTCCTTCAAATGTTTCATTAATTTCTCTAGATTATCGATCTTGTTTTTGCAAAGGTTACATTCTAAACCTGTTATATCAACTCTTATCATTAGCTCTGAAATGTTCCGTCCAACTAATGCTGCTTTTCCGTCGGGGTGTTTTTCAAACGTGTGTTTTTTCAAGGCCCTCGTTTTTTCGTACCGTTCGGGGCAGAAACAGCACGTATACCATTTACCATGCATTTTCAACGGGGTAGCATTGGAACACTTCATAATCGTTTGTAGATTCTGAAGATGCAAATCCAGTTCGTTAGTCCTTTTAAGGATGATAGATCGGTTGCTTTTGATTTCCGGGTCATGCCCGACCTGAGAATCGTCCACTACAAGCTTTTTCTTTAAAGAATTTTTATTTATACTTCTAGCATTTTTGTAATTTCCTTCTGTACGTACTATAACAATATTATCTAAAAAGTCTTCTTCCAGTGATTCCATTTCCATGTCAGAGTTGGTCTCGAGTTTTATTATCAAGCTCCCGTCCTCAGAATCATCTGTAAAAATAAGCTCTGTTTTATTCTAACGCACAAAATTGTCTTTATGGCGTATGACACCCAATTTATTCATAAATATTTAATATTCGAATCACATTCCTCAGACAGAATATTCGGATATATTTAGCCTATATTTATATAAAGTGGACAAGTTTTCACTATTGGAACAAACAGTTGCCGATAATTTTATTAACTGCCTAATATCCATATTCTTTGTAAAATAAAACAACGTAATAAAAATTATACGTATGTCGATATATTTCAGTAAAAATATTAATAAAAGTTACATTTTTCCAAACTTGATTCACGTAAATCTTATCTATCACTTCGGTTGTTAAATGCATTTTTGTAGTAAATCTTCTATTCTTCTTGGTGTTCTATTATGTACTGACTATTATGAGACATCTTCCCCATGCTTAGATCGCATATGACCTTTCCAGCTGCATTTTTGTACGAACGCCATGTTGCAATGCTCACATTTGAAACGACGATCGTTATTGTGAATTCTCATATGCTCCCTTAAAGTGGAACGCCTGCTGAAAGCCTTAGCACAGATCGCGCATTGGAAGGCGCGTAACCCGGTATGGATTGTCATATGATGCTTTAGAGTGTGTTTTTGGAAGAATTTCATCCCACATTCCGGGCAACATTGATCCTTCTCCATCAAATGAAATCCTCGTTTATGATTTTTCAAACTCTTCGCACATGAAAATTTCTTATTACACACCGTGCATTTAAATTCTGGCTTTTTGATCCCGTGGACTTTTTCTAAATGGTCCAATTTCCATTGATGCTCTGCGAATTTTTCATCACAGTAACCGCATTTATTTCTTTTAACGCCGAGATGGACTACTCGTGTGTGATTTTTTAGTTTAAGGTTGCTGCTGAATAGTTTGTTACATTCCTTACACGAGTACTCTCCTGAATTATGCCCCAATCGATGAGTTCTCATACTATTATAACTTAAATAGCCTTCATCACAGATATCGCAAATAAAATTTCTATAGTGCTTACGCATATGATCAAGTAAGGAGTGAAAATTATTGAATTCTTGTCTGCAAACAGTGCATTTTAGTTCTTCCTTTTCGAACTTGAAAGGAATAATTAGGCTTTTGGTGAGTACATGCAGTGGTTCTTCATGTACTTTCATAAGATGTTCCAACAGTTGTTCAAGTTGATCTATAGATTGATTACAAAGTTTACAGTGCAGAGCTGTTATGTCTAGCTTTACGAAGTAGTTAGAGTTGTTGCTTCTTATGAATGGATTGTCATTGTAAGTGTGGTTGTCTCTTGTATGTTGTTTGAGGCTGGAAGCGTCACGATAGGACTTGTCGCAGAAGTAACATGTGTAGCCGAGGTGACCATGATTACGGATAAGCGTGGCGTCTGAACATCGCTGTATTATGTGTAAATTCTCCTTCTGTCGTCTTATTTCTTCCTTCATATATTGTTCCTTCCGAGATCCCACTGGTTTATCTTCTATTTCTAAAACTAATTCTGAATTAGGTGGAGTAATGGGCTTACTTTTCCCTTTTTTAATCTCTGTTAAATCTTTAAATTGTTTAGTATTATCCTCTTCTATTTTTATCTTCGTCTTTGCTTTCGTAGTTTGATCATTGCCGAAATTTTTGTACTTGCACCTTTCTTGTCGTTCTGTAAAGAAATGTATAGATGTTCACTTTAAGTGGACGTTTTAAGCATAACGTTAGTTTAATTAATCATAATCGTGCCCGCAATTTAATTGCTAAAGGATTTTTATGTAATAAAACACTGCATTTCAGAAATGTATCTTATATATTTGCATAGAATAGTGTATACTAATTTAGGTTTAATTCAGAGTGGTTAGAACGCATATGGCCCCTTAAACTACTCTTTTGCACGAAAGCCATGTCGCAATGTTTGCACTTGTGTCGTCGATCATCGGTATGGATTCTCATATGATCCGATAATGTCTTTTTCCGTCCAAAAGACTTAAAGCACACAGCGCACGAGAACTCCCTAGTACCGGTATGAATAACAAAATGATTATTCAACTGAGCCTTCGCATAAAATGACATATCGCATTGAGAACACTTATGAGGTCTTTGAATTAAATGATCTCTTTTGATGTGAAGTCGGAGGCTTGCCATGGTTTCGAATTTTCTTTCGCAGGCTTTGCATTTGGGCGATTCCCTTTGTATACCGTGCACCTCCTTTAAATGTTTTACTTTTTGCCTAAAATCTCTAAATCTTTCGTTACAATAAGCGCATAGATTTAACTTTGGGAGCCGGTGAACTTGTTTTTCATGTGCTCTCTGCTTAAGTGCCGTATCGTAAACTTTAGGGCAAAAACTGCAAATAAATGATCCGGTTTCATGAGTTTTCTTGTGGTTCCTTCGCATGTTGCGTGTCACAAACCCGCTGTCGCAGGTCTCGCAAATGTAATTCCTGAAATGGACGTTCATATGCTCCTGCAGAACCTTGAAAGTATTAAAATCGTTGGGGCAAAAGACGCACCGTAGCGTTTCGTCGTCGAATTTGAAAGGTAAGATGTGGCTGTCGATGTCTGTATACATTTTTTTGCTGTGTTTGTCGGTTAAATGACTAGTGAGTAGTTCTAGTGAATCGACGTTGCTACTGCACAGTTCGCAGCGCAGTGCTGTTATATCAAGCTTCACAAAATATTCAGCCATCGTCTTTCCCATCATGAAGTTGCGCTTCGTTTTACTGTCGTGGGCTTGCATCGTGTGAGTTTTGAGGTCAGCGGGGTTTGGGTACTGCTCTGGACAGAAGCAGCACTGGTAACCAATACCGCCGTGAGCCCTAATTGGAGTCGCGTTAGAACAATCTAATATAATTCTTATATTATTCCGATGCATCTCTATTTCCGTTGGACCTTTGGCTTTTTTGGATTTGTCTTTTACATTAGATGTTGACTCTTGATTTGTAATTTTCTGGTTCGTAGAATCTTCTTTTTTCGTAGAGCACTCAAATTTGAGGTCACCTTGCGTATGTTCACCTATAAAGAAAATCAAGAATTATTGCATTTCTTTTATCCCGACGCCAATAAATTTCTGCTGTTTTATTTAACGTATTCTAAAATTACATACCTATATGTAGTTATTATTTTAAGAAGATCATTTCTATAACTTTAGGTATTATTTATAAAGGTACATATCTACTATTTCTACACAAGCGAAGTTTATCAGGGGCTCGATTGAACAAGCGAAAATTGTGCGGTATCTCTACGATGGTATCTCAAACAATTGCGCTTGTATTGCATTACAATATTTCCATACATCTTCCTTTGCGACGGACACTTTTTAGCGTGAAAGACGAATAAAAATTGCAGAGCATAGTAGGAAGATTATATTATGTTCTATTAGGAGCATTAACTTTAAAATAGAAATGGAAAAAATCTACTGCCTCAGGCGAGACTCGGAACTTTCGGCTTCGGGATACCAGCCCGCCGCTCTACTAACTGTAATCTAGGGTAGCTAGGCATCATCATAAAACGCATATGAAAGATATTGTGGACAAATCGAAGTCAGCGGGTCGGGTTCGGGTCAATCAGTTCTTGGTAGCTCATTTGTTAGATCAACGGGCGTAGCTCGAGGCAGTAGTTCGAGTCTCGCCCGAGGAAGTTGATTTTTCCTTTATTTATAAAACATCGTAGGGATATCTTTGTTAGTAAGTTGAGTGAAAACAAAAATAACAAGATGCATACCTACTCGAACTGTTTTTTTGACCTGAGATCTTGGTAGTGAATGCAGAACAGAATTATCAAAACTTTGCCTTTTTGCCTGTATTTGGCCAGTCTTCTTTACCTGCTAGCCTGCTGCTGCAGGATTTTATTTCATATTCATAACCATATATATGAGTGGTCATGCCCACAATATCTCATGATATAAACAAATATTCGAGCAATGACGCGTAGTTTCAGTGTCCGCGAGGCAACCAGATGGCTCGTGGTATTTAAGCTCCCTACGTGCTGTGGAACCTTGTGTAACTCGAACTGACCCATGTTGGACTTGGTTTTTAATTTTCCCCAAAATCCAAAAATAAACGTTACCGGACTCTCAACCCGGTTAGGTCCTTCTGCTGCTAAAAAAGATAACACAGTATAATTATCTCCGTCTATGCTCTCAGTTAGCAACTCCTTGATCAAACCTTATAGCACCTGCCTTGCTCGTACCGTTTCACGAGCACACATTACATTTTAGGATCAATTTTGATCCTATACCTAAAAATTATTGTCAGAACAAGCGCTAATTTTATTTCGTTTCATCATCATTCATCAGACACTATCTAATAACGACATAATATTTAATGTTGTGGTTTCAGTCCAATTTTTCTATTATAATTATTAAGTGGGGTTGATCGTGTTTATTATATTATAACCCACTCACTAATTCATTACTTGCATTGATAGTGTCTGGTTCACATAGCAGTTCACTTCTTTTAGAATTTATTTTGTATGTTGGGGATAAATTCATTGTAAGTATTAATTCTTAGAAAAATCCAATCACAGTAAAAATTGTCATACAATTGTCAAATGTGTGTGTTGTTGTTGTTTATTCTTAGAAAAGTTTTTAATAACATGAGTTTTTTACATGAATACCTACAACGTGTCCAAAAGTTCGCAACCACTTTAAATTTTCTTATATATATATATATATATATATATATATTTTTGTAAAAATAGTTAATACAGTGGAGTAGTTATTTTATTAAAGCTTTTTCTGTATTTTATTTTGGTGAACATTATGTTAACACATTCTTTAGATTAATATAATAATTAGATGGTCTGTGTTTTCGTCTACTTAAAGCATTTTCTTAGACTCTCCCATTTGTACAGAAAAGTAGTTTTAGATCAATATCCAACACGGATTAAAATATAAATATAATATTTAGATTTAATAACTACCACTAATGCAATTAAACGTAATTCTGAAAATGATGAAAAAAATACGTTTTTTGTTTGCCAAATATTTTGATTACAAAAACAAAGGGTCATTCCTAAGGACAGCGACACGGCATGGCTATATGATGTACATTTGGAGAGCACAACTTAATTTGAACAATAGTTTTTCAAAATCCTTTTTTTTGGTAATTAAAGTCTCTTATTGCGTCCATTATACCCGTACACGGCCGGAAGATGATAACTCGGGATATAAAATTGAAGAAAATTGAGCTTCAATTCTATTTAAAGTTCAAATTTCTCCAACTTTTCCCCTCGACTTGTCAACTTCTTCCCGCCAATTAATAGGGCCAGTAAAATTAATGTATATTTTGTTTGTTATAATAAAAAAAATTAACTACATTAGACATTAATTTTATTGGCCCCATTAATTAATCATTTGAAATAAACGTGTAATCTAATCATTATTAAAATAAATAAATGAGTAGGTATACTCGACGGATTTCATTGTATCTGGGCTCGTAATTGAAATGAAAACACAATGTTTTAGAATCACCTTTTATTGTGCTGAATAGTAAAAACATTTTTTTACAACAATTTAATTAATATTATCATAAGTTATATTAGAAATGAATTATAAGAACCAAACTAACTAAAAGCTTATATTATAACAAATAATATTCAGATTTGGCATACAGAGCGGAAAACTTCGCAAATAAATGTCGCAGAGTATGGACAAGATACTAACTATGAAATGTTAATCTAAATAGTTCTTAATACTTACTTATTTATAAATTGTATCTTGCAAGTAAATTTATTATGATTATAAAGCAAAGTGGAATCTTATTTTGATTTGAAGAAAATGTCGTATCTATTATTTTAAAACATGGAAACAATTGGTATTCTATTAGTGGCTGTTATACATAAATATATGTCAATGCTAACTCCGTTTAAGAGAAAGTTAAAACATAGGACCATGACAAGGGGTCATTTCATTTGGCATAAACGTTTCCATACAAGGTGACTCGTCTTCATTGTCCATAAGAGTACATAGCCAAACAAAATAAACGTCATCGCAGCCTGGAAGGCGACTTACATAATAAAATAACTAAATTAGAAATACAAATCAATATTAATCAAAGTATGCTTACAGAACATTATGGTACATAAATAAATTTCATCGAAAGTATTTTTTCGCAAAATAGATACTTATTTCGAAGTTGTTTTTTTTGTAAAGCCATTATCTACATTTTAGTATTTTTACCATCGTTACATGTTAACTTAAACTATAAACATTACAAACCATAACTATGGTTTCAAGTTTTTGTCGAAAAAGTCGGTGAATTTAACATTCTAAGAATGTAATTTGAAGGACACCAACAATCATAGACAACTACCTAGATAAATAAATTCCTTTACCTATGGGTAAAATAAAAAGGTAAACACCATTAATACATACACATTTAAATTGATAGCGTTATTTATTTTTCTGCAACGCTTTCATTTTTTTTGCCTGTAAATGGTAGGACCTATAATGTACCCTAAGGCTCTCGTAGTTTCCAAACGTTTTATCACATGCCTTGCACTTCGCTTCTGTGGGACCAACTCCATGCACTTTTACTAAATGATCATGTTTCATTGCAAACCGAGTGAATTTTTCGCCACAGTAACCACATTTGAACCTCTTATCTTTGCCTTGATGGACGCAGCCAATATGATATTTTAATTTTGCAGCGGAATTAAAGATTTTGCAACATTGGTCGCACTGATAATCGCCTTGCTCGTGTTTTTTCTTGTGTGCCAGCATGCTACCTTTGTTGACAAAGCCTGCATCACAAACATCACAAATGTGATTTCTATAATGCCTGTTCATATGTTTTATTGCCATACTGAAAGCGGAGAAGTCCGCTTCACATAAGACGCATTTTATTGGAAAACTGTCTAACCGAAAAGGCAGCAAGTAGGTGTTGACATCGGTGTGAATAGGTTGATCATGATCGACTCGCAAGTGATCTAGAAATTCAGTAAATTGAGTGAAACTTTTGAAACAAACTTTGCATTGTAAATTTGTGATATCAAGCTTTACAGAAATCTCATTGTAGCTTGGCCGTCGCCATAGACGAGGATCCTGTTTTAAGTCCCTGTGTAAGTCAAGTGTGTGTGTTTTGAGATCGGCCGGTTCGGGGAATTCCATTGGGCAGAAGTAACACGCATAGCCAATGCCGCGATAGCCACGTATTGGTGTCGCATTGGAATTAAGCAAGACCATCTCTAAATTATTCTGGATTTTAGCAATATCAGTTGGGTTTTTTTTAATAGGAGACTTATTTTTTAAACGCTTTTTAATGGGTGCCGAAGACTGCTTGAGTGACGTAGTTGACTCAATAAGTGGCAGTATTTTTTTATCCGATGAGACGAGTTGTTTTATCTGTGGGACTGTTGTATGCTGTGTAACGTCTGAAAAGAGAGGTTATTGTCACAGAAATACGGAGTCTTGACTGGAAAAAGTTGTCATGGCAACAAAGATCAATAAAATATGTATATATTATAAGCAATATAAATAAATTCCTCTCGACATTAACTTTAATACCGGCATTGTAGTCCACGACATATGTGTAAGAAGTTAGTATGGATATACTTCACGATTTAATTTGAATCGTCATGTCTACCAGTCATTGTTTCAACTTAGCTCTCTAATGTACACTTCTGAACTGACGCCTGTCAACAGTTATCGCATAAGCGTCCCTGTCATTGGTGTGGCATTTCGAATGTTTTGTGTACAAGTGAATTAGTGACCAGAATGATCCCAAATGGTCCTTCTTAACATTTCATCACAAACGTACCAAACGTAAGAAAAACAATAGAATTAATATATACTTCTTATTGAATCTTTTATTTATCCAGTGATCTATATTTTGAGTGAATTTTGTACACCAATGTGTAATACTTTCAAAGGTTTATTATCCAATTTGTATTCTATGTTTCGAGTACAAATGCGATTTCAAGCTGCATTTTTGGACGAACGCCATAGCGCAATGGTCGCACTTGTACCTGCGGTCATTGTTGTGTATCCTCATATGCTGCATCAACGTGTACTTCCTTCCGTACGCTTTCTGGCAAAGATTGCATTTAAAATCACGGGCACCGGAGTGTTTTACCATGTGCTCTTTTAAATCGCATTTTCGTGCAAATTCCATTTCACAGACTGAACACTTGAAGTTCTTTATCATCAAGTGGTGTGTTCTATAATGTTTTCCTAGGCTGTTGTAGGATCTGAATGTTTTCTCACACGCGTTACATTTGGCTACCGTGGGAGCAACTCCGTGGGTGTTTACTTGATGTTTGTTCTTATTTGGTAAACTAGAGAATCTATCAGCGCAATAGGCACATTTGTATCTCTTGTGTAGGCCTCGATGGACGTAACGAATGTGATTGTTCAACTTCACTCTAGTATTGTATACTAAATGGCACTGATCGCATTGGTGATCTCCGTTTTCATGTGTTGTTTTGTGTGACCGCATGTTAGCTTTAGTGACGAAGCCTGCACCACAAACATCGCAAATGTAATTTTCGTTATGCTTTTTCATATGCTCAACTAAATTTTTGAAAAACGAGAATTCTGTGTCGCACGATGCGCATTTGGGCTTATCGCTGTCGAATCGAAAAGGTAAGAAGTAATTATTGTCCTCTATGCGAATGGGTTGGTCATGGTCTACACGCAAGTGGTGCATTAAATCAGTCAGTTTATCGTAACGTTTTAAACACGTACATGTTAAATTAGTGACGTCGATTTTCACCGAATAGTTACCGGCATGTTTTTTTTGCGGTCGTCGTAGAGAAGGATCCTGCGTTAAATCTCTGTGGGATTCAAGAGTGTGTGTCTTGAGATCGTTAGGATTGGCGAACCCCACCGGACAGTAAAGGCACAGATAACCAACGTCGCTGTGGGCGCGTATAAGAGTTGCGTTGGAATGCCGTAGCAAGATTTCTAGATTGTGTTCATGTGTAGCCATTTCTCCCGTGAAGATTCTAGTTGACACTTTTGAATTAATTGTAGACCTTTGCATCATTTTTACTATTGATCCTCGTTCTGTTATGAGCGTTGAAGGTTGTTTAGAAAGGGACGTAGTTGATAGAATAATAGGCATTGTCTTGCCATGGAGTGACGTGACGTGAGATTGTACCTTTAAGACGGGTGTATGATGTGAAGCCTCTGAAAAGAGAAGCATATCACAGACGTGAAAATAAATTATTAAGACACCACGACTTAGTTTTCATTCATTAAACAGGAGCAATAAAATTTTATGGTATAGCGCAAAAATGTGGTTTAGTTGTTATTGTTACCGAGCCTTGAGATTGGCTTTGATTAAGATATTCAAAGTAATTATTTACTTACAATAAAATATCATCATTTAGTTTTCAATATCAGGCCAAAATGTAAAAAACGCCCTTACTGATTCGCAACGTCCGTCTGTCTGCTTGGCACCGGCTCAGCTCAGTGCACTAGAAAGCTAAAATTTGGCATAGACTGTGGTCTGGTCTGGTTAATGAATGTTGAGACTGATATTAGTTTTTTTTTAAATAGTAATGATTATATGAACGTTTACCTAATGCGTCAAAACTCACGTAATTGTCAAACTAAGATTTGAAGTTTTTTGTAACATAAATTGCCGTTTTTGACCATTGCAATTTATGCACTACATACAATATCATAGGAACATGCAGCATAATCTGTAAATTTTTCAAAAATGATAAAGCATGTAATAAATTGCCGTTTTTGACCATTGCAATTTATGTACTACATACAATATCATAGGAACATGCAGCATAGTCTGTAAATTATTCAAAAATGATCATATTAAAGAAGGGACTTTAATACAATCATTTTATTTTAAATTACAGAATATGCGGTTTCTACTACATTACACTCTAAAAATTACACTTCTGAACCAACGCCTGTCATCAAGTGTTGCACGAGGACTTGGAGGACCACGTGTCATACGAGATTCTCCGGATAACATCTTTGTTAACAATAAAATGCTAAATGAAAAATGGATCTATTGACCTCTCAACCTTCCAGTTTCTTGAAACATAACGTCTTAGCGCTAATTTCGTCAATCAAGAGAAATATCATACATAACGATATAAAACATATTGAAAATTTTAATACGTGTACAATAATTATAATTCAATGTAAATATTATAAGGAATAAAATTGTTTTTTAATGAATAAATTACTGAAAGAAAAAGTGTTAATAGTTTTTATCAAAGACAACTGACTTATTCGTTTCTGTAGAGAACGATTACCTATAGAATTTTATATGTAGGCATAATTTATCTTGACCTTTTCATAATGTAAGGTCAGAACTTTCCCTGTTTAGAACCTCGTTCAGATCAAAAATTCCTTTCCATGTCTTGAGCGCAAGTGCGATTTCAGAGTGCATTTTTGGACAAAAGTCTTTTCACAGTATTCGCACTTGTGCCTGCGGTCATTAAAGTGTATCCTCATATGCTCCCTTAATGTGTCCTTCCTTCCGTACGCTTTCTTGCAAATATCGCATTCGTAATCGCGAGCACGTGTGTGTGTCACCATGTGGTCTTTCAAAGAACTTTTAACTGAGAAAGCCATATCACACAAAGAACACTTGTGTTTTTTTACCATTAAATGGTATGTGTTATAATGAATTCGCAAGCCCCCGGAAGTTAAGAAGGTTTTACCACACGCTTTACACTTGAATACCCTACGAGCAAATCCATGCTCTTTAACTTGATGGTTATTTTTCGCTACTAAACCAGGAAATTTTTCGCCACAATAGGAACATTTGTTCCTCTTATCTTGGCGTAAGTGAACGCGGAGAATGTGATGTTTCAAATTCGTCATGGACTTGTAGACTTGATGACATTGTTCGCACTTGTGTTCTTCATTTTTATGATTTCTTTTATGTCTTAGCATTGCAGCTTTGTTGACAAAGCCGGCGCTACAGACATCGCAAACGTGATTTCTGTAATGTACGTTCATATGCTCTACTGCATTTCTGAAAGAAGGAAATTCCGTGTCGCACAGAACGCATTTTAGCGGATCACTGTCAAATCGAAAAGGTAACAAGTAGTTTTTAACGTTAATGTGAATGGACTGATCATGGTTTACTTGCAGGTGTTGCATTAAATCAGTCAGTTGGTCGAAATGTTTGAAACACTGGCACATTAATTTCGTGACGTCCATTTTAACTGCAAAAGTATCGCTTTTTGGCGGTCGTTGAGAAGGATCCTGCTTTAAATCTCTATGGGATTCTAACGTGTGTGTCTTGAGATCGTCAGGGTCGGGAAACTCCACCGAACAGAAGAAGCACACATAGCCCGTGCCGCTGTGGTTGCGTATAGGCGTCGCATTGGAATGGCGCAAGACGATTTCCAAATTATCCTGATGTCTAGCCAATTCTGTATCGTTTGGTGTTTTTGAGTTAACTTTAGGACCTTTTTTAGTATTTATCTGCTGTACGACTATAGGTGTTGAAGGATTGTTAGAAAGAGACGTAGTTGATGTGATAACAGGTATTGTTTTGTCATCGATCGGTGTGTCGTGAGGTTCTACCTTTAAGAGTGTTGTAGGATGTGGAATGCCTGAAAAGAGAAGTAATGGTCACAGATGTATGTGAATGAAATCACATTATTAAGACGGAGACTAGGTCCATGCTAATCATTACATGCATACGAGGGGTGATCCAAAAGTAATATATGATCTCGCGAAGTATATATTTTTTTACATAAACTCTTTGTTAGTTTATGTGCATACATTATTCAATACAATGCTGTCATCTAGCTCCAATAAATAAATAAACTTTAGTAGGTCACAATTTACCTTGTTTTTTACTTCATTGCCAGTATAGCAATTTGCGATAGCATTTATTGGAGCTTTTAGAACCAAAGTATAATGCGGTATTGCCTTGATGACGCAATAGCCAACTTACAAGTTCAAGCGTCAGGCAGGTAATGAGCAGCATATTTGGTAATCTGCGCTATTATAAGAACCGAGGAACATAACCGTCAAAACTTCCTTCTTTTAATTTGCATGATATTTTGACATTTACCAATTATCCTATACCAAAAAAGGCTGTCACTTTATTTTTGGTATAGGATAATGTCAAAATTTACTGGTTTAGACAAAAACGTCTTTTAAGACCAAAAAATAGCAACTCGAACTTAAGCAAGGCAAATAAAAATACCTTAAAATTCGATTTCACGAGTGTATTTATTTGCCCTACACCATCATAATAAATGTAAATTTAAAATCTAAGTAATTTTTTTCCACTAAACTAGTAAATTTTTTAACAATATGGTTTTCCTAACCGTCACAAAAATACGAGCGAAATTTACTGAAATTTCGACATTTTTTGTTTATTAATTACATAAAAATAAAAACAACTTAATCAATTATTGTATTTACTTTTATAATTTATTGATAAGAAGTGACATAACACGCCCAATAATCAAAACTTATCATAATATTGTTAGATCATACCAATTATCACTGCTTTTGGATCACCCCTCGTATTTTTCCACTAAGATATGAATACCACTTACTATTGGCACAGCAAACATCTCTTCAGAATATTTGAAATTTAGATAAAGAGCACAAAAAGTAAATTTTAGTTCATTTATATCATTTGTAAATATAAAGTCATGAAGTTACACAGTGGGCTAGGTATTAAACTAAAGCTAAAAACTAAGAAGCCTCAATTACTTCGCTCATTTCGAGTACATGTTTCGAGTGCAAGTGCGATTTTAAACTGCACCGATGCACAAACGCCATCTCGCAGTAATCGCACTGGTGCCTGCAATCATTGTCGTGTATCCTCATATGCTGCCTTAACGTGGATTTCCTCCCAAACGCTTTCGGACACACATCACATTTGTAATTGCGGGCACCGGTGTGTTTCACCACATGCCTCTTTAATTCGAAGCCGTTTGGAAACTCCATACTACACACTGTACACTTGAAGTCCTTTATCAACAAATGGTATGTCTTGTAATGTACTTGCAGGCCCCAGCTGTGCGCGAAGGTTTTATCACACGCCATGCACTTGGCTACCTTAGGAGCAACTCCATGCTCCTTTACGAGATGATTGTTCTTCGTAACTAAATTCGAGAATCTTTCGCCGCAAAGTGCACATTTGTGCCTCTTATCTCCTCCTCTGTGGGTGTAGCGAATGTGATAATTTAACTTCACTTCACTGTTGTAGACTTGGTGACATTCTTTGCATTGGTAGTCTCCATCGACATGAGTTCTTCTGTGTGATTTTAGACTAGCTCTGGTGACAAATCCCGTGTTACACACGTCACAAATGTGATTTCTGTAATGCCTGTTCATATGCTCTATTGCATTTCTGAAAGCTGAGAATTCTGTGTCGCACACAGCACATTCTAGTTTACCACTGTCAAATCGAAAAGGCAATAAGGAATTTTTGACATCCGTGTGAATGGTTTGACCGTGGTCGACTTGCAAGTGGTTCATTAAATCAGAAAGTTGACCGAAACGTTTTAAACACTGGCATTTTAAATTGGTGACATCCATTTTTACTGAATAGTAATCCTCTGGTGGACGTTGAATCGGATCATGCTGTAAATCCTTGTGGAAGTCTAGAGTATGTGTCTTGAGATCGTCCGGGTCGGGAAAATTCGTCGGACAAAAGAAGCACACATAGCCGGTGTCGCTGTGCTTGCGTATAGGCGTCGCATTAGAAAAGCACAAGACGATATTTAAATTGTGATTAAGTTTAGCTTTAGTTGAAGGTTTAGAGATTAACTTGGAAACAAGTTTTGTTGTTTTTGGTACAGCCGTTGTGGATAATGAAGATCGATTTAGAGACGAAGTTGACACGATAATAGGTTCTGTTTCATTAGTGGTCAACGTGACGAGAGGTCCTAACTTTAAGACTGGTGTTTCATGTGGAACACCTGAAAAGACAAATTAATAATCAGATTTTTCTAGCAGAATTCAATGCTGATTTCAAAGCAAAATAGGAAAGAATAGTCAAAAAATTCATATAACTAAGAGTTTACGACATTTTGCAATTTGACGAGGCTCTTCTTTAAGTTACACTTCTGAACAAACGCCTGTCCTAAGATGTTATATGAGAATAACTTGTCATCAACGCGGCAGGCTGACTACCTACAGGACTTCATTAGTTACAGCTGAATGTCAAAGTTCAAATTGTTTCCCTTATTAGTTATTACCAAGGAGTAAGGAATGAAAGTGCCGACCGTACACGCGGATGAATCTTCTTCGTTTCATCTTTCAACCAGTTCTTAAAAACTGCTAAGTGTTAAGTGTGTCCGTTAGTAATTTTCTATTGATTTACCACTAACTAGGGTCCGAATACGATTTTCTAGTGGCACAGCAAGTACAAATCGCTTCAGAATGTATTTTTTATTTTATTGTATAGGTAGTATAGGTACCACATTGAAATAAGCCTCTAAATATGTCTGACGAATACAAGAATCAAGAGATTTAGATGTTTGAAATAAGTACCTAAATTTTATATGAATTACAATATATCCTTTGTAATTAAAGGTATATCCTGTTGTATCAGACTGGAACTTAGCTATTTGCTTTGATCCAGTTATAAACTGGGCTTGGTATGTAACGGAGAAATATTCTCTATTGCCTTAATTACTTCGTTCATTTCGACTCCATGTTTGGAGTGTAAGTGCGATTTTAAACTGCATTTTTGGACAAACTTCATCTCGCATTGTTCGCACTGGTGCCTGAGATCTACGTTATGTATCCTCATATGCTGCTTCAACGTGTACTTCCTCGCAAACGCTTTCTTACACACATCACATTTGTAATTGCGGGCACCGGTGTGCGTCACCACATGTCTCTTTAATTCGTAGTTGTTTGTAAACCCCATATTACAAACTGTACACTTAAAGTTCTTTATCATCAAATGGTATGTCTTGTAATGCATTTGAAGGCGCTTGCGGTGCGCGAATGTTTTATCACACGCCGAGCACTTGTTTACCTTGGAAGCAACACCATGCTCTTTTACGAGATGATTGTTCTTTGTAATTAAACACGAGAATTTTTCGCCGCAATGTGCACATTTGTGCCTCTTATGTACTCCTCTATGGGTGTAGCGAATGTGATTATACAACTTCACCTTACTGTTGTAGACTTCGGGACATTTTTTGCATTTGTACTCTCCATCGACATGAATTCTTTTATGTGTTTTTAGACTAGTTTTGTTGACAAATCCCGAATCACATACTTCACAAATGTAATTACGGTAATGCACATTCATATGCTCTATCACATTTCTGAAAGCTGAGAATTCTGTGTCACACACAGCACATTCTATCTTGCCGCTATCAATCCGAAAAGGCAATAAGTAATTTTTGACATCGGCGTGAATGGTTTGACCGTGGTCGACTCGCAGGTGGTTCATTAAATCGGCAAGTTGACCGAAACGCTTTAAACACTGGCATTTTAAATCTGTGATATCTATTTTTACTGAAACGTGATCCCCTTTTGGCGGACGTTGAAGCGGATCATGCTGTAAATCTTTGTGGAAATCTAGAGTGTGTGTCTTGAGACCGTCCGAGTCGGGGAACACCGTCGGGCAAAAGAAGCACGCATAGCCGGCATCGCTTTGTTTGCGTATAGGCGTTGCATTAGAGAAGCGCAAGACGATATCTAAATTATGTTAATGTTTAGCCATTTCCTCCGAATATAACGATCGAGTTGAAGGTTTAGAATTTAAGTTTAAAATAATTTTTGTGTTGCTTGGTATTGCCGTTGTGGTTAATAAAGTTCGATTTAGGAAGGACACGGTAACGGGTTCTGTTTTATTAGAGGACGGCGTGACGAGGGGTTTTAATTTTAAGTCTGGTGTGTCACGTGGAACGCCTGAAAAGAGAAATTATTGTCAAGAATTTTACTAACAGAATTCGATGCGCTTAATTTGAAGATATCAAAGCATATTAGAAAAGCTAAACTTAGTAAATAGTAAAGTAAACGGAATATTTTTGTGTCCTTCTAGAACTGAGAGATTACGACATTTTGCAACTTGACGAGGCTCTTTTCTAGGTTACACTTCTGAACAAACGCCTGTTCTTTTATGTTATGTAAGAATAACTTGATACGACACCTCATACGACATGACAACTTTATACAGAAGATAGTTGAAGGAAAAATGGAAGGAAGGCGAGGAAGGGGAAGACCTAGAATTAATTATATAGACCAAATTAAAAATAATGTTAAGGTCAGGTCGTACCAAGAGATCAAAGAGGAGGCCTGGGACCGAAGCAAATGGAGAGCCCACTTTGAGTTGCACCGACAAGAGCATGGCTCTTAAGTGTTTGATGATGATGAAGAATAACTTGTCATCAACGTGGCATACTGACTGTTCCCTACATGACTTCATAGTCTTCATACCTTACAGCCAAATGAAAAATGTCTAAGTACATTTTTCCTCTCATTACCAAGAGCACGATGCAGAAGTGTCGATCGTACACGCGGACGGACCTATTGAAACCAGATACTAGTCATCAACTTTTCATTTTTCAACCGGTTCTTTGAAAAAACTGCTAAGCACTAAGTGTGTGTCCGTTAGTACTTGCTTATTGAAGCATATAAAATTTTGTTTGTATAAATAATAACAAGTTCACAAATGATTTATCAGAACCGGAAAGCATGGTTCTGCCTGTTTGCCACCGTCGTGGTATTAAAAAAGCCTGTAGGTTCCAAACTATGTTCATCCAAAGAAGTAAAATGCAATATAGGGACGTAAAATCAAAAACAGTGAAAACATAGAAAAGAAAACCAATATTATGACTATGAATGAGATATAAATTAATATGTGTTTTTAATCACTATGTGTTAAGTTAACACACAATTTTCAGACGTAGCATATTAAAGCTACGTTTGAAAATTATCTAACCCTACCGAGAATGGTTTTTAAAATTTGGGGGCCGTACCATCCTTTTCCCGAAGCCATTCGGGCCATTTTAGGCCCCCCTCTAATTCTGTTGTCGATAAAGCTAGAAGTCTGGATTTTCCAGGCCAAAATGGCCAGGTCATTCTATATATTATAAAGATATAGACATCTAATATTCAAATCACAATGAAATGTTGTTAGTAAACTCCTGCACACCGGCTTTGTTTTACATTAGATCTTAACACATTCATTGCCACCCAGCCAAACAAAACATCCGCGCCAGGTAGCAAAACATATATACAACCCGATACTCGGCTACAGTTGCACACTTATCGAACGAATCGACACTATACGCCAAGAACCCGACAGTCGGGTACACGATAGGGTTGCGCTAAAAAACATTTGTTGTTATTTTGGTTTGTTCACTTATTACGCTATACCGGAAAGTTAGGCCAACGTCTATCTCCGGAATCTGATAGATAATACACATCAATATTTAATTATTAGAAACAATTCAAGTTGAACATTGAACGCGTGACGGGGATTCTCTAACGATTTTCGTTATGACTTCGCGATCACACGCCAGATCAAAATCATCAAAAAAACCTCGAAGTGAAAAATGGTTAAAATCGTGAATTTTTCCTAGTATGTTTGTACCACTAATATTTTAGCGACAACCCTGTTCGTCAAAAACAGTACCCGATATCGGGTAGTGCGGCCTGGGCACGAAATCATAAAATACCCGATAGTCGGGTTTCCGGCATTGAATGTGTTAATATATTTAGAGAACTGCGTTGCAATGCGAGCCTGGCATTTTTGTACATACATTATACTTAATCTGTTTGTCTATTCTAATTTAACTGAGACATATTGCACTTCTTGCATTGGAAGTTTCTTGTCCCGAATGCGAAAAAGCAGTTGTTTGCGCAGTAGTATTGCTATGTAAAAATATTATAATCCCTAGTGACCATGTATTTTCTTATGATGCATTAACGTGTACCTCCTTCCGTAAGCTTTATGACAAACATCACACTTGTAATCACGAGCACCGGTGTGTTTCACCATATGCTTTTTTAATTCGTAGCTTTTAGAAAATTTCATATTACAAACTAAACACTTAAAATTTTTAATCATCAAATGGTTAGACTTATAATGCTATTTCAGGGTCTTGATGTGCCCGAAGCTTTTATCACACACCGTGCACTTGGCTACCGTAGGAGCAACTCCATGCTCTTTAACTAGATGAATATTCTTCGACATTAAACAAGAGTATTTTTCGCCGCAATGTGCACATTTGTTTCTCTTATCTACACCTCTGTGGGTGTAGCGAATGTGATTATACAACTTCAACTTAGTATTGTAGATTTGCTGGCATTGTTTGCATTGATACTCTCCATCGACATGAGTTCTTTTGTGTGATTGTAGAATCCAGTGTCACAGACATCGCAAATGTAATTACTGTAATGCTGGTTCATATGCTCTATTGCATTTCTGAAAGCTGTGAATTCGGTGTCGCATAATGTGCATTGTAACTTGCCGCTGGCGAATCTAAGAGGCAGTATGTAATTTTTTCCGTCGGTGTGGATGAGTTTATCATGGTCGTCGCGCAAGTGGTGCATTAAATCAACCAGTTGAACGAAACGTTTAGAACAATGGCATGATAAATCCGTGACGTCCATTTTTACTGAATAGTGATTGTGTTTCGGGGTTCGTAGAGAAGGGTCCTTCTTTAAATCTTTGTGAGAGGTCATTGTATGTGTCTTGAGGTCACCTGGGTCAGGAAACTCTATCGGGCAGAAGAAGCACTCATAGCCGATGTCACTGTGGCCGCGTATAGGCGTCGCATTGGAATGTCGCAAAATTATTTCTAAATTATGCTTGTGATTAGCCATTTCCGCCGCATTTATAGCTCGGGATGAAAGTTCTGAGTTCAATTTAAAAGATTCTTTTACTTTTTGTGGTTCTACTTGTTCTAATAAAGGTTGATATAGAAGAGAGGTACTTGGTATGGTATTAGACAATGTTTTATCATCAAATTCATGCGACGCGTCGATAGGTTCTACCTTTAAGACTGTTGGATGATGTGGAACGTCTGAAAAGAGAAGTATTGGTCACAGATGTCAAAATGGCTTTTTCAGGACAGATCTAGTTTCCGTAAAGAGTTAATTTACCTATACATCTTTCCACCCGAATACGCCGCCGTGCACTGGCATTGTAAAGTAGATGATAGCTCAAAATGGGTAAGGTAAGGAAAACGGGTCTTTCTCCTAAATATAAATAATATAAACAAAGGTAAGGAAAACGGGTCTTTCTCCTAAATATAAATAATATAAACAGACTACTTATTTATGCACCACTGTGAATGTACAGCGTGTTCCAACCTGACGTGGTGGGAATCCGGTTTAGACGGTGCAAAAACTGCCGTGAGAATTTGCTTCAAGCAAGTTGTCGCACCGTTTAAATGGGACTCGGGCTACACTTCTGAACAAACGCCTGCATTTACTTTAAAGTGGATATTTGTTGATATTTATGTAATATGTTTTATGTGAATAATTAAGTCGTTTAGAATGTATTGAGTGCTTAGTTCTATGCGTTTGTCGGAACCACAAAATCGAAAGAGACATCGTGTTCTCCGACACAAACCGCTACTTTTTTTAAATGTAGGCTGTAGATTCGATGGTAGAAAAAAGGGTAGTCGAGATTTAGGATAAGTAGTATATAGGTCATGAAAAAGCATACATACAATCACAATATATAATTTTCCTATGTACGTCACTTGTTACATAGGTATGTTATTTTACAAAGTTTTTGGTTTAAATTGCGTGCATTTAACTATCACTACGCGCGGCATGTTTCAGAGAGCCTAGGTCGCCATCGTCAGTGTGCTGGTAACAAGTCCGCGAGAATCTCATTGAAAACTAATATTTCCATGTTTCGAGTACAAGTGCGATTTCAAGCTGCATTTTTGAACAAACGCCATCTCGCAGTGATCGCACTGGTGCCTGCGGTCATTGTTGTGTATCCTCATATGCTGCCTCAACGTGGACTTCCTTCCGTATGCTTTCTGGCAAACATCACATTTGAAATCGCGGGCACCGGTGTGTTTCACCATATGCCTCTTTAATTCGCAGCTTTTGGAAAATTCCATATTACAAACTGAACACTTAAAGTTCTTAATCATCATATGGAAAGATTTATAGTGTATTCTTAAGCTCTTGTAGTTGCCGTAGGTTTTATCACACGCTGTGCATTTTGCTACCGTGGGAGCTACTCCATGCTCTTTTACAAGATGATTGTTCTTCATTTGTAAACTCGTGAATCTTTCGCCGCAATAGGCACATTTGTTCCTTTTTTCTTGGCCTCGGTGGGCGTAGCGAATGTGACTGTTCAAGTTCATCAAAGTATTGTAGACTTGGTGACAATGTACACATTGGTAATCTCCGCTGTTATGCGTCCTTTTGTGTGCTTGCAGGCTAGCTCTGGTCACGAAGCCTGCGTCACAAATGTCGCAAATGTGATTTCTGTAATGTATGTTCATGTGCTCTAATAACACTTTGAACACTGTGAATTCGGAATCGCACACTACACATTTTAGCGGATGGCTGTTGAATCTAAAAGGTAAAAAGTAATCTTTGACATCTGTGTTAATGGATTGATCATGGTCCACTCGCAAGTGATACATTATGTCAGTAAGTTGAGCATAACCTTTAAAACAAATTGTGCATGTTAGATTTGTGATGTCCATTTTTACTGAAAAATGATCGTGTTTTAGTGGTTTTATTAAAGGATCATGTTTTAAATCTCTGTGATAGTCTAGAGTGTGTGTCTTAAGATCGCCCGGTTCGGGAAAGTCCATCGGACAGAAGAAACACCCATAGCCAACGTCGCTGTGGCCACGTAAAGGCGTCGCGTTAGAATTACGCACGATGATTTCTAAATTGTGCTTATGTTTAGCTAATTCTTGTCTAAACTGCCCATACACAACCTTTTTAGGCGAGTTTGAGTTGATTTTCAACGACTTAACCGCTGATGGGGAAACTCCATGAGCCTTAGATAGGTGCTTATTCTTAAGAAGGGAGCTCGATAATTTTTCACCATTATTTGTGCATTTATGACCGGTATCTTGGCCTCGATGGGCGTAGCGAGTGTGATTATGCAACTTCCTAATGGTGCTATAAACTTGTAGGCATTGGTCGCACTGGTACTCCCCTCTAACATGAGTCCTTTTATGTGTCCGCAAGCTAGCTCTGGTGACGAAGCCTGCATCACAGATGTCGCAAATGTGATTTCTGTAATGCTTACTCATATGCTCTATTGCAGTTCTAAATGCTGTGAATTCCGTGTCACACATTGTGCAATTAAGCTTACCGTTGTCGAACCGAAAAGGTAATAAGTGGTTATTAACGTCGGTGTGAATAGTTTGGTCATGGTCGACTTCCAGGTGGTGCATTAATTCAGTCATTTGATCGAAGCGTTTAAAACACTGGCACAATAAATTCGTGACGTCAAGTTTTACTGTACAGTGATCCAGATGTGGCGTTCGTGTAGAAGGATCCTGTTTTAAATCTCTGTGGGAGTCAAGTGTGTGCGTCTTAAGATCGGCCGGGTCAGGGAACTCCATCGAGCAGAAGAAGCACTCATAGCCGGTGTCGCTGTGACTGCGTATAGGCGTCGCATTAGAATGACGCAAGACGACTTCTAAATTATGTTTATGTTTCTTTGACATCGCTCGGGATGCAGCTTTTGAAGTAAGTTTTGAAAACGTTTTTGTTGTTTCCGGTTCTACCAGTACAGGTAATGAAGGTCGATTGTATAGGGGCGTGCTTGGTATGTCAAAAGGCAATGTTTTATCATCGGACGACGAGTCAAGACTTTCGACCTTAAAGACGGATGTATGATGTCGAACGTCTGAAAAGAGAAGTAACGGTCACAGATCTATGTGTAATGATGTTATTATAACATAGACCTAGTCTCTGTAGTTCATTATTTGATCATTATGTCATGTACAGTATTATCACGAGAATACGTCGAGTTACTAGACGGTAAGATTGACGACCGCTTAAGATCGTTAAGAAAAGTCAACTTTTGGAAATGTCATCGCACTAGGTTTTGACTGCATGTTTAAACTAGACGAAGCTCTCAAAATTACACTTCTGAACGAACGCCTGGTCTAATCTGTTAAACGGGAAGCAAATTTTATAGCTGCAGAATCTTATATATCTTAAATTACTTCTTACTAATACTTCATTAAGAACACACTCTTAACTTTGAAAACTGTGAATATTATCGTGTTTTAGTGGTTTTACTAAAAACCATGCTTTTAAATCTATGTGAAAGTCTAGGGTGCGTATTTAGATGGCCCGGTTCGGGAAACTCCATCGAGCAAATTTTTTTTATAAAAATGTTATTATTGTAATTGCCTTAATAATTAAAATAATAAATAATATGCTAAAGTATTTAATTTAGAATTATAATTTATTGTCTTATTTATTTTCCCGTTTTATCCCGAATCCGTGTTTTAAAAGCAAGTGCGATTTCAAAGTGCATTTTTGGACGAACGCCTTGGGGCAGTGATCGCACTTGTACCTGCGATCATCGTTGTGGCTCCTCATATGTAGCACCAACGTCGTCTTCCTGCCGTATGCCTTATGGCAAATATTACATTTGAAATCACGAGCTCCGGTATGTTTCACCATGTGATCTCTTAATTCACCGTTGTTAGAAAATGCCATTTCACAATCTGAGCACTTGAATTTCCTTATCAATAAATGGTACGTATTATAATGCATTCTCAGGCCCTGGTTACTTCGAAAGGATTTATCACAAGCTTTACACTTAAATGGCGTGTGAGCAGCTCCATGCGCTTCAAATTGGTGATTATTCTTCATTATCAAACTCGAGAATTTTTCGCCGCAATAGGCACATTTATACCTTTTGTCTTGGCCTAAATGGACGCAACGAATGTGCATATTCAACTTGGTCATGGAATTGTAGACTTTGTGGCATTCGTCGCACTGGTAATCTCCGTCTTCATGACTTTTTTTGTGACCCCGCAAGCCAACTCTAGTAATGAAGCCCGCGTCACACATGTCGCAAATGTGATTTCTGTAATGTTTGTTCATATGTTCCAGTAACACTCTAAAACCAGTAAATTCAGTGTCGCATAAAACACATTTTAGCGGTTTGCTGTCGAATCTAAAAGGTAAAAAGACATCTTTGACATCAGTGTGGATAGGCTGATCATGGTCAGCTTGCAAATGGTGCATTAAGTCGGTTAGTTGAGCGTAACTTGTCGAACAAACTTTGCATGTTAAATATGTGATGTCGATTTTAACAGAGTAATTATCAAGACTTAGCTGTGGCAGAGAAGATTCTCGCTTTAAATTATTGTGGATATCTAAAGTGTGTTTCTTGAGTTCTAACGGGTCAGGGTGTTGGTTCGGGCAAAAGTAGCAAGCATAGCCGATACCGCGGTGACCAAGAAATGGCGTCGCGTTGGAATGACGCAGAAGGATCCCTAGATTTTGCTGATACTTTGTCACTTCTGTTTCATATTTCGCTTTAACATTTGAGTCTAAGCTTTTTTTTAAACGGTTCCTTGTAATTTGCGGTGATTTTGTCATAGTTGTCCATTGCTTAAGGTTAAGGGATGTACTTCCTATGATAATGGGCAGTTTGTCACCACCTGGTGCATTACGTAGATCGTCTGAAAAGAGAGGTCATGTTCATAGTTTTACGCGAAATGAAATGACAATTAGGTAGCTGATCTAGTTTTTAAGTGAATTTACTGACATACAACGTAAACATAAACATCCTAAATATGAAAAAAAATAACAAGACTAAATTGGAGTTTAATTATGAGTTACTCCGAGTTCTGAGTATTGATATTTCATGACATAATACTTTAGCCTGACGTGCCTTTCTAAATTACACTTCTGAACGAACGCCTGTTCGTAGGTGTCGACTGAGAACCGCCTGTCCTAAGCTCGGATCTTTCATGTTTTTTTCGTAATGAAGTTTTATAAGTACGATCTTCTATATGATTCTACGTAAAAAACTACGTTTCGCAAATAGTGCAATCGCGTCTACTGTCTACGTTCCCAATGGAATTAAAATCTTTCAAAGTTCCGGTTACACAAAGCTTTTTATTTTTTGTAGCTTGTGCATCATGATCTTTGATCCTATAGTAAACTTTAGACCAACAATCAGCGATTAGATTAAACCTAGAAGTATACGTTGCTCGTGATCTCATCTTTGGCTACCGAACAATGATATTTTACTGCCTCAGTTACTTCTCCCATTTCGAGTAGAAGCTGCATTTCTGAATAAACGTCATCTCGCAGTGATTGCACTGGTGCCTGCAGTCGTTGTTATGTATTCTCATATGCTGGCTCAACGTGTACTTCTTTCCATACGCTTTCTGGCAAACATATCATTTGTAATCGGAAGCACCATTGTTTTTCACCATAAGGCGCTTTAATTCGCAGCCTTTTGAAAATTCCATACCACAGTAGTAATATGAGTACCTACAACGCAGAATACGATAGTTCGTACATATATTTAAGGCCTCTGGGGACCAGTGGCGTGCACTTCATAAAGACAAAAAGACACTGCCTACCCTACTAAAATTCCGATACCCATTGTTTTAAATTACTTAATTTAATTTACACTTGATCATACTATCAGCAATCCATATAACTTAAAACATTCAAAAATTTAATAAGCGCTCCATCTACCGGTTAAACATTGTCATCAGTAGTAATCACTAATCATCCATATCGTATCGCGACGAAGTTTACACCACGCGGCACTAGCGCCGCTGCGTGCCTTGCACGGCAAAGACAGAAAACATTCCTGTCTCTAAACCTTTCTATGTGTGCGTCTCCGTGAGTCGTAGTTACGCGGTTACAGTGTAGTGGGCCTTCCTATGAATACGAGCACACAATGATACAAGTAACGCACACAATTAGACGCAGCAGAAAGGCAGTGTCTTTCGTGCCACTTGACTCCTAAACGATGACGGCCGAATGTTTCCGAATAGTTCCGATTCCGATGGTTACGTGACTATTTCAAAAAGTAGCATTGCTTATGGTAATGTAGTGAAAATGCGAAGCAATTGTTTTTATTCGTTTACTGTATTTGGGTTTTGCATTTCTTTTAAGAATCTTATTAGGCCGCCATTATTTGTTTGTTTTGGTGAGATAACACGATAAAAGTTGCCGGTAAATTGTGATTAGTGTAAAATAAAAAACTTTAATCGTGAAAGTTTTACGGTGGGTATGTGTGTGCAGACTATTAAAAATGATGTTTTTTCAAAGCTTTCTTTTAGCAAAAAAAAAGAAGTGATTGAAAACGGTCGCAATTGCAGTTAACACAAACAAGTATTAAAGTAAATCGCAAATTCAATCCTAAACAATATGATTCGTATTATTGGCTTACGGGGTGCGTCCATAGCAATCGCTTGTTCTGTTTCCCGTGTAAACATTAAAACAGTATGGAATGACGCCGGTTACGTCGAAATTCATATTTTTTGACGTGGTTAATTACGTACGTCATTATTAACTGACTTGACCTTGAAAACGAATGAAAACCACGCAATTTTTTGGTAAGTTACTAGCTCTTTTTTTTGCCTACCCAGTCTCAAATCTCTGTGCACGCCACTGCTGGGGACCTCGCCTTTTCACTCGACAACTGTGTGTGAAAGTGGTTTCTCTGTCGAACATCTTTGCAATAGGGATTAAAAAAGGTTGAACACATTCTAAAAAAATTTGATAATGAAACCTCATTAGAGGTTTTTGGTTTCGGTACGCGCTTCCGATTGGCCAACAATGTGATTTCTGAATTGGTAGAGTAAAAACAACCCTATCAAAACCCGATCTAAGACCCCTTCATTGGTACCCGGTTCCCATTCCTCTATGTTATATTAATTCTTTATTTACAAACATAACATGCCAAACATGTATGTTGTAACTTGTGTAAGGTAGAAAGGAAGGAAGTAATAGAAAATAAATACTGCATCCCCATACATCTAATTAGCCTATTTAACAATATTACGGTATACCATATCATAACTCCATTTTATGTGCTTTTGTTTCGATACATTTACACTTGCCTAAGTATTTAATATAGATACATTTTTGCCTTATTTATTGTGTCCTGTTATTTCGAATCCGTGTTTTGAAAGCAAGTGCGATTTCAAAGTGCTATTTTGGATGAAAGCCTTCGGGCAGTGGTTGCACTTATACCTGCGATCATCGTTGTGGCTTCTCATATGCAGCACCAACGTCTTCTGTCTTCCGTACGCTTTATGGCAAATATTGCATTTGAAGTCACGAGCGCCGGTATGTTTCACCATGTGATCTCTTAAATCACCGCTGTTTGAATACGCGTTTTCACACTCTGAACACTTGAATTTCCGTATCATTAAATGGTATGTCTTATAATGCATTCTCAGGCCCTGGTTGCTTCGAAAGGATTTATCACAAGCCTTACATTTAAATGGCGTGTGAGCAACTCCATGCGCTTTAAATTGGTGATTATTCTTCATTATTAAACTCGAGAATTTTTCGCCGCAATAGGCACATTTATTCCTCTTGTCTTGGCCTAAATGGACGCAACGAATGTGCATGTTCAACTTGGTCATGGAATTGTATACTTTGTGGCATTCGTCGCACTGGTAATCTCCGTCCTCGTGACCTTTTTTGTGAGTCCTCAAGCCAACTCTGGTAATGAAACCCGCGTCACAAATATCGCATATGTGATTTCTGTAATGTATGTTCATATGTTCGAGTAACACTCTGAAAACGGTAAATTCTGTGTGGCATAAAGCACATTTAAGCGGATTGCTGTCGAAACTAAACGGTAAAAAGACATCTTTGATATCAGTGTGGATAGGTTGATCATGGTCGGCTCTCAAATGGTGCATTAAGTCTGTTAGTTGAGCGTAACTTGTCGAACAAACTTTGCATGTTAAATTTGTGATGTCGATTTTAACGGAATAGTTATCACGTCGTAGCAGAAGAGTCGTCTTTGGCAAAGAAGATTCTCGCTTCAAATTATCGTGTATTTCTAAAATGTGTTTCTTGAGATCTAACGGGTCGGGGTATTGTTTTGGGCAAAAGTAACAGGCATAGCCGATTCCGCGGTGACCGAGAAACGGCGTCGCGTTGGAATTACGCAGAACTATTTCTAGATTTTGTTGATTTTTTGTCACTTCTGTTTCATATTTCGTTTTAATATTTGATTTTAAGCTTCTTTTTAAACGATTCCTTTTCATTTCCGGTGATTTTGTCATACTTGTCCATTGCTTAAGGTTAAGGGATTTACTTTCTATGATAATGGGCAGTTTGTCACCACCAGCGGACGTCATGAGATGCTGAACCTTTACGACTTGTGTATTACGTGGATCGTCTGAAAAGAGAGGTAATGTTCATAGTTTTGTCACAGAATAAATAATAGTATTTCATACAGAATGACCACGCTATGCCCCGCCCCGATTGAAATTACCTCGCCCCGCGGCGGCGGTAGGAAACTAGTACGTTATTTTATTAGTCAGGTTAAGGTCACGCACACATTGAAGTTTTTACTGTACAGACGTGCCGCCCCAACTAGCAAAATAGTCCATTAACTTAGCAGTTTATCACTAAAAAGTCATTTTAAAGCGTTATAAAGGTATTCGTTATGACCATGTGTTCTATAAAATTATCTTTTATCACTATTCAGCTGTATAATTTTATACAGCACTTTAGTACTATTAAGTAGTGATGTAAACGTTTACATGACATGCCTAAATCACACCTTTAACGCTGCACTATAAGAAATAATGTTTTACCACTATAGAGCTTCCTGGTCCTATTAAAGTTCTAGATAGTACCGCTTTAGGACACACTTGTGTTATTGTCGCTTCCAAATGAATATTATAGTGCAAGTGTCAAAATTATTACATAAACTCAGTTATAGGATAATAATGTCCTATTGTTGATTTTTGCAACACTGTTATGTTTCATATTTGCGCTATAAGTATTCCCTAATCACTACTATAGGACGATTGCTATAGTAGCCTTGAGAATACTATTTTAACACTGAATGGTTCTAAAATGGGTTATTTGGTGACTAGTATGTCGCATAGTTGAGTTATAGAGTTTGTATTACTTTTAATGAGCTTTTCTGATACATAAAAGTAGCATTTCACTACTTATAATCAACCGAAATGTCCAATAGCGGAAATTTTGAAATCTTTTATATAACAAGATGGTAAGAGCGCAGCAAGGCTGGGTTACGTACAAAATAATAGTTCGATTATTCCAGCATGTCTGTCTGTCTGTCTGTCTGTCTGTCCGCAGCCTAGCTCAGTGACCGTTAGCGCTAGAAATCTAAAATTAGGTATGAGTACGTATAATAATCACGCCGAGAAAACGGTAAAATAAAATAAAATATTTTTTGCAGTGCCTCCCGTACAAGTGAAGTGGGGGTTATGTTTTTTTCGCTTCAACCTTGTTTCCAAAAGAATAGAAAACTTAAATAAATCCAATTGTTTTGGAAATATGTAATGGCTCCCAAAATTCAAAAAAATGTGTCCTCGTATCTAAGTTTTAAATCGCGGGTCGAAATAATATGGGAAAATTTATGAAGTGACGACTAATAAATACATTCAATAAAAACCATACTTAATAAAATCGGTTGAGCCATTTTTTAGCTGTCGCAAAGAGTTGTCATTTTATAGTAAAGGGACGTAAGTGCCGTAAAATATCCTATAAAAAGCAACCTTTTGACAGAGTGTCTTGTGACGGGCCGACAACCATGGCACCTTACATTGAGCATAATCCGATATGCTCTTAGCCAGTTTTTCAAAGTCACAATGACTTGTGAAAAGCGACTTGTGATATGGATTAAACATGTGATCTCCCGTGACTATTCTATACGTAAAACTTCATATCGCAAATAGTGCAAGCGAAGCGTGTCTAATTTTGTTCTAAATGATATAGTTTAACATGCCGCATTAAAGTTACTGTTGTATGCTTGACATTTAGAAATAAACATTGGTACAATATGATATTTCATCCTACAGTCAATGCAGACCAACAATCTGTGATTTTACTAAACCTAGAAGAAGACGAGAAATTGATCGATTGTCACCATCTCAGCGTGTCTTCTTTTGTGGTTCACAAATATCCGTTTGATAACAAAGTCTGAGTTGTAGATGTCACAGACAAAGTTCCTTAGTTAAATATACATACATATGTTCTTATTTCTAATAGATTTGTAAATTAGTACCTTGGCACTGCTGCATAGCACTCAAAGTAACGCTTAGAGTAAAACCTAACTTTTGTTATATACATTTTGTAAATAAGCGTTAGTTTACTAAATGTGTGTATTGCGTTTATGGGGATATATCTAAACTTAGGCAAACGTAATTTTGATATAAGAGATATTTTACTTAGAAAGACTACCAAAGCCCAAGTTGTTTTTACTTCTAATAATACAGGTTGTAACATTTGCGTCTGAAAATCAAAAATGATCTTGACGTTTATTTGAGTCCTTAACGAATTTTCCATTTCTATTGTTAGTGTTTTGAAATCCCTTTTGATGTAGAATAACCTACGTTTATCATCCACTAATAAAAAAGCGTGTCCGAGCAACGTGAAACGTTTTTATGTATATCAGGATTTCTTACTGCGGTATAAAATAAAGTACAATTAGTATCAAATAAAATATATTTTGGAAACCCAACTTAGTTCAATTAGTTAACAAGTGCTATATAAATATCAAACGATCTCGCCATGCTTCGAACGCATATGTCCTTTCAAACTGCATTTCTGAATGAAAGCTAGCCCGCAATGCGCACACGCAAATCTCCTATCGTCTGCGTGTATACGCATGTGTTCAGTTAAAGTCGTCTTTCTACCATACTCTTTGGAACACACTACACATTTGTAGTTCTTTATACCCGTGTGTTTCGGTAAATGTTTTTTTAAAGCACTCGAGCTGAAAAATTTCATCTCGCAATAAGAACATTTGTGTTTCCTTTCCATGAGATGGTCTTTCTTCGTGTGTCGGGCTAGAGCTCGTTGGTTAGCAAAAGTGCGCTCGCACGCCCCACACTTTAAAACTACCGTGGGAGCTCCGTGTTCCTTAACCATGTGGTCTACCTTCTTCCAATAGTCTACGAACTTCTCGTCGCAAAATTGACATTTATTCCGTTTATCTAAACCCAAGTGCACACGTTTGACGTGCTCACGCATTTTCAGCGTATTGATAAAAGTCTTTCCGCATTCTGAACATTCGATCTCTTCGTCACCATGTCGGCGGATATGATGCCTCAAGAGCCGCTCGACAATGAAGCCGGCATTGCAGATATTGCATATGTAGTTTCTGAAGTGTCCATTCATATGTTGCTGGAGCAGTTTAAAGCTGCCGTATGTCGCAGAGCAGATTGCGCAACGCAATTCCGGCGTGTCAAATTTGAAAGGTAACAGTTGATTACGGATATCAGTGTATAATTTTTTATTGTGAACCTCAACTAAATGGAGTACGAAGTCCTCTAGTGTGTCAAAGTCAGTGTCACACAGAGCGCAGTTCAGAAGCGTAATGTCTAATTTGACCACGTGAGTGGAGAGCGGAGAGCCCGACATGCTAGACATGCGCCTTATCAATTTGTCGTCGTTGTGCTCTTCTAAAAAATGTTTTTTTAGTTTTCGTGGTTCAAGAAACCGCTTAGGGCAGAAAGCACACATATACCCCCTCAGATCGTGGGCTTTTATAGGACTCGCATTAGAATTGAGTAAAATCTGACCTAGATTATGCAGGTTCTTCCTCGTCTCACTGGGGCCGACCTTGGGCAGTCGCAAGACGTTCGGTGAGATAGCAAGCTTGAGACCCGCGTTTCGATTAGTTGCATCTAATGTGATAATCCTAGTTCTTCGTGCGACACCTACAAAGAAAAAAAAATTTAATCAAAATATAGCTTTTCACCCAGCTTTTCTGTATAACGTACAATTTACTATTGCAATTAGTGTTTTAGCAATGTGACAATAACTAAAAGTTTAAAAGGAGTACTCTAATGAAGGTAATTATTGAAATAAAACGCTTTTATATGGAAAGTGACTTTTTAATTTAATTTTAACTATTTATAAAATCAGTCTACGTTAATTCTGAATGTTTTGATCGCAAATGTCCTTTGAGGCTGCATTTTTGCACGAACGTCATACCGCAGTGGGGACATTCAAATCGACGGTCATTCATGTGTATTCTCATGTGTTCTACCAGAGTTTTCCTCAATCCATAATATTTATAACACACATCACACTGGAACTCCCTTGTACCGGAGTGTTTCACTAAATGGTGCTCCAACTCTCTTATCGAGTAGAATGTCATTTCACACTGGTCACATTTGTGGTGTCTTTCTATTAAATGATCGCGTTTAATGTGAACCCTAAGAGCTGAAGGAGAACTGAAAGCTTTATCGCACGCTTTACATTTCGATTTCTCCTGTTTAATCCCGTGGACGTCTGCCAGATGTTTAAGTTTATGTTTAAAGTCTTTGAATTTTTCGCTACAGTGACCACATTTGTTATACTTTATGGCAGTGTGAACCTGTCGTTCGTGTGACTTTAGTTTCAGTACAGTGTCAAACACCTTAGAACACGAGCTGCATTCAAATTTACCAGTTAAATGGGTTTTGGCATGGGCTCTCTTCATTCTTCGATTGATAAAACCACTATCACATACATCACAGACATAGTTTCTGAAGTGCACAATCATGTGTTCTTGTAGATGTTTGAAGGAATTAAATTCGTGCTTACACACGACGCATCGCATTTTATCATCATCAAACTTGAAAGGAAGAATATGGTTCTTAATATCTGTGTAAAGCTTCTTCCCATGGCGTTCAATTAAATGGTGAACCATTAACTCTAGAGTTTCCACGTTAGTGACGCACAATTCGCAGCGTAATGAGGTAATATCTAGCTTAACTATGTATGAATCCATGGCCCTTCCTCCCATGAATTTTTCCTTGGTTTTGTGGTCATGGTCTTGTATTGTGTGGATTTTGAGGTCTGCGGGACTTGGAAATTGGGTCGGACAGAAACAACACGTATAGCCGATATCGCCGTGGCAACGAATTGGTGTAGCGTTTGAATTTGCCAGAATTTCTCTAACATTGTTACGGTGCATATGTATTTCAATAGGTTTTTGATCTCTCTCTTTAGTCTCATTCTTAGCGGCACTCTTTGCCTTTAACAGTTGTGCTTCCCGTGATTTTACAACGCTAGCAGTGTTACTGCAAGTCTTTGGTCGAATCTTCGGTGTAGAATCTATTTTCACGAAACATTTCTTCGTGATACCTATAAAGAAAAGTACATATTATTGAATTTCTTAGGACTCAACGTAGTTCTATTCTTCTACTGATATCTTCTGGTACTACGCGAGTAACAATTTTGCAAAAGTATCTAAGTAAGCAAAATGTTGAGTAAGAATTATCTACACGCCAGATGTTCAAATTATTTTGGACACATACCACTCATACCATCATCCGGTCGCTACGATTAATGATTTGGTTCATGAAATTTGACTTGCACGATTAATATTCCTAAAGATATGATTGAAGACTATGAAAAGTATTTTAAGATCTTGACCTTAATTGGTAATTGAGAACAGGAACAACTATTTTGTGTTGTGTTTTACTGTGGACTGTTGTGTTGTAATATTGCTCTTGGGATTTGTTTATACTTTGTTATGTAGTTTCTAGATTTCTGTGCACGTTCCTCTATGTTGTGTTATCTTATTTAACGTATTTTCGCTTTGTTTGAATATATTATGTGATTATCTTCTATTGTTCGGCTAGACATATACCTTCTAGCAACCGTAATTGCTCATTTTAATTATAGTAGATGTTTTATTTAAGTGGTATCTATGTCATTTAAGTTTTTTATAATTAAACACACGTATGATTTCTTAAACATTTAATATACCTATGTATAATTTATTCAAGGACATGAAGTTGTAATCATTAAAAAATTAAGATGTTTCAAATTATATACATGAAATAAAAACTACAATCAGTCTTTCTATTGAGCTCCACTAAAAATGGAAATTAGTCAAAAATTTGATTACGAAATAAAAATCAATAATATTATGCGTGTAAAATTTGAATAGATACCTAAATAAATCAAAATGATAATATATAAATACTGACTACTGGTTAACCAGTTTATCTACTACACAATGAGACGTTAACGATTACACTTTTTACTCAATACTTTTCAGGATATATATTTATGTACTCGATATAACACTCCAATTTATTTAGCCAAAGTCTGATTCTGCGCCAACATAGTACTCTTAGAAATGCCGTGATTTTTCTTCATATGTTTCCGCTTACTGTTCTGAGTGGCGTATGCCTTTCCACAAACGTCGCATTTAAACTTCCTCTCATTTGTATGCGTCGCCATATAATGCCCTAGCATATGCCTTTTAATGAAGAATCCCATGCTGCAGACCGAGCATTCGAAAGGTCTTTCTTTTAGATGTACGCTCCTCATGTGTAGCATGAGATTTGACTTTAGATTGAACTTTTTATCGCACATTTCACACTTGATACCTTCAACGTTGTGAACTTGCATCATATGCCTAGTTTTCTGATAGTAGTTCTTAAAACGCGCCTTGCATATTTGGCAGACACTGTCTCCAGCTATGCCTTTGTGTTCAGTATTAACATGGGCTTTCTTCTTGGACTCGGCTGCGAACACTTGTCCGCAATGCCTACACGGGAAGCTGGATTTCTTCTTCCCGTGCGTGGTCTCATGCCTGTTCAGTCTGAAACTGTTCACGAATCCGGCTCCGCAAGTCGTGCAAATGAAGTTCCTATAATGAACGTTCATGTGTTGCATGAGCAACTTCATGTTATGGTACGCCTCGCTGCACAGACAGCACTTGATCTGTTGCTCATTGGTTAACTTGAACGGTTGGAAGTAATCAGTGACGCCTAAGAAGTATTTCTTGTCGTGATCTTTGACTAGATGCTCGGTGAGGTCTTTCAGGTTCTCAAAGGGGAGATTGCAGATATTGCATTTTAGATCGACAATGTCGAGGAAGGCGACGAAGCTGCTCATGCCGGAGCCGGCTTTATAGGTGGGCTTCTCTTTTACGTGATCGTTTTGCGTGTGGTGCCGAAGGACCTCGGGGTCGGGGTACGTTTTGAAACAGTACGCGCATATGTAGCCCGCATCGTTCCTGTCTTTGAAGGGCGTCGCGTTAGAGTACTTGAGCAAGGTCGTCAGGTTGTGCCACTGTTTCTGCATCTCGGGCACGTGTTTTTCCCGTAACACCGTTTTAGGAACTTCCTCATTTTCCTCCTTTAAAGCCGTTTTCCTTTTTTTAGTCGCTCCGGTGTCGCCTATAAAAGAAAAACAGTTGTTCATCGATCGCGTGGATCAGTCTCCTTAATTTTTAAATGAGGCACATTTCATCCGATCATTTCTATAAAATGTATTCATTATTATACGCACTAATCTTTAACGTAGAAAAAGAGGACGCAGTTTTAAAAATACGCTTGAAATTTAATATCATTTAACCATAATAGGTACACCTATGTAAACCAAAAATTGTCCTTTTACAAGCTGATGGCCTACAAAGAGCCTACTGTTAAATCTATAGAATTTCTTCAATTGATACTTATGAAAGTTTTTCTACTGTCATCTCTATTCTCTGCTTGAGATTTCGTGTTTGTTTCCCTTTTCATGGCAGTTTTGTTTCTTTGGTCAGCTGTTTATTCGAAAAAGGTATATATCTTGATAATCCACGTAAACAAACTTTTTAAAGATATATTTATTATATTGTTTGTGTTTGCGGCACGACTCAGTGGCCTTATTTTCACTCTTTTTTCGTACTGTATCTAAGAATAAATATCATTCCTTATAACCGGAACATTTTTATAGAACTTGACACAGTGATATAATGTCGAAACGACTGTCTCTTGGAAATTTTCTCTTTCTGTAGTGATTTTCTGAGGTTCAAGGATATGGGGACTTCATAAAGAAAAATGAATCGTATTTATCAATACATATAATATATTCCTTAAACACACATGTTTCTTGTAAATGGTAAGACTTATAAATATAATAATTTTCAATTTAAAGCACTTTGTGGCGAGCAGATCCCCCCAACCTATTGTTAATGTGGATAAGATTACATAGACTGATTCACATTTTCTAAAACAGTGCTCTAACTTCCAACCGCTAACGGTCAATTTCGTAACGTCAAAATTAATATGTAAATTAATATGTATTAATATACACTTAACCAATCTGGATAAAGTAGCTGTTAAAAAAATAAAAATTGACTTCCATGATTCAAGTATGAAGTTAAACTAGTTGATTTGATATGTCTAACATTAATAACACAATACATGAAGACGACATGCCGTAATCGAGAATCTCATCAACTATATTCTTGGCATAACTAGTAACATAATAATTTCAAAGTAGTTTGATTGAGATCACAAGTTTAACTTGATTTTAGTTCAGGAAGCTAACTATTGCCGTGTCTATTGCATGTGTCAAACATATACAGGCTGTTTGGTCGCTACGTGCAAAGGTTTAAGGAGGTGATAGACGAGGTATTTTTGAACATTTCTAGCCATATATGTCTTAGATGAAACGTGATATTTTTTTTTTAAATTTAAATTTTAAGAATTTTAGAAAAACGCTCAGAATTTGGTAGATACGAGTTAACAGTGCCCGAATACGCGTTAGTTTGTAAACACTATCTTTTGTTTCCGATAGTTTAATGCAAGTCGGACCAAATAAAGCTACTTTTAAGTGTAGTCATGGCCTCTAAAACAAATGGAGGCATACGAACCTTTAAAAAAAAACTTAGGTTGACACGAGCATAATTTTGATGTGCCATAAAAAAAAAATATTTGAATTGTTCAAACATTTTTGAAAACATGCCTATTTACTGTTCTTTCTTTAGAGGTATCAGTCATTCATATCGCTTGTCAAATTTCCGAGTTATGGAATAAAAACCAAAGTTAGGGAGCACTTCCTAAGAATTTCTTGAAATTTCTTGAAATTTTACTTTAAGTAGGTACTTAACTATTAAATAACGTGTAAAAAAATAAAACATAAAAGTTTGTTGTAATTATTTCATAGCAAGTTAATTATTAAAAAAAAAAAAAGTACCATTTTCCAAAGTTCGACGAGGATTATAAAAAAAGTTCTTAACTAAATACCATAGTTTTAAATTTGGAACACGTTATTTTAAGAATAAGAATTTTCAAATTTGGAATGTTTTGAATTGCATTTGTTTTAAGTTTTCACGATAGCCAATTGCGAATTTAGTTCTTCTATGAAAATTGAACAAACGGTTGAAGGTTTTCAAATACTATTAAATTTTGTAACTAAACATTATGAACATCGATGGTTTTAGCAACGAAGATTATGCTAACATTATCTTCATGTACGGAAGGGCAGACGGTAATGGAGCATTGGCACGGCGAATGTATCAGGAGCATTATCCAAATCGCAAATTACCCAATGTCAGGATGTTTTACAACCATAGACGAATAACCCAAGACGCCGCATAGCCGGGCGAACCCCGCTGCCACGCATACAGTCGCTTCACTCGACGGTGTGAGAGAGAAAGTTGTCTTTCCTTTCAGTCCTGTATGTAACATCGCTTGCTTGCGGCATTAAAACGCATTATTGTTGCATTTAATTGTGACACACTATAACATCTGGTCTGCAAAAATTTGGCATTTAATTTCACTGGTAAACCGTTTTTTATCTTAATTACCTATTAAAATTTGTCCGGAAAGAGAAGTGTCGTAGTTTATAAGGAAGCTCATACATTCTACGACACTTGTCTTTCCGGACAGACTCTTAATATAATTGTAATTATTGGATGTGACAGTAAACAAGTGTGTTACCATGGCAGTCATTAATGTCTCTCTCTTATGCACCACGGAACAATCGCGCGTTCCCTGTCTAGTATTGCCTGCAATCGCTCGGTTCCCCTCCCGCACCCCTCGGTTTTGGCAGCTTTGGTTTCAAAGAAATAACTCGCTAAGCGGAGTATAGAGATATTTAGTATATGTTTACAACACGTTTCGTCGTCTTAGCGAAAATGGGATCCATCGTCCGGCTACTAGAGTGAATCCTGAGAGATACGATGCGGATACCGAGGAAGAAATTATTCACGCATTTGAAGCTGATCCTAAGACAAGCGCATCCGAACAGTAGCTCAAAACCTTAACATATCGACATGGAAGGTTTGGAACACGATGCATAAAGAGAAAAAATACCCTTTTCGGGGGGGGGGGGTGCAGGGTTTAGAAGAAGGAGATCCCGGGCAACGAATACGGTTCTGCAGATTCATATTAAACAGCGACATTGACGACGCGTCATTTTTAAAATCTATCATTTGGACAGATGAGTCAAAGTTTTCACTCTTGAAAACTCAACACAGACAACAAACTTGCATAACCTTCATGAATGGGCTGACAGGGACGCAAATCCTCATTGGCAGAAGCAAGACTCCTTTCAAAAGAAGTTTTCAGTTAACGTGTGGGCTGGAGTAATTGGCAGAACTTTGATCGGGCCACATTTTCTTCCCGATAATTTGAACAGACCCAATTATCTCCAGTTCTTACAAAACGATCTTCCTATCCTCCTAGAAGAAGCCGGAGTACCATTAGAAGCGGAAAGAGAAATCATATTTCAGCAAGACAGCTGCCCGGCACATTAGACTTTGACTGTGAGAGAAACCCTTAACGACTGTTTTCCGGAGTGCTGGATCGGTAGAGATGGACCCATTCCTTGGACCGCTCGATCCCCCGACTTAACTCCTTTGGACTTTTTTGTTTGGGGACGGGCCAAAGGACTTGTGTACACCTCAGAAATCGCAACAAAAGATGAGTTAATAATAACAAGGATTCGCGAAAAAGGGCCCGTTCCTGTATAAGAAACCGTGGTTTACATTTTGAACATGTGATTTAAGTTTTTGCTTTGATTTTGTTACTAAAGTTTTAAAATTAAGTTCATGTAGTTTTATTAAAAGTGCTCCCTAACTTTGGTTTTTATTCCGTAACTCAGAATTTTGACAAGCGATATGAATGACTGATACCTCTAAAGAAAGAACAGTAAATAGGCATATTTTCAAAAATAATTGAACAATTCAAATATTTTTTTTATTTTTTTTTAATGGCACATCAAAATTATGCTCGTGTCAACCTACGATTTTTTTGAAGGTTCGTATGCCTCCATTTGTTTTAGAGACCATGAATACACTTAAAAGTAGCTTTATTTGGTCCGACTTACATTAAACTATCGGAAACAAAAGATAGTGTTTACAAACTAACGCGTATTCGGGCACTATTAACTCGTATCTACCAAATTCTGAGCATTATTCTAAAATTCTTAAAATTTCCATTTAAAAAAAAAATATCACGTTTCGTCTAAGACATATATGGCTAGAAATGTTCAAAAATACCTCGTCTATCACCTCCTTAAACCTTTGCACGTAGCGACCAAACACCCTGTATATTGGATGTAATGAGACGAAAACGGCAACAGTTCGACCACATTGTTATTTTCAAAGTAGATTCAAAGTGCAAAAGCAAATAGGATGACCCTGTTTGTTCATAACCTTATTCGTACATTCTAATACAAATATTTAGTAATTTACGGCAACTATTATGAAAATCTTATTTTATCTACACCAATATCATAAATCCTCTATTCTCCGTTCAGAAACCGTATGTAATTACCACTATTATTGCAACCAGTAATGTAACATCTGTGCCAGTGCCAGTGTACTATCTGTGCCAGTGTACTATCTGTGCCAGTGTACTATCTGTGCCAGTGTCGTAATAATGTATGAAAATTCATTACGACATCGATAATCGGCAACGTAATGAAAATCTAGCCCTCCTCCCCGACCGGCCGCACAATCCAGTTGGTCAGGGCGGTGCAATGGCGGTCATTGTAATGGTTCCCGAACACGTCATTGAGAATTTATAATATGCGTGTAGAAAAAGCAGGGTATGTAATAGGCATTAAAACAATCGTGTGCCATTATTAAGAAAATCACTTCGTTTGTTTCATAAAACCACACTCGTATTCTAATGCCCTTCATTACGTAGAGTCCACTTTGATTTTCTCTACATCTTATCAAGTGGGATGAATTTTTGCTTCCGTTTCTCCTCTTCCGCCTTTTTCTTGTTTTCTGCGGCAATTTGTTTCAATGTCAACTCTCTGTCGTCTATCAAGTGCTTGACATCATCGAACTCTTTGAAAATGTCCAAGTGGTCTTGGTGTAGACGCATGTGGCTCTTCAGGCTGCATTTCTGTACGAAAGCCTTCTTACAAACCTCACACTGGAACCTCTTGTCGTCCTCATGAATTCTTATGTGTTCCTTCAGAGTCCTGGCTCTGGCGAAGGTTTTAGCGCAAATGTCACAGGTGTACACTTCTCCGCCAGTATGCCTCGACATGTGATCGACCAGACCGCGTTTCGAGAAGAATTTCGCGTTGCATTTATCGCATAAAAAGCTTTTTTGCTGTAAGTGGTGATGCTTTATGTGTCGGTTGAGCTCGAACTTCTTTTTGTATACTTTATTGCACGCGTTGCAGGGGTATTTGACAGCTTTTTCATTGTGTACTTGTACTAGATGCTCGCTTCGGTCGTAGTAACTAACGAAGATCTCTGGACAGTGCGGGCACTTGTTCCTCAACCAGCCGCCGGTGTGGACGCCTTTCTCGTGGTTCCTCTTCTTTGTGAAAGAGGTGTATGTTTTATCACAGTATGCGCAAGGGAAGTTGCCCTGCTCGTGGGTTTTCATATGCTTGCGGAGGGCTGCTATCGTAATATAGCCAGCGCCGCATTTGTTGCAACAATAATTCCTATAATGGCTACTCATGTGATGATAAAGGTTTTTGAAAGAAATGTGGACAACTGAACATATGACGCACGTGAAATTGCGGCCGTCTTCGAGACGGAAAGGAAGGATAATGTCTTTAATATTTTTGTAGATATTCTTATTGTGGACGAAGACCAGATGATCTTTTAGTTCGACGAGATCTCTCATGGGTTGGTGGCAGACGGTGCACTCGAGGTTGGTAATGTCTACTTTGATGGGGTTATAGCTAAGTTTATAATCGATCATGGAGTTGAGTTTGTCTTTTTCTGCCTGTTGGGCAGTGTGCGCTCTGAGGTCGTCGATGTGCTGGAAGTACGTGCAGCAGTAGAGACAGGAGAAGCCGCGGGCGGTCTTGTCTCGGAACGGACTGGCGTTGGAGAACTGCAGTATGGTGGAAAGGTTGACCCTGTGCTCAATGCGCTCTGGGGTCGCGCTATCGTCCGATTTCTTTTTCTTTTTCTTGCGCTTCTTGGGCGCGTCGCCGTCCGTTCCTATAACAAGAAACGAGCATCTCAATTATCTTCAGTCAGTCTTCTTACTATTAGGGTCGCTCTTCCAACGGCCGTTTTTTTCCGAGCGTAAAGAGCTCTGTTCTTAGTTTTTTTAATTAATTTGTTTAAAATCGTAGGTTATATTTTTTATTGTTATGATTACTGTTAATTATATTCCGTTCGTTTATTTACTCGTTAAAACGTCCCTTGTTCGCGTTAGTAAGCCCCTATTGACACGTAGTTAAAAGAAAAATTAATGCAGGAATTTTTGATAGCATAATTTCGATGGGGTTTCCTCTGCTAATGAAAATATAGATATAATGTTAGATCTGCCTTTAATGACTAATAATCTGATCTTTAATGCCACTGTAAAAAGTTACTTCGATCCGACTCCATGAATTTGACCTCGTTCACATATTTCTAGAACTGCTTGGCTTTTGCATTTAAAACCATTGATTCGCATTTCTCAACCAATTTTGTGTGATTTTCACTTGTTTTCCTTCTTTAATTCCTTCTGTAATCTGTTCTGTAGAGTTTAATATCGTGCCATTTCCATTCCTGGTCGTAAACACTTTATTGATGGATTTGATTTTGCATCTTTTCGTCCATTAAGTAGCAACAATCATTTGATACATTTCCGTAACAATAGATCACATCCATCGTATTTTGGGTCAATATCGACGGTAAAAAAAGATTTATCTTCAATCAAAAAGCATTAGGCATACGAAAGCGATAAGAAAAAGGTTAAGAATTAAACATGGGTATGTTAAACCTGTCTTCTCAAGTTTAAAAACACACATATCGCATTTAGATAATTTGGTAACGATTTGTATAGACGAGTATATTGGAATAACCTCTAGCTCTAGCTGCAAATCAACATTATGTATTTCCTTGAAACAGGGCTCGATAACCGTTATTTGCTTCATACTAAAATACCGGTGTTTTTTCGTTCTTTCGCTTACTATTTCATATTTAATCGAAAAATCTTATAATCCGAAGTCATTACCTAAATACAACATTGAGTTCTACCTAAAAACCATAAAATAATGAAATATATTGGGTTATTTCGGGGTTTTATGCGAAAACCAGTTCAGACATAATATTTATTTAAAATTAATTAGAACGGATAAAGCTTCTAATATGCGGCTATACATCACCTCAGATTTTAACGGATCTGTGACTTGTGTCAGCCCAAAACAATTTTGCGTTTTAAGGTTATAAAGGGTTTAGCAGGCTAAGGACGGCTTATGTTAATACGTGTACTATAATGAAACCAATTAATTTTGTTTATAAAATAATAAACATATAGCACATCCATCGTTTCGTTGATTTAGTAGTTAGTAAAATTAGTTACAAATGCTAACACAGCAGTAGTTCAGTGACCTTTTTTGACAGTCATACGTCAAATTAAAAACAATACACCCTTTGTTGCTAGGCAACAAACATAAAACTTAAAAACGTACTTTCAGTTCAGAAGCCTACTCTTGATACTTGAATACTTTCGTTAGTTTTTTTTTACAGTATGTTGCACCAAATATAATCAATTGATTTTTTGTATGCTAGTAGCTAATACTATAAGCAATTTACATGATTTTTTTCATAATTGTACTTTCAAAAAAACGTGTTGGAAAGAGCTGTCAAAAAATAAATTGACATTTATTTCTTTTATTTTTCACGTATAAAATATTAATAAAATTATAGGGTATACGTACTCCCACTCAAACTACGTAGCTGTGATTTTGTTTCAACGCTTTAGCTGCTATGGATTAGGAGATATACGAGTTTGAAAAAAAATGTTAAAAAAATACATTTTTGACATTATCTCTGAGACAGTTCAAGATAGAGGGCTGAAAGTTGGAGTGATTACTAGTTATGAGGCGACAAACAATTGACATTTACCAATTCAACTTTTCCTCACAGGGGCCACACGTCCTTCCTTAGCCTGCTAAACCCTTTGACGATGACAGCTGTCTTGCAGCTGTGTTGCAGAGATGCCTAATTGTAAAAATTACAATGAAATGCCGCATAATAAGAAAGTTTTTTCTGACGTAGTTTCAAAATAACAACCTAAGACCTATATCTATGCTTCAAAAATGCTATGACAATGGTTGTAACAAATTGATATGGGTAATAATATAACTTACCTTCACATAGTTTGCCAAATTATTCTTCTTTAGTTTGTACACTTGGATCGTGTTTATCTGAGTGTTCTTATAAGGATTTTTATACATGGATGAGTTTTCTTTTCACCACACTCGATCTCTCCGTTAACAAGCTTATCTAAATCTTATCTTCTCTTGCATTATTTTATTTGCCAACATATCTTTTAGAGACCATTCATCAGTCACTGACTTCCTTTTAGAACATTAGAAGACTCTCGGGGGACTTTACAATGGTATCACGATGAGCGTTTAATCCCATGTATTTTGTATGGGTTCCAGCATAATCTTGTAGATTTGATTACGTATAATTCACGGTTGCAAAACGTCCGCTGAATACACTTTTCCGTCGAAAGCCGTTATATGTAATTATAATGTCGATAACTTTATTGTGTAAAGTGCCACGTTTATATTCACTTCGGTTCTTTTTGGCTAAAGAAGTACTTTGTAGTCTTCGTAGATAAAATTAGTGATCAATGGAAAGTGATTAAAGTTTTTCAGTAATTTCAAAGGCTACAAATAAGTCATGAAGAAAGGGGGCATAAATCTTAATATACCTAAATGCTACAACGTTACAATATGACGAGTCTCAACCAATTTAAAATGAGATATTCAGTTACCTTGTAATTAAAAATAGTTTCCAGCCATTGTCATGCGAAAAAAAGAATTCTGTGTAACGTAAATAATCGCAACTTTGGAAATTCGAACCTATATTGGATCAAAAACTATGCCATTATGCCAATATACTTAATACTTTATTTATCGCATGACTTACATGTTCTCTACTTAAAATTTTAATATATTAGATTCAAGTTATGCAATTGCTAATAGTAATATGCGTCCAAATTTGAAGGATAATTTTTTCCGAATCCCGGCTTGTACTAATGAATTTTCGTAACTTAGGTATGAAATGTTGTTTCGAATAGATTCCCACTAGCTTTTCGGTGATTTTGTCGGAAAACAGCCAGGATTTAGAGCTTACGATAGAAAATGGACCTACATACATACACTCGACTCTACCTTCATCAACAGTCAGCTACCGCCAGCAGCTTCTGCTACTAAATTGATCTTGACGTTACTTTGTTGTTAAGAGAATAAGCGCGTGTGAAGGTCTTTGTTAACACCCCACCCGCTTAGTTACTATTGCTGCTCGTTCGTTCTCATATCCTGTAGGATATAGCTACTGTAGTATAGGTTAGTTAGCAGCAATTTTAAAGATCGACAGTGTAAGTGGAAGATATGCTGCGGTAACTAGACAACCACTGGTCACCACTAAACAGGATATATTCCCTTGTTTGCTACTGGCTTGTTTGAACTCTCCAAATAACTTTTTTAAGCATGATTTAGGCATGGATACTGCACATGATAAAATTCATATTGTAACCTTGTAACATTTGCTTAAATATATAAAATACAAAAAGTAAATTACTAAATGAAATGCGTTAGAAGAGCTGTCATAAGTTAAAAAATATTATGTACTTAATTATACTGCTGTCTTGTTCTATTGTGTAGTATTTAGCAATTAGCATTCAAGTATCTGTAGCGCGCAATGGACATGTTCAACGCTAAAAGGATTTTGAGTAAAAAAGTTTTTCGAGTACAATATAAGAATAGGTTGTATACAGGGCTTATTCATCCTTATTATGCAGCTTTTCTAACACTTTCATAGTGTCACGGCGATCGTGTGATAATGCAGATTTATTTTTTTGTTTAGTACATACGACTATGATAGCATAAAAAATGTACAATTTTAAACAAGTACAAAAACATAACAAGGCATTACTGAGACCCAACCGCGAACCTCGAAAATAGATATTTCGTTTATCTCCCACTCTATCGCACTTGTTAATTAGAGCGAAAGAGATACAGATAACGAAATTTCGATGTACGAGGTTCACGGTTGGCCATCAGGTGTTCATTTCATACTTGATACAAATGGCGTTATTCATGGCAAATATGGCCATCTGTCAAATTAAAAATGCCATTTGTGCCGTTATTAAAACATTGATATTGGCAAATTCACCTTGCTTCCATCGGCAAGGAGAAAAGCCAGGGGGATAAAAAAACCGTTTGTCCCTTTCAGTTATATTAAATTTGTGTTTTCATTAGAAAGAGACCAAATCTAAAAGATCATTATTAAGTTTTATGAAAATGGGGCAAATGTGTATACAGGGTGATTCATGAGACGTGAGCAGGCTTAATACTACGGATTCAGTTAAAAATAAGCTATTGTTTGATATCAGTATTAGTGTGATAAGCGCAAAAAATTTTTTTTAAATAAAAATAAAATGTTTGAAATTATTTACGACACGCATGGTCACTCTACAATTAGAATACTCCGTCGAGTACTGATATTCTCTTGTTTTTCTGTGATATGTGTCAAATTGATGTCTGGTTACTTTTGAAACATCGTATCTCTCTTAATTTTTATTTTTTATTTTTCATGATCAAAGTGCTGTCATGATTGTCAAAGAGGTTTTATCTTTATTGATTTGTTTATGTGGGGTGACCATGATTACCGAGAATAAAATTTCTATGAAACAAAAAGGTTAAAAAAAATTGAAAGGCGTTATTGTTTCACTTAAACATGATGGCGGTCGATTCATTATCGTTAACTAAGTGTGTAGGGTTGTTCCTGCTCACGTCTCATGAATCATCCTGTATATATATATATATACAGGGTGGAAAGATAAGTCGGGCCCTGGAGGGAAACTACCTTAAAACCTTGAGATAGCTCAATTCGCTCAAAGGAAACATTGTTTTATTTTTCCTAAAAACTAAAACTGCATTCACAATTTTTTTCTTAATTTTCACTTTTTTCCATACTAATTGTATGAAAAATATTATTATTATTATTTATGGGTTCTCTTGTGCCCTAAACTTGGTTGGTATTTAGAAGTTTTTATCCTCGTTGGAAACAGGATCGATTGGCATAAATTGTCATAAAAATTATTTATGGCAAAAATTACAAAATGAATACTTTCTTTGAAAACTGTACTCATTTCCAACAATTTGTAAATGCATTTATGCCCCTTTAAAGAAATTAAAGAATGTTTCCTTTCAGTGAATTGAGCTAACTCAACGTTTTAAGGTAGTTTTCCTCCAGGGCCCGACTTATCTTTCCACTCTGTATATATATATTTTATGTTTACAAAAATTATATTAAAGATGAACATTGCTATTGCCAGAATTATCTGCCAGTTTCTACTTTAAATATAAATAATGAATAGAGGCTTTAATAAAAAGCTTACAAACAATACTTTTTAATATTATTATGAAACTTTAAAAACTGCACACTTTTATGTATTTTCTACTATTATCTTATCTCAGTTAATCCAAGAAAATATGAAATCTAAAGGGTGCCCATTGATGTTCGATTGGTACTTTTACTCCACCTAAGTCGCACAGTACCTACAAAACAGATATACGTGAAGTGAGACTTCCTAATGACACCGAAGTAGTCAAATTAGCGATATATTCAAACCTAGGATTGATCAATTAGCCGAAAAAACGATACACTCTTCAATCAATCCGTACCTATACTATACTCAATGTCAATATCGTCGGTGTTTTCGGTTGGCTACATCTAATATTTGTGTATCAGTATTTTTGAATGTTTTAAATTTGTTTTCATTCAATACTACTTATTCAATGAAAATAAATTTAAAACAAGTTTTATATAAAAAAAAGTATAAATACAATTTTGAAAATAAGAACATTCGTACTTTAAACCATTCTTAAAACCGGTAAACAAAACTTCCGTAGTTATTTACGAAAAATTTGACGCAAAAATTCTTTTGACGAATTTTAGTACGCCAATAATTTCTTTAATTCCTTCGGTAAAGGGCTACACCTGTGTTCAATGAGGAACTCTCTTTTGTTTTACGACACCCTAATTCAATTTCGACTTTTTACTAAGACTATGGATTTGACGCATAACCAACATGTTTTTTTTACGATTACAGCGCCATCTACGTTTTGCTCTGCGCGTTTATCCTCATTACCGCCAAGGAGCGCACCAGAACACAATCAACAGGCACCCAAATATCTGCCCCATCACACGGCCGCCGGCACTAGTAACCAACTATCCACTTACGTTGCTCGGACGACTCCGCCTCCGTCTTGGTTTTCTTGGCGCGCGCCGCGGCGGGCTTGGCCGCCCGCTTCTTGGCCTTTGGCTTCTCCTCCACTTCTTGTTTTATGGGGACTTCGTACTCTGTAATGACATTAGATTGTTAGTCATGATCATGAATCTGGAAAGTTCTAGGCAAAACGGGCAGGAAGCACGCAGCTTTGCATTGGAACACACCTTGGGGATCAATGGTACTCTGCGTCCGTAGGAAACACCTTAAATAACCCTACACGTGATCACCAGGTGGTGCTAAAAGAGTAACAAACTTGGCAGTTGCACTGTCCCATCTGGACCTCGCAGCACTCACTGGATTTCCTTCATCAGCTTTCCAACTACTACCCTACCTGAGAGAAGAAATGCCTATCTAAATCCAGTGACATGTAGCCATATGATAAATAAATTGGAACACAGTAAAAGTACTACAACTACCTACCCTATTTGAGACGTAATATTTCATATTTACGTAATATTATCCGATAGTTTTATTTGATAGAGGCATTGAGGCCGCGCGTGCGTTTGCCTCCGCCAAGACGTGCCTTGGCGGAGGCACACTAGCCGAGCTGCCTCGCGCGGCAATTTCCTCGCGGGGCGGTGCGTCAGGTGTCGACCCCTTATTTATAAGCTGAAATAGGTGTCATAAGCGAAACAAAAAGTGACCAAGACCTCTTGTACCCAGAGTTAGAATCGGACCATTCGCGGCAGACGCCTTAACCTCTAGCCCACTCAGGTAATTACGCAGCTAACTTCAGACGCGCAGATAAGAAACCGGGCTTAGACGAGCGACCACTGACTGTCGTCCAAAACAAGTCTATACATTTCGTTCAGACCGCCGTCGCGTGAGAGTATTTGCTAGTTCACCGTGATTTTTACGGAATATTGATACGTCGGGTATAGGCCTATACCCGACAGGGGTCCTAACACTAATAAATAAATAAAAGTCAAATTGTAAATAGTTTTTATGTTATGGAATAAAAAGGCTTTTTATTTTATTTTATTTATATTGATACGTCATCATCCATGAATAAGGAAGCATCCTTTTTGTGATAAACTTACCTTCAGTAAAGTCCGGGTCGGAGAGGTGGTCAGAGTCTACGAAGTCCTCCAACGATTCAATTTTGATTGGGTCTGAAACAAGTCACCATTACATTTGTCAGAAATAAAATCAGAAATAAGTTTTTGTAATAGGCGTGTCAACCTGACGCACTGCCCCGCGATGCAGCTCGGCTAATGTGGACGTGCCTTGCCCGAGGCATTGTGGCCGCGCGTGTATTTGCTTCGACCGAGGCACGTCCACACTAGCTGAGCTGCCTCGCGCGGCAACTTCTTCGCGAGGCGGTGCGTCAGGTGTGGACATGCCTAATGAGGTATTGTTGAGACAGGCTTTATATTATGGTTTATATTATATTTTATTATATTCTGATTTCCAATTTTAAGTTATGTATAATGCGTAGTTTTAGCAGAAAACATCAAAACAGCCATGTCAATGATGTACATAAACGCTCTGAGCCTATAAACTGAGGGCCGATACCCTTTAAAATACGAACGTAATATAACCAAAAGAGTTGATTAATTCTAGATTTGTTTTGTGGACATGATTATATCATAGATTTACTGGGGTCATTGAATATTTACTTTTAACGTCCCGTCCCTGAAGTCTCCTCTTGAACTGCTTTTCCGTGTGGAGCACTTGCTTCTTGAAGTTGACAGCGTTCCGTAGCTGTGTGATGCACACCTCGCATATGCCATTGTCCATGTCTTCTGGAGTCTGTATCTGTTGACAATACAATACATGAATAGGCGTGTCCACACCGACGCACCGCCTCGCGAGGAACATGCCGCGCGAGGCAGCTTGGCTAGTGTGGACGTGTCTCGCTTGAGGCATTGCGGCCGCGCTTGCGTTTGCCTCGGGCGAGGCACGTCCACACTAGCCGAGCTGCCTCGCGCGGCAATTTCCTCGCGAGGCCGTGCGTCCAGTGTGGACACGCCTATTAGGAACAATACACTAATTGTTATTAACTAGCCTTTTTGAGGTTAAAGTAGGATTAGATATATTTGATACAGATATTTTAATTGTATGATAAAATTATAATTTGTAAAACGTCGTGAATATATTTTGGTCTCAGGTTTCAAAAGGATAATTATCGTGATTTCTAACGGCCTCCTAGCCTAGACGGTAGTGACCCTGCCTACGAGGTAGGAGGTCTCGGGTTCAAATCCTGATAAGCACATTTATTTGTGTGTTTATCACAGATATTTGTTCCTGAATTATGGATGTTTTCTATGTATTCACCTATATCTATATATTATATATATAGTCATCTAGTACCCATAACACAAGCCGTATTGAGCTTACCGTGGGCCTACGTTGATTTGTGTAAGATTGTCCCATAATATTTATTTATTATTTATTCTAGTCTTATAATTATTGAGTTTTTTTTATACTACGACGGTGGCAAACAAGCATACGGCCTGCCTGATGGTAAGCAGCTACCGTAACCTATGGACGCCTGTAACTCCACAGGAGTCACATGCGCGTTGCCGACCCTTTACAAAAAAGGAGGATTCACTGTGTTGACGGCTAAAGGAACAAGAGGGTCCCTCATCGTCAACACACTGGGTCCTCTTTGAGCTCTTTGGCAACCTTACTCACCAGCAGGAACACAACACTATGAGTAGGGTCTAGTGCTATTTGGCTGTGGTTTTCTGTAAGGTGGAGGTACTTCCCCAGTCGGGCTCTGCTCCAGATTTGAGCGAGATGACATTCACTGAACGTGCCCTACCACACTAAGCGAGATGCCATTCGCAGTGCCCATACCTCTCTTTTTGGCATAGTTTAAGGACATACCCAAGTCCGGATGTAGTTTAAGGACATACCCCGGGTCCAAAACACTACACTTCGTGACTTCATAATGACCTAAATTTTGTATGTGAAATGCACAAAAAAAATCGCATGTGAATTCGAACATTAATATTATTATAATTGAACTACATCTTAGCAATTTTGAACCCTTTTTGGTCTCCATGTTTTAATGATTTAAGCCCTACGGTATAGCACCTAATCTGGGTGGATAGAAACACCATAGGACATAGGTAATAGGTATTAGGTTACAGGTAAAGAAATTTCTAATTAGAAATGTACTGAACAAGTAACCTTAGTACTTAGTTTTTAAAGTACCAAATTGGCACAACGAAGTTTTTTTTTTCCTATTAAAAAACTGAGTACATAATACATGGCAATATATAACTATGCATTTTTAAAAACGTATTACAATATTGAAATAGGATTTATAAATGTAGTTTTCATCTGAATACATGTATAAATATGACCTCAACTGTACATTCAGATCGTCCATTTTGTGGCGGCGTCCATTGCGCGCCGCCACATTGCGTAGTAACAAAATCAATACGGACATGCAGCAATGTACTCGATAAAACAAAAAGAACTAATATTTATCATAATACTTGTGTATTTTCTACCCATTTAATATCCATTTTGACACCTACTACGTCTAAATGGCCTACATTATGTTCGTTTTGCTAAAATGAGTAAGCGTCATTAATATGGTTGCAACTAAAATCGACCTTCGTAAAAAGGGTGTAAAATTTTAGTACTTACAGTAGTTCTTAGAATCGTATTTGTTTTAGATAATATAGTGTTGCAAATTAAGACTAAGTTATTGAAGAGCAGAAAACTTACTTTGATATCAAAACAATCGGTCAACATGTCTGCATAAACCTCTTCCTCTCCCATCCAGTGATACGTCGTTTTAATGTCTTTGAACGTGCCTTCCGAGGAGCAGCACCGGCACATGCCGCTGTTTAGCGTACTTGGTGTTTCCATCATCTTTAACACTATTTAACAATCACTTAAACATAATCCTAACCAATTTTAATATGAAAATTGATACGGACAGACGCTACGCAACCGGGCCGCCATTTTCTTTCTGAAACTACTCTTTTAGCGAGGTGGGTGGAGTGGAGGGAGGTGGCTACGGCTACCGTGAACATCAAAACTTGTAATCGAAATTGGTTTTCACTTCTTTTGTCTTTATTGCTCTTTATTATGTGAGAGACAGAGATAGACAACAAGAAAGTTTGATTTTCGATGTTTGTAGCAGGCCCCAAGCACATATTTCTTAAGGGGGTTTACAGATACCACCAACTTGGCTAATTATTGAAGAAAAACGAAAACTTGGCTTCGAATGCGCACGGCAATAAACGCTCTAAAATAATTAGAAAAAAAAAACAAAACGTCAAACAGCTGTCAAAATTAATAGGCATACGAAACGATCAGAAAGTTGCTATTTTAATATCTTTTAATTAGGACTGTCGATGAGATTTTGTTAATTGCCTATAAGTAAAGCAACGCACAGATTTGCATAATGGAGGAAATAAATTCCTGTCGCTGCTGCTTAACGCGGCCACCAGACATGCATTTGCATTCGCCGTACACTCGTCTTGGCCAAACAGAGATTTACGCGGATATGCTAAAAGAGTGCTTCGAAATACACGTAATTATGGTTTATTAATTAGTCTGTCGACAGATTCAATATTTACAATTGCTAACCAGTGAAATCTGCTAGCAGATATTGGATTTTTTCTGTCCACAATTTTGTTTATTTTTAGTGTCAGTTTTATTGTTATTTCCCTTCCAGTTACCTCTTGGCGAAGACAATGTGTGCGGTATTTGCGAGATATGCGTGAGCCGGCTGCGGGATGCGAGTGATTTCAAGCTGCAAGTGCAGCGATGTCAGATAGAGCTGCAGACACGGCTCACTAGACAACTTAATGTCAAAGGTAACTTGGTGTAGTTAGTGTATAATCAAATATTGATGATTTACGATTATCATACAAATACTAAAATATTAGATGTTGAATACTTCAGAACATTCAGATAGGATGTAATTATAGTAGAGGTACAGTCTCAAACAAGATTTACTGAACATATGGCCTGTGAATATTTGTAACCGGCCATGGTTATACCGTAATAAGACTGTCAAAGAGAATGCTGTATGAGTCGTTCTAACAGCACTATTGTTGGGCATTTTTTTTAGCTGATTATGCATCCCTTTCTTTATTACCAAGGATCGCACAAATGCCCGTCATTTTGAAAATATAACCCTGTTCCGTACAGCAGAGACTTCCTTATGTTAATAAAAAAAAATAGTATTTTATGGATTTATTGGACCATAATTTATATCCCGTGACAAATTAATTAATGATTGACATTCCGAAAATTACTTTCGCCAATAAAATAGAATGACCAAAATTTTTTCTTAATTTTCACTTGTCTAAAACTCCCACTAAAGCTTTAGATCTAAAACTCCCGGGAATATTCTGTAAAACAGCATGTATGTCCTCAACAATTTTAAATGATTCTTTTATGTGTAACTTCGTCTTTTCGTCCTTTCTTTTAGATCTAGAGCACAGATTATATAAGAGTTCTTTAGAGCTATATCAAAATTTCAGGCAATTTTTAATAGGAATCCTGATTACGTCACCGTGAAAGAAATACATGAAAAAATTAACTCCAAGGCACAAGCATATTGGAAGAACAGTATACCAATGTCAATGATTACATATGCCCCTATGACGTCCGTAGACTGTGAACGGACTTTTTCAACGCATAAATGGGTCCTAAATTCACATTGTTATAGGCTCACAAGTGAAAATTTAGAAAAAATTTTGGTCATTCTATTGTATTGGCGAAAGTAATTTTCGGAATGTCAATCATTAATTAATTTGTCACTGGATATAAATTATGGTCCAATAAATCCATAAAATACTTTTTTTTTAATTAACATAAGGAAGTCTCTGCTGTACGGAGCAGGGTTATATTTTCGAATTGACGGGTGTTTGTCCGATCCTTGTTTATTACATATTGTTGAGAAAAAGAGATAAATTTGCCTGTTTATGAGGCCGAATTTATGGTGATATCAGTGAAATAAATTAATGGGTCCTGGAGGGGTACTGTCACCTACTAAAAAAAACACAAATCTTGATATTCAATAAAAGAATTTGATTTGTTCTAAAACACGTCCGTGTTGGGGTAAAGATGAACAGTTGAAACAACCAGAATAATTATGTTTAAGTTTACTTTCTAATTGAAATCACAAAATCAATTGTGTTCATTCAAAGCAAAATCAAGACTGACTTAATCAATCAATGACAACAAGAAGAACCCTATCTATTCAAATGCCCGAAAGTGGCGGGTGTTACCAGCCTGCATGCTTAGGTCCGGTGCTCACGGTTTATTCTAAGGGCGGGTGCAGGTGTTCAGGAAATGTTTTGTTACAGTTCATACATGAATTATTATACAATCCTTACCTAACTGAAAGTTTCTGAAGTCTTTGTAATGGAGGCAGTGGTGGTTGTGTGGGATCAATGTTACTCTGCGTCCATAGGAAATCCTTAGACAACCCTACATGTGATCCCTGGGTGGTGCTAAAAGAATAACAAACTTGGCAGCTGCACTGTCCCATCTGGACCTCGCAGCACTCACTGGATTTCCTTTATCTGCTTTCCCACTACTACCACCCCAGGGAAAAAATGCCTATCTATATCCAGTGACATGTAGCCATATGATAAATGAGGTACATTATATAGTTGTGTTCTAACCTAGTAGTCCTAGTAAATTTCAACCTCTGCACACTTCCTAACTAGTACATAATTCACAGTACATTTCATATTTTTGAGTGCTACTTACTACTATCTAGATTAAAGATATCCATATTTTTTTTTTTTTTTTAATGCAAGTAAATATTTTTAATATTAGTTTTATAAAATGGGCGTATGTAACACATCTTTATTTTATAAAAGCCTTCTTTTATTTCCCCCTAAGTATTACATGTATCTGAGGCCTATACCTCGTAAGAGGGTTCTGGTGTGTTTTCTTTACCCAACAAATTTAGGTTAAATTATCCTAGACTAAGTTTGCAATTTATTTTAGATTAATTTTTCACCCAGAAATAAAAGGCTTTTTTAGGGTTCCGTAGTCAACTAGGAACCCTTATAGTTTCGCCATGTCTGCCCGTCCATCCGTCCGTCCGTCCGTCCGTCCGTCCGCGGATAATCTCAGTAACCATTAGCACGCAAGCACGAAAGCTAAAATTTGGTACTAATATGTATATCAATCACGCCGACAAAGTGGTAAAATAAAAAGTGGAAAAAAATGTTTTATTAGGGTACCTCCCTATACGTAAAGTGGGGAGTGATTTTTTTTTTAATTTCAACCGTAACGTGTGATATATTGTTGGATAGGTATTTAAAAATGAATAGGGGTTTATTAAAATCATTTTTTGATAATGTAAATATTTTCGGAAATAATCGCCCCAGAAGTAAAAAAAATGTGTCCCTCTCCTCTAACTTTTGAGCCATAAGTTTTAAAAATATGAAAAAATCTCAAAAGTAGAACTTTATAAAAACTTTCTAGGAAAAATATTTTGAACTTGATAGGTTTCATACTTTTTGAAAAAAAATTACAAAATAATTTCTCAACTAAGTTTGTAATTTAACCGTATAAGCAGGTGTTTATTGTACTTGTAATTTCTACAAAATCACAATAAAATGACGTGCTTTCAAATAAAGTAAAAACGGTGAAAATCGGTTCACGCAATAAAGAATTATCCCATAAAAATCATCTTCCATACTTTAAGCTCGCGCGCAATAGTTTACTTAATTTGCCGATAGATGTCGCTGTACGTGGAACGCTCATATAATATCCTACATGGCGGTGTTATTTTAACTCTTAAGTGGGGACACTTACTGTGACGGACGGAAAACTACGGAACCCTTCACTGAGCGTGGCCCGACACGCTCTTGGCCGGTTTTATTTTTATATTACATGTATGTATTTATTTCTTTATTATAGTTTCCTTAGATAGGAACCCCTGTTTGGGTATAGGCCTCCTCCAGATTAATCCAGTTTTCTCTATTTTTGGTTTTCTTCATCCATCCCTTGCTGGCTGTAGCTATGATGTCTTCACTCCATCGTTTCATAGGTCGTACATCTAGTATTAGCTAAATGACATCACAAGCTTTGTTTCAGTCTTTAAAAAAAATCATCCATGATGTTTACAAAATTAAGTAGTACACACTCAAAAACTTCAAGACATCAATATCAAAAACGTTATTGTTACTGATTTATATAATACCATGATTTCAGCAATTGTGTCATTGTTTTCGAATGAGGCAATACAAATACATATGTATAGCTATTATTTATATTGTAACAACTAGAGTAGTGTGATAAAATTGATTGAGTGAATACTACTGGATTATGCACACTTATCCTGTATAAATTTAAGTTTATTGTGCCTTAAAAATCTAATTTAGTTTCTATATTTACATTAACAATATTAACATCATGTAATTTTCATGTTAAAGTGCATATCAAAAACTAGAATTTATTTATTAAGACATAGGTACTTAGCACAAAAACATGTTAATATAATTTTATATACATATATTATATATACATTTCTAGGTTTCTAAATAACATCATACTTTTGATTTGATTTTCAGGTGGAGAGCCTTTAAAAGTCAAAATGGAGATGGCTGATGATGATGATGATGATGACAATGGGGCTTATATATTACGTAAGTAAACCTTAAGATTTACTCATTTTCAGGGGTTACTTAGTCAACTAGGAATCCTTATACATCGTTTCGCCATGTCCGTCCGTCTGTCTGTCCGCGGCTTAGCTCAGTGATCGTTAGCACTAGAAAGCTGAAATTTGGTATGAGTACATGTATTAATCACGCCAACAATACGGTAAAATAAAAACTGAAAAATAAATTTTTTTTAGATTACCTCCCGTACACATGAAGTGAGGGGTGAATTTTTTTCGCTCCAAACCTATTGTGTGGTGTCGTTGGATAGGTCTTTCAAAAAGAATAGGGGTCTTCTAAAACATTTTTTAGATAAATCTAACAGTTTCGGAAGTAATAACTCCGAAAGTTTAAACAAAAAAATATATTACGTACTTCAGTTCCGAATAACTCAGTGGTGGCTAGTGTTTGTACTCTGGATTGCAAGACGGACGTCTTACCGCCAGACTACCAGGAGGTCTATAGGCTATCAAGGTTTATTATTAATTAAATGAATAATCTCATAAGTTTTTAACATTGTTCTCAGAGCTGAAGGAAGAAATGTCAGACTACGAAGAGCTTAAAGAAGAGGACACTAAACTGGCAGATTTACTAGCCTTCGAACAGGTCACAGTCCAGCGACGTAAAAGGACCAGCTCAAAAACAGGTCATTATATCATTATCATAGACTAATAACCCATAAACCCCAGACCCCGCATATACCGGTATTACACCTGCCTAAATCGGGCTCTAACGACAAGGACGCTGCAATACGTTAGACACGTTTGGGGATGTTGCTTAACGTGTCTTACGTAATGCGACATCCTTGTCGTTAGGTTTCGATTTAGGCAGGTGTAATATCAGCAATAGCCTGGCGATCCCCATTCATGTCTGACTCTCTCTTACGCCCCACGGAACAATGGCGCGTTCCCTGTCTAGCATTGCGTTTTCCCCTCCCGCACCCCTTCTTTTGGCAGCTTAGGTTTCAAAGAAATAACGCGCTAAGCGGAGTATAGAGATATCTTGTATATGATCATTATATACAAGAATTCCAAAAAAATCACTGAAATGTATTCAGTCAACGTTTCTAAGACCCCCCGAATTAGTTTTTCTCAAATGTCTTCAATGTACATTTTTTTTCTCCCTACGCGTTTGTTATATGTATTGATATACAGGGTGTCTCATTCAAATCGGTCAGTATGGGAAAGTCTGAAACTATAAGATATACGAAGATCTGTTCTAAGGAACCATGTCATCGATTTTAATAACAAGAAAAACTGCATTCATACATTTTAAAAAACATCTGTACTCCGTTCGGGAATCGAACCCGGTTGTTTTGAAAAAAAAAACCTACACTATTTCTATTTAGATATCGATTGTGTAGGTCTTAAGCAGTAAATGTCTGTATGAAACATGATGTCTAAAATGAATAAAATGCATTGTTTCCACATACTTTAATTTATTTTAGTAGGTGCTCGAAGTCACCACGTTTACAATATTCACCAAGTTCAGGTATTTAAAATTGTCTCTATGGTTGTTTGTACCTCTTTGCTGGTGTTGCAACTTGATACATACACCGCTTTACATATATATGACATTGGCATTGCATTAAACAATTCCGGAAGTTTTGTTATCTGCGATAATATTATCTATTGCAATTGCTTACTTCTATTAATCAAACACTAACAATCAATTGAAAAGCCCACTTAAAATAAGTATGTAGATCTGAGACGTGATAAACCTCATTTTCAAAACAATCGATATCTAAATAGAAATAGTGTAGGTTTTTTTTTTTCAAAACAACTGGGTTCGATTCCCGAACGGAGTACACATGTTTTTTAAAATGTATGAATGCAGTTTTTCTTGTTATTAAAATCCATGACATGGTTCCTCAGAACAGATCTTCGTATGTCTTATAGTTTCAGACTTTCCCATACTGACCGATTTGAATGAGACACCCTGTATATGTCGGGGATAGTATAATCCGCCGTATTACATTACGGCTAGCTGTTATCAAAAACAGCCCAAGTAGCAAAATTTGGCACTATAAAAGTCCTGAGAACATTTTAGAACGTGCTACTTAGTGTTCATGATTAGCACTATAACGGTGTCGTAAACCTTTACCTAACCCCAAATAGGCCCTAGTTTTATCACTGATTTATTCTATAAACATTACATAAAGGCTCTCACTGTGATAAATCAGCTCTATAATTGAAATGTCTGCAATGTTTATGTCACAATTAGGAACTATTAAAGTAACCAAAACATGTTTATAGTGCTAATTTGCGCCGTAAACGATTCCAGTGATCTTTTTTATCACCAAAAGCCTCGTGTTGTGTGCTGTCGTCGTCGTGAGGTTATTTCACAAGAAATTAAACAAATATTCTTGTAAGTCATTCGCCATGTCCCTTTAGTTCCTTAAAGTGACATATAAAGGTACATACTAAAAAACATTCGTGAACCGTAATTCTGCCGGTACTTGCACTTGCGAAAATAATTGTATTGACAAAATCATTATGCTGATTTCAAATTTGACAATGCGCCTTCATAATTTTACTATTTTAATTAAATTTTAATTAATAAAATTAGGACTTGTCCCGACTGTGGCTGCTATAGTACACATGGGCTCCAGTCGTGCTGCTAATGTGCTATCACTTTCAGAAAACGGCAGCCATATTTTAATGGATTTGGGTAGCCCTATAGCGATGTTGAGGGAGCATTTAAAAAGCTAAAACGTTATGTTATGGTCGTGCAAAGTCCTTTTATAGTGCAGATTGATCCTGTAATAGTGTTTGCGATACTGCTACAATACTAGTACTATAAAAGTTAATTCGACACATTATTAGTGCATAATAGGTACATAAAAGTGTCAGTAAAGTGTCTATAGTATTAAATAGTACTATAATCGCTTTTTGCAAATCTATTACAGTGCAACACTTTAAAGATTCTTTTTTATGGTCCTTTAAGCGTTCTAAGAGCTAACTTATAGAACTAAATTGATCTTTAATTTATAGAACCAAAACGCTCTATTAAAAACCTTTATAGTACAAGCAGTCACAATGGTTACCATTATAGGCCTACTATAGCACTGATTGGTGATACAAGGCCTTAGTTATAGAAGCTTTTGTTACTTGGGAGGGCCGTTTTGAAATGCGGCGGTTCAACGATTAGCCGGATTGTCATTGCGATACGTTCTTCAATAAGGCGGCCCACGTTTAGCCACATTGTTATCGCTTTCAAAATAACCAATATCTACCCATCCTATTAAAAAAACCGGCCAAGTGCGTGTCGGACCACGCATAGGAGGGTTCCGTACCTTCAATGGAATAAGAACCAAACTAATACCAAAAGGTCGTATCTGATGCCTATGGAAGAAGTTTTTTGGAGATAACTCAAATATGGCTAAACCGATAATGTTCAAAACAATTTTCGTAGAAAGTATATGATAAGGCGCATCTCCTCAATTTTTTAGGGTTCCGTACCTCGAAAGGAAAAAACGGAACCCTTATAGGATCACTTTGTTGTCCGTCTGTCTGTCTGTCTGTCAAGACCATTTATCTCAGGAACGCGTGGAGGTATCAAGCTGAAATTTATATCAAATACTCAGGTCTATTGTCCCTTGGAGCTGTGAAAAAATCAAACTTAAAAGCCAACGCAATCAAAAGATACAGTCGTTTATGCTGCAAATTTTAGAGATTTCGGCACTCGCAAAACCTACGGGGTACTTCCCGTGAACACGGAAACTTGAAATTTGGCACGAAGCAACGTCTTATAGCACAGATAAAGGAAAAATTGAAAAAAACATAAATTTTTAGTTACATCATATAATAAAAATATTTTTAATAATATTAAAGTTACTACCCCTATATACGGTTTGTACGGAACCCTCGGTGCGCGAGTCCGACTCGCACTTGGCCGGTTTTTTTTTCATATTTTTTGGACTTACGGTTCAAAAGTTACAGGTTATCAAAAAATATTCACTTAATCACAAAATGATCAAAAAAAACTCAATATTATTTTTAAAGGACCTATCGATTGATATTTGTTGATATAACGATTGATACATGTTGATATTTGGTAGAAACAATTTTTTTGAAATTTTGTTACATGTATGGAGATTAAATATTTTTTTTAAAATTTAAATACATAACTAAGCAGCGGCATACAGAATACACCGTACATGTGTAAATTTTATTCAGATACGTCTTATAGTATCCGAGTAAAATGGCTGTGACATACGGACGGACAGACAGACAGACAGACATGACGAATCCATGAGGGTTCCGTTTTTTGCCATTTGGCTACGGAACCCTAAAAAGGCTAGCAAAAACCTACCTATCCTATAAGCAAAACCAAGTGTCAAAACGGTCAAAGCGGCGGCTAATGACTCGCTGTTTTACATTACGGCTAGCCGTGTTGAAGAACGTATGGCGCCGAATACAATCCGGCGGAATTTCATTAAGCTGCATTCAATCCGGCTAATCGTTAAACCACCGCATTTCAAAACGGCCCTGTTTTTTAAAACGGCTAGCCGTAATGTAATATGACGAATTATACGATCCGACTGCGACATATAATACATTGTAATGGTTTTTATACTTTGTCGTGGATGTTATTTTTCTACTCGTGTCGACTATAATGCTTGAATCGAGACTTTGCAGACCGATCTACTAGCGCATACTTTTCGATGGAGTTTTTATGGTCGCATATTTTAGCATCGTCGACGATGCTGAAATGGATTTACATACAATATTATAGTACGAGCGCCGGCACAATCCACAATCGTGATTATAAATAAATAAATATTATGGGACAATCTTACACAAATCAACCTAGTAATCTTACACAAACCAACAGTAAACTCAATAAGGCTTGTGTTGTGGGTACTAGACGACGATATATTTAATAGATGTATACATATAAATACTTAAATACATAGAAACTAAGGAACAAATATCCGTGATAAACACACAAATAAATGCCCTGACCAGGATTCGAACCCGGGACCTCCTGCTTCATAGGCAGGGTCACTACTGACTAGGCTAGGAGGGTATACAATACTTTTTCCACAAGTGCTTAAAATAGGCAAGCCGGTAAGAATTAACTTCGATCTCCCGCTGGATCGTACCGGCGCTCGGGGAGGAGGGTCCTCCTCCCCGAGCGTTGTATAATATTGTATGAAAATCTATTTCATCATCCGCGACGATGCTAAAATTTGCGACCATAAAAGCTCCATCGAAAAGTATTCGCTAGTAGTTCGGTCTAACAAAGTCTCAATTCAAGCCTTATACTTAGTCGAGGAGTACAGAAAATTGTATAGAGGGAGGGATTCGTCGAACTTAATTCTTACCGGCTTGCCTATTTTGAGCACTCGTAGAAAAAGTATTGAATACAATAGTGACATATTTAAGCTTTTCAATCTCGTACTTTACTTAGGCCACTCAGCTAACTTCGTGGCCTAAACACGGTACTCTGCTGAAAAGCTCTTCCTTATGTCACGATTGTATAAAATACTATTTTACCGTCACGATATTTGCAGGGGACTCAAATGTGTGAGATTATACATATGTAAAAGCATCTTCATACAACTCCATAGGTACTTACATTTGGCTCCCACAAAAAATAGTTCATTGAGGACACTTTATTCTCAAGGGAAATATAAATCATTGACGTGTTCTAAATATAGTATTTAATGATATGATGAGTATTATGATTACTTACTGTATTCCCTTTGTACTTAATATTCTTTACGTCACACCTGGCTAAAATTCGCATTACAACCCTCGCCTGCGGCTCGGGTCACAAATACCTGCGATTTCTGGCTTTCTTTCTTTTACAGTCCTTGGTAAGTAATGTACTATTTACGTGTATTTATATAAAATGATATGTTGGCCCATATGCGTTCCACTGCTGGGCACATACCTCTCATGCACGAGAGGGATCGAGCTATAGTTCCCACGGTTGCCCAAAGCTGGTTGGGGACTTCACATACACCTTTGAATTTCTTCGCGGATATATGCAGGTTTCATCACGTTTTTTTCTTTCACCAAAAAGCGACTGGTATTTAAATACCAAATGATATTCCGTACTTAAGTTTCGAAAAACTCAGTGGTACGGGGTTTGAACCCGAGACCTTCAGATTGAAAGTCGGACGTCTTACCGCCAGAGCCGGATTAGCCTTTAGGCAGAGGTAGGCAACTGCCTAGGGGCCCCGCGAGCACAGAAAAAAATTTAAATGTTGCATAGACGGAAATTAAATTGGAAAAAAGTATATATTGGCTAGGGGCCCCGCGTGTGCACAGAAGAAAATGAAAGTGTTTCATGGAGTGAAATATTAATTGGTAATTTTCTTTACATCCGCCGGGGTTCTAGCGTGCGCACAGAAGAAATTAAAAATAGCTCATAGAATGAAATATGAATTGGAGAATTTATATGTAACATTATTGGTTAGAGGTCCCGCGCGCGCACAGAATGAATTGGAAATATTTCATAGTGCTAAAACCTTATTTTAGGGGCAGTTTAGAAGGGGTGCGAAAGGGTGAATTAATATTAAGCTTGTAAAAAATGTAAACGATTCACCATATTAGTTTTTTTTTACCGTTTTGTGGGCGTATAGATACTCATACCAAATTTCAGCGTTCGTACTAGATACGATCACTGAGCTAAGCCGCGAACAGACAGACACGGCAAAACTATCAGGGCATACGTTGACTACGAAAGCCTAAAAGTCAGAATAGTAAATACATGGCGTTTTTTCAACAATTAGCCATATGTGAGAGGTGATGCTGATTAGATTTAGGTAGCCCATACTTAACAAGTTTTTCTATTGGGCCAACTTAAAAATCACAAAAAAATTTGGCTGGTTCATACATTTTGGCATTTTGATGATGACGTTTTCTATGGGGAGGCAAATTTTTATTTTTTATTTATATTATTTATTTATTTCGGAGTTGGTACCATATTAAAAGTTGTTCAGTATAACCTATCTAATCACCTCGTACAATATGGTAAATTGTTGAAATAAACAGCCTGTATATTGAGTGACTTAATGTATTTGACACTACATTTTTTTGCTAAAAAGGGGGCCCCACTAATTTCATTTCCTAGGGGCCCCGAAAGGGGTTAATCCGGCTCTGCTTACCGCCGGGCTACCAGTGCTCTCATATAGTGTATTTATAACTAAATTTATATGATTTATAGAACGAAAATCACGAAAAATTCTCACTCGACCACCGCTCACGCTATCCCTCCGCCAGCTCTCGAAAATGGAGAAAATCAAGATCCCCACCGGAGACCGAGTCGGCCACGTCAGCGAGATACGAAAACACAAACACAACATCGAAAATCTACTGAAACACTGCAACGGTACACCTTTCTCTAACAAAACTTTATACGGCTACATATGCGCTTACTGCAAAGAAACGTTCCCGGACCCACAAGATTTAAGAACCCATACCGAGTCAGAACACAAGAACGCTGAATTCTACGACACTAAAAGAATGGATAAAAATAATATGTCGGTTAAACTTGATATTACCAATTTAAAATGTAATCTTTGCAATGATAGATTCGAAGATGTAGCTACTTTAAAGAAGCATTTGGTAAAACAACATGATATAAAATTTCATCCTGATATAAAAGATTATATAATGGAATTCAAATTAACTTCAAGCGATATTTTAACCTGCGCGCATTGTAATTCCACTTTTGAGACTTTTAAAATGCTATTACAACATATGAACGGTCATTATAGGAACTATATTTGTAACGTTTGCGATATGGGTTTCATTAATAAACATAGACTCAAAAATCATGAGCGTACGCATGACTTAGGTACGTATAAGTGTGAATTTTGCGAAAAAGTTTTCAGTACTAGAGTTAGGAAGATGTGTCACGAGAAATATACACATAATAGTAACGCTAGGTATACTACCAATTGTCCGCATTGCGATCAAAGCTTCACAAGCTATTATCAAAGAAATAGACATATGTTTACCGAACATAACACAGTAGCAGCGTCCTACAAATGCAATATATGTGAGAAAAGTTTCATTCTAAAATCAAAGCTAACGTCTCATATAAAAAAAGTTCACTTAATGGAACGAAATCATATTTGCCCGGAGTGCGGACAAGGGTTTTTCATAAAACAGTCGCTCGATGAACATATGATTAAACACAACGGTGAACGGGTACATAAATGTAATGTTTGTCTAAAGGCGTACGCTAGGAAGAAAACTCTCCGGGAACATATGCGGATACATAATAATGATAGGAGGTTTAAGTGCGGTGTGTGCGGGCTGGCTTTTGTACAGAAATGTAGTTTGAAGAGCCATATGCTGTCGAATCATGGTGTAACTCTGTCTGAGTTTGAGACTCGGGAGCTGAGCAGTCCGCAGGCCACTTAAGCTTTACTTGGAGCAGAAGTAAGCTAGTGTCCAAATACGAGTGTGGTTTTATGAAACGAGCCGAATAAGATCACACGAGTGTTTTAAGGCCTAATTACGTACAGTTGTATACACTGCTTTATCTACACACATGCTATATATCCTAAATGATGTGTTCGGAAACCATTAGAATGACCGCCATTGCTTCGCCATGGCCAACTGGATTGTGCCGGCGGTCAGGGAGGAGGGCAACCGCGGTCGGGGAGGAGGGCTGGATTTACATTACGTTACCAGAATCGATGTTCCAAATTTGAAACTCATAACCTATCAATATTTGAGCATGTAATGTTAAAATTACGTTACTGCTACAAATAAAAAACTTATCATAATAAAATCGGTTGTTGTAATGATGGCCATTGCCTACCATTTTTGAACACATTTTAGAAGACTTACAATGTGAGTGTAGATAAAAGATTACCATGTTCATAGGCCTCACTCGATGCATGCCAGTTTTAACAATAATTTCTAGCTCACTTTGAACACCTGTGTGTTTCTGCTGCGTACTGTAAAAAAAGTAAATACTTTGGAAGAGTGGTAAAGATTAAAAAAGAATTTCAGAGTTTTACAACTGAATTAGATGGCGCTTTGGTGGTATCGAATTCGAGGCAATAATTTTTATTACAGTATTTACCTCTTAATATAATTTGTTTGCATACAAACTCATATTAATAAAAATAATCGAATAACTATAAATAGTGTATATAATAATATGCTCGCCTCATCCTGTAAGTTAAATATTTGTAAAATAATAAATAGCTTTACACTAACGGATGTGCATTCTTTGATATTGACATTGTTTTTTTGGAATTTTAAAGTCTGTTATTTTTTGAAGTAAAACTTCTTTAGCGGCGCTGTGCACTTTTTGTGATGTGGAAAAATGTTAAACACGCGACAGGTCACGTGACCGACAGATTCGTCAGATTGAAAATTCGTAAGACGGACACGTGACCTGATCGAATAAATAATTGTAATCGTTCTGAAGTTTTAAATATATATAGATAGCGCAATACATTAATATTGTATTTTACCACATAAATGATAGTACTTTTATGCTGATAATCAAAGCAATTCGTGCAAAATTATTCCCTAACCATTCCAAAATATCAAAAATGCACAATGTTTATATTCAAGTTTTCACTTATACCGGCACTCCCGGAGTGCACCCCGTTGTTTTTTTTGCTTTTAACATAGACAAAGAATTAATAAGACGCATAAATGTTGGATAATTTTTAGGCTTGTTTTTGAGAGGCATATTATACATGATTCTTAACCCTGATCTATTTTTGTAGTCACTAGATTGTCAAACTTTAGTACTTCGACATTGAAGGTACCGCAATACTTTGTATATGCATTTTGTTGTTTTTTTTTTTAATTATGTTTTAATCTGAAGTTGTTGTAATTTGTTGTTGATGCCAAGGATCTGTCCATTTCGCACTTACTTGCTAGTAAGGGACAACGGCTTAAAGGTCGAAATTAAGTAAAGCCCCTCATGCATGTTAAAGTATTATTTTTGATTGAATACAATAATTTGACAGTTCCTAACACAGAATAAATAATAGTAATTCATACAGAATGGCCACGCTACGCCCCGCCCCGAACGGAATTACCTCACCCCGCGGCGACCGATTGGTAGGGAACTAGTAGGCTAATCCGTCTGGTTGGCAGCGCATCGATAAAAAGCAAAATGGCGGTGTATTGTCAAACGTCATTTACGACAGTTAACAGCGTCCTAAGACGCACGCACACATTGAAGCGTGTACAGATGTGCTGTGCACACAAAGGCGCTCATTCGAGTTTTGTAGTATGACGTGTCCGCCCTGTGGTTCCATACATACATTGTAGTAAAATTACTGTACTATGGATTACTGTATTCAATTAAAAATACTAGCTTAGTTGTGTTTACCTGTTTTTACGGTTGATTTCATTAAAATATATGTATGTATAGCTAACAGGATTTATATTGTACATAGTTTATGCATATTATGCTTGCCTTTATGATTATCAGAGACTATACATATATAGACAGTCACAGTCTAGGAACTGTTTGAGGCTCCAAGTCTAAAGCACAATCTGAACGAGAGCAACCCTAAGTTTCCGTAGTAATACCGTAATAATAGTACTACTACACCCGCGGGGGCAGCTTGTGGCGAGCTGACGGTGAGTGGCGACACCGCGGACCCCTATTCCAGAGGGCCCTTTCCATCTGGCCCTCGCCTCTGTGCTTGTCTTAACTGGCCGGCCAGAGTGGAGTCGCAAGAGCGGGACCTAAGCTCCTGGTTGGAAGTGTAAAATGTCATAACGCGGGCGGCCTGCTGAACGGATTACCGGGATCTGGCTACCGCAGACTCACCTCTCGACAACCTCACAGCCCACGCACCGGTTTTGCCCTTGAGCCATCTTTGATGTCGCTTTTTACGGGGGCCCATCTTGCGGCGGGCGAGTCACCGTCTGCCGGAAATAAAATTGGATACTGTTTTATTAGGCAGCTTAGGCGTCCGGTTCTTCATCCAATAGCCCAGTAGTTAGTCCATACTTTTCACCCAATAGCCTAGTACATTTTAGACTCCATTCACTCTCAATAGTCTTTACACCATGGCGGGTGCTGTCTCTGCGTGACACGGGTAGGGGCAGCATCCGCTTAGTGTACCCCTCACTTTTCATTAAATTGTCGAAAGGGCCTCTGCGCGTTGGCTTCGGCTCCGCATATGCCTCCCAAAGGTCCGGAACACAATTGTTCCGTGGTCGGGAAAGACATAAAAACAGAGTACTACTACTACGCTGGCTCAGCGACCCAAAGTGAATCTTGTCCTCCGATACGAGAGTGTGCCACTTATTTCCTCGATCCCGCACTAGCTCTTGCCAATTGCTGATTTGGAGTTCGCGCAGATCCGCCTCGACCAAGTCGCTCCAGCGATATCGTGGACGTCCAACGGGGCGTCGCCCTTCCGGACAGTCACGGTATGCCTTCTTCACTTTCCGATCTTCCTCCATTCTCCCGAGGTGGCCAGCGGAGTCTGTGAGCTTTGGTCTCTCCTATAATATTAGGTTTAGGTAATAATAGTAACGCTATCAATGACTAGATGGCGCTGAGGAGCAGAGAGTACTCTCTACATTATACGGCAGCTTTGGTTGGCCTCGTTTAGATGGCGCTTTAGACTTGAAGGCACAAAAAGTTCTTAGACTCTTTCTGTCTGTATATGTATAGTCTCTGTCATATGGTGAATACATGATTATACTGTTTTTAAATAATGTATAAATCAGCCCGTTAGTATTACGAAATGCAATAATGTATACTAGAAATGTATAGCGTACCTTAAGCTGAGACGGATGTAGCAATATAATAAGTGATATATTGCTATCTCTTTTTATCACATTGCTGCGTCTTTGTCGTTAGGCGTCATTCATATATTACGTATGACAATTTTTGCACATCTGGTCCCCGTCTCCTTACGTAAGCTAAAAATTCCTCCTCTCGTAAGAAGTAAGACATGAACCCTCTTCCCCCCTGAATCGTCTTACGTAATACATGAATGGCGCCCTAGTGAATAGGTACATAATATTATATTGAATCAGAGACATGTGAATAACAAGCATTCTTAAAATTTGTATCTTTGTCTCGTTAATTTTAACGAGTCCATGGGTTACGGCAGCTGCTTTCCATCAGGCGCCGTATGCCTGTTTGCCACCGTCGTAGTATAACGTGAAACGCCAATTTTTTCTTCACTTTACCTGGGGGGTGATTTTTGAGATATTCTTTATTTTAGTGCGGTCAAAATCACAACACGAATATTTTTTAGTGGTTCCGAACGTGCCTAATACTTAATTTTATCTGTGGTGCTGCAGGTCGAGCTGTCACTGTCACTTTTCCAAGTAGCGCTCGAATCTGACATTTAAAACCTTCTCTATAACCATGAAATGGGAGTTTAAAAATAACAGTGATAGGAATTTAAAATCATGGTTAATTAATTGAACTATTAATTTCATGGAAAAACAACAATAATCGAGTTTAATTTCCTTGAATTCGAGCGCACGAATCTCAAAAATCGCCCCCTGTCTCTGGTATGTATGAAACCAGAGACTATATATTTGATAGAGACACACATTCTAAGATTTTTTTGAGGCTCGAAGTCTGAAGCGCCATCTGAACGAGAGCAACCCTAAATGTAGGAGGAACCTTAGTAACGCTACTCGTTACTAGATGGCGCTGCAGTGCAGATGTCATTTCCTCTTACATTTTCAATAACTTGGGTTGCTCTCGTTCAGTTGTCGCTTCAGACTTAGAGTTGTCGCTTCAACTGTGCGTCTCTATAAAATCGATACTCTCTGATGAAACCTACGCGTTAAATAAAGGTAATGTTATTTTGTTGTTAAGATACTTGTTTACATAAATGTATATGTTTAAATTATTAATATGAGTACTGATAATTTCGCCTTGTTTCATTTAAATAGCCTTTGCCCAAAAAGAAAAATAGATAATGTTTTCAGGGTCCGTAGCCAACGTGCTATACGTTAACGCTCCGTTGCGTATCGTAGTCACCTCTCTCTATCACTATTCTATATTAGTGCGACAGTGACAGCTGCGTTTCGTTCGCTACGGAGCGTTGACGATTGGCACGTTGGCTACGCACCCAGGCTTATTTTTTTGTTTAATAAAAAGCTCACTAGGCGCTACAGTATTTATTTTAGTGCGGTCAAAATCACAACACGATTATTTTTTTGTGGTTCCGAACGTGCCTCAAACTTCTTATCTGTGGTGCTGCAGGTCGAGCTGTCACTGTCACTTTTCCAAATTCCAAGTAGCGTACCGTACTGTACTCGACTCGCTGTATATAAAGAAAACAGAATTCAGGTAATTTTAATATATATTTAATTGAATACTGCAAGGACTCGTAATAGTGCAAGTGTAATGGCAATGGCGGACGCCACAATGGAGGCCCTGTATTCGTGTGGTTGCTGCCTGCGGCGCGCACAAGAATCTCCGCATACAAGTCGGAGGAATGTGGAAATATACTGGACTATGCTTAAAGAATGCTTCAACATACAAGTAAATACAACTTTCGTTAATAAATAACAACCTAAATGCACTATTTTCGATCTTTGTTACAACAATTACGCACAGAGGTGTGTTGAGTGGTAAATTTTTCGCTTAGTTTAGGGGCACGGGAAATGTTTTACAAAATTTAGAAGTCATGTCTTTTTTCTGATAATTCCTAGCTCAAATAGCATAAATATACAAGAAGGATACATATCTTTTTGATACCAAAAAGAAAAAAAATAAGATTAATAAATAAAGTCTATTCTAAATTTAATTTAAATTAGTATTTATCGCGCGATTAATCCGTTTTAATTGTAATACATTAATCTATTGTAAATATTTAGGAATTACAACAAATCAGTAATTCTCAAACTTCAAAACATTTATTGCACGCACATTACAGTCACGTCTGAAAATATGGATACATTTAATGTGACAAAAATATGTAGCCACAACTCTATTAGGCGTGTCCACACCTGACGCACCGCCTCGCGAGGAAATTGCCGGTTACTTGGTAAAGCGCCTGATTCTGATATCAAAGCAAAGTTAGGATGCGTTTCCACCAGAGATGAGCGAGGAATGTGTTTGTTAAGATACCAATCCTAGAACTGTGCTGCGAAGATAACTAAATAAAGTGATTCTATTGGTTGTTAAAAACACATTCCTCTCGCAACACATCCTCGCTCATCTCTGGTGGAAACGCAGCCTTACATGCATTTTATTGTTATGAAAAGTAAGAGTGTGAATCTTAAATTGTGTATTGGAGTCAGAGAGTGAGAAGTAGTGTATTGTGGTGGAAGTAGTGTAACTTTCGAATTTACAGAGTTTTATCTAGGTGAGTGAATACTTTATTTAATAATTTAAGAAAAAATTTTTGTTCATAATGTATGTTCAGAATTACAATTTATTTTCACAGATATATTTAACTATGTAAATACAAATAATTTATTGAGAAAATAGCTGCTTAGCGGCGGTAGGTCAGTAAAAACAAAACAATGGCCTGCTAACCATGTCCAAGTTTTGTATGTATAGTCTGACCAGCCAAAAATCGCTGTACAGATATAGTGCGTAATGTATTTCCGTCGGGATAACTCGGATCGCAATCGGAATATGACGGCACCCGAAGTGTCAATCAATTATTGTATTAAATGAGTGACATTTTCATATCCATTCATATGGGACTTTATGGTCTTGTCTTATATAGCCTTTCGCTTACTTATCGTAGTTAACACAATTTATTTATTCCATAACTACTATAACCAACACACAAGATTACAACACAAGACACACACAAGGTTACACATAATATTCGAATTTTATTATAAGAGAGATTTTCGCAGTTTTTAATATACATCGTCCTTATTTTTCAGTATTCTGGTTCCGGCTTCTTAACTACCTCGAAGAGCAGTGTAGGCTATAATGGAGCCAAAAACTGATGATGCATCTCCGTCACGGCAGGAACAACCTGCAAATGAATATTTATTTGTATCCTGTTCATCAGCACCAACACGTATGGACGCTTTTAAAATAATGGTTCGAGAAGCTAAAAAGTTAGGGTCTCTACAACGATCACATGACCTAACAATTTCTACAAGAGTCAAGTTAGTTGAAGAAATTCTTGGGTTTGAAATGTCAGCCCAATCACTGGAAACACAGGGAAAAATAATTAAATCGATTCATAGGTTCATAAACAGATGTGAGACCATGTACAAGAGCCGGTCTTACAAGTTAAATGCGATGGAGAAAAAACACGGTGCTTGGTTGTGTAAAGACTTTAAATTGGAATTTCCTTCAAATTTGGTATTCCCTGGATCTGTAACTCAGGAAGTTACTGAAGAAAATCTTGTTAAATTGGAATTTCCTTCAAATTTGGTATTCCCTGGATCTATAACTCAGGAAGTTACTGAAGAAAATCTTGTTAAATTGGAATTTCCTTCAAATTTAGTATTCCCTGGATCTATAACTCAGGAAGTTACTGAAGAAAATTTTGTGTCCGAGGACATATCAACCATAAAAGATGAGTTAATAGTTGAAGAAAAGGAGGATAGATCCACCACAGTTGAAGATGGATTGCTAAACAGAAGGCGAAAACTACGATCACGAAAATGCTTTCAGACTAATTTGGGAAGTGAACCACCTCTCAAACTTGTTAAAACATTTATGGACACCGTGTCCACCGAAGGTGAAAGTTTTTCTCGAAGTGCATCCAAAGATCGCGAATACAGTACAGCTTGCTTGAAATCACCTACAAGATCGAAAAGGGCATCTTCTGTAAAAAAACGGACTTCTGATGAAAAACGGCCTTACACTGCAAAGGAGGCCCTTGCTTTAATATTAGACCAAAAATTATCTGTAGAAACATATACGTTTTTACAACAAGATTTAAAATCGCGTGGTTATCCAGCATTTCCCTCCTATCACCATGTGAAGAACGAGCGAAAAAAATGCTATCCTACAGATTGAGTTACCGTTTGTGGAAGAGAAGCATTTGTTTCGCTACAGGGCCTACTTGGCCACACATTCAGTCGTATTGTAAAGTGTTGCCAACACGGTATATCACATTATTGTGAAACAAAACAAATATATACATTAGAATATATTTCACGGCGCGTGGGGTTTCAATGGCAGTACAGGTCAATCTATGTATACATATAATAATCTATACATATAATAAAGCTGAAGAGGGTCGAATGTCTGTACATGGAAGATAACCGAAAAAAAGTTGGCTGGGGATACTTAGAATCGATAACAGAACACGTTCCAACAATTTTTAGAATTTTTGTCTGTTTGTCTGTTTATCTGTTTATTTGACCGCGCATCACGTGAAAACGGCTGAACGGATTTTGATGAAATTTTGTATAGCGATAGTTTGAGTCCCGGGAAAGGATAATATATAGTTTTAATCCCGAAAATCAACCCTGGTGGGGGTGAAAATGGGGTTGAAACTTTGTATGGAGAATTTTTAAGCGCTGAAACGATTTACATAGAAACGAGTATCGAGATAATTTAAGTCTCGAGAAACGTCATAGGATAGTTTTCAAACCCTTGTGGGGGTGAAAAGGGGGTCGGAAGTTGGTATGAGAATTTTTTTACCGCTGAACTGATTTAGATGAAAATTTGTATAGAGATAGTATGGGTCTCGAGAAAGGACAAAGGATAGTTTCATCTTCTAAAAAGGGCTTCCCCCCTGCATCTTACTTTAGAACCGTAGGTCCAAAAAATTTGAAAAAAATAATGGAAGTGAAGCCTGAAAGGTACTTTCAATAAAACCTATCTATACATTTAATAAAGTCTGTACATGGAATATATTAGAAAAAAAGTTGGCTGGGGATACTTAGAATCGATAACAGAACACGTTCCAACTATTATTAGAATTTTTGTCTGTTTGTCTGTTTATCTGTTTGTCTGTTTATCTGTTTGTCTTTTTATTTGACCGCGCATCACATGAAAACGGCTGAACGGATTTTGATGAAATTTTGTGTAGATATAGTTTGAGTCTCGGGAAAGGACAAAGAATAGTTTTCATGCCGAAAATCGACCCTGGAGGGGGTGAAAAGGGGGTTGAAAGTTTGTATGGAGAATTTTTAATAGAAATTAGTATGGAGATAATTTGAGTCCCGAGAAACGACAGAATAGTTTTCATCCCGAAAATAAACCCTTGTGGGGGTGAAAAGGGGGTTGGAAGATGGTATGAGGATTTTTTTTACCGCTGAACTGATAAAGATGAAATTTGGTATAGCGATAGTATGGGTCTCGAGAAAGGACAAAGGATAGTTTTCACCCTGGAGTTGGAAATTTGTATAGGGAATTATTAACCGCAGAATCGATTTAGATAAAATTTGGTATGGAGATAATTTGAGCTCTGCAAAAGGAAATAAAGTAGTTTTATCTCGGAAATTATCCCTTAAGCGGATGCAAAAGGTGTGGAAGTTTACATGGGGAAGAAACAACCAATAATCGCTGTACGTATTTAGATGAAATTTGGTACTGAAATAATTTGTAATTTTTTGGTCAAGGTGTTCATATTTATAACATGTTACCCGTCGATGCTTTAAATTTACCTTTACCGGCTCTTAAGAAATATTTGAAAATATCATATCATGAATGTCAAAGGGTTATTGCAGGTTCGAGGACTATATATGACGGACAAAGATGCATGGCCCAAACCAAAAAACTACTACTAAATCATCTAACATTTATAGGACACCGTTTAGGTAGGAAAATATCAAACGTTTTGTGAAGCAGTCAGATTAGGATTTATTTTCTTTATAATTAAACAATGGGTACATTATCTGTCTCTCAAGCTGTTTTGATATGTCTTCTTGAAGAACTACGCATTATTTTGTATCTTTAAGATCTAATAATGTATTACTGTTTTGAAAAAATAAGTCCCATCGAGTTTCTTTTCGGTCATAATACTTCTTGGGCTAGAGGTGTAGGGTTAGAACCGGTGGTAGTTTTGGAACAAAGTTTCTTATCAGACGGTTCGCGGATGGTAGGCTAGGCGAAAAAAAGTCACGTGACCGTCACGAAAAAGCGTCACGTCACGAAAACGCGACACCCATACGATTGAGAAACATGTAAAATGGAATGAAATAAAAAATATATAAAATATAATAAAGTGAAGTGAAGTGTAGTGAAAAGTTAAAGTGATAAAAGTGAAAAAACTGAAAAAAGTCGAGAACCTAAAAGTGAAAAATGTCGAAAATGTCAAAAATGACAAAATTTTCAAAAATTTCAATAATATCAAAAATTTCAGAAATTTCCAAAATCTCCAAAAATTACAAAATTTCCAGAATTTAAAAAAAATACAAAAAAAAAAATTACAAAAAAAAAACAAACATGAAATAAAATTAAATAACATAACTTCGTGCCAATCGCGTGTTGGAACACGTCAACACACGTCGTGGACGACACTCACGTATTTTATTTTTCTCTGACGTTCATTAGTGCATTGTAATGTGCTTACATTGAAGAATAAATATCTTGATCTACACCAATATCATAAATCCTCTATTCCGCGTTCGAAACCGTATGTAATTACCACCATTATTGCAATCAGTAACGTAACATCAGTGTATTATCTGTGACAGTGTGGTATAAACGTATGAAAATTCATTACCTACGGTAACGTAATGAATATCCGCCCCCCCCCCGACCGCCGGCACCATCTACTAAAAAAAAGTATTCAATTTTGAGTGTAGTTTCATTTAGTGGTAATTGTAAAATATTTTATTAGGACTACTGTCCTCTAGCGTATCCATCTGTCAATTTTACTTCAAGTTCCGCCTCCAGGGTAGCGGGAGAGAAATTAGGGGTGAATTAGCCGCTTACTGACACAGGCCGAATTCCACGCGGGCGGAGCCGCGGGCACAGCTAGTAGATATATAAACATAGAATTCATGATCATCCATATTATACTGGTTTGTTTGTCACCACTTTTGTCCCATTAAGTTTAGTTGAAAAAGAAACTGGGCACGTATTATGGATGAACCGATGCCTACATCTTACAAATTTTGCAGACCCTTAAAGTTACAAAACAGGAAAGAAAACAAGGACTTGATTCTTGCGGGAAAGACAAGACGAAATAAAGACTGTCACCTGGGATGACAGACATTTCCAACGGAATTAAAGTTACCACTTTTTGGGAATTGTATTTAACAATAATTGAAGGAAAAGTTCTAAATATTATTACAGGCACCAATTCACAATTACGTTGCCCATTCTGCAAAGTTACGACTAATGAATTTAATAAGCTTGATTTAGATTCTATAACTGTTGACAAAAATACTATGCTACATGGGCTCAGCCCCCTGCATGCTTGGATCCGTGTATTGGAGTTTTTGTTACATTTTGGGTACAAAAATGATCCACAGGTGCAAAAGTGGAGGATTTCAAAAAAGAGTTTTCAAGCAGAAGTTGGGCGAAGAAAGAAATATATTCAAGATGAAATTCGATCAAAAATGGGACTCATGGTAGACTTAGTTCGACCCAATTCAGGGACGACTAACGACGGAAACACTGCTCGAGTTGCTCTAAGCAATAAAAACAGACCCATCTTTAGCGAGATCTTAGATCTCGAGCAAAAGTGGAGGATTTCAAAAAAGAGTTTTCAAGCAGAAGTTGGGCGAAGAAAGAAATATATTCAAGATGAAATTCGATCAAAAATGGGACTCATGGTAGACTTAGTTCGACCCAATTCAGGGACGACTAACGACGGAAACACTGCTCGAGTTGCTCTAAGCAATAAAAACAGACCCATCTTTAGCGAGATCTTAGATCTCGAGCAACAGTTACTAGATGAATTGTACGCAATACTTGTGACCTTGTCTTCAGGGTTACTGATCGACGCACATAAATTTGGTGAATTTTGCAAATTGCTTGCAAAGAAATATGTAAAAAAGTACGGTTGGTTCAACATGCCTCTTACATTGCACAAGATATTGATTCATGGCAAAGAAATAATATAAATTAATGTGTTACCAGTCGGCATAGTGTCAGAGCAAGTAGGGGAATTCAGAAACAAACTTTGCCGTAACGACCGTGAACATTCCAGAAAACACAGCGAAATAACAATTCTGGATCTCTTCAATGGAGCCTTAGAATCATCTGATCCCTACATTTCTAGTATCCACCTGGAAAAGCGAAAATTCCTAAACTCTAAATATCCCATGGATGCCTTACAACTTTTAGAGCGACAATTTGAAATCGAGAAATGTGACACGGACGAACATATCGAAATCTTAGAAAACTTTCATCCAGATATCAGCGTTATTCTGGTATCAGGAGATAACTTATATGTAGAGGAATAGTTTTTTTTACCACACCTGTTTGAAAAGGCTCACTTTATCCTTGCAAACGGTGTGGAAAGTTGCGTTTTATTTATATGTGTGCAAAGTAATTTGGTACAAGTTTTTAGTTGTTTCTTAACGCGTTAGTTGTAGGATAAATAAATTTTGTTTACACTTGCAATGTTTGATAGCTTTTAAAATATTTCGCTTTCCGCGAAAATCTTTAATTCCGCTTCTATCAGTATTTAGATAAGGCGATGCAATGGCGGTCATTCTAATGAATCTTAACACGTCATTGAGGAGTAATATGTGTGTAGATAAAGTAATGTATGTAACTAGACATAATTAAGCATTGAGGCACTCGTGTGATATTATTATAAAACTCACTTCGTTCGGTTTACAAAACCACACTCGTATTGTAATGCCCTTCATTATGTAGCAGTCTCATAAAGTACTATTAATGCACATGGTGTGAGGTCCTGTTGAAATAATTTTAAGCTAGATGTTGGCAAAGGAAGGGCCTTATTTTGATGAAGGTTAAGCGAATTTGTTTGCCTGCGAGAAAAGAAAATTTTATTTTTTAAGAAAGTTACAGGCTTATAATGGCTATAAAATGTAGTAGTAAAACACTTTATTGTACAAGAAAACACAAAGAAAGACATATAACACAACATATACGTACAAAGGCGAACTTATCCCTTTAAGGGATTTCTTCCAGTTAACCTTTGAGCAATTGAGAGAGAAAGTTGGAAGTGATAGTGAAAATGTATATACTATGTGTATGTGTTTTAAAGTAATCTCTACAGCTTTGTAACTTTTTAATGTTTCGGTACAGTCACTATCCATACTTCCATCCATACTATCCATACTAATATTATAAATGGGAAAGTGTGTGTGTTTGTTTGTTTGTCCGTCTTTCACGGCAAAACGGGGCGACGAATTGACGTGATTTTTTAAGTGGAGATAGTTGAAGGGATGGAGAGTGACATAGGCTACTTTTTGTCTCTTTCTAACCCCCCACTTCCCTAAAATGGGGGGTGGAAGTTTGTATGGAGCATTCCGGGGGGCAAAGCGAGCGAAGCCGCGGGCAAAAGCTAGTCAAATATATCGGAGCGGTCAAGGTACCCAAAAATATCTGAACATGCACTTTATCGCCTTGACAGTAGAGGCATTGTTCAGATATTTGTGACTCCCTTGGCCGCTCCGATATATCTGATGGCGACTGTGCCACATCACACATAAGTACACAGTATCTTTTTAATGTTCTGACACTTTTTTTTTATGTGATGCACAGGCTATTTACAATGTTAATATAACATGCACTGGTTAGTAAAATTAATTAGCTAAAGAGTTAGTCTGGTTAGCAATTATTAAGATCATAGGATAGTCTAGGAATAATTGAAATATTTGAACTTTAAAAATATATATTTAAAAGATGTGTTGTTGATTTTATGATGTATATAATAAATTCTTTATTTACATTAAAAAAAAACACATGTCGAATCATCTCTCTGACATGTTAACAAATGTATTATTATTATCATGGTATAATAAGATGTTGTCAACTACTATTTCATTTATTAATACAAACTTTTAACGCTAACTATTTTTTTCTTGCAAAAGTCGTCAACCGCTCAACAAGATGATAACTTAGAGCATTCAACCAACCGGAGTCGCCATTGACAGGCGTTCCTCTCTGCCGAAAACATATGACCGGCGGTCATACATACATCATTTATTGTATGGACTGACGTTTATCTGACGTTACGAACGAATTGACGTTCCTCTTCCCCGCAAAAATCGGCAAACTTTTTTTGAAAATTTCAGACATATGGCTACTTCAGGTTGAATGCTCTAAGGATGATACTGACCCAAACGCTATAGGCTTCAATGGTTTTATCACAGAGTACTTCGTCTTCAGACCAGCTCGATGGTACCAAAATATTGTATGCCATCCAAGTTACACAGGTATTTTTTGGATGTGAAAATTTTTTTATGGGGTCGTCGTCGTCCTGGCCGCCCAAACCCTCCATACAAAACAATTATTTTTCGTCTGCAAAAATTCGTAATTATCCCCTAAACAGATCACCAGCATACGAGTATTTGTTACATCTTGAATGTATAGCCTCTGTTGAAAGTATGTATAGCATTTACATTCTGACGGCCTCCTAGCCTACTCGGTAGTGACCCTGGCTACGAAGCAGGAGGTCCTGGGTTCGAATCCTGGTAGGGGCATTTATTTGTATGTTTATCACAAACATTTGTACCTGAATTAGGATTTTTTTTCTATGTATTTAAGTATGTAACTAAAGCCTGACCAGAAATATATGATCATGCGCCATGTTGCGGAATTTCATTGGAACTAATTTCTTACACTGGCAATAATAACTGATAGGTTGTTACTGTGGCAGTGTCATTGCGACGGTTTACTTTAATAATAGTAACGTGTTGAATATTAAGTAATAAATGACAAAAAATGGTCAAAACTATTCATAGTCAAGAGCGAAACATTGTAAACAATGTGTATAATAAACTGCAGAAAATAAAATGGTCGGGAAATGAAACTATTTCGCTACGAAACATTTTCAAATAAACATCAGAGTTGACAGCTAAACAAATCAAGATGTCACCATACCATAGAGAATCATGTACTTTTTGACCATATTGAACTATGCCATATAAATGAGAATAATAGCGCCCTCTTGACAATAATCATATATTTCTGGTTAGGCTTTATATATATCTATTATGTACAGTATTGGCCAAAAGTATTGAGCACCCCCTTTTTTATCTTAGTTCCAAAAATCATTTTTTCTAAATTTAACTAAACAATTTTATTAAATTTCAATCTTTAATATATACAACACGAGTACATAAGTTAAAAATATTTCAAAATACCTGTTACTTAAATAAGAAAAAAATTGCACCAAAAACTCGACCATAAAACGAAATGACTTATTTATTTATTTATCGTATGGCTACAGGTCACTGGATATGGAATAGGCATTTCTTCTCTGGGGTAGATGTAGTGGGAAAGTAGATGATGAAGAAAATCTGTGCTGCGAGGTCCAGATGGGACAGTGCAGCTGCCAAGTTTGTTACTCTTTTAGCACCACCCAGGGATCACGTGTAGGGTTATTGTATATTCTCTATGCAATCATAATTCCCCGCAACGAAAAACACCTACTCTGTTTAAATTAATTGATATATTTCATAAAAAAAAATTGTATATTACTCGACGTCGACTAAAATTTCGACTTTTAATACAAAAAGCATGGCTGCTCAATACTTTTGGCCAAGGCTGTATATCGTCGTCTAGTACCTTACTGAACACATAATGGTGGTCCCACACTAGCTGTTATATAACAGCAACTATCTTTCTTTAACAACATAGTGCTACTTAGCCTTATCATTGTTACACTTTGTTATATAACATTGATAACAGCTGGTGTGGGAGGACCATAAGTCTTATTGAACGTACTGTGGGTCTAGGCCGGTTTGTGTAAGATTGTCCCTTGATATTAATGTGACTAATGTTGTGTGCAGGTGACCGGAACCTCTGAAGAGTGCGGGATCTGTCAGGAGTGTGTGGAGCGCCTGCTAGACGCGAATGACTTTAAGCTGCTAGTGCAACGCAGCCAGGAAAGTCTGAAGAGTTTGCTAGGAAGGACACTGAAACCTATGCGTGAGGATTTTTTGGTTTTTAGTCTTTGGTTTTAGGCATGAACATCTGGTTCATTTGATAGGCAAGCATTTATTCCATCTTTTTTTTCTTTCTATAGCCTGGCGAGAAATATATGATAATTGTCAAGAGGGCGCTATTATTCTCATTTATATGGCAACAGTTCAGTGTAGTCAAAAAGTACATTATTCTCTATGGTATAATGTCATCTTGATCTGTTTACCTGTCAGCTCTGATGTCAATACTCTAATCAAACTCATACTCTGTCTATTCAAAGGTTAACTGGAAGAGACCCCTTAAAGGGATAAGTTCGCCTTTGTACTTCCGTTTTCCTGTTATTAAATTGTTTTTGACTGGTTTTTGTACAATAAAGAGTTTTTACATTACATTACATTAATTTGTAAATAGTTTTATTTTCCGAGCGTTATATTTCCAGCAGTTTATTACATACATGATTTACAATGTTTTGCTCTTGACTATGAATAGTTTTGGGAATTTGTGACATTTGTTATCTATATTCAACACTACTATTATTCAAGTAAACGGCCACCAGGACACTGACAACCTATCATTAAAATTATTGCCAAGAAATTAGTTCCAATGAAATTCCGCAACATGGCGCATGATTTCTGGTCAGGCTCATAGGCAACTGTCTCTGATGTCTAAATTCTAGTTTACTTAGCATAATGTCAATGCTTTGAAATACAATGCAAATACTCTTTATTGAAAACTTAAAAAAAACAGTACTGAAAATACAGCAAATTAAAGAGGTAAACAACAGGCGCTCTTATCGCTAAAAAGCCGCTTGAATAGTTTTTTTAATCTATTTTGGAGTTCAAAACTTTGTAGATTTACGAGTATTTATTTGGTCTAGGTGTTTCATGTCAAGTATCTTATCAACCGACTTCAAGATTTCGAAAGAGGAGGTTATCAATTCGTCGGGATCTTTGTTTTTGCTTTTTTTTATGTATGTTCACCGATTGTTCGAAGACGGCTGGACCGATTTGGAAAATTCTTTTTTTATTTGAAACAGTATACTTCACAGTTGGTGCTTTTGTAATCAGGTCAGGATCTGATGATGGGATCCTGGAGAAATCGAGGGAACTCATCAACTATTATAGTGATTTGAGAATTGTTTACAACAGCTCAAGCATTTGCTTTTGGAAACGTGGATGATAAGTGACGTCGGTTCTTTTTTGTTTAATAATGCATATGTTTTGGACAGCGGTGGGAATTCGCGCCGCCGGTTGCATGCGGTGTGCCATACAGCCGGCGACGGTTTGAATATGTAATAATATGTTGTGTAGATTTAAAATAAATGATAACACGCGATTAATCCTTTTTGTCGCAGATAGCTTAAAATTACTGTTGTTTTTGTGTAACTAGACTTAAGTCAATCATTTTCTCTATTTATACCAATTTGTTTATTTTTGTAATTTAATAAAGTGTATAAATTCGTGTTTACATGTCTAGTTCTTAAGTATTGATTTATGTCTTAATTTTATTGATATCATGTCATAATACGCAAAATGTCTAGATTATAAGAATTTTGTACTAATTTATGAAGAAATGTCCCATATAAATATCAATTTTAACCCTCCTACCAACATGTAATACTGTAAGCTTATTCGTGAATAAATATCTAATTTACACGGCACATACCAGCCACTAGTACGAGCACGCTAGAAAACCCATAAAAGAGGCCAGCACTCGTACTCGTTGCTCATTCACTTCTCACCGCTCACTTCTACAACTACTCCCAGCGGGGAAACACCTGCAACTACACTGCTCAAATGTTTTACAATTCTAAATAAGTGTTTTTATTCATCTCCCTACATGACCTGGTAAATGGTACAGCGGGTCAGCGCTGCTTGGTTCGACGTGGTAATCCGGTCTGCACACAACAGCTGGTCCTTCGAGCTCCGGATATCAGAAAACTGCGGCCAATTGAAGAAAGAAACAAGTACGCACTGAGCTGGATTAATTTCGCTCAGAATCTTCATACGGTGTCCGGCCTAACCGCTGATACACCTGCCCGCTTTCGCGGAAGAGCCCTGTGCTATTTACCAGCTTGCTGGACGGACCGCTCGTGTAGAGGCCATACTCCACGTTCGTGTCCTGGCAACTTTCGTTGCAACGTCACATGGTTGACGTCTTCACACTGCTTTCGGACGCTCTGGCACTTGCACTTAGCCTTTGCGCGAGATTCAGTGCATCAGGGATTTACGCCCAAGAGTAAGTAAAGTGAACGTAGGGCCGCTTTCACTGCACTAGGCAGTGTCAGCCATTAGGTATTAGGTAGGTAAGGTTAGGGAACCCCACGTGCGTCAAGGAGAAAGAAGAAGATGTCCGACCATACAATCAAGATGTCTCTTCGCTCACACAAGGGACAACCTGCCAGAGCCATTACCCCGCCGTCTGGTAAAACAACCTCCGGCGAAACTAATACATGGGACATAGGCACCAGCGGCAACCATAACGACGGCCATATCGTCGAGCCGCCGCCGGCACAGGCGCCGGCGCCCGCGTATTCGGATATATCGGGAGACGAAGTAGGAAAAACGCCAGATAGGAGTCCTCCGGGGACATTGTGTAAAGTTAACACGTCCGTCCGTGAAAAGGACCGCGTTTCTCAGTGCCGCGACCGCGTTAATAGTGAAGTGCGCGAAAATCGTAGTGCGAGTAGTGTAAAGTGCGACGAAAAGTTAGCTTTGTTACTAGCGGAACTCGAGGTTCATAAAGCCGCTCTCGCCGTTGCTAATAAACAGTCGGAAACTGCCAAGTTAAGGCTACAGATTGCCCAGCAGGAGGCGCAATCTGTTAGCGGTAAGACCGAATCTGTAGTCGATAAAGACGAGCAACGTGTGAGAAATTGGGTAGAACGACAGTCCCAGCTAGATCAAAGCAATTATATAACTAAAATTGAAGCGTCCGCCGCACACGCTACGCGTAATTTCGCGCCCCGCGAGTCGCATATAAGCACACGTCTGCCGCCCGAGCGGCTGGAAGTTCCAACTCATTACGCTCCCATTTTGCATAGGCCCCCAGAATTACCCACTTTCGACGGTAATATCACCGAGTGGATAGCATTCCGTGCCGAATTTGAAGATACCGCGCCGATGTTTAGTCACGTGAATAACGTCAGTAGGCTTAGGCGCGCGTTAAAAGGCGAGGCGCGTACCGCGGTAAAATCCATCGTGTATACCGTCAAGGATCCGTACGAAATAATGGAAGCCTTAGAGAGGCAGTTCGGGGATCCTGAAGAGATCGTGTTGACTGAGCTACATAATGTTAAACGCATGCCGCGCCTAGCTGAAGATAACAGCAATATTGTGTCTTTTGCTGCGCACGTCGCAAATGCAGTAGCGACGATAAAATCATTAAAACAAGAAAAATATTTGTATGCGCCAGAGCTAGTCAACAAGATCGTCGATAAATTGAACCTCATTGTTAGGTACGAATGGGGCAAGTTCAAACAAGCTAATTTGGACTCGCCCGATTTAGTCGCGATCTCAGAATTTCTGTTAGAAATCAGTTCCGCGGTTAAAAGAACGAATCGAAGTAGATATACGAAGTCGCGCGTAAACTCGATATCCTTTGAGCCGGAAAGCAGGTCAGGGCGTCGTGACGCCCCCGCCCACGCTCCCGCTCCCGTGTTTTCCCGCGATTCTTCGAGCGATTCGGACTCAAATTATAGCTACCAGAGCACTCGCCCGCGAAGCGATGAAGTCGAAGCTCGCGTGTCGGAGCATAGGTCGCCGACGGTAGCTCAAACAAAGCCCCGCGAGGCTAAAGAGCCCGCGTATACGGGAACAAAGCCCAAACAACATTCGGTGCCAGCACGGTTTAAGTCTCGCAATAAGTGTTTAATATGTCATAATCACGAACATAAAATAGAAGCGTGTACTATATTTTTGAATGCATCGGTAGCCGAACGTTGGGATTGGGTTAAAAACGAAAAGTTGTGTTACAAGTGTCTGGACGCGTCGCACTATGGTCGCTTCAAGTGCAAGTACGTAGCTTGTGGCGTCAAGGGATGCGAAGCTGGGCACCATAAATTGCTACACGGTTTGAACGCAACTGCGCCCGTGGAAAATATTACTAGCAATATTAACACAATTGCCATCCCGCCTACGTATTTGGGGGAAGTGTCCATAGATGCGACACGGCCGCTAGATACACCACATCAATCGTCGGATCCGACTGTAGCGTTCGTAGGCTACATGGTGCCGCGAACGACGGACGACGAAGTCCTAGCTCCCGTAAATGAGCAGGATATAAAATTAGACGCAGTTAGAAACGGATTCGCCTCCGACAACCCGAACGTAATCTCGGACGTAGTCCCGAGCAAAGAGGGTACGTCCCTCAGCGGGGGAGGCGAAAGCGAACGCACAATAGGTTTGCCGCCAGTAGAATCTGTAGAACCCGTCGCGATAACGGGCACAGGACGCGTCAACAAACTGGTTTGTTCCGTAAATAACGTACAAAAAAGGTCGGAATACCTACCCGACGTAAGTAGGTTTTCGAAATACACAAGGTTAGTTCGCGCTACGGCCCGAGTTTTGGTTGCCGCCGAGGTTTTCAAAGCCAGATTGTCTGTTAGAAATCCAGATACAGAAATGAACGACAATCACATAAGTTTGGCAGAAACTTTATTGATCAAACGGAGCCAGAATGAATCGTACGCCGAAGAAATACGACGGCTGGAAGTCGGGCGCGCGCTGCCTGAGAAGTCTTCACTACATCGAGTCGACGTGAAATTGGACAGAGATGGCGTGATAGTGACAGACAGAGACGGAACACATATACCCGTCCTGCATGCTGAAGATGGATTCACAAAATTATTGATCCGCCATTTCCACGAAGTGTCCAACCATGACGATCACGCGACCATTTTCGACGAGTTGAAGCAAAAATACTGCATTGTCAGACTGCGCGGTAGCATTCGTTATCTGACGAATAAGTGCCAAAGGTGTCGGACCTGTAACGGGGCCAACCTCACGGTTCCCGTAGGCGACTTACCGCAAGAGAGGCTCATAGCGAATCAACCGCCGCTTACCGCTGCAGCTGAAAATGACGGCCACCGCAGAGAAAAGCGAGGGAACGTACTGTACACACGTCTCATCACACGAGCGATGTACCTAGAGCCCGCCGCCTCCTTATCGGCGCCCTCTACCTCCCTACCGCTACGTAAAATGATATCTCAGAGCCGTGCGCCTACCGTTCTAAATTCAGACGATGCCACGAACCTTTTTGGCACAGAACGGGAGCTATCCGAGGCAATTAACTCTCTGCCCGATAGTCTCAAACATCCAATGACAGAACGGCGCCTGATCCAGAAAAAGATCCCGCCTGACGACCACGTATGGAAGCGCTGGATACGAGAATATCGCCTCAACTTGATGCAGCGATCCAGTGCTCAACAAAGGTCTACGAAGCTACACGTAGGCGACATAGCCGCCGGTACTACGCCACGAGTTACATGGTCTAGAGGCGAAATCGCACAACTCTTTCCCGGTCCCGATGACCAATAAGAGTAGCCATTGTACATATATAAACTCACGTAGAAGATGTCCGCCGCCCGGCTACGAGACTCATCCTCACCTGCTCCACAGCAATAGACTGTGCTGACGCACGTGGGGGAGAATTGTCGCAGATAGCTTAAAATTACTGTTGTTTTTGTGTAACTAGACTTAAGTCAATCATTTTCTCTATTTATACCAATTTGTTTATTTTTGTAATTTAATAAAGTGTATAAATTCGTGTTTACATGTCTAGTTCTTAAGTATTGATTTATGTCTTAATTTTATTGATATCATGTCATAATACGCAAAATGTCTAGATTATAAGAATTTTGTACTAATTTATGAAGAAATGTCCCATATAAATATCAATTTTAACCCTCCTACCAACATGTAATACTGTAAGCTTATTCGTGAATAAATATCTAATTTACACGGCACATACCAGCCACTAGTACGAGCACGCTAGAAAACCCATAAAAGAGGCCAGCACTCGTACTCGTTGCTCATTCACTTCTCACCGCTCACTTCTACAACTACTCCCAGCGGGGAAACACCTGCAACTACACTGCTCAAATGTTTTACAATTCTAAATAAGTGTTTTTATTCATCTCCCTACATGACCTGGTAAATGGTACAGCGGGTCAGCGCTGCTTGGTTCGACGTGGTAATCCGGTCTGCACACAACACTTTTAATTACAACAATCATAATGAATAATCATCGCGGCAACATAACACAATATAATATGATGTGTACTTTTTGTTTTAGGTGAACTAGAAGTCGAGTTTGAGACGATCGATAAAGGCGCGTGCAATGATCCGTTACGTTAGTATCTACTTTAATATTATTTACGTCACACCTGGCCATAATGTGAGTTTTATCGCACGCTACGCGTACGGTAAAACTCGCATTATGGCCAGATGGAGACGTAAAATTGTGTACTCACCACGGGCAGTAAAAAAGAAAGCCCTCTATCGCATATTTACAAATACCTGTGATTTCGGGCTTTCTTTATTTTACAGTCCTTGGTAAGTAATGTACTATAATGGCTCTAGCTAAATATCACTAAGAGCTGGTTCCCTGTTGTCGGATGTCGGGCCCGGATTTTGATCGGATGTTCTACTGGCAGAACATTTTATATGAAACTATTCACACCATTGATTTAGCATGTATACTAGATGTGACATCAAGAACAAATTTTGTGCGCCATATTTGGCGGTTGACAGCTATGACTGAATAAATAATAGTATAGACTTGTATTGATTTTCACTTCAACTTTTGGGACAAAAATGTCTTAGGGATGTCATCTCCTGTTACTCAATGGTTCACACTAAATCAGTGTCGGACGAGTGTGAATAGCTTCATATAAAATGTTCTGCCACTGGAACGACCGATTAAAATCTGGATCCTGCATCCAACAGGGAACCAGCTCTAAGAGACACAGAATTAGTATTTTGTGATTAGTATTAGTAGTAGTAAGTATGTAGGTATGGTGGTGTAGCTGAAGTACTTATATGAAACAGAGATGTAACGAATATTGGTTTTGAAAGTTTTTTGTGAATACGAATATTTGCCGCAAATATTCGCGAACGCGAATATGAATATGGATCTTAGTAGAATGGTTCGTGTTTCACCGAATAACGTTTCCCAAACTGTTTCATTTGCCAACTGTGTCATTTGGCATACTGCATTTTTTTCTGAAACTATACTTTTCAGGGTTTGTTTTATAATACTTACTACGAGCCCCAATGCAAATGAGTTCGTCTAGCAGGTAAAAAATGTACTAACCTAACTTTAACCTAAAAATTCAGGATGACAGCGATGTTTAGAAGATCATGTAATATAAAAACAATATAGAAAATGAATAATACTTTATGTATCGAATGAAAAAAATAACAACTTTCCACAGTGATAAATAAAAAAAACATTGTTTTGCCAAATGAGATATTCGCAAAAAAGTTCGTTTTCGGTTTAGCCGATGCATAATAGACCGTCTACCACTTGGTGGTATCACCTTTTGCATCCAAAACGGCTTTGATCCTGAGCGGCATTGAATCTACCAACTCTCTACACTCTTCGGTGATTATTTCATTCCAGACATAGGTAAGTTTCTCCTTAAGATCAGCTTTAGATCTGGAAGGGTCCTTTCGCAGCCTTTTCTTCATTTTCCACCACAAAGTTTCTATGGGAGACAAGTCCGGGCTGCTGGACGGCCATGGCATGGTAGGGATTTTTTTGGACTTCAGCCACGCCATCGTTGTCTTCGCGGTATGGCATGCAGCACCGTCTGTTGAAAAGTAAATGCATTTTTATATTTTAACTGCCGTATAGACGGCAGCAAACTCTCTTGCAGGATGCTTTGGTGTTTCTCGGCATTGACGGTTCCATCTATAAATTGCAGACGGCCCACGCCCTGTGCCGACATACAGCCCCAAATCATTAAAGATGCTGGAAACTTCACCTTTCGCTTGAGGCTGTCTTTGTGAAATGCCTCTCCTTTTTCCGAATGACTTTACTTCGTTCGTCACCAACTGTGACTTCAAATTTGGATTCATCACTCCATATTATTTTTCGCCACTGATTGACAGTCCAGTTTTTGTATTTATTAGCGAATTTCAATCTGTTGGTTTTCTGTTTTTTAGTAAGTAACGGTTTCTCTTTAGCAGTGTAAAAACTATAGCCCATTCTCTTCATTACTCTCTTAGTATCAGGTATCGACTGAAATGTTTTTTTTAATAGCGTCCCGCCACAATACGGTAAGTTCTCCTGCTCTTGCACGACGATTTTTCTTGATAATCTTCTTCAACATCCTGTTTTCTGCCTTGGAGGTTATTCGTCGACGGCCAGATTTCTTTAAACAGGACATTGTTCCATGTTTTCGGCGATGCTCGATAATCGTTTGAATTGTAGATCGTGGCAACGACATCTCCTTGGATATTTGGTAAGTAGATTTGCCGTTATTGTTACAGGAAATTATAATTTTCCGCACTTCTTCAGTCACTGGTTTACCTCGCACCATCTCGATAGAATAATGATTATAAAGTAATGAAAATTTGCACTGCAATTGCGTTTATCTACACTCAAATTGTAAGTTATCTAAAACGTGTTCGAAAACGGTAGGCAATGGCTAGCATTACCACGACCGATTTTACTATGATAAGCTTTTTATCCGTGGCAGTAACGTGATTTTAACTTTTCATGCTCAATTATCGATGTGCTATGAGTTTTGATAACGTAATGTACACCTGCACGCGCCCGCGCGGCCGGCGACACGCGCCCGCGCGACCGCCGGCACAATCGAGTTGGCCATGGCGGTGCAATGGCGGCCATTCTAGGGTTTCGGAATACGGCATTTTGGATAAATAATATGAGTGTAGATAAAGCAGTGTATGCAACTGTACGTAATTAGGCCTTAAAACACTCGTGTGATCTTATTATGAAACTCACCTGCGGCTCGTTTCATAAAACCACACTCATGTTTTAAGGACCCTTATTACGTAACAGTTACATAAACTACTATTTTATATAGTCATCTGTCATTTTAGATGACAGAGAATATTTTACTGTATATTCAATTTGAAATATAATTAAATATGAAACTTCTTAAAAAACAGTTTTTATCTTATATAGACGACCTATTTTGCCTAAAATATGAACTAGACGTAATTTTTTGCTTGCTTAATGTTAACTTTACGATACAATTACTCTAAATTAAATAACATTATTACACTTTGTACAACGCAACATTAAACTACTTTCAATGGCTTTGTATGTAGCGTATTGCTTTAATCATCAAAGTCAATCCGGATTTAAATAGCAGTCTTTAAAAAAATGTCGTATTTTTAAGTGTGACTAGACGATCTAATATGCATTGGGGCTCGTATAATGGGTTAGGTTGTTTGTTTTATAACATACCTGAAATTCTTAGTTTCAAAAAATGCAGTATGCCAAATGACACAGTTGGCAAATAAAACAGTTAGGGAAACGTTATTCAGTGAAAAGGCAGAGAACCCGCGCAGAATATTCTGAAAAAATAAATAATTGTACGTATCTATATTTTTTACAAAAATAATTAAATACAGTTTGCAATGATTGCCATTTTCTTTTCAATAATTTTGTAAGGAAAAATTTACTACAAATATTCGCAATTGATTGTGCGAAATTTAAAAAAATGCTAATACGAATATTCGTTACATTACTACATACAATACTGGTATTATTTGTAAAGAAAATAAAATAGAATAAATAAATAAAATGGGCCAATACTGGTTAGAGATGTGCAAAACGCTTCACTGAATTTAAAAGATTGGTACATATCTTTCGCTCGCGGAGATGTGTATCACTCGTTTCGCTCATTTCGCTCAGTGGATCTCGCATCATCTCGCTCGCTCGCATATTCGCCTCACTCGCATCGTGTCACTCGTTCGACTCTGCCGGCTCATTCGAATCATGAGTGAGAGCGAGCAAGTAACACTGTAATCGCTGAGATTACTTTGAAGTCTTGTTATTGCAAAAAAATACTTTTGGTACACATTTTTTTAAATTTAATACCCGAAAACTCAATTCTTGCAGAGCTTGTTTAGTGAGGACGTTGATTCGTGCAATCTTGTCGCTGCATTTTATATTATTGTTAATAATGCCCTCCAATATGTTTTATATTATCTGATTAAAGCATAAAGCCAATTTTATTTCTACATTCAAATTTTTATGGAATACTTTAATACATTCCCATAAATACAACGTAAACTTCGGCAATTTTTCTATAACCGTTCTAGGTAAACATACTCTTGCTTAAAAAATATGTATAAAAACAGGTCCACTTATTCCTTAAACGACTCATTTTCCAACATATTTTTATATTTTACATACTAGTTTAATCAATAAATCATTCCAAGCAAAAATCGCGTAACGGCTGTTAGGTTAAGGTGAATCTAAATATATAAAAGAAGAAACTGACTGATTGACTGACTGACATATCAACGCACAGCCCAAACCGCTGGTTCTAGAGATTCCAAATTTGGCATGTAGGTTCCTTATAAGGTCTAGGAGTGCACTAAGAAAGGATTTTTCAAAATTCACCCCCTATGGGGGTGAAGAAGGGGTCCAAAAATTGTAGGGCGAAACGAGATTAGTTAGACTATTTTATTCGAAACTTCACAGGTGTATTCCTAACGATAAGTGAGTGATTTTACAAGTGTGTAGGTGCTAGACCCCATTTCAGTTTTGTTTACTATGAACGGCACTCGTCATCTTCCTTTTTGTTTATGTCTATGTTTTTCAGTACTTTTAGTACGCGGGCGAAGCCGCGGGAAAAAGCTAGTTATTTATAAATGAAACATAACATCAAAAAAGTATTACACTTATACAGTTTAAAAAGAAACTATATTTCAATATATGTATACAAACTAAAAGTAGTCTTATGAGTTATGATTTACTCTAAAATAGTATTGAAAAGTTGTGCGAAAACCAAAAATAACTTTACCGGACTCTTAATGCGATAAATAATATTTTGTTATTTGACAGAAACAACTCCGGATTTCAATGTGGATGTGGTGATAAAGGAGGAGCCACAAGAGGTGAATTTTAGCGATGAGGACGGCACGTACGACGAGGCACAAGGGGGTTCCCCGAGCGCCACCGAAGCCCTAGCTGGCGTATACAAACATAATCTCACGCCGGGGCTCAAGCGACCTTTGACACATGAGGGCTCGAAACCCACAGAAGCACTAACCGGTCCCGCGGAACATTTCCTGCTGAAAGGTAGGATGAAGCCGACGGCTGGTATGTCTTGAGTCTTGAACGACATTACACTAAATGATATTAGTGTGTTGTCATGTCAAACTTCTACGAATAGGGTTAGTACTAGTAGTAAAATACTTGTACAACAAATGAAAAATACAACAGGAAAAAATACATGACATTTGTACAAAGGCTCAGATCTTGGGTAAAAAAACCGGCCAAGTGCGAGTCGGACTCGCGCACGGAGGGTCCCTTACCATTATCTATAAAACGGCAAAAAAAACATGTCTGTTGTCATCATGGGAGCATTTTAGTATTTGTTGTTATAGCGGCAACAGAAATACATCTGTGAAAATTTCAACTGTCTAACTATCACGGTTCATGAGATACAGCTTGGTGACAGACGGACCCTGTTACTAAGACTCCGCTTCTTAGTAATATGGTCCCATTTTTACCCTTTGAGTACGGAACCCTAAAAAAAGACAGTAATGTATCCGTCACTTAGATTATAAAAAAAATATCAACACGTATTTTTTTCTTTTGTCAATCAAGCAAACAACTAAACACATACACTCACAGGTTAACTGGAAGGGATCCCTTAAAGGGATAAGTTCGCCTTTGTACTTTATATCTTTTTTTTACTGTGTTATTTACAATAAGTGTTACTTGCCTACTTAAAATATACTTTAGACAAGAATAATTTTAGACAAAAAAGAACCGACTTCACTTAGCATCCACCGTTCCAAAAGCAAATGCTCGAGCTGCTGTAAAAAATACTCAAATCACTATAGGTGTGCCTATAATAGTTGAAGAGTTCCCTCGATTTCTCCAGGATCCATCATCAGATCCTGACCTGGTTACAATGGGACCAACTGTGAAGATACTCTTTCAAACAAAAAAATAATTTTCCAAATCGGTCCAGCCGTCTTCACTAATCGGTGAACATGCATAAAAAAAAGCAAAAAAACAAACAAAGATCCCGACGAATTGATAACCTCCTTCTTCGAAATCTTGAAGTCAGTTGAAAAGTAAAGTACTAACTTCAACGAGCAACAACATGAAGGAGATACAGACTCAAACAAGATTTACTGAGAATATAGCTCGTGAAAATTTGTAACGGGCCAGTCTTATACCACAATAAGACTGTCAGAGAAAGTACCGCCCGAGTCGTTCTTGCGGTACTATTGTGGGGCCATTTTTTGAGCTGATTGTGTATCCCCAGTATTATGGATCGGTGACTAACTTACATTTGTTTTTTTCACAGGGGAAGGGCCAAGTACAAGCGCTTCAGGGGACCAGCCAAACGCCACAACCACGTCTGTAGATACATCTGACCCAGCCAACGAACAAGATAGCGAAAATACGAAGAAAAAACATCCCTGCAAAATTTGCGGCAAATCGTTCTCGTTTGTAGGCTCTTTAAAGAGACATATCAGATTACACACCGGTGAGAAACTATATGCGTGTGAAGTCTGCGACAAAACCTTTTCACAATCGTGTCATTTACAGGAACATAAAAAAATACATAGTGGAGTCAAGCCATACACCTGCGAGAAATGCAATAAGAACTTCACACACAAAACGAGCTTAACACAACACGTAAAACTTCACGAAACCCGAGAAAGACCATACATCTGTGAAGTCTGCAAAAAGGATTTTGCGCGTTTAGGCGCTTTGAAGACGCATGAACGCATACACACGGGTGAAAAACCGTATTCTTGTGATATATGTTATAAGGCGTTTTTGTTACCGGAAGGCTTGAGGCGTCATAAGTTTACACACACTAATGAAAAGCCTTTTGTATGTGAAGTTTGTCAGAAAAGATTTGCTGATACCGGCGACTTGAAGAGACATAAGAGAATTCATACAGGAGAGAAACCGTACAAATGTGATTTCTGTGATAAAAAGTTCGCCCAATTAAGTAATTTAAAGCAACACACACTAATACACACAGGAGACAAACCACACGTCTGTGAAATATGTCAGAGGGCATTCACGAAATCGAGTCATTTGAAAGTGCATAAAAAACTACACAAGGAGGTCTTAGACGAAATTGCCCCTGCTGTGATATGTAAAATTGAAGTTGAATATAATGAACAAGGCGATAATATAGATATTTAACTTTAACAAAGCAGAATTGTCATCATTTTATGCATCAGTCGCAAAGCAAGAAGTTAACTAAAGACCGCACACGCGTACTACCGTAAGGGATGGACATAGATGACGATAAAATCACTTATACCGCACAAAACACAACAATTTACCATTGTTTTCCTTAGCCGACACAACTTTCTAAGAAAAATATCAGGTTTTCTCGTAGTAAACACTGAAATTCTTAAAGAAATCGTGAATTATATATCTGTTTGTGACCCTCCACTGCTATAAGTAATGGGTGGAGGGTAACTAAGTCTATGACAAGGACCAACGATAATAGCACCTTCTCTGTTGTACCTATTGAAAGTGTAATAAGACCATCCCGCTCGATTTTGGTATTGTTATTACCAGGACAGGTCTATGGCTAGTATGTCTATGGTATCAGCAGATTCATTTAAAATTGCAAATATGCTACCTCGGCCACAAATAAATGGGTTAAGGGAAGTAGTATATTATGACATAAGGCTCTATACCTGGAGAGGCTTTACTATCTATTTCCTCTCTGCCAAAAGTATTGGCACAAAAAATTATATCAGTCTATAAAAACTATTTCATAAATCGATTACACTCATTTCGTTCATCGATTTCAGTGGGTGAAGAGCTCCGTGAAAATGCCTTTATGTATTGTTTTTGGGTGTAGAAAATGATCTACTACGTCTAGATTACAAAAAGATGGAATATAATTTCACATGTAAGTACAGTTTTACTTTATTTATCATTACTTTTATGATAAAATATTTAATCCAAATCGAAAATCAAGACAGAATCGATTCAAATGCAATCGTTTTTTTTTCTACGGGCAGTAACTATTTTGACGTTTGACACTTCTCCAGATTTAAAAGAATAGGGACTACTGTCTTCTATATTTTTTTTGAAATTACATGCAAATATGATACTATAGCTGATTTTGTATGACATTTGCAAAGACTAGTTCCGATAATAAACCATATGTTAACATTTCAAAAGTCGAACTATAAAAATAATATGTGTGCTATGCTACCTCGTCGCCCTCAGATTTTGGCAGACTTTTGTTTGGAATGATAAGGCGAAGCGTTATCCTTGTATAGAACTTTATCATCTTATATTTTTTTTATATTAGTTGTTACTTTGACGCAATCGAGAAATTTGTGAAACTGCCGGCGGCACCCTATTTTAGGTCACCCTATGTAACGTTTTCTGTTATATTTGTTGTAAAAAACCTAATCTAAAAAAGAAAATAAATACAAAATTATTAAAAAACCTGTAAAGTGCCTTTGATTTCCATCCGCTTCAGTTCTGAACAATCCCTGGCCAGTCATTAGGCCGGTCCACATCTGACGCACCGCCTCGCGCGGCAATTTCCTCACGAGGCGATGCGTCAGGTGTGAACCCGCCTATTGGCCTATTCAGTGTATACAGTAACGTCCAGGTCATCAGGCCATTTCCTTCTGAACCTGCTATTAATGGCGGCCGGCGCTTGCGCCGTTATTCCTTGAAAATTATATTGAATCTGTACGACTACAACGTAAGCGCCTGCCGCTATTATTATTATTATATTATATATCTTTATTTTAAGCAAACATGGCTCATAAAATGGCTTTGAAACATAAAATTCTATTATCTACACTCACATTGTAAGTCTTCTAAAACGTGTTCAAAAACGGTAGGCAGTGGCTAGCATTACCACAACCGATTTTACTATGATAAGCTTTTTATCTGTGGCAGTAACGTAATTTTAACTTTACATGCTCATATATTGATACGTTATGAGTTTCAAATTCGGAACATCGAATTTGATAACATAATGTAAATCCTGTCCTCCTTCCTGACCAACGGCACGCGACCGCCTGTACAATCGAGTTGGCCATGGCGGTGCAATGGCGGTCATTTTATGGTTTCCGAACACTTCTTTTAGGATATATAATATTAGTGTAGATAAAGCAGTGTATGCAACTGTACGTAATTAGGCCTTATTACGTAACAGTTACATAAACTACTATTAAAATACATTACTAATAACTAATTCATTTAATGGAAACGTGTCAAAAAATTAAAATATAGTCTGGCCAGCCAACGAACGCAGTAGCAATGTACAGCGAACAAAAGTATGACAACACCAAGAATCAGTGAAAAAAGCAGCAATGGTCATCAAATTTTATGTTTTTAATTTAAGTTGGTATATTCATTAGGTGACATTTACGGTGTGTAAAAAGGAGACGGATATATTTCGTCTGATCTGTCATCAACTGCAACAGATAATCTGGTTGAGGCAATTGACATATGCCTTAAAAATGAACGTTGCAGAAGTTCTATCTCACTCGCGCTTAAGATGAGAGAGTGAAATGCACTAGAAACAAATTCAATGTGAATTGAAATGTTCGTCATGTAATACGGCGTTTCATCACAATGCGTTGCCACATGTACGTATTTAGAATTTGCTGCGCGTTTCAACTGACAGAAATGGTTTGCCAGACTATATATTAAACAACGTTTTAAACATTAAAAGTTATAAAAAAAATGTCAGACAATGTTCCTAATTATTAAAACAAAAAGATAAAAATAATTGCATCGAATAAATAATGTCAAAAACCAAATTACATGTCTTCTGATATGCTTCTGATAATTGAATTAACCCTTTGATCGCCGTTGGCATGTAAGTATGTATACAAGACAACGGATCGCAAATCTGATTTTATTTAAGCATTTTGAACACTTGTTAATTGCCAATTAGAGGTAACGAGTAACTAGAATACGTAAAACGAGAGCGAGACAGGCATAGCTATAGCGGAAGTTCAGGGAGGTTCTTCAGCTGCTGTAAATAGTTGCAGATCAAATGATTCCTTTTAAGATGATAGTGTAGTAGGGAGGGATACCCTGAAGTGACCGCTTCGCACAGGAGTGGTAGAAGCGGTCTAATGTCGCCCATGAGAATTTTATATAGGTATACGTGCATAGCGCTATCTCGTTCGCACACCGAGCCTTAAAACACTCGTGTGATCTTATTATGAAATTCGCCTGCAGCTCGTTACATAAAACCACACTCGTATTTTAAGGACCCTTATTACGTAACAGTTGCATAAACTACTAATATGAAACATAGTCTAGTCGCAAGTCATATCAACTTTTACCAGTTTAGACACGAGCAAAAAAATACACGCAAGTCATATCAAACTTTTACCAGTTTGGACACGAGCGTCCACCCGCGCCCTACGTGGTAGGGACACGAGCGTTCACTCTCGCGCCCCACATGGCAGATCGTTACCGACCACATTCCCGCTGCTCTGTTAGCAGTGTGAGCACTTCAAGTTTCACTACAAACTTATGTAAGTCTAGTAGTGACTCAAAGGATCGTTCTGAGTAACAGACATCACTGGCAAATTACGGACTTGCTGATGTAATATTAATGTACAAACTAGTTATACAATGTTATTATATTAACTGCAATAGCGTGATTTAAAACAAAATGTTTTATTTACCTGAAATTCATTGTGTTATATGTTATAATATTCATAGTGTGTAATATACGATATTTTGATATCATTAAAGTACACAGAACCTTAATTAACCATATGTAAAACGGTATTTAAATTATTTTGTAATATTTTTGTAGGTTTTGCGATCACGTCGCCATCTAGTAGCAGTTATTACAAATTAGTGGAAACGTAGGCTCACAAAATAGAAAAAACCTGTTTTATTAACGGACTTCAAGATTTCGAAGGAGGAGATTCTCAATGAGGGTTTCCGCGATTGAGATTTTCACTAGATGGCAGCACCGTGACGAAAGGTCTTTTTGGCAGTAGCTGTCAAAATCCACCAATCAAAAAATATATGGTTAAACATGATTGGTGGATTTTTTTTTGAAGGAGTATATATACTTCACTGTTGGTCCCATTGTCATCAGGTCAGGATCTGATGATGGGATCCTGGAGAAATCGAGGGAACTCTTCAAATATTATAGGCACACCTATAGTGATTTCAGTATTTTTACTCGTACAATGTATCTTTGTGTTTACGTATGATCCTCCGTAGCGCCTAAACCATTCAGCCGATTTTGAATATTTTCATGAATAAGGTGTCAATCGATTCGTTATTATGTCTCTGGTAACATAGGCTACACGTTTTCCGTAGTCGGGTTACAGTTCTTTAAAATGTTTGCTTTCTGCAGCAGAATTAACCATATAATTTTGCGATCATGGCGCCATCTAGTACCAGTGCCATGGCATCCCAGAACAAATTGAAGCACTCTTCGTTCGTTTTCGATTAAGCAAGAGCGATAGAGGGGGGAATAACGAAATTTCGATTGTTCATCAGAGACAACATCGGAGATGACAGCAGTCGCCGTGAGCGAAACCGGTTATAGACCTATTATTACATATCTAATCTTATAGTCTATAGGTAGGTGCGCTATTAGGTTAACTACAAAAAATAAACAACCTTTATTTAAACCATTTACCATTTATTGCACAAATTAACCATGAAATACAGTTTTAGTACATAAAAATAGGCAGAAATACGATGTATTTGCCACGGGCCCCACTTAGAGTAGTTACAACACTGGACGATTCATACCTACATGCATTTATAGGCAGAGAACGAGTCACAGACGTACCTACACTAAAAAAACCGACCAAGAGCGTGTCGGGCCACGCTCAGTGTAGGGTTCCGTAGTTTTCCGTCCGTCACAGTAAGTGTCCCCACTTAAGAGTTAAAATAACACCGCCATGTAGAATATGATATGAGCGTTCCACGTACAGCGACATCTATCGGCAAATTAAGTAAACTATTGCGCGCGAGCTTAAAGTATGGAAGATGATTTTTATGGGATAATTCCTTATTGCGTGAACCGATTTTCACCGTTTTTACTTTATTTTAAAGCACGCCATTTCATTGTGATTTTGTAGAAATTACAGGTACAATAGACACCTGCTTATACGGTTAAATTACAAACTTAGTTCAGAAATTATTTTGTAATTTTTTTTCAAAAACTATTCAACCTATCAAGTTCAAAATAATTTTCCTAGAAAGTTTTTTATAAAGTTCTACTTTTGAGATTTTTTTCATATTTTTAAAACTTATGGTTCAAAAGTTAGAGGGGACACATTTTTTTTTACTTCTGGAGCGATTATTTCCGAAAATATTAACATTATCAAAAAATTATTTCAGTAAACCCATATTCATTTTTAAATACCTATCCAACAACATATCACACGTTAGGGTTGAAACGAAAAAAAAAATCACTCCCCACTTTACGTATAGGGGAGGTACCCTAATAAAACATTTTTTTCTACTTTTTATTTTACCACTTTGTCGGCGTGATTGATATACATATTAGTACCAAATTTCAGCTTTCTAGTGCTAACGGTCACTGAGATTATCCGCGGACGGACGGACGGACGGGCAGACATGGCGAAACTATAAGGGTTCCTAGTTGACTACGGAACCCTAAAAAAGATAAAAGATATTTATTCTTCAATTAAGACACATTACAATGCACTTATGAACGTCAGAGAGAAAAAAACTTCCACCGGTTCTAATCCTACACCTCTGATCCGAGAAGTATTATGACCGGCAAGAAACTCGGCGGAACTTATTTTATCAAATACATTAACGGCCTCCTAGCCCAGTCGGTAGTGACGCTGCCTACGAAGCAGGAGGTCCCGGGTTCGAATCCTGGTAAGGGCATTTATTTGTGTGTTTATCAAAGATATTTGTACCTGAGTTATGGATGTTTTCTATGTATTTAAGTATTTATCAATATCTATGTATTATATATATCGTCGTCGTCTAGTACCCACAACACAAGCCTTATTGAGCTTACTGTGGGACTAGGTCGGTTTGTGTAATATTTAATTATTTATTTATTACATTACACATTCATTGCCACCCAGCCAAACAAAACATTCGCGCCAGGCCACAAAAAATATATACGACCCGATACTCGGGTACATTTACGCACTTATCGAACGAATCGACACTACACGCCAAGAACCCGACAGTCGGGTACACGATAGGGTTGCACGAAAAAACATTTGTTGTTATGTTGTTATTTCGTTTTACCGGAAAATTAGGCCAACGTCTATCTCCGGAATCTGATAGATAATACACATCAATATCTAATTATTAGAAACAATTCAAGTTGAAAATTGAACGCGTGACGGGGATTCTCTAATGATTTTCGATATGACTTCGCGATCACACGCCAGATCAAAATCATCAAGTGAAAAATGGTTAAAATCGTGAATTTTTTCCGAGTGTGTACGTTACCACTAATATTTTAGCGACAACCCTGTTCGTCAAAAACAGTACCCGATATCAGGTCCTCCGGCGTGGCCTTTAGTCATGTATAGCTATAGTACCACGATCCCGACTATCGGGTAGTGCGGCCTGGGCACGAAATCATAAAATACCCGATAGTCGGGTTTTCGGCATTGAATGTGTTAAAGATACACAATAATTAATACGTAGCTCTATAAGACATATTACAACAGCTTGAGAGACGGACAATGTACCTATTGCATAATCGAACGAGCGAAGTGAGTTCTTACAAACAACTTCGGCTACTGGGACGTTTCGGCATTTCGTTGGCTTTTTGATTTTGAGAGTTTGTTCCGCGATAACTTCAGTAACGTTTTTCTGATCTTTATGAAATTTGTTGGGGTTGTAGCAGAGATCAATATAATTTGAGAGTTCGTATATGAGCAGGATCGTTCAATGGGTTATGGAGCTAGAAGGCCCGAAAAAATCATCACATGGGTCTTGTTATATTGGTCAGCTTGTTTGCAAGTAAATCGCGAGTTCTGAGTTCGAGGCGGACTACTAGTTAATTAGAAAAAAAAATCTAAAACTGACTGCCTCACAAAACGTTTGATATGCTTTCCTATCTGAACGGTGTCCTCTAAATGTTACGAGTAGATGATTTTGTAATATGTCATAATTAACAGACAATTTTTTCCTGACTTAGGTCGGTTGCACCAAATTGTCTTTAACCGTTAAAACGTTCGCTAAATTTTATTCTATGGAAAATTTTATAGTACTGCCTGATGGCGCTGATGAGTCTGTCAAAAATTGTTTGTACAGTAACTGGCCTTAAGGCTCTAATGCTCACTAATCGAACGAGCGAAGTGAGTTTTTACAAACAACTTTGGCTACTGGGACGTTTCAGCATTTCGATGGCTTTTTGATTTTGAGAGTTTGTTCCGCGATAACTTTAGTAACGTTTTTCTGATCTTTATAAAATTTGTTGGGGTTGTAGCAGCGAGATCAATAAAATTTGAGAGTTCATATATGAGCAGGATCGGTCAATGGGTTATGGAGCTAGAAGGCGAGAAAAAATCTTCAGCAGGGTCTTGTTATATTGGTCATCTCGTTTGCAAGTAAATCGCGAGTTCTCGGTTCAAAGCGGACTACTAGTTATATAGGGAGGCAGCAGTGGAGGAGATAAATTATAGTAATGCGGCGAATAAGAGATATTCCAACGAGCGAAGTGAGTTCTTACAAACAACTTCTGGCTACTGGGACGACATTTCGGTGGCTTTTTGATTTTGAGAGTTTGTTCCGCGATAACTTTAGTAAAGCTTTTCTGATCTTCATGAAATTTGTTGCGGCTGTAGCAGAGATACATATAATTTGAGAGTTCGTATATGAGCATGATCGATCAAGGGGTCATGGAGCTAGAAGGCTCGAAAAAAAACATCATATGGGTCTTGTTATATTGGTCATCTCGTTTGCAAGGAAATCGCGAGTTCTCAGTTCGAGGCGGACTACTAGTTAATTGAAATTACAGCTAAATCTTAAGTGTCAGTGAGCGTGCACTCTCGTTTTATAAATGAGATAGAACTGATTGACAAATATCGATGATGCGCGGCGCGGGCGGCTGTAACGTAACGTGGTGACGTATACGCATACGCAGGCGAGATGCAGTGCTGATGACTCGACTTTGTGACGTGTACCGATGACGTAGCCGTGCTGTGGTGCAGTGTGCGAGGTGCGTACCTAACACACGAAAGTAAGGATTTGTCGGGCTGTTGTAGAAAGGTAGCCGAGCCAAAATCATTACACTACCTGACTCGATTTCCTACAGTCGAATTATTCTCCTACTGAGCTTTCGCTTTCAGTGAAATCAGTTAAAGTAATTTCTACGTAAATCATTGAGGTACTAATCGGTGTTGTCATCCACCTCCCCCTCTCTCTGTATTTACCCTCCAGGTTTCATAGCACTACAACGGTTATACGATATATGAATGACTAGATGCTGCTTCTGCACAAACCTCTTCTCACACAGCTTACACGAGTAGGGTTTCTCACCAGTATGTATTCGCTCATGTCTCCTTATATCGCTCGCTCTTTTAAACCGCTTCCCACACATTTTACATTCATACGGTTTTTCCCCAGTGTGTATGAGCATGTGCGTTTTTACATGTTGCTTTTGCGAAAATTGATCATGACAAATTGCGCAGGCGAATGGTTTCTGACCAGTGTGTAATCTTTTATGCGACTCTAAATGCTGTTTTTGTGTGAATTTCTTTTGACATACGTCACAGGAGATAATCCGCTTCCATTCCCCGGTGTGAACGCGCTCGTGAGTGATTAGATTGCATTTGTTTGTGAATCGTTTGTTGCAGTGCTTGCAAGCGAATGGTTTTGTACCCGTATGTATACGCTCGTGAGCTGTCAATTTGCATTGATATGGGAACTGTTTATTGCAAACTGAACATGAGAAGAGCTTGGGCATGTGATGTATTTTGACGTGTTTCTTTAACCATGACTTTACGGTAAACTTCTTCGCGCAGGTATGACACTCATATTCTCCGTCGCCGATGGGTTTTCTCTTCGCTTGAGCATGGGACGCAGATGTGGATTCGAGATCGACCCCAACGTCGCTTGTCCCTGACTTAACTGAAACAAAAAACATCATTTTTATTTGCATCCAATCCACTTTTTGTTAAGGACACAAAAGTTAATTCCGAACATAATGCTTTCAAAGCGATGGTAGCCTGGCGGTAAGACGTCTGATTTTCAATCCGAAGGTGTCAGGGGTCAACATCAAACCCCGGCTCGTAGCAATGAGTTTTTCGGAACTTATGTACAAAATACTTTGATATTTACAATAGCTTTTTGCAGAAGGAAAACATCGTGACCACCTGCATAAGTGCATACATCCGCGGAGAAATTAAAAAAATGTATGTGAAATCACCAACCCGCTTTGGGGCAGCGTGGAGACTACAGCCCGCTCGGTCGCTCCCTTTCATGTATGTGCTGTGCCCAGCAGTGGGACGTATGTACTGTAGGCTAACATATTATATATCATATTAATTTGCTCTCATACATAAGAGAAATGTAATCACCAGTGTGAAGTTCAATCGTTCATTGGCTGACACTGATTTCATATATTCTACCTCAATGTTGGCTTTGTTGGCAAATTTAATATTGTGAACATGAAAGTTGTGCCAAATTGCAATTCAATGTTGTTTATAAGGAAGTACTTTAATAAGTATAAAGTTGTTGAACACTTCATCTGTTTAATTATCACCTGCATTGTTCAGAACTTGATTCTAAATAGCTGTGTTTTATCCAGAGCATGTTATTCTTTAACAGTTTTCCTGTTTGTTTATCTACGTGGTCATTTTCCTAATGAATTGCAAGATGAAACCGTGGGGAAGCGACGAATCGGAAGCCCAACAGTTTGCCATACCGCTGAACTGAACTACATTATTTGTCAATCTCCGAGCCGAGCCGAGAACCGAGCTATTTTGCCCCTGCGATATATTAAAGTACTTCATCAAAAGCAAACTTGGAAGCGAACGGAATACGCGCTACAAACACTGTTTCTCCCTGAGCAGGTACATCTACAAAATACTTAGAGGTATCTGACTTGCAATAATAAATTCAACAACAAAGTTTGATTTTAGGTAAATAGGAACATGACAATCGTAATTGAAATGTGTTAAAAGTTTGTGATATGGACCAGGTGGGTTATATTCAAAGTGTTTCATAACTGTACTGGATGATTTACCTAACATTTTAAAAATTGTATATGACACAAGAAAAGAGAATTCACTAATGTAGAGAAATCAAATATAGAATAGGTCAAATATTGATGCTGTTGTAGTGGATGCAAAAAGACGCCACTCAGCATATGCCCTGGCACGTGGGATGCTACAGCGCTGGTTTTCAGTGGAGCCCAGAGACGGAAGGTAGTGCGAAACAGAAAACAGAGCAAAAACATATACGATAGGTGAAATAGGAGGTACTCCTAAAAACAGTAACAAATAAATATAAAACTATTCATATGGTAGGTATTTATAATAGTATTTTATACAATCGTGACATAATTAAGGTTTTCAGTCGAGTACCGTGTTTAGGCCACGAAGCTTGCTGAGTGGCCTAAGTAAGGTACGAGATTGACAAGCTTGATTATGTCACTATTGTATACAATATTTTTTCTACAAGTGCTCAATCTAGGCAAGCCGGTAAGAATAGAGTTCGACGAAAGACCTGCTGCCTCTATACAATTGAGTAAGTTCTATCTCCCGGTGGATTGTGCCGGCGGTCGGCGATGTCACAATATGCGACCATAAAAGCTCTATCGGAAAGTATGCGCTAGTAGTTTGGTCTACACAATCACAATCCAAGCATTACAGTCGACGAGTAGAAAAAAGATATAGTGTTATTATTATTATTACTTCCTTTATTTATTTACTAGCCTTTTCCCGCGGCTTCGCCCGCGTTTTATAAGTACTCAAAAAGGATACGATACCCATGTTGATTTTCAGACTTTGTGACCACATTTGCCCCTTTTAGGGGTTGAATTTTCAAAAAACCTGAAACACGTGTTCACTTTTTTACCGTTAGGAATACTCCTGTGAAGTTTCGAATAAAATAATCTAACAAATCTTGATTCGCCATAGAAACTTTGGACCCACATTTTACCCCCTTAGGGGGTGAATTTTGAAAAATCCTTTCTTAGTGCACCCCTAGACCTTATAAGGAACCTACGTGCCAAATTTGGAATCAGTAGAACCAGCGGTTTGGGCTGTGCGTTGATATGTCAGTCAGTCAGTCAGTCAGTCAGTTTCTTCTTTTATATATTTAGATCTTCTTAGGCTAGGTAATTCTTATTATGAGCCAATATTGTCCCACTGCTGGGCAAAGGCCTCCCTCTTATTTCTCCACGTATCCCTATCCCCTGCAGTCTCTCACCAGTCTCTGTCAAAGGCGTCAATTTCGTCTCTCCATCTCCGACGAGGTCTACCGTGACCCCTTACAATCTGTGGGACCCAACGGGTGGCAGTTTTGGCCCACAGAGCATCCGGCATACGTGTCCCGCCCAGTCCCATTTAAGCTAGGCGGCAGTTTCAGCTACATCAGAATAGTGTTAAAATAAGAAATATGCATACCTATTATTCGCTAACTGTTTGTTTAATTATCACCTGTTAGTTAGGTATATGTTTAATAATATATTATTATACCTACTGCATCATCAGTGTTTACCACCATATTTCTGTCCTTCAAAGGACTTCAGAGTTTATAACCGCTGCTTAGTCGTTATCGGAACTTCTGCTGTTGTTACTGCAGTGCACAGATACTTTTACTAAGGGCCATTTAGGTAAGTCACGCTTTTATTTCATCGGCACTTTCCCCGGGAAAGTATGATAATAGTTTTCGATCCTTATTATGCAAAAATCAAACGAAATTCAACACTTTTTCCGGTTATCATAATGTATAACTGACTTTTCACCTGTTCATCTGTTAATGAATCACAATAATTATTACTACTAACGCTGACCAATCTCTCTTAAGCTATCACATCGTTTAGTAATGTTTTTACCAGCCATAGCACTTCCATCCTAGACAATAATTTTAGGTTTTACATAACACTAACACTTCTGCAAAGCTGCTCTGTTTGCTCTGCAACCTATCAATTTATGAGCAACATCTCGATATTATGTATAAGTTTTTGTATCATATAATTCAGCTGGATCTTGAATTGTACTCATAGTTTTGCGCAGAGCAAATCCCGCTTTTTAAAATTTTAAATTACCCCGAATTTGACGCAAGCGAAGCCGCGGGCAAAAACTTCTATTCAAGAGTAGAAATCTGCATTAATCATAATCTCTTAGTAGTAGTAAGCCGTTGCCGGCGTAACTATTCAACAATTGTTGCAATCATTTCTTTAAAAAAATAAGGGAACCGCCTTCACTAAAACGTCGTATGCCGAAACCTCCAAAATGTAACAAATACTTTTCCGAAAACCGCATCTAAATCAATACAGCCAAACGCAAGATAATCGCGGACAAACATACATATCTACATATGTATGTACATACGAACATACGGGTCAAACTGAGAACCTCCTTTTTTTAAATTATCTCATTTAGAAGACGGTTAAAAATTACGGTTAGTACGCGGGCGAAGCCGCGGGAAAAGCTAATAATTAAATCATTTGTTATTACAATTTTTTGACATAATTGTTTATGGACGCGTCTGTGCTTCGCAAGGTTATTTACGTTGTGGAATGTGGCGCAACAAAACGGACACGCGTGGCTGCTGAGAACGAGCCCAACGTTTCGTGCTCAAAGCAAGAATTTAACTAGAGACCGCACACGCGTACTACCGTAAGGGATAGACATAGATGACGATAAAATCACTTTAACAGCACAAAACAAAACCAATTGCCATTGTTCTCCTTAGCCCACACAACTTCCTAAGAAAAATATATCAGGTTTTCTCGCAGTAAACACAGAAATTCTTGAAGAAATCGCGAACTAGATCTGTTTGTGACCCTCCACTGCTATAAGTAATGGCGTGGAGGGTAACAAAAAAAGGTGAGACTATGATATTGACCAACGCGATAATAGCACCTTCTCTGTCGTGCCTATTGAAAGTGTAATAAGACCATATCCCGTTCGATCTTGGTTATTACCATGACAGGTCTATGGCTAGTATGTATGTCTATAGTTACGTGTGTTGTTTGCTGAAACAAAAATATTTCTTGATTGTTCTCTTGTCCGCAGTCAAGGTTGTCTGGAAGCTTCTTAGCGGTCAGATCTCCTGTTTCCTATGTTTTTTTTTCGTTCAAAGACGGCCTAGCTCTGGTCTGAGATAGAGCTATATGGGATATACATTAAGCATCTCGACCTCAACGATTTAAATTGAAACAACACACGGAGGATTTAATAGTAGTTTATGTAACTGTTACGTAATAAGGGTCCTTAAAACATGAGTGTGGTTTTATGAAACGAGCCGCAGGTGAGTTTCATAACAAGATCAAACGAGTGTTTTAAGGCCTAATTACGTATAGTTGCATACACTGCTTTATCTACACTCATATTATTTATCTAAAATGCCGTATTCGGAAACCATAGAATGGCCGCCATTGCACCGCCATGGCCAACTCGATTGTGCCGGCGGTCGCGCGGGCGCGTGTCGGCGGATGCGCGGGAGGGTGCAGGTGTACATTATGTTATCAAAACTCATAGCACATCAATAATTGAGCATGAAAAGTTAAAATGACGTTACTACCACGGATAAAAAGCTTATCATAGTAAAATCGGTCGTGGTAATGCTAGCCATTGCCTACCGTTTTCGAACACGTTATAGAGAACTTACAATATGAGTGTAGATAAAATATTATTTTAATGTTTTTACATTTTACATACTCGTAATATTGTAGGATCAGTTGTATCGTTTAATGCATTAGGATCATCGATGCTTCTTATCGTTAGACATATGTAGTACATTCCGGCGTTATTCATAGCCAATGCGATGAGCGTGATTTTATTTTGAAAATTAAATTGATCGTATCGTTATCAGATAACTACGGGGTACAAAACTCAACAACGCGTTTAAAAATTATAAAAAACAACAATGTTATAATAATAACTAAGGCAACACACATACAACACTTGGGAACCAAAAATACTTTTTACTTATAAACTTATATAAATATATAATTTGAAACAGTTTCTTAGAAGTATCACTATTTTTCACTTTATTTTAAAATTTCAGTCTAAATTATATTCTTTCAAACATAAATCAAAATTTACTAGTGTCATTAGTAATTACAATTTGCCTCATAAATAAAACTTTTTTTTTTGTTTTTTTTGGTCGGTCCATCATTCCTATAATCCTATTCCTGTAAACTTATAATGTTAGCTCCACTTCTTGCTTTATAAATATGCTTTGTATTTTTAAATAGTGAACTAATAAACTCCTGTGGTCTACACATAAAGACATAAGATAAAGACCCAGATTGTCTTGACATCCGATACGATTAATCTCGTTCTCATGAACATTTTCGCCTTACAATATCTTTGGCGACCAAACTTTCACTTCCAAATCGCTTTACATGACCAAGCCAAGCCACTAAGACATTCAAATTCAATATTTGATTCCTCCCGTAGATTTAAGAATTTCTATTTTTAATTAGTCCGAGGCCACCAACGGCCATCATGTTTTTCATCACGCAAAGGTTTTAATTTTAGTGACGCGAGTTCAAGACCGTCAAACCATTATCTTAGTTCAATAATGTCCAGATACAACAACATTATTGGGGCATTCCACGAGCTGTCCCGTACATACGCATCATCTCTGTCATTAGAGTTATCTTTGCAATTTTAATTGGAATGACCATAATTTGACTATCAATCCGTACCGGACAAACGGTGGAGTTTTCCGTGGAATGCTGATATTACGGTAGCGAGGAGTCAGGATGGTATTTCATCATGTGATAGTTCAGGCTGGCTTTCTGTACAAACGCAGCTCCACACTCTGTGCAAACTTTATTCTTTTCCCCCGTATGAATCTTCTCATGCAAATAACAATTCGTCCTCCGAGCAAATTTCTTGTTACAAAATCTACATCCATACAACTTCTTACCCTCATGGCTAACCATATGTCTCTTCAAATATCCCAAATCGAAACATTGGAAATTACAAATATCACACATAACATGTTTTTCTTTTAAATGTACAATTTTTTTATGTCGCGTCACTTTGCTATTACAAGTAGATTTAAATCCGCACAATTCGCAAGTCGTTTTCGTGGGAGTCTCTCAAATGCCTTACCATGGCCTTTTTAGTAATTTTTTCTGAGCATATGGAGCATTTGAAAAGGCGGTGCGCGAATTTTTTGTGCCACATTAATTTAGTTACGAGTATATTTGTAAAGATAATATTACAGGTTTCACATGTGAGTTTTGACTGTACTACATCAGGATCGCTAGAGGAGCTGACCCAGATGCTGGACGGCCTAGCTTCAGCCTCGCGACGCATCGGTCTTGGCATGAATTTGGATAAAACCAAAGTCATGAACAATGGCCACATTGATCCGGGACCGGTCGTCGTACATGGCCACCTTCTTGAAATTGTTTCTGAGTACACCTACCTTGGGCAGATCCTGCAGTTAGGTAAAAAAAATTTTGAGAAGGAGGCCAAAAGGAGGATCCAGCTAGGCTGGGCAGCATTTGGAAAACTACGCCGAGTCTTCTCGTCATCCATACCGCAATGCTTGAAAACGAAAGTTTTCAATCAGTGCGTCCTGCCTGTAATGACCTACGGAGCTGAGACGTGGACACTCACGGTAAGGCTGGTCCACCAGTTTAAAGTCGCTCAGCGAGCTATGGAAAGAGCTATGCTCGGGGTTTCTCTGAAGGACAGGATTCGTAACGAATACATCCGACAGAGAACCAAAGTTATCGACATAGCTCAAAGAATTAGCAAGCTGAAGTGGCAGTGGGTCGGCCATATCTCGCGAAGAACCGACAACCGCTGGGGTAAACGTGTTCTTGAGTGGAGACCGCGTCTCGGCAAACGTAGTGTAGGACGCCCTCTGGCCAGGTGGGATGACGATCTGCGAAAGACTGCAGGCAGATGCTGGATGCGGCAAGCTGAAGACAGGGCGCTATGGCGCTCATTAGGGGAGGCCTATGTCCAGCAGTGGACTAATATAGGCTGATGATGATGATGATGATGATGATGACATCAGGATGTGATTCTGCTATATGTGTTTCTAAAAGCTTTGGGTCCGGTATGAACTGGTCACATTTTGAACACGTGTAAGTCTGCGTACATGACTTTTAGTGTGTTGGTGGGTTGCCCAGCGAGTGGCGCGGTAGTCACAAAGCTGACAGGCGTACTTCTTGTCGTATGCGGCTCCTTGTACGACTTTGATATATTTGTCAAATCGCGCGTCTGTAAGCAAAGTAAACGCGAAATAAGTTGACTGGTTATCTGAATTCTTGATTCTGCGCGGGACAGGGGTGTGTGTCTTTTTTTTTATTAATAGCTTTTACTCCTCGCCGGTCCTGGCGAGGTGAATTCTGCCAATGTCAAGGTGTACTTATGATTTTATTCAATTTTTATAAAATAAAATAAAAGCAACGTTGTTCGGTTAAGGCCTTGTTGATTGTAAAGTGATAGCCTCCTTACAAACACGTGGGTGGCCGAGACCCCGGATAACCGTTTGTTCAACTAAAGGGTTTTGAGACTAATTTGTCATTAGTTGCACACTTGTTCGTTAGGTCACCGCACAATAAGCTATCAATATTACACACTGAACTACGTAAATGAGCAAAAAACAAAAAACAATTCTTAAGACGGCGTGGCCATCTTGAGCGCAAACGTGTGTCTTATGTTTTTCAACACGTTTGACATGTACAGTGGCCGTCATATTTCATGATTTCGTATTCCTCGCTACAGCTCATCCGTTCAACACATACTCATTAAACGGTTAATATAACATTCATTTGCACCTTCGAGCAACAATGTAAAGGATGTACAGTCGCCATCAAATATATCGGAGCGGCCAAGGTGGTCACAAATATCTGAACAACGCCTCTATTGTCAAGGCGATAAAGTGCATGTTCAAATATTTTTGAGTACCTTGGCCGCTCCGATATATTTGATGGCGACTGTACAAACAAGATTTACTGTAAATATGTCTCGTAAAAATTTGTAACCGGCCAGTCTTGTACCATAATAAGACTGTCAAAGAAAGTACCGCACGAGTCGTTCTTGCGGTACTATTGTGGGCCATTTTTTTGGCCTCATTGTGTATCCCTAGCATTATTTGATCGGTAATTTGCACACACAGGTTTGACATACAAAAACCGTATCCATGATGTCTCTGCATCCAGTTATGACTCTTTAATGTTGTATAAGACTCTACTTAGAAACAGACGGATTAAACGGAAAACGTCTATGTCTATTTCTAACTTGCTAAATTGAATACTCATATTAACGATTTTCGAATTGTGACATTTATTTATTAATTTATTTCAGCTTCATTACATTACATTCAAATTTTGAGTAAATTTAAGTATTGTTGAAATAAAGCCTCCCGCCAACTGTTTTAGGGTTGCAGTTAAGATGGGGCAGTGCTAATGGGCATGGCCAATTTTAAGTTAGGGCATATTTAATTGTTCATAGTTTTTGCCGATGATAGCTTTGAAGGTGAGGCATTAGTATTTTAAGATAGGCCAGGAGTCAGCAAACCGCGAGCCGCATGCGGCTCTTTGAAGGGTCAGTTCTCTTCGAGTTCCCCTCAATTTGTTTTTAAATCATATTGTATTATAGTCAAAAAAGCGGCCAAGTGCGTGTCAGACCACGCATAATGGAGGGTTCCGTACCTTCAATGGAATAAGAAATAAACTAATACCAAAAGGTCGTATCTGATGCCTATGGAACAAATTTTTTGGAGATAGCTCAAAAATGGCTGAACCGATAATGTTCAAAACAATTTTCATAGAAAGTTTGTAATAAGGCACATCTCAAATTTTTTGGACTTACGGTTCAAAAGTTACAGGGGGGGGCACAATTTTTCTGACTTTTGAAGCGATTATTTCAGAAAATATTTACTCAATCACAAAATGTTCAAAGAAACCTCAATGTTATTTTTAAAGACCTATCGATTGGTATGCCACATGTATTTAGTAAAAAAAAAATTTTGAAATTTAGTTACATGTATGGAGCGCCCGGATGAATAAAAATATTTTTTTCTGCAATTTAACTACATAACTAAGTATCGGCATACAAAATACACTTCATGTGTAAATTTTATTAAGATACGTCTTATATTTTCCAAGTAAAATGGCTGTGACATACGGACGGACGGACGGACGGACAGACGGACATGACGAAACTATATGGGTTCCGTTTTTGCCATTTTGGCTACGGAACCCTAAAAACATAAAACAGACAACTGCGGCTCTATGGCCTTCCGAATATTCCATGTTTTGCGGCCATCAGGCTCTTTGTTAAAATAGGTTAAACCGTTAAAAGATACCTCAGAATTATTTTTTGTTTGAGTTTTTTGGCGGCGCGAACTACGACGCGGCGAGCGGCGAGAGAAGCGGCCTATAGTTTGTATACTGTGTAGCGTAGTGTTTAAGATGGGTGTTATCCGCGACTCCTTGTACCATTTAAATATTTACTTACGCGTGAATAACACCCACGGAGCAGCTACCGTAACCTACAGACGCCTGCAACTCCGGAGGTGTCACATGCGCGTCGCCGGCCCTTTAGAAAAGAGGATTCACTGTGTTGCTGACTAATAAGACAAGAACTATTATAGTCAGATTCAAAATTGATGTACCAAACTACGACCAACCAAATTAGAATCTCCATCTTGCGCTCCAAGTCCAAAGTGGGTGACGTAGCCACAGAATCAATAATAGTATTTCATACAGAATTGCCACGTTCCGCCCCGCCCCGATCAGAATTACCTCACCCCGCGGCGGCCGGTTGGTAGGGAACTTCGGACAAGAAGGCAGCCGCCGCCAAGAAGAAGCCTGCCGCCAAGAACCCTTCCACTTCTGCCAAGAGGGCCGCGCCTAAGACAAAGAAGACCGCAAAGCCGCCTATACTAAGAAGACTAAAGCACCCAAGCCCAAGAAGGCCGCGGCCGCCCCAAAGGCGAAACCCGCCGCGAAGAAGGCCGCCTTGAAGAAGTAAAGACAGTGCGCTATATTGTCGTCGCTCTTGGTGGTTGTGGTCGTGGTCGTGTAGTGGAGGGGTACGATTTCGATTGTCGCCTCTTCTCGCACACCATACCGTCATACGCCTGTGCTGCGTTTACAGCACATCAAAAAGCCCTTTTCAGGGCTAACAAAGCGCATCGATAAAAAGCAAAATGTCGGTGTATTGTCAAACGTCATTTACGACGGCGAAAACAGCGCCCTAAGACGCACGCACACATTGAAGCGTGTACAGATGTACCGTGCACACAAAGAAGCTCAAACGAGTCGTGTACGTGTCCGCCCTGTGACGTAGCCTCGACAGCTTCCACATCTGCCGTATGAAATGACTTAGTGGCCAAGAAAACCACTAAATAGGCACCAAACGAGAAACGGCGGCGTGGCTAACCTAGGCTGAGATGGCGGGACGATCTTGACATCTTTCAAAACGTTGGGCTGATGTTACCTTTTAGACACAAATGGAAGAAAGAGCAAAAGGGTCTCCTTTTCCCAGCAGTTGGACACTACTAGGGAATGCCCAGGTTCTTTAGTATGAAAGTTACTTGCTTTCCCTACACACTATAGGCTAATAATTAAAAATAAATAACGGGTGATAACAATAAAATGAGAATTCTATCAGAAAAAAATCTCCTGTACCTTTTTTCAGTTTTGGATATTCTTAGGGTGTTTACACATAATAGCTATTTACAAAACCATCAAATGCACATAATTAGTTAGGCAGGGCCCATGGTCAGCTGTTCGTCAAAGTTTAGACACAATGTGAGTGTGAATATCTGAACAAGATTAGTTGGACGGCATATTTTCCCTTTTGTGCACATATGAATGATCCCTTTTATCAGCTGGGTAAAATTTTTAGCTCTCCAATTGTTTGAATACTAAATTACATTATGACCAAAAAATATTTTTCATCCAGCCACATTGTGAAACATTTTTGGTGTTTCAGATTTTCACTCGTCGTTCAAAATTAATGATTTTCCTCTGTAATTTCGAATCGTCCAGCTGCACTGTGATATAATAGTACATTACTTACCAAGGACTGTAAATGAAAGAATGGCCGAAATCGCAGGTATTTGTGACACGAGCCGCAGGGGGCCCGCAGGCAAGGGTTGTAAATATGCGATGAATGGGCTTTCTTTTTTACTGCCCGTGGTGAGTACACAATTTTACGTCTCCACCTGGCCATAATCAGGGGGGTGTCACTACGCAGTTTAGGTACATTTGGCCGGCGCGCCTCCCGGGCAGGCGTATGGCAGTGGGCTGCCGCTCGGCTCGCACGATAGTCGTGTCACGTGGCGCTCGCGCAAAATTGAAAATACACAATGGCTACGAAACCTAAACCTCGATTATAATCCGTATAAAAGATATAATATTGGTTGCCCAAATAATATAAGGAACTGACCGATATAATTATTTTCAAAGGAATACGGCTGTGGCATACCTATTTCCGTGAGAATCAAACATACTCTCCGGATAAAAAAAATATGTTTACAGAATCAACGTTTGTAATTCCTACATATTTATCTTATTAATAAATTTGTAGGTATAGGTACAAAAACTTGTCAAGTGACAACTCCGACAGCTCGGTCATAAAACTGAGGCGCGCAAAGAAGATTCACGGTTCGTGCGCGGTTATAAGTTTCAACTTTGCTTGCAGGCGGCGAGTATAGGTATAATTTTATACCTAAATCTGACTTTTGTGAAGGAGTGAATTTTCTGTACGGTAGTACTATTAGTTATTCTGTGCCATAATGCGAGTTTTACCGTACCCGTAGCGTGCGGTAAAACTCAAATTACGGCCTGGTGTGAGGTAAAATTTATTTTTGCTGGCCTATGTATTCTGGTAATCTTATCTTCTTGCGGCATTCTAGACCTTGCCTCTTCACATCTTTATAAACATCGCCGAATATAGGCACAATTAGAAAACTTGAATTTTTTCGTGGCAACTTGTTGGCTGGTGGAATCATTAACATTAAAGGTATATACAATTCTGTTTGTTTCATCTTCCCTTGTTCATTATGTTTGCTAGTCTCCCGCTACCACTTCTGTAAACTACCGCCAGGGATGTGAAAATTCTACAATGATTTACTATAATGACCCACTGTATAGTTTTTGTCTTTGTTTAAGTTTGAAATATAAAAAAGTACAAGACATTTTCTCATAGCTTCTTGTTTCGACGCCATTTTTACAAATACAAAAGCTTGAAAAAAATTAATAAACAAAATTAAAGAACTTCTAAGACATTGCCACAACTTCATGAACAAACTATTTTGTTTATTTAAAGTAAATAGTTTAATTTTTAAGTATACAGAAAATGATTCTCATTTTTTGTTATCACCTATCAATACAAAACTTACCATGCTGTGGTGTCTTGTCTTCATCTGCATCTGAGGCAATTTTATCCTGCTCTGCCACAGCTTCCTCTTTCACTCGCTCCACCTCTACTGTGACTTTGTATCCTGCAAGGAAAAAGTCAAAGGTCATACTACGAATATAATCATGCAAATGTGCTGCATTTGTATGGTTTGCGGGCCACTGAAGAGCAGCGCTGTGGCATCCCACATGCCAGGGCATATGCTGAGTGGCGTCCTTTTGCATCCACTACAACAGCATCAATATTTGACCTATTTTATGTTTGATTTCTCTACGTTAGTGTATTCTCTTTTCTTGTGTCATAAAAAATTAGTTTTAATTTATGTGGTGCTATTTGTAGTTTATTTGCAATAAATGTTTTTTCTTCCTTTCTTTCTTTCTATTTATAAGTAGGGCATCCACGTAAAATAGGCGCAATATACAGATGTCGAGTTGCGGAAAACAGCCCGCGTTAACCTATAAGTACGGCAATTAACCATAACAATATACTGTCACCATTTTTAAATACCAAATTTCAGGTTAGTGTGAAAATTCCTACACATCCAGGTACAAACCTGGGGTTATTTCAGACTTTATCATTCACTGCCGAGTATAAGCCTCTCTTTTTGTAGGCCACTTAACCTGCTCCTGCGCAGAATCTTTCCCAGAAGTGATCCACAACCTACTGAAAATTTTCTACCCAATACCCATAGTGCTAACGGATACCAGGGACTTCTAATATTGTAACTAAACGAATGCGTCCTTTTCAAGTAAAAGGTACATTATTGTTGGTTGTCAATAAGGCCTTACTACCATAAAAATTCATTTAGAGATAAATTCTATTAACGAGCTATTAACTACCGTCAATGACCTTTGAATTGAAAATTTTATTTATAGGAGTCCCACTGCATCAGATTCAGAATCAATCGTTTTATTCGTGATAAACCATAATTGCATACAAAAGTATAAAAAATAAAAACAAAAGAAATGCTTTTGCTACGTCAGCTATTTTAGTCTTGGAGCGTATAGTATTTTTAATGCGATCGGTTAATTTCACGACGAGATTAATACGCTCCATGGCTCGCTGAACAACCTTGAAGTTAGAATTCTGAACTTTTGTCCAGGAATTGAAAATATCACAAATAATTAAAGTTGAATGAAGGCTTTCCAAATATGACTTCACTCACCATCCTCTACTGTGCCAGGCACTAGTTCTCCATTACCCTCGGGCTCAACACACGAGTCCTTTTCCTCCCAAACAGGCTCTTCCTTTACTCTCTGTTCATGTTGATCTTCAGGATATACGGGTTCTATCTTTATTCTCACATTTTCCTGAGGCATTGCAGGTTTTTAGAAGATCGCGACACAAAGTGTTAGACGTTACGACGATGAAAACATCAACAGATTATGGTAACGTAAGATAATAATTCAATAATTGTAATATTTATTGTTAAAATATGAGAGTAAATTGAAGATACCCACGATAGTAGTACATAAAACCATAAATTTGAAATATAAATTTATTTTTTTCATAAATTAGATGTGTATTCGACAACTGCGTTCGGATATTATACCACGAACATCAGAAAAAGAACAATATTCGCTTATACTATAATTTATTTTGAAGTATGGTATGATGTTACGAAATCTTTTATAAACATTATTTATTATAAAAAAAATTACTTATACATTTTCAATTCACATCAAGCAATTTAATTGTATTCAATAAAATTCCTCAATATTTTTAAAATTCTTCACGTTTTTTGATAAACAGAACGCACTTGTCAAACTCCGAAATGTCATGTCAATATTGTCAACCAATCTATCGCACAATTAGAATAATATAATCAGTAAATTTCATGATAATTTTCATATCTTTAGAATTTGAGGAAATATTAATTACTATCAGATAATACACTTCTCCTTCGAGCTAATGACATAACAAACAAGATGGATACATCCAGCGTGTGCCGATGTTGTTTGTCACAATCTCAAGGCGTAGTTAGAAACTTGTACAGCAGCTATGTGTGGTTGGACACGACAGAAATATATTCTGATATGCTGAAAGGGTGTTTCAATATCGTCGTAAGTATTCAGTTTATTTTGATTTGCAATAATTGTACTATAATGACGGGTTAGTGACCTAGTAAATACTAATGGTATTGTATGACCATAAAGTTGGTGTAGGTACTTCTTGTACGAATATTAATGCAGTTTTTGGAAATAATTTAATAAAAAATACTGTATAAACGGTTGCCGAAGCAAAAGTACCACATAACCAAATGGTAAATATACTTACGCAAAAAAGGCACATTGGTTGTTAAGGGGGCGTCCATTAATCGCGTCATATTGTATAGGGGGGGGGAGGGGGTTCAAGAAAAAATCACCAATGATCACCACAGGGGGGAGGGGGGTCTGGACACATATCACGTGTAATTTTTTAGTTCCTTGTGCTATACTGTAGTATGGTCAATAAAATAAAAATTATCAACTTTTAAATGACTCAAACTGTCAAAAGCAGAGTAAAATTGCACTAGCACTATGATTATAAATAATTTTTAATGGCATTTGACATATTATTTTGTGAAGTAGGTTGTTAGGGAAAGTGGCAAAAACGTAACCCTTATAGTTTCGTTATGTCCGTCCGTCCGTCCGTATGTCACAGCCATTTTACTCGGAAACTATAAAACGTATCTTAATAAATATTTAAATATAAGGTGTGTTTTTGTATGCGGCTACTTAGTTTTGTAGTAAAATTGCTGAAACAGATATTTTAAGGAGGGGCGCTAGTCCATAAATGTAGTTATTTGTAAAAAAAAAATATTTTTTACTAAATATCGTCATGTCTCGATAGGTCTCTATAAAAAAAATTGAGGTCTGTTTGAATTTTTTTTTATTTAGTGAATATTTTAAGAAAAAATCACCCCGTAAGTCTAAAAAACTTATGTCCCCCTTGTCACTTTTGAAACAAAAATTGAGAACATTATCGGTTTAGGCGTGAAATACACACAAGCGGCGTAAGGCATAAGGCATAAGGCGTGGCACGGATACGGCGCGGACGCGATTTAAATTATATAGAAGAGGTGAAGAGACGGCACGATGCTTCATTATGCACAGGCTGATTTCGTTGCGATAGCATGTCTTCCTCTTCAGATGACGAAGATGCGCTTGCTTTACTGCAACTCATTAATGTGCAGAGGTATAGAAGATATTGGATCCACCCTATATGGAAATTATCAGAAGAGCATAGGTATTTTAAAATAATGGAAAAATTACATGAATATCCTGATTGTACTATTACTATACTCCCGGCATGCTAAAGTCGTAAAGAGCCGGATATTGATCGACAATTTCTCAGAAGTGTATATTAAATTCTATATCATCCCGCATCTTTGTTGCTGATAAATAATACTCGTCCTAAACGAGGTGTGACATTAACAAGAATGCTGGTGATCCGTTTAAGGGCATAATAGGTATCGTATATCGTATTCTAATTATTAAAAACTAAGAAAAAACATTATTTACGCTAAAAAGAAATTTGGTTTTGTATGGATGGTCGGCCGGCTAACATGACGTGGCTCATACAAAAAACATTGTCGCGTCCAAAAAATTTTTCTTCCACTTTTTCTTATTCCAATTATGCCCTTTAACGTATCACCAGCATTATTGTTCCACCTTGTATAGCAAGCGACGTGCCGCCTGCCGCGCCTGCGCGACGCTTCAGTTGTGCCTGCTGTTGAGTGTAATTCAAAATACGTCCCCTTAGTACATTTTGTATACAAACGTTTTGAAGCGGCATCGTGCCTGCGCTGGGCCTGTGCCTTACGCCGTTTGTGTGTATTTCACGCCTTAGGAATTATTGAGTTATCTCCTAAAAACTCATTTCATTCATACGCAGATACGACCTTTTGATATTACTTTTTCGAAACCGCGCGTGGTCCGACACGTACTTGGCCGGTTTTTTTCTATTAAAGATAATTTTATATGTATACATGTAGTCTCATTTTTTTACCCTTTACGTGTACGTACGTTACGTAAGTAGGTTCACGCGTTGGAAAACTGTACTTACTTTAGTTAGCAAAAAATTACACGTCATATTGGACAGGGGGGGGAGGGGTCCTGAAAATATCACCAAAGATCACCATGGGGGAGAGGGGGGGTCTATAACAAGCCAAAAACGTATGACGCGATTAATGGACGCCCCCTAAGTTGTAAAATGCCTAAGAAGTGCTTAAAAGTAACCAACTAATTAGCTATCATATCCTAACATAACTCATATTAAATTTAAAGAGAGTACAATCTCACTAATCTGGCAATAATACTTTCATTTTGCTATGGCTTTCTTAGTTTCGATTTGGAAAGTATGGATGGCTAATCAAATCAATTAGTTTATTTGTTCAACATGGTATACAGGGTGTAATCGTTAAGTGTGGCCAGGCCATAATTCCGTAAATATAACAGATATCAGAAAACTTCCAACTGATATCGAAAGTGCGTTACCCAATGAGTAAAATTACATTAATAACTTTTTTTAAATAAAATCAGAACTATCCCAAACATTAACTTCAAACCCGGACCAACGTTCGGATAAAGACTAGTTTGTACGGTCTAGTCATTTCACCGTTATCAAATTATTCGTGAATTGTTTTATTTTCTTCCATATCAATCAATTATCATGTTATTACAGTTTATTCGTGCAAATAATGAATCTCAAGCAGTTTTATCTCTTACGGCACCGACATTCTTCTTTGGGAGTGAGTTGTCGTAGGTACTAACTGTATGGGAGCGTTTAAACTTAATATTTTTAATATTAATACTTTTATTTAAAAAAAGTTATTAATGTAATTTTACTCATTGGGTAACGCACTTTCGATATCAGTTGGAAGTTTTCTGATATCTGTTATATTTATGGAGTTATGGCCTGGCCACACTTAACGATTACACCCTGTATAGTACAAACAGAGGTATACGTCTTACAGCAATAGTGTAGCATCACCATGTCGGGCCACAGGGCATTCAACTTTTAGTGGTTTTTTAGGGTTCCGTACCTCAAAAGGAAAAAACGGAACCCTTATAGGATCACTTTGTGGCCCATCCGTCTGTCTGTCAAGACCCTTTTACTCAGGAACGCGTGGAGGTATCAAGCTGAAATTTATATCAAATACTCAGGTTTACTATCCCTTAGAGCTGTGAAAAAATCAAACTTCTAAGCCAACACAATCAAAAGATACAGCCGTTTATGCCGCTAATTTTGGAAACTCGCAAGGGTACTTCCCGTGAACTCAGAATCTTGAAATTTGGTACGAAGCAACGTCTTATAGCACAGATAAAGGAAAAATTGCGAAAACCGTACATTTTTAGTTACATCATATAATAAAAATAAGGTACTACCCCTATATACCTATAGGTTTGTACGGAACCCTCGGTGCGCGGGTCCGACTCGCACTTGGCCGGTTTTTTTTTTAAATCGGTAACTTTACTACATGTTACCATTAATTGCAGGCGGACAAAAACCCTTAACAGTATAACATGTGTTATCCACTAAAGAATCAAATAACTTCCTTTTGAAACTTATAATATTTTCTATGCTTCTTATATATTTCGGAACTTTATTATAGATATTAACTATATTATATATTGTGATTGTATCTAAAGAGATAATATATAAAAAGTTAAGGAAATTGAAGTTGTTCAAGCTTTCAAGTTAAAATTTTTGCCATTTCCAAAGACTAGGAGTAGTAGTATAAAGTGATGCTTTCAAACATAGTCCGAGAGGCTGCCAGTCAGGCAGATTTTAGTATTGTTGAAGCAATTAGTATTTTCTGTCTGCTGTAAACCCCTTGCGGGTAAAACCCTTTGCCCTTTTTTACTGTAGCAATTATTTAATCCTGGCAGACTAGTGGATGTTCTTTTTGTAAAGCCATGAGGCCCTTTCCATTTACCACTTTTAACATTTACCTATTGTCTTATATTTAGTCATGTCCACACCTGACGGCCTCGCGAAAAAATTGCCACGCGAGGCGGTTCGGCTAGTGTGGACGTGCCTCGCCCGAGGCATTGTCGCCGCGCGTGCGTTTGCCTCGGCCGAGAAACGTCCACATTAGCCGAGCTGCCTCGCGCGGCAATTTCCTCGCGAGGCGGTGCGTCAGGTGTGAACACGCCTATTTCCATTTCATTGTCTGAGCAAATTGTAGGGCATCAGTAACTCTTACTTTTCTCTCTGTGTCCAACAAAATAAAAAAATAAATTATTGCTATACATATATTAAGATAAAATGTGCAAGGAAAAATGTTCCACTTTGTTGATATGGAGTTACTACGATATATACACGGTGCTCGTGAGGATTGCGAGAGATTTTAACAGTGTATTCCTGATCATAATTGGAGACTAAAATGTCGTAAAAACTTTTCTGGAATTCGCCTAGTTTCAGAGTTACTACCAATTAAATAAAAAAAACATTTTTTTATTGTGACTCAGTGCAAAATGCTTTTTTGATGGTGATTTCACCCTTTATGGGGTCTAGTCTAGACATTCTTATTGACAGATATCTAAGTGCCAAGGAATACTTTACGTAAACTATCTTTTACGAAAAAAAATGTACTAATTTATTTTAATCGACAGTTTTACAAATAACATTTATGTTTTCATGTTCAAAAGCATTTAAAAAATCGAAAAAAAAACAAAAAAAAATATTTTTTTTTGCGAAATTGTCCTAAATTCATATAACATTTATTACTCCTTATGACCTCAGGAATTCGTGGTTAAAATCTCTTGCAATGCCCACGAGCACCGTGTATATAATAGATAAATACTTAAATACATAGAAAACATCCATAACTCAGGAACAAATATCTGTGATACACAACATAACACACAAAAAGAAATGCCCTGACCAGGATTCGAACCCGGGACCTCCTGCTTCGTAGGCAGGGTCACTACCGACTGGGCTAGGAGGGTCTATTAATAATATGTATATCTATTAGTGAAAGAATGTAGTCTCTATGTATACCGACAAAGTGAGCCCGTTCACTAAACTCATTCACAAAATAACCAACCTGAGTAACAAGTTGTTTTCTTCAGCTGACCAAGTTAGAAAATGGTAACATTTGCGAGGAGTGCATAAGGCATCTCCGAGCGGCGCTGCGCTTCAAGAAGCAGGTGCTGGTCTCCGAGCGAGGGTTCCTCAACCAGCTGCAATCCTGTGTTGAGAATGGTGAGCTATGATGATGATGGGAACTGGGAGGAGTGCGTCAGGCAGCTCCGGGCGGCGCTGCGCTTCAAGGAGCAGGTGCTGGTTCAACCAGCTGCAATCCTGTGTTGAGTATGGTGAGCTATGATGATGATGATGGGAACTGCGAGGAGTGTACCAGGCAGCTCCGGGCGGCGCTGCGCTTCAAGGAGCAGGTGCTGGTATCCGAGCGAGGGTTCCTCAACCAGCTGCAATCCTGTGTTGAGTATGGTGAGCTATGATGATGATGATGGGAACTGCGAGGAGTGTACCAGGCAGCTCCGGGCGGCGCTGCGCTTCAAGGAGCAGGTGCTGGTCTCCGAGCGAGGGTTCCTCAACCAGCTGCAATCCTGTGTTGAGAATGATGAGCTATGATGATGATGGGAACTGCGAGGAGTGTACCAGGCAGCTCCGGGCGGCGCTGCGCTTCAAGGAGCAGGTGCTGGTCTCCGAACGAGGGTTCCTCAACCAGCTGCAATCCTGTGTTGAGAATGATGAGCTATGATGATGATGGGAACTGCGAGGAGTGTACCAGGCAGATCCGGGCGGCGCTGCGCTTCAAGGAGCAGGTGCTGGTCTCCGAGCGAGGGTTCCTCAACCAGCTGCAATCCTGTGTTGAGTATGGTGAGCTATGATGATGATGGGAACTGCGAGGAGTGTACCAGGCAGCTAAGGGCGGCGCTGCGCTTCAAGGAGCAGGTGCTGGTCTCCGAGCGAGGGTTCCTCAACCAGCTGCAATCCTGTCTTGAGAATGGTGAGCTATGATGATGATGGGAACTGCGAGGAGTGTACCAGGCAGCTCCGAGCGGCGCTGCGCTTCAAGGAGCAGGTGCTGGTCTCCGAGCGAGTGTTCCTCAACCAGCTGCAATCCTGTGTTGAGTATGGTGAGCTTTGATGATGATGATGGGAACTGCGAGGAGTGTACCAGGCAGCTCCGGGCGGCGCTGCGCTTCAAGGAGCAGGTGCTGGTCTCCGAGCGAGGGTTCCTCAACCAGCTGCAATCCTGTCTTGAGAATGATAAGCTATGATGATGATGGGAACTGCGAGGAGTGTACCAGGCAGCTCCGGGCGGCGCTGCGCTTCAAGGAGCAGGTGCTGGTCTCCGAGCGAGGGTTCCTCAACCAGCTGGAATCCTGTCTTGAGAATGGTGAGCTATGATGATGATGGGAACTGCGAGGAGTGTACCAGGCAGATCCGGGCGGCGCTGCGCTTCAAGGAGCAGGTGCTGGTCTCCGAGCGAGGGTTCCTCAACCAGCTGCAAGACTGTGTTGAGAATGGTGAGCTATGATGATGATGGGAACTGCGAGGAGTGCGTCAGGCAGCTTCGGGCGGCGCTGTGCTTTAAGGAGCAGGTGCTGGTCTCCGAGAGAGTGTTCCTCAACCATCTGCAATCCAGTGTTGAGAATGGTGAGCTATGATAATGATGGGACCTACGAGGAGTGCGTTAGGCAGCTCCGGGCGGCGCTGCGCTTCAAGGAGCAGGTGCTGGTCTCCGAGCGAGTGTTCCTCAACCAGCTGCAATCCTGTCTTGAGAATGGTGAGCTTTGATGATGATGATGGGAACTGCGAGGAGTGTACCAGGCAGCTCCGGGCGGCGCTGCGCTTCAAGGAGCAGGTGCTGGTCTCCGAGCGAGGGTTCCTCAACCAGCTGCAAGACTGTGTTGAGAATGGTGAGCTATGATGATGATGGGAACTGCGAGGAGTGCGTCAGGCAGCTCCGGGCGGCGCTGCGCTTCAAGGAGCAGGTGCTGGTCTCCGAGCGAGGGTTCCTCAACCATCTGCAATCCAGTGTTGAGAATGGTGAGCTATGATAATGATGGGACCTACGAGGAGTGCGTTAGGCAGCTCCGGGCGGCGCTGCGCTTTAAGGAGCAGGTGCTGGTCTCCGAGAGAGTGTTCCTCAACCAGCTGCAATCCTGTGTTGAGAATGGTGAGCTATGATAATGATGGGAACTACGAGGAGTGCTTTAGGCAGCTCCGGGCGGCGCTGCGCTTCAAGGAGCAGGTGCTGGTCTCCGAGCGAGGGTTCCTCAACCAGCTGCAATCCTGTGTAGAATGGTGAGCTATGATAATGATGGGAACTGCGAGGAGTGCGTCAGGCAGCTCCGGGCGGCGCTGTGCTTTAAGGAGCAGGTGCTGGTCTCCGAGAGAGTGTTCCTCAACCAGCTGCAATCCTGTGTAGAATGGTGAGCTATGATAATGATGGGAACTGCGAGGAGTGCGTCAGGCAGCTCCGGGCGGCGCTGTGCTTTAAGGAGCAGGTGCTGCTCTCCGAGAGAGTGTTCCTCAACCAGCTGCAATCCTGTGTAGAATGGTGAGCTATGATAATGATGGGAACTGCGAGGAGTGCGTCAGGCAGCTCCGGGCGGCGCTGTGCTTTAAGGAGCAGGTGCTGGTCTCCGAGAGAGTGTTCCTCAACCAGCTGCAATCCTGTGTAGAATGGTGAGCTATGATAATGATGGGAACTGCGAGGAGTGCGTCAGGCAGCTCCGGGCGGCGCTGTGCTTTAAGGAGCAGGTGCTGGTCTCCGAGAGAGTGTTCCTCAACCAGCTGCAATCCTGTGTAGAATGGTGAGCTATGATAATGATGGGAACTGCGAGGAATGCGTCAGGCAGCTCCGGGCGGCGCTGCGCTTCAAGGAGCAGGTGCTGGTCTCCGAGCGAGAGTTCCTCAACCAGCTGCGAGCCTGTGTTGAGAATGGTGAGCTATGACAATGATGGGAACTGCATGTTGAAGGGGCTTAAAACTTCAATGAATATGACACAAGGTCACTTAGATAGGCGTGTCCACACCGGACGCAACGACTCGCGAGGAAATTGCCGCGCGAGGCAGTTCGGCTAGTGTGGACGTGCCTCGCCCGAGGCAAACGCAAGCGCGGCCGCAATTAATTCTAACGCAAAAAATTAAGTCTAATGTCAGAATCTTAACAGCAGAGATTCATATGAATAAAGTAATATATTTTCAATGATTCAGTACATAAATTGTGTTACACAAGTTACCCGTCGATGCTTTAAATTTATCATTTTCCGCTCTTAAGAAATATTTGAAAAAAATGTTTAATGTCAAAGGGTTATTACAGGGTCGAGGACTATATGACGGACAAACATGCATGGCCCAAACCAGAAACTACTACAAAATCATCTAACATTTAGAGGACACAGTTCAGATAGGAAAGAATATCAAACGTTTTGTGAAGCAATCAGATTTGGATTTTATTATTATTATTTTATTTTAATTAAACAATACGTACATTGTATGCCTCTCAAGCTGTTTTGATATGTCTTCTTATAGAACTACGCATTATTGTGTATCTTTAAGATATAATATTACTGTATTACTGTTTTGAAAAAATAAGTCCCGCCGAGTTTCTTGCCGGTCATAAATAATTCTCGGGTCAGAGGTGTAGGGTTAGAACCGGTGGTAGTTTTTCTTTTTCTCTCTGGCGTTCATAAGTGCATTGTAATGTAAATATCTTTTATCTTTTTATCTTTTGTCATAATTCCTTGTTGACACAAAATGACGGACGTCTGAATGGACAAATTCTCCTTAAAGTTGTCAAAACCGGGGCATCTGCCCTATCATAATATAGTCTAAACAATTTGAACTGAGCTCATCCACTTAGTGTCTTATCTTTTGTGTGTAAACCGCAGGCGCGCGTGCCACTATGGAAAAAATGGTTTGGCCACATGTTAGCGTTTACTGAATTTCTACTATATGGACCACGCAATAAGATTCAATATGAACTAATACGAAAAAAGCTCTATGTTCTATACGGTTGCATCCAGTACAAGCGATTCAAATGCTCTAGAACCAGCGTAATTCGACACCGAGATCCGAAACAAATGTGCATAATTGGAGATCGCGCTTGCACTGGTATTCCGAGCGCACGGCTAGTTAGCGATTAGGAGGCAATTGTAATTTTCGCGAAAGGGCAGGTAAAACAGGGTTGGATTCTGATTAAAACATTTGGGTGGATGTACGATTTACAAATATTTAATATATGAAATGAAATACATATATAATAGATTTTAATAAATATTGGGTATGTTAAAATTATAATCAGGCATATAAATACTTAACTATTTTAAAATTGCTTTCTTAATTTTACAGCTTAGACTTACTTTTACCTATAGCAAATTATGTACTGAGAATAACTCAATTCAAATATAAATAATATGAATTTCTAAAGCCTATTATAGTATAGAAGACGATTATTTTACTATAGTATAGTGTAGAAGATTTATTAATATAGATTCATAATGTAGATTCATATTATTTATATTTGAATTGAGTTATTCTCAGTACATAATTTGCTATAGGTTAAAGTAAGTCTAAGCTGTAAAATTAAGAAAGCAATTTTAAAATAGTTGATTATTTACATGTCTGATAATAATTTTAACATACCCAATATTTATTAAAATCTATTATATATGTATATATATTTCATATATTAGATATTTGTAAATCGTACATCCACCTAAATGATTTAATCAGAATCCAACCCTGTTTTACCTGCCCGTTCGGGAAAATTACAATTGCTTCCTAATCGCTAACTAGCCGTGCGCTCGGAATACCAGTGCAAGCGCGATCTCCAATTACGCACTTTTGTTTCGGATCTCGGTGTCGAGTTACGCTGGTTCTAGAGCATTTGAATCGCTTGTACTGGGTGCAACCGTATAGAACTTAGAGGTTTTTTCGTATTAGTTGATATTGAATCTTATTCCGTGGTCCATATAGCAGATATTCAATAAACGCTAACAGGTAGCCAAACCCTTTTTTTCATAGTGGCACGTGCGCCTGCGGTTTACACACAAAAGATAAGACACTAAGTGGATGAGCTCAGTTCAAATTGTTTAGACTATACCTGTGTTAAGTTGTAGTCCTACTGATTACGCAACTTTTGATATTTGTTACATAGTTTCATTTTGCGTATTTTTTTGCTTCATTACCTAAACGGCAAATAGTAGCCACTTTTTTCCGTTTAGGTGATGAAGCCGAAAAGTAATTAATATAAAACTGTATCACACAGATCATAAGTCGCGGAATTAGTAGGACTACAACTTAACAAGATGGATTATACAGAAATCGATTAGTTTATTAGGAAATACCCCCCAATGAGGGCGCCACTGGACGGTCGACGCAGTCTTTAAGAAAACCGAATTATTTTTCTGTTCTAATTGGTATTGTACTGATTTCCAGATGAGAAGCCGTTTGAAGTGAAGTTGGAGCCCAAGAATGAGAGTGAAGACGACTCGGACGACTATTTCTTGGCCGATACAGGTACAGTCCAATCAAGTATCTGGATGATTAAGTACAGTTAGGGTAAGGCCAATAATTCTTCCTCCTAGAGTTTGTCCCAGCTTTTTGCTCTATTGAGCCTGGGGTCCGCTCGGCAACTTAATCCCAGGAGTTGGCGATTTTCTTTTAATAAAAATATATGGTTTCATTGTTAACTTTGATGGCGAAAACATAATGTGTGTCGAGATTTATTTGAATAGGCTTGACCACACCTGACGCACCGCCTCGCGAGGAAATTTCCTCGCGAGGCGGTGCGTCACCGGTGCACACGCCTATTGCCTAGTCCACTTAGCAACATTTACTAAGGGTGAGGCCAGACGAGCGTAATTTTTTGAATTGTGAGCCACATAATTTCGGTCGCATAATTTCTGCTACATACAAATGAGACGACTCATTTTGCGTCGCCGTGGGCTTTTGTGTGAAACCGAATGTAGCAGAAATTGCGCGGCTCACAACTCAAAAAATTACGCTCGTCTGTGCGACGTGCCTCGCCCGTGGCATTGCGGCCGCGCTTGCGTTTGCCTCGGGCGAGGCACGTCCACACTAGCCGATCTGCCCCGCGCGGCAATTTCCTCGCGAGGCGGTGCGTCCGGTGTGGACACGCCTAATAACAAAAAACGAACATTTCTGAACCGCGTTACGTACTCGCGGCTCTAGGACACCCCCTTTCTTAGGCGCATTACATATTTGAGTGGAATTGAGCTATCATAATAGACAAAATGCGGCCAAGTTTGAGTCGGACTCACTCACGAAGGGTTCCGTACATTACCTATAAAAATGGCAAAAAAAACATATTTATTTCATTCTGTTTTATTGTTATGGCTGCAACAGAAATAAATATATCATGTGTGAAAATTTCAACTAACTATCACGGTTCATGAGATACAGCCTTTTGACAGACGGACAGCGAAGTCTTAGTAATAGGGTCCCGTTTTTATCCTTTGGCTACGGAACCCATACAAAATTCAGTTGGAAGTTGAATTTTCCGTTTTCCAGCAGATTTTTGTCTTATGATAGCAGAATTCAACTAAAGCGTGTTTTGTGCTTTAAGCTTTACCTCTATTTTAATTTTTTTATAGCCTCTTTTGTGACAGCTACCTATTGCTTTTCCCTTTAGTATTATATATATATATATATTATATTATATTACATCGTTTTAGACAGGCAGCTCGCGCTGATAAGTCTAAATCAAAGTTCACTAAGCACTAATTTACAACTTTAGATAGTGTCGAGTCTATTTTTGAACTGATTAACACTGTTGGAGTTCACAACTTGGGAGGGTAACTTGTTCCAAGTATTCACAATTCGGTTCGCAATAAAGTTTTTGCCGATATTCGTATTATGTATTGTCAGAGGCGTATTTGGAAATTTGGCGCCCCGGGCCAGAAAAATTTGCCGCCCCTGGTACTTAACTAAACAGAATATTAAAATGTTGAAATTTTGAAAATATTAAAATCTCTGAACCCTCAGTGTACGATCAAACGTTGAAAAAACACCCTGCTGACGCCTTTTGCACATCTGCGTAGCGGGATCGACACCGCGGTACAGGGCTACACGTTACGGCGCGTAACCTCAGCGGATCGAGAGCGAAACAAGTGCGAATTCATGCAGCGAGGTTTCGCGGTTTTGTTTCCGTTCTTGATTCGCTCGCTATCCGCTCTGCTTTCGCGGCGAAACGTGATGTGCTGTACCGCGATATCGATCCACTACGAAGATGAGCAGGAGGCGTATTGGCACTAGGTAACGTATGTATGTGTAAGGTCAAGGTGGTATAAGGACCGTGCGGCCACAGTATGATTACTTACCTCATCGAGGAGCAGTTTGGAACCTTATTAATCGAAAAGTAAAAAGTTTTATAGGGCGGTAAATCACTTAGTCGGACAGCCCTCAGCCTGGTCGGTTTTACTTTTGGTTTTCAAATTAAGTTTACATGAAAGAGTGTATTATTCTCCTGGATTATTTTTTAATTGCATATTTTAGAAGCTAGAAAGAGAATAAAACTTTAAAGTCAAATGTTTCTTGCATAAAAAAACATTCAGTAACCTTAAACTTATTTTTGAAAACGTAGCGAAATTCAAATCGGAAATTTATTTTTCAGCATTTGTTTTTGTTTTATTCACTAGTTACAATAGTTACATGTATAGAGTGCACCCCTAAAAAATGCTTTTAAAAATAATTCTTGTGCTCCATTATATGGCGGGTTATAAAAGCCATTCACACACCCAATTGTATAGAGCCGTAAATTTCGGCTACAGATGGAAAAAGGTTCTTCAAAAAAGGAGTGTATAGGTTCCTAAAGGGTAGGCAACGCGCATGTGAATCCTCTGGGGTTGCAGGCTTCCATAGGCTACGGTAACTGCTTACCATCAGGCGGGCCGTATGCATGTTTGCCACCGTCGTGGTATAAAAAAAAAGCATCCCAAAAATTGCACCACTAAAAGTGTCCGAAAACGGAACGGACCAGGCTGATGCTATCCGATCAAAAAAATATGGAGAGAGCATCACTTTAGCAATCAAATGAGTTTGGTTTCATCCTGCTACTGCTACTCGATGAGGTAAAAATGCCCAAAAAATTGCACCACTAAAGTGTCCGAAATCGGAACGTGCCAGGCCTAGGGCTATCCGACCAATAAAATATTTAAAGAGCATCACTTTAGCGATCAAATGAGATTGGTTTCATCGTGCTACTCGATGAGGTAAAAACACCCCAAAAATTGCACCACTAAAAGTATCCGAAAACGCAACGGACCAGGCTGAGAGCTATCGACCAAGTGATTTATAAATACAAATGCGTTTATTTCATTCCTTACAGTTGTTCTTAAGATATAGAAGTCAGGTACGTAAGTAGTCAATGTTAGGTATAAAAAGATAGGTAACAATTTAAGGATATGAATCCCATTTAATTTATGCTGAATGAAACCTTTTTCATACAGCTTGCTGGATAAACCCGCCCTTGGTCACCTAATTGGAGAGGTGTTAAGTTACATTACAAATTGTATTGTTTAAATGAAATAAAAACCTTAAAAAAGAACAATAAATAATAGTTTCTTTACGGGGTAGGTATTAAGTACACACAAGAACAGAATAATTACTAACTTACGTCTATTGACATTACCTAAAAATTAGCTTGACAGTTAACTTTTAGACTAAACTTGTTAGTTAAGTGATTTGTGACATATAAATTTTTGCTTTTCGATGAATAAGGTTCCAAACTGGTCCTCGATGAGGTAAGTGATCATACGGTGGCCACCCGGTCCAATAGGCTTGTAGTCGTAGCCTATCCATCTTTCCCAACCATTACTACTATTCCCAGTAACTTGACGACTGAGTTGCTGGAGGGTGCAAAATATACTAGGTTGGACGAACGCTTAGATCGGGAAATATTATAGACCCGTATTGCGGATTCTCAACGATCAGCCTTTACTGACTTGATTAAGTTTACTGACTGAAAACGGAAGCTTAGTTATGTAACCAGGCATAGTTATATAATCCTCCCTTTTAGGAAAAATTGCAGTTTACTTTATGTGGTACATGGTAATGGCAGAGATGGAAGGGCGGCATAAGTACAAAATAACGCCCTTCATGTTTATTTAGATTGTGGCGTTTTGAAATTGTTTGTTTAAAATTACTCTTTCTTAGGCCTTATGGGCCGGTACCTAACTGAACAGCATCGAAAACAGCGCCCAGAACAAAGCACACGGGGCGGCTCGCGCCGCCCCTGGCAGCCTGCCGCCCCGGGCCATGGCCCTCTTGGCCATAGGGTAAATACGCCCCTGTGTATTGTTGTTGTCAGTTTAAAGTTATGTCCTCTTGCGCGCGTGTTTAGATGTCGAGTGAACAAGTCGGTCAGTTCTGGACAGTCGTAATAGCCGTTTAGTATCTTAAAAGTCTCAATCATGTCTCCACGTTGGCGCCTCTTTTGCAGTGTTGTTATGCCTAGCTTTTTTAATCTAATCGTCATATGATAGTGCCTTTAGCTGTGCGGGAATTTTGGTGAATTTGCGCTGCACTCGTTCAATCATTCAGTATTCTTTTTATTTAATACCACGACGGTGGCAAACAAGTATACGGCCCGCCTGATGGTAAGCAGCTACCGTAACCTATGGACGCCTGCAACTCCAAAGGAGTCACATGCGCGTTGCCGACCCTTTACAAAAAGGAGGATTCACTGTGTTGATGGCTAAAGTAACAAGAAGGTCCCTCATCGTCAACACACTGGGTCCTCTTTGAGCTCTTTGGCAACCTTACTCACCAGCAGGAACACAACACTATGAGTAGGGTCTAGTGCTATTTGGCTGTGGTTTTCTGTAAGGTGAAGGTACTTCCCCAGTCGGGCTCTGCTCCAGATTTGAGCGAGATGACATACGCTGAGTGTGCCCTACCACACTTAGCGAGATGCCATTCGCAGTGCCCATACCTCTCTTTTTGGCGTAGTTTAAGGACATACCCAAGTCCGGACGTAGTTTAAGGGGTCCAATATGTCTATCTTTCTAATCTTCTGCATGTCTGTTTGCCAATCGGCAAAGGCCTCCACCAGCCTTCTCCACTCGTTTCTATCCTGCAACTTCGCGAATATTTTTTTCCCATCTCTTGAGTTGTGTTCCACTCTTCCTTCCTTCCTTAACTTACCTCTATAACATTATCTTGTAGTCAAAGAAGTTCCCGTACAAGTGATCAAGCCGGAAATAAGCGAGGTCAGAAATAAGGCCGAGGCCAGAAAGAAGCCCGTCAAGAAGGATGGCGAGCGAGCGAGGAAGATACGGACACTTGTCAACAGATTGGCTACTTCTATGAGTAAGTTAATCTACACGATGCCCGTGAGCATTGCGAGAGACTTTAACAGTGTATTCATGATCACATTTAGAGAAAAAATATCCTAAAGGTTGAACACGCCAAAACCTGGGCATATAAAAATAGCTATAGTTATTCGAAAAATGGAGATATTTAAACTTTTGATACAACAATTTTCTCACAAGGAACTGGGCTATAAAATGATGATAGTTTTATTTTCTTTTATTTATTCGTTGGCAAAATGTCGAGCGTACAATATCAAAAACGTGAACGCATTTTGCACGAACATGTAAAAAATCCCATGTTAAGCTACATAGATATCGCGAAAAGGCTGAAATATCCACAATCTACTGTTGGTCACGTATTAAAAAGTTTCCGTGAACGCTTGACAATAGATAGAAAGCCAGGAAGTGGTGGGTTGCAGGGAGTCAAGAATAAGAAACAGGAAAGAGTATTTTAAAGATTTTTGCCTCAAATCATACGATTTCATCTCGTGATGTTGCTAAAAAAGTGGAAATGTCTTAGTCCTATGTCCAAAAAGTGAAACAGATGGCAGGACTGAGGAGTTATAAAGCCCAGGCCGCACCAGATCGAGACTCAAAACAGAACTTATCCGCAAAGATACGGTCGCGACAACTCTATGAAGATTTTCTTACAAAATTTAAATGCGCGGTGATGGACGACGAGACGTATATAAAATTGGATTGTAAACAAATACCTGGTCAAGAGTTTTATACTAGCAAATCTCGAACAGATACTCCTGAAGATTTTGAATTAAAAAAATGAGGGCAATTTCCAAAAAAATACCTTCTTTGGCAGGCAATATGTAGCTGTGGTAAAAGAAGTCGCTCGTTTATCACCACCGTGACAATAAACGGCGATATTTATCAGAAAGATTGTTTACAGAAGCGTTTGCTGCCTTTTATAAGACAGCATGCCTCACCATCGCTGTTTTGGCCAGATCTAGCCAGTTGCTAATACGCAAAATCAGTTATGGAATGGTACAACGCTAACAGGATAATGGTGGTACCCAAAATATGCAATCCGCCAAATAGTCCGGAACTGCGGCCTGTTGAAGAGTACTGGAGTATTATGAAAGGAATTCTAAAAAAGAAAGGCGGAGAAGTAAAATCGGTCCCTGAGCTACAAAAAATATGGACCTGGGTGACAAAAATCTTTTCTAAAGAGATGGTGCAAAGTCTTATGAGCCGTGTGCGTAGAAAAGTTCGATCTATGGCTTACTGTGTAAACATTAATTAAAATTAAAAATGTGATTTTAGAATTCATTAAATTTGTCATTAAATGTGGTATTCATAATGTAGTTATTTATTTTCAAACTGGTTTAAAAACAAATTTTGCGTGCCCAAGTTTTGGCGTGTTCAACCTTTATTAACTTTTCCAAAATTCGCCATAGTTTCAGAGTAAATACTACTTACCAAAAATAACATTTTTAATCAGTGTAAAATGCTTTTTTTAATGGCGACCTCACCAGTATGGGGCATAGTCTAGACATCTCTTATTGGCAGATATTAAAGACCTAAGAAACACATCGCATGAACTAGTTTTTACGAGAAAAAATGTAGCAATTGATTTTATCCGTTTCTTTTTTCCAATGACATTTTATCATCATTTAAAATCTCTCGCAATGCTCACGGGCACTATGCACTATTCTATACCTACCTACTTTAAAATTGAACATTTTCATTGCCACGCCGAACCCATGACCATAGCCAAATGCCAGCGTAAAGACAAATAGCTACATAGAACTCGCTAGGAGAGTCCCTATAACCATCACACTAAATAAATAAAGATTATGGGACAATCTTACACAAATCAACCTAGTCCAACAGTAAGCTCAATTAAGGCTTGTGTTGTGGGTACTAGACGACGATATATATATTAACATATAGTATAGATAATTACTTCCATAGAAAACATCCATAACTCACGAACAAATATCTGTGATGAACACACAAATAAATGCCCTGACCAGGATTCGAACCCATGACCTCCTGCTTCATAGGCAGGGTAACTACCGACTAGGCTAGGAGGCCGTTAAACACACACACACACACACACTCGATACGTAAACAACGTTGCACGCCCAAAACTCCCCTGGGGAATTCATTTATTTATACGCTCCGAAAGGACTCGGTAGGGGAGTCGTTTGGCATGGCCTCTAGTCGTATATAGCAAGTATAATAAATAAATAATTTCTTTATTCAGACAACCAATGGTCCACAGTTGTGTTAATCAATTATAAACAAAAAAGAACCGACTTCACTTAGCCTCCAAAGCAAATGCTCCAGCTGCTGTAAAAAATACTCAAATCACTACAGGTTGTACCTATAATAGTTGAAGAGTTCCCTCGATTTCTTCAGGATCCCATCATCAGATCCTGACCTGGTTACAATGAGACCAACTGTGAAGTATAACTCTTTCAAACAAAAAAAGAATTTTCCAAATCGGTCCAGCCGTCTTCGAATAATCGGTGAACATAATATATATTATATAAAAAAAAAATTGCAAAAAAAACAAACAAAGATCCCGACGAATTGATAACCCCCTCCTTCCAAATATTGAAGTCGGTTGAAAATAAAAATCTAGTGCCGACATCCAGTATCTTTGCAAAAGACTGTCCGGTCTGTCCACTAACGTGTTTATGAGGCTGTTGGGACCACCCTGGAATCTGCTACTGATCGACACTATACAGGGTGTAATCGTTAAGTGTAGCCAGGCGATTACTCCGTAAATATAAGAGATATTAGAAAATATCTAACGGATATCGAAAGTGCGTCACCTAATGAGTAAAATTACATTAATAACTTTTTTTAAATAAAATCAGAACTATCCCAAACATTGACTTCAAACCCTCCCATACATTTAGTACGACGTTCGTTGAAAGACTAGTTTGTACGGTCTAGTCATTTCACCGTTATCAAATGATTCATGAATTGTTTTATTATTTTATTACAGTTTATTCGTGCAAATAATGAATCTCAAGCAGTTTTATCTCTTACGGCACCGACGTTCTACTTTGAGAGTGAGTCGTCGTAGGTACTAATACTAACTGTATGGGAGCGTTTAAACTTAATATTTTTAATATTAATACTTTTAACTACTTAAAAAATTTTTTTTTTTTTTTTTTTTTATACCACGACGGTGGCAAACAAGCATACGGCCCGCCTGATGGTAAGCAGCTACCGTAACCTATGGACGCCTGCAACTCCAAAGGAGTCACATGCGCGTTGCCGACCCTTTACAAAAAGGAGGATTCACTGTGTTGACGACTAAAGGAACAAGAATGTCCCTCATCGTCAACACACTGGGTCCTCTTTGAGCTCTTTGGCAACCTTACTCACCAGCAGGAACACAACACTACGAGTAGGGTTGCAAATAAAATAAAAAAATTGAACAAAATAATTTGATTTGCTTCAAGATTCATAGATGGCAGCACCATCTCTCTCGCTCGCTATACCAGAATCACGTAAGTGATTCGGATAGGAGGTGCAAGCACGTACTGCGCATGCCCTTAGAGTATGGTCAACGGCGCCTAGCCGTTTCAAATTCAGAGATTGCATATACATGAGAAAATTTGTCAAGTTCCGCCGTGACGGGTGGTCTAGTGGTCAGGACGTCAGCCGCGAAAGCTGAAGACGCCAGTTCAAATCTGGCCTCGGACACCGGAGGGGTTGGTCACTTTTTCTGAAGTATATGACATCTATTTTCAGTTTATATATAGTAGTGTAACTACATAAAAAATTTGCAAATAAAAAAATAAAAAAAATATTGAACAAAATAATTTGATTTGCTTCAAGATTCATTAATACTTTTATTTCAAAAAAGTTATTAATCTGGGGGCACGGCAGTGCCGCCAAGTCGAGCGCGAAGCAAACACTGCCGTACCATCCTTTACTGGAACCATTTCGCCGCATTTTCAGGCCCCTATTTGAGAACCTCTGGATAAGACGTCGTCAACACAGTGAATCCTCCTTTTTGTAAAGGGTCGGCAACGCGCATGTGACTCCTTTGCAGTTGCAGGCGTCCATAGGTTACGGTAGCTGCTTACCATCAGGCGGGCCGTATGCTTGTTTGCCACCGTCGTGGTATTAAAAAAAAATATGTGAGCAAAGTTACAGAGAACTCCGTAGGCGAGTTCTTGACACTGAAAGTGCTAAGCAGACCCTATTTTTAGCCATTTTTGGGAGTTACTTTAAGTACTTGTTCTCCTTTGAAGGGGATCTAGTATTATCGAACGAGCGGAGCGTAAGCAAAGTGAAGTTCTTGCAGACAACTTCGGACATAACAGAACTGTCAGCTGTCTAGGCTACCTAGACGTCTGTGCACTTCGATGGCTTTTGATTTTGAATAGTTGTCGCGCGATAACTTTAGTAACGTTTTTATGATCTTTATGAAATTGGTTGGGGTTGTAAGGTCACGTCTGAAAATATGGATACATCTAATGTGACAAAAACATGTATCCAAGACGTTACGCCTTGGTAATAAAGTCGTGGCTACATATTTTTGTCACATGAAACGTATCCATATTTTCAGACGTGACTTTAGTAAAGCTCAATACAATTTGAGAGTTCGTTCATGAGCATGATCGATCAAGGGGTTATGGAGATAGAAGGCTCGAAAAATCATCATTAGGGTCTTGTTATATTGGTCAACTCGTTTGCAAGAAAATCGCGAGTTCTCAGTTCGAAGCGGACTACTAGCGTAGAAAACAATTTAAGCTGGGTTTTAGCCATCCTGTTTGGACTCTGGGGGCTTGCCTAACTGCTAGACCGCCACCCATTATATTTATCAACACTCATATCATAAATCCTCTATACTGCGTTCGGCAACCGTATATAATTAGCAGAGCTCGGATTTTTCACGGCAAAACAAAACACTAGCGTAATTTAGCCAGTGCTTGAAATATTATTTTATCGACACCTATCGAGTCTTACTAGAGTATATGACAGGTATTGCCTCAGTACATTTTTTCTTTTTTTATTCGATGGTACACCTATCAGTGTGAATGTCAAAATTTAAAAACTAACAAACGTGCGAAAATTTCGAAAAACAGGAGACTAGAGCTCAAAATCAATATTTTTGACCAGTCTAAGGTGACCTACTGGGGGTTAGAAGGTTGTGCATTAATTACCGGACATCCTGTATAAGTAATAAAATAACTTTTCATTTTAGCTTTGCCATAGTCGAGCAACAAAGAGGTAGGTCTGCATGTACAGTCACCAGCATAAATATATGACTATGGGCAGCCCTGTAAAAGTATCTGATTCTGCATTGAGGGCAAAAGTATATGACGACACTTCCACGGTAAAAATATGTGATGCTTTGTGGCCGGCATAAACATCGTTTTGCATCGATCAGCATAAATATCGGATCCGGCCGCTTAAAAATATCTGATTACCTATCTAAATCAGAATTATGTGGCTACTGCCACCGGGATAAATATCTATAACCACTGTGAAAGCTTTAACATCGGATGACAGGTCGACCGCATAAATATCTGACATAATAACAAAATCAAAATTATGGCATCAATATACAAAACGAAACCCTATTTGGCTGGTATAGAGGTCTTAATAGTAAAAAGCTATTTGACAATTCACGAAAAGAGTGCAGACTTGTCATTGAACTGTCATTGCATATGTCTATCTCACATTTTCTATCACGAATTTGACACATTCAAATTCATATGTTTCATTGCATTAAAAGCTTCATTACAATATTTACGATTTATTCATACAGTTAGGACTCGGTGCGACTGCCGTCAATCTGCGAGAAGCGATATTTTATTTTATTAAATTAAAGAAAAAAATCGCGACAACACTGTTAACGGTTGATAAATTAGGGTATAGGGGTATTGTATATAGGGTAAATAAATTGTTAATTTAAAGAAGCAGTACTGTTTATTTAATACATTACTTTGAACATTTACGGGTAGTATTTTTATAATATAACTTCCCGACGACACATAATAATATCTAACTAGTCACTACAATACCAGGTTAATTTTTGTTTTGTTCACGGTCCTTGTTACTCAAGTTTTCAATATTCTTACGAATTATTCATTACTCTTGTGAAAAAAAAATGTGTCAAAAAATATCTAAATAAATCATAAATAAATTAGTATAAAGTCCATAACTCCCTAGGGAACACTCACCACCGGGAGGTAAATGAAATATTGCAAATGAGAGTATAGTAGATTTCTAATCGAAAAAGCACGAATGTCATAAAATATTCACAGTTTCGCACATCCATTCGTAAATGTAGTCCTACACCGCACCGGCAGAGGCAGATTCGCCTATTTGAAATCCGGCGAGTGACTGAGGTAATGGGGTCTATACTCATTACTCACCGCGTAATGGCACCAACTCGACGTCTGGATCGCCGTTAACCATATTCGGCACACTTGATCTGAATTCAGTTCTGAATTCATCAATTCGTAGACAAAATCAGAGGTAAATGCTTAAATTTGTCTATGGTAGCTTAGAATGGTTTATTTCTACGATTCGTGTGTGATGCCAAAGTTCATTAGCTCCAGAGTGGTGGGGACTCATAATTGAAGTAAGTAAACATAATTGGTGATTTGATTAAAAATTCTCATTATTAAATCATCGCTGATTAAATCATAACACAAAACAATGAAGTAATTTCGACAAGAATATATCATTAACGACGTGCTGATTTAAAGTAATGCTAATCTACTAAAATCAATCATGATTCGTTTAATATGATTGGAATATTTTTATGTTGATGTATATTATTACAAGGATATAAGGCCTTTATTCTGAATTGTAGAAATTTTCGTTATTATACATTTTACATAGCGAGTAATTTAATTTAAAAAAAAAGTGGTTTGTGAAAATCCTGTCAAGATAAAAAGGTTTCTGCAAAATAGACCTATCTGATAGCAACTAAATTCTAATATAGGTAACGAAAAGTGTGGGAGTATTTTGTTAGTCTTATCTCACTGCTTTATTTACTTTTTATTTACCTACTTCTTTCAAATTGAAATCAATGAAGAGTTAATAGTGAACGCTCTATTGTGGACTACATATATATGAGGTTGAAAATGGCTTCGTCGTTTTTTTTTGTAAATAAAAAATTTTAGGCAACTACTCTACGATATAGATGTGATCAGATATTGAGGTAAACATCAGTATTCTCGATAAATTCTAGTTTTTATTGCAGTTACTAAAACGACCGCTCAATCTGCCCTAATCTGACTTTATCATTTACATTATCATCAATTTTGATTTATTTTAATACAAATTTTGATAGATTGAGAATTTACCACATAATGTACCAAATTAAATTATTACTTTCGTCCAAAACCAAATAAAATGGGTAGATATTGTAGAACCGAACTCCTTATTTTTTATATCGGGAATAAAAATTGAATTCATATTAGCCTAAGTATATTAAGGTAACCCTCGGAATCAGAGATAATACGCTGGAAACTCTTTTATACTTTTATTATGATGTTTTTACGTTATGTCTAAAATCTCGGAAAATCTCGTGTCTGGGCCTGAAGTCATGCAAGCAGGTCAAACTCCAAAAAAATGGGGTTTTCGTGATTATATTGGTTTTCATAACTCCATTTAAGTTGACATCTATTAGTACATTGTAGAGCATAAAAATTGCAACAAGTTTCACTCTAAAGATTTTTTTATGCGTTCAACTGTTTACAAGAACAAACGGTGTCAACACTGACACGTGTGAAGATTCTCGGAGGAATTATTTTTGAAACTATGTACTTAAGCTAAAAATAGTTTTAGAGACTTCAAAGTTATTTTATAAGACCTATCTAATGATATGGCACACGTTGATAGTTCCTAAAAATATTTTTTTTTACATTTAGTTGCATGTATGGAGTGCCCCCCTTAAACATATTTTTTTACTACAAAACTAAGTAGCGGCACATATATTAAACCTTTGATTGAGATTTCTTAAATATATGCGCCGTATGCGACCCGCCCGGCCATTTGTCCGTTAATCTGCATATCACAGCCATATTACTCGGTATTAGCTTTTAAACTAAACGTTTTGACACATATATCAGCCACCCGTCAAGGAAACAGCACTATACAATTGCAAAGCGCTATCTCACTCGAACGTCGTCGCCGCATGCGGAAACCGCAGCAGTGTGATAGTTATCTTAACCGTAACCGAAAACTGCAATGAAATCGAACGGGCCGTTTCAAAGTTTAATGGGAGCATTAATTTGTACACATACCAAAAAATTTACAAACAAATGTGTCGGTATTTTGGTAAAGGTAACATTTGGCAGCTGGCACATACGTTTTTTTTTGCTCGAATACAATATTGAATCTGTATAATAAATTTTATGACGTAAGCGCCAACCACCAAGTGATACCTTTACCAAAATATTGTCACAAATAGCCATTTATCCTAAATGTATATAAGGTCGGTGTTAATAGAAAAGTAAAATAATATAACCAAACACATTTACCTTCATTGCTTCACAATTACTACACCCCGTTATCTAATGCTCAGTTTGGGGGCAAGTGATGGGGCAGTTGCGATAATCAATATCGATAAAAAATTAAGACGATGAAAAGACCGGATGCCCTTGAGGATTCGAGAATTTGGCCCGGCCAATTTCGCTACTCAGCGCCACTGACAAGTGAGCGGACACTATGCTTACGAGTAACTACTTGCAGCCGACTAGCGGACGCAGTAAAAATCGATATGGCTCACAACAGATGGTGTTGTACTCCATAGAATTACCATAGATTAAAGAAGAAAATGGATCAGACATCGTAAATAGGAAATTAAAAAAAAAATATATAATTGTACACTTACATAAAAATGTACAAATGTTCTCATAAAATCGTGCGATATATCAATTTCGGTATAATCGAACGAGCGAAGTGAGTTCTTACAAACAACTTCTGGCTAGTGGGACGTCTCAGCATTTCGATGGCTTTTTGATTTTGAGAGTTTGTTCCGCGATAACTTTAGTAACGCTTTTCTGATCTTCATGAAATTTGTTGGGGTTATAGCAGAGATACATATAATTTGAGAGTTCGTATATGAGCAGGATCGACCAAGGGGTCATGTAGCTAGAAGACGTGAAAAAATTATCATATGGATCTTGTTATATTGGTCATCTCGTTTGCAAGGAAATCGCGAGTTCTGAGTTCGAGGCGGACTACTAGTAATCTCCAATTTAACATCGAAATTAAAGCGCCATTTTTATTCAGTGGGAGCAGCTAACGTTTTTATCGCTGACTGTTCATATCTAAAAAAATGCTATAGTGGAGTACGGGAACGGTAAAATTACCCTTAAAAAGACCAGTAATGTACCATTGGTGTATTATCTGCACTAGTGTCGTAATAATGTTCGAAAATTCATAACCACATCGAATTTGGTAACGCAAAATTTCGTAATGAAAATCCAGCTCTCCTCCCCGATCGCACTTGCACAATCGAGTTGGCCATGGCAGTGCAATGGTGGTCTTTTTAATGGTTTCCGAACACGTCATTTAGGATTTATTATATGCGTGTAGATAAAGCAGTGTATGCAACTGTACGTAATTAGGCCGTAAATTAATTAATTTATTTATTTATTCCATCATATGTAAGTTGACAGTACGGAACCAAAACACTTACACGTTACAATACGTTACATTACATTACATGTATTTTATCACAGATGTCAAAATTAGAGAAAAGCATTTAGTATCATATATTTTGTCAATTTAAGTACTAATCTTATGTCATAAAATAAAGTAAAAATAAAACATTCATTTCAAATGAACCTCAACTGCAATTGTCAAATCACACGTGTGATGTTATTATGAAACTCGCCTGCGGATTGTTTCATAAAACCACGCTCGTATTTTAAGGAACCCTATTACGTAACAGTTACATAAACTACTAATTAATAAAAAAATTGACGTTACGAGATCATCTTGTGATTAGATTTCCCAGCTATTTCTTTTATGGTCAAGACAACGCTTATAAAATTCAAATGCTAAAATAATGTATTGATAAATCTATTATAAATTAAACCTGATATAGTATGTTATTCAATCAAATACAAACACTGAAAACATTGAAAAAATAATCAACCCAGTAGGATTTGAACCTCGCATCGATACGCCTTACCGGGGCTCGATCATTATTGTATGAGTGGAATGCCCCACTTTAAAAACATGTAAAAATAATGATGAGTTGATAGCAGCGCCATCTATTATTTCCGTTGTGACACTTGCAATAGGGTCGGCGGGAAGGGTATCTAACTCTAGTAGTTAGCACCTAGATGTCGCTTACGGCTGCTATAAAGTCGATGTAGATCAAAATAAATGCAAAAAGATGATTGAAGGCATTGAGAATTTCGTCAACTTAGTAACTGAACCCATAGCTTAATTAGTAAAGCGATCGAGCCCCGGTAAGGCGTATCGATGCGAGGTTGAAATCCTGCTGGGTTGATTATTTTTTCAATGATTTCAGTGTTTGTATTTGATTGAATAACATACTATTGTATGAGTGGAATGCCCCACTTTAAAAACATGTAAAAATAATTACTCAATATAATTACTAAATACAAATATATTTAAGTATGTTTAATGACGGCGTAGGCACTTTGACAGTTGTGACCTGTATCGTGCCTGATAAAGAACCCTGTACATCGTTCTGTCAACTTTTTTCTAATCTAAAAAAAAAATGAACTATAGATATGATTTTCACGATAGAAAAATAAACAGTACAACCAGTAATATTTTATATTTTTTCAAAAATCACTAAAATCTGAGTATTTATCGTGAACATGTAGGTTTCGAGTTGTTTGCTTGTTTGTGTGTAAGCTGCCACCGGAGTCAAGGGAATGTCAGTGGATCCATCTGGTTCTATCACCATTTATGTGTGAATAAGACGTATCTAACCATTTTTAAGGGACCATCACCATTGACAATAGTTACTGGGTAAATTGTTATTCTTTATTATGTACTTGTCTCTGGCACAGATACGAGTAATTTGCCTGTCAGGCGGTGTTATCTTCTGATACTCTTGATCCTGAGGTACATTTTCCAATCTGTAATAAAAGATGTAGTTTTAAATTATTTTTCAAAGCATAACTACATATATCCAAAACTGACAGAACATGTAAAATTTAAAAAAAGTTGTAATCGTTCGTATGTGGGCCATGTGCTTGTTCGTTACCGTCACGATATAAACTCAACCTATCATCTAGGTAGGTAGTACTGACTCTGAAATTTTATTACATCTATGGCAACGAAACCGTTTCAATGTCATGAACTGAGCATGTTACATTTAAAAGGCAGTAATAACCTTTGAAGACGCATTATGTTGTGCATCTTATGTCCGTGAGAGTAAGGTGTATAACGAAATGACAATTAAAAAACTGTTACTGCAGGTGGATTATTATGGGTGTTTTATTTAATCGCTTACCGAGTGAGCTTGTTGCGTGATCATAAATACCAGTGTAAAGGCGCTTGAAGTTTTACGCGTAATCGTTACGGATCTTGAGTTCACGTTATATTGGTTTTTCAAGAATGATAGTGCAAATTAGTAATAAATAATATCTACATTATTCTTGGTCAACAAAATTGTTAGATATATCTTAGCAATAAAATAAAGTGAATCTACCGCATTAATCTGACTCTACGTTGAGCGCTCTCGAAAGCATACGAGTACGACAAAGGCACTTTCCTCACATAAAAACATAACATTTCATACTCGGCGCGCGAAAAGCAAGCGTTTTGGTAATTTGCGACTAAAATTAACTGAAGTGGAGTTTAACAATTGTAAAACTATACCGACTAATTCACTTGAAGGTCATATTAATAATTAGTAACTTATAATAATCTTACCTTGAAACTTCAATCATGTGTTTCTGTTTGTCCTGATACAAGCGCCTTTTATATATTTATTTCCCATTATTTACAAATGTACACAATTAAACTAGGTATAATATTTTTACAAGTTTTTTGACACTAACATGATATATATACTATATATAACACAAATTATTAATTTTACGACTAGAAAATCAATAAGTTTCCGATATTTTTGATGCGCAGACGAGAAGCATAGGTCCGTCTAGCACGGCACGCACTGTCTATTTGTACCGGAGTGAAGGAGAAGCACTGCGAGCGCAAGCCGGCGGCCGGGCCGTAATCGCAAAAGTGTTAATGAAAAAAAAAACAGTGCACTTTTTGAGAAATAGAAATCTACGAAGTTCTTAGTTTAGTCAAGTAAAAAATTTGTTTTTAATTACAGTCATATGGGTCAATAACATAAAGCTATACGACTGTTTAAAGGAAAATTTAAGAGGTAACTTCGGAATTATTTTCTATCGAGCCGATTTCGTCCAACTATGTTTTGAAAGCAATTAAGTTCTCGAAAATATAATTAATTTTAACATATATTTTTCTTGCTTTACCAAACCATTTAGTTTCTTTTAAAACATTGTTTAAGTAACTTCAATTTGGAGGTCATCGGCAGTATTCATCCTCTTAAGTTGATTTACTCACTTAATAACGTATAAATAGATCTGATTCATACTTAACAGAGCTCTGCTAGTGTTTTTTAAAAATTGTTATGAAATAAAAAACTTTTATTTATTTTTTATTTATTATACGTTTCATAATCAATTAACAATATTTTTTCCATATTGCATGACGTCAAACTTCGTCGCCTGCTTGTGAAAATCCATTTCAAAACTGAAAATGATTTTTCGACCTCGACAGATGTAACTGGCAAAAACTGTAGTTTTTTGTAATGCTCTATGCAACTTTTGTTTACATCTCTCTTTAAAGTTTATGTAACATTGACAGAAACTTAAATCTTTGTTGCCTAAAAGAGATTAAAAAAATTAAATGAATATATACAATGCGATTCTTAAGAAATTGATAATAGCATAAAAGCATACCATACCATCTCCACGACGAATTTTAATTATTAAAATTTTTGCGTTCATCTCCCTGCAATATTGACGATATTCATCAATATCAAATACAAGATTCGCCATGCTTTCTCACCGTAGGTACATATGAATGATTGTCAAAAGAATCTGTTGAAATGTCAAAGGAACAGAACTAATATTCCCCTGAAAAAAGAAGTGATCCCTATGAAGTGGTGGAAGAGATCCCTTATAGGGATAAGCTCGCCTTTGTACATTGTTTCTGTATCAACTGTGTTGTAACTTGTTTTATGTACAATAAAGTGCTACTACTACACCTGCTACTAATATTTACCCCCGAACTTAAAACGGTTTATACAACACTATAGGCACCTAGTACCTAATAAGTCGTCTGTGTACGATTCTATAATTTGTCGCCGTCCTATCTGATGAAAAAGCTGGAATGAATGTCTAGAGCATTCATAAAATAAGAATTTAATTTTGACAAACAACCCTTTATAGATAAATATGAATCGACTAATAATGTGAATTATGTGAAGCAACATCATTATTTGCCCCCAAACTGAGCATTAGATAACGGGGTGTAACAATTACACTTTTTTAAAGAACAATTATGTTTTTTTTTGTCAATTCATACACAAACTTATTATTTACATATTTTAGTGAAAACAGATTTCTTTAATATTATTTTGTCATGTTTCAAATGTCTTTCTTGCATACAAATTCAGACATATTTGTTTACCTTATTTTACTTTTCTATTGACACTGACCTTACTCGTACCGCCTCTGTTCCGTCAGGGAAAAAATAATGGAGCTAGTAGGTATGCAAAATCTAATCCTGTTTAAAACATCATTAAAACAACTAAATCGTTAGTTTAACTAAGCATCTGTCTTACTAATGTTATCACTTCAGCTAAGTAATCATGATAGAAACTGAAATCGTCATGATTTACTCATGTCGGTGCCTCAATCTGATTGGAAAGCTCATGATTGAAATCATAGTCATGTTTATATGATAAAGATTAACGTTCTAATTTTTAACTTTAGTTTTAATACACTAATTTTTGCCCAACCCTGATTGGCTTTTTGCTCTCCTGTTGCCTCCTTGTCACTTGTCGGACAGGTGCCTTGCAACATGCAATAAAACAAGGTCAATATTCAATAATTTTATTTTGCACTATTTATCTTCATTATTATAAATTCGACCATTCTGGGCCCTCCAGGTTATATACTGAATAAGTCTTAAGCTGTATTTTCAAAACTACGGGCAAAATTTTTAGGATGGTCGATTTTGCATCTTCCACTTGCAAGTAAATCCATGATCTCACGGCATTTATCTAAAAACAATATTAAATTACAAATGCATTATTAAGTCGGTAGAACCTATTGATTAGGTAGGTATCATGAAAGTAAACAAGAAACAACTCACATAAACTCTCAATGGATTAATTAATAATGGAGCGGTCTATTTTTTCGTATATTTAAATAATCCTATGCTTCAATTGCTCGTAGATTTGATGGCATTGAATTAATCTAAATATTACGAGTTGCAATCCATGCAAAATAATAATTTGACTTGTTTATTTCTAATGTGACATGCCATATTGACGTAAATATTTTACTTTTAAATGATAGTTTAGGATCGTAATAAGAAGGGTTATCACATCTATTAAACGTCATGATGAATATCAACCATACCATCATATACCATTTACTGCTTTATACCAGCTTGATAAGGTTTGGTTTTGTATATTGATGACATAGTTTTGATTTTGTTATTATGTCAGATTTTTATGCGGTCGACCTGTCATCCGATGTTAAAGCTTTCACAGAGGTTAGATATTTATGCCGGTGGCAGTAGTCACATAATTTTGCTTTTGATAGGTAATCAGATATTTTTAAGTGGACGGATTCGATATTTATGCTTATCGATGCAAAACGATGTTTATGCCGGCCAGAAATCATCACATATTTTTACCGTGGAAGTGTCGTCATATACTTTTGCCCTCAATGGAGAATCAGATATTTTTACAGCGCTGCCCACAGTCATATATTTATGCTGGTGACTGTACAACTTAGAACGAAGTAACTATACCACCTCATTTAAAATGATAGAAACAGAGAGTTCTAAACCAGGAGAGGCCCTGAGTATCATTTCCCCTCTGTCAAAAGTATTGGCGGAAAATCTAGTACATCTATAAAAACTATTTCAATAATCGATGTCACGCATTTTCGTCATCGCTGTCAATGGATAACAAGCTCCGTGAAAATGCCCTTATGCGCTGTTTTTGGATGTAAAAAAATGTTATATTTCGTCTAGTTTACAAAAAGATGAAATACCATTTCAGATGTAAGTACAGTTTTACTTTATTTATCATTACTTTCGTAATAAAAGATTTAACCTAAATCGAAAATCAAGCTTCGTTTACAGAATCGATTCAAAGACAATCGTTTTCTTTCTGACGGGCAGTAACTATTTGACGTTTGACACTTCTCCATATTTAACGCGCTTAAGGATTGCTGTCTTCTATATTTTGTTTGAAAATACAATCAAAAATGATCCTTGGCTTTTTTGTTTGACATTTCCAAAGACTGCATCCAATAATGAACCATATGTCAACATTTGTACAGTCGACTATCTATTGCTCCATTTAGTGTTATGAAGTATAAAAAGAATATGTCAAATATGTTTGGTGTTTTCAAGTCAAAAGCACGGATCAGAAGACAATCCGGATAGTACGTTTACTATATTTCCCTAACCACAGTTGAACCTTATTACCGAGCAAAACAGTCGTTCATAGGTCACTAGTAAAAAGTAATAAAAACGGTCCGATAGAGAGCATAATGTAGGGGGCGGTGTCTCACTCGCACAATGCTGCCAACTTATGAAACTTACCATTGTGGTTTTATTTATCTACATTTATTTTAGTAACACACTAGAAGTTACTTCCTACCAGTGTTGGCCGTTAATTTCAATTAGAATTGAAAATTGATCAATAAGATTGAAGATTAATTCCGTAACTAATCAATAACACTAACATCAATTTTTACTAACGTTAGTTCGCATTGATTTTGTGACGTCGTCAATTACATTAACCGTCAATTAGAATTAACCTATTAGTTACACTAACGTCTCGAAAATTTAATAAGAATTACAGTTAATTAGATTACACTAATAATTAATTTTAAAACTGCATCTCGGGTTCGGAAGTCGGGACCAATATCACAAGATGGAGCTCATGCTGGACCCTAGGGCTACCTACTGGATCTCGGGTTTGGCGCATCATAGACTCATGCTGTTTGGGCTCATTCGACTTGTACTGATGAGCAGATGGTACCGGTATCAAAATCTGGAGCTCATGCTGGACCCTGGGGATCCCTACTGGATCTCGGGTTTGGCGCATCATACTTCATTCGACCTGTACTGATGAGCAGATGGTACCGGTATAGCTCCTTTTTATCTTCAATTATTAGTTATTCGCAAAGGATTAACACGTTAGTTGCAATTAATTTCAATTCTAATTGAAATCAATTTGCACTAAACTATTAGTGTTCAATTTTAACTAACGTGTTTCAATCTTCAATTTTTAATTTTCAATTACACTAACGTTCGGCCAACACTGCTTCCTACTTATAATAATTTATTGCAAGATTTGAAGTAATACTTTGTTCCCTTTTAGCTGCTTTGAATTTTTTTACGACGTAAATATTATTCATTCATTAAATGAAAGAATTGCAATTAATATTGCAGACAGTAGTAAGTTTTGTAATATTTAAAATACGGTCTGGTATCCCCATCCCATCAGTCCCATCACTGACATAATATGTCACTGATATTATTTCAAATGATGCCGCTCAGCTCCACAACATTTCGTAACAACATTTTTAAGTAAAAATGGTCAAGATATGTTGCGTAAAAGGGTGCAGGGGTGAGACTTTACAATAAAGTGGACTTTCCTTTCACCGGTAATCCACAATCATTTAATTTTACGATTTAACAACAAGTTAAGATTGTCAAACAATAGGGTGACTATGATGTCGGCAAGCTGCGGGTCGGGTTTGTTGTTTTTACAGAAATGTATATAAGTACATGGTCTGTTCCTAAGTATTACTTACACAGGACAGGAGTGGCACGCGGGTCTTTTTAGGCCCTTTCGAAAGGGTCCGAAAATGGCACAAGGCCATACAAAAAATTGTAGTAGTGGCAGTATGTTAAATAAATATTATGGGACAATCTTACACAAATCAACCTAGTCCCACAGTAAGCTCAATAAGGCTTGTGTTGTGGGTACTAGACGACGATATAAGTAATAGATATATACATATAAATACTTAAATACATAGAAAACATCCATAACTCGGGAACAAATATCCGTGATACACACAAATAAATGCCCTGACCAGGATTCGATTTTTTTACCTTTAAGTATATTTAAGTCGGAGAACTGTCCACATTAGATATGACGCAATAGTGAGAGCCACGAACCCCCTGTACTTACTTAGTTTTAGTTTGCTACACTAACTATCCCCTATTTTAAGACGCGGACATCTGGCATTTGTTTATCGGTGTTATGCAACGAGTTGTAAGAAATAAATATCTTACAGTTCTAGGTTTGATGCAGTGCAGTATCATGTAATTAATAAGATTATATCATTTTCAGGAGTTTCTGTTGGGGGAAAATAGTGCAAAATGACGTTACGTTAATGTATTGTTTGTCGCCTACCTACTGTTTTCCGTAGCGATACGCAATGTTTTTACTTTTTTGTTATTATATTAGCGATAGGCTTCGACAGTTTTTACCTATTAACTGGAATATTTTGCGGGTCTGTCACTCTGACGTCCTCCGATAAATAGCTGCCAGATGCCTGGATCTAGCAATAAGTTTAAAATAGTAAACTAATTAGAGGGGTTCTCTGCTCTCATTATTGCGTCAACGTATCTGAAATGGCCAGCTCCTTAAGTCAGTAGAATGTATAAGTTCCCATATGAACTATGAGACTTCTCTTTCTGGACAATACTTACTAGACGACAAGCATATTTAATTTTATATTTATCTTCATACCTACTATCCCAATCCCACATAATCATATGGTCACTCTACTTAGAATGAGATGCAGCCCCCTACATTACCCTCTCTTTCGGCCTCACTTTGTGGTCAAAGTATGACCTCCAGATTGTATTTAACTTCATGGTCAAAAGTACATCTTTGTCGGTTGTCAATAAAGCGTTGCTGCCATAAAAATTCATTTAGAAATAAACTGTATTAACAACCGACAATGATGTACCTTTGACTTGAAAACTTCACATGCGTGCTACCTCGCCCCCCTCAGATTTTGGCAGACTTTTTTGTTTGGAAAGATGAGGCGAAGCGTACTCCATTTATAGAGCTTTATGGATAGAAACGACTGCAAATTTCATCTCACATGCATGACATATGACATTCACACTTTAACTGTCATTTCATTACGTATAAAACGTAAATTGCATCTAGGTATTATTTATTTCGCAACGCATTGAATCCGACGTGTTGGATATACGTATAATAACTTAATATTGCAAGGTATCAATTAATACAAAAATGAGTAATGTACAAGATCGGATCAAAACGTGGATTGAAAATCACCCTGAGTTAGTCTATAATGAAGTGACCTCCACTATATACTGCTCTATGTGCGATATGCATCTAAAACTGAAGAAATGCAATATTGAGAATCATGTGAAAAGCAACCGCCACAATTACCGTTCGGGGCAACCAAATAGGAAACATCAATTTTATTTCGATTTAATTATTTTTCTTATTTCATGCAACATACCATGGGCAACAGTCAACAACAATAATTTTCGTCATTTTTTTAACAAGTATTTATGTTGCGACTGCTCTATGACTTCTTTACCGGACGAATCGACCCTGCGAAAAATTTATTTAAATCTCGTGTACAAAAAAACTATACAGGGTATAAGAGAGGTAAACAAAACCAATTATTTGTGGATATCTATAGACGAAACACCAGATTTCATGGGAAAATGTGTGACAAACGTGGTGATTCGGTCTTTGCAAAAAAATTGTTCTAAGCAATTTTATCTTTTGGGGTCGAAGGTTTTAGAGAAGGTAAATGGGGAAACAATAGCAAACCTAATAATAAACCAATTAAAATTTTTGTTTCAAAATTCTTTCAATGATAACGTAAACAATTTGCTTTTACTTTGCACAGATAGTGCCGCATATATGCTTAAAGCCGGTCGTATTTTAAAAGCAACGTTTCCTCGTATGAAACACATTACGTGTTTAGCTCATGGTCTGCACCGGGTTGCCGAAGAAGTGCGAGATAATTTCAAAGGTGTGGATGGGTTGATATCGAATGTCAAAAAGATATTCCTAAAATCTCCAGAGCGTGTACGCCTTTTTAAGGCAAAATATCCGTCCATTCCCCTACCTCCCGAGCCAATTATCACCAGATGGGGAACTTGGATATCTGCTGCGGTATATTACGCTCAATACTATGAGCAAATACGTGATGTCGTCTCCATACTTGCTAATGACTCGGCAGCTATAAGAGCTGCAAAAAAATGTTTTCAAACACGCAAACTACGACCGGAGTTAAATTTCATTCGCGACAACTACGAAGTAATAGCCTCTTCAATAGAACAATTGCAATGTTCGACTTTATCCATTGCGGAATCCTTCCTCATTCTGGATACTGTTCGTTGCTACGTAAACTGGAGTAAACTTTTACCAGTGATACGTAAATTTGAAGCCGTGCTCGAACGAAATCCTGATTACGAAATTTTAAGAGACATAAATGAAAATATTACCCGAACTGATAATGAATTCTATAAATTTGCTCCCTTGACGTCAACTGAAGTTGAACGTACATTTAGTGTACATAAATGGATTTATAGTGATAAACGCAACTGTTTACTCCCAGAGAATGTTGAAAAGATAATGATCATCTACTCCTATCACTATTACCCAAATAAAATGTCTTGTGCTGCTGTGTGTACTGACGTAGATTTTGAAGAAGAAATTGCGTCTGTTTCTAATATTTAGTAACTTTATACAAATGTTTTTATTAGTTTTATTACATATTAATTTTATTTGGTGACTTTTATTTCTTCTAGTTCTGAATTATCGATATCGATAAAATAATATTTCAAGCACTGGCTAAATTACGCTAGTGTTTTGTTTTGCCGTGAAAAATCCGAGCTCTGATAATTAGTATAATTACCACCATCATTGCAACCAGTAATGTATCATCAGTGTACCTATTCTCTGTGACAGTGTTGTAATAATGTAATAAAAAATCAGTATCATATGGTAAGAAATGCCTATTTATATCCAGTGACATGTAGCCATACGATAAATAAATAATTACCATATCGATAAATCGGTAACTTAATGAAAATCCAGCCCTTCGGGGAGGACCCCGACCGTTCGCACAATCGAGTTAGGCATGACGGTCATTCTAAAAGTTTCCGAACATGTTATTTAGTATTTATAATTATATTTGTAGATAAAGCAGTGTATGCAACTGTACGTAATTAGGCCTTAAACACTCGTGTGATATTATTATGAAACTCGTCAGCGGTTCGTTTCATAAAACCACACTCGTGTAAAGTCACACCTTTATTATGTAACAGTTACATAAATTGTAAAAATACATGAGGGATATCTCTAAAATTTGTTTTCTTGGAACTGAAAAAATACATTTTATGTTTTTTTGCCATTACAGATTCCTGTGACCACCCAGACATAACCGCCCTAAAAAATAAAAATATAACCGAGATCGTCAAAACCACACGCAAAAAGGACCCCATAGACATCGTGTGGACCTCACGAGCCAAAAACGACAAGAAAAAACATAGAGACAATTTACAGACGATACTGGCTTATTCAAACGCTGTGCCTTTTAAAAACAAGTCGCTTTTAGGCTTTCTATGTGGTTATTGCGAAGAACCTTTTCCGGACCCAGTCGATTTGAGAATTCACACCGAAAAAGACCATAAAAAAGAACGCCTAGACTTCAAAACTTCATTTGATACGACAGAATATAATGTGAAATTAGATGTAGGAGACTTAAATTGCACTTTATGTGACGAAAAAATGGAAAATTTAAACGTTTTAAAAACCCATTTAGTTAAAATACATGATAAAATCATTTATAATGATATTAAAGATCATATATTGCAGTTTAAATTGAAAAAAGGTGATGTATACGATTGTGCTTTATGTACAGCGACTTATGAGACTTTTAAGATGTTGAAACAGCATATGAATAAGCATTACGCGAATTATACTTGTAGGAATTGTGATACTTCATTCGCTACCAAGCGGTCTTTGAATTCACATAGGACGACTCATCAAGACGGTAGCCACAAGTGTCCGCACTGCGATAAGGTATTCGCTAGTAAGTCTAAAACCCATTATCATGTGAAAACTAAGCATTTAGGATCTCGAAATGTCTCAAACTGTCCATTTTGCAATGAACCGTTCCGGAGTTACTACCAACGGAACCAGCATTTGGTCAAAGTGCATAACTCCGAAGCCCAATACAAATGCAATGTTTGCAATAAAGGTTATATATTGAAAAGTTTACTAATGTATCATATTAAGAAGACGCATCTAATGGAGAGGAATTGCCAATGCACGGAGTGTGGGTATAAGTTTTTTAGTAACAAAGCGTTGACCGCTCATATGGTGAAACATACCGGGGAAAGGAAATATTCATGTGAAGTATGTCATAAGTCTTACGCTCGTAAGTATACGTTACGGGAACATATGAGAATACATAATAACGATAGAAGGTTCAAATGTGACGTTTGTTCGATGACTTTTGTACAGAAGTGTAGTTTGAAGAGCCATCTGTTGTCCAACCATGGTATTAGTATGGCTGCTTGCGATATCGCTTCTACATAGTTAATTTGTGTCAGTAATAGGGGATCAGAAAAAGGTCCCTTGTTGATATGGAGTTAGAGGTTCATATGCTCAAAGTGGGACCTTTTACTAAACTCGTCGGTATCACTACATAGTATAAAACAAAGTAGCTTTCCGCTGTTTGTCCCTATGTATGCTTAGATCTTTAAAACTACGCAACGGATTTTGATGCAGTTTTTTTTATAGATAGAGTGATTCAAGAGGAAGGTTTATATGTATAAAACATGCATAATATAGCTGAGATTAACACTGATAATTTTAGAGGTTTCTAATGTGATGAAATAAACACATTTATTTGCGCTTACAGCAACCGCTGACTGAACCCTACGATATATATCAAAAAAATGTACTGCAGTGTTGTACACGTTAAAAATTTCTACAAAAAAGTCCGCGATGGTATATGTCTATCTCTTAGGGATAACCCACAATAACCATTTTTCATCCCGTGCGAAGCCGGGGCGGGTCACTAGTTTGTTATTATTTTTAACCTGCTTTTGGTTGAAATAACATTAAAACAATGGTTGTAAAAGGATATAGCGAAAGCAAGCAGCCCTCCGTACTAATTTATATGTATATCGGTTATGTTTTAATTAGTCTCAAACATATTTTATTTTAATTTACGACCTCTATTATAAATAATCTTAAGAATGTCTTCGGGTGAGAACCAAAATTCACTAATACTAACACAAGCTCATAGTCATAATGAACCGTACCAGTAAATATACAAGGTTCATTTTCATTTGGAAATTATTTTGCAATTAGTGAGTTTTGTTTGTCACGTGACGATATGTTACTTTTTTTTGGATAGTGTAATGTTAATGTTACACACATACCTATGTGTAAATATTATGAAAATAAATGAAGATGTCTAATGTAGTTGTTTTAATTATTTTAAGTGGAAAATTCAGCACGTATTTATGGGTTTTGGTTTTTTGTATGGAGCCCATGGACAATTTTCAGCATAAGTACCTAGTGCTGATTTTTTTATCTGCAATATTCTGCATGCTGAATTCAGATCAAGTGTGTGATGTGCCCATGTCATGTCTTAGAGAATTCAACCAACCGGAGTTGCCATTGACAGGCGTTCCCCTCTGCCGAAAACATATGACCAGTGGTCATACACATGTATGGACTCACGTTTAATCTGACGTAGCTATTTGTACGTTACGTACTTATAGCCATACATTTGACGTTCCCCTCCCTCGCAAAAATCGGCAGACTTTTTTTGTATAGAAAATGACGCATGGCTAATACTCCATCCGGGTTGAATTCTGTGTCATGTGTATGAGGGTTTTATATCGCAGCTTCATAGCGTGTTTTCCTACTATTGTAGCTGGTATGTAAGGAATATCTACCTACCTAGGATAGTCGGTCTTGAAAAAGAAGTGTCGTAGAATGTATTACGAGGGCTGCTATTGATATATCCAGAAACCGGGATTACAATCTTCTTAAATAGCATATTTGACCTCCATGGTAAAATTTGAACTTTTTTAAGTACTGGCCGGTATATTTTTTCTTTCTTATTAACGCTCGTGTTTTGTTTTTGACGGGTTTTAAATGTCATCTCGCAGCAAGAATGGAACTCACTCGTGAAAATATTCGTGCTATGATTTATTATGATTTTCGGCGTGGTTTAACGCAACAACAGTGCATAGATCAACTAACTTCAACTTTTGGTGATGAAGCCCCATCTAAAACTACTGTGTATCACTGGTTTAGTGAGTTCAATCGTGGACGTAGTATGCTTACGGACGAAGTTAAGGCAGGTCGCCCGAAATCGGTCGTTGTACAACAAAATATCGAGGCTGTGCGAAAACTTATAATGGACGACCGACATGTTACGTACCGCGAGATAGAGGCGACTCTGGGTATTTCTATGACCAGCATTAATAGCATATTACATAATTATTTGGCTCAATCAATCAAACACTTAAGAGCCATGCTCTTGTCGGTGCAACTCAAAGTGGGCTCTCCATTTGCTTCGGTCCCAGGCCTCCTCTTTGATCTCTTGGTACGACCTGACCTTAACATTATTTTTAATTTGGTCTATATAATTAATTCTAGGTCTTCCCCTTCCTCGCCTTCCTTCCATTTTTCCTTCAACTATTTGGCTGTAAAAAAAATTTGTTCGCGTTGGATACCCCACAACTTAACAAAAGAGCAAAAAGATGCTCGCGTCGAATGGTGCAATAAAATGTTAACAAAATATAACCGTGGTGACTCAAAAGCCGTTTATAACATCTATACAGGTGACGAATCCTGGATCTATGCATACGATCCCGAAACGAAGCAACAATCAACGGTATGGGTGTTTCAAAATGAGCCGAACCCTACGAAAGTTACTCGTGCAAAAAGTACATTGAAACAAATGGTGGCCTGCTTCTTCGGTAATTATTAATGGCCATGTAGCTACAGTGCCACTAGAAAACCGTAGAACGGTTAATTCAGAGTGGTACACGACCATTTGCTTACCGGAAGTATTTGAACAAATTCGTAAAACTAACCAGTGACGAAGAATCATTCTTCATCATGACAATGCCAGCTGTCATACGTCACGCGAAACAACTCTATTTTTGGAGGGTCAAAATGTGGAATTAACGGGTCATCCGCCGTACAGCCCTGACTTGGCACCCAACGATTTTTATTTATTTCCAAATATAAAGAATAAATTACGCGGTCAACGATTTTCGACCGCTGAAGATGCTGTCGACGCATTCAAACAACACGTTATGGAGGTACCTCAGGCGGAGTGGCAGAAGTGCTTTAAAAATTGGTTCACGCGAATGCAAAAGTGCATAGATCATCAAGGGGAATACTTTGAAAAACAATAAAACCATTTTCAGCCGTGTACGTTTGTTTGTTTTTTTGTTTCCGGATATATAAGTAGCAACCCTCGTAATTCCCATATAAACCACGACACTTCTCTTTCCGGACAAACATTAAGTACAGACACACAGAAAACCGAACTCTTGTGCGTCAGGCTTGCCTCGCCCTTCATCTTCCAGTATCTTTGTAGAGACATGAAGATAATGTAGCTAATAAGTAATAACTAAAACAAAACCATTTTTACAGCACCCTCTTAAAAAAAATCTTCTGTCAGGCCATTGTCAGGCATTGAAAATAAGTGACATCTATGAAGCATTTATGACACTAATACTTTAGTTGCTAACGGAGACTATAGATTTATATGTTTAGTAATATTCCTGGTTTCTATATAGATGGCGTGAAAATAAGTTTGGTATAGTAGTACCGCTACTCAATGGCAGATGGCGCTAGCATATGGAATATTACAGAAAAAATGTTTTGTGATAATATTAACACTAAAATTCATATAAAAATTAAAACGATTATTATTTTGTCATGATTACAAAAATTTATAATATTTTTCAATTAATTAAAAAGAGCATAGGTAGACGGAACTTTAACGATCGAAGCGTGTTCAAGCGTCATTGAAAAAAAAACTATGAAGACGTCCTTTAACAAAATGGCGAGCGAGCTGTGAAATACCGACGCCTGTCGATTTGTAATAATTTTAAGGCCTTAAAACTGTTATTTTTATTCTGAGTATGGTATAATAGTGTTATTAAAATGGATTTCGACGAAATCGTAGTAAAAGAGAGCCCCGGCTTGTGCCGGTGCTGTCTGTCTGAGGGATGCTACAAAGACTTAGGTTCGGAATATAGTTGGATGAGTGAAACGGAGATTTACGCCGATATGTTGCTGGAATGCTTCGATATTAGTGTGAGTTTCTAGTCTTCTTGTTATTTAAGCTTAAATGTACATAAAACAACATCCATTTCATTATTTGTACTATGCTTTTCATTGATTAATGGGCTTGGGGTGTGCCATATAAATGCTTTGTTGTTACTTATCTATATTTTTTTACAATGGGTATCTTTTTGTATTCTAATTAGCATTTATTATATGCAAATCAATCACATTCAATATTTAAAAGATTAAAGAAAAGGTTTAAAATATCAAAATATCCTATCAAAATATCCATACATGTCTAACGTTAGAAATGTTTGTATTGTTTTACGAAAGGCATTTATATTTAAAAAGAGTAATCATATTTTAGCCTTTATACGTCCTACTGCTGGGCACAGGCCAGTTGGGGTGTAGCAAAGGGTATGCAGGGCTTAATATTTTTTCGATGGATGTTGTTTCATTGTGACACCAATTTTTTATGATGTTATCATAGAGAATATGCTAAAATAAGCATGTTTTATAGGAAAAGCTTTTCTCTTAAATCAAAAATGCCTGAGATACTAGACCCTGAAGTTTCATAAATAGGTTAATGGTAATTTTTTGTTGAGCTGTAAAATACTAGCCCTTGGAAATTCATCTTTTTTTGCAGTCCCTAAGTTTTTTTTGGCCAAAAAAGTCTTTTTTTTTATGTATATCTTTTGGTACACATTGACTAACCGGCCTCCTCTCATGCAGGAGAGGGATCAGGCATTAAAAGCTGGGAGATTTTGTCTGTATTAAGATTATTTTTAATGGATATGAGTAACACTTTTAAAATTCAGTGTACCTACCTGGCCATAATTCCCCAAATATTAATGTCCGTATAGATATCCCAACACCCGACTGGCCCCAATGGCTCCAACCGGCTGATCTGTGAAGTGTGCATCACACGGCTACGGGACGCCTGCAACTTCAAGAAGCAAGTCCTTGAGTCGGAGAAGAAGTTTGTAGATATGGTCGGCCGCGGGGAGTTTAGGCCTAAAGGTAAGGTCATCATCATAATTTTAACAGGCTTAAGGCTTGGCTCTTGTCGGTGGAGTAATCGCCATTCCATTCTGTTCTTTATTTGTTCCGTTCTGTTCCGTATTGTTCTTGATTTATGACAAAAATAGGATATTATTATTATTATTATTATTATTTAGCTTCTTTCCCACATTAGTGGTCCCCAAGGGTATAAGCCTCCTCCATCTGTCTCCACCTCTCTTTGTCGGTGGCAACATCCATCCATTTTTTTCCCGCAGCCTGTACGATGTCATCTGCCCATCTTTTTCTTTGCCTTCCCGCTCTTCTTTTTCCAGCTGGGCCTGGCCATTTGGTTACAAGATTTGTCCACCTTTGATCCTTATATCTTGCTATATGACCTGCCCACCTCCACTTTTGTTTTAAACTAAACTGCAGGGCGTCTATTATCTTTGTTCTCTTGCGGATATCTATATTTCTTGTTTTTTGTATTCTTCTTAAATTTAAAATACTTCTTTCCATTGCATGCTGGCAAGATAGAATTTTGTTCTTTGTTCTTTCCGTGTAAACCCATGTTTGGCATGCATATGTCAAACTTGGAAGAATACAAGAGTCCATTATGATCTTTTTCATGTTAAGATTGTAATTGCCTTTGAGAATTTCTTTTTGTGCCCAGTATTTCTTCCAGGTTGTGTTTATTCTTCTATTAATTTCATTTTCATTACTGTTTGTTTCTAAAGATACTAATTTTCCCAGATATACATAGTCTTCCACATAATCTATGGGTTTTTCCTCGATTTTGATAGGCTTCTTGCTGTAGTTTGACATGATCTTAGTTTTAGATGCATTCATGTGTAGGCCAATTTTTTTGCTTTCAAAGTCTAGTTCTTGTAGCATTTTTTCCATGTCTTTTGCTGATTCACTAAAGATGGCTATGTCATCAGCAAATCTCAGATGCGTTAGTTTTTTGTTTGATATCCATATTCCTTTTCGATTCCAGTCCATCTTCTTGAAAATATCCTCCAGAACCGCTATAAATAGTTTTGGAGAGAGTGGGTCACCTTGTCTCACTCCTCTCCCAATTGTGAATGGTTCGCCTTGCCTTTCCAGTTTAACTCTGCTTGTGCTTTTTGAATAGATATTCTTTATTATGTTTATATATGTGTTGTTGATGTTATTGTTTCTTAGGGCAAGCAATATGGATGACTGTGTTATACTATCAAAAGCTTTCGAGTAGTCCACAAAAGCTATATATAGTGGCCTATTAAATTCTTTGTATTTTTCAATAACCTGTTCCATGGTGTGAATGTGGTCAGTTGTAGAATAGTGTGGTCTGAATCCTGCCTGTTCAACCGGTTGATTTTTGTCGATATTTGGAGCTATTCTACTCAGAATTATTGATGAGAAGAGTTTGTATGTTGTTGATAGTAGGCTTATAGGTCTGTAGTTGCTGATGTCAAGCGGGTTCCCTTTCTTGTAGAGTAGTGTTATGTTGGATTCACACCATTGGTTTGGTACTTCCTTGTTTTTCAAAACTAAGTTGAACAGTTTTACTAGATATGTGATTAAAATTGGAGCACCTATTTTTAAGGCTTCATTCGAGATGTTGTCCGCTCCTGAGCTTTTCTCAGGTTTTAATTTTTTTATATGTTTTAAGATCTCATTTATAGTTATTTGCTCTGGGATTGTTTCTGAAGTGTCTTCTTTATTATAGTTATAGTTACTTTCTTCCTCTTGTAATGGTTTTTTGTAAAGTTCAGCATAGAAAGTTGTGGCATGTTTCACTATATCATCTCTTTCCCTAGTTTCTCCCTTTTCATCATTCAAAGATTGTATCCAATTTTTGTAAGTAGCAAGTTCTTTAAAAGCTCTCTTTGAGCTTCTGAACTTTGACATGTTCCTTTCTATTACTGTTTGTCTGTGGCTATCATAGTCTTTTCGAATTGCCTTATTGGTTTGTTTGAATATCACCTTTAATTCTTCTTTAATTTCTCTGGTTCTTGGCTTCTTGGTCAATAATTCATATCGTCTAGAGATTAGACTAAGTGTTTGATCGGTAAGAATTCTGTGTTGGGTAGTGCTTGGTTTTTTAGTAGATTGTAGACTTTTTGTTATTATTGTTTCTAATTTATTACTTAGGGATTGGACATCTTCGGACTCTATCAGTGAATTTTCTGACGCTGTTACATAGTTTTCTAGATTTTGAATATAGTTACTTCGTTCTATAACACTCTTCAGCTTGTTGGGTACTGTATTAAACACTCTCCGACTGACTTTAGGTTTTTCTGTATTAAGAGTACATCTTACGAGTCTATGATCCGAGGGAAAGCTTACATTGTTCATCACCTCTATGTTTTTTATACTATTTGGGTTAGGGCTGAGAATAAAGTCGATTTCATTTTTTGTGTTGTTATCAGGTGAGACCCATGTCCATCTTCGAGATGCTTTCTTTTTGAAGTATGTATTCATTATAGATAGTTTGTTCTCATATGCATACTGTATTAGGCGTTCGCCCCTGGCATTTCTTTCCCCATATCCATGCTTTCCCATTATGGTGTTTTCTTCGGGTTTTGGATGTCCAATTTTAGCATTGAAGTCCCCGATGATGATTATGTTTTTATCAGCTAAGCTTTGTGCTTCCGATAGATCATTATAAAATTTAGTGATGTCTTCTTCACTTGAGCTCTCAGTAGGGGAATAAACTTGTATTATTGACAGTGGTCCATCTTCAAATTTCATTCGTAGCAATGCAACTCTCTCTGATATTGCCTTGAAACTTAAAATATTGTTCTTTAATGATTTTTGAATGATGAAACCCACTCCATAGAGGCCCTTAGTTTCACCCTTATAGCACATTATATATTCTGTATGTTCTTCAATAGCACATCCCAGTTTTCTCGTTTCTGCAAGTCCTATGATGTCCCATTTAATTTTTTCTAATGCTTGGTTTAGGTCAAGCATTCTTTCTTTTGTTGATAGTGACCTTACATTATAAGTGCACACTTTAAGATAGTTATCCTTTTTTGATATTGTTTTCTCTTGTGGTTTGATGCGGTTAGTGTTGATGGTGTTTGTCTTTTGGTGTTTAGAATTAAATTTTGTTGATTTTTTGTTGGATGGAGGGTAATAGTCATCTTCCCCCACGGTGACAAGCCGGGTTGGGGTGCTTAGGTTTTTTGAACTTAATTTGGTTGTGATTGCAGTAGTTGTTGTTGGGTTGTTCCGGTGGTATTGGTTCTTTGGTTGCTATTGAATTTTGTCGTTTTCCGAGTTGTTGTTAGGTCTCCATTGTGAAAATGCATTTGTTTTTGTTACTTTTTTAGGGTTGTTTGTAGAGCCTTCGTCTGTATTTGGCACAGTGGAGGGTGAGGTAGTTGGAGATCTCTTCCGTTTTTCATTTGGATTGTCCCGTACAATTAGTTTGTCATAGCGCACATATGCAATTTTTCCTTTGCTTATTTCTTCTTTCGCTTTAATTTTAAGCTCCCTCCTTTTTTCCAGTACGTCCTTTGGGTAGTCATCAGTAGCGTAAGTTTCGGCTGGAAGCTTTTTATTGTTTTTAAGCACCATCAGTTTTCGCCATTCCAATGTTACGCTAACCAGGATGGGTCGGTTTCTTTCTTCAGATTTTCTTCCCAGTCTTTGAACACTACTTATTTCCCATTTGTCCCAGTTATCAGTTTTGGCACTTTCACTTTGTTGATTTAGAGTGTTTAGCACTAGTTCCACGAGTTCTGAGGGGTTTTTCTCCTTCTCCGTAATACCATGTAGTAAGAAATTATGTTTCTTCGTTAATTTTTCCAATTTGTTTACTCTGTTTCTAAGTGTGTTAACTTCTAGGTTAAGTTTTGCGTTCTCTTCAAGAATAGGTTTTAGTTTTTCATCGACACTTTGTAGAGCAATTGCCGTTATGTTCTTTGTCAATACTGCTGTTTGTAATTGTAATTTCTCATCAAGTTTTGTCAACAAAAGTGACATCTCAGGTGACAGCTCGGTATTCATTTTGTGGTGCAACGGAACGTAACTTTTTACAGATTTCCGAACGTGCCTTCGACTTTTGGGTTGGCAGTATTGTAGCGGATCTGCGGATTCGATGTTTCGGTGACAGATAACCTCAAACCGTTTTGTATTTTTTTGCAGACTAATTTCACTAAAGATATCGAGTTCTGTGTTGTTATTTATTATTTATCTAGTTCACACACGATTTATTAACGTTCTTATCAACACTTTCGCACTGATTTTTCTTGTTTTTGCACTGATTTCTCACTATTTCACGGGAGCGTTTAACAAGCGTCTTACTTCTTTAACACCGGAACCGGAAACTAGGAAAATAGGATATTAGAACCATTAATAATTTAAACAAGTCAGATCCTACCTACACTACATAATTTTATATACCACTGACAATGCCACTACCTGCACCACCAGGTGCCACATGCATGTTGCCAACCCTTTAAGATAAATTCGTCACTGGCATAAAGAAAAATTTATTTGTCTAAACTCTAAAGAGAATTCATCGTTACTTGGCTTATTAAGTAAATGAACACTAATCTCACTATCTCTGGGATTTTCACTTAAAATGTTGTAAGAAACTCACAGAGGATTGAATGCAACCAAGTAACCACTGAAAAATATAATTTCTAATAAAATTTTCTTCAAAAAACAACTCACAGACTATAAATAATATAGAAAGCCACAGTCTAAGAGCTTTTCGAGGCCCAAAGAATGAGGATTTTTGTATCTTTGGGATGCTCTCGTCCAGATCATATATTTCTGGTGGAGTTCTTAAACTGTACTTCTCTAAATTATATACTCTCTGATCAAAGTAACAAACAAATAACATGAAAATTAACTGAGATTACAATGTCTTAGGTTGACACACGTTTCTTTACATGATAAGACAAGTAGGATGAATTCTGTATATCTTGAAATATTCATTAGGCGTGTCCACACCTGACGCACAGCCTCGCGAGGAAATTGCCGCGCGAGGCAGCTCGGTTAGTTTCGACGTGCTTCGCCCGAGGCATTGCGGTCGCGCGTGCGTTTGCCTCGAGCGAGGCACCTCCACATTAGCTGAGCTGCCTCGCGCGACGGTGCGTCATGAGGACATTGCCGTGCGAGGCAGCTCGGTTAGTGTGGACGTGCCTCGCCCGAGGCATTGCGGTCGCGCGTTCGTTTGCCTCGAGCGAGACACGTCCACATTAGCTGAGCTGCCTCGCGCGACGGTGCGTCATGTGTAGACCCCGCCTATTCAGTATTTTAATAAATTATTTACAATGATGTTAGAAAAACAAAAAAAAATCAGCAAAATGTTTAATTGTATTGAAAAATTATTTTATCTACACTCATATTGTAAGTTCTCTAAAACGTGTTCGAAAACGGTAGGCAATGGCTAGCATTACCACGACCCATTTTACTATGATAAGCTTTTTATCCGTGGCAGTAACGTAATTTTAACTTTTCATGCTCATTTATTGATGTGCTATGAGTTTTGATAACATAATGTACACCTGCACCCTCCCGCGCATCCGCCGACAGCCCGACACGCGCCCGCGCGGCCGCCGGCACACGAGAGTTGGCCATGGTGGCGGTGCAATGGCGGCGGTGCAATGGCGGCCATTCTATGGTTTCCGAATAAGGAATTTAGAATAAATAATATGAGTGTAGATAAAGCAGTGTATGCAACTGTACGTAATTAGGCCTTAAAACGTAACAGTTACATAAACTACTATTGACCTACATTCAGTTTATGACATCAGCTCACCAAGAAAATTGTTACAGTACTGCTGTACCAGACCCATATGAAGACTGAACAGATCATGGAGCTGGAGGAAGAGGTTGGTGCTGATGATGCTGGTGAGGTGGAATATCTTGAGGAGGATGTGGACTTTGTTGATGGTAAGTAATATTTGGTTAAAGTCCAGTGACACCTCTACCTCCAGCCCTCTTCACCAGTGTTGCCTTTGTCGAAGGGCGAGTCACTATCTGCCGGAAATAAAATTGGATACCGTTTTATTAGTCCAGTATTTAGTCCACCCTTTTCACCCAGTATCCCAGTACTTAGTCCACCCTTTTCACTCAGTAGCCCAGTAGTTAGACCACCCTTTTCACCCAGTACCCCAGTAGTTAGTCCACCCTTTTCACCCAGTAGCCTTAGTACATTTTAGATTCCATTATCCAATAGTCCTTACACCATGACTGCTGTCTCTGCGTATGTGCTTACACGGGCAGGGGCAGCATCCGCTTAGTGTTCTCTGTACATTTCGTTAAATTGTCGAAAGGGCCTCTGCGTATTGGTTTCGGCTCCGCGTACGCCACTCAAATGTCCGGAACACCATTGTTCTGTAACATAAACTTTATTTCGGACTAATTAATGTCCAGAGCTCGGATTTTTCACGGCAAAACAAAACACTAGCGTAATTTAGCCAGTGCTTGAAATATTATTTTATCGATATCGATAATTCAGAACTAGAAGAAATAAAAGTCACCAAATAAAATTAATATGTAATAAAACTAATAAAAACATTTGTATAAAGTTACTATATATTAGAAACAGACGCAATTTCTTCTTCAAAATCTACGTCAGTACACACAGCAGCACAAGACATTTTATTTGGGTAATAGTGATAGGAGCTGATGATCATTATCTTTTCAACATTCTCTGGGAGTAAACAGTTGCGTTTATCACTATAAATCCATTTATGTACACTAAATGTACGTTCAACTTCAGTTGACGTCAAGGGAGCAAATTTATAGAATTCATTATCAGTTCGGGTAATATTTTCAGATATGTCTCTTAAAATTTCGTAATCAGGATTTCGTTCGAGCACGGCTTCAAATTTACGTATCACTGGTAAAAGTTTACTCCAGTTTACGTAGCAACGAACAGTATCCAGAATGAGGAAGGATTCCGCAATGGATAAAGTCGAACATTGCAATTGTTCTATTGAAGAGGCTATTACTTCGTAGTTGTCGCGAAAGAAATTTAACTCCGGTCGTAGTTTGCGTGTTTGAAAACATTTTTTTGCAGCTCTTATAGCTGCCGAGTCATTAGCAAGTATGGAGACGACATCACGTATTTGCTCATAGTATTGAGCGTGTACGCAGCAGATATCCAAGTTCCCCATCTGGTGATAATTGGCTCGGGAGGTAGGGGAATGGACGGATATTTTGCCTTAAAAAGGCGTACACGCTCTGGAGATTTTAGGAATATCTTTTTGACATTCGATATCAACCCATCCACACCTTTAAAATTATCTCGCACTTCTTCGGCAACCCGGTGCAGACCATGAGCTAAACACGTAATGTGTTTCATACGAGGAAACGTTGCTTTTAAAATACGACCGGCTTTAAGCATATATGCGGCACTATCTGTGCAAAGTAAAAGCAAATTGTTTACGTTATCATTGAAAGAATTTTGAAACAAAAATTTTAATTGGTTTATTATTAGGTTTGCTATTGTTTCCCCATTTACCTTCTCTAAAACCTTCGACCCCAAAAGATAAAATTGCTTAGAACAATTTTTTTGCAAAGACCGAATCACCACGTTTGTCACACATTTTCCCATGAAATCTGGTGTTTCGTCTATAGATATCCACAAATAATTGGTTTTGTTTACCTCTCTTATACCCTGTATAGTTTTTTTGTACACGAGATTTAAATAAATTTTTCGCAGGGTCGATTCGTCCGGTAAAGAAGTCATAGAGCAGTCGCAACATAAATACTTGTTAAAAAAATGACGAAAATTATTGTTGTTGACTGTTGCCCATGGTATGTTGCATGAAATAAGAAAAATAATTAAATCGAAATAAAATTGATGTTTCCTATTTGGTTGCCCCGAACGGTAATTGTGGCGGTTGCTTTTCACATGATTCTCAATATTGCATTTCTTCAGTTTTAGATGCATATCGCACATAGAGCAGTATATACGGTTGAATTTCTAATTATAAAAAGTGACTTGACACATGACTGACAGTTAAAATGTTGCCTGGAATAGCAAAAATAAAATAGTCATGGGTATATGTCGATATAAAGTATCGAAAAATGTAATGTTCTACTAAACACTACCAATACGATTCCATTTAAAGGATCCATAAATGTTAGGAAATTAAATTATCATGTAACAGCCTGAAATGCTACAATATTCAAATTAGACAAAAGTTTTGAGATACATTGCCGCTGATAAATCGTATAGTTATGTTATACAACATATCATATATTTTTCTATCTCGTCGAACGAGCGAAGCCTAAGCGAAGTGAAGTTATAGACAGCTTCGGATGAAACGGAAACGGAACTGGCAGCTGGACAACGCTGCATTTCGATGGCTTTTTGATTTTGAATAGTTGTTCTGCGGTAACTGTAGTAACGTTTTTTCTAATCTTTATGAAATTTGTTGGGGTTATAGCAGAAATCAATATAATTTGAGAGTTCGTATATGAGCAGGATCGATCAATGGGTTATGGAGCTAGAAGGCGCAAAACAATCATCGTAAGAGTCTTGTTATATTGTTCAATGCATTTACAAGGAAATCGCGAGTTCTCAACTCGAGGCGGACTACTATTATATAGTTTCTATAAATCTGAGCTCTTTATTATTGAGGCGATATTTTGGATGAACATTGTTCTGGTTCTAATTCTTGCACGTCCACAGGAATCCGTAATCCGAGGCAACATCACTTAATAATTCAATTCAACATTTCTACGAGTAATAACAACAAAACGTAACGATATTTACGAACAGTCAGAAGACGATATTTCTCCAAAATACCTACTTAACTACTTCTAAAATAGACGAAAAGATACTTGAATAATTATTCGTCCGCATAGAATTCGGCTATCGTGTGGCCCTCTGAAAAAGTTTTTTATTTCGGGATAAAAAGTAGTTAAGTATCCTATGTCCTATTCCTCACTCTACCATTTTAGAGATGTGTGTTCAGCAAGATATTCACTCACAAACTGAACGGCAGGCATGTGTGTAGATAAATTCCAATATTGGCCCGACCGTGCGCTTGGAGAATTTAACTAACCGGAGCGGCCATTGACAGGCTTTCCCCTCTGCCGAAAACAATGGTCAATAAATATGACCTGTGGTCATAAATATGACCAGTCCATGTCAATAAATATGACTACAGGTCATATTTACGAACTGACGTTTATCTGAAGTGGCTATTTGTACGTTACGTACGAATAGCCATACATTTGACGTTCGCCTCCCCCGCAAAAATCGACAGACTTTTATTGTATAGAAAATGACAGATATGGGCGCTCCGGTTGGTTGAATTCTCTAAGCCATGCGCCCGGTATTAACCCTACGGCAGGTGTATGAGTAGCCGCCTTTAGAAATTATTATTGTCTCCAATAGGATGTACAGAAGTTATAAATTGACTTCAATCTGTCGCGTACCGCATAGTTTTATCAACAAGTAATAGTCATTCCGTAAAATTACGTATTTTCCACATCATTTTGCAGCATTCTTCAGCCCTTAATCAAGTTCCAGCGACTATATCGCTACCAATAAGTCGCGGCGTTTGTAGAACTCTTAATAAATAAATAAAAATATCGATAAGAACAGCACTGGCCGAATTGCGGCAACATTTGTGTTTGTTGACTTGTCAAGTCACTCCGTACAATTATAAATTTAACCGTAGTGGAGGTCACTTCATTATAGACTAACTCAGGGTGATTTTCAATCCACGTTTTGATCCGATCTTGTACATTACTCATTTTTGTATTAATTGATACCTTGCAATATTAAGTTATTATACGTATATCCAACACGTCGGATTCAATGCGTTGCGAAATAAATAATACCTAGATGCAATTTACGTTTTATACGTAATGAAATGACAGTTAAAGTGTGAATGTCATATGTCATGTGAGATGAAATTTGCAGTCGTTTCTATCATTTTAAATGAGGTGGTATAGTTACTTCGTTCTAAGTTGTACATGCAGACCTACCTCTTTGTTGCTCGACTATGGCAAAGCTAAAATGAAAAGTTATTTTATTACTTATACAGGATGTCCGGTAATTAATGCACAACCTTCTAACCCCCAGTAGGTCACCTTAGACTGGTCAAAAATATTGATTTTGAGCTCTAGTAAGTCTCCTGTTTTTCTAAATTTTCGCACGTTTGTTAGTTTTAAATTTTGACATTCACACTGATAGGTGTACCATCGAATAAAAAAAGAAAAAATGTACTGAGGCAATACCTGTCATATACTCTAGTAAGACTCGATAGGTGACGATAAAATAATATTTCAAGCACTGGCTAAATTACGCTAGTGTTTTGTTTTGCCGTGAAAAATCCGAGCTCTGTTAATGTCCATTATCCAGAGCAATGACGCATAGTTTCAGTGTCCGTGAGGCAACCCCCCTCAATTTCCTGTATTTTTATGTGATGAAAAACAAGCATAAAAATTGCCATTCACACCGGCTGGTTGGTTATCGATCCGTGAGAGAGAGAAGCCGGAACAAAATGAGGGGGGGGGGGGGGGGGGATGAAAAACAAAGTCCAACGTGGGTCAGTTCGGGTTGCACAGGATGGTTCCACAACACGTAGGGAGCTTAAATACCGAAACACTGAAACTACGCGCCATTGCTTTAATTACATAGTTTGTTAGTTATTCTAATCTTATACATATTTTATGATATAGGTAGTCTTGTTAACTGTACAATGATGTTTGACATTGTGTGTTATTAGTTGCTGCCAAAGAACTAAATAGATGCTCTTTTCAAGTCATGTTGTAAATGCATTCTAATAAGTATAAATTTCACCATAACCACAATTTCCAGAGGATCTCCTCAAAAACGAAGACTACGCTGAAGCCTCAGTGTCCGAGGACATCACAGTCTCCACACTAGCAGTGAAAGGCAAGCGCGGCCGACCAAAGAAGACCGCAGCCAAGCCAGAGAAGAAAGCCAAGGTGGCCAAGGAGGAGAAACCGGCCAAGAAAGCTGTTGCTAAAGGTAGGTTGTTGCTTTTTGTGTTGCAGCTCTTGAGGTTGTGTTGGTAATTTGTGTAAAATGTGCCTCGCCCGAGGCATTGCGACGGCGCGTGCGTTTGCCTCGGCCGGCCACACTAGCCGAGCCGCCTCGCGCTGCAATTTCCTCGCGAGGCGTTGCGTCAGGTGTGGCCATGCCTAATAATTATTTGTTGTAGTGTAGCCTGAACTAGGTCGCTCCTTGCAGTGCTATACGTTTTTCGTAAACTGGCTTGTCAGACATAATGATAGTATGTACATTATTTTAATAAAATAATAAATATAAATATCAAACCAAACGCTAAAGTTACCAACACAACTTAAAGAAGCTTATGTTTCAATATCTTCCCGTTACCAATTTAAATCCTCCAATTATCTAAATTGTGTGTGTACATAAAAATCGAAAGTGAGAAAACAGTTACATATTTTACCATTTCGAAGACATTCACTGAATTTACCGTCACATTTCAGGCCAATATGGAATATAGTTTTAACTCAATTTTGTTCAAAACAAGTTTTTTTAATAAAGAGGTGGTAACAGGAAGGTTTTTAAACACATTATTTTATCGCTTAGTGATTTGACACGTCAGGCTGGTTGCACTGACTGTCGGTCGTCGTGATTACCTAAAAAGTTTAACTAACATTTTCAATAGGTGCAACTGGCCTTTATTTTCTTTTAAAATGGCCTCATATCGTTAATAATAGGGTCCGAGTAATTTCCATTAGTTGGACTATATGCGAACCGATTTATTTTATTTAGGCCCGCGGCATTCTCTAGGGTTTCGCGAAATGGCAGTTGGTTGTCGATACCGCCTTTTAGGGTCGTTTGGAGATTAATCCAAGCAATATTTACCGTTCTACGTAAATGAGTTATTGCCACGTATAAAACACACATTACAATTAAATAGGGTCTTACCAAATCACAAAGTTAACTTAACCGAAACATTATCACTATTATTGTATATAAATCTATAAACTAAACGCATGACAAAAGCTTAACTGTATGCTGGAAGCTTCGCCTTTACGACGCGGTTTCAGCGCTGGTTTATTCTAAACATTGTGTGTAGCCCAGGGACCCAGTCATGCTTCATTGACGTCTTTTAGAACGAGTGGGTTTCTACGTAATATTTTTGAAAGAGACAGTTTATTTACAAACAGGCCATTTATTATTGGGCGGCGGGTTTACACCTGACGCACCGCCCACACGTAGACATACCTCGCCCGAGGCATTGCGGCCGCGCGTGCGTTTGCCTCAGCCGTGGCACGTCCACACTAGCCGAGTTGCCTCGCGCGGCAATTTCCTCGCGAGGCGGTGCGTCAGGTGGGGACCCGCCTATTCGCTTATAGTGTGTCAAATCACTTATACTATTCACAGGATGATATTATAAGAACCCCGTTTGATTACCCTTTTTATGTAAAAGCTATAATAATACCATTCCGTTATTATAATATCATTCTGTAGTTTTTTCTGTGTTCTGTCCGGTCCATAACCTAATCGTCACCGAATTACGAATGAAACTCATATCCGATCACGAGCTAACCTAACCTACTGAAACTACATGAAACGAACACGGAGTATCTACCTATTGACCGTTTCGTCAATTGGCATACGAAAATACGAATACATTAAATTAATCTGAAAATAACTTCACTTTTAAATAGGATACTATAAAAGGAACTAAACTTTATTTGACGCTGTCATCAAATACGTATACTTCATAAACTAAGCTCTCCGGCCGCAGAAGTCAATTTTGACAGTTATTTCACTTTTTAGGTAAGAATCGGGCCGTTCTACCGAGCGATGAGCCTATATCGGCCACCAAACGGAACCGCCTCATGAAGGCCAACGCCGCCATAGTCCTAGAGACCTCAACAGTTGTCCCATTCAAGTGGCAGAGGCAACACTACCTTTGCTTCTATTGCCACAAGACTTTCAAAGGCACAGACTCTCTCAAAGATCACACGAGGGACGAACACAGGAAATCAAACATTAAAGCGGCCGTTTCTTACCTAAGGAGGGACGAAAAAGTCAAAATTGACGTGTCTGATATCGAATGCCGACTCTGTAATGTTAAACTAGACGATCTTACCTCACTCTTAACCCATCTGACTTCAAACCATGATAAAATATTCACCGAACAGTCTGGATCTTTCGGCCTTATCCCTTATAAACTAGAAAGCGGACCCAACTCTTTCCAATGCGCTATTTGCAAAGAAGAGTTCCAATACTTTATCAAACTGAACGAACATATGAATATACATTTCGGGAACTACATATGTGAACTATGTGGGAAAGGGTTTTTATCGCAGAATCGTCTGCGATGCCACGTACTTAGTCACGGCTCCGGTTTCAAATGCACAATATGTTCTGACACTTTTGACTCTTTAACATTAAGAATTATTCACGAAACTAAAGTCCACAACAAAGAGAAACTTTGTAAATGCTTCTACTGCGATGAAACTTTCTCAAACTACATGCTACGTAAAAGACATCACCACACTGTTCACGATCTAGAAATCCCCGCTTTCAACTGCCCTATATGCCACAAAGCTTTCGAGATCGAAAGCAAAATGCAGGTCCATATAAAAGAAGTACATTTAAGAGAGAAGAATTACTCATGCACCATGTGTGACCAGAAGTTTTTCTCCAAAACTCACGTCCAAAAACACATGGTCAAGCATTTCGGGGAGAGAGTGCATCAGTGCGAGATTTGTAAGAAGTCGTACGCTAGGAAGCAGACGTTGCGAGACCATATGAGAATACATAGCAATGACAAGAGATATGCTTGCGCGTTGTGCAGTCAAGCATTTGTACAGAATAACAGTTTGAGGTTGCATATGAGAGTGCACCATCCCGAATCAGTAAATACGTAGAAATTTGTTAAACGTAGCGTAGTAAGGAATCTTATATTTAAGTCATTAATGGGTAATATTTTGATATTTTTTATGAATCCTTAATTATACAAACGTAACATTAAATCCTTTGATACTCAAAGCGTATTTCAATTCTCAAAATCACTTCCTACTTAGGAATCGAAGCACTTTAAATGTACCCTTTTAGTAGTTTGAATTTGTTTTTTATTTTTATAAATCATAATTTACATAGATACAGTGTGTTTCGCATAATTAAATCTCTGTTTTTATATCCCAGATACTAATATGACAGTTTGGTTGCCACAATTTGTGCAATCGATCTGTCAGTTTTGTACTGAAGTGACAGATTGAAATCGAATTGTCATTTTAGTATCTGAGATATAAGAAACAGAGTTAAACATGGGTACATTTATAGTGATTTTCTTTTCAGATGTTAAACCGCGGAAATACAAAGGCTGCGAATCGTCTTCAATGCGACGTCGCAACAACCTCGCGATGTTGTTCAACAATACCTCGGTCATTCCCTTCAAATGGAGGGGAAAATACCTCTGTTTTTATTGCAGCCAAGACATTGCTGAATACCCGGCGCTTAGAAAACATACCAAGTCTCATGGACATTGTTCCACTGATGATCATTCTTTAAAAGTCTTGAAAGGAGGCCAAAATATGGAAATCAAAATAGATATTTCGGATATCAGCTGCGAAATTTGCAATGAACCTTTTCCAAAATTAGATGATATAATTACACACCTGTTCATTAAACATAAGTTAGAATATGATCGTGATGTAGAAATGGCCATAGAAGAGTATAAACTAGTCAATCTTAGTTGTCTAGCCTGTGACGAGAAATTTGCTTATTTCGGTTACCTAGTCTCCCATGTTAATAATAGTCATCCTAAAAACTGTCTTATCTGTGATAAGTGTGAGCAAAAATTTAATAAGAAACGAGATCTGTTTTCTCATATGAAGAATTATCATAGAGAAGGAGGGTACCAATGCGAACTTTGTCCTTTAAGTTTTAGTTCCTTAAATATACTTCGGAAACATAGAAATAACCGCCATTTGACTAGGTGTAGTATCTGCCAGTTAAAACTGCCTTCAGCTGCTTTAAAACAAAAGCATATGGAAGTAGAACACCCGGACGACGGCTCTTTGCAGTGCGATAATTGTTTTAAAGAATTCCACACTAAACAAGGTCTTAGAATGCATGTTAGGAAGTGCAAAGGTGAAGATGAACTGTTCAGTATAGATGTGAGGAAAAAAGACTACGATCCGATGGATTTGGACCAAAATTATGAGGACCCAGTTAAAAGACCGAGCGTCAAGCAAATTAGAGAGAATATAGTAATTGTTATTAATATGTCAACTGCCATTCCTTTCAACTTCTATAAAAATAAGTTTAACTGCTTCTATTGCTCCAAAGATTTTCCCGATTCAGACCTATTGAGAGAACACACTATAATAGAACACCCCACATGCGATGTCAAACAAAAATGCATTAGGAAGTGTAGGGAATCTGTGGCGTGCGTTAAAATAGACATTTCTTCCCTAGCGTGTAAACTATGCTTCGAGTCCCTACCTGATCTTGACACGCTCATAGACCATCTGATCCTAAAACACAACGCCAACTACGATAAATCCATAACAACCTGCTTGCAACCGTATAGACTTATCAAAGACCATATGGCATGTCCCCATTGTCCAAACGAAATATTCAGATTCTTCGGCACTCTGTTAAAACACATGAACAACAAACACACCAACAATCATATCATTTGCGTGTATTGCGGACAAACTTTCAGGCGGGATCAGAATCTTCGCGTTCACATTTGGCGTCACCATAGGGACGGCAGATTTAAGTGCAACATATGTGGCGCCGAATGTAATATACCTTCCAGGTTATATATGCATATGGCAAAAGCCCATGGAGTCAAAGCGGCGAAATGCCCTAAATGTCCTGAGAGTTTTTCCACCCAATACTTAAGACAAAAGCATTTGATAGAAGCTCACGATTCCGGCCACAAATGTTCTTATTGCGGTAAACTATTCACCAGAAACTCGTTCATGAGAGACCATATTAGACGAACACATTTAAAGGAGAAAAATGTCGAATGCTCGATATGCAACATGAAATTTTTCAACAACATTCTTCTTAGACGGCACATGGTGAAACATAGCGGGGAGAAGAATTTCCACTGTGATATTTGCGGTGAAAGGTTTTTCTGGCGGAAAAGTCTTCGGACGCACATGGCTAGGCACAATAAGCATATTAATCCTGCACATATTTAGGCATTCTTTAGGTTTTCTTCTAGTCATCTATTTATTTCACGTAGATTAATTAATTTAAATCGGTCGTCAACAGAGTTGTCCAAACAGGGCGTTTGTTTTTTTCTTAATTTTCGTCGATCATGTAAGAAGCTCAAGCAATTGAGCAGCAATTAACTTACTTAATCAATATTTAATCATACAACAAATATTTATATACCTATAATTTTTCTTGTAACATCACTTTTGGTGCAATATTCTAACAAAGCAATATTGTGTTTATAATTATAGTCAAATTTATTGGCGAATCCTTTAGAAATTACACAGCTATATATTATTGAAGCAAGTGGGCCCCCGATTGACACGTTGTATATATCGTTTCAGATATAAAACAGCGGCCAATCGTCGGGCCCAGCGCCACCGAGCGCAGAAGAAACAACCTCGTGACATTATTCAACAATACATCGGTCATACCTTTCAGAAGTGGAAGCCAATACGGCTGCTTCTACTGCGGTGACAAATACCCCGATTATAAGGAGTTCGTTAAACATACAAAATCACACGGTCCTTGTAATATTAAACATAAGTCTTTGATAAACCAAAAGTTTGGTACAGTAGAAGTTAAATTAGACATTTCAAACATTTACTGTGAACTATGCGATGAACCTTTTATTAACTTAGATGATATAATATGCCATTTAAACATTAAACATAGTCTGCAATATGATAGAGAAGTCCCAATGTCTTTATCCGCCTATAGATTAGTAGATCTTAAATGCACGGAGTGCGGGAAAACGTTCGAATACTTCCGCAACCTAGTTATGCATGTCAGAAAGAATCACATGGAGAAATTGCTGCCTTGTCAGCAATGTGATAGAAGTTTTAATAAGAAGTCAGAACTGACGGCGCATTGTAGGATTTACCATCGTCTAGCCGGCTATCAGTGCGTCAAATGTGAGCGATGCTTCAGAACCACCAACTTATTAAGAATCCATCTTATAAACATCCACGGCTCCTCTGAGAAAAAATGCACTAGAATCCTTTCTAGTTTAAAGGCGAGAAGATGTAGATCTGAAGATGGCTTCACGCTCGACGATTCAAAAGACTGCGAAATAGAAACTGAAAGGAAAAGACTGCGCGAAAGAAACGCTATAGCTAAAAGGAATAGAGAGAATATCGCTTGCATTCTGAATATGACTACGGCGATACCTTTCAAGTACTTTCAGAACAGATTCACATGTTTTCACTGTTCGAAAGACTTCAATGAACATGAAGACATGCGAACACACACGCTTATGGAACATCCGTTTTACGATTTGGAAAGGAAATGTCCTAAATCGCTGAAAGGTGTTAATTTGTGTATAAAACTCGATATATCGGCTTTGTCGTGTAGGATTTGCTTCGAGCCGTTTACAGATTTTGATTTGCTAGTTGATCATTTAATCATGAACCATAAAGCTAATTATGATAAAAATGTAACGGGGATTATGCAGCTATTTAGACTCGAGAAATATAATATGGGATGTCCTCTCTGTCCGCAAGCGTTTTCATATTTCAACATTCTTCTTAAGCATATGAACCAAGAACATTCAGTGAAATCGCATCTCTGTTCAAACTGTGGAGCGGTCTTTGCTAGCGAAGCGATTTTAACTATGCATATAACACGAATACACGGCCCTAAAGTATTTAAATGTCCTGACTGCAATATAGAATTAAGCTCAGCCTTAAAATTAAAGAGCCACAGGGCTAAAAGTCACGGGGTCCGCGAGGTACCCTGCCAGAAGTGCCCCGAAAAATTCCCCTCCGAGTACGAGAGACAGAAACACTTAATTCAAGCTCACGACATTGGCCATAAATGCACTTTTTGCGGTAAAATGTTCGTGAAAAACTCATTCATGAGGAACCACATACGTCGAACGCATATGGAGGAGAAAAACGTCCAATGTACTGTTTGTAATCATAAGTTTTTTGATAATATACTGCTGAAGATTCATATGGTAAAACATATTGGAGAGAGAGATTTCCATTGTGATGTTTGTGGTAAGAGTTTCTATTGGAAGAAGAACTTGCGGGTGCATATGGCGTCTCATAATAAGCACGCTAAAGTTGTAAACTTATAGTATTAACATACCTTTGTTTTTTCTTAAACTTTGCTTTCAAGTAACACCAACGCAAAATTATCATAGCTCAAAGTATAGTTCATTACTTTTAACAGTAATGTAATGTAAATATTTTTGATAATTAAAATAAATTATAGCAGTAATTTCTGTTGTATCTCTTGCTTTCGGTTTTTTTGTCTATATATTTCCCCGAAATTATGTAACTCCTTTAAGATCCAGTTACAATTTCGAACCATGTTCAAACCCTGAAAAATTGCTTATCAAAAAAGCCACGCCCCGACGCGTCAAAAACAAAATTATCTTCAGTACAGTAATACATTTCGTGTGGCGCTTAGTTTTTACTTGCATCTATTGCTCACCAAGAACATATTAGACGACACGAGAAAAATTGGTGCTTCACATGTAATGTGTGTGGCAAGGAATTCAGGGATTTCGAAAGAGTAAAGAATCACCGCGCTGCGATCCACTCCCATTTTGTACACTCTATCTGACAGGCAGAGGCACTTCCTAAATGCGCAAGGCAACGTCATCAAATGTATTTATTGAGGAAAAATGTTCACATCCCAACACGAACTGTATGTACACGTATAAGCAAAATGGAAATTATGGCATGCGCCCCGGTGTTAAACTAGTGGCGATCATTGCAAAATCGCATTTAGTGGAAAAAGAACTTAATCAATCACATCTTAAAACACTCCTGTAACCTGTAGATATTAACAGCGTATAATGAAATCAAATATAGGTTAGATATTTATGATACATTAATGCGAACATACAGAAGAACAATTTGTTTTCAGATGAAACGCACAAAAAGGCCTGCGAAACGGCGAGGCGGCAAAATCTGGAAACGCTTTTTAGCAACACGGGCGTTATACCGTTCCGTTGGAAATGGAACACAACGATTACATGTTGTTACTGTAGATCTAAAGGGCTCTTATGTGACGAGCTCGTTAAACATACTAAATCTCACGATAAGAGCGAAATAAAAGACTTTTTAAAGAATCTCCGGATTAAAGTTGTACTTAAAATTGACGTGTCAGATACGAGTTGTGAACTTTGCGATGAAAATTTACGAAGCTTAGATAATCTTGTAAATCATCTAGTAACAAAACACGATTTAAAATATGACAGACAAGTCGAAATGCATATAGAACAGTTTAAATTAATAGACCTTAGTTGTCCATTATGTAAAGAACATTTTACTGAAATGGAAATCCTGGCCGCTCATGTTAGTTCACATTCGAACAATTTGCAATGTGAATTATGTTCAGAAATGTTTAGTAAGAAAAAGGACTTGAAGTTACATAAACAACTAATTCATACATACGATTATAAATATGAGCAGATACAGATTAAACATGAACCATATGTAATAGAGTCTAAGATGAAAAAGTTTGATCCCGATGCCATCGAGAAGAAAAGGATAGCAAAACTCAGACGCCAAAACATAGCTTGCGTCTTAAATATGTCCACAGCTACGCCATTTAAATATTATATGAATAGGTTTCGTTGTTTCTATTGCTCAAAGAATCATCCAGAATTTGAACCGATTAAAACTCATTACCTCTCTAAACACACCTACTGTGACCCAGAGGGTGTAACAATGAAATCTATTAAAGGGAAAGATGCTATAGTCAAAGTAGATATTACTTCCCTAACTTGCAAGATATGCTGTATAGCAATAACCGACCTAGACGCGCTTTCCGACCATTTAGTATCAAATCACCATACGAAACATGATAAGACGATGATGGATATAGTCCAACCTTTTAAAATATCAAAAGACAATATGGCATGTCCACTCTGTCCAAACGTTGCCTTCAGGTACTTTGTCAAACTATTAGAACACATGAACGAAAGCCATTCAAATAATAACGTGATATGCGTTTACTGCGGACAGGCGTTTAGGAGTACGCCGTCGTATAGAGGTCACTTAGCGAGGTATCACAGACCGAACTCGTGTAAATGTCCCGACTGTGACCTAGTGTTTCCTAACCCCCCTAAACTTATAACGCACAGAGCAAATGCACACGGAGCTAAAGCTTTCAAATGCTCAAAATGCAGCGAGAGATTTGCCACACAGTATCTCAGGCAGAAACATCTCATAGACGCCCATGGTTCGGGACATAAATGCTCTTTTTGTGATAGAATGTTCGCTAGGAACTCCTACATGAAAGACCATATCAGGAAGTTGCATTTGAAAGAAAAAAACGTGGAATGCTCAGTATGTAAAGAGAAGTTCTTTGATAAGACACGACTGAATATCCACATGGTGAAACATATCGGGGAGAGAAACTACCACTGTGATATTTGCGGGAAAACTTTTCTTTGGAAGAAAAATTTAAGAGGCCACATGTCTTCGCATAAACGAAATGCTTAAGTTTTCTGTCCAAATTTTACTTGAGTTCTTATATCTGCGTGCCAATTTCTATTGTTCTTAATATAAAATGATATGTTTATTGATGTTACTACGAAAGAAGAAATGTTAACGAAATATGCTCATATGTGGCGTGATTGTGAATGAACTGAAGATTACAGAAAAGTAAATTTCTTTTCAGATGAAATTGGGCTGAAAAACGTGAAAAGCACCAATTATCGGAAGAGGACAAATCTACAAATAATATTCAACAACACCTCGATGATACCGTTCAAATGGCGACAAAAATATCTCTGTTTTTACTGTGGCGAAGATGTGGCAGACTATGATGCGCTTAGGAAACACACGAGAGCCCACGGACCGTGTACACTGCGTGACCGGGCTCTAACCCGCGTATCAGGTTCTGATGTCGAAATCAAAGTTGACGTTTCGGACATTACATGCCAATTGTGCAACGAATCTCCCCCAAACTTCGATGATATAATATCCCATTTAATGCACAAACACAACTTACCTTATGACAACCATGCCGACCTTCTAATTGTGAAATATCGACTGACTGATCTCAAATGTTTACTATGCGACGAGAGTTTTAATCACTTCAGCAAACTCATAGTTCACGTTAACAATAACCATCCTTTAAAAGTTCTTTCGTGTAACGTTTGCCATCAGAAATTTAATAAGCAACGGGACTTAACAGCACATTTCAGATCATACCATAAAAAGGGAGGTTATACTTGCCATAAATGCGCCATCTCTTTTCCTACCAACTGGGCTCTCAGCAATCACAAATTTAAAACACATTCGTCCGCTTGCAACATTTGTTTTAAAAGCTTCTCTTCATCCGACAAACGGCTGAAACATATGAAGTCAGAGCATGTAGGTGATAGTTTGTTCCAATGCGGCTTTTGTTTAAAAACTATGAACACCAAACAGGGTTTTTTGCGGCACGCGGCCGGCTGTACTTCCGCGAAAGACGATTCCAAATCGCAGCATATCATCGATGATATTGTATCTATAGATGATACGGAGAGGAGGCCCAATGTTAAGCAGGTTAGGAATAATATCGCTTGTATCCTCAACATGTCTACAGCGATACCGTTCAAACATTTCATGAATAAATTCAGATGCTTCTACTGCTCTAGACATTTTATTGAATGCGATGAACTTAAAGAACACTCTATGATCGAGCATCCCCATTGCGATTCTAAGTTCAAATCAATGAGATTACGCAACAGAGAGGATATTTCAATTAAAATAGACATTTCGGCGCTATCATGTAAAATGTGCTTTGAATCTATGAACGATTTGGACCATTTAATAGACCACCTTACCTCAGAGCATAAAGCGCGTTTTGATAAGTCTATAGAAATGAATATTCAACCTTACAGATTGATAAAGGATAATTTCGCTTGTCCTTTTTGTGGAGAGGTATTTCGATACTTTAGCACTCTGCTAAGGCATGTTAGTATCGCCCATACTGATAATAAAAACATATGCATGTATTGCGGAAAGTCGTTTAGAACTAAGCCAAACTTACGAGCGCACGTAGCTCGGCGTCACAAAATAGGTAAGATTTACAATTGTGACGCTTGCAAAATAGAATTTACAAGAACGATAGATCTAAGGTCACACATGGGCAGGGTCCATGGCGACAAAACTGTCGACTGTCCGGAGTGCCCTGAAAAATTCGTATCACAATACGCGATGCAAAGGCATTTGATCACGATACACGGCTCGGGCCACAAGTGCTCCTACTGCGGCAAACTTTTTACCAGAAACTCTTTCATGGACAACCATATCAGACGGACGCATCTCAAAGAGAAAAACGTGCAGTGCTTGCTCTGCAACGACAGATTCTTCGATGCTGCGCTCCTTAAAAACCATATGGTGAAACACATAGGGGAGAGAAATTTCCATTGCGACGTGTGCGGTAAGAAGTTTCTATGGAAGAAAAACCTCCGCGGTCACATGGCCTCCCATGTTAAAAACGCTACAGCGCTTACCTGATATTAAGAGACGTTAATTAAGGAGTTGTAAGAGTGAATTGACAGCAAGAATCGTTTCTTTTCAGATGAATATCCGCAACGCCCGTACGGCAGCTGTACCTCTCAGCGGCGGAGGAAAAATTTACAAATATTATTCAATAACACCTCCGTGATGCCTTTCAAATGGCGGGGCACGTACCTATGTTTCTACTGCGGGAAAAGTTATACGGAGTATCCGGAGTTCAGAAAACACACAAAATCACACGGCCTCTGCTCAACGAACGATTATTCTCTCAAAATTATCAAAGGGAAACATATAGAGATAAAAATCGACGTCTCTGATATCATGTGCGAGATTTGCTGCGACTCTTTCAATCGTTTTGACCAACTCATAGATCATTTGAACACTAGACATGATTTGAGATACGACTCTAGCATACAAATCCCTTTCCAGTTATACAAATTATCAGATTTCCGGTGCTTACTCTGTAATGAACAGTTCAATTATTTCGGATACTTGGTAAAACATGTGAACAGCGTCCATCCACAAAATTGCTTCATATGCGATGATTGTGGACTTACCTTCAATAAGAAAAGAGATCTCGCACTGCATACAAGAGATAATCACCGTCTGGGAGGATACCCGTGTGACCAATGCACGAGCAATTTTAAAACCAAAAGCACGCTGCGTCAACATCAAAACACATTCCATTTCAGAAAATGCAAAGACTGCTCCTTAACCTTTGCGTCTCATAGCCTTTTGCAAAAACACATGCAGGTAGACCATCCATACGATGGCAGTTTAAAGTGCGTTTATTGTGCGAAAGAACTGCATTCGAAACAGGGTCTAAAACAGCATCTCAATAAGTGCGAAGTGAGAATGCTTTCTCAAATCGATGTTCCCCTTCCTAACGACGCTTTTGAAGAGGCTTACGTTGAACCCAGAAAGAAACAGAACATCTTACAAATAAGGGAAAATATCCAATGTGTACTCAACATGTCTACTGCTATACCTTTCAAATTCTTCTCAAAGTTTTCCTGTTTTTATTGTTCCAAAAAGTTCGTCGAATTTGAAGAATTAAAAGAACACACTTTGATGGAACACCCGATTTGTGATGTCAAATCTAAATGCATGAAGAAATGTAAAGGTGAAAGAATAAATGTCAAGGTGGATGTTGCCAATCTAGCCTGTAAGGTTTGCTTACAACCGATCAATGACTTAGACACACTCATTGACCATCTAATAGCAGACCATAAGGCTAACTACGATAAATCTTTAAAACGTTGCTTCGAACCTTTCCGTATAATAAAAGACAACATTCCATGCCCCTTATGTTCTGATAAAACTTTTAGATACTTCAGCACCCTTTTAAGACATTTTAACTCCGAACACAGCAACAACAACAGAATCTGCGATTTTTGCGGACGTAGTTTTAAAAATGTCACCAATCTTAAAGTTCACATCACATACGCTCATACCGGCTCTTGCGAATGCGATGTATGCGGTCTTAAATTCAAAAACCAATTTTGTCTCGCACGACATAAAGCAAAAACCCACAACGCAAAAGACTACAAGTGCCCTAAATGCCCTGAACAATTCCAGTCTCAGTACCACAAACAGAAGCATCTAATAACAACCCATGATATTGGTCATAAGTGTAGTTATTGCGGCAAAATGTTCACTAGGAACTCCTTTATGAAGGATCATATCCGTAGAACGCATTTAAAGGAGAAGAACGTGCCTTGTTCCGTTTGTAACGAAAAATTCTTCGACAACTATCTGCTTCGCATGCATATGGTAAAGCACGAGGGAGAGAGAAAGTTTAGCTGCGAAGTTTGTGGCAAGGCGTTTCTCAGACGGAGCAACCTTAGCTCCCACATGGATATGCACAAGAAATACGGTCATGTTACTCATCCTCATGTACCAGACATACATGGTTTCAGTCATAAAAGTGATTAGCTGATGGGGAAGGTCGTGGAAGCATAATCGTAGATGGTGCTTTCATTTAAGTATCAAAGCCGTTAATATCTATTTGTATCGGTCATGACTATTGTATTTTATTGTTGCTACTTCGACATTGTATAATAAATCAAAACTTAAAGGGATCTTTCCCATTGAGTAATGAATAAAAAAACCTAAACTTATTTCATAAATAAAACGAATTTGCATAAATCTACAAACCCGGTTTTGTAAATGGTTTGCATAGTTTTCAGGTCCCAATTTTTGCGTAAGCAGTAAGAAAGTATTGAACAGTTATGGAAACATTTTTTCTGAATTCGATCTCATTAGGCACATAATAATCACTGTAACTGATTTGTTAGTATATAGTTTTAGTTGCAATTGCAGGTACAATATTTTTTTACATGACTTTACGCCTTGGTAATAGTGTTAGTTGCTACATATTTTTGTCACATTAAATGTATCCATATTTTCAGATGTGACTATTGGTCATTCTGTCTTCCGTTCTACTTACTCCACCATTGCTCAAAATTCCTTACTTTATTTATTTATGTTAAGGTAAATAAAAGCCGCTTGTCAGTGCCAATTAGGAATAGCCGTGGTATTATGGATAGTTAATACAAACAAACATGTTAATAAGATCTGTTCTGACTTCCTAAAAAAATATATAATTACAGTATTATTATGGTGAGACAATAATTTATTTTGATAATTTTAATACTGCGTTTTCACCAGAGATGTGCAAGGATGCGTAGAGAAAGAATTCTAAGACCCAATAGAATCATTTCATTTGAGCGAGGCTAGGTAAATGAAGTTATGCTATTCGTTCTTATCGCATCCTCGTACATTTCTAGTGGAAATGGAGCCTGAATTAAATATGATCTGTTGTGGAAACTATGTAATTTTATTTTTTATGCCATCTATTACAATATATTTATATAGTTTACAATGTGTAAGTTGAGTTTTAATGCAGTAGTTTATGTAATTCCTTATGATTATATTTAAGAAGCAGTATAACTTTTAAGTTAATTTAACTTAGCTCTAAGGATCTGTATTTGTTGGTACGGTTTATAAATATACGTACTGATGTTTTACTTCTTTGTTTTATTGAGTCCCGCTCAGGGCCAGAGATTTAAATTTCGACTTAAACTTTCGAAGCCTGAAGAAACTGTCTTAAATTTTTGCTCTGATAAACGAAAAAGGTTTTTGTTTAATCAATCACCCAGAATTTAGGACACTATATTCCCTTGCGCTTTCAAGGTACCTTCCCTTGAAGGCGTCTTGCGGTGTGCCTATAACTTCGGGAACAGGAGAACTCATCTGCCAAACTGCACATCATGATCCAAGACTCTATGACAAAACTTTGTCAGCCATACACGTGGATCAGACCACAATGTTCAATCGATCACAGCCAGCTTGTCCCTTCCTATGAAAACCGTTGATTATTGAGCACATTAGATAGATAAATTACCTTTAAATTACAACAGTGTCACGGCGTACATTGAAGTGGGACGTTGATAGCCTGATAATGATAATCAGACATTCGTAAAACTTCCCAACACAAAATTGGCTTCTTACTTATTTGCGTAAAAAATGCCAACTGTGCAAGTCATAGCTACTAATAAAACAAAGTCAGAATTCGATTCATTCAAGTGCCAGATTGAAGCCGACTCCCGAATGATTCAAGACGGAGACTACTAAGTAAAGCTCTCGTTTGGTTGCAGGTTCGAAATACCTGTCGCGAGCCCACGATACCGAACCCGAACGAAGGACAATCGACACCAAACGGAGAAATATTGAGTCTGTCCTCTTGTACAGCAATATTATACCCTTTATCTGGCATCGCGGGAAATACAAATGTTTCTACTGCATGGACACACAAAAAAACCCAAAAGAACTCCTCTGCCACTACGAAACTCATGACTGCGTTAATTTACCCGTAGCCGTTAAGAGATATACTCAAAAGCGAGGTAACGGAGAGGCCGCGATCAAAGTAGAAATCACTGACTTACATTGCAAGCTGTGCTCTTCGAACATGCAAGATCTAGACGAACTTATACACCATCTAATCGATAATCACGACGTTGAATACGACCTAGATATACCAAACTGTTTCCTTCCTTTCCGACTAATAGGCACACCTATCTGCGGAACTTGCAACATGGAATTCGATTTATTTGAGTATCTTTTACGACACGCGAACAGGGAGCATCTTATACACAGTTTCATATGCGAGATTTGTGGCAAGAGTTTCTTCTCTGAACGATATTACTCTGTACATTTAAAAGACTTTCACAGGGAAGGCGGATACGAGTGTGAATATTGCGATTTGTCATTTTCCTCCAACCCGAAAAAATCTCTCCATGAACAGACCGCTCATCACACAAAAGTCTATCAATGCTCGATTTGTGACAAAACCTTAAAAACTTTGTATTTAAAAAACGTGCATTTGTCTGAAGTGCACGGGGTGGAAGAGAAGAGAATCAAATGCTCGCATTGCCCTAAAATCTTTCCACAGGAAAACATTATGGTTCGGCATATGAAGAGAGTACACCAGAAAGTAAAAGAGCACGTTTGCCCTACGTGTGGGGACAGATTTTTCGAAAGCTATCAGATGAAAATCCATCTTATGGCACACACAGGGGACAAGAACTTTAGTTGTGATTTTTGCGGTAAAACTTTTGTGAGGAATTCTTACCTGACTAAGCATATAAAATTGCATCATTTGCAGTCAGAAGAAAAATCTAACGAGAAATCAGACGATATGGTTGAAATTGGAATGGAGACATTGCAGTTTGTTGATTTGTAATTTATGTTAAGCTTCTCCCAATCAATAAACCCTAAAACAATTGATTGTTTTTTTCTATATCGACATAAAACTGCTTTCCCCAGTATATTTATATCTATTATCATTATTTAGAACAGCACCTACCTACCAACATAATGAAGTTATGAGCACTCAATATAGCAAAAATATATTTCACAGGTTTACGGTGAAAATATAACGTTGTCAACTAAACATTTTTAATGTTAGTATTATGAAGGATGCATATATTTTAATTCGTAAATCTTCCATTACTTGTTTCATGTATTTGTTCATCATACTTAGTTACCTGTAAACTTACTCCACTGGCTTAGCGACCCGAAGGCAATCTAGGTGCGATCTGCTTCCAGTTAAATTCCCTTACCATACGACATACGTTTTGTTCAATACATTCTCCTAATTTATTTTGACTATAAGCTAATCTACTAAACTAAACACAAGTGGGAAGTACCCCCTTTCCCGGATTAAGAAGAGGACGGCGACAATAAACGCTGCGCTTTCTTTACAGATGACAAACCAAAGGATAAGAAGCACCAGAAAACCGCGCTGCGTCGATACAAACTCTCATTGATTCGGAGAAACGTCCACATCATTCTTGAATATGGGAACGTTATGCCCTTCATGTGGACGCGCTCCACCTACCTCTGCTTCTATTGCAAACAGCCCGCTAAAGATCCTGACGAACTGAGAGAACACATGGCGGCTATGCATCAATTCCTCGATCTGGATCAAATCCTGAGCATGAGAATATCAAATACGTGGGACAGTGAAGTCCCTATCAAACTGGATGTCAAAGACATTTCTTGCAAACTCTGCATAACCCCCATCTCTAATTTGCAAGAACTTATTGACCATTTGAACGTAGTCCATGAAGCAGATTATGACACTTCAATTAAAGACTGCCTTTTCTCCTTTGAGCTGGGTAGCGAAAAAGTTACGTGTTCCATTTGTAACATTCAATTCAACTACTTTGAATATCTTCTTAGACATGCAAACAAGCACCATATTGACCACGATTTCTCTTGCGACGTTTGTGGAAAATCTTTTCATCGCAAAAATGCCTTACTGACACATTACAACGACTACCATAAGGAAGGTGGTTACCCTTGCGATATCTGTGGCATTGTATGCACTACAGCTGCAAGAAGGTATAATCACAAAAAGAACTACCACCTCATCGATCACTTAAAGTGCCCTTATTGCCCGGAAATTTCTAAGAGTAAATATTACAAGAATCTTCATTTGGCCACTGTTCATGGGGTCGAAGAATGTCGTAGCGAATGCCCTCATTGCAAGAAACTGTTTCCGCAAAAAGGGATAATGTTAGCCCATGTTCGACGGGTACATTATAAAGAAAGGAACGTAGAATGTCCGATCTGTAGCTATAGGTTCTTCAACAAGGCGCATTTAGACGCGCATATGGTGAAACACACGGGCGGACAGATGTATACGTGTGACATATGCGCAAAAGCATATCTGAGGAAGAGTACGCTGAAGGCTCATCTGAAGAGACACGTTGGTGGTCGTGTGAAAATTTAATGGTTATATCGTTTAATAGGTTGAGATGACCTCTAGATGAAAGTTATAAATCGTATGATGAATATAGGTAAAACCAAAACAAAATGTCAATGTAAAATAACACAGACTGGCTTATTACAATGAATTGTAAAACGAAACGAATGTAAATGTGCCACTATTTTGGTAAAGGTACAATTGTAAGGCCGCCGTTTATGTAGTCCTACGTTGTAAAGATTCAATATTGTATCCAACCAATAAAGGCGTAAGCGCTGGCCTCCAAATGTCACCTTTACCAAAATAATGACACACATAGTGATGTAAAAGGTCAATTATGTTATGAAATGGAAATTAATGCCTTTCTAATATAAGTCTGCGGCACCATTCACCACTCACACTCAATTAATCAAAGGAGATTGCGAATTAGTAAATAAATAAGTCGAAGTAGGAACCAGATAGGAGTTAGGAGCGAGAAAACCAAAATGGGACTGGGCTGGACACGTCTAAAGACTTATGGGCTAAATCAAGCACCAAGTGGGTCCCACAAGACAGAACCCGGCGTCAGGGCAGACCAAGGAAACGTTGGAGAGCCGAACTTGATGCCTTTCGTGCTGCCTGGTGGGAGACTGCACAAGACGGGATACGTGGACAAAGGAGAGGGAGGCCTTTACCCAGCAGTGGGACACTTTTGGCTCTTAAATAAATAGGAACCAGATAATTAACCCAGCTATTTAAATAATCTGATCATACAACAGTTACACCAAGTGTTACTGCACCCTAAGACTATTACTGTTTTCCGTAGGTATCATCATATTCATCATTCATCATGCTGCCCAATGTACCAATAGCATGTAAAGCCTGACCAGAAATATATGATCGTGCGCCATGTTGCGGAAATTCATTGGAACTAATTTCTTACACTGGCAATCATTTTAATGATAGGTTGTCACATATGTCAGTGTCATAGTGGCGGTTTACTTGAATAATAGTAAAGTGTTGAATATTAAAGAATTAAATTAAATTACATACTCATTTATTTCGGGCGAAGCCCATAAAAGTGTCAGTACATACAAAAAACTTACAGAACTATTGTTAGGCATGATAAATGTCAAGAAATGCCCAAAACTATTCATAGTCAAGTGCAAAACATTGTAAATAATGTATTTAAGAAACTGCTGGAAATAAAACGCTCAGGAAATGAAACTATTTCGCTACGAAACATTTACAAATTAACATCAGAGCAGACAGGTAAATATACCATAGAGAATAATGTACTTTTTGACTATAATAAACTGTTGCCATATAAATGAGAATAATAGCGCCCTCTTAATAAATGATCATATGTTTCTGGTTAGGCTTTACAAATTATTGCAATGGAATTTAAACTATTTGTCAGCCTTACGAAGTGCATTTTCATTTATTTCCTTAAAATTGGAAACAAATGAAATAACTCTATTTTCCAAGTCATTTGATTCAAATTATGGGAGCTAAAGTTTAAATATGGTGGGCGACACGAGGATAGACTAATTATTAATAGAACTAGTGCGTAGGCACAACTGCAACTGCTAGTCTTAGAACTTTATGGCGATTTTAACTGTAGCCAGTTACTTTATTGATACAAGACACAACTAAGCAATACACACAACACGTTATTCAGGTAGTTTTATACTTTGTTATCTTGTTAAGGTGACGGGATATGCAAACAAGTAAATTTAGGTATTTTCGAAAATAATAATAATGGCAATAAAAATAAATTATAAAGTTAGGAAAGGTCTTCTAAGACCATTTTCGCGTAGCGGCACAGCATCTAGTCTAGTAGCTGCTCTAAAAACTGGTTAAAATTATCCTCTCACTTTATACCCCTGTATATACCTAATTATGAAATACAGGAGAAAACCATTATCTTAACATGAAACCTGACTATACACGGTGCCCGTGAGCATTGCAAGAAACTATAACAGTGTATTCATGATCATATTTAGAGAAAAAAATGTCCTATAAACTTTTCCGGAATTCGCCATAGTTTCAGAGTAAATACTACTTACAAAAAATTACATTTTTAATTGTTACTCAGTGTAGAATGCTTTTTTGATGGCGCTGTCACCAGTATGAGGCATAGTCTAGACATCTCTTATTGACAGATATCGAAGACCTAAGAAACACTTCGCATGAACTAGTTTTTACGAGAAAAAATGTAGCAATTTATTTTATCCGTTACTTTTTTCCAATGACTACTTTTTATGTAGAACAACATTCCAAAAGTGAAAAAAAAATATATTTTTTTTCTGCGTTTTATAACTCAAGCTACATAATGCTTTTCCTTCTTTTGACCTCAGAAATGCGAGGTTAATATCTCTCGTAATGCTCACGGGCACCGTGTATGTTCCTTCAGATCATCCTACATCCACGCTCTCAAGTGCTTTGATTTCATCACAAAACTTGCACAGAAACACCTCAATTTTACGTGTTTGCGTATCCCGTCACCTTAATGTACTACCGATGAACATTTTGCTTATAATATTTCTAAATGTCGTGTTTACTCTTACGTACTGTAAAAAGGTCGATGCCAAATAAATACAGTCTAATAACATTATTTTCTTTTTCTATCTTTAAATATAACCTCAAAGTGAACACAGCTAAAACCAAATAATTATGTACATTAAATTAAGCGATTAATTCACTTCTCGAAAAAATTGACGATCGGAGGGCAGTGGGACAAAATCATGAGACGCTAAATACGACCGTTTCTTTGCAGGTGCAAAAATCAGTTCAGTGGAGGATAAACATAAGAAAATGGAAATCAAACGTAAACAATTGATCAAACGGCGGAACGTAGAATACGTCCTCCAGTACGGCAACGTCACCCCCTTCTTGTGGTACAAGGGGAAGTACAGATGCTTCTACTGTACCGAGCCTATGAAGAATCCAGAGATTTTACGCGAGCATACAGCAAAGGTCCACCAATTCGCCAACCTAGAACTCGCAGTCTTTGACAGAACCAAAGACAACAGAAACAAGGATGCGGCAATCAAAATAGACGTCACAGACATCTCTTGTAAACTCTGCCCCCAACCTGTTCCAAACTTGGAACAGCTCATATCCCATCTCATAATCGGCCATGATGCCGAATACGATGTCAGCGTCCCCAACTGCCTGCTGCCCTTCCAACTGGACAAGGACAATCCAACTTGTCCAACATGCAATATGAAGTTCGTCTTTTTCGAATATTTATTACGCCACGCCAACAAGTACCACCTATCCCATGAGTACATTTGTGATGTCTGTGGAACAAGCTTTCAAGGCGAGAATCATTTGAAAATGCACCATAGATACTACCACAGAGAAGGAGGATATACTTGCGATTATTGTGACGTCAGTCTAACAACACTTTCTAAAAAGATAATCCATGAGAAAAACGTCCACATGGTCAATTTACTGAAATGTCCTCATTGTCCGGAAACCTTCAAAAGTCCTTATTTTAAGAAGCTCCATTTAGCTAACGTGCATGGAGTCGAAGAGCTGAAGATAAAGTGCCAATATTGTCCTAAAATATTCCCACAAGAAAGCATTATGTCCAGGCATATGAGGCGTGTACATTTAAGAGAGAGAAACGTAGAATGTGAAGTTTGTGGCGAAAAGTTCTTCGGACCGTATGACGTGAAGCTTCATATGCTGAAACATAGCGGTGAAAAAGCGTTTATCTGCTCCGTTTGTGGCAAGAAATTCTCTAAGAAAAGCAATTTGAATTCACACTCTGCTATGCATACTGGCAAAAAAGCATACACGTGCACTATATGCAACAAGGCTTTTGCGTACCATACCAACCTTACCATGCACGTGAAGAGCATGCATCAGAACAACGAACTTAAAGAAGAGCACATCACAAAAGAGCACACAGAAGTTGCGGAAGATCTAGGAGAAATGGAAGTTGTTCAGATGGAGTTTATAAACGATGACTTGGAGGGTGCTGAGGTAGCTGGGACGTATGTCGTCCAATAACTTATAAAAATCATGTTTGGGATGTATAATTATTTATGTAATAAACTGTAGTATTCGAAAATTATGTTTTTTTATTCGATAATCATATTGTGCATCAAGGATAACATAGTAGCATAATAGGGCTGTGCCCTGGTTTGTTTTAAATTATTATTACTAACGGACAAAGCAGATAGTTTAAGTATTTTGATTTATCGAAAAATACTGGACACAGGTATTCCTTCTTTGAATCAAACAAATAATTACAATGATAAAGCGCTTACAAATAGCGTGTAGGCAATGACAGACGAAATCATACTTCCTAATGGAATCTAGTTATTTCACCAGTTTAAACTACTAAGCAGATACCAACAACATTGTGCAAAAGCATACGGATTTCTATTATACCTTCACAGCGTTATAAGGACGTAAAATAGTACTTTCTTTCCAGGGACCAAACGAAGGAGAGATTACGAGACCTATCTGGAACGACTCGGTACTGTTCGGAAAAATATACTCTACGTGCTGCGCTACGGAAAAGTACTGCCATTCAACTGGAATACCAAAGGATTAAGCTGCTTTTATTGTGCGAAGTCTATGAAAGACTGCGAGACGTTAAGAGAGCACACTATGACGAAGCATAACTCAGTAGATCTGGAGAGTTTTATACCGCAAAAAATCGTAACAAAAAATGTTCCTATAAAAATAGATGTGTCAGAATTGGCTTGCAAAGAATGCTCTGAACCTCTAAGCAGCATAGATGACCTAATAGCACATATTATATCTATTCATGGAGAATTGTATGACAATTCTGCTGGTGTCTGCGTTTTCCCGTTCATCCTCAATAAAGATATAATGCAGTGCGTCTTATGCCAAAACCGTTACGACAATTTTACATCTATGGTCACTCATATGTATAAAGAACATATAGCACACCATTCCATCTGTCAAGTATGTGGCTTAAGCTTCATAGACAAAGTACGTCTCTCTAGACATATAAACAATTGCCATCTAGGTCACAAATGCAAGATTTGCGATAAAATCTTCGACGCCTCACACAAACTAGACAGACATAAGGAAAGAATTCACGGCCACACTAAAACGCATGAATGTAATTTATGCAGCGCTAAATTCGATAACGATTACCAAGTGAAAGTACATTTAGGAAAAGTGCATAATGTCGAGAAATATAGAATTAAATGTAATCATTGTCCAAAGATTTGTACAACTAAGGGAGCTATGTTACTCCACGCTCAGTCCATGCATTCTGATATAAGATATGAATGCGATCTTTGCGAGTACAAAACAGCAATTAAATGGATGATAAAACTCCACAAACGTAAACATTTCGGGGAAAGGGACTACGCGTGTAGCATTTGCAACAGGCTATTTGGTAGGTCTAGTAATTTGAGAGCGCATATGAAAGTCCACACTGGTATTTTCGGCCGCGTCTGCCGTTGGTGCAAAAAAGGATTCCAGGACTTGGAGACGTTGGAAAAACATGAGAAAGAATCTCATTACTACAACAACTACGTATAATTTATAAATGTCTAGGATTACCCGCTTATTCATAAATGTCTTAATACCTCATTTAACTAATAATCGTTTGTCCTTGGCTTCGATTCGACATGCCAAACTGTGAGACTTGGATGTCACACTTGTATCGCTAATGCATAGAGTGATATCCATCTGTCCACACGTGTCCACACCTAACTGTCAAGCTGTCAGTAGATCTCGCTAGAGCGTTTTGTCTATAGCTATGGCAACCATTTTGAGTGATTCCACCCAAAATTTCAACTGTCACAAAAGTGTGATATCATAGTTGTCTCGCAAGCGACTGTCAGTTATGCCATGTCGAATCGAGGCCCTTATCTGTAACTCTGACATTTGTGATTCGTTCCTTTACATTAAAATATGGTTTATCTACACTCATATTGTAAGTTCTCTAAAACGTGTTCGAAAACGGTAGGCAATGGCTAGCATTACCACGACCGATTTTACTATGTTAAGCTTTTTATATGTGGCAGTAACGTAATTTTAACTTTACATGCTCAACTATTGGTGTGTTATGAGTTTTGATAACATAATGTACACCTGTACCCTTCCGCGCGGCGGGAAGGTGAAATGATTTTGTATGGAGAGTCGGCCATACAACTTTTTTTTTTCGCGTCAAAAAAATTTTCTCCCTCTTAGTCGCAATACACCAATTATGCCCTGTATAGTTAAAAGCAGTGATTTTTTAAAACTGTAGATATTACTACACCGTTAACCACCCACAAACTACATAGACACCATATTGTACTATAACAGCTCATGTCCGTTATAAGTCAACTCCAACAGAGATTTTAATATGCATGCGTACCGTACCGGTCGAAAAGTTGGACGCAACGTAACTGAAACAAACGATCATGCTCCTATACTAAATTTCTAGTACCTAAGCGTCGATGTGTGATAACCTCTTGTATACATACCTATAAATGCTTCATATTGTACTTGGGGTACAGTCGCCATCAAATATATCGGAGCGGCCAGGGTACTCAAAAATATCTGAACATGCACTTTCTCGCCTTGACAATAGAGGCGTTGTTCAGATATTTGTGACCACCTTGGCCGCTCCGATATATCTGATGGCGACTGTACAACCCATCTGACTCCGCCTCGATCATGCGCTATATGCCGATGGCGAGAATAAATGGATATGATTACTATGAAAACCCCTATTCATATCTCTCGCCGGCGAGGCACAGATCAGCATACATTGCAAGATTCCTCTCTCCTCAAATATCTATGCTACGTCGTTAAGTCTGTTTCTTCGTGAATACTCCATACTAAATTGTAGCGATTGGTTTAACAAATATTTTTTATCGACTCTATTTTAAATGGCCGAAACTTTGAATAATGATCACACGATTACATGAAGTTCATGTGACTTGGTCAGTAGGGTTAAGCCTTTATATTAAACTAGCTTTCCGCCCCGCGACTTCGTCCGCGTGTGATAGCACCTTCGCACCCCTATTTAAGGGTGGGGTTGGGGTAGAATTTTCCATAACGCTGAAAGGACTTTTATTGTATTTTAATAAGTTATCTTCCCACAAAGTTAAAAGTCTCTAGCTCAAAAAAATAAATTTCCGCGATACAAACTTTGAACCCCTTTTTAACCCCCTCCGGGGTGAAATTATACAAAACGCTAAAAGTACTTTTATTATATTTGAATAAGTAATCTTCTTACGAAGTTAAAAGTTTCAAGCTCAAAAAAAATAGATTTCCCCGATACAAACTTTGCACCCCTTTTTATCCCCCTCAGGGGTAAAATTATCCTAAACGCTGAAAGTACTTTTTGTGTATTCTAATAAGTAATATTCCTACAAAGTTGTAAGTCTCTAGCTTTTAAGCTTTAACAAATTAGTCACGGATAACGAACCTTTGTATATATTTTTTTTGGTTTCATTTACCGAACAATAAAAAAATATTATAATTAATTTTTAAAATAACCATCCCTATAATGTACCTGCCAAGATGTTTAACACTGTCTGTCATGTCAAGTTTAATTTTTTTTTCTTAAATGTCATTATGATTCGGGTCTAAAGAGGTCGACGTCGGATATAAGTGTCGACCTGTTTCAAGCTGTTAACTTTTTTTAAATAGTTGTTTTCATTATTTTGTAATATTTACCTTATGCTTAAGTTATTTACTTACGTAATTTGCAAAGATGTTATATTACTTGTGATTTGATATTAAATGGTTTCGCAACATGTAAATATAGTAATTTTATTTCAATATCTTGCGAGCTCACATGAACACTAACTATAAGAGTAAGTATTTTGCTTCGATTTCACTAGTAAACGGCATTGATAACTCACATAGGTGACCAAAATTCGTTACTTACAACGGATGTCAGATAAAACTATAGTTCATTAGATAGACAGTTCCAAAGAATGTGTAAACAGAAAAAACCGAGAGATCGTCGTTCAGCCAATGGCATAGTTCAAAGTCACTATAGGATAAATTATCGACATATTGACCATCGACTTGCATGACTCTAAGACATAAGTATGACACAGCAATGTAACGAAGCTAGACCAATTTTAATTTCAGGCGACATAAGACCACAGAGACGGTCCAAAGAGATACAGGACGACTCGCAAAGCGACGCAGAATTAATACCGAGCACCAACAAAACGCTCACACCGAAAGAGAAAAGGAAAATCTTTCGCAACAACGTCGTCCAAGTCCTAGTCAAGTCAACCGTCATGCCCTTCAGATGGCTGAAAAGCTCGTACCGCTGCTTCTACTGCTACGATATCTTCCAGGAAGCTTCAGACTTGAAGAACCACCAACAAGTCCATATGGGGGACGAGATCAAGGAACAGGCTATGAGCAATTTCTGGGAACCTGTAGTCTACGTTGACATCTCTAATTTAAGCTGTAGACTTTGCACGGATAGCGTTGCAGATTTGTATGATTTGATAGACCATCTAGTCGCTAAGCACGGAGTCGTGTATAACAAAGATGTCGGAATTTGCATGGTGGCGTTTAAACTAGATAATTTATCAGTTAATTGTCTTGCTTGCGGGCAAAGTTTCTACACATTCGGGCCTTTATTACACCACACGAATAAAGATCATAAAGGAACCTCAGCTATCCTTTGTGACATTTGCGGCCAGCATTTCAAAGATGCTAACTTACTGAGGTTACACATTAAAACTATTCACGAAAACACTGGTCTTTTATGCCCTGAGTGCGGTGAGAAATTCGAAACTAGATCAAAGTTAAAAACTCATCAGAAAAACCATCACGACATGGAGAAGAAATACAAATGTCTTGTCTGCTCCTTAACTTTTCAAAGCCACTATAAAAGGTCTCGACATATGGCAGCAGAGCATAAGAATCGACAGGAAGTCAAATGCCTTTATTGTCCAAAGACTTTCGTCTTCAGAAGCATGATGATGACGCATGTAAGAGATACACATTTGAAGGTCCGGAACCATGTTTGTGGCGTGTGCGGATGGAAGGCTTTCAACAGCAATAGATTGAAGAACCACATGTACAAACATAGTGGAGAGAAGAATTTTAAATGCACCGCTTGCGAGAAGGCATTTACTACGAAGAAGATTATGAAGGCTCATTGTGCGAGGATGCATAAGAGTGCGCCAGTGGTTTTGAATGCTTGTGACGATTATGTAGGCTATTAACACTTATAACAGCGTCTTTTGGTAATTTTAAACCGTGATAGACTATACGTAATGTTGCAAATCCTTCTCTGAAAACCGTACCTAATTCGATTTAAAATCAATACTTAAGTCATTTTAATTTAAAGTCTAGGTTAGGAATTAGAATGCCCCTGTATTTTAGTAGGAACTGCTAGAGCTATCTTCTATTGCTTTATAGGTATTTAAGATTTTTTATAATATTTAAATGCAGGTATGGCTAAAATGCGGTTTTATTTGAGTACTTCGTTGCATATCATTCGCAAATGAGGAACTTATCGATAATGGTAGTTACGAGACGATGTCAAGATTTTATACTTATGTATGTATACAACCGGTATGTACCTGTTTTAAATGGCTGGTAGTTTAGGCATTACTTATTGGTCCGTGGTGTTATACGTAACTAGAAGTAAACTAAACCACACCAAGGCAAAGTTCTCGAGCACAATAAAACAACTACTGTAAAATTTCCCTTTCAGACGCCACGGATGTGCAAAAAGACGACCTCGAGCGAGCCAGAAAAAGACAACTACTACATATTATTATACAGCGCTCGACCGCCATGCCATTCAGGAGAGCCGCCAATATTTACAAATGCTTCTACTGCTATAAAAATATCAACAAAGCCAGTGACCTGAAAGAGCACACCATCAGTCATACCGACGATGGCTTAAAGACCAGAACGGTCAAGAGATGTGGAATACAGTTCCCAGCCAGCTTAGATATCACCGAACTGAGGTGTAAGCTTTGTAACATGGAATTTGATGACATAAACACATTCTTGACTCATCTCCAAGACGAGCATAAGGAGAAAATCTGTTTTGAGGCGTTAAAACACGTGGAGTGTTTCAAAATATCCGATGGGGATATGAAATGTTTGATCTGTGACGAAATCTTTGAGTATTTCTATCCATTATTAATACACACAGTGCGATCACACAGAGAAAGCGTACTAAAATGCGAGACATGCGGACAGAGTTTCAGCTCCAAATACGGTCTCAAAAAACATCAAAGCACTCACGAAAATCCAGAAAACTACAAATGCAGACATTGCGAGAAAACTTTCACGACAGAAGTTCGGAGGCGGGATCACGAAAAACGAATTCATGACGAGAGAGCCAGGAAGTGTCACATTTGTGGCGAGATATTGGGCAGCACGTTCAAAAAGGCTATTCACTTGGAGACAGTGCATAACCAGATGGGGGAGTTCAAATGCGACAGTTGCCCGAAAGTTTTCCGTCTTCGAAACCATTTGGTCAGTCATACACAGCGCGTGCATTTAAAAGAAAAGAACAAAGTGTGTACCGTGTGTGGGGGCAAGTTTTTCAACAACCAGTTGCTTAAAATGCATATGGTGAGGCATAGCGATCTGAAGCCATACGAGTGCGAAATCTGTAATAAGAAATTTCCAAGGAAAAAGGGGTTGGATATGCATGTGCGAACACATACGGGGGACAAGAGATGTGTGTGTCAGGTGTGCGGGGCGGCGTTTGTGCAGACGGCGAGCTTAAAGTTGCATTTGAGAGTGCATCATGGGATAGAGAAAAATCCGCAGCCAAATACTGATATTCAAAACTAGAAAATAGTTGCAGGCGTATTAGCCATACTATATTGTATGTATATAGCATAAGTTATTCTGTATCACTATTATTTCTGATCAAATAAATATATACGAGTATAAACATACTTTTTTTAGGGTTTCGTACCCAAAGGGTAATAACGGGACCCTGAGCGCGGTGCCGCGAGCGGCCTCGCGTCACCGCAGTCGGCTGCGGGCAGAATCGCCGACAAGACGCGCGATCTTGTTGAGCTTCTTAAGCGATACTGGTCTTTTAAGTATGTAGATAAAGTTTAAAATTATTTCACACTGAAACTGCTCGCCGCGCCGCTGTCATTCTGGTGTGAATTGAGCCTACTCGCTTGCTTTAAATACTGTCCCTTTTTGGAATATACATGTGTGACGACGGGGGACCCGCTTGCCCTTTATTCATCTGCATCTTCAGTGCATCTTTTTTATATATTGAAGGGTCGGCAACGCGCATGTGACACCTCTGTAGTTGCTAGCGTGCGTAGCTATACTTGTTTGCCAAGGTCATGATGATATAGATGGTATCCTGTTGTCCAACATCAGGAACATAGGGCTCAAAGAAGGGATTTCCATTACCAAGGTCATAGTATGAAAAAACCAAACGTGCCCGAACAATAGAGTGATATACCACTGACGTGACTAAACCTTTTGTCATACGCATGGATTGGTGTTCGATCAGTCACGTTTGTTTGTCACAAACGGTTATACCTCAAACGGCACTTTCACTTTCAGGGACTGTTGTGGGCTCTCGTGTGGAAACTCGTCGCTTGGGTCTTCTCCTCCTCCAGATCCTACACAACTCTACGGCTATGCCCTTTGCAAGGCGTGGAAATACGTACCAATGTTTCTTCTGCCAGAAGATCTGCCGCAAGACCAGTGATTTAAAGGAGCATACGGCTAATCATGAAGACTTCGATAAAAAATGTCTAAACATGAATTTTAGGGTACTGAAATTTTTCATAAAACTAGATGTTACTGAATTGAAATGTAAAAAATGCGATGACGAATTTGATTCTCTAAGGAATTTCTTAACTCATTTCGCACAAGTTCACGAAGGAAAAGTCGATATAGAACTGTTGAAATATTTCGACAGCTATAAATTAACCGATAGCGAAATGAAATGTCTAATTTGCGATGAGAGTTTTCCATTTTTCAATCACTTACAGCGGCATATAGTGAGATTGCATAAAATTGGACAGTTTATATGCGAGAACTGTGGTATCGGATTCGCTACTAAAACCCATTTAGCCATTCATTTCGAAAGCGTTCACGAAAGTAAGATAAAGATATATGCTTGCAACCAATGCAGTAAGAAATTCGCGACTCTTTACAGACTCACCGATCATGAAAAGCGAATACATGATTTGAAAGCGACTACATGTCACATCTGTAAAGAAGTCCTAGGCAGTACGAATAGAAAGGCAACACACATGGCCGACGTCCATAACGTTAGACAAGCCGAGTTTAAATGCGAGAGTTGCCCTAAAATCTTCTATCTAGCAGGTCGGCTAGCCAATCACAATAGAAGGATACACTTGAAGGAAAAAACAAAAGTTTGCGACGTTTGCGGCGACAAATTCTTCGACGAGCATAATTTAAAATTGCATAAAGTTAAACACAGTGATACGAAACCATACGAGTGCAATATCTGTAAGAAGAGATTCCCTCGGGAGAAGGCTTTGGCGTTACATACGAGGATACATACTGGAGATAAGAGGCACGTGTGTGAGGAGTGCGGGAAGGCGTTTGTGCAGGCGATTAGTTTGAAGCTGCATGTGAGGGTGCACTATGGAAACGGGAAGAAAGCGTCTAAGTGATGTGTGTGATGATATTTTATGCACGATACCAATAGACATTAATCTTTCATAAGCCGGAACGTGGATCCGCGTTCAGTATGTTTAACGATCGTGTTATGATTTCATATTTTACGAAGTTAACGTATTTTGTTCATATGTTGAAAGAAACTACAATAAATGATTCAAATTTTATCATTATGAAGTGGAATTAATAGGACTACTAGTAATTGTATTTCATCTAGCCTACCGAAATTTCCACGTTGTAAAGGTTTATTGTGTTCTTATGCAATGAAAATGGTCCAAATAAACACTATACTTTTAATAATACGTATAGAAGAAAATAAAGTACACAATATTGGTTTTTCGGGAAAAGAAAAATAAAAATAACGATTAACGCCCGTTTGGTTCAACTCGCATTATAACGGCTTTAGACATGGCAATTTGTACGGCCCAACCTGTCAGGTTGGTAGGTGTAATGGCACCTAGGGAGTAGGAGTCCCGATCTAGGGCGATCGGCATTGCCCCGACACCCGCAGCTGTTTATGGAGGTCGTTAGAGTTATTTTACCTTTTTTAGGGTTCCGTAGTCAACTAGGAACCCTTATAGTTTCGCCATGTCTGCCCGTCCGTCCGTCCGTCCGTCCGTCCGCGGATAATCTCAGTGACTGTTAGCACTAGAAAGCTGAAATTTGGTACTAATATGTATATCAATCACGCCGACAAAGTGGTAAAATAAAAAGGGGATTTTTTTATTATTATTAGGGTACCTCCCCTATACGTAAAGTGGGGAGTGATTTTTTTTTTCATTTCAACCCTAACGTGTGATATATTGTTGGATAGGTATTTAAAAATGAATAGGGGTTTACTAAAATTATTTTTCGATAATGTAATTATTTTCGGAAATAATCGCTCCAGAAGTAAAAAAATATGCGTCCCCCCCCCCTCTAACTTTTGAACCATAAGTTTTAAAAATATGAATAAAATCTCAAAAGTAGAACTTTATAAAAACTTTCTAGGAAAATTATTTTGAACTTGATAGGATGAATAGTTTTTGAAAAAAAATTACAAAATAATTTCTGAACTAAGTTTTTTAATTTAACCGTATAAGCAGGTGTTTATTGTACCTGTAATTTCTACAAAATTACAATGAAATGACGTGCTTTCAAATAAAGTAAAAACGGTGAAAATCGGTTCACGCAATTTTTCCCATAAAAATCATCTTCCATACTTTAAGCTCGCGCGCAATTGTTTATTTGCCGATAGATGTCGCTGGACGTGGAACGCTCATATCATATCCTACATGGCGGTGTTATTTTAACTCTTAAGTGGGAACACTTACTGTGACGGACGGAAAACTACGGAACCCTACACTGAGCGTGGCCCGACACGCTCTTGGCCGGTTTTTTGGGATAGATGTATTGTGTTGACGACGGAGGACCGTCTTGCCCTTTAGCCGTCAACACAGTGAATCCTTTTTTATATATTGAAGGGTCGGCAACGCGCATGTCACACCCAGTGTTGGCCGAACGTTAGTGTAATTGAAAATTAAAAATTGAAGATTGAAACACGTTAGTTAAAATAGAACACTAATAGTTTAGTGCAAATTGATTTCAATTAGAATTGAAATTAATTGTAACTAACGTGTTAATCCTTTGCGAATAACTAATAATTGAAGATATTTAATTTTTAGTCTTTCTCAAAAATTGAAACATTAATTTAATTTTTAGTGTAGATTGAATTGGTAATTGACATTAATAATTTACCTAACTAAACGCGAATTTAGGTTAAGCTACGAGGTTTTGATTTTTGTTTCGATTTTGACTCTGGACTCGGGGGCTTGTATTAATAAGCAATGGGACCGGTATCCTAAGATGGAAGTCATGCTGGACCCTGGGGATCCCTACTGGATCTCGGGTTTGGCGCATCATAGACTCATGCTGTTTGGGCTCATTCGACTTGTACTGATGAGCAGATGGTACCGGGATCAAAATCTGGAGCTCATGCTGGACCCTGGGGATCCCTACTGGATCTCGGGTTTGGCGCATCATAGACTCATGCTGTTTGGGCTCATTCGACTTGTACTGATGAGCAGATGGTACCGGGATCAAAATCTGGAGCTCATGCTGGACCCTGGGGATCCCTACTGGATCTCGGGTTTGGCGCATCATAGACTCATGCTGTTTGGGCTCATTCCACATGTACTGATGAGCAGATGGTACCGGTATCAAAATCTGGAGCTCATGCTGGACCCTGGGGATCCTTACTGGATCTCGGGTTTAGCGCATCATAGACTCATGCTATTTGGGCTCATTCGACCGGTAATGATGAGCAGATGGTACCGGTATAGCTCCTTTTTACTTTTACTTTTACTTTTGACCTTTGACCTTTGCACTTTGACATTTGACCTTGACTTTGACTTTGACTTTCTCTTTCACTTTCACTTTCACTTTCCCTTTCACTTTCACGTTGACTTTCACTTTGACTTTGACTTTCACTTTCACTTTGACTTTTACTAAGAAAGTAAAAGTTAAAAGGAGCTCCAGATTTTGATACCGGTACCATCTGCTCATCAGTACAAGTCGAATGAGCCCAAACAGCATGAGTCTATGATGCGCCAAACCCGAGATCCAGTAGGGATCCCCAGGGTCCAGCATTGGCTCCAGATTTTGATACTGGTACCCTCTGCTCATCAGTACAAGTCGAATGAGCCCAAACAGCATGAGTCTATGATGCGCAAAACCCGAGATCCAGTAGGGATCCCCAGGGTCCAGCATGAGCTCCAGATTTTGATACCGGTACCATCTGCTCATCAGTACAAGTCGAATGAGCCCAAACAGCATGAGTCTATGATGCGCCAAACCCGAGATCCAGTAGGTAGCCCTAGGGTCCAGCATGAGCTCCATCTTGTGATATTGGTCCCGACTTCCGAACCCGAGATGCAGTTTTAAAATTAATTATTAGTGTAAGACAGGATTAATTTAGTTACACTAACGTTAATCTAATTGACTGTAATTCTTATTAAATTTTCGAGACGTTAGTGTAACTAATAGGTTAATTCTAATTGACGGTTAGTGTAATCGACGACGTCACAAAATCAATGCGAACTAACGTTAGTAAAAATTGATGTTAGTGTAATTGATTAGTTACGGAATTAATCTTCAATCTTATTGATCAATTTTCAATTCTAATTGAAATTAACGGCCAACACTGGTCACACCTCTGGAGTTGCAGGCTACGGTAGCTGTGTACCATCAGACGGGTCGTATACTTGTTTGCCAAGGTCATAGTATAAAATAACCAAACGTGCCCGAACAATAGATTTCATTATATATTAGAATCATAAACATTGGTTTCCAATCAATCACGTTTGACTTAGTACAAACGGTTATACCTCAAACGGCACTTTCACTTTCAGGGACTGTTGTGGACCCTCGTGTGGAAACTCGTCGCTTGGGCCTTCTCCTACTCCAGATCCTACACAACTCTACAGCTATGCCCTTCGCAAGGCGTGGAAATACATACCAATGTTTCTTCTGCCAGAAGATCTGCCGCAAGACCAGTGATTTAAAGGAGCATACGGCTAATCATGAAGACTTCGATAAAAAATGTCTAAACATGAATCGTGGGGTACTGAAATTTTTCATAAAACTAGATGTTACTGAATTGAAATGTAAAAAATGCGATGAGGAATTTGATTCTCTAAGGAATTTCTTAACTCATTTCGCAGAAGCTCACGAAGGAAAAGTCGATATGGAACTGTTGAAATATATCGACAGCTATAAATTAACCGATAGCGAAATGAAATGTCTAATTTGCGATGAGAGTTTTCCATTTTTCAATCACTTACAGCGGCATATAGTGAGATTGCATAAAATTGGACAGTTTAAATGCGAGAACTGTGGTATCGGCTTCGCTACTAAAACCAATTTAACCATGCATTTGGAAAGCGTTCACGAAAGTAAGATAAAGATATATGCTTGCAACCAATGCAGTAAGAAATTCGCGACTCTTTACAAACTCACCGATCATGAAAAGCGAATACATGATTTGAAAGCGACTACATGTCACATCTGTAAAGAAGTCCTAGGCAGTACACATAGAAAGGCAACACACATGGCCGACGTCCATAACGTTAGACAAGCCGAGTTTAAATGCGAGAGTTGCCCTAAAATCTTCTATCTAGCAGGTCGGCTAGCCAATCACAAAAGAAGAATACACTTGAAGGAAAAAACAAAAGTTTGCGACATTTGTGGCGACAAATTCTTCGACGATTATAATTTAAAATTGCATAAAGTTAAACACAGTGATACGAAACCATACGAGTGTAATATCTGTAAGAAGAGATTCCCTCGGAAGAAGGCTTTGGTGTTACATACGAGGATACATACCGGAGATAAGAGGCACGTGTGTGAGGACTGCGGGAAGGCGTTTGTGCAGGCGACTAGTTTGAAGCTGCATGAGAGGTTGCACTATGGAAGCGGGAAGAAAGCGTCTAAGTGATGTGTGTGATGATATTTTATGCACGATACCAATAGACATTAATCTTTCATAAGCCGGAACGTGGCTCCGCGTACAAGGAAACTGATGTTAATTCATAAGTTCAGTATGTTTAACGATCGTGTTAAGATTTCATCTTTTACGAAGTTAACGTATTTTGCCTATATGTACCTACTTGTTGAAAGAAACTACAATAAATGATTCGAATTTTATAACTATGAAGTGTATTACCGTAAAACCCTTCCAAAATTTATAGGACTAGTAGTAATTGTAGTAATAAATTATGGGTATAATATTTTAAAAAAATATTGCGAAAATAACAGAACTGTTACTTACTTTAATCGAACGAGCAAGCGCAGTGACGCGATGATCTTACAGACATCTTCGGACACAAGAAAATGTCCGACCATATCGATGGCTTTTTGATTGTAAAAGTTTCGCGATGACTTTAGTAGCGTTTTTCTTGTATTTATGAAATTAGTTGACGTTGTAGCAGATTTAAATATAATTTGATAGTTCTTATATGATCAAGATCGATCAAGGGGTTATGAAGCTAGAAGGCGCCAAAGATAACTTCATAAGTAAGGGTCTTGCAAGTAAATCGCCAGTTCTCAGTTCGAGGCGGACTACTAGTACATATTAAAATAGCTTGTTTAGTGTTAATATGCATAGAATATTTATGCTGTTTAAATTGGAACTTTTATTTATTTTTATTTTATTTTATTTCATAGGAAAACTTACAGCTAGGGTAACAAGATAGGCAGTAATGTTGAAACAGCGAGCCAATTAAAAATTTCCACATGTAGTTTAGCTTTAATAAAGTGCTAGCCAACTCAAAGAAATATCTTTATACAGCCATAGTTAACAATACACTGACACTGACTGCAGTTAGTCTGGCCACCATGGTGCCTTACTCTAACCTTGACCGGACTTGGTAGTCATTTTAGAGTTACCTTTTCTTATTTTCTGGTAGATGGCGAAAAGTGTTAGACCTTTCAAAGTGCAACAGTCATCCTCTGCATACAACTCAGTATAAGGATTCATCTCTCCTTCCGAAATTCCTACGTGATATAGTTCTTATATTCGTAGTTTTTTTATTGGAGAAGCTGACAAATGAAAATTCGTGGATGAGTAAATGTTTAAGAGGAACCTACGAAATGGAGTATATATTTTATATTAAGACCGATTTGAGGCTAGGCTGATAAATTGTTGTTCTTACGCATATAAAAAAGAACTCTAATAATAATAAGTAATTATATCAACACTTAATCAAAATAATAAAATACTCTTTATTGTACACTAGGGAATGCAATCTCGTCTCGCCGAGATCCCGGCCATATTTTACGAGATTGTATCTCGTCAAATTTCGTACGAGATCTCGCGAGATAACGAGATCGACAAATGCAGCGTGACAACGTGTATTTCATAGCGCGGCTGCGCGCGAACTGAATCCTGGCCGGCCGTGCGGCCGCGCCTGGCGCGGGCACAGGACAAGAGGGGTAGGCGGGCTTGCGGGGGACGAGGTCCGGCTCATTTTGCAAGGCGGCGCGCGTGCGTTTGTTTATAATTGCAACGAAATAATTTTTCAGACAAACTAACTTGCCTTTCCGTACCTTGATAACTTCATCTGACTTCTACTTTAAACTTCTTTTATTTGATTAATACGATCTCACAACATTTATTTAGGAACTTGTGAAGTTAAGTTTTTGTTTTGTTGTTTTTATTTACCATAAGTAATGTTCCTATTACTCTTAATTATTGAAACTAAAGTAATAATTTACAAAAGACTAAATATAGATAATTATTGTTTTGTTACCAATATTGTAAGAATTTGAACTGATTAGCTACAGTAGGTATAATAATTATAGACATAAACAAATGTTATTAGAGTTAGAGACAAAATAATAAGTACTCTGTTGATTTTTAAAATAAAACTTACATTATTTTTATAACTAAGCAACGCAGTTTCTATTTAATTACATATCATGTCAATTACTAGTTCTTAAAACAAGCATTTGCATATGTTTTAATTGCGATTCTCCCAATCTCGCGAGATCCCGTAATTTGCGAGATCTCGCGAGACTGGGTTTTGAGTCTCGCGAGATCTCGCTAGGCGGAAATCTCGTACGAGATTGCATTCCCTATTGTACACCTCAATAAAATAAACTTAGACAGAAAAATTACAATATTTAAGGTAAACAATATGCGGTCTTATCGCTAAGAAGCGATCTCCTCCAGACTACCTTAAGGTAGCGGAGATTGGTTAAATTATTAATGTCAGTAGGTGTTGAAAATCATGACAAGATCCTAATTTATCATACACATAGTAATTATAGCAAAATATCCATTAATATAAACATAAATAATTCATTAATATAAACATATACATATTACACAATTACACTTATCATGTAACTTAGACTAGATTTAGAATCTAGGTATTTTACTGCAGTGTCTGTACATACAGCATAAGTTACAAAATCGGTATCATAACTTTTTTTGATCAAATAAATATCTACGAGTAATAATATCAGTAGGTGTAGGTTAACACTATTTAGCATGACCGACCCCGTTTATTTATAGGCTACCAGGCCGTTATTCTTATTTGCCACCGAGTACCGACGTAATATCCAATAAAAAGACCGTTTGGATACGTGAGAGAGCTCAAATCTTCTTCACATGAATATAGCTGTCAGGATACGAACCCAGATCCATCAGTTTTGTAAGTAATGCCATTATTACCAGGGTACAGATTAGGTAATAATGCACACGCACAGAATCCTCACACGTCGATATACAATAGTACATTATGATACAAGTGTGCTAAGTTGATCATTACATACGAAGCGATATTGTGCGCACGAACGCATGTGAGGGCGCATAAGGAAGCTGAGCTTATGTAATGATCAAGCACACGCGTTTCATACGACGTTTTTCAACACACTTGCGAGGAAATAACAGAATAGTATAATTAATAACTTTTGATAAATACATTAATTGTCAGAATGTTTACAGGATAGAGGTACTTACGAACCTAAGATAATTAAATTTAACTAACCTTTTTTGTGATGCTATTGAGTATCTGGAACTCTTTTTCAAATCATTTCATAAAATTAAAGACTTCACATTTATTGTGCAATAAATTATAGTATTTTTTTCTTACGTATTGCTCACTAGATTTTTATGATGACATTTTACTAGTATGTATCACAATTTTGAAATGTATCCAGAGGTTAACGCTAAAGTTGTCTTCTTATTCATTGAAAATATAATTTTCTCAAAAATGGTATGTAATGTTGCCATAATATCCCTAAAATGTATCCAGAAAGTGAACTCTACCGGAGACATATTCACAACTATCCAGTAAGAAGCGAGATTTTAAATTTGGAATCTCCTACTGTCCAGTAAGTAAGTATGTCATTTACCTACTGGACAGTAGGTCATCCTCTTTAGATCTGCTTAGAAAAAAAAACATAGTACCAGACACAGATTAGAGTGTAGCCATATAACATGGTTATAGGAGGGAGGCTCCAAATATATATCTATCTCTCTTTTCGGTATGTCATTTTATGAGATAGATATATTTTTGGAGCCTTAAACAGCCATTTTATAGTCTGTGACACTTAACGCGACGCAGAAAAAGTATGCACGTTGCGTTTTGTTCTTAGTAATGTTGTAGAAGTATAGTGGGATTTTATGTTTGTATTTAGTAATTTCAGTTTATAAATCATGTTGGATTAAAACTTTCCATTCTAAAATTAACATGGAGTTTCAAAAACAATAATTTACATTTTTTTACTAAAACATTCATGTAAGTAATGTAAAAATAGAACAATGTTCCAAACTAAACGCAAACTTTTTAGTAAAAAAAAAACAACGACTGGCGGGATTTCACATTCAATTGCGACAATTGTGTTTTATTTTACCGCGTGAACATAAATAATCCCAAAAAATGAGTTCAAGCGAATTCGATTCGGAAATAGATGGCACTCCTCCTGATTTAAAAGCTGAGGCCGAATTAGCAAAAAACAATTTACTTCCTCCAAAATCCAAGGAGCGATATATGAAAACTTATGAAAAATTTATGAAGTGGAAGTCAGAAAAACAAGCCAACAGTTGGTCTGAAAATGTATTCTTGGCATATTTCAGCTTTCTTCGCCAAACAATGCAGCCGACAAGTTTATGGGCTGTGTATTCTATGCTTCGATGTGTAGTGCAAAATAAACACGATGTAAACATTAAGAATTATTCCAATTTAATCACTTGGTTGAAAAGACAATCGACTGGCTACAAAGGAAAAAAATCGAGTGTATTTACCAGCCAAAACATACAGAAGTTTTTAAATGAAGCACCCGATGATGTTTATCTAGCAGCGAAGGTAATATTTATTTTATTTACTTATTTCATTTAAATTGTTGTGATGTAAGTTGTCTGTTAGTCGGTTGCAATAATATAATTATGCTATTAAATCTGGTTCCAATTAACAGATACTTATTTTTATATTCTCGATTTAAAACAGTTTTTTTTTTGTTTTTAGGTTATTACTATAATGGGAGTTAATGGCGCCTGCCGAAGTATAGAGCTCTGTAATATTAAAAACAGTGACGTGGAATACCATAATGAAATAATTTTGGTAAAAGTACGAGAAACAAAAACAAATATTGATCGCTCTTTTGTTATACACAAGGAGTCAGCTCATATTGTAAGGAAATACCATGACCTGCGCCCTGAAAATACGAAAAGCGATCGTTTTTTTATCAATTATAGAAGCGGGACATGCTTGCGGCAAAACATCGGTCGTCATAAGATTGCCGCAATGCCTAAACAAATAGCAGAATATTTGAATTTACCAAATCCAGAGAGCTATACTGGCCATTGTTTCCGGAGGTCGTCTGCTACCCTTCTGGCTGACTCTGGAGCCAATCTCACGACAATAAAACGACACGGGGGGTGGAAATCGGACCGAGTTGCAGAAGGATATATAGAAGAGTCATTAGAAAATAAAAGTGAAATTACAAGCAATATAAATAAAAAAATTAAATTGAATACTCAAAAAACACCATCTTTCACCTCCCCGCAGCCGTCTACATCGCGTCAACAGCCGCTAAGCCTGACTCCGCAGCCATCTACCTCTCGCCAAGAACCGACCACTATTCCCCTGACCGTAACATCATCGCAACCATCCACCTTCCCAAACAACCAAATTAATGTTTCACAGACATTTACTGTCAGCCAAGAGTCCATTAATCCAGATGTACAAGAAACAAACATAAATGCCCCCGGTAAATCGATAAAAATATCTATCAGTAATTGCCCGTATATGAATGTAACCTTCAATATTAATTAAACGAATTTGTTGTTAAACTTTCTTTCATTTTTGAGAAAAGCACTATACAAGCCTCAACCAGTAAGAAAGCCATCCTGGCCTCGTATATAACCGGACCTCACCTGCGGTTCGGTCCGGTTAACTCATCCTTGGCCAGGAAGGCTTACTTACTGGATTCTGCAGTAATGTACTATTGTTTAAATTAATAAAACACGACGAGAAAAATCTAACAAATAAACAATGGTTTGAGGTTAACTTATAAATGGCGCGCACTTTTCTTTTTTGGATGTGCGTGCAGCTTGAGGCAAAGGCGCGGACGTATAATGCCAAACAGTTAATATTAAAATATACAATTCGTGTTTAAAACGTAATTTATTGTGTATTACAAGTAATATAATAAGTTGAAATGATTCTTATTCACAATCAGGATTGTATAATTTGTATTCTATCGTTAATGTGTATATTTTAAATATATTTACTTTTTTTTTACTTTTTTAGAATGTAAACTCATACAGAGTTAAAAAAAAAGTAAAGTTAATACCCGACTAAATTACAACGATTCGTCTGCGTACGTATATACAACTTGGTACTAGAGTACAAACGTCACTTGATCGGATCATTAAATTATTCCACTAGTTGGATAATTATTGTGAAATGCACGCGTGTTTAATATCTAGAATTATGAGCATAAAAGCGGTGGAATAAGAACCTCGTTACGAGCAGGAGTGTTGAAAAGCCTATATACGTTTGACGAAAGATTACAAATCGTGACACGTTTGCTTACCTTACGCGTATGCTTCAAATGCTGTCCCTTTTTTGGGATAGATGTATTGTGTTGACGACGGAGGACCGTCTTGCCCTTTAGCCGTCTTTTTTATATATTGAAGGGTCGGCAACGCGCATGTCTCACCCCTGGAGTTGCAGGCTACGGTAGCTGTGTACCATCAGACACTCCTTGTATACTTGTTTTCCAAGGTCTAAGTATAAAATAACCAAACGTGCCCGAACAATAAGAGTGATATACCACTATCGTGACCAGTTGTCATGAACATTGGTTTTCAATCAATCACGTTTGACTTAGTACAAACGGTTATACCTCAAACGGCACTTTCACTTTCAGGGACTGTTGTGGACTCTCGTGTGGAAACGCGTCGCTTGGGGCTTCTCCTCCTCCAGATCCTTCACAACTCTACAGCTGAGCCCTTCGCAAGACGTGGCAATACATACAAATGTTTCTTCTGCCAGAAGATCTGCCACAAGGCCAGTGATTTAAAGGAGCATACGGCTAATCATGAAGACTTTGATAAAAAATGTCTAAACATGAACTGTACTGCACTGAAAACTTTTATAAAATTCGATATCGATGAATTGAAATGTAAAAAATACGACGATGAATTTGATTCTTTAAGGAACTTCTTAACTCATTTGGCAGAAGTTCACGAAGGAAAAGTCGATATGGAACCGTTGAAATATATCGACAGCTACAAATTATCCGATAGCGACATGAAATGTCTAACTTGCGATGAGAGTTTTCGATGTTTCCAACATTTACAGCTGCATACGGTGAGATTGCATAAAATTAGTCAGTTCATATGCGAGACCTGTGGGATCAGCTTCGCTACTAAAGGCAGTTTATCCATTCATTTGGTAGGCGAAAGTAAGAAAAAGATATATGGTTGCAACCAATGCAGTAAGAAATTCTCGAGTCTTTACAAAATCACCGATCATGTAAAGCGTGTCACATCTGTAAATAGGTCCTAGGCAGTACGAATAGAAAGGCAACACACATGGCCGACGCCCATAACGTTAGACAAGCCGAGTTTAAATGCGAGAGTTGCCCTAAAATCTTCTATCTAGCAGGTCGGCTAGCCAATCACAATAGAAGGATACACTTGAAGGAAAAAACAAAAGTTTGCGACATTTGTGGCGACAAATTCTTCGACGAGCATAATTTAAATTTGCATAAAGTTAAACACAGTGATACGAAACCATACGAGTGCAATATCTGTAAGAAGAGTTCCCTCGGCAGAAGGCTTTGGCGTTACATACGAGGATACATACCGGAGATAAGAGGCACGTGTGTGAGGAGCGCGGGAAGGCGTTTGTGCAAGCGATTAGTTTGAAGCTGCATGTGAGGGTGCACTATGGAAGCGGGAAGAAAGCGTCAAAGTGATGCGTGTGATGATATTTTACACTATACCGATGGACATTAATTTATCAGTGCAATATGTTTAAATTGTATGACGATTGTGAAGAATTGTTCTTATGCAAAATTAACTAATTTTGTCTATATGTACTTTGCGTAAAGAAACTAGTTACAATAAATTGTTCCGAATTTTTTCGTTATGAATTTATGAAGTATAATTACCTTAAAAATCCTTCAAAAATGTATGGTACTAACTACGAGTAGTAATAGTAGTAACATACAGCCTTGGCCAGAAGTGTTGAGCACCCTTGCGATTTTCATACAAAACTCGAAAGTTTAGTTCGGCGTTTCTATCTTTTTTAAAGTTATTTTATCAATTCATTCAAACTGAACCAGGCATGTTTTGTTGAGGTGAGTAGTAACTGCATAGAATATTTGCAATTTTTCGCACCGACCTAAATTAGCATTTTTGGGACCTCCACTTTTCATATTTTATAGGTACCTTGAAAGTGTTATTAAGTGAAGTTTTCTAGATATATCAATAAAATGTAACATTTTACGTCATCGTACATTGTTATGATAGGGAATTAATACTTAACATCAAAATTGTAAACAAAAAAGAGCTATGCTCAACACTTCTGGCCAAAGCTGTAAGTTATGGGTATAATACTCGTATGTATTACACTCTGCGAAAATTACTGTTACTTTAATAATAACAAAATATACATTAAAAAAGCTTTTTTTATTATAATACTGAATATATCGACACTATATTTATGCTGTTGAAAATGAAACTTGTAGATTTATAAAATGCTACCCTGGTCAAAGATATATAATTATTTATAGAACAAACGTATACAATTTACACTGACTGCAGTTAGTTTTCTACCATGTTTCTAACCTTTACCGGCTTTGGTAGTCATTTTAGAGGTACCTATATTTATTCTCTGGTAACTAGTTAGCGAAAAGTCTTAGACCTTTCAAAGAGCAACAGTGAACAGTCATACTCTGCATACCAATGGATTTTTGTCAATATAAGGATTCATCAAATCCCGAACTATCCAAAGGACCCGCAACAGCCAAGTGACAAGAATTTTATCTAATTTCAGAGACCAACATAGACCAGGAAGCCCGCAAGCGTTACGAACTGAAAAAACTCCTCACCATTATCATTGAGAACTCCACCGTCATTCCTTTCAAATGGCACGCCAACGGCTTCTTGTGTTTCTACTGCGGATGTCCCTTCACAGAATCCTCGGCCCTTAAGCAACATACCAAGATGGAACACGAGAATGCCAAACTTAAAACTGTTTTAAGAACTACTGTTGCCAAAAGCAAGAGCATTAAACTCGATGTGTCGGAGTTATCGTGCAAGAAATGCAATGAACCCATACGGAGTTTACAACAATTCTTCATACATATAGAACAACACGGTTTCACAGTCGACGAGGAAGCTACACATTGCTGCTACCCATTCATCCTCACAGATAACGACATGTGTTGCCTTGAATGTGGGATGTCTTTTAGATTCTTCGGCCCCCTTTTGATTCACACGCATAAATATCATAGCAAAACTGAGCCGTTCCTTTGTGAAATTTGCGGACAAGGTTTTATAGCGAAAGCTAACGTTGAAAGCCATAGAAAACTTCACTTTAAAACTTCAAAATGCAACTATAACTGCAAGGAGTGCGACGAGACGTTCCCTACACAATATAAACTAACTTATCACTTTGAAAAAGTCCATAGCCCAGCCAAATTCAAGTGCCCTAAATGCCCGGAGATTCTAGGTAGTAAATACTTGAAGAAACGGCACTTAGCTTTCGTACATGATCTGAAAAGCGCTCAGTTTAAATGTGATGAGTGTCAGAAGATTTTCCCTTTGAAAAATAAGTTGCTTCAGCACAAATTAAGAGTACATTTGAAAGAGAGGAACTTTGCCTGTGAAATTTGTGGATTCAAAGTTTTCAGTAAAGATCTTTTGAAACGACATATGGTGAAACATGATGATTCTAGGCCATACGAGTGTGAGTTCTGTAAGAAGAGTTTTCAAAGGAAGAAGACTTTGGAGTTTCATAGAAGGATACATACGAACGACAAGAGGTACCAGTGCAAGGAGTGTGGGAAGTCGTTTGTGCAGTGGACGAGTTTGAAACTGCATATGAGAGTTCATCATTCTAGTAATAATGAAACGTGGGCGTAGGTAGTAGATTGTTTAATAAATAGTTGAAGGAAATTTTTGCATGTTTTATTTATACCATTTATCTACCACTTTGCCTGTGCTGTGCTTCGAGCAGCATTATACGCAGATATTTAACACTTTAACAGCAAGAGAAACCTAACTCTTTCTCTTTAATGGCAGTTATAATTTTCGACTCAAATAATAAATTTAAACATTTTTTTTCTATTTCGCTGTTAAATGGTTAAAACTAGAACCTGAAAAAGAGAGAGCATCTGCCCAGGGTCGGCCTGGACGCACAAGCCAAGAGCCCGAGGCTGTATCGTCACGGAATGGTTTGCGGAACCAGTTTCTGCAATAGTTGTTTATTTAACTTACGTTTTAAGACCTAATTACGTACAGTTGCTGCATACACTGCTTTATTTATGTGTTCTGAAACCATTAAAATGACCGCCATTGCACCGCCATGACCAACTCGATTGTGCGAACGGTCGGGGAGTATAATCGCGGTCGGAGAGGAGGGCTGAATTTTCATTACGTTACCAAAATCGATTTAATTATGAATTTTCGAACATTATTACGACACTGGCACAGATAACAGATAATACACTTAATGTTACATTACTGGTTGCAATAATGGTGGTAATTAGTAATTAATTACATACGGTTTCGGAACGCGGAATAGATGATTTAGTGTAGGTGTAGATAAGAAATTATAGATTTTCAAAATTAAATCCATACTAATATTATAAATGGGAAAGTGTATGTGTTTGTTTGTTTGTTTGTCCGTCTTTCACGGCAAAACGGGGCGACGAATTGACGTGATTTTTTAAGTGGAGATAGTTGAAGGGATGGAGAGTGACATAGGCTACTTTTTGTCTCTTTCTAACCCCCCACTTCCCTAAAATGGGGGGTGGAAGTTTGCATGGAGCATTCCGGGGGGCAAAGGGGAACCGTGTTACCCCGAATTTAACGCGAGCGAAGCCGCGGGCAAAAGCTAGTATTTAATATGTCGGAGTGCTACGGTGAAACATTTTATATCATTTTATAAAGGCAAATGCATGTAAGTTAAATAACAAGAAAATGAATGCTAGGCTATATTTCTTAGCTATGCCGCAAGCTGCTTGTGATACGCAAGGAAGCTACTAGCTCTTCGGTCGAGTAGATTGGACTAGATTTTCATGAAACCCCATACCTATTTACAGAAATAAACACTTTCTACACGGAGTTTTTGAGGGTTGTCCACTTGTCTAGTAAATAAAAATACAATCACGTTGTTACCTAATACTCAACTCATCACTTTTTAACCCAAGTATATAGATGTCGAAAGGAATCTGAATATCAGGGGAGCGAATTCGAGATTCGATCCAGCGCTCGAATATCAAATTCGACACTTAAACTTCTGTCTAAAACGATGTAGGTAGTAGTATTTTATACAATCGTGACATTGGCCTAAGTAAGGTACGAGACTGAAAAGCTTAATTATATCACTGTTGTATACAATTCTTTTTCTACGAGTGCTCAAAATAGGCAAGCCGGTAAGAGTTAAGTTCGACGCATTCGTCAACAGCCATACAATAAAACCTATTCCCTCTAAACAATTTAGTAACTTCGATCTCCCAGTCTCCCACTGGATCATACCGGCGGTCTATAATATTGTATGAAAATGCATTTCAGCATTCGCGAGGATGCAAAAATTTGCGACTATAAAAGCTCCTTCGAAAAGTATGCGCTAGTAGTTCGGTCTTCAAAGTCTAAATTCAAGCAAAACTCGACGAATAGGAAAAAGTGTATAAAAATATCAGCGATATGAATTAAAAAACCATGGTCATGTAAAATAAATTAATTATATGCGAAAATCATGGTGACAAACTTTAGTGTGCGATTATTTCCGGACACGGCGGCAAGAAATTGATCACTCGAGATATAAAATGGAAGAAATTTGAACCTTATGTAATTCTACTTTAAGTTAAAATTTCTTCAAGTTTTCATCTCGACTTAACGACTTCTTTCCGCCATGTACGGATTTTAAAATTGATTTCGAGCGCTCGAAAGTCAAAACTTAGCCTCCAGTTCCTTGCCACGCATATATAGTTGTGTTTCTTACTTACCTTTAGGTCTCATTCGCATTTTCTTAAATCTTCCACAGATCCAAAGAAGCACGACATCAGAGTCCCAACGCAAATCGAGTGGCAGAAGGCAGCCGCGCGTCGCTACGTCCATTCCGTCCTTACACATTCGTCTCTCCTGCCTTTCCGCTGGAGGGGCAACCGCTACATCTGCTTCTACTGTCATTACACCTTCACAGAAGCATCAAGTTTACGGACACACACCAGGACTCATCAGAACCTAGCTATTATGAAGCATTTAACGCAAACTAGAGATTTCGCTCCTATAAAAGTTGATGTAGGAGAAACTTTACATTGTCTTAAGTGTAAACACAGAGAAGACAGCTTGGAAGGGCTAATATTACATCTCAAAAGTCATAAGTTAATTGGAGATGTAGAGCAAGAGTGCTTCCTGCCTTTCAAGCTAGCTGATAATCAGATATCTTGCTTAAAATGCCCGAAATCGTACCAATTTTTCGGTATGCTGTATTCTCATATGAATAAAGCTCATTTAGAAGGCACTAAGCGCATATGCGAAGCCTGTGGTGAGTGTTTCTTCTCAGATTTCAGTCTGAGAAAGCATGTGCAATCACACTATTCCAATGCCGACTTCAAATGTAGCGTTTGCGGCGAAACTTTTAAATTAGACGCGAATAGAATCAGTCATGAATACAAGGAACATAACATCAAGTCATTCAAATGTTATAAATGCGACGAAAAGTTCGGTTCGCATTACTTACGCCGTTTGCATATGCATAGCACTCATTTAAATATGGAGTTTACTTGCAAGGAGTGTTCGAAAACTTTCCTAAACAAATCTGTACTAAACAGACATGTAACTAGAGTTCATTTGAAGGAGAAAAACTTCACGTGTCCGGTTTGCGGCGATAAGTTTTTTGAATTGGGAGCTTTGAACGTTCACGTGAAGAAGCATGTAAACACACAGAAAACGTTTCAGTGTAAGGTGTGTATGTTAATTTTCGAGGGTAAGATGGAGTTGGACGATCATATGGTGACGCACGCTGGGCAGTCCTTGTCACTTAAATAAGTCAAGTATGTATTTTTTTTTTTTTTTTGAAAAGCGCGTTTCACGTCATCTCAGTCTCTTTAGCCTAGTCGTTATAGTTACTGATCCCCATGACACAAAAGACCGCTCCACATTTAGAGTGAAGTAATTTCGGTCGCGTAATTTCTGCTACATACAAATGACACAACTCATTTTGCGTCGCCGTGAGGCAAAAAAAGGCTTTAGTATGAAACCGAATGTAGCAGAAATTACGCGAACGAAATTACACGACTCGCAACTCGAAAATTATGCTCGTCTGACCTCACCCTTAGTGCCAGGGACATGGCATGGCGCCGATTTTTGACTTTCATGCGCTCGAATTCAAGAACATTAAGCTCGATAATAATCGCACACAAACGTTTGTCGCCATTATTTTCGCATGAAATTAATAGTTTGAATAATAATGATCTTAAATTTCTATCGCTGTTATTTTTAAAACATCATTTCATCGTATTGGACAGAGTTTGGAAATGTCAGATTCGAATCTCAAAAATCGCCTCCCGTGTGGAAACGCGAACGCGAAGTGTGGAGTCGATGGCCATATTTTTGGACCTAGTTTTTGCGCCTTGTTCCCGATTTTTGTCGGTTTTCACTGCTACTACGGGAATCTATACTATCATTGGCTACTCATGGATTCGGGATTTATGCTCTTCCACGAGTCTTCACGCTCTAAGTATGGAGCGGGCTTAATGATTCTTGGTTCGATTTTCAACCGACTTCAAGATTTCGAAGGAGGAGGCTATCAAATCGTCGGGATCTTTGTTTTTGCTATTTTCTTTTTTTTTTATGTATGTTCATGTTCACCGATTACTCGAAGACGGCTGGACCGATTTGGAAAATTCTTTTTTTTTTTAAAGAGTATACTTCACAGTTGGTCCCATTGTAACCAGGTCAGGATCTGATGATGGGATCCTGGAGAAATCGAGGGAACTCTAAAACTATTATACCTATAGTGATTTGAGTTTTTGTTACAGCTCGAGCATTTGCTTTTGGAAAGGTGGATGCTAAGTGAAGTCGGTCCTTTTTTGTATAAAATTATTATGTTATGTTTGAAAAGGCGATGTAAAAGCCTTATTTAGTTCTAAGAATAAATAATTTCTAATCTCTCTCTCGAGGTGTATTTTTGGTTAAGTACGTAAACGTCTTTTTTGGTACATCATTTACGTAAAAAAGAATTATGTGAGTATTGATTATAGACTAAGAGCTGGCTACGTCATATATTACACAATAATGAGAGCAACAATACCCGTCTGGTTAGATTGCTATATCCTTATTGCTAGATCCGGGCATCTGGCAGCTTTTAATAGGTGGAGGTGTGAGTGACACTAGCAAAATTTTTGATTTGGAAAATAGTAATACCAAAATAGGTAAAACCTACAGAAGTTGTCTCAGTTATAAAGGAATGGGCCTATATTTTAACACTGGAAAAAAAAACATTGCGTATTATTATGGAAACAAAAACAGTAGGCTACAAACTATAAATTACATTTTACGTCGTTTGGCACTACTTTCTCGTAACAGAAACTTTTGGAAACGATATAATCTAATTATTTATATAATTTCTCATAACATTGTATAAAACCCATAACTCTAGGATTTGTTATCTTGAAGTGGTTGGCATTATTTGTTCTCCACCACTTTACAGCTGCCAGATGTCCAGATCTAGAAATAAGCATAGTATAGCAAACTGACTAGAGGCGTTTCGTTGCTCTCATTATTGTGTCATATTTGACGTGGCTAGCTCTACGTCTATAATAATATATACCTAATAATAATATGTATAATTAAGTTACAAAATATTTCCATTGGTATCAAAAAATATAAGATAAAGATAAAAATAGTGCAATTTGTAAGAATAGTTTTTCGTTTCGAGGTCAGGAATTCGTTTTCATGTATAGTTTTTATACAAATTTCTTAGGTAAAACTACAATAAGAATATACTAACTAAAAGTTATAAATTAAAATATAAAAAACCTAAATAATTAAAAAAAAAAAAGCATAAAACTAAATATAAAATACCTCACCAAGTTCATCCGCTTCTGGAATGCTCCCTAAGATGCTGGCGACATTTCCGCGCTGTACGGCCAAGCTGTTAAGCTCTGGGCAAAAAATGAGCCCACCCTATGGTCGCCTGAAACACCCATTAGTCGGACCGACACTTCTTTAATAATCTTTTTTGTGTCGGTTGACCAAGGACCCAGTGTTTCCACTGCAAGCGCCGCAAAACAAAGTGGTATTCGTTCGTTAAGAATGCATACTTGCGGCGCTTGAGTGTCTGGTCCGCAGCTGTCTCAGGCTTCCGGCCAGACACTTCAACGTATTTAAAGATATTGTTTTGAATTGTTATTATATGATTTCACTACCAAATAGTTGATTTATTAAATGTTGAATGAACGTACGTATTTTTTATTATTCTTATGTTTACCTTGTTTTTTTTCAGATTAAAAAAATAACGGTCGATTTCTGCAATGTATCTTTATTTTTTCCATTATTAGTGATACGCCAATAAGATGCAAAATGGCAAATATTAAAATGGATTTCCCAAAAATCGCACTACGACAATCGCACGATTTTTCTAAACTGAAAAAAACGAAGTATAGCTCCCGCCACCTACTACGTCCGTAGAAGTTGGTAGAAAGAGTGAAAGCGCAAGATGGAGGTCAACGCCAAAAATATGTATACGATTTTGTGACTTATTGCAATGGAGTAAGGTTTAGAAGTGTATACATAACATAATTTTTGCGTTGGGGGTATTCTGGGGGGACTACTTGGGGGTTGGGGGTATTCAGAAAAAAAAAGTATATAGGGCAGATGCCCCGGTTTTGGCCACTTTAAGGAGAGTTTGTCTATTCAGACGTTCGTCATTTTGCGTAAATAAGGAAATATGACACTATTTATGTCATTAAAATTTATGTCATTAAAATATATTACTATTTTTATGACTCTCCGCTGTTAAGATTCGGACATTAGATCTTATTTTTTTCTTCAATGAAATGTCAGAAAGGGGCGCAGGAGCCAGTTTTGGCCACTTTGGCAACTCTGGCAACAGATACATGACAGGTGACAGTGCTATCTGTGCTGCCATGATTTACTTTTATATTCACTATAAACCATAAACATGTAAATTTGTCAATACCTGAATAAAGTTGAAAATGGCCAAAACCGGCACAGTGACCAAAACCAGGGCATCTCTGCCCTAGTTTCCCCAATTTTCCATACAATATTTAATAGTCAGTTTTGCGACGGTCCATACGGAATGTATTTATAAATTCTTCACAAAACTGACAACTAGTTTGGGATACTATTTTTATTAATTAAATCGATATTCCTCCGTGATTCTGACAAGAAATAACCCAAAATTAGTTAGGATTTTCCAAAAAAAACTATTCTCTTTTCCAAAAAAATGCCTGTTTAAGTGCACTCAGTGATATTTACTATGAATTGGTTATATGTACATAAATAAAATTAGCACAATAAATACTTCCAGAGTTATTTCATAACCTAGCAACGATTCTGTTAATATTTATAAATATAAATAAATATTATGGGACAATCTTACACAAATCAACCTAGTCCCACAGTAAGCTCAATAAAGCTTGTGTTGTGGGTTGTGGGTACTAGACGACGATATATGTAATAGATATATACATATAAATACTTAAATACATAGAAAATATCCATAACTCAGGAACAAATATCAGTGATAAACACACAAATATATACCCTGACCAGGATTCGAACCCGGGACCTCCTGCTTCATAGGCAGGGTCACTACCGACTAGGCCAGGAGGCCGTTTATCTATTTTGACAATCATTACATCTTTGTCACTCTTGTTAGAAAATAACAGTTTGTCTCCCTTCTCACGCGGGTGACGGACGGGAGCTCATTGGCACGTACGCATGTCTTGCTAGCCTATGCGCGACTAGCGAAAATTGTTTGAATTCACTAATTTTAAGTGCTTCACTTTTGGAGCATGCATAACCCATTTGGCATTATTCATATTATATATCACAGAGTGCACTGCGATAAATCCTCTATTAAATCTATATGGAAATACTGTTTCCACCCTATAGTATAAGAGCCCACGACACTGAACTTAGTTCGATAAGTCTCCTCTAGATGAGATATATATAATTACTAATTAGTCACGTCTTTAATGGGGGAATACGAAATGCCAATGCTGCAATGCAAAAAAGTGGCGGTGTATTTTTTTTATAAAAAATCCGGTTTCTAGTATGATATGATGTCTCCTAGATTTCCTTTGTTCCTCGAAGCAGGGGCCCTCCCCTACGGCTACACGATAATGCGGTGCTGCAAGCCCCCGTGCGTGGCCTTGTCAGTGGCAGCAGCATCAAAAGTTTGCAGATGTATGCTAAAACAAAGCGCCTGATCTTTTAAAATATAACATCATTTTCAACCGACTTCCAGATTTCGAAGCAGGAGGTTATCAATTCGTCGGAATCTTTAATGTATGTTCACCGATTATTCGAAGACGGCTGGACCGATTTGGCAAATTCTTTTTTGTTTGAAAGACAAAAAACCCCACACAGGACAGTTGGTCCCATTGTAACCAGGTCAGGATCTGATGATGGGATCCTCTAACTCTTCAACTATTACAGCACACCTATAGTGGTTTGAGTATTTTTTACAGCAGGTCGAGCATTTGCTGTTGGAAAGGTGGATGTTAAGTGAAGTCGGTTCTTTTTTGTTTAAAATTATTATAATATTTAATAACGTCACTGGCTGCTTAAATTAGTAGGAGAGCCCATGACACTGAAAAAAAAAAAATTTTCGAAATCGGTCCAGCCGTCTTCGAAAAATCGGACCACCTGTGCAAGTTTAACATTTTTTCGATTTTCGTCGAAACTATAAGCCTCACGATAAAAAATAAAATACCACGTGATAGATAATTTTATGCCCTGTCAAATGACATGAGGAGATAAGATATGGTGAAAGCTAAGGCGTTATCTCCCCCCTCTCCCAAATGCCTCATTAACGCACACGCTACTTGAATCCCCAACAACCGGTATAAAACCTGTAATTTTCATTGTTCTACATCATTTGTGGTTCACACGTCTTCTTGCACACTGCTCTCATCGATTCTGCGTGAAAAAGTTGAAGAAAAATGGATACTACCGAGACTGAAGACGGCCAAGCAGTTGCTCTGTTGCAGTCAGGGCTTAGTCAACGTCAAGTGGCTCAACAGTTGAACATATCATCAGTTCAACGAGTGTCCAAGAGGTTCCAACAAGATACACTTTACGCAGAAGACCCGGAACGGGCAGGACTCGCTGTACTTCAGAGAGAGATGACCGATTCATCGCTGTTGCCTCGCTCAGAAATCGCCGACTGAATGCTGTTCAGCTTCAGCAGAAGCTCCGAGAGGCTCGCAATGTATCTATCAGCTGATGGACTGTTAGAAGACGTCTACGGGAGAAGGGTTTAAAAGCGCACAGAACTGCAAAAGGGCCCAAACTCACCAGAGACCACCGTGGTGCACGATGTGCTTTTACTCGAGAACATGAATATTGGACTCTTCAGAAATGGAGGCCCGTACTGTTCTCTGACGAGTGCACGATATCTCTTTTTGGCAACGATGGACGGGCGCGAGTCTACCGAAGGCCTAGCGAGCGGCTTTCTGAGTGCTGCATCGAAGAACGTATTGCTTATGGTGGTGCTCGCCGCTACATCGAGGAGATCTTGAGTGATCACGTGGTCCCATTTGCTGGTTTTATCAGCGATGACTTCATGTTCATGCAAGATAACGCAAGTCCGCATACAGCCCGGATTACTCAGGAGTACCTGGAGGCTGTCGGTATCAATACCATGGAGTGGCCCATTTGGGACGAACTCAAAAGAAGGATTCGGGCCATGAAACCTGCCCCAGAAACATTACCGGAACTGAAGACTGCAATTGAAGAAGAATGAGCGGGCATCGCTCAAGGCGTTGCCAGCAAGCTGATTCGATCCACGAAAAATCGTATGACAGCCTGTCTTCGGGCTAGAGGAGGCTATACTCGATATTAAATCAGTAAAATTTGTTATAAATTTTCCTCAATTTCCAGAAAAATCACCATTTGCCCATTGATTCCAGCGGGCCTACCATGGTTTTATCATATCACGCGTGGAATGGTACGACAACTGTTACCGTTACCCGTTTTATTATCATTTTAGCTAACATGGTTACGGCAAATGATAAAAATTTCACGTCGATAACGTATCCTACCATTCGATAGGGACCATGTTTTTTTGTTTGAACAATTCATAGTCAAGACTGCTTTTATTCAATTCTCGGACGAATATAAAAAAAGCTCGAATAGTTTTATTGTTACACCTCCAATTTGAGAAGTGTTTAAATAGCTGACAGCCTATACGAATTGACTTACATTATAAACGGTACGGATAAACATGACGTTTTGTTGCTGTCAAACCTGTGATGGCTGTCACTGTCATATTTGTGCAATTATTAATTTATTATTTTAACTATTCACACGTTAGAACACGGAAAGTTAATTAAAACTTATCGACGCTACGTATGTTGAAAGTGAAGTGAAGTGAATGAAAATATTGATAATACTACCCAACATTTAAGTTGCTTAAACACTACAAGTTGAAGTAAGTTATGTTAGATTATAATTCGTGTAGATAATTTGTGCGAAGTCATTTTGTAATGAATATGTTTTTCAGTCGATGCTTGGCGGTGCAGAAGAGAATACTAACTAAAGATATGGTATAGGACCATTTCGGTTCGCTAAAAGAGAATACGATGCGACGGCCCTTTCGGGTGCGAACGCTGAAGGCGCAGTGGGAGACTCTTGCGCAAGAGGATTGTGAACAGGAGCCGGATAACTCCGTACAGGCAAGGCGTCAACAGTGGTAAATAATCTAAATATGTAAAACAGTCACGTTACGTAGAGACGCTGTTGATTGTAGAACCTTGAAATTAAGAACATATTTTTCAAATTTAAAGTTTGCAGCATGGATACCCATACTTATCGCCAGTATCTACTAGGGGACAATATTTATATTGAATACATACATATATAGATACACAGAAGAAATCAATAAATCAGTATATATCAAATTTTTGTGCTTATCACACATTTGGGTCATGTCAAATTTCAAAACTTACTCCCTTTGCAGTCATAACTGGATAGAATAGACTGTTAATTTTGAAATATAATATTGCAGAATCTATGTACAGTCAGCAGCAGAAGTAACTAAGCAGGTGAGGTGTTCAAAATGAGCTTGAAAAGGCTTTATTATCATGAGAATAAGAGTGTGTCAAGATCTTTTTTTACATCTCACCCGCTTATCTAATTCTGCTACTGACTGTATCTATTATGTATATTTTATTTTCAGTTGTGGCATGATTTGAGCTGACAAGTCCAAAAAGCTGCTTAGGCTGTCACCGGGAACTTCATAGAAGTTGGCAAAGTAGGCGATCAAGATCAGCTGATCTTTGCCGCTAGAGGATGAGACTCAAGAATTGCTTATGTGAGTGAGTAGGTACAGTCATCGGCAATAGTATCTTCCTACACGAAGGCCGCAATATATGTGACACACTTGTATTTGTAGGGCCATAAGAACGTGTCACATATTTTGCGACCTTAGTGTAGGAAGATACTATTGCCGGTGACTGTACTTACACTTTAGTCAACTTGGTGTTATTTATGTTATATCTGGCTGACAGTCAAAATTTTGTCAAAAAACTTATAACACGTATTACTATAAAACTAATATGCTTAATACCATATTAGCAAATATTATAGACAGAGAGCTAGCCACGTCAGATAAGTAAATAAATAAATAAATAAATAAATATTATGGGACAATCTTACACAAATCAACCTAGTCCCACAGTAAGCTCAATAAGGCTTGTGTTGTGGGTACTAGGCGACGATGTATATAATAGATAAATACTTAAATACATAGAAAACATCCATAACTCAGGAACAAATATCCGTGATGAACACACAAATAAATGCCCTGACCAGGATTCGAACCCGGGACCTCCTGCTTCATAGGCAGCGTCACTACGGACTGGGCTAGGAGGCCGTTATATGACACAATAATGAGAGCAACGAAACCCCTTTAGTCAGTTTGCTATACTATGCTTATTTCTAGATCTGGACATCTGGCAGCTGTAAAGTGGTGGAGGTCAAAGAATGCAAACCACTCCAAGAAAACAATTTCTAGAGTTCTGGGTTTGATGATTATTATGAGAAATGTAATGTAATGTAAAAACTCTTTGTACAAAAACCAGTCAAAACAATACAATAATAGGAAAACGTAAGTACAAAGGCGAACTTATCCCTTTAAGGGATCTCTTCCTTTAAGGGAGAAATTATATAAATGATTAGATTATATCATTGCCAAAAGTTTCTGTTGGGGGAAAGTAGTGCCAAACGACGTATAATGTAATTCATAGTTTGTCGCCTACTGTTTTTGTTTCCGTAATAATACGCAATGTTTTTTGTTCTAATGTCAAAATATAAGGCCCTGTCCTATTATAACTTAAACCAGCAATTCTCATTCTTTTTTGGTGACGGAACACTTGGAAAGCGAAATACTTGATGGAATTATATTATATCATTTTCAGGAGTTTCTGCAGGTGGAAAGTAGTGACTACATAGGCTGCTATTTATATATCCGGAAACCGGGATTACAATCTTCTTAAATAGCATATATGACCTCCATGGTAAAATTTGAACTTTTTTAAGTACTGGCCGGTATATTTTTTCTTTCTTATTAACGCTCGTGTTTTGTTTTTGACGGGTTTTAAATGTCATCTCGCAGCAAGAATGGAACTCACTCGTGAAAATATTCGTGCTATGATTTATTATGATTTTCGGCGTGGTTTAACGCAACAACAGTGCATAGATCAACTAACTTCAACTTTTGGTGATGAAGCCCCATCTAAAACTACTGTGTATCACTGGTTTAGTGAGTTCAATCGTGGACGTAGTATGCTTACGGACGAAGTTAAGGCAGGTCGCCCGAAATCGGTCGTTGTACAACAAAATATCGAGGCTGTGCGAAAACTTATAATGGACGACCGACATGTTACGTACCGCGAGATAGAGGCGACTCTGGGTATTTCTATGACCAGCATTAATAGCATATTACATAATTATTTGGCTGTAAAAAAAATTTGTTCGCGTTGGATACCCCACAACTTAACAAAAGAGCAAAAAGATGCTCGCGTCGAATGGTGCAATAAAATGTTAAAAAAATATAACCGTGGTGACTCAAAAGCCGTTTATAACATCTACACAGATGACGAATCCTGGATCTATGCATACGATCCCGAAACGAAGCAACAATCAACGGTATGGGTGTTTCAAAATGAGCCGAACCCTACGAAAGTTACTCGTGCAAAAAGTACATTGAAACAAATGGTGGCCTGCTTCTTCGGTATTAATGGCCATGTAGCTACAGTGCCACTAGAAAACCGTAGAACGGTTAATTCAGAGTGGTACACGACCATTTGCTTACCGGAAGTATTTGAACAAATTCGTAAAACTAACCAGCGACGAAGAATCATTCGTCATCATGACAATGCCAGCTGTCATACGTCACGCGAAACAACTCTATTTTTGGAGGATCAAAATGTGGAATTAACGGGTCATCCGCCGTACAGCCCTGACTTGGCACCCAACGATTTTTATTTATTTCCAAATATAAAGAATAAATTACGCGGTCAACGATTTTCGACCGCTGAAGATGCTGTCGACGCATTCAAACAACACGTTATGGAGGTACCTCAGGCGGAGTGGCAGAAGTGCTTTAAAAATTGGTTCACGCGAATGCAAAAGTGCATAGATCATCAAGGGGAATACTTTGAAAAACAATAAAACCATTTTCAGCCGTGTACGTTTGTTTGTTTTTTTGTTTCCGGATATATAAGTAGCAACCCTCGTAAGGAAGTATAATGTAATTCGTAGTTTCTGCAACAATACGCAATGTTTTTTAGGGTTCTTATAGTTTCGCCATGTTCGTCTGTCCGTTCGTCAGTCCGTCCGTCAGCCCTAAAAATATTATTATTAGATTTATTAGGGTACCTCCCGTACACACGAAGTGGGGGGTTAATTAGGTTTACGTTCCAACTCTAGTGTGGGGTGTCGTTGGATAGGTTTTTCAAAAAGAATAGGGGTGTTCTAAAACAATTTATGGATAAATCTAAAAGTTTCGTAAATAATAGCTCCGGAACTGTAAAAATGGGCGTTCTTCCTTTAATTTTCAATGAAAAGTATATTGAATAAAATCAGTTGAGTAATCTTTAATTATAACTTAAAAGGGCGTAACGGCCGCGACATATTATATAAAAAAAAAACCTTATGAGTGGGTGTATTGTGACGGGCCGGTAACTATGGAACCCTACGTTGAGCATGACCCGAAATTAATTGAAATGGTTAAATATAGGTCATTTCCTCTATACTAAATGAGACCGCTTTGGCACATTTTGCCTATTTTGGGATTACTTTTGAACAATTTATTGATATCATGGAGACTACGATTAACTAGACAGGCTTCCTTATTCTCATTATTGTGTCATATCTGACGTGGCCTCATCAGAACCTTCTGCTTTGGCTGTTTACTAGGCGAATCATTATTTATTTATTTGTTTCAGATGTCACATATTAGAACACACTAAAATGATTGAGGAGACAGCAGTTATTGACGAAAAGCAGTGAAGATAACGAAAAAGATGCTTAGAAGTTATTATCAGGGGGCCGATTTTTTACTTACGAGCGCACGACCTCTTTCACTCGAAAATTTATGAAAATATTGTGTGTGACATTATTTTAGACCACTTGTTTTTGAATTCGAGTGCTCGAAAGTCAAAAATCGGCCCCCGATACTTGTATAAATTGAGTCGCTTAACTTCAAACTCGGGTAAATCCATCTGTCAGATTATGCGATTTTGGTATTAAGGAAAGGTAATAGGGTAGATATTTGCTGAGAGGGTTGAATGGATTTATTTACCCGAGTTCGAAGTTTAGCGACACAATTGCTCTCGGTCATAAATTGATATTGATGTCATATACAAAGGAAAAGGCGACCAAGGCCTCCGGTGCCCAAGGCTGAAATTGAATCAGTCCGTCAATTTTTTCCGTGTATAATTTGGCCAATCATCTGATAGAATAGTATATGCTCGTACCTCCTATCGAAACTACCAAGGAGCAAGAGAGATGGCGCTGCCATCAATAAAACTTGAGAACAAAGCAAATTATTTTACTAAATGTATTGATTTGTTTATTTCAAGTAGACACACACACTGTTGTATGAATTATAAATTTAAATAGATGTTATATCCTAAGGAAAAAGTGCGCCCCGGTGCGCAGGGCTGAAATAAAATCAGCTTCTTCTGCATTCACGGCAGAATTCCTAAATATTTATTAAAAATAAATTGATTTGTTCTCTAGTTGTGATGGCAGTCAGTATTTATACAGTGTGTAAATCCAGTACGGGCGAATCTTTAAACGATGGTTAGCATAGAACATAGAAAGTATATTTAGATAACTTTTGCTTAGAATTAGAATGAAAATATTAACCATACAAAATAATTCGGCCCGCAATGTACGAGTAATGCAACGCACTTACGAGAAGAATTAAACGCTCGTTGCCAGTTGATAGACAGTTACTTACTTCAATCATGTTTGTGGCACATTGCTGCTCGTTTAATTTTCAAAAAAATATTACGGGGTCATAATTAAGTGGAACTTAAAAAACCGTTTAAAAAAGCCTCTAATGATAACACTATTAATACCCATCTGGTTTAATTCATTGATCGCTTTGGATTTACACACTGTATTTTATATACTTGACTGGCGGCGCGATAAGCGGGGCTGAGAATGCCACCGCTGTCGTCCAAAACTTACTAGATGGCGCTGTACGGCGTCCATACATTATGCGGTATCTCTGGTTTGCTCTAGTTCGGATGGTGCTTCAGAGTTACCGCATAATGTATGGGGGCCGTACAGCGCCATCTAGTAAAGCTATCAAACTTGGAGCACAAAAAAATATTTGGCAGTGCCCCTCTATTTAATATATTCTCTTTGCTATTAGGCCTAGACTAGGCCTAGGCGAGACTGGCGGGCTCGACTCGGAAATGTATTAGTTTGCACCGCCGGTTGCTAGGCTTAAAACATTCAGTGCCGAGAACCCGACTATCGGGTATTTTATGATTTCGTTCCCAGGCCGGACGACCCGATAGTCGGGATCGTGGTACTACAGCTTTATATGACGAAATTTTTGTGGCCGGGCGCGGATGTCTTGTTTGGCTGGGTGGAAATGACTGTGTTAATCGTCATGGCATTAAAAATCATGTTATGTCATGGAGACTACGATTATTATCACCTATGTTTTAATAAACATTTCTATTAATTTACAATAGTTGTATTATTTACTTGAGAACCTGTGTGTGTATTAATTTTTGTACATATCCCACAGTCAATTCTAATTAATTTAAAATAATTTGTTTCTATTCTAAAAATAAGTAGAAGCTATTCTGATATCTGAACTTTTAACTGCAAGATAGAGGCGCAGGACGGCCCCATGGTTGACAAAAGCCGGGACAAACTTGTGTCTGAAGTTGAGACTTCCCTTAAAGAAGTTTCAGAATGGGGTCGACTAAATTTAGTCCATTTTAACCCTACCAAGACACAGGTTTGCGCGTTTACCGCAAAAAAGCTTGCGTTTGTCGCTTTACCTCGTTTTGAGAGCACTTCCTTAACTGCCACTGCCAGTGTCCAGATCCTTGGCGTCGACATTTCGAGTGAAGTCCAGTTCCGCGGCCATTTAGAGGGTAAGGCCAAGTTGGCCTCAAAAAAGCTCGGTGTGCTCAACAGATCGAGACAGTATTTCACACCGGCCCACCGCCAGTATGCATTTTAAGGGCGACAGAGTTCAGCACCCTGAAAAACTGAAAGTGAGGTCCACAAACTCTGAAAATAGGCTTTATTTTACTAAAGAAAAGTCAATTTAACAATTGGCATTTAAATTTTCAACGTGTGGCTTATAGTTTCGACGAAAATCGAAAAAATGTTAAACTTGCACAGGCGGTCCGATTTATTTGCACCCAGTGTACATAAAAAAAATTAGCAAAAACAAAGATCCCGACGAATTGATAACCTCCTCCTTCGAGATCTTGAAGTCGGTTGAAAATGAATTCATTTGCGACATTATTTTGGTAAAGATATTATTACGTAGCTTACGCTTACGTAGTACAGATTCAGTTTTGTATTCAAGCAATAACAAATGGTACCTTTACCAAAATAATGACGTTTCAATCAATCAATCGATTCATTTATTTGCTTTAAATACATGTCAAGTGGATGTTCACAAAATACATTTTAGGTGTGCAGTGTATTCAGCCTGCTGTTGGGCATGCAGATATTATACAATCTTAAAACTACGACAAAATTTACTATAAGCATGCAACATACGAGTACATGGACTTAAGACAGTTTAATATGCTTAACTTAATAAAGAGACGGCGTATATTCTAAATATTCTCTAACTGAGTAAAATGCATGTCGTGCTAAATAGTGAAATAAATTATTTTATCTACACTCATACTGTAAGTACTCTAAAATGCGTTCAAAAACCGTAGACAATGACAAGCATTACAACAAACGATTTAACTATGATAAGTTTCTTATCTGCGGCAGTAACGTAATTTTAACTATGCATGCTCAAATATTGTTAAGCAATGAGTTTCAAATTTGGAACATCGAATTTGATAACATAATGTTACCGCCATGGCCAACTCGATTGGTCCCGCGCGAGCGCCGGCACAATCGAGTAGGCCATGACGGTACAATGGCGGTCATTCTATGGTTTCCGAACAATTAATTTAATATATATAATATGAGTGTAGATAAAGCAGTGTATGCAACTGTACGTAATTAGGCCTTAAAACACTCGTGTGATCTTATTATGAAACTCGCCTGCGGCTCATTTCATAAAACCACACTCATGTTTTAAGGACCCTTATTACGTAACAGTTACATAAACTACTATTTAAATTGAGGCATTTCGGATTCTCTTATTTCGTCGTTTTCTGTCGTTGGGCAATTTATTATATGTATAATTTAGGTGCTATACGGAATACACTTTTAGCGCGTAAGGCTGAGTCTGATTTCGTAGACCCGATTTTGTGTTGTTGACGAACACTCTTAAAACCGGAGAATCGGTGTTTATTTAGCTTCACGTCCATAAGTATTTCAAAAATATATAGGCAAGGAAGGGTCAAAATTTTCAGATTGATGAAGTAAGGTATGCATGAATCACTTTTCCATAGCCCGCAAACAGATCGTAGGCAGTCCCTTTGGGCTTGAAATACCAGGTTTCTATCGGTTGAATTACCCCAGAACATGATGCCATATCGCAAAGTAGCTGTAACATATGCGTGATACGCAGCAAGGACTGCATCCCGGCTTACTATTTTATTCAAATGAAATAATGCATATGAAAATGAACTTAGTCTCTTACAAATAGAATCTATTTGGTTTTTCCACGTCAGATTATTGTCTAAACTTAACCATAAGAATGTTGTATTGTCAGTTTTCTCAATTTCATTATTATTATAAGTCACAGTTAAATCAGGTAACCTATTGACCCTTTGATAAAAATTCATAATTTTAGTTTTTCCGAAATTTATATTTAGGTTATTACAGTTAAGCCAATTGATTATTAATTTTAAAGGGGTGCGCCAAAGTTGACATAAAATTTCAACTTTGATTATTGGAAGTTCGAAAATGGTGTTCATAATTTTTTTTATCATAATGATCATTTTTTATAAGTATTCTTTGATCATAACTATCGTTAGTCCGAGTTATTCAAGTTTATAATGTTAGTCAATAGAAATATCTATTATACTAATATTCTTTTTCATAAACTTTGTCAATATAACGTTTTAAAGTACCTAATATAATTTTATATAATAATTATTTTAAACTATACCAATTTTTACATCTAAACTGTTTATTTATAAATACAAATGTCACCTTATAAATGCGTAAGTACATCTGATAAATATCTTGTGTCTATGATATGCTGGTCCTTGGTTTGGGGAACGCGAAAGTGGTTCACAACATACCCAACTCGCTGTCAAAAACGAAATACAGTGGCAGAGTCACCGTTAGGTACGACGACGAGCGAAGCGGGGAAAAAAATGTTAGGTAAGGTTCAATTTCGGTTTAGGTTAGGTTAGGTTAGAGTGTCAATCTGCCCGAAGGGCATAACTACCTAGAATAGAAGCCCCCGCGAAGCGGGGGCTTCGTCGACCCTGTCACAGAAATTACTAAATATTGTACTCGAAATTATAATACACAAGTTTTACTTCTGTTATAACCACTACCATTGCGACTCATTACTATTTTCTATATATCTTAGTGCTTACCCACAATGTAATAATCATAATCCTCGTGTACGTTCTAATATGCGCATACTTTATGTTATGCTTTTAAATAGTTATACAATATAAGTTTATAATTAATTAGTTTATTTAAAACATACTTATGAGTCGTGATGAAGAGTTGGAAATGATATTATGTTTAAAAAAATTAGGACTACATATAATTATGAACAATGTTGTTAGTAGTTAAAATAAGTATGAAAAAAATTTATAGCTTAAAAAATTATGACAAATGATCATTCTGATTACAAAACGGTATTACTAAAAATAATATGCCAAATAATTTTATGTGAGCCAATATGGACCCATTTTAAAGCATTATTTATATTGAGTTGACATGTCTCTGGGTCCTCTCCGGTTAGTATTACCGTGCTGTCGTCGGCAAAGAGAACCATAGGGTAGCCAACAGCCTGTGGTAGATCATTTATATAGATTAGGAACAGTAGTGGACCCAAAACATTTCCTTGAGCTACACCATAACTAATTTCCCTAATTTTTGACGAAAAAGTTGCTTCACGTTTCGATTTCAGAGTAATATATTCTATTTGTACAGGTTTTAAAGCGTTTAAAGGTGAAAAGCATGAAATATCTCATTTTCCATATATTTTTGTAAAACGAATTTCATCAATAAATACTCGGGAGGTTTGACAACAAATAATAAAACATTAAGAAATACATAAAACTTCATTTAATAATTAGAAAATACACACAATTATCACAATTATTTGACGTCGGTTGACGCAACAAAAATATTAATTAGATTATTTAGCACAGTGTCTCGCTTTGTAACTGAACTCAAGTACCCCCTCCGCGAGCGAGATTGCAATATCACTTGCTCCCTCTAACGCACAACTGGTTAGATCCCTTCGATCATTTGTTCCCAACCTTTAACCCTATGCGCCTTACCTAATGTTAAGCCAGGTTTAGACGAAGACAGCTGGCTTGTTACTGGCCTGGTATAAACAGCTCCAGCGCTATTGGCGGAAATAGAGCTACGGCCTATCTTTGCCTACTGGCAAACTGGCCAGCACTGGCTTCGTCTAAACCTGGCTTTATGGTAAAACACTATGCCGCCCTAGGGCCTGAAATGGAGTCTTGACCGGGCACCGCCTGCGCCTGTTCAGTTGTTTTCCGATAATTCAGTTTATCTCTCATTGTATTGTAAGTACAGAGTCTACAGATGTGCGAATTGCGGTAAAATTCCAAATAATTGGAAATTTTTTCACAAGAAATATAGAAAATTGGAAATTTAAAGAAATGAAAATTTTCATATTTTCGGAAAACTTCCGTTGGTTCAGTAATTGTAAGTTCATAGAGTCAGTCGGGACAAGTAGGTACAACCCTATAGACGGAGAGCTAGCCACGTCAGATATGACACAATAATGAGAGCAACGAAACCCCTCTAGTTAGTTTGCTTATACTATGCTGATTTCTAGATCCGGACATCTGGCAACTGTAAAGTGGTGGATGTCAAAGAATGCAAATAACTTGAAGAAAACAACACCTAGAATCCTAGGGTTTGATGCAATATTATGAGAAATTATGTAATTAATAAGATTATATCATATCCAGAAGTTTCTGTTGGGGAAAAGTAGTGCCAAATGATGTATAATGCAATTTTTAGTTAGGCGCCTACTGTTTTCGTTGCCGCAATAATAGACAATGGTTTTTTATCTAATGTTAAAGTATTGGCTCTGGCCTCTATAAATGATACAACTTTGGCAGTTTTTACCTATTTTGGTATTACTTTTTTCCAACTTAAAAACTTTGTTGTCCTGTCACTCTGACCTCCACCTATTAAAAGCTGCCAGATGCCCGAATCTAGCAATAAGGATGGTAAAGCAGTATAACAAGACAGGTTTTATTGCTCTCATTATTGTGTCATATCTGACGTGGCCAGCTCTTACCCTAAATATTTCCGTAAATAAAGGGTTAAAAGCGCTTTCGCCTTGACAGCACTTTTACCAATAAAAATAAATAATAAAAATTTCATTTTTTAATAAACGATTTTAACCCCAACTGTACTTTTCTAGCAAGTCATCTCCTGCTCAGCAAGATGATTATAAGAAACTTGAACAACGAACTTCGATTATTTCATCACAGAGTTCTATGATCACCTTCGGTATTCATATCCATCATCAGACCAGCCCGATGGTACCAAAATATTGAATTGTCCAAGTTACGTAGGTAAGGCAGATGCCGGTTGTGGACACTATTTTTTCAACTCTATGAAGGGGCTCCACGCGTTTTTTATCGATTTTTGACCAGTTTTGAGTCGATATTCCAACATTTGCACTACAGATAGAATTATAAGGCAAACTGCTATCGGTTCTTGAATCTTTTATCTCCATTCTGTTGAGCCGGATTTTGAAATAAATGAGCACTTATTTTATTATGTTTTTTTTAAATGGTCTTAAAAAAACACTTTTATCGATATTCAAATGATGTAAAGAATCTTACATATACGAAATCTACATGTTAGGGTGCCTCTTTGAAGTCTCTAAAAACTGACGAGAGATTTTAATTTCAAAATAATTTACACAAAAGTTAAGACCCGAAAATCACTTTTTTGGCTTAAAATTGAACAATTTTTTGACGTCAAATATCTCGAAGACAATGAATATTGAAGTAAATATAGGATACTATATTGTTTAAGGCTGTTACTGATAATATAATAAGCTATAAAACTCATTAGAAAACGATGGGATTCAGATCGAAGGTCACTGGCATCAGAGAGGCCTTTAAGGTATAAGTTTAGTAAGTCTATGGTTTATACTGAAAATAGATGTCATATACTTCAGAAAAAGTGACCAAACCCTCCGGTGTCCGAGGCCAGATTTGAACTGGCGTCTTCAGCTTTCGCGGCGGCAAAATTGCAAATCAAAAAAAAATGGACAAAATAATTTGATTTGCTTCAAGATTCTATGGTTTATAGTTAATATAAGAGTACATTATGGCAGCACAGATGGCACTATAATGTATCAGTTGTCAGGAGCCATGGAAAAGTCCTCAAAATTGGCTCCTCGAACATTTCATTGAAGAAAAAAAGAGACCTAATGTCAGAATCTTGAGCGGAGATTTACATAAATATAGTAGTATATTTTCATATTACTCGGTATATAACGAGTATCATAATTCCTTATTGACACAAAACGACGGATATCTGAATAGACAAACTCTGCTTAAAGTGGCCAAAACCGGGACATCTGCCCTATGCAAAATTTCAGCTCGATAGGACATTAACATTAGAAACTGGTTCAAATCCGAGTTGCAAGATTCTACCCAAACAACAAACTGACTGACAAACACTCTGAGTTACATAAAAGCTTGTTAAAATTTTAAACAAAAATAGAACCGACTTCACTTAGACTCCACCTTTCTAAAGGAAATGTCCGAGCTACTGTAAAAAATATTTAAATCACAATAGGTGTGCCTATAATATTTGAAGAGTTCCCTAGATTTCTCCAGGATCCCATTTTCAGATTGACTGTGAAGTATAGGTACTCTTTCAAACAAAAAATAATTTTCCAAATCGGTCCGGCCGTCTTCGACTAATCGGTATAAAAAAACAAAAGATCCCGACGGATTGAGAACCTCCTCCTTCGAAATCTTGAAGTCGGTTGAAAATGGCAAGGCTCGTGGCAACGGAAGAACCTTTAACGATTGATTTACTATTTTAACAACGGTATACATATTTCTCACGGCTATGCTAAAACAAGAAACTTTATAAACATTCAATATAGTTGTGAACCTTTAATAGTAGTTTATCTACACTCATATTGTAAGTTCTCTAAAACGTGTTCGAAAACGGTAGGCAATGGCTAGCATTACCACGACCGATTTTACTATGATAAGCTTTTTATCCGTGGCAGTAACGTAATTTTAACTTTTCATGCTCAATTATTGATGTGCTATGAGTTTTGATAACATAATGTACACCTGCACCCTCCCGCGCATCCGCCGACAGCCCGACACGCGCCTCCCCGACCGCCGGCACACGAGAGTTGGCCACGGCGGTGCAATGGCGGCCATTCTATGGTTTCCGAATACGGCATTTTGGATAAATAATATGAGTGTAGATAAAGCAGTGTATGCAACTGTACGTAATTAGGCCTTAAAACACTCGTGTGATCTTATTATGAAACTCACCCTCGTTTCATAAAACCACACTCATGTTTTAAGGACCCTTATTACGTAACAGTTACATAAACTACTATTATGTAACTGTTACGTTTTAAGGCATAATTACGTACAGTTGCATACACTGCTTTATCTACACACATATTATAAATCCTAAATGGCGTGTTCGGAAACCATTAGAATGACCGCCATTGCACCGCCACGGCCAACTGGATCATGCCGGCGGTTGGGGAGGGGGGGCTGAATTTTCATTACGTTACCAAAATCGATGTGGTTATGAATTTTCATACATTTCTACAACACTGGCACAGGTAGTACACTGATGTTACATTACTGCTTGCAATAATGGTGGTAATTACACACGGTTTCCGAACGCAGAATAGAGGACTTATGATATGGGTGTAGATAAAATTATAAAAAGAACATTATATCACGAAATAGAGTTTGCAGTTCTAACAAATCCTAAAATCATTTAAAAATCACTGCTTTTCTAATATAAAAACGTCCATTTTCCGAATTATTCACTACTTTTTCCTTTCGAATTTCCTCGAATACGCATTATTAAAACATCACAAACACTTGCGAGATTACAATTAATAATTATCATCAATATCACTATCATCCGGATAAGAGTCTCCACCATATTCTGGCGCTGAAACATCTTCATCATAACTCTCCGCTCCTGAGTTTTCGCCTTCACCATATTCTGGAGCTGAATGATCTTCATCATAATTCTCCGGTTCTGAATTCTCTACTTCATATTCCTCCGGTTCTGAATTCTCTCCATCATTATCATCCGGTTCTGAATTTTCTTCATAGTTTTCCGGTTCCGAAATCTCTTCTCCATCATACTCTGGCGCTGATTGTTCTTCATCATAATTCTCGGACGCTGAATTTTCCCCTTCATCGTTTTCCGACGCTGAATTTTCCCCTCCGTCGTTTTCCGTCGCTGAATTTTCGCCTTCATCGTTCTCCGGCGCGGTCTCGTCACCTTCATTGTAATCTGTATCGTGCTCTTCCTGAAATGTTATAATTGGTTATGCCAAGAATACTGGTGAGCCGTTTAAGGGCATAATGCAATAATGCAAGATGCAATATTTTCATTTATTATTAGTAGACCCCGGACTTTGGTGGCAATGACGTCACAATAGGGTGATTTGGGGAGTAAACGGAACGGTGTTATGAAATACGGTTAAAAACTCGGTTGTTAACCGAATACATAATTAGACATTTTTAACAATATTACTTAGTAAGTTGATCAATACTATCGTTTGCATTACTTGCAAACCATGCATTTGTACGTTATACTGGCATTGGTTTTGTCGGTCACTCACTCTTTGTTCGTCACAACTGTCAAGCCTGTTTAACGTACAATCGTATGGTTTAAATATAAATAAATAAATATTATGGGACAATCTTACACAAATCGACCTAGGCCCACAGTAAACTCAATAGGGCTTGTGTTATGGGTACTAGACGACGATATATATAATAGATAAATATGGATAAATACTTAAATACATAGAAAACATCCATAACTCAGGAACAAATATCTGTGATCAACACACAAATAAATGCCCTTACTAGGATTCGAACCCGGGACCTCATGCTTCGTAGGCAGGGTCACTACCGACTGGGCTAGGAGGCCATTAAAAACACTAAAAGATAATATTGATCAACTTACTAGATAATTTTGTTGAAAATGTCTAATCAAAATGTATCGGTTAACAACCGAGTTTTTAACCGTATTTCATAACACCGTTCCGTTTACTCCCCAAATCACCCTATTGTGACGTCATTGCCACCAAAGTCCGGGGTCTAAATTTATTAGTTGGACGGAGCGTACGCAAACCAAGAAACCTTTTCGCTATTCCAAATGATATCCGGACCTGTCAAGCCTCAAATGCACCCACGCACCGAGCACAAATACTACTAAATGAGTTTCTAGCCTCCATCCAAATTGCCTATATATTTACAGACAACTTGACTTCTTTAAAGCGTAAAATCAATAGTCACCTGAATAGCTACTACTGTAAATTATAATCCCACCAAAAACATAAATGTAAAAAAAGAGAGCCAAGTTCAATACAAATATTATGCTTGGCTGTGGGCTTCGCCGCAAAAAGAATGGAGATCTAAATGAGTGTCAGATCTAACCTAATTTAAGATCTCACATTTTTAAATAACAGCAATTGTTATAGGTATCCAATAAAGAAAAGAAATAGAGTTTAATGCTTGTTCATAATGTTATTTTGTTCCTATAAATACATATTTGGTTTTGCATAGAACTTGGCACTCATTTAGATCTCCATTCTTTTTGCGGCGAAGCCCACAGCCAAGCATAATTTTTGTATTGAACTTGGCTCTCTTTTTTTACATTTATGTTTTTGGTGGGATATCATTACTTTTTGTAAAGAAAACTAGGCAGGTATTGAGATTTAATGTTTTTTCTTGCGTTTCCACTGTATGGTTTTCTTTTTTATGCTATTGTCTACATTCTCTTTATTTCTGTTCTGTGTATAATTATGTGGTGCAGCGCGCCGCCGACGACACACCTTTGGCCGGTCGTTTAGCGTGTATTACAAGTTTTTTGTATGGGGACACCACTTATTTTTTGACTCAACTTTATTTTTATATTTCTGTTATATAGCAAATATAATAATACATATATTGGGATAGTTTCAAATATCTGCTTGTAACGGTTCCAACGATACAATAATATTTTTTTTTTTTGTATGGGACCCCCCCTATTTTTTTACTTTTTTTTATTTTTAGATTTTTTCCTACGCTTACACACAATTACAGAGCTGGATTCCAAATTTCATCCTTCTAGGTCATCTGGAAGTAGGTTAGGTTTAGGTACTATATGTCAGTCAGTCAGTGCTAAAATTTACGACTTTTTGACCTTCATATCTTTATAACCGTTTGAGCTAGCTTCATGAAATTTGGGCTTCTAGATGTCCTTATGGATATAATTAAACACACGTAGTGTTATGTGTTTACGTCAAAGAGGTTTTGAGTTATAGAAGGGTCAAAAGTGGCACCAAGTGGTTCGTGTAAATATACACTTGGCGCTGGCTAGCCAGTTCCTTTGCTTGAACTTGGCTTGACACGCTGCCGCGAGTCTAGATTTATAATCTTTATGACATTATTAACATTTACCTAAATGTATTTAAACCGCATATTAAAGTGTGGCAACTGTGAGCTTAAATTTGTTTATCTACACTCATACTGTAAGTACTCTAAAATGCGTTCAAAAACCGTAGACAATGACAAGCATTACAACAAACGATTTAACTATGATAAGTTTCTTATCTGCGGCAGTAACGTAATTTTAACTTTGCATGCTCAAATATTGTTAAGCAATGAGTTTCAAATTTGGAACATCGAATTTGATACCATAATGTTACCGCCATGGCCAACTCGATTGGTCCCGCGCGAGCGCCGGCACAATCGAGTTGGCCATGACGGTACAATGGCGGTCATTCTATGGTTTCCGAACACTTAATTTAATATATATAATATGAGTGTAGATAAAGCAGTGTATGCAACTGTACGTAATTAGGCCTTAAAACACTCGTGTGATCTTATTATGAAATTCGCCTGCGGCTCATTTCATAAAACCACACTCATGTTTTAAGGACCCTTATTACGTAACAGTTACATAAACTACTATTTTTGTTTTGTCGCAAACTAATAATGTAAAATAGTTCCATATAAGTGTGTTGGCGTTAGCTGTTAGCTTGTATGTAGATGTAGGTTTATGAATAAAGAAATTTATGCTTTCATTTGAAAGAATTGCACGTAGAATATTTAGACCACGAGAGCTATGTAGACATGAGGTGTATTTTGTATGCCGCTATTGAAATTTGTGTGCCCCCCCCCCTGTAACTTTTGAACCGTAAGTCCAATAAATATAAAAAAAAATTGAGAAGATGCGCCTTTTCAAATACTTTCTACGAAAACTGGTTTGTACATTATCGGTTCAGCCATTTTTGAGTAATCTTCAATAAACTTCTCCCATAGGCATCAGACCTTTTGGTATTAGTTAGGTTCTTATTCCATTGAAGGTATGGAGCCCTCCATTATGCGTGGTCCGACACGCACTTGGCAGGTTTTTTCATTCAAAATGCACGCGGGCGAAGCCGCGGGAACAGCTAGTAAAAAACAATTAGGAACATGCATGATTTTTTTGGAAGACGTCATTCGAGACTATTTCCCTGTAGATTCAAATGTCTCTAATAAACCTACCATCTACGATAGCCCTGAAACGTCAAAAATGTGAAAATACGTTAGGCATCTGCGCCGCGCGTCAAAACGCCCCATACAAAAAGTGTGAGGTTTATGACGTCGCCGACCACAAAGTTGCAGAAAACTGTTTGGAAGGAACAAAGTTATTGAAAGATTTTTGTAAATTTAGGCACGAATAAATGCGTTTAGCTATATAGTTGTCATACATTTTTTTTCTTGTTAGAACATAAGTAATCGAACTGAAGTTTCGAAAATACATTTGAGGTATTTAAAAAAATGCCTAAAATTTTACGTTTTTAAAGCGCAATATCTTTAAAAAACTGTTAAAAATTATTACGGATTTCCACTTATTTATATTCATTTGGGGTTGTTGAACGTGTTTATGCAACAAATTCAATTAAATATTTTTCACGCATGTTCTCTATTGTATTGATAATAGGTACCTGTTCATCGTTCTCTGACGGAGAATGTTCGCCTTCATCGTAGTTCTCTTCGTTGTCGTCGTGTTCTTCCTCCTCATCATTCTCCTGCGCTGAAGAAGCAAGTATTAACATGTTTCATCACAGTACTTCGGCTCGGCTCGGCTTCGCACGGGATATAAAAATGGTTATTGTTGGTTATCCCTAAGAGATAGACATATACCATCGCGGAGTGTTTTGTAGACCTTTTTAAGGTGTACAATACTGTAGTACATTATTTTGATCTATCTCGTAGGGTTCAGCCAGCGTTTGCAATGTAAACGCAAAAAAATGTGTTTATTTACGACATCACATTAGAAACCTCTAAAATTATCAGTGTTTCTCTATTATATTATGCATGTATTATACATATAAACCTTCCTCTTGAATCACTCTATCTATTTAAAATAAAACCGCATCAAAATCCGTTGCGTAGTTTTAAATATCTAAGCATACTTAGGGACAGACACCGGAAAACGACTTTATCTACACCAATATCATAAATCCTCTATTCCGCGTTCGGAAACCATATGTAACTACCACCATTATTGCAACCAGTAACGTAACATCTCTGACAGTGTGGTAAAAACGTATGAAAATTCATTACCCACGGTAACGTTACCAAGATCCGCCCTCTCCCCGACCGCCGGCACGCGCCCGCGCGACCGCCGACACAATCGAGTTGGTCATGGCGGTGCAATGGCGGTCATTCTACTGGTTTCCGAACACATCATTTAGGATTTATAATATGCAACTGTACGTAATTAGGCCATATTACGTAACAGTTACATACACTGCTTTATCTACACTCATATTATTTATTATAAATGCCGTATTCGGAAATCATAGAATGGCCGCCATTGCACCGCCGCGGCCATCTCGATTGTGTCGGGGCTCGCGCGGGACCAATCGAGTTGGCCATGGCGGTAACATTATGTTATCAAATTCGATGTTCCAAATTTGAAACTCAGTGCTTAACAATATTTGAGCATGCAAAGTTAAAATTACGTTACTGCCGCAGATAAGAAACTTATCATAGTTAAATCGTTTGTTGTAATGCTTGTCATTGTCTACGGTTTTTGAACGCATTTTAGAGTACTTACAGTATGAGTGTAGATAAAATACTATTGTTTTATACTATGTAGTGATAAGTAATAGTACAAGTACAGAAGATTCTCCTTCCTCAATTTGACATTTAGCTACAGAGATGAAAACGTTAGCTGTCATGCGCTCTTTAAAAAAAATAGGGTTTTCAACGTGCTTCATATATCCTTGCAGGTTTGGGACATGCCATAAACACTGGCTGATATGATAATATGTGACATTTTCAATCAAGACGTTATTAACTGCCATAAAAAATAATTTACAAATAAACTCTATTAACAACCGACAATGATGTACTTATGACTTGAAAACGTCACATATTCTCGAACGCACCCATAGGTGATAAGCGATGTGCCAACCCTTCCCTCATTAGCCCTCATACGCGGTAAGCACATCGGGAAAAAACGGGTACAATGGAGAGAGACATAGTGAATTATTTTTTATATGTTTACGACTGTGTGCCGCGTCTCTTTCCTTTTAATGTATTTATCTGTATATACAGCCTTGGCCAGAAGTGTTGAGCACCCTTGCGATTTTCATACAAAACTGGAAAGTTTAGACCGGCGTTTCTATCTTTTTTGAAGTTATTTTATCAATTAATTCAAACTGAACAGGCATGTTTTGTTGAAGTGAGTAGTAACTGCATAGAATATTTACAATTTTTCGCATCGACCTAAATTCGCATTTTTCATGCCTGCAACCTCCACATTTCATGTTTTATAGGTACCTTGAAAGTGTTATTAAGTGAAGTTTTCTAGATATATCAATAAAATATAACATTTTTTCGTCATCGTACATTGTTATGATAGGGAATTAATACTTAACATCAAAATTGTAAACAAAAAAGAGCTATGCTCAACACTTCTGGCCAAGGCTGTATAAAACAAAGTCGTGTCGGTTGCACCATTTATAACTCAAGAACGGCTGAGCCGATTTTTAAGATGTTTGTTTTTTTGGATTTATCTCCGGTCCGAATAACAGAGTAACTATTAAAATATTGAAAAAAAAAATCGTTGGCGGTACGAAGTTCGCCGGGTCAGCTGGTAATCTTGCAATACTACAATATTCGTTATTCTTGCAAACCAAGGGTGATATAGACAACTCGTTTGCAAGAATAGCTAATTTATTGGCAAGGATGATATAGACATGGATGGACAATATCCATACAAAATCGCGTTATCTTATTTCAGGTTAAAGCACTAGCGTCATCTATCGGTCACACCAGACACTAAATCCTAGTTTCTAATACTTTGTTCGTCGCTTAACGCTGACAGAATAACTCGACTCCAGACTCAACAATAGCACTGTGTACCGAAAACAGACGTATAGCCTGCACGCGATTTTGTATAGGCATTGTCAATCCATGTCTTAATCATCCTTCGTGCCTATACAAAATCGCGTTCCTCGAATCTTCAGGCTATACGTCTGTTTTCGGTACGAAGTGCCACAGCGCCATCTGTCAAGTCTGGAGTACAGTTATTCTGTCAGCGTTAAGCGACGATCAAAGTATTAGAAACTAGGATTTAGTGTCTGGTGTGACCGATAGATGACGCTAGTGCTTTAACCTGAAATAAGAGAACGCGATTTTGTATGGATATTGTCCATCCATGTCTATATATATCATCCTTGCCAATAAATTAGCTATTCTTGCAAACGAGTTAACTAGTATAACAAGACCCCTTAACAAAAATTTTTTAGGCCTTCTGATTTCCAAGCCCCCGTGTCAATATAGAACTCTCTAATTATATCTATGCTACAACTCCAGCAAATTTAATAAAAATCAGAAAAACGTTACTAAAGTTATCGCTGAACAAACACTCCAATTGAAACAAAAAGCCATCAAAATGCACGGGCGTCCCAGTAGCCAGCTGACAGTTCCGTTGTGTCCGAACTTGTCTGTAAGAACTTCGCTGCGCTCGCTTGTTCAATTATTAAGACTCAAGAATTCTCACCTTCATCATAATTCTCATTTTCCTGGCTCCCACTTTCATATCCCCCATCTCCTCATAATATTAAAAGTCTCGAGAATACTCACCTTCATCATAATTCTCATTTTTCTGGCTCTCACTCTCAAATCCCCTATACCCCATCTCCTCATAATATTAAAAGTCTCGAGAACCCTAACCTTCATCATAAATCTCATTTTCCTGGCGTGATATCACTCTCATATCCCCCATACCTCATCTCCTCATAATATTAAAAGTCTCGAGAATACTCACCTTCATCATAACTCTCATTTTCCTGGCTCCCACTTTCATATCCCCCATACCCCATCTTCTCATAATATCAAAAGTCTCGAGAACACTCACCTTCATCATAATTCTCATTTTCCTGGCTCTCACTCTCATATTCTCCATACCCGTCCTCAAAATGCTCGTCGGACACAGTCGAGGCGGAGTCGTCGAAGCCCGAGGGCTCCGAGTCCGTGTCCATGGGTACCAGCATGTCCGAGTCGGGCTCCAGCGAGGACTCTCTTCTGTGGTAGCTCGAGTCTGAATTCTCGTCGTACACGAAGTCAGGTATAATTGCGACGAAGGGGTTTTGTTGGCGTGTTACGCTGTAAATTGAAAAGGTTGTCAATGGAATTTTCGGAAAGCAATCCCGCAAGCAACACTTAATCTTATATAGTATTTTAAACAAAAAAGAACCGACTTCACTTAGCATCCACCATTCCAAAAGCAAATGCTCGAGCTGTTGTAAAAAATAATTAAATCACTATTGGTGTGCCTATAATATTTGAAGAGTTCCCTCGATTTCTTCAGGATCCCATCATCAGATCCTGACCTGGTTACAATGGGGCCAACTGTGAAATATACTTTTTGAAAAAAAAAAAAGAATTTTCCAAATCGGTCCAGCCGAGCCGTCTTCGAATAATTTGGAAAATTCTTTCTTTATTTCTTTCTTTAATTCTTTCTTTTGTTCCTTCGACCCGATAATTGTGAAAAGTTCCCTATTTTAAGCTAAAAATCATATTTGTCGCGTTGTAAAATTAAGATTTTTCATTGGAGGGTAAACTTTTTAATTGGTTGGTTAATGGCTGCCCGGAAGTTCGACTTGGTAGTTTTGTAGAATTTAGTAGAATTTTTGTTGGCAGCATTGTGACAGTTACGTCTCATTTTCCATTCTTGAATTGTCGTTGCCTTATAAGTTAATTGTCAAACCAAGTGACAGCTGCGTTCCGTTTGTCGTTGCTTTGTCACTGTCACTGCTGTCAGCGTATTTCTGTAAACAAAACACTTTTTCGTTTTCGTTCCGTGTTTTCTTGTATATTACGCGGATTTTCGTTTCGGTTTCTGTTTATTACGCGGAGATACAATGGTTTCGGACAGTGAAAGGAGTGTTGACAGTGTCAAGGTGGATTCGAATCTAATAGAGCGTAATTATGCTGTCATGAGAATAGAACTTTTGTATGACTCTGAAGACCTAGAAGGTTATGTAGATTCAGATTTAACGGACATCACTTCCTCTTTTCATCGTTCTCAAAAGCTTATTTTAGCTAAGTGTCAAGATATTAACGCAGAATTTTCAGTGACAGTTGACTTTGAACGCAAAGTGAAATCAATATTGAGTAGGTTACGGCGACGCGCTCCCGTTATAAAGAGTGATGCAGATTGTTTCAAAACAACAAAATGTGAAAGTATTTCAGCCAAATTACCCAAAATTCAGATTAAACCCTTTGATGGTAAATTAGAGAATTGGTTATCATTCATTGAATTGTTTAATTCATTGATACACAAACGGGATATAGCAAACATAGAAAAGTTGCATTATCTATTAACATGCGTTCAAGGTAAGGCGTTAGATTTGATCAAAAATTACCCAATTTCAGACGAGAGTTACATAGATGCTTATAATGCACTCAATGACTTCTACAATAAGAAACGACAAATAGCTTTTAGTTATTATGAAAGAATATTGTTTTGTGAGCAAGTCAAATCAAAATCTGCAGTAGAGTTGGAAAAAGTAAGTCGCACATTTAAGGAAACCTTACAGGTTTTAGAAAAATTTGATTTACCTGATAAAAACTTTATGCTATTTCATTTAATGTGGTCAAAATTAGATAAATCAACACGTGAGGCCTTTCAACTTGACTTTAATTCAAATGAAATTCCTCAATTTGAAGTTTTGCAACAATTTCTTGAAAAGCAGATTCGTGCATTAGAAGCGACGGACACTAAGTCTGTGGTAGGTGGCAATTCTGCAAATAAGTCACAAAATAATTTTACTTTTAATCAAAAAAAGACGAAGGTAACTCTTGTGGCAGCGCCAGTAGTATGTGACTTCTGTACTGACCCGCATCATTTGGAAGCTTGTGACAAATTTAAAAATTTAGATACCTCTGCCCGATTTAAATTCGTAAAAGGGAAAGGTTTGTGTGTTTCTTGTTTTTCGAAAAACCATAAAGTGAAGCAGTGTCAAAACACATCTCGTTGTAGTATTTGTGGGTATTCACATAACACTTTATTACATTTTAATAAAAAGGAAGATGGACCATCGGAAACTGTTTCCTCTACGCAACCAATGGAGAGTGGTTCATCGAACAGTGCTGTGAGTTTGACCACTGTCTCCGATAAGGGCACAGTTGTCTTCGCTACTGCTCGAGTAGCTGTTAAGGATTGCTCGGGCCAGTATCAGCTAGTTCGTGCGTTGCTGGATCCTGCTAGTGCAATTAACTTCATGTCACAAGACTGTGTTGAGCGACTTGGACTGCACATTAGTCAATCAGGTGAATCAATAACCGGCATTGGACACATCGGGGTTAAGTCTTGTGGTTCTTTAGTGTGTTCTGTTAAACCCAATAGAAAAAATGTTAAGGGTTTTGATTGTCGAGTAGCATTACTTCCTTCCATAGTCCCAGACCAGCCATGCTTTGCAATTAATTCGTCGCAATGGCCGCATATTAAATGTTTGCCTCTCGCTGATCCTGACTTTGCTACTCCGGGACCAATTGATTTACTTCTTAATGCTCAGATTTTCGCTTCGTCTCTTCTGAGTGGTCGAAGAGATGGAAAGCCGGGTCAACCAAGGGCAATAGAGACCACTTTTGGTTGGGTCCTTATGGGAGATTGCAGTGATTGTTATGCACAATCCTTCACAACTTGTCGGAAGGATTGTTTTTTCGTGCCGAACCCTTCGCAATCAAATTTGTCGTTGGATAGTTCTCTGAAAAGGTTTTGGGAGTTAGAAAATATTAGTAGTCCCGGTAAACCTGTGTTGTCGAAAGAGGACCAACTTTGCGAAGATACTTTCGTTAATAATTTTTGTCGTACGAGTGAAGGCCGTTTCGAGGTACCCTTACCTTTCGTCGATCCTACGAATAAGCCTACATTTTCGAACACTCGTGAAATCGCATTGCGAAGACTTTTCTCGCTAGAACGCAAGCTAGCTAAGCATGCGGATTTTCGTAAAGCTTATGTCTCTTTTATGGAAGAGTATGAAACCAGCGGTCACATGGAACAGGTAGAGTCTCCTCCAAGTAGTGTCGGAAAATTTAACTACGTTCCACATCATGCTGTGTTGCGTCCAGAATCTGTCTCTACACCTCTTCGGGCCGTTTTCAATGCAAGTTCTCGAGACAGCAACGGTATATCGCTGAATGATACCCTTCTGGCAGGGCCTAAATTACAAACTAATATATTTGATGTCCTTACTCGATTTCGGTGGCACAAAGTAGTTTTCACAGGTGACATCAAAGCCATGTACCGTCAGATTCTCGTGCCAGAAGAAGACTCGGATTACCAGCGGATTTTGTGGCGTGACTCTACCGATGGCCCAGTTAAAGACTATAGATTGCGCACAGTTACTTATGGGGTAAAGTCGGCTCCGTACCAAGCTTTGCGGACTATAGCGCAGCTGGCTAAGGAGACTGAAACCGTCTATCCTGAAAGTTCGCGTGTACTAGGTAGAGATATTTATGTTGATGATATTGTCACGGGCGCTGACTCTATTGAGCAAGCTTTACAAATCAGATCAGACCTTTCTAAAATTTTGTCGTTCGGTGGGTTCCATTTGAGAAAATGGACCTCCAACCAGAAGGGCTTTATCGCTGATCTTCCCTCCTCGGAGTTATATTCAAGTGAATTCAAACACTTTGACGAACTCTCTGACTTGTCGCTTAAAATACTAGGTTTGTCGTGGCGTCCACAGACAGATTCGTTCCAATTCGAGGTAACGACACCCACTCATCAAAGATGCACCAAGCGCATTATTCTGTCGAACATAGCACGCATCTATGATCCGTTAGGATTCCTCTGTCCTGTCGCTTTCCATGCGAAATATTTAATGCAGGTCCTGTGGTCATCCGGGGTCCAGTGGGACGATGATGTGCCCGAAGCAGTTGCCTTAGAGTGGACGAGACTCAGATCTCAATTGTCGTTGTTGAAATCCGTAGTCATTCCTCGTCGCATCATCCACTCTTTTGTTTCGTTACAATTGCATGGATATTGTGATGCCTCAGAGCGTGGCTACGCCGCTGTTGTTTACTGTCGTGTTGTTACTGCAGATGGCTCTATATTTGTAGAGTTCTGCTGTGCCAAATCGAAGGTTGCGCCCTTGCGTAAACAATCTATTCCTCGATTGGAGCTTCAGGCTGCCGTCTTGCTGTCGGATCTGATGCAGTCTGTCCAAGAAGCGTTGAAACCTCTGCATGTTGTAGAGGAAATATTTGCCTGGTCTGACTCCAGCGTCACTTTGGCCTGGATTCAGTCATGTCCATCGCGCTGGAAAACCTTTGTGGCTAATCGGGTTAGCCATATACAGGATATAATCGCTCCTGATCGTTGGCGCCATGTAAGCACCCATCATAATCCTGCTGACGCAGGATCCAGAGGATTGTTGCCAGGAGACCTTGTCGATTGTGATCTTTGGTGGAAGGGCCCGTCATGGCTCCTTGAGAAGGAAGAAGATTGGCCTGGTGCAGCTTTGGACGTTGCAGCCAACGATGCTATCGCCGATGAGCAACGGATTTGTAGTTTAGTCGTTACAAGCGACCCTAACTTGATTGATGAACTTCTTATCAGGTTCTCCTCGCTTTTCACATTAAAGCGTGTGTTAGCCTACTGTTTTCGTTTCTTACGGTCGTCTAAGAACGAGAAGGTTGTCGGATCTCTACAATCCTCTGAGACGACAGCAGCTCTCATGTTTTTAGTAAAACATGTGCAGCTCACTTCGTTCGGTGTAGAGATCAATCACTTGAGAGAGGGTCGTTCAAATTCATTGCCGAAATATTTGCGCAAGCTCTCTTTATTTATTGATAGTGCGGGTATTGTCAGGGTGGGCGGTCGCTTGGCTAATTCCCCTATTAAGTATTCGGTCAAGTATCCTATATTATTGCCTCGCTCCCACCGGTTAACAGTCTTATTAATTGACGAATATCATAGAAGATTCTTACACCCAGGTGCCCAAACTTTACAAAATTTACTTGTGCAAGCCTTTTGGATTTTGTCGCCCAAGCGAGCGATCCAGGCAGTGATTGGTGGCTGCGTCAAATGCTTCCGCGCCAATCCCTCCCCGGCTTCTGCGCCGCTTATGGGAAATTTGCCCATATATCGGGTTTCTCAAATAAAACCTTTTTCGAGTGTCGCCATAGATTATGGCGGACCTTTCGACATCGCCTTTGGACGCGGTGGCGGTGTTAAGACGTTCAAAGGGTATATTTGTGTCTTTGTCTGTACCAGCACTAAGGCCATCCACATCGAACTTGCTTCAGAGTTGTCGACTGAAGCTTTTCTCTGTGCACTGAAGCGTTTTGTCGCTCGCCGTGGTCGGTGTAGCCATATTGTCTCTGACCAAGGTCGAAATTTTATTGGAGCTAGTAATTACCTCGGTTCGCTCATGAAAGGCGCCGCTGATGCGCAAGAAATAAAATTCTCATTCAACCCACCGGGTAGTCCGCACTTCAATGGCTTAGCTGAAGCTGGGATTCGTTCCGTAAAAACGCATCTAGCGCGAGTTATCGGAAACCAAAGGTTGACCTTCGAACAGCTTTTAACGGTGACCACAATTATTGAATCTTTACTGAACTCTCGTCCTTTGACTCCCCTCAGCTCGGACTCAAATGACCTCGCGGCACTCACGCCAGGTCATTTTTTAACTTTAGAACCTCTGTCGATCATTCCTGAGGAGAATTTCGTCGATCAAAAGATAAGCCCCTGTCATCGCTGGAAGCTAATCCAAAGGATGCATCAGGACTTTTGGCGCAGGTGGCATGCTGAGTATGTCCATACCTTACAACAGAGGACTAAATGGACTAAAGAGAGCACAAACATTGTCGTCGGTTCCTTAGTTCTGTTGTTAAATGAACAGACAAGTCCTTTGAAATGGCCGCTTGGCCGCATTGTGGCTCTACATCCTGGAGCTGACGGTGTGTGCAGGGTTGTCACAGTCCAGACAGCTACTGGTCAGTACAAAAGACCCGTCGTCAAGCTGTGCCCACTGCCACTCTCTGACTAATATCGCTATGTTTAGTATCGTCACTTAGTATAGTCTTAGTTTAAGTTTGTCGTATTTCAATGCTATTTGTAGAGTAAATATTGTATATTTAGGTAGGCGGTATGTCTAACTATCGTATCGGTTTTGGATCACAACCCTATTTTATTACAACTTCCGTGACACTTAGGGCAACACTAGTCCATTTTCCGGTAGCCATTAATCCTTCTCGTTACTTTCGGAGAGAGTGCACGTTGTCCGGCGCTCAATTGTGAAAAACTAGATTAAAAGTCGCTTCTTTGCCTTAACCAAGTAGAGAAACAAGTTAAAATCAGTGCAAATCACTTGTGGATTGTGGAGAGTTCAAGGCGGAGCTTTTAGGTTAATCCAGGTGAAAGAGGATTCGGTAAGACTGGCCAGCACGTTTCTCCCACACCGGAGACCCTTAGAAGCTTGCCTAATTCAACGCAGACCTTCGGATTGCAAGGTATGTGATTTGTGCACTTTCGATTGGTATTTACTTGTTTCGCGAGTTCTTATTGGAATATAGTATTAATGTGTGTGTAACGTTCATTTAAACATTTTTAGCAAGTACAGTCCATTAAAATCAATCTTATAGTTATTGCATTCCAAAACAGAGTATATTTCATAGTTGGTCCCATTGTAACCAGGTCAGGATCTGATGATGGGATCCTGGAGAAATCGAGGGAACTCTTCAACTATTATAAGCACACCTATAGTGATTTGAGTATTTTTTACAGCAGCTAGAGCACTTGCTTTTGGAAAGGTAGATGCTAAGTGAAGTCGGTTCTTTTTTGTTTAAAATTATTTTAATAAATATTATAAGCGCCATCTCTCTCGTTTTCGATGAACTTCTAAATAGTTCCGGTTGGAGGTACGAACTCATGTCCTACCTTAGATGATTAGCCAAATGCGCCTTAGCATTTGTAAAGATTGCATATACACGGGAAAATTCGACCGGGGCCGCTGTGACCCGGGTAGCCTAGTGGTTATAGTTAGAGCTTTATAGGACAACACCAATATCTTTGACATTAAAGCATGAGCCTTGGCACACTTGTTACTTAGGTGGACTAGAGTTGAAAACGCCCGGCAGCCAAGGGCGGACGCCCCGCTGGGTGGGGGAGGGGAGGGGGTGAAGTTTCGTTCCGCCGCGCGGTCTTTCGGTCCTACTATCATCTTATTTATAGATACTAGGGCATATTTAGTATCGTTTTTGGATAAATTGAGGATGGCCAATCATTTTTTAGGACATTAATAACATATTTTCATAGAAAAAAAATGAAATACAGACAAATGTCAAAAAATCTCATTAAAAATAAAAACATTCTGCAATGATTACGTAAAAACATGCAACGATTGGGGCATGAAAAAAATATGATTATAAAGCCACATTTATGTAGATTCCAAAAATATATAACATATTAGAACAATTTGAAGCGCAACTACGTAAAAAAAACTTTAGAACAGTGACTCGTCCAAATATTATTACTTCATAAAATGAGGACCCCAAAAACAAATTTTATAATTGTTTGATTGTGTAATGTAACTACTAGCTTCATTGTATATTACGTAGTTAATAGATGTGTTTACGTTCGTTAGCGTGTGTGTTATATTATATTTTGAATTGTGAATAATCTAACCGTTTTATGATCTCAATTGACTGGTTTAAAATAAAACTAACAAGTCACTGATCTGATTATATATTATTGTTAATCTGATTATATATACTGAAATTCGTACATATATTTATGTGTAACATGTTCCATCACAAGCACACAACTCAGTGCACTTAAATTTTTGTTGAAAACACCTGCATCTAGCAGCGCATTTCTTTTTGCATCTGCACGTAATCATTTCCATGCAGGCTTCGGCAGCTACTGGCAAGCTAGTCCATGTAGGTTCCCATCTCTCATTAACTTTTGTCCATCCCCAATCAGATGAACTTGGAATATTTCATTTTTTGTGACATTAGTCACAAAAAATGATTGGCCATCCTCAATTTATCCGAAAACGATACCAAACATGCCCTAGTATCTATAAATAAGATGATAGTAGGACCGAAAGAACGCGCGGCGGAACGAAACTTCACCCCCTCCCCCCCCCCCCCCCCCCCCCCCCCCCCCACCAGCGGTGCGTCCGCCCTTGGCTGCCGGGCGTTTTCAACTCTAGTCCACCTAAGTAACAAGTGTGCCAAGGCTCATGCTTTAAGCTTGATTCACACAGAGCGCGGGCGCGGGCGGGCGCGGGCGGGCGCGTGACCAAGCGGGCCCGCGACGCTTTTGTATTCAGTAGTTTTATATGACCACCTTCACACACGCAGCGGGCGCGGGCGGTCGCTTTTTTGCGAACAAGCAACCGCCCGCGCCCGCTGCGTGTGTGAAGGTGGTCATATAAAACTACTGAATACAAAAGCGTCGCGGGCCCGCTTGGTCACGCGCCCGCCCGCGCCCGCGCTCTGTGTGAATCAAGCTATAATGTCAAAAATATTGGTTCCCATACATCGATGTCCTATAAAGCTCTAACTATTAGGGCGTCTGCCGCGAATGCAGAAGACGCTGGTTCGATTCCAGTTTTTCCTTTGTAAATGACATCTATTATATAAGTTCTTAAAGTAGTTTTCCAATATCTCGAAAAAAAAATGCCAATTTCATTAGGGCCAAATTCACTTAATCTGATACTCCATCAGCTGTTCAGCAGCCCTCTAGTTTTGACGTTGGGTAAAACCCAACATATGTATGCACCCTGTATAGTTGTAGATATAAATATAACATACCGAGTCAGTGTCACTGTGGGTTCTTTAGCTTCCAGTTCTGCAAAAAAAAAGCACTTATGCACTACGTCAGATATGACACAATAATGAGAACAACGAAACCCGTATTGCTAGATCCGGGCATCTAGCAGCTTTTTATTGGTGTAGGTCAGATTGACAGACAAACTAAATTCTTAAGTTGGAAAAAAGTAATACCAAAATAGGTAAACAGTACCGAGGTTGTCTAAGTTATAAAGGACAGGGTCTATATTTTAATATAAGAACAAAAAATATTGCGTATTATTACGGAAACAAAAACAGTAGGCGACAAACTATAAATTACATTACACGGGTTCGGGCACTATGCCTTATCCGGCGACTGGCAGTTATTCAACGGTGGAGGTCAGCTGACAGGCCAGCGAACATTTCAATAGGGTGTGTGTTATCTGTATTCATTATTCGTTGTATCTAGTGGTTTGTATTCTGATCTCCACCGATGAACAGCTGCCACATGCCCAGTTATAGTGATAATACTAGAACGTACCATCCCTGGCCTTGATCAGCTCCTGCCGTTTTTTCTTAGCCTCCTCCGTGTCCGCCATTTTCTCGACCAGCGAGTCCAGCACTATGCTCCTACACTCTGATGTTATGGTTGCCCTGTAAAAAACTAAGTGTGAGTCGGACTCGCGCACTGAGGGTTCCGTATTCTGCACTACAAAACCAAATGGTATCTTAAAACGAATGATTTAGAAAAGGAAATTGTCAGCTATAGAATTTAAGGTAAAGCCTGACCAGAAATATATGATCATGCGCCATGTTGCGGAATTTCATTGGAACGAATTTCTTATACTGGCAATAATTTTAATGATAGGATAATATGCATGTGTGAGTGCATGTGGTGGGCTATCATTGTTGTCAGTGTCATTGTGGCGGTTTATTTGAATAATAATAAATAGACCCGGACTTTTGTCGCCATGACGTCACAATATGGTGATTTGGGAAGTAAACGGGACGGCGTTATGAAATACGGTTAAAAACTCGGTTGTTAACCGAATACATATTAATTAGACATTTTTAACAATATTACTTAGTAAGTTGATCAATATTATCGTTTGCTATATTACTTGCAAATCATGCATTTGTACGTTATACTGGCATTGGTTTTGTCCGTCACTCACTCTTTGTTCGTCACAACTGTCAAGCCAGTTTAACGTACAATTGTATGGTTTCCACTAAAAGATAATATTGATCAACTTACTAGATAATTTTGTTGAAAATGTCTAATTAAAATGTATTCGGTTAACAACCGAGTTTTTAACCGTATTTCATAACACCGTCCCGTTTACTCCCCAAATCACCCTATTGTGACGTCATTGCGACAAAAGTCCGGGGTCTAATGATAAAGTGTAATACAACACGATAAACGGCAAAAAAAAACAAAATTATTCATAGTCAAGAGCGAAATATTGTAATTAGTATATATTAATAAACTGCTGTAAATAATACGCGCGGGAAATGAAATTGTTTCACTGTGAAACATTTTCAAATTAACATCAGAGCTGACAGGTAAACAAATCAAGATGTCACCATACCATAGAGAATAATACGCTCTATGACTATACTGAACTGTTGCCATATAAATGAGAATAATAGCGCCCTCTTGACAATGATCATATATTTCTGGTCAGGCTTTATATCTTTTTTTTTTTAGATAGCGCTATTTGCCTTAGGACAGCATAGTTAGGTAGCACTATGGATGAGACTATTGAACAGTGGCGGAGCGTCCAAAGAACTCGGTGCCCGTCTGCTTGCCTAATGTTCAGCATTTGAAAGTACCTTTGTTGTGGCCTCCGTGAGAGGAAAGAAAAGCCAAATGAACTCCGTGATGTGACACTTTTTCGGAAAAGGTACCATTCGGCGCTTACGCTTTTGTTGCTTGTATCTGTATTATCTGTGCAACGTACCTACGACGTGGGCGCCTTCCGCCAAATGCTGTGTTAAGAGCTATCTTAACAGGCAATATATTTCGCCTATATAATACCAGATACACATACAAATAATGTATTCATACCGCCAAGTTACAGGTCAGGCTTAGGTCTAGGAATACATTAGGTATTGCATATTATACAATAGGTACAGGTACATAAGTATTCGATATAACAATTATACAGTTTAAATTATTAAACTCATTGAGTAGGATAATATCAAATACCTAGACGTACCCTACTGTACTACGCCATCTATGGCAGGAAGAGGACACTACATTACTATGAAATGAGTGCCATCTACCGAGCTTACTGTGTATTAATATAAGCAACCGATAGCTAGCTTAAGTAGCTTTCAACGGCCTCCTAGCCCAGTCGGTAGTGACCCTGCCTACGAAGCAGGAGGTCCCGCGTTCGAATCCTGGTCAGGGCATTTGTGTGTTTATCACGGATATTTGTTCCTGAGTTATGGATGTTTTCTATGTATTTAAGTATTTATCAATATTTATCTATTATATATATCGTCGTCTAGCACCCATAACACAAGCCTTATTGAGCTTACTGTGGGCCTAGGTCGGTTTGTGTAAGATTGTCCTATAATATTTATTTATTATTAATTTATTTATTAAGTTAATCTAGTAGACATAATGTACCTAATAGTCCCAAACGTTCCGCAGCGTGTCGCTGAGAAGTTTACAAATGTATAGAGCCACTTTTCCCAACCAGCCTTCCGTTAAGCATTAAAATATAAGCACGTACTTTCCTTGCTTTCATTTGGCCGCCATTACCTCCACGCTGGACATGGTACCTTTTCCGAAAAAGTGTCACAAATTATTTTTACTTTCGCAGTGCCATCTCACTTGCTATTCCAGAATTCCTAAGTAATTTTATTGGCTAGTATTTAACCCTTTGACCGCCAAGGACGTGAAATCACGCGCACGGAAAGTCGTGTCCTCAGTGGCAGCGCCAGGGGAGTTTCACTATGTTTCTCTCCATTGTAACGGCCTCCTAGCCCAGTCGGTAGTGACACTGCTTACGAAGCAGGAGGTCCCGGGTTCGAATCCTGGTCAGGGCATTTATTTGTGTGGTTATCACAGATATTTGTACCTCAGTTATGGATGTTTCCTATGTATTTAAGTATTTATCTATATCTATCTATTATATATATCGTCGTCTAGTACCCACAACACAAGCCTTATAGAGCTTACTGTGGGACTAGGTCGGTTTGTGTAAGATCGTCCCATAATATTTATTTATTTATTTATTATTGTACCCGTTTTTCCCGATGCGCTGGGGTTGGCACATGGCTTATCACCTTATGGGTGCGTTCGAGAATGTGTGACGTTTTCAAGACTTAGGTACATCATTGTCGGTTGTTAATAGAGTTTATTTCTAAATTATTTTTTATGGCAGTTAACGTCTTAATGACAACCGACAATGATGTGTACTTTTGATTGAAAACGTCACATATTATCATTTCAGTCAGGGTTTATGGCATGTCTCAAACCTGCATGGATATATGAAGTACGTTGAAAACCCTATTTTATTTTTTTAAGAGCGCATGACAGCTAAACGTTGTCATCTCTGTAGCTAAATGTCAAATTGATGAAGGAAAATCTTCTGTACTTGTACTATTATTTATTCTGTGGTAGCACGTGATATCACGTCCAAAATATAACCGGTTTGCCTTGCGGCGCTGAGACAAGGGTGTCCATCTCCACGATATCACATCACAGCTACTGCCTTGGAACGTATCGGATACGTTTTCGGTGTTGTCAAAATTGCTTTTTTGCGGCATGACCACAGACAAGATAAAATATTTAAGTAGTTTATAGTCGTAGTGTTGTATTAAAATAATAATTAGATTGGACAAATAAGGTAATAAATCGGACATTTATCTACTTTTGTATTAAAATTACTGACAGATTGGGTAGATTAAGGCAGATTGGGGCAGGTCCAGCAATTATACTAATTGCGTAATAGGCATGATGACACATGTTGAATTATGCAATAAAATTTAGTTGATAGGATGCAAAATGATCAATATATGCAACTAAAGTAAAAATTTCTAAATTTTATTGAAAAGGCTCAAAGATATCAAGCTGAAAAATTTCTAAATTTTTCGATTTTTTAAAGTGAAAATTTAAAAAAAAGCAATGATACCATTCGATTTTTAACGTTTTACTGTAACATAAATTGTATAGCAACCATATACATAAACGCAACCTTTCTCTGTAAAAATAGCAATTTCATATTTTCTTCATACTTTAAACAGGGCGACTATGTGATCGTGACGTCACTTTTGCACGTCATTTTGTTAGGAGCGTTTTGAGAAACAAATGCAAATCTCGGATTTTAAGTCTCATTTCTGACTTTTGTGTTGCTTTAACGCAATTGGCCGCATATAGACATTTGCACCTCACAACAAAACGAATCGATTGATACCATACATGAAAAAAATTCACCATGCCTATTGTCAACCCTACAACGTCGAAAGGTAAAATTGTATGGAGACGTCATGTGTCAAAGTTCTGTCAAACGTTGATTTTGTAGGGAAGACGACCTTGTGTATGAAATACTATGATATTATTCTGTGGCTGAGGGCACGATTTTTCCGTCCGATGCTCGGCGGTCAAAGGGTTAAAAGCACAACAAAAACAACCATAACCTATATTATACTGATTTGAGCAGCAAAAAATCTAAATTCACATCAATACGGTTTGATGCGCATTTTTTGATATGTGGAATATTATCATCCTCCTACCGTTTGTCCCGGCTCTATCGAGCCTGGGGTCCGCTCGGCAACCTAACCCCAGGAATTGGCGTAGCCACTAGTTTTTACGATAGCTTCCAACCCAGAGGGGAAACTAGGCCTTGTTGGCATTAGATCCGGTTTCCTCACGATGATTTCCTTCACCGAAAAGCGACTCGTAAATATAAAATGATATTTCGTACATAAGTTCCGAAAAACTCGGTGGCACGAGCCGGGGTTTGAACCTGAGACCCCCGGATTGAAAGTCCAACGACTGACCGCCAGCCCACCAACCCCTTAATTTTTTGATATGTGGAATTGGCTACTTTCCTAAAAAAAAATATTTAGTCCGTCAGTTAGATTATCAAAAAATATTGGACACGTATTTTTTATTTTTTCAATCAAACAAAAATTGGTGAAGATATAGCCGGTTAAAGTTCCGCGTGACGTCACATTTCAGTACAATTTTTAATATAATGTGACGGCACGCGGAACTTTAACAGGCTATATCTTCGCCAATTTTTGTTTGATTAACAAAATAAAAAATACTTGTCCAATATTTATTGATAATCTAACTGACGGACTAAATAGAATTATATTTTTTTTACCCAGGAAAGTAGCCAATTGGATTAAGAGCTGGCCATGTCAGATATGACACAATAATGAGAGCAACGAAACCCGTCTAATAAGATTGCAATACTATCCTTATTGCTAGATCCGGGCATCTGGCAGCTTTTAATGGGTGGAGGTCGGAGTGACGGACTAGCAAAATTTTTCAGTTGGAAAAAAGTAATACCAAAATAGATAAAAACTGCCGAAGTTGACTTATTTATAGAGGACGGGGCCTATATTTTAACATAGAACAAAAAAAAATTCGTATTATTTCGGAAACAGAAATACTGGGCGATAAACTATGAATTACATTATACGTCGTTTTGGACTACTTTCTCCCAACGGAAACTTTTGGCTATGTTAATAATCTACTTATTTATATAATTTCTCATAATATTGCATCGAAACCAGAACTCTAGGATCTGTATTCTTAAACTGGTTTGCATTATTTCTCCTACACCACTTTACAGCTGCCAGATGTCCGGATCTAGAAATAAGCATAGTATAGCAAACTAATGAGAGGATTTTCGTCGCTCTCATTGTTGTGATATCTGACGTGGCCAGCTCTCCGTCTAAATAATATTTCCCAATTTTATTTATCACTAGCCTTTTCCCGCGGCTTCGCCCGCGTACTATAAGTACTCAAAAAGGATACGATACCCATGTTGATTTTCAGACTTTGTGACCACATTTGCCCCTTTAGGGGGTTGAATTTTCAAAAAACCTGAAACACGTGTTTACTCATTTATCGTTAGGAATACTCCTGTGAAGTTTCGAATAAAATAATCTAACAAATCTTGATTCGCCATACAAACTTTGGACCCCCATTTCACCCCCTTAGGGGGTGAATTTTGAAAAATCCTTTCTTAGTGTATCCCTAGACCTTATAAGAAACCTACGTGCCAAATTTGGAATCTCCAGAACCAGCAGTTTGGGCTGTGCGTTGATATGTCAGTCAGTCAGTCAGTCAGTCAGTCAGTTAATCAGTCAGTCAGTCAGTCAGTATCTTCTTTTATATATTTAGATTAGTACCTGCAGATGGGGCACTCTTTCTTGTTAGCGGTCCATTTCCGGATACAGTAGCGACAGAAGCTGTGCGAGCAGCCGAGCGTGGTCGCTCGCACGAACAGCTCCGAACATATGCTGCACTGCAGCTCGGACTCCACGTCTAGCTTGGGGTCTGAACTCGTGCTTGGCGAGACCTTGAAACCAACAAAACTATTTAAATACAGGATGGTAAAATCATCATACATCATATGGTCAGCATACATCGGGGTTTTCGGTGCGGGAACGATTTGAGAAGGTGTAGAGATAAACAGATAGGTTAGTCTGAGAAAATATCATATTATGCCTAATGAATAACTCTCTGTGAATAGTATGCACACTATGATACGAGATTTTTTTCTTGGAGGCATGTTTGTATTGATTATTAAATATTATAGTATTTTAAAAATGCAATTGCATATGCGAAATTTATCAACTAGATAATTACCTAAGACGAAGACACGGTATGACAATAAGTGTCAAATATTAATCTTGACGTCCGATATTAATGAACTATTTGCTTAAAAAACTTTCGTGAGACTCTAACATTGTAAAAATATTTTTAACTGGTTACTCACGTAATTTAAGTCACGTAGTTTGATCGAAACATATCGAGCAAAAATCGACTTAAATTACGTGAGTAACCCGTTATAAATATTTTTAACTATTTGCTTATAAATGATTGGGGACTTACCTAAAGAGGTTTAGGTCATTAAATGAATTAATAATAAAAAATACTTGAAAAAATCATAGGTACCTACAATATATATAATAGTCAGCTATTACATATAAATTGTATATACCTATGATTTTTTCAATCAATTATTCATTAGGTAGAAACCTGCTAGAGCACATTCTGTTTTTTAAGTTAATGTCCTACTCTTTGGCTAATGTCAAACATTCCCGCACCGAAAACCCCGATGTATGGACTGATCACTTTAAGGGCTTCGGGATCAATGTAACTCTGCGTCCGTAGGAAACACCTTAGACAACCCTACATGTGATCCCTGGGTGGTGCTAAGAGTGACAAACTTGGCAGCTCTACTGTCCCACCTGGACCTCGCAGCACTCACTGGATTTTATTTATCATCTGCTTTCCCACTACTACTACCCCAGGGAAGAAATGCCTATCTATATCCAGTGACATGTAGCCATACGATAAATAAATATAACTTTATCTACACTCATATTGTAAGTTCTCTAAAACGTGTTCGAAAACGGTAGGCAATGGCTAGCATTACCACGACCGATTTTACTATGATAAGCTTTTTATCTGTGGCAGTAACGTAATTTTAACTTTTCATGCTCAAATATTGATGTGCTATGAGTTTTGATAACATAATGTACACCTGCACCCTCCCGCGCATCCGCCGACAGCCCGACACGCGCCTCCCCGACACAATCGAGTTGGCCACGGCGGTGCAATGGCGGCCATTTTATGGTTTCCGAATACGGCATTTAGAATAAATAATATGAGTGTAGATAAAGCAGTGTATGCAACTGTACGTAATTAGGCCTTAAAACACTCGTGTGATCTTATTATGAAACTCACCTGCGGCTCGTTTCATAAAACCACACTCATGTTTTAAGGACCCTTATTACGTAACAGTTACATAAACTACTATTAAGGGCTTAATTGGTATAGTATTACGACTAAGAAAAGTAGGTGGTTTTTCATAATTAGAATATGATGCATTTTGTATCTTCCAATAAAGCGAGTCATACAGGGTGTAAAAAAAATACTGATCCGTTTAAGGGCATAATTGTATCGAATTGCGACTAAGAAATAGTAGATTGTACAGCAAGTGCATAAAACGTACGATTTTACGCGAGGCGGTTATCCATCCGAGCGAGCTTGCGAGCGAGGATTGATATAAAGTCGAGTGTAAAATGGGTTTTATGGACGAGGGTTATACTCTAATTTTCACTTCAATTGCGAGGAAATTATTTATCGGTAATCGTAAAACAATTTCATGTTGTAACAAAAATATTACAATGAAAACAAATATGGTTTCCACCAATTAAATTATTAAGTTTTTTTTTTAATTTTCCACGTCCACGCACGACTTAAAGTCGAACTTTACGAGCATGAGAAGTGAAAAAGTATTTTTTTTTGTATGGCATACGATACGAGTACGTCGTCCCGGCGGGCCAACCTTCCGTACAAAACCATTTTTTTTTGCGTGAACCAAATTTTTTTTCCTACTTTTTCATACATATAACTAGTAGTCTGCCTCGAACTGAGAACTCGCGATTTCCTTGCAAACGAGATGACCAACATAACAAGACCCTTACGATGATTATTCCGCGCCTTCTTACTCCATAACCCAATGATCGATCCTGCTCATATACTAACTCTCAAATTATATTGGTCTCTGCTACAACCCCATCAAATTTCATAACGATCAGAAAAACGTTATGAAAGTTGCCGCGGAACAACTATTCAAGATCAAAAAGCCATAGAAATGCACAGACGTCTAGGTAGCCACCTGACAGTTCCGTTGTATCCGAAGTTGTCTGTAAGAACTTCACTTCGCTTACGCTCCGCTCGTTCGATTAGAATAAGGTTCCAATAGAGAACATGCGTGAAAAATATTTAATTGAATTTGTTGCATAAACACGTTCAACAACCACAAATAAATATAAATAAGTGGAAATCCGTAATAATTTCAACAGTTTTTTAAAGATATTGCGGTTTAAAAACGTAAAATTTAAGGCATTTTTTTTATACCTCAAATGTATTTTCGAAACTTCAGTTCGATTACTTATGTTCTAACAAGAAAAAAAATAAATGTATGACAACTATATACCTAAACGCATTTTTTCGTGCCTAGAATTACAAAAGTCTTCCAAAAACTTGTTCCTTCCAAACAGTTTTCTGCAACTTTGAGGTCGGTGACGTCACAAATCTCACACTTTTTGTATGGGGCGTTTTGACGCGCGGCGCAGACGCCTAACGTGTTTTCACGTTTTTGACGTTTCAGGGCTATCATAGATAGTAGGTTTATTAGAGACATTTGAATCTACAGGGAAATAGAATCGAATGACGTCTTCCAAAAAAATCATGCATGTTCCTAATTACGCCCTTAAACAGATCACAAGCATTCTTGTTAGATCTTGTATAATATCGATCGAAATTCGCTTGCGAAGCTCGTTTGACCTTATAAAATACGTAAAATAGTCCTACTTTGCTCCTATGCGGGTTAAGAAATAATTAATATCCCCTTTAATCCGCCAAAATATAATAGTAACGGAGCCCATGACACTGAACCTAGTTCGATAAGTCTCCTAGTTGAGATATATATAATTAGACGCGTTTTTAATGGGGGTACACGATAAGCCGATGCTGCAATGCAAAAAAAAGTGGTGGCGTATTTAAATTTTTTTTTTAATAATAAAAATCCGGTTTCTAGTACGATAAGTCTCCTAGATTTCCTTTGTTCCTCGAAGCAGGATTCCGCATTATCGTGTAGCCCTACCCGCTACACGATAATGCGGTCCTGCAAGCCCCCGTGCGTGGCCTTGTCAGAGTTGTCAGTGGCAGCAGTATCAAAAGATTGTAGATGTATGCAAAAACAAAGCGCCTGATTATATATATCTCATCTAGGAGACTTATCGAACTAGGTTCAGTGTCAAGGGCTCCCTTACTATAAGAAGCTTTAACTAGAGAACTAATTGTATTAAAAGTGCAAAGTTACCCCATAAGTGCGGATACATTATTCCAAAGTTTAACTTCATTTTTTTAATATACCACGACGGCGGCAAAAATGGACGCCTGCAACTCTAGAGGTGTCACATGCACGTTGCCGACCCTTGACAAAAAGTAGGATTCACTGTGTCGACGACTAAATGAACAAGAGAGTACCTCGTCATCAACACAATGCATCATCTTTGAGCTCTCTGGCGACCTTACTCACCGGCAGGAACAAAACACTACGAGTAGGCGTACCTTTTTAAGCTCCTCCTTCTTTTGGTTCAGTAGCTGCTTCACTCTCATCTTCTCTTTCTCGTGTAGCTCTCTCTCCTTCACCAGTTTTTTATTCACTTTATTGAGCTCTTCTTGTAGTTCCTTCTCTCTGCGTAACTTTTGTTTTTCCAATTCTTTGAGCTTCTGCAAAGTTGATAGGAAGTAGGTAAGTTAGAGTTTATATAATGAAACGAAAAAAAAAAAAAAATTTGAATCCAGAAACATGTCTATATTATAAATAAATATAAATAATAAATAAATATGAATGGGACAATCTTACACAAATCAATTTAGACCCACAGTAAGCTCAATAAGGCTTGTGTTATGGGTACTAGACGACGATATATATAATAAATAAATATGGATAAATACTTAAATACATAGAAAAAATCCATAACTCAGGAACAAATATCCGTAATAAACACACAAATAAATGCCCTGACCAGGATTCGAACCCGGGACCTCCTGCTTCGTAGGCAGGGTCACTACCAACTAGGCTAGAAGGCCGTTAAAATTGTTATAACATAAATTAATATTACGATTAACTAACATAAAATGAATAATGCAACCTTATTCTTAACTAAACCGTATGTTTTGGGGTTGTCTATTGTTTGCCCGAAAATTATATAAAATAATACTCATATGCCCGAATTTTATTTGCCCGAATTTCATTTGCCCGAATGGTTTGTTTACCATAAAAATGATGTGACATACTCTTTGTTTACCCGATTATTAGATTTCAGAACGTATGAGTGCCATACGTATTGTTGTCTATATTATTAATTGTAATAATACTATTTAATAGAATATTTAAACGCCATACTAAATAATGGTTTTCCGAATCTATGCATACAAACAATGCATTTGCTCACTATATTCCTGTAGGCGCTCTAAAAATATTTACTTAGTCATATTATTATGTAGGGGCCGGTTTATTTTGTAGGAGATCAGTTCCAACCTAACCTAACCTACTTTCTGGTGGCCGTTCGCTTTTTGGGGGATCACAGTTCTAACCTAACCTACTTTCTGGTAGCCGTTTTATTTTGTAGGAGATCACAGTTCTAACCTAACCTAACCCACTTTCTGGTAGCCGTTCGCTTTTTAGGGGATCATAGTTCTAACCTAACCTACTTTCTGGTAGCCGTTTTATTTTGAAGGAGATCACAGTTCTAACCTAACCTAACCTACATTCTGGTAGCCGTTCGCTTTTTGGGGGATCACAGTTCTAACCTAACCTAGTTTCTGGTAGCCGTTTTATTTTGTACGAGGTCACAGTTCTAACCTAACCTAACCTACTTTCTGGTAGCCGTTTTATTTTGTAGGAGGTCACAGTTCTAACCTAACCTGACAAACTTACTGGGAAGCAATTTGGATGGCAAATGATATTATGGCTAGTGATATTATGGCTTACAATGATCATGACAAATGATATTATTGAAATTGATTTTATGGGAAACAAAGTTTCTGGCACGTGACTAATATAGTTAACAATAAGTATTGCATATGTAATTATGGGAAACAATATAATGGCTGTTGACTATTATGGCAAATGAAATTCTGGCAATTGAGTGTATACCATGTTTTGGTGGTCTACTGTTCTTCAGGGCTCATAAACCGGTATTTGCTTCCATACTAAAATACCGGTATTTTTCGTTATTTTTACGTTCTTGTTTCCTATATCTTAATGGCTAGTCTTTAACGATATACGATAACCTAACTATTATTACGCAGCAAAAAAAATCCAAATACACATCAAAACGCCAATATAAAATTCCCAGCGAGTTGTTTTCCTTACTTTAAAATATTAAAAATATTAATATTAGCATCTATTTACATTTTTGAGGTATGTAAATTAATTAGGAAGAACCCACAACTGTATACGTCTGTTCTAGCCTAGTCCATAAAATATATCGAGCGGCCAGGGTATTCAAAAATATCTGAAGATACACTTTATCGCATTGACAATAAAGGTGTTGTTCAGATAATTGTGACCACCTTGGCCGCTCCGATATATCTGATGGCGACTGTACGACGCTACGAGCCTAGAGAAAGGTTTAGAAATAATCTAGTTGGGGGAAGCCCGGGCAAGACTATTTGTTTAAAAAATAATAACAATAAGATTTCCGGTAAACGTTTTTCCCGATGCGCATACCGCACCGCGAGGGCTAATGAGGGAAGGGTTGGCACGTAGCTGATCACCTTATGGGTGCGTTCGACAATATGTGACATTTTCAAGTCATAGGTACATCATTGTCGATTGTTAATAGAATACAAATACAAATGCGTTTATTTCATTACTTTCTACAGTTGTTCTTAAGGTATAGAGGTAGATAATTTAAGTAGTCTATGTTAGGTATAAAAACAATTTAAGGATATGATTACAAAGCCTGGATGACGGGAGCAAATATGCACTTTTTTCTAGTGCTTAATTAAACATCGACTATTCTATCGACATCCATACCTACGAACAATTTTTGAATCAGAATTGATCATAAGTTATGAGAAAAGTATCTATTTAAAAGAACTGTCACTCTTATTTTATTATTACGATCATTCCCATGAGTACCTATGAATGAATGAATGAATGAATGAATGAATGAACGAATAAATCGTTTATTTGCATTAAACAAGCGTACATGAAGGTTTTAATAATTTTCTTAGTCCGTTTCTTGTTTTACCAGGACTGGCGTACAAAATTTTGTAGTCTTATTTCTAACTATGTACAAGATTTAACCTAGGCTTACACCAAGACAATTTACAATTCATTTTGACTACATAATAATACGAAAAATAATATATTAACAATAAGATTTTACGGCTTCCCCTACAGTGACAGATTCTAATATAAAGTTACACAACTCCACACGCCATGACCATAAAAATATATTTTGTGGGACCCTTTATTCCACAGTCAAACCGTGAAAACTGTTTTGTGGGACCCTTTATTTGTGTAAGCTGTATCTCTTTCAAGTTAATAAATAAATATAATAAAATGAGTAACAAATTAAAAGGTGAAAAACACATTAAAATAATTTTTGAACCACTTAAAACAGACACTAATAGAAAAACGTTACTACAATTTAGAAGATATTTTTACTGACGAAAATATTTAATTTCAATAATCTTGTAAATATGCTTTGTTTTGTATATAACTATGTAAATATTGTAATTAGGATAATCTAGTTATTAAGATTTATTTCTCAAGTTTTCTGCTGTCACAGGGTACTTATCATGTGACATGTATTTTTAACCGACTTCAAGATTTGAAAAGAGGAGGTTCTCAATTCGGAGTGTATGTTTTTTTTTTTTTTTTTTTTATGTTTGTTACTCCATAACTCCATCATGTCTGAACCGATTTTGAAAATTCTTTTTTTGATTGTAAGTATATATATACAGATTGGTCCCGTTTTTGTCAAAACGCAGTTCTGATGATGGGATCCATGAGGAATCGAGGGAACTCCTCAAATCTTAAAGGCATATATATAGTGACTTTTATATTTTTATCAACAAAACCATCATTTTCATTCAAAACAGTGACATTTGATGAAGTAGAACTGCTGATGATGATCAGAACGGAACTCTTCAACGACGCATAGTTCACGTTTGGCGATTCGTCCTCTTCGCTGTGTTTGTTTAGCAAGTTTAATTGTCAGAACAAATGTTCGTCAAGCTCAAGTTCTGATGATGGGATCCATGAAGAATCGAGGGAACTCCTCAAATCTTAAGGGCTTACACATAGTGATTTTTGTATTTTTATCAACAAATCAAGCATTTTCATTCAAAAGAGTGACATTTGATGAAGTGGAACTGCTGATGATGAACAGAACGGAACTCTTCAACGACGCATAGTTCATGTTTGGCGATTCTTCCTCTTCGCTATGTTTGTTAAGCAAGTTAGATTGTCAGGACCAATTTTCGTCAAGCTCAAGTTCTGATGATGAGTTCCACGAGGAATCGAGGGAATTCCTCAAATCTTAAAGGCATACATAAAGTGACTTTTGTATTTTTATCAACAAATCAAGCATTTTCATTCAAAAGAGTGACATTTGATGAAGTGGAACTGCTGATGATAATCAGAACGGAACTCTTCAACGACGCATAGTTCAAGTTTGGCGATTTGTCCTCTCCGCTGCGTTTTTTAAGCAAGTTATTTCATTGTATGGAATCTAAGTGCACCATCTACAATAATCCTTCACCGGCTACCCCCATTAAAGTCGGTTTTTTTTTCTTAAAAATTTTATTATATGTAACTTGAGAGCATGATTAAATGAATACGAATAAGAAAACGTTGCTGTGATGTGCATTTACATTATTTTATCTACACTCATATTGTAAGTTCTCTAAAACGTGTTCGAAAACGGTAGGCAATGGCTAGCATTACCACGACCGATTTTACTATGATAAGCTTTTTATCTGTGGCAGTAACGTAATTTTAACTTTTCATGCTCAAATATTGATGTGCTATGAGTTTTGATAACATAATGTACACCTGCACCCTCCCGCGCATCCGCCGACAGCCCGACACGCGCCTCCCCGACACAATCGAGTTGGCCATGGCGGTGCAATGGCGGCCGTTCTATGGTTTCCGAATACGGCATTTTTGATAAATAATATGAGTGTAGATAAAGCAGTGTATGCAACTGTACGTAATTAGGCCTTAAAACGTAACAGATACATAAACTACTATTGCTGCGCGAGTCAGTGTTTTTAGATATAGTGAATAATTACTTCCCTTCCTTAATTTAACAGGCAAAGAATCTGGATATCGCTCTCTAACTCCTTGATAACTGTATTTTCAGAGCGACTCTAATGTACATATAGGAATAATGTATTTAGCCATACGATTAAATAAATAAATGTAATTAACCAGGCAATTTCACAACACCAAGGCAATATCGGAATACAATATTGAGTTCTATATGAAGCCCGTAATTAAATAAATCGCTTTAGTTCGGTATTTTTTGCAAAAACCGTTTAAGATCCCTGCTGATGTTATATAATATAACATAATTTTAAACAAAAAAGAGCCGACTTTCCAAAAGGAAATGCCCGAGCTACTGTAAAAATATGTTAATCACTAGGTGTGCCTATAATATTTGAAGTCTTCCCTCGATTTCTCCAACCAACAGTGAAGTAAACTATCAAACAAAAAAATAAATTTCCAAAACGGTCCAGCCGTTTTCGAATAATCGGTGAACATACATAATTTTTTTTTAGCAAAAACAAAGATCCCGACGAATTGGGAACCTCCTACTTCGAAATCTTGAAGTCGGTTGATAAAGTGTAACAATGACGCCGTTATTATGTCATATCATAATCATAACCTCATAACCACGCGTAATGTTAATAAAGTACATAACCATATACAGTCTTGGCCAAAAGTGTTGAGCATAGCTCTGTTTTGTTTACAATTTTGATGTTAAGTATTAATTCCCTATCATAACAATGTAGGTACGATGACGTAAAATGTTATATTTTATTGATATATCTAGAAAACTTCACTTAATAACACTTTCAAGGTACCTATAAAATATGAAAAGTGGAGGTCCCAAAAATGCGAATTTAGGTCGGTGCGAAAAATTGCAAATAATATTCTATGCAGTTACTACTCACTTCAACAAAACATGCCTGTTCAGTTTGAATTAATTAATAAAATAACTTCAAAAAAGATAGAAACGCCGGTCTAAACTTTTCAGTTTTGTATGAAAATCGCAACGGTGCTCAATACTTCTGGCCAAGGCTGTATATACTTTACTTTTAAAAATTTCACTAGTGTTAAACGAATATTTGACAGGTCTAACGAGAATTAAATAGTATTTACCTTGAGTTTAAACGTTTTAACAGAGGTTACACTGGTCATTTTGTTGAGTGAGAGTGCTGTGTGTCGGACCGTTGACAATAACAAACCGAAGTGGAGTCGATAGTTGGACTTTATGAAGTATACCCCCAACTTTTTCATTTGTCGGGTAGTCAAACAAATACGACCCGCATCTCTGTTTGACATTTACCATAGACATAGGCTAAAAGGTATAGATGGGGCATGGTAATAACAATACCAAGATCGAACGGGATGGTCTTATTACACTTTCAATAGGTATGACGAGGATGGTGCTATTATCGTTGGTCCTTGTCATAGCCTCACATTTTTTATTACCAAATTTCTGTGTTCACTACGAGAAAGCCTGATATTTTTCTTAGAAAGAAGTGTCGGCTAAGGAAAACAATGGTGAATTGTTTTGTTTTGGGCTGTGGAAGTGATTTTATCGTCGTCTATGTCTATCCCTTACGGTAGTACGCGTGTGCGGTCTCTAGTTAAATTCTTGCTTAGAGGATGGATAAAAACAAAGGGTACAAAGGAGATCGACAATTCTGGGCCACCTGATAAACCGTATACAGTTCGTAATGCAATGTAAAATAAATACTCATTTTATTACTAAAGTGGACAAATTATTGCAAAAAAATTAAACGGGAATTAGAAATACTAAATAAATAAACATTATGTTGATTTTTCCGCGATTAAAATACAGCAAGACAAGTTGTTAACGTCCTTATGGCATTGACATAAAGTTAAACTTCACCCTGGCCTGAAACGGGATTGTTTTTTCGTTTGACACTGTCAATGTATACCGTTACATAATCTGCGTTTTGATACTGTTCGGTAAGTTAGATCATTGTTATATTAAAATAGTATCTAAGCCTACGAATACGGAAGTTTAAATTAGAAATCGACTGTATTAAAACGCCTAAAGATTGAAAATGCGTATTTTTGCATTTTTGATCGGAGTTTGAATATTAAAAGTGGGTTTCATAATGGCATAATATCATGCTCCTTCGATAACGAAACGCATCTTTTTTTCAATTTTGTAATGTCAGATACTAGTGCTATACTGAACGGTGGTAAACCTTATCCCTTCGCAATAGGTGTTAGGATTGTTCAGTTAATAATATCAACGATGGTTTGACAGCAGTCTTTGTTTACCGAAATACAAGAACTATAAATACGATCAAAATATGACTTTTTATTATTTCATCATGATTCCCGTTTTGTTTTCTAGTCTGCTTTTGTACATTATCTTCAAATAATCGGTACTTTTTTTACATTAATATATAAATCATAGGCAAGCACGCTTTCAAATATTGTCCTTGTCAGATTCAAGTTTTAAATGCATGATTTTTCAATTTTCCCATTCGATTTCGCAATATTTTTACCAGCATCCTGATCTAGAAATTATGGCGATTCTTTAAAAGAGGGAACCATTCCTAAACGGTCCTAAATATTCTGGGCCAGATCACCTAACAAAAATTGACGATCTCCTTTGCTATAAATTTTCGATACGCGCTTACGATTTCGCGCATGCTGAAAATGTTAAATGTATGAAAAAGTTATTTGTACGACCTTTTTTGAAATAGAAAAATGGTCTATTCGGAGGTATGTAGTATAAAATCACTTCTACAGCACAAAACAAACCATTGTTTTCCTTAGCCGACACAACTATCTAAAAAAATATTAGGTTTTCTCATAGTAAAAAGTAAAGTAAGTAGTGTAAGTAGTAGTAGTAGGTCTCCTTTTTGTAAAGGGTCGGCAACGCGCATGTGACTCCTTTGGAGTTGCAGGCGTCCATAGGTTACGGTAGCTGCTTACCATCAGGCGGGCCGTATGCTTGTTTGCCACCGTCGTGGTATAAAAAAAAACACAGAAATTCTTGAAGAACTCGCGAATTATATATGTATATTTGTGACCCTCCACTGCTATAAGTAATGGCGTGGAGGGTAACAAAAAAAGGTGAGACTATGACAAGGACCAACGATAATAGCACCTTCTCTGTCGTCCCTATTGAAAGTGAAATAAGACCATCCCGTTCGATCTTGGTATTGTTATTACCATGCCCCGTCTATACCTTTTATCTATCACAGTTATGTATCAATTTGTGGCTTATAGCTTAACTCATTAACCGCTATGCTGCGCACGGAGCGCTACGCCGTAACCGATAACATGGGTTTCCTGCTATATAGCGAAAATTCTTTTTTTTTTTAATACCACGACGGTGGCAAACAAGCACGACCCGCCTGAAGGTAAGCAGCTACCGTAGCCCACGCGACTTCAGAGGTGTCACTTGCGCGTTACCGACCCTTTACAAAAACTGATTCACTGTGTTGACGGCTAAAGGAACAAGAGGGTCCCTCATCGTCCACACACTGGCTCCTCTTTGGGCTCTTTGGCAACCTTACTCACCAGCAGGAACACAACACTATGAGTAGGATCTAATGCTATTTGGCTGTGGTTTTCTGTAAGGTAGTACTTCCCCAGTCGGGTTCTGCTCCAGATTTGAGCGAGATGACTTTCACTGTGCTTTGCCCTACTAGACGGAGAGCTGGCCACGGCAGGAATGACACAATAATGAGAGCAACGAAATTGATATAGTTAGACTGCTATACTATTGTTATTACCTAATCTGGCAATCTGGCAGCTTTAAGCCGGGGGGTTCAAGAGTAGCAGACCAGTAAAGTTGTTTATAAATCTAGGGAACGACGCAATACTGAGAGTTCTTGCTTTAGTACGATATCGTGGCATTTGATGTATGTAATTGGAATATAACGTGGAAGCTGTCGCAGTGGGGGGGAAAAGAGGCAGGTTGAAGTTAAATGCATTTATACCGGACGCCTGCAGTTTATTTTAATCTGATCTGTGAAAACTGTTTGTAATTAATCAGGCGCTCGAATAAAACTTATTAGTTGACAGTTTTCGATGCCAAGACGATATTACCGATAGTTATTTCTAAATAGGAAATCGACTTTAACAGCCAGGATTCTCGGTTTAAATTGTTATGAAAAAATATGTGACATATTAGGTTTTGTTCTGATAATGAACTTAGCTTACAAAGCCACATCATAATACAGCTACTCGTTACTAGATTGCGCTTATATCTACTAAACATAGACAGAATATTACATTTGAATTCCAACTGCTGACCCAGCACGGGTGAGCAGTAGATAATAAACCAATATAAGTGTGCCACATTGCTACGAATCTCGCGGTCATGTTACACTGGCAGTTAGAGAAATTCGCTCGCCAAGGGGCGCACAACCATTAGGAAATTACAGATATATGGCTGCCTAATTTGTCGATAAAAATATTAACCCTTAGCCATACCTGGCAATATTTTGATCATTAATACTTAGAGAATTCAACCAACCGGAGTCGCCATTGACAGGCGTTCTCTTCTGCCGAAAACATATGACCAGTGGTCATACACATGTATGGACTGACGTTTATCTGACGTATCATCCCGTCTGGGTTGAAATCTCTAAGTTGAATACCGATTCTGATAGCCATCAGCATTAAAATAAAAGTTCTTATTTTATTATTATATTCTCTTTATTTATTACAATATCAATATAAAAGTAATGTTGGAAATGTCATTGTGATAGTTGCCTTCCCCATTCATTTTAATAACATTAAGTAAGATTTAAACAAGGGTGTACATCTGAACGAAGTGACAGCTACGGACTTGGAACGTATCGGATACCGTTTCGGGGTTGTTAAAATCTCCTTTGTTTATTTGCTGCATGACCACAGGTAAGATAAAATATTTATGTAGTTTATGGTAGTAGTTTCGTTCTAAAATAACGGTTAGATTGGGAAAATTAACTAATAAATCTTACATTAATGTATTTTTGTATTAAAATTACTGATGTATCAGGTAGATTAGGGCAGGTCCAGCAATCAAACTAATCGCGTACTTGTCAACCCTAGATAATCGACAGGAAAAATTGTATGTAGACGTCATGTGCCACCGTTCATATGTCAAAGTTCTGTCAAACACTGATTTTGTAGGGAAGATTGAAGAGGAATGGCATGAAACCTTTTCGGAATGAAGATTAACACGATAAATGTCAAAGTCAAAGTCAAATAGTTTATCTGGCCTCGGACACCGGAGGGTTTGGTCACTTTTTCTGAAGTATATGACATCTATTTTCAAGACATGAGACATTTTATTTTTGTAAACCTAAAAATGGGTTAAGTTTTCACATGAGCATTGTTTAACTTTACTCGTTTTAATATTTTATGTCGATGCTTATCCTTGCCTATTAATCATGAACTTGTATCGATATAAATATCGACTTTGCGCAGCATTTGAGTAGCGAGTATTTGAAGTGACAGAATGATAGAAAGTTCTAGATAAATAATAATTTACTTGGTGGTACTACCAATGAGCAACATAGATTACCTCACTAAGATCCCGCACTTTAGCGTTTATGAAGGCTTGCAGTCGTTATCTACAATTTGTAAATGCAGTTATGTCCCTTTAAAGAAATTAAAGAATGTTTCCTTTCAGGGAATTGAGCTATCTCAACGTTTTAAGGTAGTTTTCCTCCAGGGCCCGACTTATCTTTCCACCCTGTATATGCTGTTTTGTTTATTAAATATTGAGCCGCCTGTCACACCAGTGGATTGTAGGTTATGACAATATTTGAAACTACAAAACCTAACGCGTACTCAATGAACTCGATTCATTTCTCATTTTATAAGAAAGATTGGCGCCATTCGTATGCGGGAACATTCATACTTTGGCCATATCTCGATTATAAAAACACGCTGACACTTATTTTTGTACTTATAGAAGATTCCTTCTCATACGTTTAAAATACTCTCGAATAATGGTAACATTAACACTGTTGGTTTCCTTAAAAAGAGAGTTTTTGTGTTTTTGATAACTGCGGACTCTGCATAGGTTTAAAAACTTCCTGCCTGTGAGTACCAAGAAGCTGCTTGTGCAGGCTTTAATTTTTCCTATTATAGACTAAGCTGATGTGTGCACTACCAACATTTCCCAGGCTTCCCTAAACAGACTCGATCGTATATGAAATAATGCCAAACGCTTTATTTCCGGCTTGCGTAAATTCGATCACGTCTCAGGTTATCGTTACCAACAACAATGGCTAGGCAGCCATGCCAGCCACGTGCAGGCGCACGTCAACGCAGGACTCTTAGAATTCTCTGTAAGTACTCTCTTCTCTATTTTGTTTGATCTCTCTGTTCCAGACTACCTTAAGTCCAAATTCAGTTTTGTCAACCCCCGTCCCGGGTGTGAACTTCGCTCCTCCCAGTCTCTTAAGCTTCTAGTACATCCTCCCCATAGCGGTTATCTCTCTTCTTCTTTTACAATCCAGACTATTTGTCTCTGGAATGCACTTCCCCTGACAATAAGACAAGCCCCAAGCAAGTTCGTTTTCAAACGCTTGCTTCACAAGCACCTGCTGGATCATGACCAGCGTGAATGAGTTTTTTCCCCTTTGCGCGTATGCATTATAATATATACGTATGTTTATTAGTATGTATATATATTGGTATTTGTGAAGTTTATGTAGCATATATCGAAGTATATTTAAGTAGGTACAAATAAGTTATAGGATAAATCAGCAAGTTTTCTCTTACAGCACCCACTTTAGCGAATTTCTGTTTGGCCCTATGGTTGACTGGTAGAGAATGCCTTGAGGCATTAAGTCCGCCATTTGTACTTATTTTACTTTGCAATGGAGTCTAAATAAATAACTAAAATTCTTGGGTGCATATTTAGATGCACCTATCTGTAGTAATGTTTGTTACAATTGCAGAGTTATTTTGCATTGTTTATGACCAATTAAAACAATATAAAATGTACATTATTTTTGGGATACTTATCCCAAACCTAATGTACCATCGGGTTCATAATTGCATACCCAATTTATACGTAAACGTACAGTACGTACAGTAAACGTGATGCTACAAAAAAAACGTATAACATCCTAGTAACTATTTTTATGAGTATTTTTTTAGTATTAGCTCAATTCCGGAAAATATTATAGGGCAGATGCCCCGGTTGTGGCCACTGTGCCGGTTTTGGCCATTTTCAAAATTACTAAGGCATAGACAAATTTACAAGTCTATGGTTTATAGAGTTGATATAAGAGTAAATTATGGCAGCACAGATGGCCCTGTCATCTGTCATGTATCAGTTGTCAGCGTAGCACTATCTATGTGGCTGCTAAAGTATTTAATAAGTTACCCGTAGAAATTAAATCACTCAATTACTTAAAATTTCTGACAGCACTTAAAAAACATGTTATGGACTTATGCCCCTACAGCTTAAGTGAATATTATAATACTGGTCACTGTTAGTTAATAAGTATGTATATATTATAAAATGTTAGTTCATAAGTACATAAATATGTAGCTACACCCACTGGATAAAATTGTATTGATACTATCTGTATTGCTTAACATCATTATGTACACATACAATTTATGGCTAAATAAAAAAATAAAATAAAAATAAAATACCATGGAAAAAAATGGCCAAAAGTGACTCTTGGGCTTTTTTTTAATATTTCTCAAAAGAAAAAAAGATCAGAATCTTAACAGCGGAAGTTCATATAAATATAGTCATACATATTTTATTGAATTTAAACTTTCGTGAGACATAGTAACACTGTATAAGTTTCAAACGGCTGTACTTACTTGTGTTTAGTCACTACACAATATTATCAAAGACTCATTAAATAAATATTTTCATCATTCCTTATTGATACAAAATTACAGACGTCTGAATAAACAAACTCTCCTTAAAGTGGCCCAAACCGGGGCATTTGCCCTAATATTTTTAGATGATCGTTTTCAGAAAAAATATTAGCCATTTTAAAAATTGTTTTCCTAGTACCTGCACTCAATTTTCTACTCTTTAAAACAATATATTATTTTTAATTAGTAGGTACAGTCGCCATCAAATATATCGGAGAGGCCAAGGTACTCAAAAATATCTGAACATACACTTTATCGCCTTGACACTATTGTCACACGCCTCTATAGGCGTTGTTCAGATATTTGTGACCACCTTGCCCGCTACGATATATCTGATGGCGACTGTACTTAAATTTTTAACGCTAATATATGTAGTGATCACACGAGTCGTTTTGTATGCTCAATCTAATATGTACATACGTTGTGCCGTTTATTCCCACCAATAGCTGTGCGCACCTTGGCGAGCCAACTGCTCAAACTACCAGTGTAACATGACCGCGAGATTCGTAGCAATGCAGCACACTTATACTGGTTTATTTTCTTCTGCTCACCCGTGCTAGGTCAGCAGTTGGAGTTCAAATGTCATTCCCTGTCTATGTTTTGTAGATATTAGCGCAATCTAGTAACGAGTAGTTGTATTATGATGTGGCTTTGTAAGCTAAGTTCATTATCAGAACAAAACCTAATATGTCACATATTTTTTCATAACAATTTAAACCGAGAATCCTGGCTGTTAAAGTCGATTTCCTATTTAGAAATAACTATCGGTAATATCGTCTTGGCATCGAAAACTGTCAACTAATAAGTTTTATTCGAGCGCCTGATTAATTACAAACAGTTTTCACAGATCAGATTAAAATAAACTGCAGGCGTCCGGTATAAATGCATTTAACTTCAACCTGCCTCTTTTCCCCCCCACTGCGACAGCTTCCACGTTATATTCCAATTACATACATCAAATGCCACGATATCGTACTAAAGCAAGAACTCTCAGTATTGCGTCGTTCCCTAGATTTATAAACAACTTTACTGGTCTGCTACTCTTGAACCCCCCGGCTTAAAGCTGCCAGATTGCCAGATTAGGTAATAACAATAGTATAGCAGTCTAACTATATCAATTTCGTTGCTCTCATTATTGTGTCATTCCTGCCGTGGCCAGCTCTTAGTCCATACCCACAGACTACTCATCATTAAGCTTTTACAAGGAGCAAGGGGTCACCACACATTAGCGCAATTTTATTCGTAAATTTCTACGATTCGAACAGCACATCTCAATATTTTTCTACACCATTTTGTAGTATAACAATCCAGGTTAACCCCTATAACTTGATTTTTGTGGATATTTTTAATTCACATGAGTACTGATCAAAAACGTTAACTCAAATGAAATAAGCGGTCGCGCTCTCATACTACATTAGTACGGGAGCGCCTATGTGTGGTGACGTCGAGTTGTACTTATGATCTATCTAGTGTTTGAGGTTATGTGGCCCTACCACACATAGCGAGATGACATTCGCAGTACCCATACCTCTCTTTTAGACGTAGTTTAAGGACATACCCGGGTCAAAAAGGGTAGCGAAAATCCATACTAATATTATAAATGGGAAAGTGTATGTATGTGTGTGTTTGTTTGTTTGTCCGTCTTTCACGGCAAAACGGGGCGACGAATTGAAGTGATTTTTTAAGTGGAGATAGTTGAAGGGGTGGAGAGTGACATAGGCTACTTTTTGTCTCTTTCTAACCCCCCACTTCCCTAAAATGGGGGGTGGAAGTTTGTATGGAGCATTCCGGGGGGCAATCAGGAAAGGGGAACCGTGTTACCGCGAATTTAACGCGAGCGAAGCCGCGGGCAAAAGCTAGTGCTTCATAAAGGCGTGACGACAACGTGTCGTGGTTAGCGCTAAATATACCACGTGTCCCAAAATACAACGATAAGCTGGCACCAGAAGATAGACCTGCTCATGACTACTTGAGGAAAAAAAATCTTGGTTAGTTGCGTAACTTTATAAAACACTTGCCATAATAGTGCCAATACTTTTTTGTACACCACGTTGAGTGAAAGTGGACTGAAAGTTAAAATTTTAGGGAAAAACTAACTTTGATTATGTTTTGTGTAAAAACTACATGTATTCTGGTATTTTTAAGGGTTGTGGTGGATAGCAGTGCTATTTAGGTTGCCGATACAAAAATAAAAACCGGCCAAGTACTCGCGCACCGAGGGTTCCGTACAAACCTGTGGGTATATAGGGGTAGTAACTTTAAAATTATTGAAAATATTTTTATTATACGATGTAACTAAAAATCTACGGTTTTCGCAATTTTTCCTTTATCTGTGCTATAAGACGTTGCTTCGTACCAAATTTCAAGATTCTGAGTTCACGGGATGTACCCTGTAGGTTTTGATTCCCTTCCGAGTTTCTAAAATTTGCGGAATAAACGGCTGTATCTTTTGATTGCGTTGGCTTAGAAGTTTGATTTTTTTTACAGCTCCAAGGGACAGTAGACTTGAGTATTTGATATAAATTTCAGCTTGATACCTCCACGCGTTCCTGAGAAAAAGGGTCTTGACAGACGGACGGACGGACAGACAACAAAGTCATCCTATAAGGGTTCCGTTTTTTCCTTTCGAGGTACGAACCCTAAAAAAACTGAAATATTTGAAAAATTGTAGACATGGTCGTTAATAATTTTAAACAAAAAAGAACGGACTTCACTTGTAATTCCGTAATAAATTGAGTTATTTTTCTTTTTCCTCGAGATGAGCAGGTCCATCTTCTGGTGCCAGCTTATCGTTGAATTTGGGGACACGTGGTATTAATGTATTTTCTAAGTCTAAGACTTACTTTATCTTTGTCAAGCTTGAGTTGCCTGGTTTCTCTTCGCAGTTTCCTGAGCTCCTTTTTCTCTTTCGCCCGCAGTCTGTCCTGCTCGCGCCTCGCCTCTGATTGGCCCAGTTTTTCTTTAGAAGCGCCCTTTTGGTCCCCATGTCCTTGTTGTGTCTCTTTGGAAAGTTTGTTTTCATTTAGCGGTTCCGTTTCACGTGCCTGAAAATTATGCAATTAATGATGTCTTTGTTTTTTTTTTAATATGGATTTTACTCCTCGCCGGTTTGATTTTATTAACTTTTAATTATATAAATAAAAGCAACGTTATCCGGTTGAGGATTTGCTGATTGTAAGGTGATAGCCTCTCTACAAACACGTGGGTGGCCGAAACCCCGGATAACCGTTTGTTCAACTATAGGGGGGTTACGCGCGTTTTGAGACTAATTTTTCGTTAGCTGCACACTTGTTCGTTAGGTCACCGCACAATAAGCTATCAATATTACACACTGAACTACGTAAATGAGCAAAAAACAAAAAACTACTCTAAAGACGGCGCAGCCATCTTGAGCTCAAACCAAGGATGATATAGACATGGATGGACAATATCCATACAAAATCGCGTTCCCTATTTCAGGTTAAAGCACTAACGTCATCTATCGGTCACACCAGACACTAAATCCTAGTTTCTAATATTTTGTTCGTCGCTTAACGCTGACAGAATAACTCTACTCCAGACTCGACAGATGGCGCTGTAGCACTTAGTACCGAAAACAGACGTATAGGCTGAACCCGATTTTGTATAGGCATTGTCAATCCATGTCTTAATCATCCTTGATGCCTATACAAAATCGCGTTCCTTGAACCTTCAGGCTATACGTCTGTTTTCGGTACTATTTTTTTTTTTTTTATACCACGACGGTGGCAAACAAGCATACGGCCCGCCTGGTGGTAAGCACTAAGTGCCACAGCGACATCTGTTGAGTCTGGAGTCGAGTTATTCTGTCAGCGTTAAGCGAGGAACAAAGTATTAGAAACTAGGATTTAGTGTCTGGTGTGACCGATAGATGACGCTAGTGCTTTAACCTGAAATAAGGGAACGCGATTTTGTATTGATATTGTCCATCCATGTCTATATCATCCTTGCCTACTGCCAACCTGCTTAGTAAATAACAATAATTATTAAAATACATGAAAAATTGCTGTAAAAGCTTCACTTATTCATAAATGTCTAACAGGCCTCATAATGTAACTATTATGTTTTGTCTTTTCTAACAAACACAACTGTTAGACTGACTGATAAGGACAAACAATTAAATGAGGCTTTTAACAGAGCCGGATTAGCCTTTAGGCAGAGTAGGCAACTAGGCCTAGGGGCCTAGGGGCCCCACATCGGCCAGGGGCCCCGCGTGTGCACAGAGGAAAATGAAAATGTTTCAAAGAGTGTAATATTAATTGGAAAATTAGTAATTAACGGTTAGTGGCCTCGCGTGGGCAAAGAAGATATTGAAAATGTTTCATAGAATTAAATATACCTTACTGACTGACTTAATCTATCGACACAATTTTTTTTATCATACGTTTGCAAAAAAACGCCCCAACAATTGCATTGCCTAGGGGCCCCGAAGTGCTTAATCCGGCTCTGCTTTTAAAGACGTTTAAGAATAAAGCGGTAAATGTTTCATAACGCTCATAACGTTGTAGACCATTTCTCAGAGATCATAAAAACATGAGGTTTACAGGTCCCTAACTCATCGTAATCATATACAGAGTGCAAAAGAAACATATCTCAGAACAAATTCTGATCTCTTATAATTTCGGGCTTCATCAAGCCCGAAATTATTATAAGAGATAGGTATTTGTTCTAACTTATACCACCAGTGCTAATCCTACATTTCTGGCCCAATGACCCCGAATGGCCGATGGCAGCTGGAGGATCCGCAAAAACGCCTAAATTGAACAACTTGTGGCTGAACCAAATATTATTGGTGTGACAAAGGCGCAAAGGCTTCGGTGGCTCAGTCATCTTGAGCGGATGGGAAGCGAACGGGCGGTGAAAAGAACATACGAGGGAAAACCGACAGGACGCCACCCGGTCGGCCTAGGTATCGATGGGCGGATGTGGTGGATGCGGATCTGTGCGAGCTCCAAGCTGGCGACTGGCGAGAGACTGCACAGGACCGGGATCAGTGGCGAGCAGTCGTGTTGGAGGCCAAGACCCACTTCGGGTCACTGCACCAGAGGAGTAAGTAAGTATATTAACTGTTATACATATAAACTTTCAATAATTATTATAAATTTAAAATTAAAAAAACCCCCTCACACTGAAATGGCTGAATCGGTTTTGATAACACACATTTAAGATCACTCGCAAAAAAACGTGCTTTCAAATAAAATTACTGCATTTAAATTGGTTCAACCGTTTGAGTGCTACCATGCCAGAGAAAGACACACAAATTCATTGGGGGTTAAAAATACATGATAATCTGTATAATATGAGTATTAATATTTTATAATTGAAAGAAAAATGGAAAGAATTCATCATGTTGAGTAAGACTCGAACTTGCGACCTTTCGGAACACCGGTCCGATCGCTCTGACCAACTGAGCTATCGACGCTTACCTACTCAACCGCGGTGAATCTTTCCATCAGTTCCTTCATTGCTTACGTCAGTGGGAGACGTTTAGCGACATCTACCGTAAATGTATATACACGTTAACGGCATCGAAGTTCCAAGTCATATTGGAATAACATTGATAAGTATGATAACAATGCGCTAGTCCATACTAAATTATTTTTGTACTAAGCAGAAACGTTCAATTTTATAATTAAAAGAAACATGGAAAGATTCACCGCATTGTGCAAGACTTGAACTTGCGACCTTCCAGAGCACCGCTCCAATCGCTCCGATCAACTGACCTAAAGAAAAACTTATGAGTATTAGTAGTAAACTTACCATTAAAAAAGCCATTTTCTCCTCCATTCTGACTCTGACAAGTTCCAGTTGAGTATTTCTCCTCATCCTAAGCAAACCCTTCTGCCGCTTCACCACTTTCTTGGAACCTTTCAATTTCTCAACACGAGCAGCATAATCGTCGTATATCTCCTTCTCTTCTTTACTCTGTTCCGACATTATCTGTTCTTTTACTATATGTGTATCGTTTGCCACATATTTATTTTGTGTATCACTTTTTGGCGACACAGATTTTTTTCTAACAACATTATCATTCAATAAATCGTCGTCGCATTTAGGTCTCTTACGCCTCGCTTTAGCATTTTCCATGAATGTATACACTAATTCATTTGTAGAATCTAACTTAATAATATCCTGATCGCATAGTTTACGTGTTTCTCCTTTACGAAGTTTGTTTCCGTTAACTTTAATGCTGGAATAACTACAATTTTCTAATATCCACTCTTCTTCTGCTTTCTTGAATATGCAGTGGTCTTTTGAAAGGCATTTATAAGGTATAATGACTGTGTTGAGGTGACCGCGGCCGAGTTTAAACTGAAAATTAAATAATAAATAAATAATCAATATTATGGGACAATCTTACACAAATCAACCTAGTCCCACAGTAAGCTCAATAAGGCTTGTTTTGTGGGTACTAGGTGACAATATAATAATAGATAGGTATAGATAAATACTTAAATACATAGAAAACATCCATAACTCAGGAACAAATATCCGTGATAAACACACAAATAAACGCCCTGACCAGGATTACAGAGCTTAGATAAATTTATATGTATGTATGTCAATATGTGGGCAGATCAACTGTTCTGGAGGAGGGTGAGAGGCACTAGAAGACATATCAGTCTTTGAGTGCCAATACAGAGCAGGAATCATGTACGTTCGTTTGATTGTGATGTACAATCACAATCAAATATATTGGAGCGGCCAAGGGCTTGTGCACAAATCACGTACCACACGATTAGATAATTACTCGGATTCGTTAAACACAAATCTTTACTAAGGTCGAATGCAAAAAATATACGTGAGGGGTTGTGGGGGGGGGGAGCCAAGAACCTCACCAGATATCACCAAGGGGGAGGGGGGGGGGGGTCAAAAAGTAGCCGACAAAAACCTCGCGTGATTTGTGCAAAATATTTTTTTTGTGAATTTAAATGCCAGAATAAAATACCTTGTTTTAATTAGTGAGCCAGGATAACCTACCCATGGTGTTGAAGGATTACAAATGAAGGAATGTTTACAAATGCTGGTGAGTAAGGTTGCCAAAGAGTGAAAAAATGTTTGTCCAAAAACTATTCCGTGTGGCCAAAAATTACCATTAAAATTTCCTCCATAGTACTATGTCCTTAAAAAGTGATGACAAAAACAGCGCAATTAAGAATTATAATTAAATAAATATTAAATTAACATTAAAATAATGAATTTAGTAGATTGAACAAAAACTTTCTATAAATGATTTTAAACAAAAAAAGAACCGACTTCACTTAGCATCCACCTTTCCAAAAGCAAATGCTCGAGATGCTGTAAAAAATACTCAAATCACTATAGGTGTGCCTATAATAGTTGAAGAGTTCCCTCGATTTCTCCAGGATCCCATCATCAGATCCTGATCTGATTACAATGGGACCAACTGTGAAGTATACTCTTTGAAACAAAAAAAGAATTTTCCAAATCGGTCCAGCAGTCTTCGAATAATCGGTGAACATACATAAAAAAACCGGCCAAGTGCGAGTCGGACTCGCGCACCGAGGGTTCCGTACAAACCTGTAGGAAAATAGGGGTAGTAACTTTAAAATTATTAAAGATATTTTTATTATATGATGTAACAAAAAATTTACGGTTTTCGCAATTTTTCCTTTATCTGTGCTATAAGACGTTGCTTCGTACCAAATTTCAAGATTCTGAGTTCACGGAAAGTACCCTGTAGGTTTTGATTCCCTTGCGAGCGAAAATTTGCGGAAATTTGCGGCATAAACGGCTGTATTTTTTGATTGCGTTGGCTTAGAAGTTTGATTTTGTTACAGCTTAAATGTATTATAGACCTGACTATTTGATATGAATTTCAATCTAATACCTTTATGCGTTTATGATGAAAAGGGTAGTAACTTTAAAATTATTTAAAATATTTTTTTGATATGATGTAACTAAAAAATTACGGTTTTCGCAATTTTTCCATTATCTGTGCTATAAGACGTTGCTTCGTACCAAATTTCAAGATTCTGAGTTTACGGGAAGTACCCTATAGGTTTTGATTCTCTTGCGAGCGAAAATTTGCGGAAATTTGCGGCATAAATGGCTGTATCTTTTGATTGCGTTGGCTTAGAAGCCTGATTTTTTTCACAGCTCCAAGGGACAGTAGACCTGAGTATTTGATATAAATTTCAGCTTGATACCTTTACGCATTCCTGAGAAAAATGGTCTTGACAGACAGACAGACGGACAACAAAGTGATCCTATAAGGGTTCCGTTTTTTCCTTTAGAGGTACGGAACCCTAAAAAAAAAATAGCAAAAACAAAGATCCCGACGAATTGATAACCTCCTCCTTCTAATTCTTGAAGTCGGTTGAAAATATATTTTCAGAAAAAAATATGTTTTTTTTTTGCACAAAAACATCGTAACTAACCAAAATTTTACAAAAATAGCATAGGTGACACAGTTTATTTCATATTTTTTCCGAAAAATAAAGAGCCTTAGAACAAATAAAGAGATATTCCTAACTTTGTGGCCTTATATCTTTATCGTCCCTGAAATCAAACCTTAATCATTATTATTTAAAGAGAAATTTAGTTATATTGATCTTTGTAAAATCTGGCCAATGTAGTTGTTGTTTTTGTAAACATCCCTTCAAATATGTAGTTGAGAATGGAAAAAAATAGTAGTAGTAGTAGTAAAACACTTTATTGTACAAGAAAACACAACGAAAGACATATAACACAAGATATACGTACAAAGGCGAACTTATCCCTTTGAGGGATTTCTTCCAGTTAACCTTTGAGCAATTGAGAGAGAAAGTTGGAAGTGCTAGGCAGACTTAGGTACTGTACGAAAAATCTTGTCACTATTTTTTTATTTGGCAGACAAATTAGTCAAATTCATTTTTAATATTTAATTAGTTAATGGGAATAATAGACTTGGCTCAACTGCAGTTTAGCTGCCGAGGAAACCAGGGCTCTAATTTTTTTATAGGTACACCATAAGGAGTCTCCTCACCAAGGCTTTTGAAAAAAAAAAATATGAACCCTGAACTCCGTGCCAGCTAAACTGTAGTCCTTTCATAGACTTGAAAGGGATAAAAGTCAAAATGGAAACAGAAATTAACCGCAAATTAAAAAAACATGGCACATGATTTAACATCAAAGCGCTGCAAATTTATTGCATTTAATTATGCAACATGTCAACAATAAACAGTTAACCATATCTACGATAACAAACAGTAGGTATATTCTAGAAAATATAAAAGTAGTTCTAAAAGTAGTTACAATCATTAAGTAATAATCACTATTATTATTAATTGCTTTCACTTACGACGTTTGTTGTAATAGGAATCCGTTGGAAAATTTCTGAACCTGGTTTCATAGGTTTTGAGGAACACAGGACCGGGAATTGCAAATCCATTTTGGAAACTAGTTAACAGTACAAAAACGGCGTTTAAAGAGGAAGAAACATTAATAGTGTTCTTTTATTTGCAAATAAGTTAAATAAGAATGTTAAATCTTCGAAAAAGCGACTAATGGAAATTATTAATTCTAAATCCAAACAACGTCAACTCATGTCAACTGTCTGTCACTGTCACCGTGAAAACTGTCAAATCAAATGTCAGTTCAATTAATGCACACCCGTATAATGTGGAGCCAGATAATCTGCAACCATTTGTTTTTGTGAATCGTGAACTCAATCCCCAAGATATCTTCAGTATCCACGATAAATAATAAAACAAAAGTCACCATTTTCGAGTCGAGTGGCTTTGTGCGTAAGTTTGCTCGAGAAAGCGAAAACAGCGTCATCCAGTCGTTAATCAGTCGCCAACACAACTATTGTTGTCTACAGACGTAAGTGACTAGTCAAATGATTAGAACTAGATAGAACTATAGTTAGAATGAGTGGCCATAATGGTAGTGTTGTTCAACCGATGCGCGAAATTTAAGAAATATTTGAAATTATTTTAAGAAATAAATAAGTTTGTTTAATTACATATTTAAAAAATACTAAAGATTATAATTTGCTTACAAACACATATTAGTTATTGGGTAATGTGTTACTATTAATCGAAAACGTACGTGAAATTAAACGTCAAGTGGGGATGTCAACTGATCTCACAGTTGACTAGTCGCTTAAGTCTGTAGAGGCCTATCGCAAACTCGCAAACCCTATAATAAACATTACCTGTAGCCATAATCTCTGCCTGTAGCCATCGTATTGCTACTCGAATGTACTTGATAACTAGTCCGCCTCGAACTGAGAACTCGCGATTTACTTGCAAAAGAGAAGACCAATATAACAAGACCCTTCTGAAGATTTTTGTTTCGCCTTCTAGCTCCACAACGACCACAACCCCTTTATCGATCCTGGTCATATACGAACTCTCAAATTATATGTATTCTGCGCAACCCCAACTAATTTCATAAAGATCAGAAAAACTTTAAGTACTAAAGTTATCGCGGAACAAACGGTCAAAATCAAAAAGCCATGGAAATGCCGAGACGTCTCAGGAGCCAAAGTTGTTTGTAAGAACTTCACTTCGCTTACGCTTCGCTCGTTCGATAAAGGTCTAATACTGACTTTACCTTGTAAAAAAACAAAGGATTGTTTGTTTTTTCAAAAATTAAATTGTTGTGACAAGTTTTTATTGCTAACCGTAATTTTCATTGTACAATCTCTAACTGCCACCAAGAAGAATGCAACGAGCCCAAACACGACGGTTGAATATTTGAGGAGTTCCTATGGCCACCTTCCAGCTCCATCATCAGATCAGCTCATGTCATAATAATTTACACACGTACTAAGCAAATTTTCAGCTCAATCGGAAAACTAGAAGAGGGTCAAATTTAACTTGCAAGATTTGATTACACACAACGGGACAGGTGAAACTAAATAAAAGCTTGTACAGTCGCCATCAATTATATCGGAGCGGCCAGGGTAATCAAAAATATCTGAACATGCACTTTATCGCCTTAACAATAGAGGCGTTGTTCAGATATCTAGACACACGGCAGTGTGTCCGCCAAGTTCGAGCAAAAAAAAGCGACACACCGGCCGTGTGTTATATTACACGAACCATTTCGGGCCAATTTCGACCACCCTATAACTCAAAACATATTTTATCTACGCATATGAAATTTCGAGTGTCTGTTGACATCCCCTTAATTGTCTAGAATACAAAATTTCATTATTCTACCTATAGCAGTTCTTGAGATATTGACGTCAGAAAATCGCTATTTTTACTATACACTCACTCACTGACTCACTGACTCATCAAAAACCTAGACCACTTCCAATGGTCGTACTGACTTGAAATTTGGCATGGAGTTAGGTCTTAAGGTCAAAGTAAAGGGAAAAATCTGAAAACGGCCAAGTGTGAGTCAGTTTTAAAAATAGCGAAGGTGTAACTTTGTTCTACTATGAAGTCATAATGAACTAAATGGGTCTATCTTCCAATGGTCGTACCGACCTGAAATTTGGCTCGAAGGTTTGTCTTTAGGTCGAAATAAAGTAAAAATCTGAAAACGGCCAAGTGTGAGTCAGTTTCGAAAACAACGAATGTGTAATTTTGTTCTACTATAAGTAGGTATGGAGTGGAAATGAGATAAGACTTATTTAAATTTAGGTACATACCAATTTAAGACAATACATGTTTGTCTTAAAGACAAGAACAATAAAATTGTTCACCACTCTGTGTGTGTCTGTTGCGGGACCCGAACCCACGATTTACGAAGTGCAAAGCAGGTCACTAGGTACACTAGGTGCGCTAAATCAGTCAAACAAAAATGAAAAGACTATTTTTTCTCGCATAGTCTAAATAATTTCTAATTTTACAACTAATAAAATCGCAGATTCAAGAACATGCAAATCATATATACTCTAAGATGGAATTATATATACTACTGCCCATCTCACCCTCCGATACGCCACGGGATGAGATGGGATGGTGCACTTCGAGGGCTACATAATAGGCCACCAATTATAATACCTACTGGTAGGTAGGTATAACCAAGTTATTAATTATCTATGTAGATAGCGTACTTACAAACAGAATAAAGTACGTTATTGATGTATGTAATTATATGTACGTAGGTACATTTTATAGGTGTAGGGAGCCAGTTTATTTGTAAAAATCACCTATAAATAAATAGTAAAATAGAATTAGATGCTTAGTATAAAGGGTTATAGTATAAAGTACATACCTAAGTGGAATGAGACATTTCCTAAAGCAAAAGTGATAAAAAAATAATAAAGAACCTACACCTAACAAAAATACATGAAATCCCATCAAAAACATAAATGTGAAAGGCTGCCAAGTTCGATACTATGGGAATGCTTCGCCTATAAAAGAAGTGAGATCTGAATAAGTACCAATTCCATAAAAATACCTCAAATCATAAATAGTTATAGGAATGCACACTTGATTTCCAGCAGTTTTTAAGGTACATTTTGAATAAGTATCACGTTACATAGAAATACCTAAAATTATAATAGTCAAAGAAACGCACACCGGTTTTTTTAGCAGTTTCCTGATGACATTTATTATTTTCAGTACTTTTTAATGATGTAACTTGGCAAGTTTTAATAGAAAATTATATACTTGACACATTGCAGTCCAAAGGTGTCGATTCATTGCATTGAAAAGGTGTGTGGTGTGTGAAAACTTGCCAAGTAACATCATTAAAAAGTACTGAAAATAATAAATGTTATCAGGAAACTGCTAAAAAAACCGGTGTGCGTTTCTCTGACTATTATAATTTTAGGTATTTCTATGTAACGTGATACTTATTCAAAATGTACCTTAAAAACTGCTGGAAATCAAGTGTGCATTGCTATAACTATTTATGATTTGAGGTATTTTTATGGAACTTGGTACTTATTCAGATCTCACTTCTTTTATAGGCGAAGCATTCCCATAGTATCGAACTTGGCAGCCTTTCACATTTATGTTTTTGATGGGTTTATGACTACCTTCGCCGTTCCGATATATCTGATGGCGACTGTAATATACACGGTGAATCTGAGTAACCCCGCAGATTTGAACAATAAATTCCTGATCATAATTGGAGACTAAAATGTCGTATACACTTTTCTGGAATTGGCCTAGTTTCAGAGTTACTACCAACTAAATAAAAAAACATTTTTTATTGTGACTCAGTGCAAAACGCTTTTATGATGGCGATTTCACCCTTTATGGGGTCTAGTCTAGACATTCTTATTGACAGATATGTACAAAGTGCCAAGGATTACTTTACGTAAACTATTTTTTACGGAAAAAAATGTACTAATTTATTTTAATCGACAGTTTTAACAATAACATTTATGAATCTTGGTCATTTGTGACCGGGTGGTCTAGTGGTCAGGACGTCAGCCGCGAAAGCTGAAGACGCCAGTTCAAATCTGGCCTCGGACACCGGAGGGTTTGGTCACTTTTTCTGAAGTATATGACATCTATTTTCAATAACATTTAAGTTTTTATGTTCAAAAGCATTTAAAAAATCAAAAAAAAGAAAAGAAATAATATTTTTTTGGCGAAATTGCCCTAAATTCATATAACATTTATTACTCCTTATGACCTCGGGAATTTATGGTTAAAATCTTTCGGGTTACTCAGATTCACCGTGTATACGCGAGTTTGTAAGTTTACATGACGTTTACATGTGTTGATATTTTTGGGTGAAATTTTGTAGATTACCCCAAGGCCCATAACCTGTAAAGGAAAATAGGTTACTTTTATCACGGTTTCAATATACGAAAATACCAAGTGGGAGGGGTGGGGCAGGGTAAGTAATCTGTGAAGTTATAGATTAAAACAAAAGATCAGAGGCGTCAAAATTATTTATTCATTCTATATTACCCAGAACTAACTCAACTTATCTTCATATCAATAATTTACGGCAATAAATACCAGGTTTAATCTTTAGGTGCGTCCAGACCGGGTAAACGCGCCGCGAATGTTTGTCGAGTTAAGTCATGCATGTACAGTCAGAAGCAGATGTTCAAAATTATATTCACGCGGCTTATTCTTTTGATGAAACAGGTGCCCAAATAATTCTGAACCACTCGTCCGCTTACCTAATTACTTTACTGCTGCATGCGACACTGCAAGTAAGCGAGTTACGCCACTAATTAGGCACTGTACATCAGTGGCGGCACGTTACATTGTTCTTAGAAAAGCCAAGCAGGACCGATTGGTTTTTTTTCTTAGTAACCTGTAGGAAAAGTGCTCAACACTCTGACAATAAGGCAAACCGAAGGGAATCGAGTTGATCTTGATGGCCATTCCACGAGCTGTCCCGTACAAATGCATTTTTATATTTGTTTATTAGAGTTACACTTGCAATTTTAATTGAAAGATTATAATTCTGACAATATTTTGACTCTTGTGACTTGTAGCAGAAAAGGTAACTCCAAACCCTAATAATTTCCAAAAAATCACGTTTGTACGCAACAACGCTGGACATTTTCATGGAATGCTCCTTGCAGTGGCGTAACTGTGGCAGAGCTGGCAAAATGCCACGGCTCCCCGGCTTAAGGGGGCCCCCGGTCTGAGAAGCCACGACTAATTAAAGAGGATCCTAGTAACAGGGGCCCCATACGATGAATTCTCCACGGCGGCCATATAGCGTAGTTACACCACTGGCTTCTTGAATGTACTGTTGTGCGATTCGCGAATGATACGCGACGCATTCACCAGATGTGGACGGACCTACAGTCTTACAAACTAGATAGCTTCATCTCTCGGCCGCTAGACGTTCTTGGCGAGCTGTTGAGACTTGGCGATGACGTCCTCAATGGTGCCCACCATGTAGAAGGCCGCCTCCGGGATGTGGTCCAGCTCTCCGCCCAGGATCTGTGCATTATGGATTTATTAAGACAATCTACCGAATACTAAGTAGCAGACGCTGCCTACGAAGCACGAGGTACCGGGTTCGAATCCTGGGAAGAGCATGTATTTGTGTACTCTACTTGATAACCTTGCCCTCTACACTACTTCTGCTGTTGACTGTACCTCAACTGTACAACAAAAACATCTGTCGAAGTTTATAAAACATGCTCACTCTCTGAAATCCTTTAATGGTCTCCTCTAGTTTCACCAGTTTACCAACGTGGCCCGTAAACACCTCAGCCACCTGTCAAATTAAAAGTAAATTAAGTATTCAATAACTTTACAGCACGGTTAGCACAAGTGTGCAGAGACAGCATCTCGCGTATCACTTTCTAGCTGTTCATCAGCAGGGCTTGTAACCGGTTTTCGCAAAAATCCCCGAAATAACCCAATATGTTTACATATTTTATGGTTTTTACGTAGAACTCAATATTGTTTTTAGGTTATGATTTTATATTGTAAGATTTTTCTATTAATGGCTGACAACACCCGATGACCTTCAAATTGACTTTACTCAAACAGTGTTTTAGCTGTAACTCCTTGTTTTGAGAAAGTAAAAAAAATATATGTTTTTATTCGTTATATTTGGAAGAACTTCGTTGATTCCGATACACGATTGGACGAAATCGGCTCGATAGAAAATAATTCCAAAGTTACATCTTAAAATTTGCTTTAAACAGTCGTATGTCTTTAGTTTCTTGACTTATACGTCTGTAACTAAGGACAAAATTCCACCGCACTAATACTAAAAACTTCGTTGTTTTATATTTCTCAATTAATGCGTAGTTTTTTTTTAATTCATCATTTTGCAAAATTTGCAATGAGCTCCCATACTAATCGTAACACAGTGTTTCTCTTTCACTCGCGCTGAAAAAGATAGGGAGGGACTTTAGCTGTTGTCAGCCCCTTAAATATGAAATAGTAAACAAAAGAACGAAACAAAACCGGTATTTTAGTATGGAGCAAAATACCGGTTACAAGCCCTGTTCATCAGAAACGATATTATGATTATGATTATGAAAGTGTCAGATGTCTATCTCGATCGCGAGATACTGTCTGCTCTTTGTATACTTGTGGTAACCGGGCAGAAATGTTTACTCATAATAAACCAGAGACTATAAATATTATAGACAGCCACAGTCTATGAACTTTTTGAACCTCCAAGTCTGATGCACCATCTGAACGAGAGCAACCCAAAGATCCAAATAGTAAAAGAAAATGACATTACGCAGTAGCGTACCGTTATAACGCTAATCGTTACGAGATGGCGCTGCAGCGCGATGTCATTACCTCTTACTATTTTTAGGGTTCCGTACCTCGAAAGGAAAAAACGGAACCCTTATAGGATCACTTTGTTGTCCGTCCGTCTGTCCATCTGTCTGTCTGTCAAGACCCTTTTTCTCAGGAACGCGTGGAGGTATCAAGCTGAAATTGATATCAAATAGATAAATATAAATATGATATCAGGTCTACTGTCCCTTGGAGCTGTTAAAAAAATTAAACTTCTAAGCCAACGCAATGAAAAGATACAGCCGTTTATGCCGCAAATTTTCGAAACTCGCAAGGGAATCAAAACCTACAGGGTACTTCCCGTAAACTCAGAATCTTGAAATTCAGTACGAAGCAACGTCTTATAGCACAGATAAAGGAAAAATTTCGAAAACCGTAAATTTTTTGTTACATCATATAAAAAAAATATTTTTAATAATTTTAAAGTTACTACCCATATATACCTACAGGTTTGTACGGAACCCTCGCTGCGCGAGTCCGACTCGCACTTGGCTGGTTTTTTGTATCTTTGGGTTGCTCTCGTTCAGATGGTGCTTTAGACTTGGAACTTCAGAAAGTTCTCAGACTGTGATGGATACGTAGACAAGGACACAAGTGAAACAGCCTGTAGCTAGTAATGCACTGCTTTATTCACGTATTGGTATCGTGGTGGGCGGAGCCACACCCACATGCCTCACAACGACCTCCTAGCCTAGTCGGTAGTGACCCTGCCTACGAAGCAGGAGGTCCCGGGTTCGAATCCTGGTCAGGGCATGTATTTGTGTGTTTATCACAGATATTTGTTCCTGAGTTATGGATGTTTTCTATGTATTTAAGTATTTATCTATATTTATCTATTATATATATCGTCGTCTAGTACCCATAACACAAGCCTTATTGAGCTTACTGTGGGCCTCGGTCGATTTGTGTAAGATTGTCCTATAATATTTATTAAAAAAAACCACATATATTTAAGCTTACACTACACGTAAACATAACACATTGTGCTGCGCTACTAAATTATATATTCACTGAAATAAACTCAACGAAAAAGAGGACTGGTCAGTTTGTTACGGAAATTTCTATAAATAGTGACCCGGTTTCTTTGTTCTGAGTATAATTCGGGAAAAATGAAATCAGGGTGCATATTTAAACAGTTTTGGTAAAAATCTCAACTAAATGGGTGAAGCAGTTTGTTTAAGGGGTAAAAGCCCTGTTAGAGTTGTCCCACTTAGCTTCCTAAATGACGTAGTCCCTAAATTTAGACAAATGTAACCGCATTTAGCAAGTAAATTTACTATGAAAACAAGTTAGGATCCTAATTAGATTGCTAGTTAGGACACTAAAAAAAGTAAAGTGTAACAGGGCTTTAACTAGCATTCATGCAAATAGGATGTTTGACCTGGAAGGGCTGAGACAGGAAGTGCTGGATCTTGCGCGCGCGCCACGGTCAGCTTGCGTTCAATCAGCTCTATCATACCCAGACTGGTGAGGACCTGCTGGTAACAGACCTGGAAAGGTTGGGACAGGAACCGCTGGATCTTATGCGCGCCACGGTCAGCATGCGTTCGACAGCTCTAACATACCCAGACTGGTGAGGACCTGCTGGTAACAGACCTGGAAAGGTTGGGACAGGAACCGCTGGATCTTGCACGCGCCACGGTCAGCTTGCGGTCGACAGCTCTATCATACCCAGACTGGTGAGGACCTGCTGGTAACAGACCTGGAAAGGTTGGGACAGGAACCGCTGGATCTTGCGCGCTCGCGCTACAGTCAGCTTGTCGTCCTCAGACAGCTCGTCCATGCCCAAGATGGCGATGATGTCTTGAAGCGACTTGTAGTCCTGGAAACAAGACAAAAACAAGACGACGAGTTAATGAGGATAAACTCGTTAAGATCCGCGCAGATGTCGTCGCAAACGCAAAAAAAAAACATCTTGTCTGTTATGCTTATGGCCTAGAAATGTAAAATTCAGACAGTATATGGTACAAAGTCTCTTAACCTCAAGTAAATGCTGCTTAAAAAAGAAAAAGCACCATTTATAAACTGTGTTTTTTTATCCTTATTAATATTATAATGAGAATAATAGTAATATATTAATTTTCGGATAGGATATTAACCATCGATGCCGAATGTACTACAGCATCCGCCTCTTTTTAGACAGCTAGAGCTCTAAAACCGGCCAAGTGCGTGTCGGACCACGCATAATGGAGGGTTCCGTATCTTCAAGGCTTCAACGGAATAAGAAAAAATAATGGAAGGTTAATGTTCGAAATAATTTTCATTGAAAGAATATGCCAAGATATATCTTTTCCTGGTCTTTTCAGATTACTTTTTAATTTTTGGATGTTCGGTTTAAAAGTTACAGGACGGGGGACTCAATTTTTTTTGTCTTTCAGGATGATTATTTCTGCAAATTTTCACTTAATCAAAAAATGTTCAAATAAACCTCAATATTATTTTTTAAAGACCTATCGATTGATGTGTAACAAATTCATATTTAGTTTAAATTAAGCTTTTTTGACAAATACATGTAGTATCTAAAAATATTTTTTCCGCAATTTTACTACAAAACTAAGTAGCGGCAAACAAAATGCACCTTATGTTAAAATTTAATTAAAATACGTTTTATAGTTTCCGAGTAAAACAGTTGTGACATACGGATGGACGGACGGACAGTCGGACGGACAGATGAACAGACGGACATGGCGGACAGATGAACAGACGGACATGACGAAACTATAACTGTTCCGTTTTTGCCAGTTTCGCTACGGAACCCTAAAAATGGTCAACCGCAGCATTGGCGCAGTCGGTAGGATTCCAAGATTTTTAACAGGAAATATTATTCCAGTTTATTTTTGCCCGCCTGATAGTAAGCAGCTACCGTAGTCTATGAACGTCTGCAACTCCAGAGGTGTCTCATGCGCGTTGCCGACCTTTTGATATAAAGAAAGATTCACTCGTCATTACTGTTTGAGCCAATGCGATAATCGCCTAGAAAACTAAGCATGACAGCGCCATCTAGGGGCAATACGGCAATACGGCGTCTACATCTGCGGCCATGATTAAAAGTTCAGTTTTCGCTCGAAACTCCTACGTGTGGAAGCAAAATATTGCATCGTTCCCGTAGCACCGCCCGTATTACGCATTAAGTGTTTTTGTTGAGTTATCTTTCGCCCCGGGGTTGTTAGTTTATGGACGACATCGGATTTTGTGATCAAGACCAAGAGTGACAGTGTTGTCGACCTGGAGCGGGCCACGAGGTGCCCTCCCATCAGCAAGCCCAGAGCACAGCCTGAAAGAAGAACGAGGAGCACCAAGTAAGTCCCTAGATTAAGGCAAAGTCACGTCTTATGTTTTGATCGGCGAAGATATCGCAAACCGCCTTCTATTCTCCGCTTTATTTTTTCTTTTTTTTCTTTTCGGAAAATATTACTTCTCGTTAAAATTCAATGAGACCAAGAGTGGCAGTAGTTTTACGTGCCGGTGGCTCATTCAATTACACTGCATCCTTTTTGAGTTTACTAAGGGTTTCCCCCCATCTAGCGACGCGGATTTGGCAAAATCCGGTGGAGAAAGCTTTATGTCCACGCAATAAGAGCGAAAAAGACATCAACGCGTCGGCAAGCGTCGGCCGAGCCGATCCGAGCCGAACCGTGCCTTGTTAGCTCTTATTGCGTCGACATAAAGCTTTATGTCGACGCATGACGCGACGATGTTTTTCCACTGGATTTTGCCGAATCCCCTAAACCCTTAAGAGGCTGACAACACCCGATGACCTTCAAATTGACTTTACTCAAACAGTGTTTTAGCTATAAATACTTGTTTTGAGAAAGTAAAAAAAAATATATGTTATTATTCGTTAGATTTGGAAGAACTTCGTTAATTCCGATACACGATTGGACGAAATCGGCTCGATAGAAAATAATTCCAAAGTTACATCTTAAATTTTGCTTTAAACAGTCGTATGTCTTTAGTTTCTTGACTTATACATCTAATAACTAAGGACAAAATTCCACCGCATTAAAACTAAAAACTTCATTGTTTTATATTTCTCAATTAATGCGTAGTTTTTTTTAATCGTAACACAGTGTTTCTCTTTCACTCGCGCTGAAAAAGATAGGAAGGGAATTTAGCTGTTGTCAGCCCCTTAATCAATTTTCCAGAAACCTGGTCCAAAAACCTGCCGAGGTTACCTGTAATATCTTCTGCACGCCCCTCGCGACGCCATAATGCTCCGGGCCTATGATGTTGGGGTCCATGACCCGCGAGGTGGAGTCCAGCGGGTCCACGGCGGGGTACACCCCGAGCTCGGCGATGGCGCGGGAGAGCACCGTCGTGGCGTCCAAGTGGGCGAACGTGGTCGCCGGCGCCGGGTCGGTCAGGTCGTCGGCTGGTACGTATACCGCCTGGACAAAAGGCATAAGTTTAAAGACTAAAGATCGCCGGGTTAAATGCAGAACAGACTGTTTGGATTAACTCTGCTAAGAAAGAAGATAGTTATAAAATATAACGTTTACACTCACGTCACTTTACGTCACAGTCGGCAACGCGTCGTGCAACAGCGCGCAACGGGCCGGTTCGAAATAGCACTCTTAGTGCTTGAAGATGGAGACCTAAGCTCTCCGAAACATGTCGCGCGAAGTGACTAAAGTGACGTGAGTGTAATTGTTATATTTTATAGTGATAGTATGTTTCACGAAAGTTTAAATTTAAGAAGATAGTTGGTTTTGTATTTTGCCCGACGAGATTAGATCATGACAGCTCGGTCGAAGGTTGATGGAAGGAAGGTTGAAGGTGAGATTGCTTGTTAACCCTTTAAACGCGAAGAACCCCTAAAGAGGTCTTGTGTCGTCGTGCCCACCATGCCAACAACCCATAAAGGGGTCGGAGTGAAGGTGTACTTTGATCATGTATGAAATATATTATGAATTGTTTTGCACAGCACTGTTCGTTATTTTTGATAACGCAACAGTGCTTAGCGTGTGAGTGATCAACTGATCACTTCATTCAAAGGTTAAAAATGACTTAAGTACCTACTCGTAATATACGATTTCAAGCTAACATGGTAATTAACATTATAACTATTATTAGAAACGGGATATATGTACCATGTCATGTAGATATGTTAGTGTTACACAATACACCCGATATTTCAGCACAGTTGCATGCGCCATCATCAAAGTGTAACTGATGGAACTATGCCGAAGTAAGTATCTGGTGCTCCAAAACACAAATATACATGGTAGAGTCTGACCATTGAAATATTACCCAAATATTTGGCGGGAAATTAAAAAAATCATGGGCTGGTCACACCTTGTGTAGCAGGAATAATAGTTTTGATACTAGAAAATACTTTTGACTTCTGTGCACACGTAAGGTAGGTAAGGTAGGTAGGTAGGTTTAGGTAAACAGACAGAAGTCAACGAAGTAAACAGCTTCACAGGCTGTTAGAAAGATCTTGAACCGACTGCAACAAGAGAAATACATTCCCCAAAACATGCCCAGAAGCAAGTAAAAAAATCTAATAACTATGTACTTGAATTCCCTATTCACTTGTTTTAAGGGATGGTTTATATAGACATGTTTCACGCAAATATTTTTATTTTTACATAAAATTACTACTGACCAGTCAGTCCACAGATTTCTCCTAAATATTGGTTTTCAGTAAGTAACTTCTTACGTTCCAATGTTTTGATTGTATTGATATTATCCAGAACTTCTAGTTTATCCGTTTCTTTACACACTTGTCCTATTTATGAGATTCAGATTAGTAAATTCACGTACTTAATCAAAGTTATAGGCAAATGTTAGAACTAGTACTTAAAGTATCAAAATATTAATAGAGCCTACCTACAAAATTGTTGACGACTTGTAAACATTGGAGTTTTTCGTTATACAACACGCTTCACGTCAACTTCGCACATCGTCGTAATTATTTACGAGCCTAAATAATAGTTTGCGGACCACTCGGTACAGTTATTTTAAATATTATTTAAAGTCTAATTCTAAGTACTTGTAGGCAGTAAGCAATACCACAGAAAAATAATAGTATTTCATACAGAATGGCCACGCTCCGCCCCGCCCCGATCGGAATTACCTCACCCCGCGGCGGCCGGTTGGTAGGAAACTAGTAGGCTAATCCGTCAGGTTGGCAGCGCATCGATAAAAAGCAAAATGGCGGCGTATTGTCAAACGTCATTTACGACAGCGGAAACGCACGCACACATTGAAGAGTGTACAGATGTGCTGTGCACATAAAGGCGCTCATACGAGTTTTGTAGTATGACGTGTCCGCCCTGTGGCAATACTAGTAGTACCTAATGCTGACCCAGCCAGCCTTAGTAGTGGTGATGTGCTCCTGCCTGGTACCCATATCGATGGCTAGCGTCGGCCGTAGCCCAAAGTTGAAACTACAGTGTTTTAGGCCCATACTTCAAGTTCAAGGTTTCACGCACCTTAGTTGGGTCTTGACACTTACCTGCACACTGGTAATGGAACCAGCTTTGGTAGTCGTGATGCGCTCCTGCATGGTACCCATGTCGGTGGCCAGAGTCGGCTGGTAGCCCACAGCAGACGGAATGCGACCCAGAAGCGCCGATACCTGTTAAATAACAAAAACTAGCATAAAATATTCATATTTTATTTTATTTATTTGGAAAGCAAACAGAAATAAGTGAGCAAGAGATAAGGTTTCTAGCACACAATAAATAAAAACATTCATTTATTCCCTTAACAGCTCTCACTGAGACATATATCAACAGAAATATTATACATTTAACTTATTAACTACGGATATCACTAATAACAATACGACGAGGGAGTGCATACTTAAGGTGTGGCAAAAGGTACCAAGCACTAGACAAGGAGGAATAATGGTCACTAAGCCAAATATTTTACATAGATATAGATGTATCAATACTTTAACAATCAATTGCCAATTTTAACACTTTTTCCTTGAATTTATGTCTATTAAAATGAAATATGTCGACTGAAACCCAAGACTTATTGTACGCTTGTCGTAAGACTTATCGGTTTACTTAAAAGCAACAGATGCGGCAAAGACAGACTGATCCAATAAGGGACCAGAAAACCCTTTAGTTTAATTTGATAGACCATAGACATTCAGGCAGTCCTGTGTCAAAACGTGTTTATGACTTCTGATATTTTGTACGGAAATGTGTTACGCCTAACGATCTTGTATTTAAAAAAACCCGGCCAAGTGCGAGTCCAACTCGCGCACCGAGGGTTCCGTAAACACCTATAACAAGCAAAAACCTCTACGCGTTTACGAGGAAAAAGGTAGTAAGTAAAAAATTTAAAAAAATATTTTTTGTATGATTTTACTAAAAATGTCTACTTTTCCGTAATTTTTCCTTTGTCTGTGCTATATGAAGTTTCTTCGTGCCAAGTTTCAAGTTTCTGAGTTTACGGGAAGTACCCTTTAGGTTTTGAGTTTCTTGCGAGTACTCAGTTTCAAAATATGCGACTTAAATTGCTATTTCTTTTGATTTTGACGTGATAACGTCTTTAAAATCGTTTTAGTCGGGTGACATGTTCAGAAACTTGTGTCACACCAAAACCTCACGAGCGCGATCGCAGGTATAACGAGAGAGAGACGGACCGATCTCCCGTCTCATCTCGAGCGCTGCCAGTCATTCCGTGAAACTTGTCACGCGGAATCCTCACGAGCGGTTAGACGTTATCACGTAAACATCTCGATCGTAAACCTACTTTACAAACAACCAATTTTTTTTTTTTGACATAAAAGTTTGGTTTTGCTACATCTGAAAGGTCCTATAGCCCTGAGTATTTGACATGAATTTCAATTTAATACCTCTACGCGTTTACGAGGAAAAAGGTAGTCAGTTTAAAATTTTTAAAAATATTTTTTTGTATGATTTTACTAAAAATGTCTGCTTTTTGTAATTTTTCCATTGTCTATGCTATATGACGTTGCTTCGTGCCAAATTTCAAGTTTTTGAGTTCACGGGAAGTACCCCGTAGGTTTTGCGAGTGCCGAAAAACTCTAAAATTTGCAGCATAAACGACTGTATCTTTTGATTGCGTTGGTTTTTAAGTTTGATTTTTTCACAGCTGCAAGGGACAATAGACTTGAGTATTTGATATAAATTTCAGCTTGATACCTCCACGCGTTCCTGAGAAAAATGGTCTTGACAGACAGACAGATAGACAGACAGACAGACAGACAGACAGACAGACAGACAGACAGACAGACGGACAACAAAGTGATCCTATAAGGGTTCCGTTTTTTCCTTTCGAGGTACGGAACCCTAAAAATCACCTCGGAACCAGCCTGAGTGAAACGGAAGATGTTGTCTATGAACAACAGCACGTCCTGTCCCTCTTTGTCACGGAAGTGTTCTGCTAAAGTCAGTCCGGTGAGCGCGACGCGCGCACGCGCGCCGGGCGGCTCGTTCATCTGGCCGTATACCAGCGCCACCTGTCGACCATAAACAAAACATTTACCATGCAAAGAAATAAAACTTTGTGATTAGTTAGAAAATAAAGTCAGTAAAGTTTATTCAGAAATTACTTTAAGTTATAAGTAATTTGCTATAGGTTGTATTACTTATGAACTAAAGCCTGACCAGTAATATATGATTATGCGCCATGTTGCGGAATTTCATTAGAACTAATTTCTTACACTGGCAATAATTTTAACGATCGGTTGTCAGTGTCATTGTGGCGGTTTACTTGAATAATAGTAAAGTGTTGAATATTAAATAATAAATGGCAATACATTCCCAAAACGAATCATAGACGAGAGCAAAACATTGTAAATAATATTATAACAAAATTGCTGGACATAAAATTATTTCGCTACGAGACATTTACAAATTAACATCAGAGCTGACAGGTAAACAAATCAAGATATCACCATAACATGCAAACTTGGCAGCTGCACTGTCCCATCTGGACTTCGCAGCACTCACTGGATTTTCTCTATTATCCGTTTTCCCACTACTATCACCCCAGGGAAGAAACGCCTATCTATATCCAGTGACAAGTCGCCATACGATAACTAAATAATAACCATACCATAGAGAATAATATACTTTTAGACTATATTGAAATGTTGCCATATAAAAATTAGAATAATAGCGCCCTCTTGACAATGATCATATATTTCTGGTCAGGCTTTAAACGGGTATTAGACAAGAATTTGTAGAGCCCAATCTGTCAGGTTGGGACGTGTAATAAGAGGTAGGGCCCGTAGGGAGCTGAAGGAGGGTTAGGGAGAGGCAGGGTATACAACAGATTGGGCCCTACAAATTGCAATGTCTAAAACCGGTTTTATTTCTTCCGGTTGCCTTCTTGAGTGAACTTACCTTCGAGGACTTGTAGTCTTCCTTGATGACCCCGCCCACTTTCATCTCGTTGTAGAGGTCGTTGCCCTCTCGCGTGCGCTCCCCCACACCGGCGAACACCTGCCAACACACATCGAACCCTCTGAAGCAAAACACACTTGCGGAATTCAGATATCATACACAAAAATCAGCCAGAAAGCAGAAAAATTCAACTTTCGGCTGATTGTGTCTATGGTATCCATACAAAAATGTCCGCTTTCCGGGTGATTTTTGTCTATGATAGCTGAATTCATATTCATATGATAGCAACAAAAACGAGTAAAAAGTAATGCGTCCTAAGAAAAAACCTAATGGTAACATAATCGCATAGGACATTAGAAAAGTGGGGAAATACGCGAATGGGGATTATGCTACGCGGAACTAACGCGTTTGGGGAATTGATCTAGCTACTCAAACTTATAAGCTCGACTCAACATTGGTAGCGCCGAGCACTTGCTACTGAGTCCGTATAGCCTCTGATGCTTTCTTTCAGACCTCACCATAGGGAACGTGCATAAACTAAAGAGGGCAGCACAGGAGGCCCCTGTTTATTAGCCCGAAGTACACATTTAAGTTGCCAAATTAGTATATTATATGGCAGGCCCTACGGCCTACAATGTGTAAGGGTACGTACACATGAATTAAAGTCAGTTTGCGATTGACAGATGAGTTTTATACATTTGAATATCTACCTTGTTATCATGATCATAAAGTTAACTTTACAAGCATTACACCATTTAGTGCCGTATTTTGAATATGGACTTTATTTTCTTTGTGTTAAGGTAGAATATCAAATAGATAAAGTTATCTGTCAAGTTCAAACTTACTTTGAACGTATTGTAAAATGTTGGAGTTGGCGTGGAGTATTTTCAGTTTTCGATTTAACCCACAAGATGGCACCCTCCAACGCGCACGGTGAAACTTACTGAGAAACCTCCGTGAGCTTTGGCCACGTTGTTGATCAGCTCCATGATTAGCACTGTCTTGCCGACGCCGGCGCCGCCAAACAGACCAATTTTTCCGCCTGCAGAACATTTAAATGGGGTTGGCCGGGCGAAAGTGTTTACAGATGGCGCCAGCATAGCTAGTACCTGTTAAACCTACCAACAGTGTCAAATTCTTGTTTTTTTAAATTTTTTTTTACTGGTTGCTAGCCTTTTAAGCCAAATCCCATAGAAAGAAACTAGTGCCAGGGTACTAGCTATGCTGGCGCCATCTAGCCAAACAGTTGACAGTTGCCAACCCCATTGTCGAGTCCGGTTAATTCGCAACCGAATAATGCACGACCAAATAATCTGCGTCCACTTTTTGGACGCCGATTATGGGGTCCAAGGTTGATCGGTCCGATAAAGCTCAGCCGAATATTGTACGACCCAAAAATCCACGTACAGTCACGAACCCGGATTGTTGAGCCACTCACCATTGTTCGTAATTTAGCCGTATTCGTGACTGTACATCATGAACGCGGATTACTGAATCACAGATTCTTGGGTCGAGCTTTATCGGGTGGCGGATTAGTGGTTCCCAAACTCAATATTGTCTTTTCGTGCGGTGATAATTCTTAAGAGTGACTAAAATTGTTGTTAGGTAGGTCCTGTTAGGAGCAGTGACGTGTTCAAAGCAAAAAATAGTACCTGATAGACTAATAAGCTCTCTAATAAGTTTGAGTTCTTATTGAATTTTTATGGCAGTAGCATCAAGCGTGTAGGGCAAATACATTTTCTGACATTTTATTGATTTTTGACCCTTTACTTTTCTCCTGCTAGATAGACTTATCCAAGAATGTGATGGTCACCTTTTACGTAAGGCGCCAGCAGATCGACGACCTTGATCCCCGTGGCGAGGATCTCCTGCTCCACCGACATCTCCACAAACGGCGGAGCGTCCGCGTGTATCGGCGCGTACTCGTCCGTGTCTATGGGGCCTCGTTCGTCTGGAACATGTCAGTCGAGGTTTACAGCCCGTCACGGATATTATAGCGAAGGTTCGTGAATTATACGAAAGCAACAGCCACAGCCAAATAGTACTAGACCCTACTCATATGTGTTCCTGCTGGTGAGTATAGTTGCCAAAGAGCTCAAAGAGAACCAGTGTGACGATGAGGGACCCTCTTGTTCCTTTAGCCGTCAACACAGTGAATCCTCCTTTTTTTGTCCTTTTTGTAAAGGGTCGGCAACGCGCATGTGACACCTCTGGAGTTACAAGCATCCATAGGCTACGGTAGCTGCTTACCATTAGGCAGGCCGTATTCTTGTTTGCCAACGTCGTGGTATAAAAAAAGTTTGATGGAATATATTTTATACCATTTAATTATAACATTTTATTACATTTTATACCACGACGGTGGGAACTAAATAACCATACGGCCCGGCCAATGGTAAGCTGCTACAGTAGCCTATGGATGGCTGCAACTCCAGAGGTGTCACATGCGTGTTGCCGACCTTTTAAAAATCTATACTTACACTTCTTGACTTCACCAATATATTTTATACTCTAAGATTTACTGTTACAGGTCATGATTAATCATTTTACTAAATCCGACATCACATGGCGACCCAGCCAGTGCGACCTTGGTAAAGTAGTTAGCTATTTAGATGTGAATGTACCTAGGAAGATGCACTTACCAATAGGTTCTCCAATGACATTAATGATGCGTCCAAGCGTAGGAGCTCCCACAGGAATGGTGATCGGAGCCCCGGTGTCTATGATCTCCTGACCTCGAACCAGACCCTCGGTACCATCCATGGCGATGGTCCGAACCGCGCTGTCGCCCAAGTGCTGGGACACTTCTAGGATGAGCCTCGGGGCTGGGGGTGACAAATCAAATTAATAATAAGGATGCGTAGGTTGTTAACTCTTTCAACGCCATACGTCATACAAAAACGTCACACACACGCCAAGATCACGGACGCAAGCGAGGCATATAAAACTTACTTGAAAGCTCTATGCTTTAAAATATGAAGGGCTTCCTAGCCTAGACGGTAGTGACCCTGCCTATGAAGCAGAAGGTCCCGGGTTCGAATCCTGGTCAGGGCATTTATTTGTGTGTTTATCACGAGATATTTTGCACCTTTTCATGTACAGAGTAAGAGCTACAATAGTTGGAATGGAACCGATGTCTAGGCATCAACTGTCAATGTGACATCCCCAACAATGGTCCTTGGTAAAGCTAAATAAATTAGTATAACGGGAAGTATATAAAGCCTGATGACCAGAAATATATGATCACGCGCCATGTTGCGGAATATCATTGGAACTAATTTCTTACACTGGCAATAATTTTAATGACAGAATGATATGCATGTGTGAGTGCATGTGATAGGCTGTCACTGTGGACAGTGTCATTGAGGCGGTTTACTTGAATAATAATACGTGTTGAATAATAAATAATAAACGACAAAAAATCCCAAAATTATCCATAGTCAAGAGCGAAACATTGTAAATAGAGTATACATATATAAAACGGCTGTAAATAATACGCTCGGGAAATGAAACTATTTTGCCGTGAAACATTTTCAAATTAACATCGGAACTGACAGGTAAACAAATCAAGACGTCACCATACCGTAGAGAATACGGTCTATGACTATACTGAACTGTTGCCATATAAACGAGAATAATAGCGCCCTCTTGACAATAATCATATATTTCTGGTCAGGCTTTATATAGTTCTTGTTTATATTATCGAAAATAACTCACTGTTTCGTCTTGGATTGGTATATATCAGAAATTCGCCGGTGTCCCAAAATACTCAAAAATTTAAATGGGGTAGAATAAAAATAGGATTACTCTACCACATTTTATATAGATTTTTTTTTTGTCTAAGAATAGGTTTCTGACTCTATTTAATTCCCGTTCATTGTTAAGGATATTTTGTCTATTTCTCTCGTTGTATAAAATTGCCTGCCCCGTTCACAGTGTGACACAATATGGGCTACGGAAAAGTAAAGAGGTTGAACTAACTTCGTCCGGGGACCTCGAGAGCGTTCAGGATCGGCGGCAGGTCCTTATCGAACTGGACGTCCACCACGGCGCCAATCACTGAGGACACAAGAATCCTGTTTTTTTTTTTTTCTACTCCTGTACTTTTATCTGTCATTTATACATTCGTCAACACCTTTATAAGAACATAGATAATACACTCGATGAAAAGTCTATCTAGTCTATTCCCCAAAATAACACTTGTTCTATAAAAGCGCCAAAATAGTATCGCGGAATCGCGTGCAAACACGACTATTAATATGAATATTATTTTATATCAATATTACTATTAATATTAATATAAAATAAATAAACGCAGTGTTTTTAGAAAAAAAAACTTTAAAAAAGAAAAAATTAAAAGAACCACAGACCTACTTCGTAGTTTTTACGTTTCCCATTCGTTTGTTGGGGCGAATTGCAAACTTTGAAAGTAATTTAGGTATTTTTACTAATCTCTGTAGCTCATTAATAATTGATTAAATAACGACGGTGTGTATTTGTGTTAGTAATGTTAGTATTATTGAAAAATAGTGTTTTAATTTAAAAGGTAAAACTTAAATGATTGTTGATTATGTTGACAAAATAACTGCGATATCCATGAAGTTTTCAATTTCACATTTTATGTAAAAGTAAGTGTATGCGTAGAAAAAGTATTGTATGCAACGTCGTATAAGTGGGTAAAAAAATGTTCGTGGCGTTACCCACGCCACTCACCTTTTTTGACCCCTCTTATACAACTGTTGCATAAACTACTATTTTCTACTCCTGTACTTTTATCTGTCATTTATACATTCGTTAACACCTTTATAAGAACATAGATAATACACTTGATGAAAAGTCTATCTAGTCTATTCCCCAAAATAACACTTGTTCTATAAAAGCGCCAAAATAGTATCGCGGAATCGCGTGCAAACACGGCTATTAATATAAAATAAATTACTGCCAACCTAAGAAACCTAAATAAACGCAGCGTTTTTAGAAAAAAAAACTTTAAAAAAGAAAAAAATATAAGAACCACAGACCTACTTCGTAGTTTTTTACGTTTCCCGTTCGTTTGTTGGGGCGAATTGCAAACTTTGAAAGTAATTTAGGTATTTTTACTAATCTCTGTAGCTCTTTAATAATTGATCAAATAACGACGGTGTGTATTTGTGTTAGTAATGTTAGTATTATTGAAAAATAGTGTTTTAAAAGGTAAAACTTAAATGATTGTTTATTATGTTGACAAAATAACTGCGATATCCATGAAGATTTCAATTTCGCATTTTATGTAAAAGTAAGTGTATTCGTAGAAAAAGTATTGTATGCAACGTCGTATAAGTAGGTAAAAAAATGTTCGTGGCGTTTTTCTTAACAATTTTCGCCTACGGCTCAAATTGTTACCCACGCCACTCACCTTTTTTGACCCCTCTTATACAACTGTTGCATAAACTACTATAAGGATTGTTACCGAAAGACAGTGCTGAATTTTTTCTAAGTAGAAATAGTATAACAAGGTGTAACAAAAATGCTGATAATTCTTTTTATGAAAACTAAGAAAAAAAAGAATGGAAGCTTTTGAAATGTGGTGTTAGAGACGCATGGAAGGCATAAGTTGGAGAAAAAGAGTAACAAATGAGGAGGTACTGCGAAGAGTAAATGAAAGAAGAGCGATCCTGAGAACTATCGACGTTAGACGTGGAAAAATGATTGGCCATTTGACACGACACGATCAATTCTTCAAAACTATTCTAGAAGGAAGAATAGAACACAAGAGAGGTCGAGGTAAACCCAGACGCAGCTACATGGACCAAGTGAAGGAAAAAGTAGGAGCCGTGTGAAAGGTCAAGGAACTCGCGCAGGATTTTTTTTTTTTTTTTTTTTTTTATACCACGACGGTGGCAAACAAGCATACGGCCCGCCTGATGGTAAGCAGCTACCGTAACCTATGGACGCCTGCAACTCCAAAGGCGTCACATGCGCGTTGCCGACCCTTTACAAAAAGGAGGATTCACTGTGTTGACGAGGATAGGAATAGTTGGAAAATACTCCACCGACAAGAGGATAACTCTTAAATTGATGATGATGAAGAAAAAAATTTTTTCGTGCGAAACAAAATTGGTTTTGTATGGAGGGTTGACCGGCTGGGGACCATGTGTCCCAAACAAAAAAAAATTTTTTTTCGCATCCAACAATTTTTTCTACTACCTTTTCTAGTCGCAATACGATACCAATTACCTAGATAAACCCTTAAACGGATCACCAGTGTTTTTGATGCATTCTGAATAAGAACAATAAGGAATTGTTAAAATGAAGTAGGTATTCTTAAAATTCCTTTTTTCTACTCCTGCACTTTTATCTGTCATTTATACATTCGTCAACACCTTTATAAGAACATAGATAATATACTCGAAGAAAAGTCTATCTAGTCTATTGCCCAAAATAACACTTGTTCTATAAAAGCGCCAAAATAGTATCGTGTAATCGCGTGCAAGCACTTTAATATACGACAAAATAAATTACTGCCAACCTAAGAAACCTAAATAAACGCAGCGTTTTTAGAAAAAAAAACTTTAAAAAAGAAAAAATGAAAAGAACCACAGACACTTTGCAGTTTTTAGGGTTCCGTAGTCAACTAGGAACCCTTATAGTTTCGCCATGTCTGCCCGTCCGTCCGTCCGTCCGTCCGCGGATAATCTCAGTGACCGTTAGCACTAGAATACTGAAATTTGGTACTAATATGTATATCAATCACGCCGACAAAGTGTTAAAATAAAAAGTGGTTTTTTTTTATTTATTAGGGTACCTCCCCTATACGTAAAGTAGGGAGTGATTTTTTTTTTCATTTCAACCCTAACGTGTGATATATTGTTGGATAGGTATTTAAAAATGAATAGGGGTTTACTAAAATCATTTTTCGATAATGTAAATATTTTCGGAAATAATCGCTCCAGAAGTAAAAAAATATGCGTCCCCCCCCCTCTAACTTTTGAACCATAAGTTTTAAAAATATGAAAAAAAATCTCAAAAGTAGAACTTTATAAAAACTTTCTAGGAAAATTATTTTGAACTTGATAGGATGAATAGTTTTTGAAAAAAAAATTACAAAATAATTTCTGAACTAAGTTTGCAATTTAACCGTATAAGCAGGTGTTTATTGTACCTGTAATTTCTACAAAATTACAATGAAATGACGTGCTTTCAAATAAAGTAAAAACGGTGAAAATCGGTTCACGCAATAAAGAATTATTCCATAAAAATCATCTTCCATACTTTAAGCTCGCGCGCAATAGTTTACTTAATTTGCCGATAGATGTCGCTGTACGTGGAACTCTCATATCATATCCTACATGGCGGTGTTATTAACTCTTAAGTGGGGACACTTACTGTGACGGACGGAAAACTACGGAACCCTACACTGAGCGTGGCCCGACACGCTCTTGGCCGGTTTTTATTTTACGTTTCCCGTTCGTTTGTTGGGGCAAACTGTAAACTTTGAAAGTAATTTAGGTATTTTTACTAATTTCTGTAGCTCTTTAATCATTGATCAAATAACGACGTGTGTATTTGTGTTAGTAATGTTAGTATTCTTGAAAAATAGTGTTTTAAAAGGTAAAACTTAAATGATTGTTGATTATACAGCGTGTATTTTTAATATTACCTCAAACCAGAACCAAACGTAGGTTTTAGTACAAGGAATATATATTAATAGGTAATTTTAAGTTTGTCTTAACCACTAACGCGTAATTAATTTTTGAATTTTTTTCGAGCAGCAATGTATTGCGTACACATGTTTGACACATTGAGTCTAGTACTGTTTAGTTATTAGCGCTACGTACCGTATTTCCTCCATGAGACTACTTGGCAGTCAAAACCGAATAATTATGGCGTTTAAACAATTTTTTCATATTAATATTTACTACCCAAACTTTAAAGGCAAGGAATTCTCATTAGAAAATAGTACCCACTTACCATTTTATTAGAAAACAAATGTCTTGCTCCGAACAAATCACATACTTACATTTTCATTTCATACTACCACATTTATAACTCTTCTGAAATTGTTATGAAACTAATGATTCTACTATTAAATTAGTACTATTTTAATGTACACATATTTACAGTAAATAATCAACAATCAATTGATAAGAAAACGCCAATGACAACCCGACAGTCGATACCTATCACAGAAATAGCTACCTACTTGAATAAAAAGTTTCTTCAATGAGTATTCATAAATGTACTATGCATAAATGTTTACTGGCTGGTAAGAATGATGCTATTAAGGTAAATTACAATAGGAAAGAAACTAATTTGTTTTGACGTAGATCGTCTTGTAAATCGGTGTCATCAACTCACACCCGGTTTACTGCCATACTATAGGTAAACCAGAACTTTGGGAGTATTGTCAAGAGGGCGCTCGTTTTGAATTTTATATAGCAACAATTTGTATAGTGGGGACAATGGAAATTGTGTGTGAAACACACCTAAGTTTAAAGGTAGAGTAAAAACGCATCATATTATGTGTCATGGCAACACTGTGCTCTCTCTCTCTTGTTCCGTCACGCTAGCACTAGAACATCGCATCCAATGTAAGCTCTGTACAAATATAATAAATAATAGTGAATGTTCAGCCAAATCTTTTCATACAACTCTCCATAAGGTTCGTACCCTTTACATGGTGCCGAAAACATTCAGTGAACACTCTCTCAACTGGCCCTTTGGACACAGAAAATTTGGGAACGCCATCATGGCGGCCGAAATTATTAAAAAACACATTGCGTCCAGAGGGCAATGTAAAGCGTCCATGACGCGGTTAGAAAAATTTATTAGCAGTACAGATGGACATTCTATGGAGAGTCTAATAACGAGAAAAAAATCACTCGAAGGCGTCTTTTCACGTTATCAAGAGATCGCCATACAATTGGCTGTGTTGGACCCTGAATATGCTAAGGCCGACTTGGAGGATGACACGGAAGATCGATACTACATAATAATGACAGCGTTCGAGCGTGCTATCAATCTTCTCAATGAGAAAGCACCGCAGGCGGCACTGACTACAGCAACAACAGGTGGCGGAAAGATGGCGCATCTACCCTTGAAATACCAGTCTTCGATGGGCGGGATATCGCACAGTACAAGCCTTTTGTAGAGATGTTCGAGGCCGTCGTGCATCGGGACGCGCGAGTACCCGTGGTACAGAAGCTGTGCTTTTTGAAAAAGTATCTGAAAGGAGAACCGCTATAGCTCATCGATAATCTGCCTATAATAGGGGCTTCCTACGAGTCGGCTCTGGATCTTCTGAAGAAGCGTTATGATAATCCGGCGCTAATCGTCAACAGCCACGTTAATGCGTTACTGGACATCCCGGCGCTTCACAGAGGCACTGCGCTACAGCTCCGGGACATGGTGGCCAAGGTGAAGCAGCATCTCACAGCGTTGAAGAACCTGGAACAGCCAACCAGCTCGTGGGATGCCATCCTGACCTGCATATTAATCAGGAAGCTGGACTCATTCACGGTGTGACTGTACCACTCTGAGCGAGACAACATAGAGCAACATACTGTAAGTAATTTAATTAGTTTTCTCGAAAAGCGAGCAGCCGTGTTGGAGGCGAGCCCCACCAGTAGTGAAAGCGCTCATGTCAAAACTAAAATTACAGCTCATATGGTGACTACTCCTCCCACTGCTGCAGCGCCTGCAGCTACTGCTACTGGTGATAAATGTATAGCATGTAAGCAACAGCACAAACTTTATAAATGCTCTAAATTCAATTCAATGCCAGTAAGTAGTAGGCTAGAAATGGTGTTGCAAAATAATATTTGTAAAATATGCCTAGGATCTCACTACTCTAAAAAATGTAGATACACTTTCAAATGCACTGAATGTAAATCCAAAGCACACAATACATTGATTCATGAAGCAAGTAAAAGCACAACTGAAGAGGAGACAACTCAGTCTGATACTGTTAATTTGCATGTACGTGAAAAGGCAACCAATGTGTTATTACCCACGGCCAAGGTATTAGTATCGGACAGACACAACAATAAGCACATTGTTAGGGCACTTTTAGATTGTGGCGCACAGACAAGTTTCTGTACTGCCGAGCTGGCCAACAAACTGGGCTTGCCGCAGTACAATGACACAAAAAATATTGGCATGCTCATGGAGCAGAGCAATGATGTTAATAAAGGCATTACACTAACCGTCCATTCTAGGGTTCAGGATTACAAGTTTGATGTCAGCTGTTCAGTAGTATCCAAAATAACGTCAGCTTTGCCCCAGCAAGCCATAAACTTGGGCAAGTTTATCTTACCTAACTCGCTTACCTTAGCTGATGATGAATTTCACATTCCAGGCGAAGTGTCCCTCCTTTTGGCTTCGGATATCTTCTTCCGTGTGGTAATGGACGGCAAGGTTGAGGCGGGCCCTGAGGATCCAGTGCTGCTGAACACGCGCCTGGGTTACATCGTCTCGGGCAAATTAAGTGTGAGTCCTTCATACAATTATAATACAGTCGCTATGCATACAGTGGTTAATGCTGATCTTGATTCTTGTGTAAGGCAATTTTGGGAAGCCGAGAAGGTCCCTGAAGTGTATCCCGAGAGCTTGTCAGAGCATCAGTTTAGCGAGCAGGTTTTTCAGAAACAACCTCATTGGTAAAGGATCGCTATGAGGTCAAATTACCATTAAAAATAGATTTTAATGACATAGATCCTTCCAACTCATTCATAATCGCCTTGCAAAGATTAAATAATCTTCAAAAAAGGTTTGCTAGGGAGCCAGAATTTCACAACTTATACAAAAAATTTATACAGGAGTATCTGGATCTTGGGCATGCAAAAATAATTGACTTAAAGGGCTGTGAGCCTACAAAAGAACCTTTATTCTTTCTAGCTCATCATGCATTTCTCCGGCCCGACAAAAGTACAAATAAGCTCCGTTCGGTTTTTGATGGTAGCTTCAAAACTAAGGCAGGCCATAGTCTTAATGACATTTTATGCAATGGTCCTGTAGTGCAAAATTCATTATTTGACATTATGATGCTTTTCCGTACATACAAGTACACGGTTCAGTGTGACATACGTCACATGTACCGCATGATATCTATGCACCCGGAGCATAGGCGCCTGCAAAACATTCTGTGGCGAGAGGATGGCGCCTTACAGTGCTTACAATTACAAACAATAACATATGGATTAAAAAGCAGCGCCTACCTTGCCACAAAATGTCTTGTAGAGTTAGCAAAGAAGTACAAGGATCAATATCCATTAGCCAGTGAAGCTATCATCAAAAACAGCTATGTAGATGATGTTCAGGGTGGCTCGGATACACTTCAGGGAGCTATGCAACTTAAAAATGAGCTGATTTCTCTCATGCGAAAGGGCAGCTTTGAGCTGCATAAATGGATTTCCAATGATTGCCAATTATTGCAAGATATCCCTCAACAAAAAATTGGTCTCACCAATCGGGATATTGATCAGGATAAAACCATTGTAAAAATTCTGGGACTGTCTTATGATGCCCAAAAGGATGCATACCAAATTAGTGGCCGTGTGCTTACCTCTCCTGAGGTGCCCACAAAAAGAAATGTACTGAGTTCTATAAGCAGACTTTATGATCCAATGGGCTTCGTCGGACCCTTGACTGTCAAGGCAAAACTTATTTTACAGCAGATTTGGCAATACAATTTAGAATGGGATGCTCCGCTGCCAGCTGAGCTAGTAAAAATTTGGCAGACATTCTACAACAATTTAGTCAACATGCCTAGCATGACTGTACAACGGTACATAAACTTGTCAGAAGCTACTAGTGTACAACTCATAGGTTACTGTGATGCATCAGTTTCAGCATATGGTTGTTGCATTTATGTTAAGGCTATAGTGCATGGTAAAACGCACATACATTTGCTTTGCTCAAAATCAAGATTTGCCCCGCTGGCAGCTAAACTGACAATTCCAAAACTTGAATTGAACGGAGCCTTACTACTGGCTAAACTGATGCATCATGTCGCCTCTGTATTAAATATCACCGATATTTATTTATTCAGCGATTCAAAAATTGTGTTAGCCTGGCTTGACTCCTCTTCGCTTAAGGTACCAGCCTATATAGGGAATCGTGTCAAAGAAATAAACAAGTTAACGGAAAAAATGTCATGGAAATATACTCCTGGCCTTCTAAACCCGTGACATCTTATCAAGAGGCGCAGATCCTCAAGACATATTAGACTGTAAACTGTGGCACAATGGCCCAGATTATCTGATAGAAGGCAATGGGTATAACTTTCACTTGTCCGAAATAAATAAACCACTGTGCATTGTTGAATGTCATAAATTAGGTGATGAGGTAGTATTAGCTACTACTGTAACTGATAATGTCATTGATCCATTCTTTGAAAAATTTTCAAGTCTTTTTAAAATGGTTAGGGTAACTGTTCACATTTTAAGATTCATAAAAAAGTGTAAAGGAAAGGCAGTTCCATCTGACTTGATTACTGTGCAAGAGTCTCGAGACGCTCTAGCTTTAATAATAAAAGGTGTGCAAAGGCATTACTTTTATGATGAGCTTGTATGTATTGAAAAGGGCAAAATCATAACTTCTAATTTAAAAACACTTAACCCTTTCATTGACTCTGCTGGCATTCTTCGTGTAGGTGGAAGGTTGGACAATGCCACACACTTAGATTTTTCAAAAAAGCATAATACGATCTTGCCTAAACATTGTCATGTAACGAAGCTCATCATCATTCAAGAGCATTTAATGCTCATGCATGCAGGGTTAAAACTTGTCATAGGCAGTCTGTGTCAAAAATACTGCATTATTAACTCTGTAAGAGAAGTGAAATCTGTAATAAACAAATGTGTCACATGTTGTAGACTTAAGGCCACTGCAAGTCAGCAATTAATGGGATCTCTTCCCAAGGAACGAATTACTCCATCGCGAATATTTAAAAATACAGGCATTGATTTTTGTGGACCTTTTGAAATTAAACAATCTGCCCTTAGAAGCTCTGTAATAGGTAAGGGTTATGTTGCCGTGTTTGTTTGTTTCGCCTCCAAAGCCGTGCATCTAGAGGTGGTTACCGATATGACTACTGACACCTTCCTAGCTGCCCTAAAGCGATTCGTAGGTAGAAGGGGCTATCCACAAAACATATTTTGCGACAATGGCTCTACGTTTCATGGTGCAAACAACAAATTAAAAGAGCTTCATGATTTACATAAAAAAGATTACTTTAAAAATGCTGTCAATGATTATGTACTGCAGAGAGGAATACAGTTTCATTTTATCCCCAAATACAGCCCTAATCATGGAGGCCTCTGGGAGGCTGCTGTCAAGTCGGCAAAGTTTCATTTTAAGAGGATTGCTTCTAACCGAATATTTACATATGAACAATTTAATTCAATAATCATTGATATTGAAGCGATTTTGAATAGTAGACCGCTTACCCCGCTGTCAAATGACACTTCAGATTTTTCATATTTAACCCCGGGGCATTTTTTGATTGGAGCTGCTCTAACATCTGCCCCGCAGCCCGACTTGGCAGCAGTGCCCAGTAATCGATTAAAGTTTTGGAGGTGCTGCGAACAAATACGGCAGCATTTCTGGAATATTTGGTCCAAAGAGTACTTATCTTTATTAAATCAAAGGACTAAATGGCAAAAAACAGCCCCTAACTTAAAAGTTGGCATGGTGGTACTCCTACAGGTTCCAAATACTCCTCCATTAACCTGGCCTATGGGTAGGGTCAGCAAAGTATTCTACGGTAATGATGGCAATGTAAGAGTTGTAGAGGTCCAGACCTCAGATAAAAAAATACATTCTCGCGCTGTATCAAAAATTGTTGTGCTGCCAGTAGATGCATAGCCCATTTAAAATGTTTAGATATTAAGATAAAAAATTGTATAACACATTTTGTCACTATGCAAATAAGCTGCATTGAAAATGTTTAAGTTTATAACAAGAAGCTTGTTTTGTTTATGTTTGGATATGCAGTACATAGTACATTTCAAGTCTTTGCCAATTTAATGTTTATTTATAAGCTAAGGTTGTAGCTAGCAATTAAGAAAGGTACTAAGTGCCCAAATTTTGAATTTGTTGACTTTTATGTGGTCTGTACTTTAATTTGTTTATAGGCAGCAAATAATGCTGTTTGCAATGTGCCTCTTATTTAAACAGTATTAATTAATATTTAAGTTGTTCTTGCCTTTGTATTTAATTTGAGAATTTGACCAGGTAACAATAAGACTGTATGTAAGTTTATTTTATTTGTCAATACTACTAAGGTAACTTGATCTCATAATACTATGCCTTTGATATAGTGTAGTTACATTAGTCACAATTAGTTTTAAGCATTGTCAACTGTTTCTTACCTTGAAGGTGTTGTCATTTGAATATTTGTAGAATTTGTTCTTCTCTGATTGTTATTGAAATTGTTATTAATTTAACGGGCACTGCGCCCCTCCCCCCCCCCCCCAGTTTATGTGTGAAACACACCTAAGTTTAAAGGTAGAGTAAAAACGCATCATATTATGTGTCATGGCAACACTGTGCTCTCTCTCTCTTGTTCCGTCACGCTAGCACTAGAACATCGCATCCAATGTAAGCTCTGTACAAATATAATAAATAATAGTGAAAGTTCAGCCAAATCTTTTCATACAACTCTCCATAAGGTTCGTACCCTTTACAAATTGGCAGATGATTTTTGTTTTATTCCGACAACTTTAATAAGTGCGAAGTTTGATGTTTGGATATTTCTTCGGTTTTTACGCTTAAATGGCTGACTCGATTTAGATAAAATGAATAGCGTAAAGTCAATAAGTAACGCAAGAGTTATAAGTAAGAATTTATATAGATAATTTTACAAATAAAATTATTTAACGTACCAAATATGTTCTATTCAGCATAGTTGAAATCGGGATCTAAATATTCTTCAGTCATCAAGGAATTTGACTCGTTCTCAACATTATACTCAAAATCGGGATCTAAATATTCTTCAGTCATTAAGAAATCTGACTCGTATTCTGACTCTGACTGACTAGACTCGCTGCTAGAATCAGACCCAACCTCAATAACAAATTTTTCTATAAAGGAATCAATTGCATGATCTGACTTCCTGTAGTCATTTTCGACTTTTATTACATGATCGCAACATTTTTTCCATGTTTCAGCAGTTATTTCCTTAAAAAGAAAAGCACTTTTAAACGTTATTAAGGATGCGAAACAATCGTGCAGTTAAAAAGTCATTAGGTGCGTCTAAAAGAAACCGACGGATTGGTCGCCGTTTTTTTTTTTCGTATGGCTTGATGTGTTACTCTACTTATGCCGTTATACTCGTAAATGATGAAACCGTTAAAAGTCTAACCGGCTGGCGTAAGTAGTATCAGAATAGCGAAGTGTGGCACGATTTCTGGTTTAGGATGCTAAGATTAGCCTGCCATACACGCAGGGATTTGTCCGGCGGACACATCTCAGATCTGATCCGCGATCACCCACAAACGGCGGCGGATGGGCGTCGGAGTATTGAGTACGGACAGCGGAAGGACGTCTGGCAGACAAATCCGTGCTCAATTCTCGCCACACATGGACGGATGTGTCCGCCGGACAGATCTGTCGGACACATCTGGCGGACAAATCCGTGCGTGTATGGCTAGCTATCATCTCCCGATTACTAAGCTAGCATAGTAAGTACTTAATGCCTACATTTAATGTGAAATGAAAGTGGTGGTACCTGAAAACTGCTTTTCACTAAATCTAAAAAACCTTCTCCGCCGTGTGCGACATTTTTCGCAACTTTATTTTTGACTATGCCCCATATCATTTCGATGGGGTTGAAGTCACAATGATACGGTGGTAATCGAATCACAGTATGGCCATGAGCCTTTAATAGTTCGTCAATTTCATATTTAGGATCGGGCTTATTTTTCCTCACGATAACTAGCAAAGTGGCTATAGTTGCTTTTCGCGGATAACTAATATTATTGTCATCAAGCCATTTGACAATTGTTCCCTTCTTCCATTGAGTGTTAGGTGCTTTATTGACCTGAAAAGAATGATATCTTGCGTTGTCCATGACAACACAGGAATTTTTGTCGAGATTGGGAATAAGTTTTTCTGTGACCCACTATTTAAAATTATCTTTATTCATGGACTCGTGGTAGTCACTTTTTTTTTCTTTGTCATTATATAACAACAATGCGTTTGGAACAAAACCTGTGGCTCCTCCAGCATGTACCATTATAAATCTTTTTCCTGTCGATTCAGTTTCTGCCACACCCGGTTCCTCATTACTTTGCCAGCATTTGTTATAATTTATAGACGTATGTATAAATGATTCATCTAAATATATTACAGGAGTGCGATTTTTGAATCTCACCAAGTGACTAATTCTCACCGATGTGAGTGATTTACTTTCGGAAATCACTCACATCGGTGAGAATTAGTCACTTGGTGAGATTCAAAAATCGCACTCCAGGTCGGTTTTTTCGTCGAATGCTGTCAATTTCAGTTAAGTATTTTTCACGCCAAGCAACAATATCAAATCTTTCTATTAAAATTTGTCTCTGGCTTCGGCATTTTTTGAATTTGTACCCCATCTTGTGCAATAACAGTCTTAATGATTCTCTACCCCCTGGGTAATTTATGTCTTCTTTTAAAACAGTCCACAATTTTTTTATTGTTGGTATTTCTTTTTTTACGCTATAAAATTCGTGAATTTTACGACGTATGACACATAAATCAAAATCATCCAAATCTATTTTCTTTTTTTGTTTTCTTTTTTTTAGGTTTGGTCGTTTAATTCCGCCCTTACGCCCTTTGCTAGCAATCCGTGATACCGATGCATGCGATACACCTAATACACAAATCAAATTATTACAAGACATGAACCAAATCGTGACGACCTGACTATAGTGACATTTGTCCATAAGTTTGAAACTTACCCGTCAATTCAGATGCTAATTTCGTTATGTTTTCTAATGGAAGAAATTTCTCTCCCGCACGTTTTTTTTCCAATAAATAACTATATACACTGTTTACAACTTTTTTCTCTGTAAAATCTAAAACTTTCGGCATGATTATTGCAGTCTAATAATAATTCACACGAAACTAGACAAAGCAATGTTTACATAGAGGGTAGATGTTGTCTATTATTAAAATTGTTGCCATTTCTAGAAATTAGTACCAACAAATTTCCGTAACATGGCGCACCCTCAATAGATCCTGGTTCACCTATAACTTTCTCATCATAGACGTTGACTTGACGTTTGTCAAATCGAGGGGAAAAATGAAAATGAAGGCTAGTAGCCTCGCTCTTTTTCGTACGCTACACTACCCTACATTTAGGGTAGTGTGATACGGATATTTCATCATTCGAATTTTTTCCCCGCGGCGCCATATTGGTTTGTCTGTAATTGTGACTGACGGTTATTTTCAAGTGGTGGATAATTTCAATTACTTTAAATTGTATAACTGGAGACATAATGCGGACCCCAAAATGCTGTATTTGTGGTAACAAACGAGAGAACGCATTTTTGCATTTTTTTCCAGTAAGTGACGAAAAGAGATTTAATCAATGGTTGGCCTGTGTAAACTTGGAGTCGCTAAAAGTATTACCAAAAGGCATATTGAGTACGCGCTCAGTGTGTCACGTACATTTTGAGAGACGGTTTATAAAACCAAATAGCCGACTGAAATATGGTGCCTATCCGACATTGTTCACACCTGATGAAATAACTAGTGGAGTACCTGCACAATAGTACCCAGATATTTGTAAGTATTTGGCCGTCTCTTATAAATTCACATTTTTTCTATACTAATTGTACATAGTTTTTTTTAAATTGGGTATTTTCATTTCAGCACTTGAATATCAGAATTCGCGGCAAAGACATTTAGATCACAGCTATTTTAAAAGTGATCCGCCTGTAAAAGTACCAAGACTCACTGGTAGTAAGTATTTTTATTAGATTTTTCATCCATATTTAACTTATAACAACCTATTTTTCCTTATATATATCATAAGCAGCGACCAGAAAACCGCTTCATTTGGTTAACCATATTAATTTAATGTAGTTTCCCTGTTGAAATTTCAATATTTACCACTTATATCGATTTTGGCTGCTTTGTGATACAAAAATAATATCTTGAACTATTTAATTATACAGTTTTAATTGTCTACTATATGTAAATATTATCTACACGGTAATAAATACTACTTGATGCGGGCTTTTTTTATAAAAAAACATTTTTTACAATAGTTTGGTAGGTGAGTAACTACCCTACCAGATATAATGTCCCTTTATTGGTAACCGGTTCCGGTCCCAGATTCGCAGGTTATGAAATGTAATGCTTTGATGTTATGAAATTTGACTTGTAGAAAGCGTATTAAGTTTTAGAAAATGATAGAGCCTACTGAAACACACACGGGCGAAGCCGCGGGTACCGCTAGTTATATTAGTAGTTAATAATCCCTATTATTGTCATTTCAGCAATTGAATATCAACACATGGAGAGGCATTTCGATCACAACTACTGTAAATGCGAACCAACTGCAAAAGTCAAAAGTTACTTAATGTGCTCATAGTGGCTAATTATAATAAAGATCAGATTAATGTAAATCAAAACTTCATTAGAATATATTTTATTGTTAAATTATTTCTCTCAGGTACCTATACAATGATAATTAATAAATCGTGTAAAATAATTGTTATTTTATTTTCATGACATTATCATCCCTTATATCGAGAATCACTTGATGGCCGCATTTTCTTAGTAATTCGAATTATTATTTCAATTACTACATTTGTTTCAATGTAACCCATTAGATTCAAAATATAGATACATATTGTGTTCCTCTCAATGACTCTAGAACTCATTCTTAATTGAGAAAATGTTATTGCAGTTAATATCTACTTTTGGAAAATGCATACAACATGTTGTTTGTAATGTTTTTGATTGTATTTCCATGCATTACAAAGGATTACTTCAACGGAAACCGACAAGTGTCTCCCCGGCAACTTCCCCAGCTATTTCGTCAGGAATCCATGACTTTCCGTCCCTCGGCAATGTACTTTTTATTTTTAATATCCTGTTCTAAAATGCTAATGTTAAACTTGGGAGAATCGAAAAATCGTAAAAAAAGGAACAGAATGATAATTTCAACTGCAGAATTAGTATACTTATAAATGGCCTCAAATTGCACATAATACTTTTGTAAAATCTTACAATGACAAAAATAAATAAATATAGGTACGTAAAAAATGAAAAAAGGGACCCTGATTTTCTGAAATACACTAAATGTTCACACCAGGATTTGAACCCGAGCCCCCGGTTTAGCAGGCAGGCTCACTACCAACTAGGCTAAAAAACTTCTATTTTGCCCCTGTCACATGCCTGCCACAGATTAAACAACGTGTTAAAAATTATATTAGACAGTCGGTCGTCTGATACGTAGTATCTACTAAGTAGTCTGTGCATCAACTTCTGCATACAATTCCAAGACCAACAATATTTAGTTCTCGGGAACTAGCCGATATGATTTTAATTTATGGCGAAACTGGACAAAGTGGGCGGCGAGCCATAGCTTTATACAGGAAAAAATTGCAGATGTGATTGAAAATCTCCAGCAAGTTGATATGGAGAAGGTACGACAATCATTGTTACGTCGTGGTGTCGCCTGCCGCGAAGTTCAAGGACGACATGTGGAAAATCGCTTCCTCCGACGTGTAAGCGTAATGATTTTTATTTTTAATACAAAGTTATATCAAACTTAATGTCGGCTTTTTATTTATTACTAGCTGTGCCCGCGGCTCCGCCCGCGTGGAATTCGGTCTGTGTCAGTAAGCGGCTAATTCACCCCTAATTTCTCTCCCGCTACCCTGGAGGCGGAACTTGAAGTAAAGTTGACAGATGGATACGCTAGAGGACAGTAGTCCTAATAAAATATTTTACAATTACCACTGAATGAACTACACTCATAAATGTATACTTTTTTTATTATATTTGTTTTTGGCATGATTTAAACGACATAGAGAGTAGTAGGTGTATATCGGACGATACAGGACCACTTTTGTATTTATACGTTCATGTCCACGGCAAATATCACCCAGATCGATCCTCCCGTCAAATCAGTTGGGGGGTGAGGGAAGGGGGGGGGGGGGGGTCACAAATGCAGAAATGATTTTTTTCTATTTTAGGTGCACTTGGAGGGGGGGGGGGGGGGTCCATGACCCATGCAAATTTAACTCAATCGAGTGTAGTGGCTACCCCCCCCCCCCCCCTTTTAGACGTTGAATTTTTATAGGCTACGTATAACCTGGCTGGGGATTTTCTAGAATTGGAATTAGTAATCCTTAATTGGGTGATTTCCGGGATAACAATGAAAAAAAAACCGGCCAAGAGCATGTCGGGCGATGCTCAGTGTAGAGTTTCGTAGATGCTGCCCTGTTACAAAACATCCGTTCTAAAGGTCGTTTATTTGGCGGCGCTTACGTCAGTTTACTATTCGGCACTTCCTTTCACTATGCGTTTTTGACTAATAATTCAAAAACGGCTGAACCGATTTTCTTCAATATAGTTTTTATTGAAAGTTCTTATCAGGCCTCACCAAATTTCAGCTTTCTAGTGCGAACGGTAACTGAGCTAGACCGCGGACAGACGGATGGACATGGCGATGTAACTGTTACGTAATAAGGCCTAATTATGTACAGAAGCATACACTGCTTTACCTACACACATATTAAAAATCCATTGAAACCATTAGAATGACCACCATTACACCGCCATGACCAATATTATTGCGCCGGCGGTCGGGGGAGCGGATTTTCATTACGTTACCGTAGGTAATGAATTTTCATACGTTTTTACCACACTGTCACAGATAATACACTGATGTTACGTTATTGGTTGCAATAATGTTGGTAATTAATTACATACGGTTCCGAACGCGGAATAGAGGATTTATGATATTGGTGTAGATCAAGATATTTATTCGTCAATGTAAGCACATTACAATGCACTAATGAACGTCAGAGAAAAATAAAATACGTGAGTGTCGTGGAAAGTGTGTGAATCAAGTGCGATTGGAACGAAGTTATGTTACTTAATTTTATTTCATTTTTTACTTTTTTGTAAATTTTGTGGTTTTAATTTTTTTTGCATTTTTAAAAAATTTTGGAAATTTTGGAAATAGTGGAAAATTTGGAAATTTTGGAAATTTTGAAAGTTTTGGAAATTTTGTGAAATTTTGGAAATTTTGGAAATTTTGGAAATTTGGGAAATATTGGAAATTTTGGAAATTTTGGAAATTTTGGAGATTTTGGAAATATTGGAAAAATTGGAAATTTAGAAATTTTAAATTTTTGACCTTTTCGAAATTTTTGACATTTTCGATATTTTTAAAATTCTCGACTTTTGAGGTTCTCGACTTTTTTCACTTTTATCACTTTGCCACTTCTCAGTTTCACTACACTTCACTTCAGTTTATTCTATTTTATATATTTTTTATTTCATTCCATTTTACATGTTTCTCAATCGTATGGGTGTCGCGTTTTCGTGACGTGACGCTTTTTCGTAACGGTCACGTGACTTTTTTTCGCCTAGGCCGAACCGTCCGATAAGGAACTTCGTTCCTAAACTCCACCGGTTCTAACCCTGTAGGTGTACCTCTGGCCCAAGAAGTATTATGACCGAAAAGAAATTCTACGGGACTTATTTTTTTCAAAACAGTAATACATTATTAGATCATAAAGATACAAAATAATGCGTAGTTCTTCAAGAAGACATATCAAAACAGCTTGAGAGACAGATAATGTACCTATTGTTTAATTATAAAGAAAAATAAATCCTAATCTGACTGCTTCACAAAACGTTTGATATGTTTTCCTACCTAAACGGTGTCCTATAAATGTTAGATGATTTTGTAGTAGTTTTTTGGTTTGCTGCAATAACCCTTTTCAAATATTTCTTAAGAGCGGGTAAAGGTAAATTTAAAGCATCGACGGGTAACATGTTATAAATATGAACACCTTGACCAAGAAATTACAAATTATTTCAATACCAACTTTCAACATAAAAACTTTCAACCCCCTTTTCACCCCTTCCAGGGTTGAGTTTCGGGATGAATACTGTTCATTATCCTTTCCCGGAACTCAAACTATCTCTACACAAAATTTCATTATTATCCGTTCAGCCGTTAACTAATTAAAAATACTTGGAACGTGTTCTGTTATCGATTCTAAGTATCTCCAGCCAACTTTTTTCGAATATATTCCATGAACAGACTTTCGACCCTCTTCAGCTTTATTATATGTACAGATAGTTTTTATTGAAAGTACCTTTCAGGCGTCACTTCCATTATTTTTTTCAAATTTTTTGGACCTACGGTTCTAAAGTAAGATGGGGGGGGGGGGGGGGGGGTTTGAAGAAGAAACTATCCTTTGTCATTTCTCGAGACCCATACTATCTCTATACCAATTTTCATCTAAATCAGTTCAGCGGTAAAAAAATCCTCATACCTCCTTCCAACCCCCTTTTCACCCCCACAAGGGTTTGAAAACTATCCTATGACGTTTCTCGAGACTCAAATTATCTCCATACTCATTTCTATCTAAATCGTTTCAGCGGTTAAAAATTCTCCATACAAACTTTCAACCCCATTTTCACCCCCACCAGGGTTGATTTTCGGGATTAAAACTATATATTATCCTTTCCCAGGACTCAAACTATATCTATCCAAAATTTCATCAACATCCGTTCAGCCGTTTTCACGTGATGCGCGGTCAAATAAACAGACAAACAGATAAACAGATAAACAGACAAAAATTCTAAAAATTGTTGGAACGTGTTCTGTTATCGATTCTAAGTATCCCCAGACAACTTTTTTTCGATTATCTTCCATGTACAGACTTTCGACCCTCTTCAGCTTTATTATATGTATAGATAGATAGATAGATAACAGCAGATAATTGTTATCACTTGCAGTGACAGTTGTGACGTCACGCCATCGCCATAAGACAAAGTAGCGATACATTGCGTGCTGAATTATTTTATAGGGAAAAAAAAAGAAATGAGTTAAGAGTTTTTTTCATGCAACATCGGTTCATAGCCTACGTCTGGTTAAAATTTGAGGTAATATTAAACATACACGCTGTATTGACAAAATAACTGCGATATCCATGAAGTTTTCAATTTCGCATTTTATGTAAAAGTAAGTGTAGTCGTAGAAAAAGTATTGTATGCAACGTCGTATAAGTAGGTCAAAAAATGTTCGTGGCGTTTTTCTTAACAATTTTCGCCTACGGCTCAAATTGTTACCCACGCCGCTCACCTTTATTGACCCCTCTTATACAACTGTTGCATAAACTACTATTTTAGGGTTGCGTATTTAACTCTTGTAAAAAAGAGTTAAATATGCAAAAAAGAGTTATTTATTTATTTATTTATTCAACTCTTGTCTCTTATAGTTCCGCCATGTCCGTTTGTTTGTCTGTCCGTTCACTGCTTAGCTCAGAGAGAGCTGAAATTTAGTATGAGTACGTGAATTTGTTATTTTCCCGATAAACTTAATGATTTATCTTTTAAGAACGGTTTTTATTACAGTTTTAGGGGACATTAAATTATCTACCATTTGAGTCTGTAGAAATTATTTGTTTGTCTTCTACATCTCTTTTGCTCACAACTAAGCTTTTGTAGGTATGGAATTTGACAATAACATACACGTACAATTCCTCATTCTGTTATAAAGAAAATAATGAATTGACACTTGCCAGCTATGATCCTTCCCTTGGCCCCGGCACCTGCAGCTCTCGGAGGCCCTTTGCTCGCCGCTGCCGGTCCCGCATTTTCTGCTGCCTTGGGTGCCTCTTTCTTCGCCGGAGCCTTATCCTCACCCTTCCCACATTCCTTCGACATAGGGCTACTTGGCACGAAAAATGATGTCAGGGGCTCAGACCAGCTGCAACCAGGTGATAAATCCCCAAATCCTGAAGCAGTGCGGCTGAAAGGCTCCTCAATATCCAGTGGAACTTCAAGATCGATAGGATCTTCCATTTTATATTTCTCGAAAGTAGACATGGAGCGTTCGTGAGGAGATTTCTGAGGGGGTGTCCTAGTAATTCTTTTGTCAGAAGCTTTTAAGGTTTCTGCAGTAACTGCCTGGCGATTCGAAGACGCTCCTAAAGGAACTCCTTCGAAATCCTGAGCAGTTATATTTGGGTTCGAAGACACGGCAACTGGTGCAGATTTTGGGTCAAAATCAGCGTCTACAGCTGCCACGTTCATAGGACCCATGGCGCCCAGGGTTAGGTCCTCGTTGTCATAGTCGAGGAGAGAGATTTCACGGTCTATACGCTCTTCGCCATACATGATGGTGTCACATATTGTTGGAGGTTCATACACCTGTGGTAGTAAATTTTAAAAATAAGTTAATAGTTTAATAAGAGGGTGGTGTGGTAACAGACTATGGGTATGCATAATGGACTAAACAAACCAAATACTCCTACTTCTAGACTAAGAGTTAACCCTGACAAAATGTTAGGTATAAGATTTTGAGAGCAACAAAAACCTTCTAATTATTTTGCTATACTGTGTTATTAGTGTTATTACTAGATAAGCGCATGTGGCAACTACTCATATCTGGAGACCAAAATCGCAGTCCAAACTAAACTTTGTAAAGTTTATTAAATACTAGCCAGCCTGTTTATTTTTAGCTAAATACTAGCCGATTTTTATGACGAAGGTGTCAATTGATTCGTCTTTATGATGCGGCCAACAGACCGTAATGGTAATGTACAGTAACAGTTGAAGTAATAAAATAAGCTATACTCATATCCCATTTTTAATAGCGAGGGTAATAGCGTAAGAAAGAGACAGTATGATTCTCTCTGCCGATGCTTGAAGTAAAACAGACCGTGGACAAACTATAGTATCAAGAATAACATAACAAACTAATAGGTGTTAAACAAAATATCGTTGCTCTCGAAAGCAAAACAAAAGAAACTTCTAAAACACTGACTTTGGCTGGCTGCGACTGTGGTGCCATGTTCTGGCTGCGTTTCCACCAGAGATGAGCGAGGATACGTTGTGAGAAATGTGTTTGTTAAGAACCAATAGAATCATTTCATTTGTCTATCCTCGCACAGCGCAGCTCTAGGGTTGGTTCTTAAAAACACATTCCTCGCAACGCATCCTCGCTTATCTCTGGTGGAAACGCAGCCTCAGAGGCGAATTCATGGTCATGCCTAGTGGCATGGCTTGTGCAGTGGGCCCAGATACTTACCCCTTATTCATAAACGGCCACTAAAGTTAAGAGATCGCTGATAATCGTTTGTCCCTTTCCCTCATATAGGTTGGACGGAAAGGGACAAACGATTATCAGAATTAACTTTAGTAGACGTTTATGAATAAGGGGGTTAGTCACCTTCCTAAGCATGTACTAGGCTATACAAAGCAACGTGTCTAAGAGGACAACAAAAAAAACGTCTCACTGACCTTCGCTGGCTGTAACTGTGGTGCCATGTTCAGAGGAGTAGTCGTGATCATGATCATGCCCAATGACGGTGCGGATGGCTTATGCAGTGATCCCAAGTGATTACCATCGAGCGAGCATGCACTACACTAGACAAAGCAAGTGCTCGTACATTAGTGTCTAAGTGGAAAATAAAAGAAACGTCTCACTGACCTTCGCTGGCTGTGACTGTGGTGCGATGTTCATAGGGGTAGTCATGGTCATGCCCAGTGGAGGTGGGGAGGGCTTGTGCATTGGGCCCAGGTAGTCCCCATCCTGGGGGACTGCGTTTAGGGGTGTGATCGGCTCTGCTTTCTGCTTCCGGGCCTAAGGTTAAAAAAATGGTTTACTGTGTCGGTGAAAATTTGTCTGATATTATCACTTCCCAAACATTATTTTCCGTACTTCCATTTGGGCAAATAATGAAATGAAATGATATCGTATCGCATACCATTTTTTCGTATTATTTAGTTGCCATATTGAACTACCTATGCCACAAAAAATCGCCGAAATGAAACTATGCAAAACAATGAATTTGGCAAACGTTGTGATGCCAACTAACCGTTCTACGATAAGTTGTTTGGGAAATGAAAATAGGCGAAATGGTAGTATGTCCAATATCTACATATATGGAAGCGTATACACGTCGGATCACGTGAGGTCCAGAGGGCGAGTCATGTCCAGGGGTGGTTGGAGACTTGGTGCAATGTCCTAACCAACTGACAACCTTGGTCCTTTGATGTTACATTATATTTTATTTTTTTATTCGTGATTGAATTTTGTTATAAAAATAATCTATTATATTGTCATTAGTAATGAATGACAATATAATAGATTATTTCATTACTGTTGTATGTTAACGTAGACACTAAGACATGTAACTAACAGTTCTTATGAGCTCCCGGGCCTGAAATAAACGTATATTTAATTTAATTTTAACTCTCACAACATCAACTGATCTTGTTTTGAGGTCTCCGCGGTTTTGGAGTCAAGTCCAGAGGGCGAGTCTAGCCCAGCGGTGGTTGTAGACTGGTGCAATGGCTTAACCAACTGATAATCTTGGTCCTTGGAACTCTAACAACACTGACCTCCTTTTGCGAACTCTGTGGTCTTGGAGTCAGGTCCAGCGGGCGCTCATGTCCAGGGGTGGTTGGCGACTAGTGCAATGTCCTAACCAACTGACAACCTTGGTCTTTCAACTAACAACAACTGACCTTGTTTTGAGGTCTCGGCAGTTTTGGAGTCCTGTCTAGAGGGCGAGTCTAGCCCAGGGGTGGTTGGAGACTGGTGCCATGGTTTAACCAATCTTGATCCTTGGATCTTTATCAACACTGACCTCCTTTTGCGAACTCTGTGGTCTTGGAGTCAGGTCCAGCGGGCGCGTCATGCCCAGAGGTGGTGGGGGCGGCTTGAGTAGCGGCCCGAGGTTGTCGCCAACCGCCACGGTGGATAAAGGAGTTACCGGAACAGCGCATCGGGTCTGTGAAATCAATGAAATCATAAAAGAGAATAGCAGTCAGCACAAAACTGTCACGGCTTTTTGCCGAAGCGAGCCGAGCGAATGCAGATTGTAATTAGGGTTCCGTACCCAAAGGGTAAAAACGGAACCCTATTACTAAGACTCCGCTGTCCGTCAGTCACCAGGCTGTATCTCATGAACCGTGATAGTTAAACAGTTGAAATTTTCACAGATGATGTATTTCTGTTGCAGCTATAACAAGAAATACTAAAAAACAAAATAAAATAAATAGTTAAGGGGGCTCCCATATAACAGTCATGATTTTTTGCCGTTTTTATATATAATGGTACGGAACCTTTCGTGCACGAGTCCGACCCGCACTTGACCGGTTTTTTTTTGTACTACATGATTTCAATGAATGGATGTATGTATTTTTACCTCAACGGACATCAATTACACTATAGTCCGTTCATGCCAAGTTCGTACCGTGGGCACTGTTGGCGGTAAAAATTATGAATAAGTCGATCCATGCTTCACGTATTACTTGCCGGGCGGTTTAGAGCGGTTGGACTATACTCTGCAATTAAATACGTCCTGAACGATAATTACCTAAGATTAATTAAAGCGGCTTTCACACTGGCGCCGCCGCGTCTCGCCCCGGTGAATGAGAGAGCGCGATACACATGCAGAGCGCTATCTCGCTCACACACCGTCGCCGCATGCGGTAACCGCATCAGTGTGGGATATCACAGATTACGCAGTCTTCATCAAAGATATTTCTACATCGTGTTTTTTTTCCTTTAATTTCAAGGGTACATTCCTGAGCTTGATTAAGTTATATTTTTCAAAGACATCAGTGTCCTAATTAGCTCCAGTTCTGAGATAATCTACAGTTATTTTTATCTTTCTGATTATGTAAACCTACATTAAATTATTTTTATACTCTATACTGAGACACTGCAACAAATGAGGATGCATGCAATGTTCGAAATAACATTGACATGTCATAATTTTTAATCATAATGCCCAACCGGAGTCGCCACTGACAGGTGTTCCCCTCTGCCGAAAACATATGACCAGTGGACGTAGCTATTTGTACGTTAAGCGGCAATTACACTGAGTCGTTCACCTAATGTGGTCGCCGAACTTGTGTCAAACTACTTAGGTCAACGAACGTCGTCTTCACATTAGTCTGTCCGCCTACTGCGGTGGCCGCACGACTCTTAAACGGATTCGTTCAACAAACGTCGTCTTTACACTAGTCTGGCCGAATGCGGCGGCAGAACTATAAAGTCAAATCATCAGACCTCTAATAAGAGCTATCGCGATGTGTAGTCTTAAGCTTAGAAAAGCTAGTTTATTAGTTTGCGATATTATATAGGAAATATTATTAAAATCAGTAGGAAAGAAACGAAGGAACTGGGTTCGGAAGATATATGCACAGCGTCGTCTATGGATCAACAGCAATTTTGTGTGATGAACTATGCGACGAGAAGTTTAAAAATTTCCATAGGATGGATAAACAACATAGAATTTATTAAGACGAGTTTCACCATTAATTGAGAAGGAAAACACACCATTTCGCGAGTTTCTTTTATTTCTTACTTTATCGAATGATCTGCGTTCGCCGCAATCGGTGACCTAATTAGGCCGACAGACGTCGTGTTTACACTACTTCGGTCACCTAATTAGGCGGTGGCAGCTGTCCCTCGCCGAATGCGGCCGACTACCGTGTCCTTTACACTTTTGCGGTCGCCGCATGCAGCATGCGGCGAACGACTCAGTGTAATTCCCGCTTTACGTACGAATAGCCATACAGTTGACGTTCCCCTCCCCCGCAAAAAACGGCAGACTTTTTTCGTATAGAAAATGACAGACATGGCTACTCCATCCGGGTTGAATTCGGACTTGTCAAGCCTCCAATGCACCCCCGCACCGAGCAAAAATACTACTAAATGAGTTTCTAGCCTCAATCCAAATTGCCGATATATTCACAGACAACTTGACTTCTTTAAAGCGTAAAATCAATAGTCACCTGAATAGTCACTACTACTGTAAATTATAATTTATAATCTTTATAAGATTATCAATATTTAACTAAATGTATTTTAAACCGCATATACTAGTGTGTTGGCGGTAACTGTGAGCTTAAATTACCTGTTTTTTGTTATCATTTGATTTTTTACAAACTACTACTGTAAAATATGATAATTAACATATTTAAGTAATCAAATAAATAAAGAGTGAAAGAATAAAACCATTCCAAAGAAAACATATTTATTTCGTCAACCAAAATTTCAACAAGTATCAAAAACAAATCCGTATTACAAAATTACACAGGTACTATAAAATAATTATTAATTTATTGCCAAGCGTAAAGCTTGCAAAAATTAATCGTTAAGAAAAAAACGCAATTTTGGTTCACGAAATATACTTCATTCTCTTTACCGAATGACTCCACTAAAAATGTTGTTTTAAATACTGCTCTAGTAACAACTTGGCAATAAAATAAAAGCTTACAAAAGTTAAGTTTTTGTTTAAAAAAACATTAAACAACTCTACATAATTTCGGTTTCAAACTAACACTAACTGAATAGTCCTGTTCTCGAATGCCCCACATAAAAGGCAAATACATATATTATAGGAAAAATTATTAATCATCGTGTGCTAAACATGCTAGAAGTCACAGTTTCTACCCCAAAAAAAACTAAATATTTTTTTAAACCACGTTTAAGAAATATTTGCTTCGTTTACATATTTAATCATGACACTGATTTAAACTTTCATGGTTTTTACACATATCTATTTGTAAACGGGACTTAACGGCGTATATTTTTTTTTTAAATTACCTTCGACGTTTCGAGGATGACATTGTCCCCGTGGTCCCGCAGAAGGACACGACAATGTCGTCCTCGCAACGTCAAAGGTAATTTTTTTTTAAATAAACGCGGTAAGACCCGTTATTACAATTAGATATATTTAATCATGTTAGTAAACGATGCATTATCCCTGCATTTCTCAGCTACGGATAAAATTTCTTCCACACAGATACCACTTTAAACTGAGCATGTTTCGGCAACATCGATAAATACTTCTCCCAAATAGGTTTAAGCCCTTTCAGGAGCTCATAGTAAGTCATATACTGAGCTAGATCTGGCATGGGGACAAATTTTTGCGTCGGTTTAGGGGCTACCTGGTCAGGGTTGGTTGGTGGCTTCTGCTGGATCTTGGGGGAGGTTTGCTTGGGGCCGGGGCGCTTCTGTGGTTTGTCTTTGCGAAGGTCCGGGAGCTCAGGATCTGTGTCACGCGGCGGGATCGATGTTTCGTGACGTATCGGCTGGCATGGGCGGTGCCGAGCTGTGGTTATAAGGGTACATTGAAATAGATGTCGACGTCAGAGAAAGTGACCTAGTCCTCCAGTGACCGAGGCCGGGTCAAAACATTTTTTTTTCGTTAAGTCCAGCTCACGCTTGACTTACAGGTGTAACAAAGTGGTGTCCATTAAAGGGCATAATTGGAATCATATTGCGACTAAGAAAAAGTAGGATAAAACTAATATTGGAACAGGCACTAGTTTTTATGAAAGCGACTGCCAGCTGACCTTCCATCTCACGGAGAAAGGTCTTATTGGGACTAGAATCGGTTTCCTCACGATGTTTTCTTCACCGATATTGACTGGTACAGTCGGTTCCCCAACATAAGTATCCACTCTTCCATACAACTTTGTATGGCAATGTGGGTACTTAAGTTGGGGAACCCACCGTACCTAAACATAAAATTATTTGAGGCCAGATGGTAGAAAGTTTGGATGTCTTACCGCCATAGCCAGGCTAACACGGCTTTAGGAGGCTTTGGCATGTTTTGCCGGCTTGCGGAAGGGTTTAAATACGTTGGTTTAACCACGTGAAAACTAATTGTATAATATTTATAACTTACAGTATTGTGCACATAGATTGATTCCAAATTTAGACAGCCTCATTTTAGTTTACACTATTATTTATTACACTTAAATGTGTTTTTTTACCAAATATTATGACAATAGTGTTGTGGTTTTCTTGGTGGATGACAAATGTCATTTGGAAACAAATTGTTTTGCGTTTTGTAAAATGACGGTTTATTTTTTAGTTCATATTATGGCATTTTTCAAAGAGATTGGAAATACATGCGTCGCCCCAGAGAGTTCAGTGATCTAATGGTGGCATAATGGTGGGTATATTTTATTTATATTTTTAGACTAACTTTTACACAGATCGAAGCTTTATAATCCCAAAATTAAGAAAAGCTTGTACTACGAGTACGAGTTCTAGGCGATATGACATAAATTACTTTTCAACACACCTGCTCGTAACGAGGTTCTTATTCCACCGCCTTTAGGCTCATAATCCTAGATATTAAACACGCGTGCATTTCACAATAATTATCGAACTAGTGCAATAATTTAATGATCCGATCAAGTGACGTTTGTACTCTAGTACCAAGTTGTATGTACGCAGACGAATAGTTGTAATTTAGTCGGGTATTACCTTTACTTTTTTTTAACTCTTTATTAGTTTGCATTCTAAAAAAGTAAAACGAAAGTAAATATATTAAAAATATACACATTTACGATAGAATACAAATTATACAATCCTGATTGTGAATAAGAATCATTTCAACTTATTATATTACATGTAATACACAATAAATTACGTTTATCTACACTCATACTGTAAGTACTCTAAAATGCGTTCAAAAACCGTAGACAATGACAAGCATTACAACAAACGATTTAACTATGATAAGTTTCTTATCTGCGGCAGTAACGTAATTTTAACTTTGCATGCTCAAATATTGTTAAGCAATGAGTTTCAAATTTGGAACATCGAATTTGATAACATAATGTTACCGCCATGGCCAACTCGATTGGTCCCGCGCGAGCCCCGACACAATCGAGTTGGCCACGGCGGTGCAATGGCGGCCATTCTATGATTTCCGAATACGGCATTTATAATAAATAATATGAGTGTAGATAAAGCAGTGTATGCAACTGTACGTAATTAGGCCTTAAAACACTCGTGTGATCTTATTATGAAATTCGCCTGCGGCTCATTTCATAAAACCACACTCATGTTTTAAGGACCCTTATTACGTAACAGTTACATAAACTACTATTTAAACACGAATTGTCTGTTTTAATATTGGCTGTTGGGCATTATACGTCCGCGCCTTTACCTCAAGTTGCACGCACATCCAAAAAAGAAAATTGCGCGCCATTTATAAGTTAACCTCAAATCATTGTTTACTAGTTAGATTTTTCTCATCGTGTTTTATTAATTTAAACAAATTATATTTTCAATGAATAAGAAGACAACTTTAGTGTCGCAGATAGCTTAAAATTGCCATTGTTTGTGTATAACTAGATCTAAGTCAATCATTTTCTCGGTTTATACCAATTTGTTTGTGTTAATAACGTGTATAAATATTGTGTTTCTATGTCTAGTTGCTAAGTCTTATCTGTGTCTAATTTTATTGATATCATGTCATAATACGCAAAATGTCTAGATTATAAGAATTTTGTACTAATTTACGAAGAAATGTCCTATATAAATATCAATTTTAACCCTCCTACAAACATGTAATACTGTAAGCTTATTAGCCAATAAATGTCTCACATACACGGCACATACCAGCCACTAGTACGAGCACGCTAGAAAACCCATAAAAGAGGTCAGCACTCGTACTCGTCGCTCACTTCAACCTCACTTCTACAACAACTCCCAGCGGGGAAACACCTGCAACTACACTGCTCAAATGTTTTACAATTTTAAATAAGCGTTATTATTCATCTCCCTACATGACCTGGTAAATGGTACAGCGGGTCAGCGCTGCTTGGTTCAACGTGGTAATCCGGTCTGCACACAACAGCTGGTCCTTCGAGCTCCGGATATCAGAAAACTGCGGCCAATTGAAGAAAGAAACAAGTACGCGCTGAGCTGGATTAATTTCGCTCAGAATCTTCATACGGTGTCCGGCCTAACCGCTGATACACCTGCCCGCTTTCGCGGAAGAGCCCTGTGCTATTTACCAGCTTGCTGGACGGACCGCTCGTGTAGAGGCCATACTCCACGTTCGTGTCCTGGCAACTTTCGTTGCAACGTCACATGGTTGACGTCTTCACACTGCTTTCGGACGCTCTGGCACTTGCACTTAGCCTTTGCGCGAGATTCAGTGCATCAGGGATTAACGCCCACGAGTAAGTAAAGTGAACGTAGGGCCGCTTTCACTGCACTAGGCAGTGTCAGCCATTAGGTTTTAGGTAGGTAAGGTTAGGGAACCCCACGTGCGTCAAGAAGCAAGAAGAAAGAAGAAGATGTCCGATCATACGCTCAAGATGTCTCTTCGCTCACACAAGGGACAACCCTCCAGAGCCGTTACCCCGCCGTCTGGTGAAACAACCTCCGGCGATACCAATACATGGGACAAAGGCACCACCAGCACTCTTGGCGATGGTCCTAGTGTCGAACCGCGTCTACAGCCGCCGCCGGCAATAGCGCCGGCGCCCGCTTATTCGGAAATATCGGAAGACGAGGCGGAAAAGACGTTAGTTAAAAGTCCACCGGGGACATCGTGTAAACCTAACACGTCCGCCGGGGAAAAAGACCGCTTTTCTCAGTGCGGCGACCGCGGTAGTAAAAAAGTGCGCGAAAATCGAAGTGTGTATAGTGAAAAGTGCGACGAAAAGTTAGCTCTGTTGCTAGCGGAACTCGAGGTTCATAAAGCCGCCCTCGCCGTTGCTAATAAAGAGACGGAAACTGCCAAGTTAAGGCTACAGATTGCCCAGCATGAGGCGCAATCTGTTAGCGGTAAGTCCGAACCTCTTGTCGAAAAAGACGAGCAACGCGTGAGGAATTGGGTAGAACGACAGTCCCAGCTAGATCAGAGCAATTACGTAACTAAAAATGAAGCGTCCGCGTTACACACAATACGTAATTTCGCCTCTAGCGCGCCGGCGCCCAGCGCCCCCGCGCCCCGCGAGCCGCATATGAGTACTCATCGCCCGCCGCGAGATGTGTCTAGTAAGTATGCGCCCATTATGCATAGGCCACCCGAATTACCCGCTTTCGACGGTAATATCACAGAATGGATCGCATTCCGTGCCGAATTTAACGATACCGCGCCCATGTTTAGTTACGTAAATAACGTCAGTCGAATTAGGCGCGCGTTGAAAGGTGAAGCGCGTACCGCGGTGAAATCCATAATGTATACCGTCCAGGATCCATACGAGATAATGGAGGCCTTAGAGAGGCAGTTCGGGGACCCTGAAGAGATCGTGTTGACTGAGCTACATAATGTTAAACGCATGCCGCGCCTAGCCGAAGATAACAGTAATATCGTGTCTTTTGCCGCGCACGTCGCAAATGCAGTAGCGACAATAAAATCATTAAAGCAAGAAAAATACTTGTACGCGCCAGAGCTAGTCAACAAGATCGTCGATAAGTTGAACCTTATTGTTAGGTACGAATGGGGCAAGTTCAAACAAGCTAATTTGAACTCGCCCGATTTAGTCGCGATATCAGAATTTCTGCTAGAAATTAGTTCCGCGGCTAAAAGAACGAGTCGTCATCGAGGTCCGAAGCCGAAAAATGCCGTGAACACGGTTTCCTTTGAGCTGGACAATAGGTCAGGGCGTCATACCGCCCCCACCCGTACTCCCGCCCCCGTGTTCTCCCGCGACTATTCGAGCGACTCCAACGACAGCTACCAGAGCACTCGCCCGCGAAATAGAGTAGATAGAGCTCACACGGGGGAGTATAGGTCGCCGACGGTAGCTCAAACGAAGCCCCGCGAGGCTAAAAGGCCCGCGTATACGGGGACCAAGCCCAAACAACATTCGGTACCAGCACGATTTACGTCACGTGATAAGTGTTTAATATGTCATAATCATGAACACAAAGTGGAAGCGTGTACTAAATTTTTGAATGCATCGGTATCCGAACGTTGGGATTGGGCGAAAAACGAAAAGCTGTGCTATAAATGTCTAGGCGCGGCGCACCGTGGTCGCTTCAAATGCAGGTATGTGGCTTGCGGAGTGCAACAGTGCGAAGCCGGGCATCACAGGTTACTACACGGTTTGAACGCATCTAAAGCGCCCGTGGAAGACAAAAAAGTCAGTAACGTTCACGCGATTAGAATAGCGCCCACGTTTTTGAAAATGATGCCCGTAGAGGTTACGGGCCCACTAGGTACTACGCAAGCCTTAGCCCTGTTAGATGAAGGGGCGGCCCTTAGTTTGATTTCACACGAAACAGCCGATCGTATAATGCCCCGAGAGCGGGGAGAAACGCTCGACATAGAAGGTATAGGTGGGAGCGTGAGCGATCCGGACTCTTGTAACGTGCGATTCGCAATCCGCGGCTTTTGCAGTAGGCATCTAGAAATGATGGAAGCGCTTACCATCAATCGATTGAACGTAGGAGCGCAAGGCGTCTCCAAAAACATAGTCGCGCAGTGCGACCATTTAGCCGACATAGCCGAGGAGCTGTGTTACGATTCTGCCGCGCCTTCAATAATTATAGGTCAAGATAATTGGCATTTGATAGTGACGCGCCAAATTATCAGCGGTAAATCGCACCTCCCGGTAGCTAGTTTGACGCGGCTAGGATGGTCACTGCACGGACCGCATAGGTCATCGGAGGCAACCGTAGCGTTTGTAGGCCACATGGGGCCACAAACGGCCGACGATGAAGCTTTAGCTCTCATGAAGGAACATTTCGATATCGAGTCACTAGGGGTAGTTAAAAAGTTACCTCGGGCCGATCCCGATCAAAGAGCAATAGATTTACTAGAAGCGACATGTGAAAAAATCCCCGGGGAAGATAGGTTCCGAGCGGGTTTGTTATGGCGTACCGATAACGAAGAATTGCCAAATAATAAAGCGCACGCGTTACGGCGGCTGTACAGCCTGGAAAATAAGTTAGATCGCGACCCTATTCTGAAAATCGAGTATACTAAACACATAAATAACCTGTTAGACAAAGGTTACGCGGAAAAAGTAGACTCGCCGCCCCCGCAGGACGCGCCTAGGGCATGGTACTTGGCGCATTTCGCAACGTTTCATCCGCAGCGCGGAAAAATGCGCGTAGTTTGGGACGCAGCCGCTACCGCGTACGGTAGGTCGCTAAATAGTGCTCTTCTAGCGGGTCCTGATCTGTTAGAATCCTTATTCGGCGTGTTAGTCCGTTTTAGGGAAGGCAGGACCGCGGTAATAGCCGACATTAAAGAAATGTTCCTGCAGATAGAGATTATAGAACGCGATCGAGATTCGTTACGTTTTGTTTGGCGGGGGGAGGACCGCTCAGCCTCACCGCAAGAATATAGGATGAAAAGACTGATATTCGGGTCCGCGGCTTCGCCGACGACGGCATTGTACGTCAAAAACAAAAACGCATACGAACATGCGAAAGAATTTCCGATCGCCGCTGAGAAAACTATAAAAAGCACGTATATGGACGACTTAGTCGTAGCTTTTGACCAGTGTGAGAGCGACGTTAGGCGCATAGTAAACGAAATTTACGCGCTTAATTTACGCGCGTCGTTCGAGCTCCGCGGGTTCGCCTCTAACAACCCAAACGTAATTTCTGACGTAGTTCCTAGCAAAGAGGATACGTCCCTCATCGGGGGAGGCGAAAGCGAGCGCACATTAGGCTTAAAATGGAACCATAGACGCGACACGTTAGGGTTTAACGTAAATTTACGCAACACGCCCGAAGACGTGCTCAACGGTACGAAATTACCCACTAAACGACAGGTGACGAGTAGCGCGATGTCGATATTCGATCCCATAGGCTACGTAAGCCCGATCTCTGTCTTAGGGAAGGCATTGATGCAGGAAGTCTGGCGTACAGGGATAGGCTGGGATACCGTTATACCCACCTCGCTCGCACCCGCGTGGAATTCATTCGTGAGTAATATTCAGCAACTTAGGGAGTTAGAAATACCGCGATACGTACCCGCGAGAAATAGAGAGGCCGACATGCACGTTTTTTGCGACGCTAGCGAAAAGATATACGCCGCCGCGATATACTTAGTTAGCGAAGGCCCGGACGGACAAAAGTCCGCAGCCTTAGTAGCCGCCAAGGCGCGAGTCGCACCGTTGCGTATTGTCAGCATTCCTAGGTTAGAATTGCAAGGTTGTGTGCTAGCGACACGGCTAGCCGACACAGTAGTAAAGGAGTCCGATTATGTCATCAAACATAGGTATTTCTGGAGCGACGCTCGGACAGCGTTATCCTGGATAAGGTCGGATCCACGTCGGTACAAAAGCTTTGTCGCACATAGAGTAGCCGAAATAGAAAACACAACTAAACCTACCGATTGGCGTTGGGTACCTAGCGCGTTAAACGTCGCCGACGACGCTACTAAGGGCGTCCCGGCCCAGTTCGGAGCTAACCACCGGTGGTTTATAGGGCCTGATTTTATACGGCAAGCCGAGGAGCATTGGCCGCGCGAGAAAACAGTAGAACCCGTCGTAGAAACGTGCGAAGAGCGCGTCATAAAACCGATTTGCTCTGTAAATACCGTTCAAAACAAGTTCGCATACTTGCCCGAGACATGTAGATTCTCGAAGTTCACTAGGCTGGTTCGCACTACGGCCAGAGTTTTGATTGCTGCCGAGGTATTCAAAGCCAGATTGTCTGTCAATAGAAATCCAGAAACAGAAATGAATAAAAGACACAAGCCCACACACACACACAAGCAAGCAAGTCTAGCGGAGATACTGCTGATTAAACGGAGCCAAAATGAGTCGTATGCCGAAGAGATACGACTAATGGAAGCCGGGCGCGCGTTGCCGAGGAAGTCTGCATTACATCGAGTTGCTATGAAGCTTGATAAGAACGGAATAATTGTGCTAGATGCCCGAATAGACAGAGACGAAGCCCATATACCTGTCTTGCACGCTAAGGAGGCATTTACCAAGCTGTTGATCCATCATTTCCACGCACTTTTCAACCACGGAAATCATGCGACGGTGATCAACGAATTGAAGCAAAGATATTACATAGTCGGACTGCGCGGTACAATTCGTTATCTGACGAATAAGTGCCAATAGTGTCGGACCTATAAAGGAGCTACCCTCAAGGTTCCTGTAGGCGACCTACCGCCAGAGAGGCTCAAGGCGAATCAACCGCCATTTACCGCAGCAGCCGTAGATTTGTTCGGTCCTATGCAAATTGTCATAGGCCGCCGCCGAGAAAAGCGATGGGGCGTCCTTTACACGTGCCTCACCACTAGAGCCGTGCACCTAGAGCTAGCCGCCTCCCTATCGGCAGCCTCTATGATCCTATCGCTACGAAGAATGATGTCTCGACGCGGCGCACCCACCGTTCTGTACTCAGATAACGCCACAAACTTTTACGGCGCAGAACGCGAGCTATCAGAGGCCAAAAACTCTCTGCCCGATAGTCTCAAACAATTTATGACCGAACGACGCATGATCTGGAAGAAGATCCCGCCTGGCAACCCCTCCGCCGGCGGGGCTTGGGAGCGTCTAGTCGGAAGCGTGAAAACAGCTCTGAAAGTCACGCTAAAAGACAGAGCACCCCATGAAGAAGTTCTCCATACGCTACTGCTGGAAGCTGAACACCTGGTAAACTCCAGACCGCTGACCCCAGTGAATCCTGACTTAGAGACCGAAGCGCTCACGCCGAATCACTTTCTCATCGGCCGATCGAACGCCATGTCCCCGCTGGGAGTCTTCTCCGACGAAAATATGAGCCTTTCGTCCTGGAAAACAGCTCAAGCACTAGCTGACAACTTCTGGAAACGCTGGCTGAAAGAATATCGTCCAAACCTGATGCCACGATCCAGTGCACACCAGAACGCGACGAAACTACACGTAGGAGATGTAGTAATTATAGCCGACGGCACGATGCCACGAGGTACTTGGCCTAGAGGCGTGATCGCACAGCTCTTTCCAGGTCCTGATGGCCACATAAGAGTAGCCATTGTACGTACTCGCGCAGGAGAAGTTCGCCGCCCGGTTTCCAGACTCATTCTCATCTGCTCTGCACCAATCGACTGTGCTGACGCACGTGGGGGAGAATTGTCGCAGATAGCTTAAAATTGCCATTGTTTGTGTATAACTAGATCTAAGTCAATCATTTTCTCGGTTTATACCAATTTGTTTGTGTTAATAACGTGTATAAATATTGTGTTTCTATGTCTAGTTGCTAAGTCTTATCTGTGTCTAATTTTATTGATATCATGTCATAATACGCAAAATGTCTATATTATAAGAATTTTGTACTAATTTACGAAGAAATGTCCTATATAAATATCAATTTTAACCCTCCTACAAACATGTAATACTGTAAGCTTATTAGCCAATAAATGTCTCACATACACGGCACATACCAGCCACTAGTACGAGCACGCTAGAAAACCCATAAAAGAGGTCAGCACTCGTACTCGTCGCTCACTTCAACCTCACTTCTACAACAACTCCCAGCGGGGAAACACCTGCAACTACACTGCTCAAATGTTTTACAATTTTAAATAAGCGTTATTATTCATCTCCCTACATGACCTGGTAAATGGTACAGCGGGTCAGCGCTGCTTGGTTCAACGTGGTAATCCGGTCTGCACACAACATTTAGCGTTAATTTAACCTCTGGATATATTTCAAAATTGTGATACATACTAGTAAAATGTCATCATAAAAATCTAGTGAGCAGTACGTAAGAAAAAAATACTAAATATAATTTATTGCACAATAAATGTGAAGATTGTGAAGTCTTTAATTTAATGAAATGATTTGAAAAATAGTTCCAAATACTCAATAACATCACAAAAAAGGTTAGTTAAATTTAATTATCTTAGGTTCGTAAGTACCTCTATCCTGTAAACATTCTGACAATTAATGTATTTATCAAAAGTTATTGATTATACTATTCTGTTATTTCCTCGCAAGTGTGTTGAAAAACGTCGTATGAAACGCGTGTGCTTGATCATTACATAAGCTTAGCTTCCTTATGCGCCCTCACATGCGTTCGTGCGCACAATATCGCTTCGTATGTAATGATCAACTTAGCACACTTGTATCATAATGTACTATTCCGTCACACCTGGCCATAATGTGGCGCATTATGGCCAGGTGGAGACGTAAAATGGTGTAAAGCCTGACCAGATATATGATCATGCGCCATGTTGCGGAATTTCATTGGAACTAATTTCTTTCACTGGCAATAATTTTAATGACAGAATGATATGCATGTGTGAGTGCATGTAATAGGCTGTCACTGTCATTGAGGCGGTTTACTAAATGATAATAAAGTGTTGAATATTAAATAATAAACGACAGAAAATTCCCAAAATTATCCATAGTCAAGAGCGAAACATTGTAGATAGTGTATGTAATAAACTGTACAGCAGTTTTTAACAGTTAGTAATACGCTCGGGAAATGAAACTTTTTGCTGTGAAACATTTTCAAATTAACATCAAAGCTTAGAGGTAAACAAATCAAAATGACACCATACCATAGAGAACTGAACTGTTGCCATATAAATGAGAATAATAGCGCCCTCTTGACAATAATCATATATTTCTGGTCAGGCTTTACCTACTCACCACGGGCAGTAAAAAAGAAAGCCTTCTATCGCATATTTACAACTCTCGCCTGCGGCTCGGGTCACAACTACCTGCGATTTCGGGGTTTCTTTCTTTTACAGTCCTTGGTAAGTAATGTAATGTACTATAAATACCTACATAAAACATCCACAACTCAGTAACAAATATTCGAGATAAACACAAATAAATGCCCAACCGGGATTCGAACCCAGGACCTTCAGTTTCGTAGGCAGCGTGGCTACCACCGGAGGGCCAGTACTCTACAGACGCCGTTTGTTGGCGCCTACGGAAACAGTACGGCAATGCGCCATAGGTCCCTCAGACTAAACACTTCGTTTTAGGATTTTTAAGTAAATTTTGTATGTCATTATTATTTGTATGTCTTTCCCGACCACGAAACAATTGTGTTCCAGACCTTTGGGAGGCATATGCGGAGCCGAAGTGCAGAGGCCCTTTCGACAATTTAATGAAAAGTGAGGGTTACACTAAGCGGATGCTGCCCCTACCCGTGTCATGGGACGCACGCAGAGACAGCACCCGCCGTGGTATAAAGACTATTGTGTCTAAAATGCTATGCTATTGGGTGAAAAGTATGGACTAACTACTGGGCTATTGGATGAAGAGCCGGACGCCTGCCTAATAAAACGGTATCCAATTTTATATCCGGCAGACGGTGACTCGCCCGCCGCAAGATGGGCCCCCATAAAAAGCGACATCAAAGATGGCTCAAGGGCAACACCGGTACGTGGGCTGGGGATAGAGAGGTGTCAGTGGACTTTAAACATATAGCCAACTCGCCACTTAGGTTTCCACATCTACCCTCGAGAACGCAGCTCTAACGACCCCACTCTGGCTGGACCGCTAAGCCGGCTAAGGCAAGCCAGAGGCAGGGGACCTGTCCCACCCATCCGACAGGGCACCCCAGGGGCACTCAGGTACGTGGAGTCGCTACTCTCCAACTGCTCAGGGCAGGGCCTGGTCAGGGCATTTATTTGTGTGTTTATCACGGATATTTGTTCCTGAGTTATGGATGTTTTCTATGTATTTAAGTATTTATCTATTTCTATCGATTATATATATCGTCGTCTCGTCTAGTACCCAAAACACAAGCCATATTGAGCTTACTGTGGGACTAGGTCGATTTGTGTAAGATTGTCCCATAATATTTATTTATTTAATAAAAGTACAAAATTAGACATAGGTTTTTTTTTCCTTTTTTAACTCACTAGTGTATTAAAAAACATTGCGTGTGCCACGAGCGGTACAGGAATTACGACCTAGCCCTCGCCTTCGGCTTCGAACTTCAATTCACACACGTTCGTAAACTCTTGTTTACTGCCCTTGATACTCAATGTACTTATCGTTACTATATCATCGAATCCAAGGTTAAAAGTGTTTTTTTTTTTCAAATGTAATACCTGGTTCAAAGGTTGTCCATCGCTATTCAACGTGGTAACACGGCTCAACTTTATGACTCGACTTAAGTTATCGAACGAGCGGAGCGTAAGCGAAGTGAAGTTCTATCGGACAACTTCAGACGCAAGCGATTTTATGTCAGCTGATGGTGATGGCTACTTAGACGTTCTGTGCATTTCGATAGCTTTTTGATTTTGAATAGTTGTCGCGCGATAACTTTAGTAACGTTTTTCTGATCTATGTGAAATTTGTTGGGGTTGTAGAAGAGTTCAATACAATTTGAGAGTTCGTTCATGAGCATGATCGATCAAGGGGTTATGGAGCTAGAAGGCTCGAAAAATCAGGCGAGGCGGACTACTATATATAGTTTTTCACCTCACTACCTCGGAAAGCCCTTTTTTATTCTTTAAAAACAGATAGCAAAACTGCATTTTATTCACAAGAGTGCAAAGAATATTTGAAATTCGAACGTGTCATTAGTAACTTTTTTAAACATAATAACATGTAAAGGCCACTCCAGACAGGACAATCTTCGCCCATCTGATTAAATTGTCTGACCAAATCAGGTGCTGTGGACGCAAACATAATTTTATATTTAATTGTATTCAATTAAAAACATTTAGTGTAAACAATCTTATTACATGATTTTACCATAAAACGCTTAAAATCTTACAAGAAATTTTATTTTGATCGATTCTAATTGATTTTACATTTATCAGTAGTTTTTTTGTACCTATATTATAGTCTGGCAAACCATTTATGTCAGTAGAAAAGCGCGGAAAATTTGACAAATCGCGGGTTGGCAACACCTGTCTCAGAATAATTCGAAAATTGTGCATTGTTTTTGTTTTATCTGTGGCATGTAACTTTTTAATTTTAAAAAGTTAGTTTTGTTTACTTATATTTTTGAGTTTCTGATTGTGTTTTTTATTATTCATTAATGTAATATCTGCCATCACCTTTCAATAAATGTATTAAATCAACGCAAAGACCAGCTGAGATATTTATGTAGGTACTTACGAGTACGATAGGTGTAATTCATTTTGCGTGATATATGTGACTTTGAGGTTATGTAGAGTTTTGTACTGAATTACAATTTCAAGTTCTTTCTTTCAGTGTTAAATCGAATAATTGAAGCGAAAACTAGTGCTAAATGAAGTCCCAGATCGTTTGTTGCATAGGAGCAAGCGCTGCATATGGTCACAAAGCAAGAAAACAGTAAAATTTAACAGGTTTAAGCACATTTAAGCACCAAGCATCCCGCTACCTACAACAGACTATTTATCAAGCCTTTGTAATGTTTTCCTTCATGTACCTAAGCTATTTATAAAATAAATAAATACCAAAATCTCACGTGCGTTTATTGATTAATCAATTATACAATTCGTACAATAGATTAAATAGGTACCTACCCAATATAGTCGTCAAACGAAATGATAAAAGGAAATCATAATAAATAGGAGTACTTATACTAAGTAATATAATATAAGTATGTAAATTAACATGAATCTTATTCATACAGACAACGAAGCTAATCCTGTTCCATTCTAAACTGGAAAGTTGTATTTACTGGTAGATATAAGTAGTTACTCGTTTCCCTCGAATGGCCTTATGATTTTAGCAATCAATGTAGGTAAGTATCAATGTTTCATTCCTTGCTGGATTTCAACTATTTTGTTATGACCGCATAATCATCTTTGTCATTTGTATATGTTGGTTATTTTAATTTCTTCGCACCTTCCTTTTCCTTGAAAAGTCATAAATATATCAGAAATATCAATTATTTTATTATTCAATGCAGAATTACAATTTTTGAAATGACGTAGGTACAAAAGCGCGCGACAGACGTTCAAACAAACTTAAGTTTTGTTTGATGTACTCGTACATTGCTACTGCGTTCGTTGGCTGGCCAGACTATATTTTCCTCGCTTTAGTGACGTGAAAAGATTTGTGTTACACACGGCTGCAAAGTTATTTTTACGTCTCGTGTGTTGCAACACTCGCGACGTTCAGGATTCTATTTTTGAACTACTCGCTTCGCTTAGGATTCTATTTTCGAACCACTCGCTTCGCTCGCGGTTCAACCATAGAATCCATTCGCTAGCTCGTAGTTCAACCCTAGAATCCAATCTCTAGCTCGTGCTTCAATTCCACACTCTCGGTTAAAATACAACTTTGCACCCTTGTATAACAAATAACTATTATCAACCGACTTCAAGATTTGGAAGGAGGAGGTTATCAATTCGTCGTGATAAATTTTTTTTTATGTATGTTCACGAGCTTTATGATGTTCACCGATTATTCGTAGACGGCTGGAACGATTTGGAAAATTATTTTTTTGTTTGAAAGATTTATACTTCACAGTTGGCCCCATTGTAACCAGGTCAGGATCTGATGATGGGATCCTGAAGAAATCGAGGGATCTCTTCTCAACTATTATAGACACACCTATAGTGATTTGATTATTTTTTACAGCAGCTCGAGCATTTGCTTTTGGAAAAGTGAAGGCTAAGTGAAGTCGGTTCTTACATATTGGCCTCAGATTTCCCGCACGACCGCAGGGACCGCGTGTAGCGGCGCGCAGTTAAATAGTGATCAGCTCAGTTATTATTTCGACCTAGAACGAGGATTATCAAAGTTTGCTCCACTCTGTATAATATGGCTAATTCAGTCGATATTTTATGAAAGTGTTATATTGTGGTTATGTGTGCTGTAAACCTCGCGTATTCTACTTACATCAAATTATTTCATAATAGAAAAAGTAAAAAGATAAATTAGTTCCTTTGCTGTTTCTATATCGCATGGAATATATTCCAATGGCCCTTAAGTCTGTTGTGTGTGGCCATGCCGCCGTTTCTGAAGAATTTCCAAAAAATCAATCCAAAAAAAATCTATTTAATTATCAATATTTTTCACAAAAACCTGTTGAGGAAAACAGAGCTCGCTTCACTCGCTCGGGCATTTATCGCACGATCACAGTGTCCGTGTGTAGCGGTGAGGGGTTAAATAGTGATCAGGCTAGCAATTACCGCGACCTAGCACAGCGAGTCCGTGGAGTACGCTTTATCTATAATAAAATATTTTATTTAATAAAAAACTTCCCTCTTACCGCTGAGGATCGCGCTCCACTGCCTGAATTACTTAATTGTAACACTCCATATGGGTATAAGTACAGATTTTATGTTTATGAAACAGTGACCAGCGATTGACCCCACTCTCACCCTGGGAAGATGACAATCGTTTTTAGAAAACAAATCGAAACGCTATCCGGCTCTCTATCGCACTAATATGGAAGAGTGAGCGTGTAGCGTTTCGTTTCGTTTTAGGCAAACGATTGTCATCTTGGCTAAGCGCCCTGATGAACAAAAAACTGGCCAAGTGCGAGTCGGGCTCGCGCACGAAGGGTTCCGTACCATTATCTATAAAAACGGCAAAAAAATAATGTCTGCTATATGGATAGATAGATAGATATAAATTTATTCAATAAAGCACACACTACAGAACATAAAAAACAGAGGTTGAAAAATGCATACCTAAAGGTAAACACTAGCCGAGTATAGGTAACTACAGAAGTTCACAATGTGTTCAGCAATGTGCGCGATAAAGAAAAGGCTCAGACTCAGCCTAATGTTGCGAAATTGCGAGTTGACCCCACAATTTGCAACGTTGTATTCTGTCCTGGCCTTTAAGGAGTCTAACGTTATTTAAAAAAACCGGCCAAGAGCGTGTCGGGCCACGCTCGGTGTAGGGTTCCGTAGTTTTCCGTCCGTCACAGTAAGTGTCCCCCACTTAAGAGTTAAAATAACACCGCCATGTAGGATATGATATGAGCGTTCCACGCACAGCGACATCTATCGGCAAATTAAGTAAACTATTGCGCGCGAGCTTAAAGTATGGAAGATGGTTTTTATGGGATAATTCTTTATTGCGTGAACCGATTTTCACCGTTTTTACTTTATTTGAAATCACGTCATTTCATTGTGATTTCGTAGAATTACAGGTACAATAAACACCTGCTTATACGGTTAAATTACAAACTTAGTTCAAAAATTATTTTGTAAATATTTTTCAAAAACTATTCAAACTATCAAGTTCAAAATAATTTTCCTAGAAAGTTTTTATAAAGTTCCACTTTTGAGATTTTTTTCATATTTTTAAAACTAATGGTTCAAAAGTTAGAGGGGGGGGGGACACATTGTTTTTTACTTCTGGAGCGATTATTTCCGAAAATATTTACATTATCAAAAAATTATTTTAGTAAACCCCTACTCATTTTTAAATACCTATCGAACAATATATCACACGTTAGGGTTGAAATGAAAAAAAAAATCACTCCCCACTTTACGTATAGGGGAGGTACCCTAATAAAACATTATTTTCCACTTTTTAGTTTACCACTTTGTCGGCGTGATTGATATACATATTAGTACCAAATTTCAGCTTTCTAGTGCTAACGGTCACTGAGATTATCCGCGGACGGACGGATGGACGGGCAGACATGGCGAAACTATAAGGGTTCCTAGTTGACTACGGAACCCTAAAAAGGATATTTTGCATATAAAGTAGACATGCACAAAGTGAGAACGGAAAAATGAGTAGAATAACGCGCGAGTAAGTAGATATGGAATTATAGGATAAAGTATAACTTATATATTATATATTAATTAACTAATTAATTAACTTATATAACTTATATATTAGGGGAGAGGGGGGGCACCCTGGTACATTTTTTACACTTATTGACGTATTTCAAAATATTACCCATAAAAACCAGTTTTAAGCCTCTACACAACAACGTATGTTATTAACCTATATAATTAATGCATTTGCACAAGTCCAAAGCTAAAGACAAAGGTACAATTCAGAATTTTGCAACTGAAGGAATAATGTTCAATACTGCCCCAAGCGTGGGTAGCTTTGAACTTACTTGGGGCAGATTTGAAATATGGGTTGTAAGGCAACAATATCGAGATATACGTGTTTTTACATGTACATAGTACAGTTAGTCACTAGAAATGGCCGTATTAACATTTTACTCGTATAATTTGCAGTTATAATTAAGAGGGGGTAGTTTTGTACAGAAATGTTTTTTGTAGTGTTCAAAGGTAGGCATTATTTTAATTTAATTTTTATTATTGTTTTTATTTTTGTATTTATTGTGTTATTTTAATTTAATTTAATTTTAATTACATTTGTACACATATGGAATATATTCTGGAATAAAACATTTTCATTTCATTTCATTTCATTTTCATTTCAAAGGTGCCTCAGGAGGGTTACCTTTGAAAAGTATTGAAATCCTAGTAAAGCTGCCCCCTTGAGGCAGTTATGTACACACTATTGTTCAAAACTACCCCGACAATGTAACAGGGGATAATAATTCAGTATTTATTATGTTTTGGCTGTTGTTAAATAAAAAACCATAAATGTTCTAATTAGAATTATCATTTTATCGTATAAAAAGAAAGAAAAACAAACAATAGAATCGACTACCCATTGAAAATCTTCTGGAATCATACGACTTTACAAAAATATGGCTCCAAAATTATTAATATGTAATGTAAATAGCACTATATTATTATGGCACATCCAACTCTATACCCCTAGATGAACGATGTGTGCATAACAAAACATAAAGTCTAAAATCAAATATAATTTCGAAAATAAAACAAAAATCAGATCGATTTCAAGACTCTTGACTTCGTTTGATTCGGATTCTCTTTTTTCTGTAATTCCTTACTATTTTTACCTGCAAACAAATAAATGAATAAATTGAAACGATTTAATTATTCATAGTACCTACATAAATAACATTTATAGATAGTAATATTGTAGATAAAACATTCTAATACATATTGTACCAAACAAGACTAAACGTAATAAGTACAAAACTAATTAATTCTGTATGTTATTTTAATCAAATACAAACATTGAAACATTGAAAAAATAATCAACCCAGTTTGACTTGAACAAACATCGATACGCCTTACCGGGGCTCGATATCGCTTTACCAATTAAGCATAGCAAACAAGGTAGTTTTGACCAGACTGCTAATCAAAACTGCCTCCTATTTTTTTTCCAAGACTACCCCAACACCTATTTAAAAAAATAAACATCGATATCTTCCAAAACAATAGCAAATTCTGATTGTTTATTCTTCGTAACTAAAGCTAATAGATTGTACTATCGAATAAATTAAGTTTCACTTACAGCTTCCTTCAAATACAGCCTGAAAATCCTTAGACACGGGGAGAAAAACCGCTAATGGATGACATCGAAATCAAAATATGCTACTGGTCCGTTCATGTTCTGTCAAACGTCAAATCTGTCAAGTTACAAGTGTGTGGGTCAGTGTTGCGAGCCCAAAAAATGGATTTGGACCATAATCGCACTAAAAATACGTCTTTGAACGCATTTGTTCTAAGCTGCCTTCAGTGATAGCTGCCCCATCTCCCCGAGATGTATTATAGAAAATTGCATACATATGGGAGGCATGGGAGCTTAAATATTTATTTTATTCTGTTTTTTTGTATTTGTTGTTATAGTGGCAACAGAAATACATCATCTGTGAAAATTTCAACTGTCTAACTATCACAGGCTGTATTTCATGAACCAGCCTGGTGAGAGACGGACAGCGGAGTCTTAGTAATTAGGGTCCCGTTTTTACCCTTTGGGAACGGAACCCAAAAAATAGTAACATAGTTAATGTTCCAGTATAACAGCAGTAGTAGCTATATGAAGATCTTCAAAAAGTCTGGCTAATGCGTGTGGCCGAATATCACTTATAAGAAAATTTCATGAGCACGACAGACGAAAATTCAAAAGCGTGACCTTTTTTGGGCTCCGTATTTAACTGTTAATAATGATTAATGATACGTCCATGATAAGATAACTGGCAGCTATATTAGCATGTCCACGGATTTCACTGTGCTGTTACCGCCTCACGGCGTCATTGCCACGCCGCCATATTGCTTTTGTTGGGTGTTTTATTGGACACACTTTGCTCCATAATCAATATCCCCATATTATCTATACCAAAACCAAGTATGTTTTCAGCAAATAGATAATACTTAATGGAGACTACAGTGTGGGAATCTTTCATGGTTCTTCAAAGTGTGCTTATTTAGTTTTTAAAGGTTCGACAATCCGTATGTAGGTACCTAACTAGACCTAATAGCTACATAACACCCGTGGAGTTACAAACATCCATAGGCTAAGGTGACCGCCTTAGCTTCGATTTCGTATTTTGCTTTACGTGGAAAAAAATCTGAATCAGAATTTAAATTTGATTTCGAAATGTAGGTATGTAAAGTATACTTTAAAATGTTCATACTTACATTACAAATTATAACTACTAATTATTTAAGGAGCAATCAACTCTTACAAGTTATTTTCTGAAGATAAAACCATCCATACTTAATATTTTAAATGCGAAAATGTGTCTGTTTATCTGTCTCTCTGTTTGTTAAACCTCTTCACGCTTAAACAGCTGAACCGATTTAGATGAAATTTGGGATTAAGATAGTTTGAGTCCCGGGGAAGGACATAGGATAGGTTTTATCCATCCCTTAAATCATCCCTTAAATGGGGTAAAAGGGTGGGGGGATGGATTACTAATTTCAAGCTGACGAAGTCGCAGGCAAAAGTTAGTTATGTATATAACCAAAATATATAAGCTAAATCATACACACACCAATAAGGGTACGTATTGGCCCATTTATTGAGATAGCTTTTAATTTCTTAAATTGTCTACAGGAAAGACGCAAACAGTAAACATTAAAACCTGTACGACCCTAAACAGGTCAAATATCAGCCCTAACCATATTTAAATGTCATACAAACAGCAATCACCACAACAAACACCTTAACAAAAAGGCAAATATTAGCAAAACCCCAACAAAGCACCCATAGCACGTAAACCGATAATAACACTTCATTAACAATTCATAATGATCGTTACATTCTATGACAGCGAGTGTCATAAGGCGCAAAGGCGGGGCTAGATCCGACCAATCAGGGCCGAGGAAATGATCTAATAATTAGCGTAATAGCCAATCGGGGCTGCCGTGGAAATTACCTAATGGAAAGCTTTGCCTTTGTAATTTAGTTGGTGTGAATTTTAGTTCAGTGGTGGTGTTAAAGTGCGTATAAAAGTGTTGGAAAATCTAGCCTGTTTTAGATGGATTTTGTGCCTTTTTGCCCAAAATATCTTTAAAAAAATTAAAATTAAAAAAATAGAAAAATCCCCGAAACAGCTGAAACTATTTTATAAATTATGTCTAATATACTCGCTGGAAAACCTGCTTTCAAATAAAAAACCGTATTTAATTCGGTTTAACTGTTTAAGCGCTACGATGCCCAGCACAGATACACAGACACTATATACAGACAGACACACATGTAGCTGTCAAACATATCTATAAGCATCTTATTGTCTTTAATCGAACGAGCGGAGCGTAAGCGAAGCAAGTTCTTACAAACAACTTCTGGCTACTGGGACGCCACGGCATTTCTATGGCTTTTTGATTTTGAAAGTTTGTTCCGCGATAACTTTAGTAACGCTTTCCTGATCTTCATGAAATTTGTTGGGGTTGTAGCAGAGATACATATAATTTGAGAGTTCGTATATGAGCAGGATCGACCAAGGGGTCATGGAGCTAGAAAGCGCGAAAAAATCATCATAAGGGTCTTGTTATATTGGTCCTCGTTTGCAAGGAAATCGAGAGTTCTGAGTTCGAGACGGACTACTAGTTACCCAAACAAACTACAAACTATGAAATTTGTTTGGTGTGGTAGCAGAGATACATATAATTTGAGAGTTCGTATATATGAGCAGGATTGACCTATAGGGGTCATGGAGCTAGCAGGCGCGAAAAAATCAATAAGACCTCCTTGATTATCTCTTTACTCTATCACTTGACTGGCCACTTGCCTAAAGTAGTCCGTCTCGAACTGAAAACTCGCGATTTACTTGCAAACAAGCTGACCAATATAGCAAGGCTCATGCGATGATTTTTTCGCGCCTTCTAGCTCCATAACCGGTTGACCAATCCTGCTCATATACGACCTCTCAAATTATATGTATCTTTGCTACAACCCCAACAAATTTCATAAAGATCAGAATAACGTTACTAAAGTTATCGCGGAACAAACTCTTTAAATCAAAAAGCCATCGAAATGCCGAGACTTCCCAGTAGCCGAAGTTGTTTGTAAGAACTCACTTCGCTCGTTCGATAAATGCAATTTGTTAAGAAAAAGACAACCATAATATGAGATTGCCTCATAAGTCTCATAACGCGTGACTAGTATAAGAAGAAATCTTTATGAAATCTACTAGCTATGATACCCGGCTTCGCTCGGGAGTTGATATGAGATTACGTGGTAGATGAAATAAAAAAACATACTATGACGTAAAAAGTAAAAAATATATTTTGAAAACATTTTCTATATTTACATGTATTTACATTTTCTCATTATTTACACTACTTGATTATAAACAACATTTTTAGGGTTCCGTAGTCAACTAGGAACCCTTATAGTTTCGCCATGTCTGCCCGTCCGTCCGTCCGTCCGTCCGAGGATAATCTCAGTGACCGTTAGCACTAGAAAGCTGAAATTTGGTACTAATATGTATATCAATCACGCCGACAAAGTGGTCAAATAAAAAGTGGTTTTTTTTTTTTTATTAGGGTACCTCCCCTATACGTAAAGTGGGGAGTGATTTTTTTTTTCATTTCAACCCCAACGTGTGATATATTATTGGATAGGTATTTAAAAATGAATAGGGGTTTTCTAAAATCATTTTTCGATAATGTAAATATTTTCGGAAATAATCGCTCCAGAAGTAAAAAAATATGCGTCCTCCCCCCTCTAACTTTTGAACCATAAGTTTTAAAAATATGAAAAAAATCTCAAAAGTAGAACTTTATAAAAACTTTCTAGGAAAATTATTTTGAACTTGATAGGATGAATAGTTTTTGAAAAAAAAATACAAAATAATTTCTGAAATAAGTTTGTAATTTAACCGTATAAGCAGGTGTTTATTGTACCTGTAATTTCTACAAAATTACAATGAAATGACGTGCTTTCAAATAAAGTAAAAACGGTGAAAATCGGTTCACGCATTAAAGAATTATCCCATAAAATTCATCTTCCATACTTTATGCTCGCGCGCAATAGTTTACTTAATTTGCCGATAGATGTCGCTGTACGTGGAACTCTCATATCATATCCTACATGGCGGTGTTATTAACTCTTAAGTGGGGACACTTACTGTGACGGACGGAAAACTACGGAACCCTACAGTGAGCGTGGCCCGACACGCTCTTGGCCGGTTTTCATTTTATTGTCCGGGGTATATATATATAAATTTTTCGAACTTCCTACTCTTGAGCAAGCTACATATAGCTAGCTGACCGTGAGAGAAGCAGGATTCTTTGAGGTTGATGCCACAATATTTCAAAGTTTGCCCTTGCGCTTTGTTAATTGTAAAACTAAAGGCTAATTTAATTGGAAACTGCAATTTTTTAAATTGAAATGGCAATTCAGAAGAGATCAGTGGTATTCTAGGTATAAATACTGTGTGTCCTTTGTTCTTTCCAGAAATAAGTTCAGCTTCAATGACATTATTCGATAGCTGTTTTACGATCATCCTCGTTCCATTACATAGTTTTGGGGAGTTGAGATTTCTGAGTAGTATGATTGGAGATCCAATTTTCAGACGAAGGCAGTGTAATGGCATTCCTGGTACTTGTAAAGAGTTTAGAAATTCAGTAGGAAAGTTGACACTTTCTTCAATGGATACCATCGTGTCGATCGATTTATATACTTTCTCTTCACCAGGTATTTTCTTTAGAATATTAAAATTGATATCGTCAACAATATTATTTTTAGTGGCCAAAATTGCTCTTTGAAATAACCACTCTACGTTGGTATAGTTCTGAATAATATTTGGATAAATTTTGTCGATTAGTTCGTTTTCAGTAGTGGCTATGTTACAGAAATCACTATTGAGTTCAATGAGGCCGGTCGTTTGGTCAGTAGGATATGTACCTTCGCCTATTTGTAAAAGTATTTTAGCAAAATGTGCTGTTGTTTCATCTTTTGATAATTCAATGTCATGTTTTTTGTTAATTGCAGTATTTGTACTTGCGGCCAGAGATGTGACTTTTTTAAGCATGCATTGATCTCGTCTGCTGGTGTTGATTTGGGAATAACTGGAAGTGTTTGTCGAAAATCTCCTGAGAGTATGAGTAGAGCTCCTCCCATCATTTCAGAGTTTTTTCGCAATTCTTGTAATGTTCTGTCCATGGCTTCTAGTGATTTTTTATGGGCCATGGTGCATTCATCCCAGAAGATAATTTTAGCATGTTTTAGAAGTTGACCCCGTCCAGATGTTCCTGAGATTTTACATACCGGGAATTGTTGTTCGGCTATATTCAACGGTAGTTGTAAGGCAGAATGGGCAGTTCGTCCTCCTTCCATAAGTGTGGCTGCAATGCCGGATGATGCTAGTGCCAGTGCGATGTGTTTTTCAGCAAGTATTTCCGCCAGTATTAGATTTATTAGAAACGTTTTACCGGTGCCTCCTGGTGCGTCCAAGTAAATAATTCCACCAGTGTTGTTATTTATTCGGTTCATTATAACGTTGTAAATTTTTTTTTTTTATTGTCATTGAGGAGTGGTTTGTTGTGAGCAATGTATTCAAGTAGTTCATTGACGTTGTAGCTTTTTTCCTTTGTAATTTCGTAGTTTAGCACACTGAAAGTATTTCTTTGTGGTGCTGGCATTCCAATTTCTACTAAGGTCTGGTTATTTATTGCTAAACATTTATCTTCTAAGCGAATGAGTGTTTCATTGAAGATGTCGTCATTGAATTCTATAGTCAGTTCTGGATTAGCTTGTCGGATTCGGTACAATATATCATCACTCATATTCCTTTTGAAAGAGTCCCATAGCTGTTTTGGGTTTGATGGGTTACATGTTGTTAGAATTATGGCGAATAACTCTCGAATTTGTTCAGCTGAAGCTGTGAGTGTGGCTTCTTGTAGTGTTAATTCCCAGTGGTTATCGTTTTCCAATAATCCTAAACGTTGACATGCTTCTCTGTAAGTTAAGTGAGAAAGAAAGTCTATATGTAGCCGTCAATAGTCCTGAGATCTGTGAAACTTGTTGGTCCCCGTATTTCGTGTAACAACATTCGGAGATAGAAACATTCGGCATTGTTTGGATGTACAGTGTAGACTCGACCTATTGCGTTAGTTTTCATTATTTTTGGATGACCCTCTTCTGGCATTCCTTGTTTTCGTCGTTGAAAAATTTTCCTTGTTTTGTCCCACGTATAATAAATAGGGACGTCGACATACAGTAACGTCTTTGCGAATGGATCCGTTTGGCAAAGTTGGAAAAAAGCTGTTAATGTTGTGTTCTGAGGTGGTTCGCTTGCAATTTTTCTAGCCGAGTCTTTTGTGAAGTAAACTCTCTGTCCATTCTCCAAATGTACTGCTAGATGTTGCACAGCTGGTTCGCGTTCGTGTATGGGAAAACTAAAAATCCTCCACGCTGCTTCGTTACTGTTGATGTATCTTCCCATTTGGTACATGAGGATTTCATCATTTCTATTATTTTGTTCGCTATTTTGGACTATTTGAAATACTGCCATATCACTACCTTTGTTTACGTACTTACATATATATTTAATAGATTTTACTGAATTGCAATATTCAACGTTTATGTGTGCTTGGAACATTTTGGAAAGTAGTGGGTTATATGGTACTATTTTTGCTGTGAAGCCACCGTTTTTCGGTGATCGTCTTCTATATTTGGGATAGCCGTCATCTTCAGTTTTTGTATCGTCCGAGTATGGTTTTGGATATTTTTTTGTACATTTTCCATCACTCATGCATGGCGCATTGAAGTTTAATGGTCCACATGGTCCGTGAATCATGTTTTTCACTACTATGTTGTATAGTTCCGGATCATTTTGTGGATTGGGAAATTCAGCTTGGATGATTTTGTCGATATCCGTGGGATAAATTTTATCGTGTAGCCATATGAGATTGTGTGAGTCAGGTAATCCTCGTTTTTGCCACTCGATTGTATACATCCAGCATCTAACGGTTCCAAAGATGTGGTATTTTGTGATGACTTCAATAAATCTTATTTGTTTTTGTCGAAAAACTCGGGCTATCATGTCGTGTCGATCCATGGAGGTTTGTCCGTATTTTAGTTGTTCTTTGATTTCTGGCCATGATGAGTTGCATGTAAATGTTATGAAGAGATCAGGTCGTCCATATTTTCTTACGTAGGTCATGGCATCTTGAGTATATTCGTGCATATGTCTTGGACTTCCTATGTATGATGAGGGTAAGATTACCATTGTTCCAATATCGTCAATATTGCCGTCATTTATGATCGCATCTCGAAGGTGGATGTATTCTTCTGTGCGTAGTTTCTTCTGATTCAGTCTTATGTAAAGCATCCGTTCTGCTTCTATTTTTGCGTACATATCTACCAGAAATTGTTGGAATAAACGGCGAGTGTTGAGAATGTGATTGTATATTTCATTGTCTCTGATCATTAAGCGGTAAGCATAGAACTCCTTGGAAGTGACTTTTTTGTTTGTTTCTATGCCTGTTTTAGGATGAATTTGTTTTATATTGAAATGATAACCATCCTCTCCGTGCGGAAATATTAACGGATATTGAAGAGCATCATATGAGCGGTGTGTCTCTGCAATGCGTTGTAGTCCTTTTCTTCTTCGTTGTACAATTATGTCACGGCTTGTATTTTCATTGACCACAATTACGATGGCGACTTCATCTATCTGAGGTGCATTAAATCTACGTTCGTGTTCTCCACGTGGTCTTTTATCGGCTCGAATTACAATTTTATAGTCATCAGAAATCATGCGGTCTAGTGTTGTTTTGAATATGTAAATCAGTTGATTGTATTTGTGTAAGATCCTCTGTACATCTTGGATTATTTCGCGTTTCAATCCAATAAAATTTGTACATCGTTGATCAATTTCGTTTTCTTCATTTCCGATGAAATATACTTGCAGAAATTTATAGTCATCGTTAGGCATTGGTAGTAACGATCCAATTTTGTGATAAATTTGCCCTTGAATTGAAAATACATATTCAAATTTGTCTCTATTAGTGTCAGTCGAAGTAACACCGAAAGAAGTCATTTGAAAGCAGGAGTTGTATGATCTTATATTTTGAAGAAAGTGTTTTGATTCTGGTGTTTCCCCGGTCATGTAATGTAGAAATTCCTGTGGAGGTGCTTCCAGTGGTGGTAATCGAATTTTTCCATTCATGCAACAGAGACCTGGTGTTTCTTTACTGAATTTTTTCGCGTGCCAAAATTGGCAAATGTTATTCATTTTTCCGATCACAACATATTTATGATCGTAATATTTCTTCGTCGGTTCGTAGTGGAATGCTTCCTTTGTTAGATTATCTTTTAAAATGCTCGATTCTTCAATACTTTTATTTTCTTTTCTTTCTTCGCTTTTTCCGCTTCTCAGGGTGCTCATTCTGGTTCGTTGATTTTGTAAACGTGCTTCGCGCTCTTCTTCCGTTTCATTTCTTCGATTTTCTTTTTGTTTCCGCCGTTTCGCTGCAGAACTGGCAAGATCTCCACCTCTTTTACGTCTAGGCATTGTATTCTGTAAAATATAAATTAAATGAACATTTTATAGACAAATATATTGTTACGTAAACGTGGAGCACGTTGAGACAAAGAAAAAAAATTATTTAATCTTCAAGCGGTCGCGCGATATTTTGTTTACGGCCAAAGTATATAGAAGGCATCGATTCAACGCCGCAAAATAAAAATAAAAAACCATTAGAATGAATTAAATACACTATTAAAAATACTCACATTTGATATTTCACAATAAAGGCTCACAGATAACTTTTTTCTTCTTCGCTTCGAAATCGAGAATTAATTAAACACACTATTAAAAATACTCACACGTGATACTTCAAAATAAAGGCTCACACACAGATAATTTCTTTCTTTTTCGTTTCGAAATCGCTTGTTTCGCTGTTCAAATCAAACTAACTCTGGCGGGTGACACCGGGCTCTTATATATTCAGAAAGCTAGGCTCTAGGATATTCGAGAAAGTTGGCGCTAGGATATTCGAGAAAGTTTGGGAATAATCGTTCGTTTAAGTCCATATTGTGTACAATGAATGAAATTCAACTATTCGACAACAGATGGCGCCGCTTTGGATAATGAATGAAGTTCAACTACTCGACAACAGATGGCGCCACTACACTTACTTTCCGAGTTGAAGGGTTGGAAAAGCCCTTATATCTTTAAAGACACACCCTTTAGGTAAAACGGGAACTTTCTTGTTCGAGGGGGAATAAAGAGCTATCACACTATATAAGTCCCTTTATCGTGCTGGGACTCCTTTTTAAGTTTTATCGGTACGCACATTTTCTCAACTTAGTTTTATTATATATAATGATGACAAACATAACTTGACAGAAAGTGTTAAACACCTTGGCCCCGATTCGAGATGCCAAACTGCGAGACGTTGCTCTCACACTTGTCTCACTAGGTGATAGAGTAATACACCTAACTGTCAAGCTGTCAGTAGGTCTCACTAGAGCGTTTTGTCTATGGCTATGGCCACCATTTTAGATATGTTGACAGGACATTGGGAATCCCATGGCAGAGTTTGGTGTTTTTTTTTAGTAGGTGTACGTAGGTATCGAACCATGGATGTATGTGAAGTGGATCTCATTCTTCGGTCACAAAGTGAGGCCGACAGAGAAGCTTATCTAAGGGGGTGTCTCGTTTTGACTAAGGAGGTAATGACGTCATCAGACAATCAAAATGTGAATATGTGTCAAATGTGACAATTTTGTAACGAGTGCGAGTGAGGCACCGCCCCCCTCCCTATTCCGCGCTATTATGCTCTCTATCGGACCATTTTTAGTACTTTTAAGGGTTCCGTAGCCAAAATGGCATAAACGGTACCCTTATAGTTTCGTCATGTCCGTCTGTCTGTCCGTCAGTCCGTCTGTCCGTAGCCATTTTACTCGGAAACTATAAGACGAATAAAATAAAATTTAGACATAAGGTGTATTTTTCATGCCGCTATTTAATTATAGTCTGGCAAACCATTTTTTCAGTAGAAAAGCGCGGCAAATTCAAAATACGTACATGTGCCAACCCTTTGTGATGAGACACCGTGTTCGTGACGAACATTTCAATTCACATTTCTTTTACATTGAATTTGTTTCTAGTGCATTTCACTCTCTCGTCTTAAGCGCGAGTGAGATAGAACTCCTGCAACGTTCTACATTGAATTTAAATTCGTTTTTATGGCATATGTCAATTGCCTCAACCAGATTATTTGTTACAGTTGATGACAAATCAGACGAAATATATCCGTCTCCTTTTTACACACCGTGAATGTCACGTAATGAAAGAGGTGGAAATACCAACTAAAATTAAAAACATAGAATTTGATGATCATTGCTGCTTTTTTCACTGATTCTTAGTGTTGTCATACTTTTGGTCGCTGTACATTGCTACTGGGTTCGTTGGCTGGCCAGACTATATGTAGTTAAATTGAAGGAGAAAATATTTTTATGGGGGACGCTCCATGTAACTAAATTACAAAAAACAATTTTTCCCCTAATATCAACATGTTGAACATCAATCGATAGGTGTTTAAAAATAACATTGAGGTTTTTTTTGAACATTTTGTGATTTAGTAAATATTTTCAGAAATAATCGCCTCGAAAGTCAGAAAAATTGAGTGACCCCCCCCCCCCCCCGTAACATTTGAACCCTAAGTCCATATAATATACTTAAAAAAATTTGAGAAGATTATCATATTTTTCTATTACATACTTTCTACGAAAATTGTTTTGAACATTATCAGTTCAGCCATTTTTGAGTTATCTCCAAAAAACTTCTTCCATAGGTATCAGATACGACCTTCTGGTATTAGTTTGGTTCTTATTCCATTGAAGGTACGGAACCCTCTATTATGCGTGGTCCGACACGCACTTGGCCGGTTTTATGCTAGTCGCCTATGAACGACTCTTTTACTTGGTAATAATTTTCAACTGTGGCTAGGGCACCGAGTAAACAATAGTACTATACAGAGGTCCCTCTTTGACGTTACGAATCATGTTGTCCCGTCTTCACGCATGGCAAGTTCTCTTTCTCACTTAGGCAAACGTATCGGATACTAGTTGTCAAATTCAATGACAGAAATGCACATCCTTGGTTAGGGACAAGGTTTAAGAAAAACATCCACTTCATATAAATCCGTGATACGAATTACGAACACAGATTACACCTTGTTAGCCCGCCCCACTGTAAATTTATCAAACATCTTATCGGTTGGCTTCCATATAGCGATATAGAGCCCATCTTCGAGATCATGAAAAAATAAGTCTTACTAGGTCTTAAATGGGCGCTAGTATGTATAAGACGATGTAAATTGTTCTTGAATAAATATCATATGATATCATATGGCGTCAAGTTGAAAATACAAGAAAATAACGTTAATTAATCAGTGGTTTTACCGCTCCAAATTTGTACTCACGGTAAAGTCTACTTCAAATAACCTACATACCAAATTCCGGTGGGAGCATACAATAGGCATGGTGAATTTTTTTCATATATGTATCAATCGATTCGTTTTGTTGTGAGGATCAAATGTCTATATGGGGCCGTGTCGTCAAATGGTTGCAACGGAAGACCAGTGCTGGCCCTGCCGGCATTTAACGCTGAATTGCGACGATTTCGTGGCAATTAATGTTTCGGGTTGTATATGTTATTGTTTATTATGTTTTTTGTAATTGTCATAAATAAATCTTTCATTCATTCATTCATTCATTCATGTTTCTAAAAGAATGCTTTAAATGTTCATCCCTATAATTTTTTTATTTAAAAAAAAATGGTATTCAATATTTATATGACGTTCTAAGTAAAACAATTTTTTTTAACGTCCTAGAACGCAATTTTTTTTATGGAAGTTACAAAAACTATTTAAAACGGGGTATTTACCATGGGTATTTGTTTTGTCGAGGTTCCGATATGTATTATATGTATCGACATGTTAGAACCTAACAAACGAGGATGGTGGCAGCGTTTCTCCGCTGTATCGCAAAACTTATGAGTTGAGCGAGGAAGCTGCCAGCTCTTTGGTCACCAATTGAGTCGACGAGCCTCTTTTTGCGTTCTTTAAATAGTTACTGAGCACTGGGACCCCACGCGCCAAGGGTCTCGACTACGAAAGGTATAAAAATGTTTTATGGGTCTTCAGTTTTTCAGCTTCTTTGGCCACCGCACCTGCTTGTTTATTGGTTCCGGTGAAGTGAGAAGCCGCCAGTGTGTCTACGCATATAGCATCCCACAGGCACGCATGTGGCATTTACTTAAGTACCGCAAGAACACCTGTGTGGAGCACAAACACGGACTCAAAGCCGGAATCAGATTTCAATCAATCAGGTGCCGGTCCAGATACTATACGGTTTAAGACATTTATTTCTCAAAAAGATTTACATAAATCACTTACTGAGAAAACAATATTTATCTTAAAGCTAAATGGGAGAGGGTAGAATGCAAAAACTGGTGGAAGAGTTAAGAACAAAGGCGCTCGGTAACACCAAGCGCAATGCAACAATGTAATGTTGTGCATAGGGACCAGTTAAACCGAACTACCCGTTGCGTTCACTGGTTAACTTACATATGATTTGTGTGTATTCATTAAGTGCATATTTTGTGGAAAAGCCTTAGACGACGTTTTTATTTTAGTTTTTAACTTTTTTATGTTATACATTTTTGTACATTTATATGACGGAGGGGTGTCAGGAATATCCGTGGGCATTGGTTCATCCATATTGATAAAATCAAAATAACACTTGATTTTAATTAAGGGGAATGTATTTAGCACAATCACAATTTCAAATCAACAAAACGTCTTAACTAGGGACGGATGCGAATCGATTACAATTCCAAGTAATAAGCCTTCAGGAATAACGCTTCAGGGAAACGTGGCGTATTCAGTACGAGGCTAACGTTCGCTCGCTATGGCGTTCCGAATCAGAATGACGCTGCGCGGGAGTGTCAGCCCCCACCACCGGACTGACAGGTTCACCAACCTAACAACAATAATGCCAGCCTCGTACCGACTACACCCAAGTTTACAACTTGACGTTTCCGTTTCCGTTACTAAATATTTATTGCTGTCAAATTAGTTCGGCAAACTGCCACCGGAAGCGCTAGTGGCGCAGCACGACGACACGACCATCATGACATTTCACACGTCCTCGTGTGAGCCATCTGAAAGTGGAAAAACCACGTGCACAGTAAATGTGTTTCTTTTTGCTCGGCTAACCTGACCAATTATGCGGTCGGGGTAGATAAAAAAAGGATCACCAAAGACAGTCTTTTAATCAATCTAGATCTCAATAGCAATTGTACAAATGTACTGTGTCAAAATTACACTCGTTAAGTCCATAATGCTCACAATGACCACCATCATTATGAATTCATGACCGGACCACCATCTGATCATCTTGCAATGCTACACCTAGCAACGCCTAGCAACTCCAGATGCTACACCTAGCAACTGAGTCACAACGGCCACCCTCATCTGGTGACTATACAAACAACTGCCTTCATCCGGCAACGGCTCCAGTCGATGACACAGACCAAACGCACGCCACCACGTGTGGCCGCACTGCAACGGGAAATCTATGCCCGGTATTTTACGCCTACGTCTACGCTTGGCAAGTGAAATCTGACGGACCGTAACTGAGCATTATGAACTGCACGATCACACATTTTAATCATTACAACTACTATAAACAGTCTTTGGGACTTCAACATGAATCGGTCACATCAGTAACATCATCGGTCACATCAATATCTGTCACATTCATGTCGGGCATCTTTCTGAGTCTGTCATGGGCATACTTGTAGGTCCGTCTAGAGGTCAAAGATTTTAAAATGTACCTGTCACCTTCCAATACCTCTATTACTTTAAAGGGACCCTTATATTTGGGGTCTAACTTGGTCTGGTTACGCTCCTCATTCTGTAGCAAAACAAAATCTCCTACGACAAACGGCTGAAACTTGGCCTTGGTGCTATCAAAGCGAGACTTATCATAGTTAGCACTCTTCTCCATGTTTGCAACTGCCTGAGATCGAACCTGTTCGAGATCTACTTCTGACTCCTCATCTTGAGCGCACAAAACGTTCAGGGGTCTAGCTACTCTGCCTATAAGTAACTCTAGGGGACTACTTTTAGTTACACGATGTTGGGTGTAGTTCAACGCAAGTTGGACCTCGGGCAATGCATCTTGCCACGAACGATTGGATGTCTCTACTGCAGTTAACATGTCCTTAAGCGTTGACATAACTCGTTCCACTTGTCCGTTGGCACGAGATACTTCTCGTGCCACAGGTAGTCCTGTGGCTATTAAGTGTAACTTGATATTTTTAGACTCACAGTACTCTTTGAAGTCTTTGCTCGCAAAACAACGTCCTTGATCGGCGATGAGTCGGCTGGGAGGTCCAAAGTATGACACAGCTGTGGCGAGAGATTGTATACTGCTGGCAGAGTCAATATTCAAAGTATGGTGCAGCAATACATACTTGGTGAAAGCATCGATTAGGACAAAAACATACTCCTTCTTGTCGTTCTTGCCACTGAGTTTGCCAGTTGCGTCTATGTGTGCAGTGTGCCAAGGGATTGCCACCTTTGGGATAGGATGCATTGCGGCTTGAATTTTTCCTGAATGGGATTTAGAGATCTTACACGTTACACAATTTTCGACAAACTTACGCACGTATTTCGACATGTTCTCGAACCAATACATCTCGTAGATTTTCTCCAATGTCTTCTCCCAACCCAAATGCATCAATCCCTCGTGCACATTACCTATTATCGACCACCTAAAAGACCGTGGCGCAATAGGTAAACATCGTGTTTTACCGTTTCGCTGTATCTTACGATGTAAAACTCCTGCACGAAGCTCGTAGGTCTTAGCAACATCGTCTGGGAGCTTATCGTCGTTGAGATCTGCTATCAGCTGGGTAAGTTCAGGATCACGCTGTTGCTCTGCTAACAGCCAGTTATCAGGCAAATCAGTGAAGTTTACTTCTTTGGACTCTACCTTATTTGACGTCTTACTAACCTCATTTTCAGATGGTGGATTTCTCGAAAAGAAATCAGCATGGGCCATACGTTTACCCTCACGATGGACTATTTCAAAGTCAAAACTCTGCAGAAAAGCCCACCATCTATGAACACGCGGTGTCAGGTCGAGCTTTTTGCGTGTAGACTGCAGGGAATTACAGTCAGTCATGACAGCAAACTTACGGCCATGCAAGTAGTGACGGAAATGCTTAACCGCGTTGACCACTGCCAGAGTCTCCAGTTCGTAAGAGTGGTACTTTGACTCGGCAGGACTAGTACGCTTGCTGAAGTAAGCAATGGGATGTGACTTTCCTTCTACCTTTTGTATGAGGACCGCGCCATATCCAACAGCACTTGCGTCGGTGTGCAGCTCCGTTGGCAAGTCTGGATCATAGATTCGGAGGACGGGTTCCTGTGTGAGCGAGGAAATTACCTACTGTCGAACACTCTCGTGCTCAGGTTTCCAATCCAGCTTTCCATTGCCAGTTGTCAGTGCGTACAACGGCGCCATCACCTGAGAGAACTTGGGAACAAATTGTCGAAAATACGACGCCAGTCCTATGAACTGTCGCAGCTGCGTCACAGTAGAGGGTGGTGGTAGAGCTGTCAGGGCTTCGATTTTCCGCGGATTAGGACGAATTTGACCTTCGCTAACTTCGTACCCTAAGTATTCTACCTTCTGCTTAAGGAACCTGCACTTCTTAATGTTGAGCGAAAAACCTTTGTCAGTGAGTACCTTAAGAACAGTTTGAAGTCGTTCAATAGCCTCAGGGATCGTGCTAGCTACGATTAGAACATCGTCCATGTAAACCACGACATAGGTGTTCACCAGATCACCTAGAGCCTTCATGATCGCGCGCTGGAACACGGACGGGGCATTCCGGAGGCCAAAAGGCATAGTTGTGTATTCAAAGTGACCTTCGGGTGTCACGAAAGCTGTGCGCTCAATAGACTCAGGCTCTATGGGGATCTGATGAAAACCAGATGCCATGTCAAGGATACTAAAGTAATGGCCATTGTGTAACCTTGCTATCTGATCGGATATGAGTGGTAAAGGGAATCTGTCAGGGACGGTATTGTCATTCAGTTCCCTATAATCCACAACCATCCTGTCGGAACAGTCTTTTTTCTTCACCAGAAGAATGGGGCTAGCAAAAGGAGATGTACTAGGTCGGATTATATTAGCATCAAGTAACTCATTAACCTTATCTCGTACTATCTGACGTTCTTGGGGGCTAAGTCTGTATGGACGACGGTTAACAGTCTTATGAGGGTCTCTGAGTCGAATTTGCATCGGGCCAGTGTCAGCTGGCGAGGTTGGAATGCCGTCAGTAAAAGAACTCTCAAAAGGTCTCAAAGCATTAATCAGTTCAGGTCTATGTTCGGTCGGAACGTCAGTATCTATGTCTGGCCTGGTGTTGTGTTGTGTCTGTGTCTGGTCTTTGTCAACTACACACACCTTAACAACAGGCCTTCTCTCAAAAGTCAGTGAGTCTGAAGTCATGTGAACTGATAACCCTTGTGACAAAATTTCGCGTCCAATCATGATACCATGATTCAAGTAATAATCAAGTAAGGCATGAAACAACACTTCAATACAAATACCATCAATCTCAACCACTGTTAGAACCTGTGATGTCGAAACAATTGAAGTCTGGCCAATGCCAGTCAAAGTTACATTGTTATTTAACCTTTTGCCACAAAATTTCGACAAAACAGATTCTTTAGCAAGTGAGCATTCGGCTCCGGAATCGTAATGAAATGTATATCGCTCACCGGAGTGCCTAAGTGTTCCACTGGGTGCTGCCACGGTGCACACGTTGACCTTCTTCTCAATGGCTTGACCAGAACCGCTGGCTCCCTGCTTGGCTTTCTTCGGACACGATGTGGCCCAGTTCTTGACAGTTGTAGCAGGTGACTAATGGCCTTCCGTTGGATGACTTCTGGACGCAAGCTTCATCGCGACGAGGGCTGGGGCGGTAATCTTGAGTCTTCATGTGTGTGTTCTTCTTCAGGTGACAATTTACAGACTTGTGTCCACGCCTACCACAGTTGAAGCACTTCACATTGCTGCTAAATCCAGGCCGACTTCTTTTAGGATCATGGCCAGTAGAATCTTCGCTCGGTAGTGCCTTGCGTTTCAGGAAAGACACGGCTTTAAGTTCCTGTTGCAGTTGGTTGCGGTCCTTAATGTCGGTTGTAAAAGATAACCTCTGAACACGAGGTTCGTTCTGAGAAATGTGCGCTAACACAGTCGCTATAGCAATCTGCTCCGTCGAAAGCCCGTTCCATCTTGACATGATTGAAGTCATGAGCGAGGCAGCATAAGCGGCAAGGCATTCACTATCTTTTGGCTTACTGCCATGCAAATTTATCAAAAATGACGCTGGTGTTTCACGGCTGTCGTACCTCGTTATAAAAAGGTCCTTGAAGTTGCTCCACGTCATGCCAGGGAAGGATACTGTTGATAGCCACGTGGACGCGTTTCCTTTCAACGCCCGGCTGAGAGCGATCATCAACGGTACGCCATCTTGTTGTTGATCACTGATGCACATGTCGGCGGTAGCTATCCAAGCACGTGCGTCGATATCCTTCTTGCTAGGATCAAAATCCGGTAAACGTATTTCACTTGAAGTCGCTGGTTCTTTCATGGCTTTCACTAGCGCAAGGAAATTGCGATTCTGTTGTTCGAGTAACATTCGCCATTTTTTATCATCACTCGCGCTTGCCGAAAAGTTACGTTGTGCGACGCGGGGAGATCCCACTTCTGATGACGGAGGGGTGTCAGGAATATCCGTGGGCATTGGTTCATCCATATTGATAAAATCAAAATAACACTTGATTTTAATTAAGGGGAATGTATTTAGCACAATCACAATTTCAAATCAACAAAACGTCTTAACTAGGGACGGATGCGAATCGATTACAATTCCAAGTAATAAGCCTTCAGGATAAGCCTTCAGGAATAACGCTTCAGGGAAACGTGGCGTATTCAGTACGAGGCTAACGTTCGCTCGCTATGGCGTTCCGAATCAGAATGACGCTGCGCGGGAGTGTCAGCCCCCACCACCGGACTGACAGGTTCACCAACCTAACAACAATAATGCCAGCCTCGTACCGACTACACCCAAGTTTACAACTTGACGTTTCCGTTTCCGTTACTAAAAATTTATTGCTGTCAAATTAGTTCGGCAAACTGCCACCGGAAGCGCTAGTGGCGCAGCACGACGACATATATATTTTTTCTTTTTCTTTTTTCTTAAAGTATTTTAATTATTTAATATTATTATTATTTGACTTATTTCTATCCAGTAATAATGTCAATATTTCTGTACCCATCCTTTTCTATGTATATGAATGAAGGATGAGCAAGATGAGTAGAGAAATAATGTCATTATTACTGACAGTGTCTAGAAAAGCTGTCCACCCGTCACCAAACAGGAGCTTTGGTGACGGGTAAGCCGGTAGCCAGTGCTGCGGCTTAGGAGTGAGTGACTCAGAATAAATTTGGCACAATACGTCGTCCCAGCTCCAATGGCAATTTGGATGGGTAAAAACATCCTGACCCGCCAACCACTTCAACAAGCTTTTTTGGCCTCCTCTAAGCCCACAGTTCCATGGTTTGGGGGTGGGGGTCCTGTAAGATTTTAGTGACTTTACCTACGAGGCTGGCTGAGCTGTAGACGGAGGAGTATCTTACAGTTGATGTTATGAAGCCGACTATTTCTTAAAATGGTCTTAAATCCTTATGCGCCCACCGGTATGGTCTCAAATTTGGTATTTTCTTACTAAACGGGTCTTATAGCTTCTGTAAAAATTTCGAGCAGTAAGCTCAAAAATAAATTAAGGCTCAACAAATTGCGATTTCAACTGGTCTTAAAACCTTATACGCCCACCGTAATGGCCTTATTAAATTTGGTAAGTATGTAGATTTTGTGGGTGGTTAAGTAAGTGGGCTTCGCCGTGTGTCAAAATTTAAGCGTAACGATAAATTAACGTATTTTTTTTGTATTTTCAATTTGACGCCACACATACTAGCGCCCATTTACGACCTTTAAGACTTATGTTTTCAATATCTCCGTGATGGGCTCTACAACGCTGTCAACGCTAAATGGAAGCCGACCGGTAATTTTAGATTTTTGATAAATTTACAGTATAGCCGGCACCAGTATCTATAATGTTTAAGTAGTGAAGTATCAGATGTCAAACAATCCTTTAAGGCACTGACTACCAGGGTACCGATAGTAATGATGGAGGCGACCTCTAGTAATTGCCCCCACGAAACTTTTGCGCGAAGTTGATTTCTGACTATTCGAACTAGGTAAGATGCCTACTAGAAGTAATTATAAAATTGATATGATTTTAAGACATTTTCACTGAGAGCACATTAATATTTATAATTTTTATGATTTTTAATTATAGGTATTTATTAAAAATATATAACTGTTAAAATATAATATGATTGGCATTACCTATTTAACCTAAACATGCACAGTGTGAAATTTTACATCAAAATCGGACATGCCATTAACCTGAGGCAGTTTATGGCATTAATAGATAGCTTTAGAGGTGTTCGACGAAATAGCAAGGTCTGTCTATGCAAATTAATGATACTTTTTAAGATATTCATACTAATGTGCCGACTTAAATTTTTTTTTTAAAGTGAAATTCTTAATTTTCTCTAAATGTTTTAATTATTGGCTTGAACTTTACTGCTTATCGTCAGTATATTGTTACACAGTATTTAAGTTTCAAATAGCAATGTTCCTAATCCTTAAATAACAAAGATATCGTACTTTGTACAAAAAAACTAAATATCTGTCTTATTACCTTTTGATACTGTAAGCGAAGTTAGTTTCAAGAAAAAATATTCTTTTACTTAATTAAAAAATCATATCAAAAATTCATTAATTATCGTCTCTGGATTTGGAAGTTATTAAACTTCTATGTTTTTCTGATAATTCTGATCTTTAGGGTTATCACACGACATTTAGTTTAATAAAACAGAAATCGAATAACAGTAATTACTGTAAAATTACCTAACTATGCTCCGGTCATCCAACTGGTTATTATCAATGATATTTACTATGAATGGGTTACTCTAACAAAATGAGCTCAAAAAATACTTCCAGAGTTATGCCATAACCTAACAAAGATTATTTTATGTTTATCTATTTTGACAATCATTACATCTTTGTCACTCTCATTGTTAGAAAATTACAGTTTGTCTCTTTCCCACGCGGGAGTCATTGACACGTCCGCATCTCTCACTTGCCGGAGCGTGACTAGCGACAGTTGTTTGAATTCACTCATATTAAGTGCTTCACTTTTGGAGCATGCATAACCCATGTCATTATTATATATCATAGATTATTATTAGTAGGTTAGTAGGTAGTCTGTGATTGGACACCTTATGTATAGATCGAGAACTTCACGGTGCTTCAATTTGACCCATTTCCTGCTGCCCAATTGAGGTGAAATATAGTGTAGCTACTTAACTCAGATGACATTACAATGTTTTGGAACCATGATGCTGCAGCTGGTCTGATGATGGAGATCTGGAGGTAGCCATAAGGACTAGGTTATATAAAACAATGCATTCATTGTGCTTAGAGGTTTGTTAGAATCGTCTCGATGAGTAGTAGACGAGACGACTGTTGAAAGAAAAGTATAGTCGGCGATAAAAGGCTGTCTTAAAAAATTTTTTTTTGTCACAAAACTTTATGACGCAAACGCTCTATGGAATGAAAAAAACCGTGTGCATGCATGCCTACATGGTACAACTCTATCCTACAAGCTAACGCGTGAATAAACAAGTCAAAACTTTTACTAAATTATTTTGCACATGTGTGAATAAAGCGACATTTTCCCATACTGTTTTTAAAGGAAAAAAGTGAGTGAGAAAGTGAGAATAAGATCTCTTCTGATACCTGAATGACCCTGATACCTGTATGAAAGTTTTCTAGGATTTGAATGACTTCGTCCATCACACCCCGGTCACTTTTCTCTAATTTAAATTAAGTAGGTTTTATAGGTAGATACACAATTTCTCAATCGTTATAAAATATTGGAGTCCTCTGATTCCAATAGACTCCAATACACAAATGATGGTGGTTAACGTCACGTTTTTTTAATTATGTACCCTTTTCGTAATAATAAAATGCTATGTGGTAACTTTGCTATGTTAGATGTATCAGGCGCTTTACCAAGTAGCAGCCCTAACACAAATATTTAATTTGCTTTAAATTCTAAATCCTTTCATTAACGTTATTCAAATGAATAATGTCGACTAAATATGCTATAAAGAAGTCTCTAGTTAAAAATTAATTCCGCATACCTTAGGATTTTTATTTAAAAAAATTAAATAGTTTAAGTACTAAATTGGAAATTTCTCAGATCAGAATAATTTTTAAGGATATTTTTGGTCTTAAAATTATCAGTCGGAAGAGATATAACGTTTAATATTACACGAAAGTTTATAAAGGCACGTATTCATGAAATATTACTACTTCTATGATTTTTTTGGAGTTTCTGAAAGCAATCTTAAAAATGTGGTTTCTTGAAAACTATAAGGAATTAACTAGTGGGGATTACATATTTATATTTAGTATTAATTGAGCTTTATACTACGCCATTATTTAACCCATGTCCGATTTTTATGTAAAATTCCACACTGTGACATGCCATAAAAGAAATGTCGATATCTGGCCGAGGAGCGAATGGATAAACATCAAAAAGTGCGATGAGTTGTAGGTGTTCTTCCACCCTGCTGTTGGGAATATCTCTACAGTACCCTGCAATCACTGTGCTCTGCATTATTTTGTGTAATTTGGACCCATCAAAAACATAAATGTGAAAGGCTGCCAAGTTCGATACTATGGGAATGCTTCACCTATAAAAGAAGTGAGATCTGAATAAGTACCAAGTTCCATAAAAATACCTCAAATCATAAATAGTTATAGGAATGCACACTTGATTTCCAGCAGTTTTTAAGGTACATTTTGAATAAGTGTCACGTTACATAGAAATACCTAAAATTATAATAGTCAGAGAAACGCACACCGGTTTTTTTAGCAGTTTCCTGATTACATTTATTATTTTCAGTACTTTTTAATGATGTTACTTGGCAAGTTTTCACACACCACACACCTTTTCAATGCAATGAATCGACACCTTTGGACTGCAATGTGTCAAGTATATAATTTTCTATTAAAACTTGCCAAGTTACATCATTAAAAAGTACTGAAAATAATAAATGTTATCAGGAAACTGCTAAAAAACCGGTATGCGTTTCTCTGACTATTATAATTTTAGGTATTTCTATGTAACGTTATACTTATTCAAAATGTACCTTAAAAACTGCTGGAAATCAAGTGTGCATTCCTATAACTATTTATGATTTGAGGTATTTTTATGGAACTTGGTACTTATTCAGATCTCACTTCTTTTATAGGCGAAGCATTCCCATAGTATCAAACTTGGCAGCCTTTCACATTTATGTTTTTGATGGGATTTCATTTATTTTTGTTAGGTGTAGGTTCTTTATTATTTTTTTATCACTTTTGCTTTAGGAAATGTCTCATTCCACTTAGGTATGTACTTTATACTATAACCCTTTATACTAAGCGTCTAATTCTATTTTACTATTTATTTATAGGTGATTTTTACAAATAAACTGGCTCCCTACACCTATAAAATGTACCTACTTACATATAATTACATACATCAATAACGTACTCTATTCTGTTTGTAAGTACGCTACCTACATAGATAATTAATAACTTGGTAATACCTACCTACCAGTAGGTATTATAATTGGTGGCCTATTATGTAGCCCTAGAAGTGCACCATCCCATCTCATCCCGTGGCGTATCGGAGGGTGAGATGGGCAGTAGTATATATAATTCCATCTTAGAGTATATATGATTTCCATGTTCTTGAATCTGCGATTTCATTAGTTGTAAAATTAGAAATTATTTAGACTATGCGAGAAAAAAATAGTCTTTTCATTTTTGTTTGACTGATTTAGCGCACCTAGTGTACCTAGTGACCTGCTTTGTACTTCGTAAATCGTGGGTTCGGTTCCCGCAACAGACACACACAGAGTGGTGAACAATTTTATTGTTCTTGTCTTTAAGACAAACATGTATTGTCTTAAATTGGTATGTATCTAAATTTAAATAAGTCTTATCTCATTTCCACTCCATACCTACTTATAGTAGAACAAAATTACACATTCGTTGTTTTCGAAACTGACTCACACTTGGCCGTTTTCAAATTTTTACTTTATTTCGACCTAAAGACAAACCTTCGAGCCAAATTTCAGGTCGGTACGACCATTGGAAGATAGACCCACTTAGTTCATTATGACTTCATAGTAGAACAAAGTTACACCTTCGCTATTTTTAAAACTGACTCACACTTGGCCGTTTTCAGATTTTTCCCTTTACTTTGACCTTAAGACCTATCTCCATGCCAAATTTCAAGTCAGTACGACCATTGGAAGTGGTCTAGGTTTTTGATGAGTCAGTGAGTGAGTGTATCGTAAAAATAGCGATTTTCTGACGTCGATATCTCAAGAACTGCTATAGGTAGAATAATGAAATTTTGTATTCTAGACAATTAAGGGGATGTCAACAGACACTCGAAATTTCATATGCGTAGATAAAATATGTTTGGAGTTATAGGGTGGTCGAAATTGGCCCGAAATGGTTCGTGTAATATAACCCACGGCCGGTGTGTCGCTTTTTTTGCTCGAACTTGGCGGACACACTGCCGTGTGTCTAGATGCTATGTTAGAGTAGATTTCCTCAGATTAAGCAAGCCACTAGCAATAAATCTCCTACAACGCCTTGACTGTATGCGGCTGTATAGCCATTCCCCATGTACATGTGCATGTGGGATACTACATGCGAAGACACACTGGCGGCTTCTCACCTCACCGGATCCAATAAACATACAGATGCGGTGGCGAAAGCAGCTGAAAAACTGAACACCCTTAAAAAAATCGATGTTTAAAGAAACAAGTATGTATAGTTTAAAGTGCCATGTGTAACCATATCAATTCATTATATAAGAAATATAATATGATATAATATTGGAATATAACTTACACGTAAGGCAGTCAGATACACAATTACATTTACTTGCAGTAAACGTCAACTTCTTTTTTGAAATGAAGACCCATTGGTTTTCATATCCCGAGTCTCCTAAATAGTAATTCAAAACTTGGGTCTTGTTAGTGGCAATTAGTTATAATCATGAGGATTATGACTAGTACTACTGTGCACTGTATTTATTTACCTGATATGTTTATATTTCCATAACATCCTCAACTCTCAGGATTAGGAATACCTTTGTAATATAAGAGTCTTACATTAGATTAGAATCTATGAAGAATATGTGTAAAATTGTTTGAAGGGTCTAAAACCTTAGTTAAGTTAGGAGGCAGTAGTAGGAGCCAAGTTTGAACCCGCGATCCTTAGAGCGTAAGTCGGGCGTCTGGCCGCCAGGCTACCAGAGTTTGTTTTGATAATTACTATACTGTTGCTCCATTTTTCTACTATGTTTATCTGCGTGAAATATCAAATGTCAAACAATCCTTTAAGGCACTGACTTCCAGGCTACCGATAGAAATAACGGCCTCCTAGCCCAGTCGGTAGTGACCCTGCCTACGAAGCAGGAGGTCCCGGGTTCGAATCCTGGTCAGGGAATTTGTTTGTGTGTTTATCACAGATATTTGTTCCTGAGTTATGGATGTTTTCTATGTATTTAAGTATTTATCCATATTTATCTAATATATATATATATATACTCGTCGTCTAGTACCCATAACACAAGCTTTACTGAGCTTACTGTGGGCCTAGTTCGATTTGTGTAAGATTGTCCTATAATATTCATTTATTTCTCGAATTTAATTTCTTTTCTGATGTTTTTGAAATGCCTCAAACTTTCCATAGACGTTGACGTAACAAAGACTGCAGCACTATAAGTAGGTATTAAAACAGACCAAAACATTGCAAAATTAAATAATTATATTATTAGTAGTTAGGTTTTCTTATTAAAATTATTTTCTTGTGTATGAATGCTTTTTCACCATATCAGCACCACCGCCTATCTTGATTTTTTTAAAGCGTCAGTAAAATTGTTTTTTTTTCACAAGGGAGAACAGTAATTACTTTACGTTATAGAACGATGATTTTGAACCATAAATATTTGGCAGAATTAATTTGTTTTGTTTTATGTATTTACCTAAGCTTGTATTTTTTTGCCGTGGCGTGGTGAAAAATGCTGTAATACTCTCGGCAGCAGTTTGTTTGTTTCTAGTGCCCCCCGCAATGCTCAAGATACCACTTTTTTAACCATACACTCGTTATAATTTTGTAATCTTTCACTTTTTCGGGTCTCGATATAAACACGTGAGATAGATATCAAGGTTGTATTCTTGATATTATAATTTATTTACACTAAACCTTTCCTACATAATATTGGATCTACGTGGTCGGTTTACAAGTCAATGTATCGTTTTATTTCTTGTCACAAAAAACATTTATTGGTTACAAGAAATCTTAAAATCATTCATACCAGTCATTTTTATTCAATTTGTAATATTTGTCACATATCTTTTACCCAAAGCACAGGTTTCGTCATAGTTGCTACACCCAAAAATGCATCGTCAAATCTAAAAAAATTGCTCGTAAGCTGTTTATGTAGACTACCCTAGTTCTAGCCTAGTATTTTAGCACGAAAATACACGTATGATTTTACACACATACTCACACACGTAGTTAGTTTCAGAAGACATTCAGAGATGCCGCTTTCAAATGAGTTTTCATAGAATGCTTCAAGGCTCTCTTTACCTACTAGAGGTAAATAAATGCCTTACGTGGGATTCCCATAATTTACTGACGTCAACGTCAAAACAATAAGATGGCGCCCATGCCAATAGAGAAATTGCTCTAGCGAGACCTGTTGATTTTGACGTAGGTGGTTAGGTGAATCAACTGTCACAAAAGTGTGATATCATAGTTGTCTCGCATGCAACTGTCAGTTATGCCATGTCGAATAGACTCCCTTGTCAGTTGATTACACAGGCTGATTATGATTGCACAGAATTTGAATTTATTTATTAGTTTGTTTTAGTTTAGTTTTATTTTAGAGTTAATTATTTTGTTTATAAGTATTTAAGTTTTAGTTTATAGTCGTTTGTAATTATTTGTATTTATTTATTTTGTTCGGAAAATTATCAGCAAAAATTCTCATACGAAGTTTTCTTAATATCTATTTAAAGTTAAATTGTTTCGGTGTAAGTTAACTTCTCTTAATATATTTGTACAGTCACGTCTGAAAATATGGATACATTTAATGTGTCAATAATATGTATCCACGACTCTATTACCAAGGAGTAAAGTCGTGGATACATGTTTTTGTCACATTAAATGTATCCATATTTTCAGACGTGACCGTACTTAATTTGTTAGCACCTTGTAGGTATATTATTATTAGGTATAAATTAATAATTTCATACAGTCGCCATCAGATATATCGGAGCGGCCAAGGTGGTCACAAATATCTGAACAACGCGATAAAGTGCATGTTAAGATATTTTTGAGCTTCTTTTTGTCACAGAGTTCTTATGACTTCGACAATCATCTTCTCCACAAACATATTATCAGCTCGATGGTACCAATATATAGTATTAACATTTAACGATCCTTTTTTTGCGCTTGACTGTACTGTACCTAAAAGCGCAGTTTTTACATGTGTCCTAAATCAGCTTCCTAACTAAATGATTTAGTCACTTGGTTTAATCAAGTGTAACCGCATTTACCAATTAAATTTACTGCTAAGTAAAGTTAGGGTCCTAATTACGATGCTACTAAGTAGTCATGGACACTGAAAAAAGTAGTGTAACAGAGCTTTAACACCTACTAATTTTCTCTAATCGGCGGACAACTCTCGGTAATTTAATGTGAACTTAGAAAAGTGACAGTAAGTGAAGTGAAATGGACCAAAATATAAACAACATCAACATGAACTTGCCTCTATACGATCTCGAGCCGTGCTCGGCCCAGCGCAGCAGCGCGCTAGCCGCGCTCCGCTTACTTCGGAGCTACAACCACTTCCTGCCACCAGGTAACTGATATACTATCAGTATATAACCAAGCGAGCGCTCACAACATGAACTTGCTATACGACCTCGCACCGTGCTCGGCCCAGCGCAGCAGCGCGCTAGCCGCGCTCCGCTTACTTCGGAGCTACAACCACTTCCTGCCACCAGGTAACTGATATACTATCAGTATATAACCAAGCGAGCGCTCACAACATGAACTTGCTATACGACCTCGCACCGTGCTCGGCCCAGCGCAGCAGCGCGCTAGCCGCGCTCCGCTTACTTCGGAGCTACAACCACTTCCTGCCACCAGGTAACTGATATACTATCAGTATATAACCAAGCGAGCGCTCACAACATGAACTTGCTATACGACCTCGCACCGTGCTCGGCCCAGCGCTGCAGCGCGCTAGCCGCGCTCCGCTTACTTCGGAGCTACAACCACTTCCTGCCACCAGGTAACTGATATACTATCAGTATATAACCAAGCGAGCGCTCACAACATGAACTTGCTATACGACCTCGCACCGTGCTCGGCGCAGCACAGCAGCGCGCTAGCCGCGCTCCGCCTGCTTCGGAGCTACAACCACTTCCTACCACCAGGTAACTGTTATACTATCAGTATATAGCCAAGCCAGCGGTCAAAATCTAAACAACATGAACTTGCTATACGACCTCGCACCGTGCTCGGCCCAGCACAGCAGCGCGCTAGCCGCGCTCCGCCTGCTTCGGAGCTACAACCACCTCCTACCACCAGGTAACTGTTATACTATCAGTATATAGCCAAGCGAGTGCTCAAAATATTAAAAAAAACATCAACATGAACTTGCTATACGACCTCGCACCGTGCTCGGCCCAGCACAGCAGCGCGCTAGCCGCGCTCCGCTTACTTGGGAGCTACAACCACTTCCTACCATCAGGTAACTGATATAAGTAGGTACTATCAGTATATAGCCCAGCGAGTGCTTAAAATCTAAACAACATGAACTTGCTATACGACCTCGCACCGTGCTCGGCCCAGCACAGCAGCGCGCTGGCCGCGCTCCGCTTACTTCGGAGCTACAACCACTTCCTACCATCAGGTAACTGATATAAGTAGGTACTATCAGTATATAGCCCAGCGAGTGCTTAAAATCTAAACAACATGAACTTGCTATACGACCTCGCACCGTGCTCGGCCCAGCACAGCAGCGCGCTGGCCGCGCTCCGCTTACTTCGGAGCTACAACCACTTCCTACCATCAGGTAACAGATATAAGTAGGTATTATCAGTATATAGCCCAGCGAGTGCTTAAAATCTAAACAACATGAACTTGCTATACGACCTCGCACCGTGCTCGGCCCAGCACAGCAGCGCCGCGCTCCGCTTACTTCGGAGCTACGCTACAACCACTTCCTGCCACCAGGTAACTGATATACTATCATTAGTAGCTAAGCGAGTGCTTAAAATATAAAAATCATCAACATAAACTTGCTATACGACCTCGCACCGTGTTCAGCCCAGCACAGCAGCGCGCTGGCCGCGCTCCGCTTGCTTCGGAGCTACAACCACTTCCTACCCAGGTAACTAATATACTAGCTGTAGTAGCTAAGCAAGTGCTTAAAATATCCGAACCGCTTCCGAACCTAGGGGAATATTTTCTACACAAAATTAAGTGTCGTGTAGAACGCGGAAGGTTACAGCGTGCATCATCCCTACTCATCTTTCAGCATTTTATCGCCCACTGTTGAGCATAGGCCTCTCTTCGTGTACGCCACTTGTCCTGAGCCAATCTCATCCAAAGACTCGCAACCTTGCGAATGTCGTCTACCCATCGAGCTAACGGACGCCAGGGGCTTCTTTCATCTGAAAGTGGCCACCACTCTGTCAACATTTTAGTCCATTTTAGTTGGGTAATGGCGTATCCCACGTAAATACATACGTGTCTATAAAGTAATCAGGTAACTACACTAACTATTTACATCCAAAAATTGTCCAGCACGGTTAGCACATGAGTGACGCGACAGTATCTCGCGCGCGTGATAGTCTATCCGTCCCTTTCTGACTGTAAATATCAATTAAAAATAGACTAGTAAGTAAAGGTAGTCTATCTCGCGCGCGAGATACTGTCGCGTCACTCTTGTGCTAACCGTGCAGCCCATCTCCATTTTTGTCTGCGTCTAAAATGTAAAGCGTCGGTCAGTTTTGTTTTCTAAGGCTGCGTTATCCAGAAATGAGCGAGGCTGCGTTGCGAGGAATGTGTTTGTTAAGCACCAATAGAATCACTTCATTTGTTTATCCTCGCACAGCGCAGCTTTAGGATTGGTTCTTAAAAAACACATTCCTCGCAACGCATCCTTGCTCATCTGTAGTGGAAGCGCAGCCTTACGGATGTCTGTGTTTCTTACTTTGTCTATTCTTCGTAAACTGAAAATAGATGTCATATACTTAAGAAAAAATTACCAAACCCTCCGGTGTCCGAGGCCAGATTTGAACTGGCGTCTTCAGCTTTCGCGGCTGACCTGACCACTAGACCACCCGGTCACGGCGGAACTTGACAAATTTTCTCATGTATATGCAATCTCTGAATTTGAAACGGCTAGGCGCCGTTGACCATACTCTAAGGGCATGCGCAGTACGTGCTTGCACCTCCTATCCGAATCTCTTACGTGATTCTGGTATAGCGAGAGAGATGGTGCTGCCATCTATGAATCTTGAAGCAAATCAAATTATTTTGTTCAATATTTTTTGATTTGCAATTTTGAAGTAGTTACACTACTATATATAAACTGAAAAGAAGTTATATTTATTTACAAAACATAATAAATTGGTGCATTAATACAGTAAACTTAAATATAAATAAAAAACCTACTAAAAAATATACTAAACTAACCAATCCCCCCGCGGCATGGTACCGTAGATGCTGGCAGCATTCCCTCTCTGTATGGCAATACCAATACGTTGGGCCAGGAAGCTGCCAGCTCTACGGTCACCGGTGGAATCCACTAGCCTCTTAGAAATCTCTTTGAAGAGGGCTTGGGCACTAGGACCCCACGGGCCGAGGGTCTCGACGCTGAAAGGAACGAAGTTGTATTCGACGCCGAGGCCCCCAGGCGAGGTGTTCAGCCGCGAAAGCTGAAGACGCCAGTTCAAATCTGGCCTCGGACACCGGAGGGTTTGGTCATTTTTTCTTAAGTATATGACATCTATTTTCAGTTTATCAACCGACTTCAAGATTTCGAAGGAGGAGGTTATCAATTCGTCGGTATCTTTGTTTTTGCTATTTTTTTTTTTTTTTTTTTTTATGTATGTTCACCGATTATTCGAAGATGGCTGGACCGATTTGAAAAAATTCTTTTTTCGTTTGAAAGAGTATACTTCACAGTTGGTCCCATTGTAACCAGGTCAGGATCTGATGATGGGATCCTGGAGAAATCGAGGGAACTCTTCAACTATTATAGGCACACCTATAGTGATTTGAGTATTTTTTACAGCAGCTCGAACATTTGCTTTTGGAATGGTGGATGTTTAGTGAAGTCGGTTCTTTTTTGTTCAAAATTATATATAGTTGTGTAACTACTTAAAAATTGCAAATCAAAAAATATTGAACAAAATAATTTGATTTGCTTCAAGATTTATTCTTCTTAATTTCAAAATGCTAATCGCTATTTACCAATTCACAAGCAATCCTTTATACGAGACACACTGTATTATAGCCATAGCCTAGTCAATATAGTTCTTTGTTCGTTGGTGACATCCCTGCTTACGGAGCTGAAGGTTCTGCGTTCCATGCATGTTTATCACGAATATTAATATTTAGTGAAGTTAATTTCTATAAGATTTCTATCTGTGAGAACCTATAATTGGCCACCAATTTCTATATCTGTTGTCAACATGTTGTATGTGCTGTTGGTTTTCCAATAAATAAAAAATAAAATAAAATAAATAAATATTCAAATATTGACAATTGCAAACGCTTGGAGGATGACTTCGATCTGTCGCCCAAATGTTCATCCTGCAAGTGTCTAGCTAGGGGAACGTACCCATACTACGTGACCTGTTTAGGGGGCTGGGAAGGGGGTCGTCAAAATACTACTCTTGGTCACAAGGAAGGGAGGGGGGGTTAGGTTTTCGTCACGTAATCAATTATTATTATAATTATGGTAAGGGAAATCTCGCGCATTTTTTTTTACTTTTCATCCGACTTCAAGTCAACATTGTCATGGAAATTCCACGTAAATTCAGTCTGTGCATAATTGACCAAAGGCGTGTATGTTCTGAAGCAATTGAAACCACTTATCTCAAATGATAACCTGAAAGAAACCTATTACTCATATGTGCATTCTATTTTGTCATATGGGATCATATTATGGGGAAACTCAACGGATTTCGAACGTGTCCTAAAGTTGCAAAAACGCGCTATTAGAGTCCTGGCTAATGCTAAGTATGACGCTCCTTGCAGAGAACTTTTTAAAAGACTAGGCATTTTAACTATGGTGTCGACATATATCTTAGAAGTTTTCATGTACGTAAGAAATAACCCGAGCGAATTTAGACGTATTGGTGATATAAGTAATCGTCCAACAAGATACCCTGATAACTTAAGGCAAGATCAATGTAAACCAAAAATGGCAAAGAAACGTCCCAAAATAATGGGGCAAAGACTTTATAACAAACTGCCAAAGATAATAAAAACTGAGACTAACATAAATGCATTCCGTCGCAAAGTTAAACTGATACTACTAAATAAGACAATATATAGCGTAAAAGAGTACATGAATAGTGAGTTCCAATGGAGTGAGAGAGATTAAGAATACATTTGTATTGACTATTATATTATAAAGGAAAAATTATTGGACATTGAATTATTATTTACTTATTATTTTTTTATTTATTGGAAAATTGATTTAATGAATATTTATTTTTGTGAAACGTGTAAAATCTGTACCTAGTGTACCTACCTTGACGATCTCAGTATGTATGCATGGATTATATTTATGAAAACATTGTAATACTATTGAGAAATAAATGATCTGAATCTGAATCTGAATCAAGATTTCGAAGAAGGAGGTTATCAATTCGTCGGGATCTTTGTTTTGCTATTTTTTTTATGTATGTTCACCGATTATACGAAAACGGCTGGACTGATTTTTTTTCTTTGAAAGAGTATACTTCACAATTGGTCCCATTGTAACCAAGTCAGGATCTGATGATGGGATCCTGGAGAAATCGAGGGAACTCTTCAACTATTACAGGCACACCTATAGTAATTTGAGTATTTTTTACAGCAGCTCGAATGCTTTTGGAAAGGTGAATGCTAAGTGAAATCGGTTCTTTTTTGTTTAAAATTATTTATTATGGTTTGCACGCACCTCTAGGCGTTACGCGGCAACCGCCGTTTTAATAAATACAAATATGCGCCAAATTATATTTTTTTAAATTTCTGTTTGCAAAAATCAATGTTAAGAATTACTACGTGACAACCGGAGGGGGGGATCTTGGCATATACTACGGTTGGTCACCGAGGTGAAAATTGGCTACTATCCTAAAAAAATATATTTAGTCCATCAGTTAGATTATCAAAAAATATTGGACACGTATTTTTTATTTTGTCAATCAAATAAAAATTGGTGAAGATATAGCCCGTTAAAGTTCCGCGTGACGTCACATTATACTAAAAATTGTACTGAATGTAACGGGCTATATCTTCACCAATTTTTATTTCATTGACAAAATAATAAATACGTGTCCAATATTTTTTGATAATCTAACTGACGGACTAAATATAATTATATTTTTTTTACCCAGGAAAGTACCCAATTGTTAAATAATTGGTCACGTAGTATGGGTATGTACATATACTACGTGACCACGGAGGTCATACACACGCTAGGGAACGTTCCCTAGCGTGTGTGTGACCTCTGAACTCCGTGTCGCAGGTAACCAAAGCTACCGACCCGGACCATTAGCGCCGCCATCGCCCTGTCATTACGGTTACACCTGTACGCTCCCGTGATTAGAGGGACGTGTAAAACGGTGCATTCACAATTACCATATACATACTAGCCAAATACCTGTCATGGTAATAACAATACCAAGATCTAACGGGATGGTCTTATTACACTTTTCAATAGGTACGACAGTGACGGTGCTATTATCGTTGGTCCTTGTCATAGACTCACCTTTTTAGGGTTCCGTAGTCAACTAGGAACCCTTAATAGTTTCGCCATGTCTGCCCGTCCGTCCGTCCGCGGATAATCTCAGTGACCGTTAGCACTAGAAAGCTGAACTTTGGTACTAATATGTATATCAATCATACCGACAAAGTGGTAAAATAAAAAGTGGAAAAAAATGTTTTATTTGGGTACCTCCCCTATACGTAAAGTGGGGAGTGGTTTTTTTTTTCATTTCAACCCTAACGTATGATATATTGTTGGATAGGTATTTAAAAATGAATAGGGGTTTACTAGAATAATTTTTTGATAATGTAAATATTTTCGGAAATAATCGCTCCAGAAGGAAAAAAAAATGTGTCCCCCCCTCTAACTTTTGAACCATAAGTTTTAAAAATATGAAAAAAATCTCAAAAGTAGAACTTTATAAAAACTTTCTAGGAAAATTATTTTGAACTTGATAGGTTAAATAGTTTTTGAAAAATAATTACAAAATAATTTCTGAACTAAGTTTGTAATTTAACCGTATAAGCAGGTGTTTATTGTACCTGTAATTTCTACGAAATCACAATGAAATGACGTGATTTCAAATGAAGTAAAAACGGTGAAAATCGGTTCACGCAATAAAGAATTATCCCATAAAAATCATCTTCCATACTTTAAGCTCGCGCGCAATAGTTTACTTAATTTGCCGATAGATGTCGCTGTACGTGGAACGCTCATATCATATCCTACATGGCGGTGTTATTTTAACTCTTAAGTGGGGACACTTACTGTGACGGACGGAAAACAACGGAACCCTTCACTGAGCGTGGCCCGACACGCTCTTGGCCGGTTTTTTTTGTTACCCTCCACCCATTACTTATATCAGTGTGAAGGTCACAAACAAAACAGATATAATTCGCGATTTCTTCAAGAATTTCTGTGTTTACTACGAGAAAACCTGATATTTTTCTTAGAAAGTTGTGTCGGCTAAGGAAAACAATGGTAAATTGTTTTGTTTTGTGCTGTAGAAGTGATTTTATCGTCACCTATGTGTATCCCTTACGGTAGTACGCGTGTGCGGTCTCTAGTTAAGTTCTTACTTTCAGACAATTTTGTAATTGCTTAGGCTGCGGTTCCACCAGAAATGAGCGAGGATACGAGTATGTTGCGAGGAATGTATTTTTAAGAATCAATAGAATCACTTCATTATCCTCGCACAGCACAGCAGGTGGAAACGCAGCCTTAAAAGGCTGACAACATCTGATGACCTTCAAATTGACTTTACTTTAACAGTTTTTTAGCTATAACTACTTGTTTTGGGAAAGTAAAAGAAAATTTATGTTAATATTCATTATATTTGGAAGAACTTTGTTAATTCCGCTACACGATTGGACGAAATCGGGTCGATAGAAAATAGTTCCAAAGTTACATCTTAAAATTAGCTTTAAACAGTTATATATCTTTAGTTACTTGATTTATACGTCTGTAATTAATTAAGGACAAAATACCACCACACTAACTTCATTATTTTATATTTCTTAATTAATGCGTAGTTTTTTTTATTCGTCATGTTGCAAAATGTTCAATGAGCTCCCATACTAATAGTAACACAGTGTTACTCTTTAACTCGCGCTGTAAAAGATAGGGATGGAATTAAGCCGTTGTTATCCTAGGGTGCAAACTGAGTGGATGTTCCAGCGGCGGGTTTGGTGCCGCCTTAGTTATGGACTAAGAGCTGGCCACGTCAGATAGGACACAATAATGAGAGCAATAAAACCTGTCTAGTTAGATTGCTTTACCATCCTATTATAAATATTATTTGAAACGGGATATTTACCATGTATATTTGTGTTTACGAGCACCCGATATTTCGGCGCAGTTGCATGCACCATCATCACGGAGTAACTAACGTTGCGGCGAGTTTTAGTAGTCTACCCATACGACCCGTCTACCCGTTTCAAATAATATTTATATTGTGAATGACCATGTGAGCTTGAAATCTTTACCATCCTTATTGCTAGATCCGGGCATCTGGGAGCTTTTAATGGGTGGAGGTCAGAGTGACAGACCAACAAAGCTTTTCAGTTAGAAAAAAGTAAAAACAAAATAGGTAAAAACTGCCGAAGTTGAGTCATTTATAGAGGACAGGGTCTATATTTTAACATTAGACAAAACACATTGTTAATTATTGCAGAAACAAAAGCAGTAGGCGACTAACTATAAATTGCTTTATACTTCATTTGGCACTACTTTCCCCCAACAGAAACTTCTGGCTATGATATAATGTAATTAATTACATAATTTCCCATAATATTGCATCAAACTCAGAACTCTAGGATTTGATATCTTGAAGTTATTAGCAATCTTTGACCTCCACCACTTTACAATTGCCAGATGTCCGAATCTAGAAATAAGCATAGTATAACAAACTAACTAGAGGGGTTTCGTTGCTCTCATTATTGTGTCATATCTGACGTGGCCAGCTCTCCGTCTATTAGAGAGTAACCGCAGCGCAAGCTAGTACTTATACTTCCTTTTTATTGTAAAATCGTGCGATTGTCGTCTCGGAGGCTCCATCTTACAGAAAACTACAGCTAAATAGCACTAGACTCTACTCATACTCGTAGTGTTGTGTTCCTGCCGGCATGTAGGTAAGAATGCCAGAGCGTTCAAAGAGGACGCCGTGTGCTGACGACAAGGGACCCTCTTGTCTAGCCATTAGCCGTCAACATAATGAATCCTCCTGAAAAACTTGATTTATTGAAACATTAAAACAAAAAACATAATTATCAAACTAAGTACAATAAAACTACTTAAAACTACAGATAGAAAATTTTGCCCAGATCGCTCTCAACTGGCAGGGTGCCCAGAAGGCTGGCCGCATTTAACTCGCTGGATGGTAATACTTATTCGCTGTGCGAAATAGTAGCCAGCCCTCTGGTCACCAGAAGCCTCTATTAGGCGCGCCGACAGATCTTTATATAGTCGGCGCGCGCCTGGCCCCCACGGCCCCAAAGTTTCAACACCAAACGCCGCAAACATGTAGCTATTTCCTAGCGCGATATATTTGCGGCGCTTGAGGTCTTCGGCCGAGGATGCTGCAGCACCAGCGCTGACTTTGATGCCTGGAATATGGGTCGGAGCCAGGGTGTCAACGCAGGTAGCGTCCCAAACCAGCGGCCGTCCCATACTCCAAGGCACCAGTGTCATGCCGTCGGGCCTCTTGCCGTCATCTCTGGCCAAACCGCTGGGCTCCTCCTTGATATTAAAGAGTCGGCAAAGCGCATGTGACACCTCTGAAGTTGCGGCCATAGGCTACGGTAGCTGCTTACCATAAGGCGAGCCGTATACTTACTTATTTGCCACAGTCGTGGTATTAAAAAAGGTACAAGCCAAATGTGCGTTTGAACCCTCACAATCAATTGCGTCAAATATTTGTCAACAATTAATGAGGCCAAGTGATTCCCGTATCGTATTGTCATCGCGTGGCACTCGGAGGGGCGTAGTAAGGGCCATTACGAGCGCCACCTGCCGAGGGAGGGCTGTGCAAATGTTTAAATAACTTTTAGGGCAATTGTCGACTATCCGTGTCTACTGTTTACCCATCATCAACATTATTTGCTTTGATGATTACGGGCACAATTTCTACCGTACGGTAGGTACGGATTTACCCACCGCGGATACTGATACCAGACAGATCCAACGGGTAAATTTAAACCACAGAATAATATAATACTATTTCATACAGAAGGTCGTCTTCCCTACAAAATTAGTGTTTGACAGAATATTGACAAATGAACGGTGACACATGACGTCTCCATACAAATTACCTTTCGATGTTCTAGGATTGACAAGTACGCAATTAGTATTATTGCTGGACCTGCCCCAATCTGCCTCAATCTATCTAATCCAGCAATGTGCAAATTGCAGAAATTGCAGAAATGTTCTCGGAAATTTCCGAGAAATTACATGAAAGAAACTTAGAAAGTTCTCTGTGAGAATGTTCCCATGAGAACTTTAACATTTTGTGTAATATATAATATTACACGCCACATATTAGTAAACCAGGCAGGCATAATATTTAAAATGGCGTGTGTCTACCTCGGTTCTGACACCATAAGATTGTTTATTAAATTTAAGTTCCAGAGAATATTCTCCATAGAAGTTTCGCAACTTATGAAACTTCTCCTCGGTGCATTGCTAATCTAATCTATTAGTAATTTTAATACAAAACTAGATAAATGTCCGATTTATTACCTTATTTGTCCAATCTAATTATTATTTTAGTACAAAACTACTACTATAAACTACTTAAATATTTTTTATCATCTGTGGTCATGCCGCAAATAAACGAAAGGGATTTTGACAACCCCGAAAACGTATCCGATACGTTCCAAGGCCGTAGCTGTCACTTGGTGGAGATGGACACCCTTGCCGACTGGCAAATCAGATCTGGGCCTATAAGCGCGAACCACTTTGTTTTTTAAAATGTCTATTTGCATCACTCTCTTTCGAATACGTAAGAGCGATAGAGACGGAGATAACGAAATTTCGCGGTAGACCCGCTGGCTAGGTCATAGACCTCATAGTAAAGGCCGGATCACATGACATGATCACACCTTCACGGGTAGCACGTCTTGCAAGAGCGACTAAAGCCGCGAGTAGTGAGAACCTTCTCGCGCCTGTCAAAAATCTCGCTTTCCGGTAGCATAGCATAACACGCACCCGCGGCTGCAACTGACGCGAAGAGAACTCAAAGTTCTGCTAAGGATTTTAGTTCAAAGTCGCGAGTCACCGTCATTTTATGACAGTGGCATTTGATATCTTGCAACGAACTGGAAGCGAGTAGCAAGACTGATGGGGACGAATGAAGAATGAGACTTACAGCAAACCACAGCCAAATAGCACTAGACCTTACTCATAGTCCTCCTATTGACTTCTTCGGCATTATCTTCTCCGCTACCCAAAGGTTGTCTGGAAGAGATCGCTTATTAGCGATAAGACCGCCTGTAGTTTGCCTCTTTTTATGTTCAAGATGTATTTTTTTTCTACTGTGCTTTAATTTTTTGAGTGTGCTATAAAGCATTCATTAATTCATTCATGGTGTTGTAGTGTTCCTGCTATAAGGTTGCCAAAGAGCTCAAAGAGGACCCAGTGTGTTGACGATAAGGGACCCTCTTGTTCCTTTAGCCGTCAACACAGTGAATGCTCCTTTTGGTACAGGGTCGGCAACGCGTTTGTGACTCCTCTGGAGTTACAGGCGTCCTATATAGACTACGGTAGCTGCTTACCATCAGGCGGGCCGTATGCTTGTTTGCCACCGTCGTAGTATGTAAAAAAAAGAGATATCCATTCGTGTAGCTAAAATCACATATATAACTTAATAAATTAACATAAAAATCTGTACAAGGAAAAAACAGGTTCAAGTTTGGAGCCCGACGGCAACCCTCCCAGAAGGTACGCCACGCTGAATAATTTACTCGTATATGCGCTGGGCAACCATTGTATTGGCACATTTTTAAGGAGACTTCACTTACAATACCAAATACTTAACTAAAAAATGTACCTACACTATTGATGAAACTATCACCTGTTACGGCACACGCTACGATCATGACGCGACACTTACGTGTTGGTTTAGGGTCTTGGCCAGCTGGCGGTACCCACGGCCCGGTCAAAGGGTTGCCCTTCATGCGTTAAGGGCGCTTGACGAGTCTTCTGTGAAGGAAAACCAGTTTAAATCGGTCTTTAGAAACGTATAAGGCGCAAACACATACTTGAGCAGAATTCTGGAAAAAATCTGCAAGTAAGCGGAAAAATCCAACTTCCGGCTGAATATTATCTAAAAATTTAGTCATCGTAGACAAATTTCCGCCTTGCGACTGATCTTTATACACGGTGAATCGAAGTAACCCGACAGATTTTAACCATAAATTCCTGATCATTATTGGAGACTAAAATGCCGTATAAACTTTTCTGGAATTGGCCTAGTTTCAGAGTTACTACCAATTAAATAAAAAAAACATTTCTTATTGTGACTCAGTGCAAAACGCTTTGGGGGCGTCCATTAATCGCGTCATATTGTATAGGGGCGGGAGGGGGTCAAGAAAGAATCACCAATGATCACCACAGGGGGGAGGGGGGCCTGGACACATATCACGTGTAATTTTTTTGTTCCTTGTGCTTTATTATGGTCAATAAAATAAAAATTATCAACTTTTAAATGCTACTTATTTTTGTAGTAAAATTGCTGAAATAGATATTTTAAGGAGGGGCACTAATTCACACGTCATTATTTGTCAAATAAAAAAAAAAAATTTAACAAATATCCACATGATGCACATCACTGGATAGGTTTTTCAAAATAACGTTGAGGTCTGTTTGAATTTTTTATTTATTTAGTGAATATTTTAAGAAAAAATCACCCCGTAAGTCTAAAAAACTTGCGTCCAATGCGATCCAAAAAATATGAAAAAAATTGAGAACATTATCGGTTTAGGAATTATTGAGTTATCTCCTAAAAACTCATTTCATACGCAGATACGACCTTTTGATATTACTTTTTCGATAGTAGGTACGAAACCGCGTGGTCCGACACGCACTTGGCCGGTATTTTTCTATTAATGATAATTTTATTTTATATGTATACATGTAGTTTAATTTTTGTACCCTTTACGTGTACGTACGTTACGTAAGTGGGTTCACGTGTTAGAAAACTTTACTTGCTTTAGTTAGCAAAAAATTGCACGTCATATTGGACAGGGGGGAGGGGTCCTGAAAATATCACCAAAGATCACCATGGGGGAGGGGGGGGTCTAAAACAAGCCAAAAACGTATGACGCGATTAATGGACGCCCCCTTTTTTGATGGCGATTTCACCCTTTATGGGGTCTAGTCTAGACATTCTTATTGACAGATATCAAAGTGCCAAGGAATACTTTACGTAAGTAAATTATTTTTTACGAAAAAAAATTATAAATTTATTTTAATCGACAGTTTTACTAATAACATTTTTTTACGTTTAAAAGCATTAAAAAATCGAAAAAAATTTGCATTACCTAATTAAGGTCACATTTCAGTACTCTTCTTAGCATAATGTGACGTCACGCGGAACTTTAACGGGCCATATTATCCATATTTTCACCAATTTTTATTTGATTGACAAAATAACAAATAGGTACGTGTCCAATATTTTTTGATTATCTAACTGACGTACTGAATAGAATTATATTTTTGTACCAAGGAAAGTACCCAATTGTGTTTTGCGCCCAAACTGCCCTTATAAATACTGCTGAATAAACTAAAATTAAGAAAATACACTAGGTAAAGTACCCAAACATAATTATGCTTTTCAACGATCACAGCGGCATCTGCGTGTTGCTTTGCGCGTTTATGCTCATTAGTCATTAGCACAGCACAGGTTATGATTATTTGGACTATAACCATAGCCATAGCATGGGGGGGGGGATATTAGGTACGAACGGATAAATTAGAAATGTATCTAGTTTTGTATTAAAATGATTTCTGGATTAGGCACATTGGGGTAAAACAGTAGGTCCAATCCAGTAAATAATCTAACTAATCGTATACTTGACAACACTAGAAAGTCGAAAGACAAAGTTGTATCCCGTGTGTAATAGAGTAGGTCATGATTATTTGGACTATGGCCTAGCATATGCGATGGGAACACGGGAGCAGGGGTCGTTGCCGTGGCACTGACAATTAAAGGTTGGAGGGTTAATACAGGTGCATCATTGACACACGCTTATTATGTATCGATTTTAATAATTAAACCGTTTTTAGGAACCTGTACCTTATAAAGTAAAAGGCAATAATTTTAAACAAAAAAGAACCACTTTCACTTAGCCTCTACCTTTCCAAAAGGAAATGCCCGAGCTACTGTAAAAAATACGCAGATCACTATGTGTAAGGTGTGTCTATAATATTTGAAGAGTTCCCTCGATTTCTCCAGGATCCCATCATCAGATCCTGACCTGGTGACAATGGGACCAACTGTGAAGTATACTGTTTCAAACAAAAAAATAATTTTCCAAATCGGTCCAGCCGTCTTCGAATAATCGGTGAACATAAATAAAAAACAAAGATCCCGACGAACTGAGAACCTCATCCTTCCACATCTTGAAGTCGGTTGAAAATGCAACTGTTATGATTATGAGCATGTTATGGAAAAGTTTTTTTTAATTAGCTAATAAATAACGTCAGTGGACAACTGTATGGTTGTCTCACGGGTTTGTTACAGCAGCTATAAAATAATACTAAACGAAGGATGAAGTGTATTGATCAATGAAGTATGGAACGTACCTATAGCTCTTGTGATCTTTTAATACCGATCAATTCACTTATTTCTTTGTTTAGTATTAATTTATAGCCCCTGTGATAACCAGCCCGTGAGCAGGCGCGGATACAGGGGCGCGGTGTGAAGGAAATCCCCCCCCCCCCCCTGAAACGCAAACTCTTATATACTACGGGCACTACGGGGGCGGGGGGCGCGGTGTGAAAGAAATCCCCTCCCCCCTGAACGAAATCCTGGATCTGCGCCTGCCCATGAGGCAACCATACACGGTCTCCCCTAGCCCTTTATAGGGCAAAGGTCTCACCACCTGTAACATCATCTTTATGTATTTTTTTCTTGTATAGAATTTTTAGGTATATATATGTAGATTGGCGATGAGACTTGAATTGAGCATTTTTTTTCAGTCTTGCCCGTTAAAGGGCTAGAGCTTGTTATGATTATGACTTACCGAGTGCCTTTATTCTTATACTTATTCTGTTGCAGACGTACCCAGCATGGTGGGGCCACTGCTGGCCGCACTGCCGCCGCCGCCATGCTTGCCCTACTGCCAGCATTTGCCCATTCGCAGCCCGCAACGTAAGTTTTACTAAAACAAATATCTACATCCTACTTCTAGGTCTGTGGGGTACCTACAGCATAAGGGCAGTACCGCCAGCCTGCCCTGTGTTGGTCGCGCTGCCGCCGCCATGCTTGCCCTACTGCCAACATCTGCCTTTGCGCAGCACGCAACGTTAGCAATAATATTAACTGATCGATTCAATTTTATAATAGTAATAGCAGAGACCGGGAAAACTGGGATTACCGGATGTTGGCGCAACATTATTAACCACTCGCACGAAAACCAGTTGACGTCACACATGCGTTGCGGCTCCGCGCGCCACATACCTACATTAGTCTGCACCGTTCTGTAAAACTAGATAAAACTAGTAGTTCGCCTCGAACTGAAAACTCGCATAAGCTTGTGAGTCCATTTTCACTTTGCTCCGCTCGTTCGATTACAGTTTTACTTTTACTTACCTAAAGTTTTACCTATTTTACGCATGTACTAGTTTTTACATTAATTAAAAGAAGTTTTGTACTATCCTGGAGTTTCTTCATTGACAACCATGTCGGTTCCTGGTCTGGAGAGCTTAATTTAAGGTGTACACCCTACACCGGTCAAGTAGGTATGTGCTATAGTTAGATGGCCGAGCGTAGCGAGGTGGGATGGGATAGAAATACGAAGCCGGGAATCCCTTTTCACGCCTAGGTATATACGAGTAAATAGATACCTAATATACATATATATAGCTTTTCTCAAAAATGCAATTAAATAAGTATCATGGACTTAGTGCCGTATTCATATTACCATTTTTAAGTGACATCCTGTGGTGAGGCAGCCAAATTGTAGATGGCTATACTTCGTTTTTTTTTTTTGAAATTAGAAAAAAGTTGACAGATCGATTTACAGGGTCCTTTATTAGGCACGGTACATGTCACAACTGACAAAGGGCCTACGCCGTCATTAAACATACTTAAATATATTTGTATTTATAGTAAAGCCATGTTAGCCATGCTTTCGTATTTGTAAATGTTATATTGAGTATTGAACAATATTTTGATAGTAGTTATATGCACGAAATATTTAATTTTTATCATTTTTAACGTTCTTAAGAATGTTGCACACTAAAATACCTAGAGAAGAAGAGGTTCGAAACGGATGGTTAGATTTTTAAATATTTTCTCGTGTCATCTGTCATTAGTATCTCTAAGCTATACCTGGATAGTTTAAAGCTTTATTTTATTAAAGCTTATTGTGATTCTTATTCTTAATTAAGTAAAGGTGTTTGCTTGCTCTATTATTGCGCGTTTGGTTGGAGAGTTATGGAACAATCAGAGGCAGGCCCGAGTGGCATACTAAAACAAAAGCCACTTCTTAGCCCACCAAATCTTTAACCATCACCTAAGACAATCGTTTTATTATTTAGTATTACATAAAAAAACCTATTAAATAACGTTTAGAAGCACTGTTATTTACGAAAATTTATTAATAAGTGCATGTTATGATTGTCAATTAAATAATGTAAGTGAATACTGATAAAAAGACCAGACGTTAAGTTTTCGCTTTAGAACGTACGTGCTTTACTGTCAGGTCAGTTTGTAATTTTTCATCAGTGTCTCTAACGTGATAATCGAGACGAAATTATGTTTTTATTGTTGTGTAGGATTACTTAATCTGCAAATTGTTATTATTTATTCACAAATGTGAACTCTTAATCATGTTAACTAATCGTTTGTTGGTGTGCTTGCAGTGTGTTTAAATTGAACATTTAGAACAGGTTGGCAACTACTGTTTCTATGTTTACTCAATTTCTAATCTCAAAAAAAACGAAGCATAGTTATATATTTATAGAATAACGTTCTATTGGACTAAGAGCTGGCTATGTCAGATATGACACAATAATGAGAGCAACAAAACCCATCTGGTCAGATTGCTATGATATCCTTATTGCTAGATTCAGGCAGCTTTTAATGGGTGGAGGTCAGAGTCACAGACAAGCAAAATTTTAAAAATTGGAAAATAGTGATACCAAAATAGGTAACAACAGCCGAAGTTGTCTTAGAACAGGGCCTAAATATATTTTAACATTAGAACAAAAAACATTATACATCGTCTTGCACTACTTTCCCCCATCAGGAACTTTTGGCAATGTTATGTGTCGATTTGTGTAAGATTGTCCTATAATATTTATTTATTTATAATTTCTCATAATATTGCAGCAAACCCAGAACTCTAGGATTTGTTGTGTTTCTTGAAGTGGTTTGCATTCTTTGACCTCCACCACTTTACAGCAGCCAGATGTCCAGATCTAGAAATAAGTATAGCATATTATTGGTCTCATTAATTATTGTTTCTCTCTGTCTATATTTTCTCGTGTTGTCTAGCACTCCACGCCCTGACTGAGGAAGCACGTCGTCGAGGCGAAAAACGACCAATCCCCACGGAGTTGAAGGACGAGAAGTACTTTGAGAGACGCCGGCGCAACAACCAGGCCGCCAAGAAGTCCAGAGACGCGCGCCGAGTGCGAGAGGACCAGGTATAGCACTACACCTCTCTGTCTCTGTCTGTCACTGTGGAGAAGTGCTTCGAGCAACGCCGATGCAAGTACGAGTACCAGGCTACCAAGAAGTCCAGAGACGCACGCCGAGTGCGATAGGACCAGGTATAGCACTACACCTCTCTGTCTTTGTCTGTCACTGTAGAGAAGTACTTCGAGCAACGCCGGTGCAAGTACCAGGCTACGAAGAAGTCCAGAGACGCGCGCCGAGTGCGAGAGGACCAGGTATAGCACTACACCTCTCTGTTTCTGTCTGTCACTGTGCAGAAGTACTTCGAGCAACGCCGGTGCAAGTACCAGGCCGCCAAGAAGTCCAGAGACGCACGCCGAGTGCGAGAAGATCAGGTATATCACTACACCTCTCTGTCTCTGTCTGTCACTGTGGAGAAGTACTTTGAGCAACGCCGGTGCAAGTGCAATTCCACCAAGAAGTCTAGACACACGCGCCGAGTGCAAGAGGACCAGGTATATCCTATCTTATATAAAGCCTGACCAGTAATATATGATTCTTGTCAAAAGCAACATTTCAGTATAATCATAGAGCGTATTATTCTCTATGGTATGGTGACATCTTGATTTGTTTATCTTTCAGCTCTGATGTTAATTTAAATTTAAAAATAGTATCATTTCCCGAGCGTATTATTTACAGCTGTTTATTACATACACTATTTACAATGTTTCGCTCTTGACTGTAAATAATTTTGGGATTTTTTTGTGGTTATTATTTAATATTCAACACTTTACTATTATTCAAATAAACCGCGACAATGACACTGACAAAAGTGACAGCCTATTACATGCCCTCACACATGCATATCATTATGTCAGTAAAATGATTGCCAGTGCAAGAAATTAGTTCAAATGAAATTCCGCAACATGGCGCATGATCATATACATATTTCTGGTCAGGCTTTACGTGCGAAGCAAGGATGATATATCATCCTTAGTGCGAAGCCACTAAACCCACTGCGCACCGTAGTACCCTGTCGTCGCGAGCAGCCCGACTTAAAACGGCTAGTAGACTTGGCAATTTGTAGGGCCCAACCTGTTGTGTCCAACTCCTGTCGGCCCCAACGCCCGTTATTACACTTACCCTACAAATCGCCCCTACCGACCCTACCTCACCAACAAATCGTCCCTACCGGCCCAAGCTCAACGTTTACAGAGATGCCTTCAAAACATCTAATACATATATTGGTGAAGCACGGTGATAGTACTCATATTAACAGTACACATTAAATAAAAAAAGAAACTGTTTTTTTTATTATAGATATTTAAATGACCACTCGAGCTGCCTGAATCTAACTTCATCTGCCCAACCCTTCTATTATTTAAATACAAAACTAGATACATATATTAATTACCAGCGAATCTACACATTTTAACTTTTATTTTAAATAAAAAACCAGACGGAATGTGTAGGAAATGACTAACATTATAAATAAAAAAACCGGCCAAGAGCGTGTCGGGCCACGCTCAGTGTAGGGTTCCGTAGTTTTCCGTCCGTCACAGTAAGTGTCCCCACTTAAGAGTTAAAATAACACCGCCATGTAGGATATGATATGAGCGTTTCACGTACGTAGCGACATCTATCGGCAAATTAAGTAAACTATTGCGCGCGAGCTTAAAGTAGATGCGAAGATGATTTTTATGGGATAATTCTTTATTGCGTGAACCGATTTTCACCGTTTTTACGTTATTTGAAAGCACGTCATTTCATTGTGATTTTGTAGAAATTACAGGTACAATAAACACCTGCTTATACGGTTAAATTACAAACTTAGTTCAGAAATTATTTTGTAATTTTTTTTTCAAAAACGATTCAACCTATCAAGTTCAAAATAATTTTCCTAGAAAGTTTTTATAAAGTTCTACTTTTGAGATTTTTTTCATATTTTTAAAACTTATGGTTCAAAAGTTAGAGGGGGGGGGGACACATTTTTTTTTACTTCTGGAGCGATTATTTCCGAAAATATTTACATTATCAAAAAATGATTTTAGTAAACCCCTATTCATTTTTAAATACCTATCCAACAATATATCCCACGTTAGGGTTGAAATGAAAAAAAAATCACTCCCCACTTAACGTATAGGGGAGGCACCCTAATAAAACATTTTTTTACACTTTTTATTTTACAACTGTCGGCGTGATTGATATACATATTAGTACCAAATTTCAGCTTTCTAGTGCTAACGGTCACTGAGATTATCCGCGGACGGACGGACGGACGGGCAGACATGGCGAAACTATAAGGGTTCCTAGTTGACTACGGAACCCTAAAAAAGGTAAAATAACTCTAACGACCTCCATAAACAGCTGCGGGGTGTCGGGGCACCGCCGATCGCCCTAGATCGGGACTCCTACTCCCTAGGTGCCATTACACCTACCAACCTGACAGGTTGGACCCTACAAATTGCCATGTCTAATAGCCGTTTAAGGAGTCCGCTACGCACGCACGTTCAAGAACCGATAGCACTATATCGTACGGTGTTCTCCGAACGTAATACAATTATTACGTACATTGTTTTTGCGTGTTGTATTTTATTTTACTTTTATATTCATATTGTACTTGGTTATAGTAAAAAATCCTACCCTATTTAATAAGAAAATTAAATAAAGAGTAAATAACTCAAAGTATTTATATTTCAGATCGCATGGCGAGCCTGCCTCCTCGAGCAGGAGAACGCGTCGCTGCGCGCGCACGTCGCGGCGCTCAGACAAGAAGCGATAGCGCTGAGGGCATTGCTAGCGGCTGACGAGCCCGCCGTGCCTACTAGCACTACTGCCGACTAGCGCTAGTGGCCCCACCGTGCCTACTAGCACTACAGCTATATCTACTATTTCTACATATAAGAAGCGATAGCGCTGAGGGCGTTGCGAGCGGCTGACGAGCCCGCCGTGCCTACTAGCACTACTGCCGACTAGCGCTAGTGACCCCGCCGTGCCTACTAGCACTACAGCTAGCTCTACCGTTTCTACAAACAAAAAGCTATGGCGCTGCGGGTGGCTGCTGGCGGCTGATGAGCCCGCCGTGCCTACTAGCACTACTGCCGACTAGCACTAGTGGCTCCGACGTGCCTACTAGAACTACAGCTAGCTTTACTATATCTACAGACAAGAAGCGATAGCGCTGAGGGCGGGCGTTGCGAGTGGCTGACGAGCCCGCCGTGCCTACTAGCACTACTGCCGACTAGCGCTAGTGGCCCCGCCGTGCCTACTAGCACTGCTGCCGACTAGCGCTAGTGGCCCTGCCGTGCCTACTAGCACTACTGCCGACTAGCGCTTGTAACCCCGTCGTGCCTACTGTCACTACAGCTGGCTCTACTCTATATAACAGTTGAATTGGGTAGAATGGGGCAGATCGACCCGATATATTAGTATCTGGTAGCAGCCAAGTTATAAGGGCACTCCAGACAGACAGATTTTTTGCTGGAGCCTTGTCATTAAGAATATAATTATTGTGATTTTATATAACATTAAGTCCGTCCTAATCGTGATCTCGTTAGATTTTAAGTAAGCTTAAATATTATTAAGAATAATACGCGTTCACGGCGATATAATTCATTATAATGAGATTAATGAGTGATTGGTTGTTTTTATACTTATATACCGTGGACGTTTACAATAACGTCACGTTCTGTCACGTGACGTAAATGTATGTGATTGTATACAGAGTCGATGTCTTATAACGGGTGTCACTAAAACCAGATTTGGACCCTGATATACATACGAACTTGGATGTTCAGCGCTGGCCCTTAAATGATGTACAAAAAACCAGCCAAGAGCGTGTCGGGCCACGCTCAGTGTAGGGTTCCGTAGTTTTCCGTCCGTCACAGTAAGTGTCCCCACTTAAGAGTTAAAATAACACCGCCATGTAGGATATGATATGAGTGTTCCACGTACAGCGACATCTATCGGCAAATTAAGTAAACTATTGCGCGCGAGCTTAAAGTATGGAAGATAATTTTTATGGGATAATTCTTTATTGCATGAACCGATTTTCACCGTTTTTACGTTATTTGAAAGCACGTCATTTCATTGTGATTTTGTAGAAATTACAGGTACAATAAACACCTGCTTATACGGTTAAATTACAAACTTAGTTCAGAAATGATTTTGTAATTTTTTTTCAAAAACTATTCAACCTATCAAGTTCAAAATAATTTTCCTAGAAAGTTTTTATAAAGTTCTACTTTTGAGATTTTTTTCATATTTTTAAAACTTATGGTTCAAAAGTCAGAGGGGGGAACACATTTTTTTTTACTTCTGGAGCGATTATTTCCGAAAGTATTTACATTATCAAAAAATGATTTTAGGAAACCCCTATTCATTTTTAAATACCTATCCAACAATATATCACACGTTAGGGTTGAAATGAAAAAAAAAATCACTCCCCGCTTTACGTATAGGGGAGGTACCCTAATAAAACATTTTTTTCCACTTTTTATTTTACCACTTTGTCGGCGTGATTGATATACATACTAGTACCAAATTTCAGCTTTCTAGTGCTAACGGTCACTGAGATTATCCGCGGACGGACGGACGGACGGACGGACGGGCAGACATGGCGAAACTATAAGGGTTCCTAGTTGACTACGGAACCCTAAAAATACCGATAGACGATTGTATTCCATTGTCCATGCACGTAAGTTAATATTATATTTACCTTTTTAAATATAATAGTAGTTTATGTAACTGTTACGTAATAAGGGTCCTTAAAATACGAGTGTGGTTTTATGAAACGAGCCGCAGGCAAGTTTCATAATAAGATCACACGAGTGAGCCAGATTACGTACAGTTGCATACACTGCTTTATCTACACACATATTATAAATCCTAAATGAAGTGTTCGGAAACCATTAGAGTGACCGCCATTGCACCGCCATGGACAACTCGATTGTGCCGGCGGTCGCGCGGGCGCGTGCCGGCAGGCTGAGAGGAGGGCATATATATATATATAACTAATAAATTTACAATAAATTTATAATAAATTTATTTATTTATTAGGAGAACAAACAGAGTTAAATGTACACAATGCTTAAGATTCATTATTAATTACATAACAAACATGCATTTAGCTCCTCAACAGTCCTCACTGAGATGTATAGATTAGTTTACTTATTCTAGTTACTTAAATACTAAGGTTTTACAAATATATTAATGTTTCTATGGTATTACCGTGGGTAATGAATTTTAATACGTTTTAACCAAACTGTCACTGATATTACGTTACTGGTTGCAGTAATGATGGTACTTACATGCGGTTTCCCAACGCGGAATAGAGGATTTATGATATTGGGGGATAAATGTATATAAGCATACGGCCGGCATAAGGTAAAAAACCGGCCAAGTGCGTGTCGGACCACGCATAGGAGGGTTCCGTACCTTCAATGGAATAAGAACCAAACTAATACCAAAAAGTCGTATCTGATGCCTATGGAAGAAGTTTTTTAGAGATAACTCAAAAATGGCTAAACCGATAAAGTTCAAAACAATTTTCGTAGAAAGTATATGATAAGGCGCATCTCCTCAAATTTTTTCATATTTTTTGGACTCACTGTTCAAAAGTTACAGGGGGGGCTACACAATTTGTCTGTCTTTCGTAGCGATTATTTCAAAAAATATTCACTTAATTACAAAATGATCAAAGACACCTCAATATTATTTTTAAAGACCTATCGATTGATGTGTCACATGTTGATATTTGGCAAAAACAATTTTTTTGAAATTTAGTTACATGGATCGCCCCCCTTTAAAATATTTTTTTTTTCAAATTTAAATACATAACTAAGTAGTGGCATACAGAATACACCTTATGTGTAAATTTTATTTAGATACGTCGTATAGTTTCCGAGTAAAATGGCTGTGACATACGGACGGACAGACAGACAGACATGACGAATCCATAAGGGTTCCGTTTTTTGCCATTTGGCTACGGAACCTTAAAAATTGAGACGAAGGTATAATTGGTGGAGCGTTTATAAGAACTCTATTCTCACATTTTGCAAGGTGAGTTTTACTAAGGCGAATAATGAATAAGAAATGCAAATTAGCTCCGGCCTCCGCTTACGAATACCTATACTTACTTGTCGCGGCACTAACTGCTTGGTAGGTATTTTACGTATTTAATCTCCACTCTTAAAAGTTATTTGCTCATATTATTGCTATTTTTGCAAAGTGACTAGGGTTTGCAATCCGGATACACGGGTACCCGAAATATCCGGATATCCACCGAATTTGGAACCTACTGTGTATGGGATCCGGATAATACGGATCCTAGAAAGACGTGAGTTAATAAATTTAAAATACGAGCTTGGTAAACGTAACTAATAAATTTACAATACTAGCTTGGTAAACCTCTAACATCTATAAAATGGGCATTTTTATTTTAACTTGTACTTTAAAAGTTTAAAGTATACTTAAGTCGTGTTTCAGTAACGTCTAACCGTCACATTCCTGACAAAATGTAAGTATGGGATTTGACATTGACCGTCAGTTTTGTGACGATTGCTAACCGGCCGTTAATGGTACAAAAATGAATGTGGAAATGGCCAAATATAATCTGTAAAATCATGCTAAATAGAGTCTAAATCGACAGACACATTGCTTTTAGATTTAGTGTTTCCTCGTCATTTCGTAAAGTAATACTTGATATATGACAGCTTTATTCACGTTACCAAGGACAATACCGTTAGGTACATACTGCTGTATGCTCAATATCCTGTGTTAACTAATGTATGTATTGGTATTTACATACAAATATGTTTTTGCTTATACTTTGTCGGTATGATGATTTTAAACTTTATACATTTTTAAAACCTAACAGAATTGGCCATATTGCACAGTCAGCGTCACATAGTTGGTAGCATTCAAAATAGCCAAATATTTCGGTACACCATACAAACTCTATGGTGTACCGAACTATTTGACTACTTTGGATGCAACCAACTATATGACGCTGACTGTACATGTAGTAGGTACTAAAGTTTATAAGAAAAGGCAAAAAATTAACTATCCCATATAAATCACTACATAGTATAAAACAAAGTCGCCTTCCGCTGTTTGTCCCTACGTATGCTTAGATCTTTAAAACTACGCAACGGATTTTGATGTGGTTTTTTTAAATAGATAGAGTAATTCTAGAGGAATGTTTATATGTTTAATACATGCATAATATAGTAGAGAAACACAGATAATTTTAGAGGTTTCTAATGTGATGTCGTAAATAAACACATTTTTTTGCGCTCGCTGCAATCGCTGGCTGAACTCTACGAGATGGATCAAAATAATGTACTACTGTATTGTACACCTTAAAAAGTTCTACAAAACAGTCCGCGTCCGCGATGGTACATGTCTATCTCTTAGGGATATAAGCCACATTTTTTAATTGTATAACCATTTTTATCCCGTGCGAAGCCGGGGCGGGTCGCTAACTATTTAATATTTTTGGGATTCGGATGCGGATGTCTCTTTGTTAAACTCGTTTACTGTGTCCTCTTTGAAAGTTCAATGATTATTTCAAGGAAAAAATAGAATATTTTGCTATTATCACCTAGGTTTAATTCGTAACAAGTCTATAGTTATGTTTTTTTAACTTAAGTACATTGTTTTTATTTTAAATTTTTCTGTGAAATATACTTTGGATCCGTTTTATCCGAAATATCCGGATCCGAAAATTCGACGGATATTGCAGACCCTAAAAGTAACTTTTACTTTAAACCTTACAAGTACAATTTTATTATGTTATCCACGAGCAAATGCTCATTTAAGTAGAATAAGTACACGTTTTTAAGTATTAAAGAAACAAAGTACACACAAGTTACAAACAGGAAAGTAGAGGAAAAACAATTGTGTCTAACCCCTTGTAAATTAACAGAAAAGTAGGTGTTGCAAAAGCAAATGAAAATAAACCAAACATTAATAAACTTACACATATAAAAGAAAGAAAAAATTAATAAATTAACTTACTTAGTTCGTTAATATATTGTTAATATTATCTACTTTGCCTAAACTATCAACTTTTAGTGGTTGATATTCTTCATTATTTGTAAATAAATTCGAAGTAAGTGAATACTGCTTTTTATTTCCATAAAAAAAAACATTAATTTTGGCGCCCTCTATCGATACGTCTCGTCTCGAGTCAGAGTTGCTAGGTCAAAATAAGTATTTGCATGAATAAATAGCGCTATCTATATAAAATATTATAAGCTATAAGGCGCGTGAATATGCAAAGATAGACAGCGCCACCTACAAAAAGTTAGATGAACCATTACAAACGCTAAGAGGCGAGAACACAACACCATCTAGCTGTTTCCTATTAAAACCATTAGATCGCGTGGTAACCGTTTGCGCCACCTATTCAAAAAAATTGGCACAAAAACGAAGACGAACATGTTAGAATATTGTTTCCTTCCAGTTTCATTGTAAAAGCGCTAGATGGCGCTACAAGTTAAAACTGCACAGTTTAACTGTTTGTCAACTTTTTATACAGGCATTGTTTTTAACCCAAGTTAAGAATATTAATCTATTTTTAAATCAAATTACCAAACCCAAATTACCATATTAAGGGTGGGAAAAGGTCAGTTTTTTTTATACTGGCGGCTTATTTATAAAATTTTGTGAAGATATCAAATATCCGTTCCGTAGACACTGCCAGCTAGTCAAATAAATTACATTTGTAAAACACACCTTAAAATAAGTGCAATGAATAATCATTTAATAAAAGAACAAATGTCAAAACATTGACGTCCATTTAAAAGAAAGACAGATTCATGAAAATGCGGTTTATTTTATTGACTAATATTAATAGTTGGTTTTTTGTTTCCCGAAAAACAAAACCCTTTTTTAATATGTATAATAATATGTACTTTATTGTATTTTATAAATTGCATTAATGGAATATTTCTTAAAAAAACAAATGGGATACATAGGTTTCATTTGGGAACACGGCAGTGCTCCCGCCAAGTCGCGCAATATTTATTTGTATGAACAATATGAATACGAGTGGTGAAACTTGGAACTAAAATTATTGTAAACGTAATGACGTTCAGACGTAGACCACGGCGCCGCCAATCAATATTTAAATTAAAATTGTTTCGTGAAAAACTTTAGCAAACTCGCTTAATAAATAAAAATGTTATTGGTTTGCATTGCAAATTGAACCTTAACGCAACGTTGCAGTATCGCAAATAGAAGTTACGTTAATATCGAGATACGTCATCATAGTTTTGAGCTTTTCTTGTTGAACTTTTTCAAGTTGTTTTCGATATGACACTATATGTGTAAAACGAATTAAATCTCAAAAATAACACGTTCTAATTTAAATTCGAATGCTTGATAATAAAGTTGAAAATAGGTTAAAGAAGTTTCTGTGTTATGACATTTTATTGTGACTGCTGCCTTTTTTACTATAAAATGGCGGATTTTTATGGGTCTTTCTAATTTGGTTGCTAGCTTACGTCTAAAAATAGCAACCACGCGTTATCTTATTATTTGCTCGTAAACGTTATTCCCTCCGGCTTACGTGTGCAGTACGCTGGCCTTTAAACTGGGCTAATCACAACGGATAACCACTATTTAAATAAGTATGACCTACGATCACGCATTGTTATAACGAGACTTGAGGTCATCTTAAATTAGGTATAGTGAATAAAGTTGTGGGATTTATTAAAAGCTACTAACAGTAGTAGGCACCTTCATTTTCATTCTGTGTGGGCGCTTTATAAGTAACTGCTTCGTTCTTAGGTATTTCTTGAAGTTATTAGGAAATTTCGTAAAAATAAGTAGGTACAGTGAGCAGCAGAAGTAGCACAGGGGCGAGCTGTTCAAATTAAAATAAACTTGAGATGAGTTTAATGTAAAAAAAAGTGTCAATATATTTTATTTTTATTTTTATACCACGACGGTGGCAAACGAGCATACGACCCGCCTGATGGTAAGCAGCTACCGTATTCTATGGACGCCTGTGACTCCAGAGGGGTCACATGCCCATTGCCGACCCTTTACAAAAAGCAGGATTCACTGATAATTTAATAAATAATAATTAATACTCTTAACTTTTTCTTAAAAAAAAATTTTTTTTAGTTTTTCTAAAGATTAAAGAAACTTTCATGAAGTCGTGATTGTTACCTGTAAGTATATGTGTATATGTAGTCATAATAGGTGAGCAGTAGCAGATTAATCAGATAAAAATAATTAATGTAGGTATAAATAAACAAATAGCTACCTAGGTAACAATAATTTGAACCGCTTTGAACAAATTGAACAGTAAAAATACAGAAAATGTTTATCTACAATCAGTAACGCATATTTATTTATAAATTTTAATAAGGCTGTTAATTTTTAATCAACAAATATTGTAAAACTACTTATAGACCGCAACCATAATTTTGATACAAAAGTCTCAAAACTGCGTTCCGTTTTTTTCCCTCGTCGCGGGGTCAACGGCCGGATTTTCGCCGCGTCATTTTGGAAAATCTCCATACTTTCTCTACTTCGCACGCTTACAGTAAGCTGGTGGTTCTAATCTGTCTATTATTATTTTTAAAATATTTTCGTTTTTGAATTCCCGCTTTGTCAAAAAAGTAGAACATTGTACACAAATCAGGCATGATTTTATACATACATATTTTAATTGAGTTATAAACTTGGACAAGGAACCAAAAACCATAAGTATCAAGACATATTATTCTAGAGTAGACATAACGCGTTTCAATACAAGACTTGACACACTTGAGCGGAGCTGGTTGAAAAAAGCAAAATTTAGCTAGAAGTTGGATTTCTCCGGCTTCCGGTTGATTTTTCATTTTTGTCTATATAGCTGAATTTAGCTCAAGAGTGTTTTGCGCCGTTGGGTAATAAGAAATCTAGTATGACAATTTCAATGTCGTAATCGCAAGAGACATCATCCTCCTAGCGTTTTTTGTCCAAGTTTTTTGCCACGGCTCTATTGAGCCTGGGGTCCGCTTGGCAACCTAATCCCAGGAATTGGGATAGGCACTAGTTTTTAAGCGATTGCCATCTGACCTTTTAACCCAGTAGGGAAATATGCCTTATTTATTGGGATTAAGTCCGGTTTCACGATGTTTTCCTTCACCGAAAAGCGACTAATAAATATAAATTGATATTTCGTATATAATCGTAGTCGTAATCGCAAGGGACATTAAAACAACGTATGATTGAAAAAAATACCAGCCTATCCGAAAGATAGTTTAGTACTTATAAACATAATGCTCATTAGGTATAAAGATATTTGAAAGATATGAAGTAACCAAAACGCCAGACTTCTAGACACCCATCGTATCGATTCAAAATTATTTTGAACCATCCACGCAGACGCGAGATATAAAAAATTTTACAACCCTGCGGGGGGAGGGGGGCCAAGATTGGCAAAATGAAAAACACGGAATTTTCGCTACGTAAGATAAAGTAGGGTTTTGGCTTGAGGGTAATACTGATGAAAACGGAGTTTAACGACCCGAGCGGACCCTGCGGACTGAGGGGGTCTACAAATGTTCAGATAACTGATTGAAAGGTAGATAGTATAATTATAATTACCTAGTAGGTAGATTGTGATTTGTGTCAAAAGGTCGCAGGTCACAGAGACTGTTTAAAAAAAGCACTGGTGGCCTGGGGCAGTAAGACGTCTGACTTTCAATCCGGGGTCTCGGGTTCAAACTCCGGCTCGTACCACTGAGCTTTTCGGAACTAATGTAGGAAATATCATTTGATATTTACCAGTCGCTTTTAGGTGAAGAAAAATCGTGAGTAAACCGGACATAATCCCAATCCAGGCTAGTTTTCCCTCTGGGTTGGGAGCTAGGTCAGATGACAATCGCATTTGTAAAAACTAGTACCTACACCAATTCATGGGATTAGGTTGACAAACGGACCCCAAGCTCAATTGAGCCGTGGCAAAAAAGCCGGGACCAACGCGCCAGGAACAAGATAAAATATTTACGGCAAGGGCGTATATTGAATCATGAACGAAGGGAGGGATTCTCCAATAGAATCCCGAGCGCAGCGAATCTACATGTCATATAGTATAGTAGTTGTAATGCAGACCATATTTCTATTTTATTTCAACCCTCACAGCTTCCTTATATCCCAATTAAATTGCAATATATAGGGCGAGGAGCTGAAACACACTACAGAAGTCCCGGCTCACTGATGAACTTTTGAAAATTTGAAGTCGGTAAAAAATAGGCCAAGTTCTACGAGACATAGAAATTTATTTTATATGTATGTATACATGTGTAATCTAATTTTAGTTTCTTTTGGTACATTATATATTATTTTACAGTTTATAGTCAAACCAATAGCGAAAAAAAAGTCCGTTTTCTTAAGTCCGATTTTAAGGATCAAACCAGTAAGATCAAACTACTTGTCAAATGACATTTCGTAGGTACATACGTTCCGAAAAAGTCAGTGTTACTAGCCGGGGTTTGAACCCGAGACCTCTGGATTGAAAGCCGGACGTCTTACCGCCAGGCTACACCAATGTTTCCCCTGGGCCATTTAATTTAAAATTGTACAGTCACCGGCAATAGTATCTTCATACAGAAATATGTGACACGGTCTTATTTTTAGGGCCATTAGAGTGTGCCACATATTTTTGTGGCCTTCGTGTAGAAAGATACTATTGCCGGTAACTGTACAGTGAATTTCTTAAGGGAATAAAATGTCTTTAAACCGAAACTCACACAACTTGCATCTGATTTCAAAAACAAAACATCCTACCGGAAATCAACACCGACGTAGCATAGCAATATAAACTCTAAACGCTTGTAGAACCAACCAATAGCAAACACAAGTAAACCTAAAAGAATCGTAAAAACCGAAGTACTTAAATTTCGAAGAATCTATGCCTGGCTGGAAGACGTAAAAAGTAAAAATATAAAAAATAAACGTCTGCCCGGCCCGAACTAGCGTCTCGAAGAAACATGCGGTATCTTAATATGAAATACAAACAGTTGTTACGTTTTGGTTTCAAAAACGAGCGCGGGGCGCGGGGCGCTCCAACCGCCATTTCGAAAATCGATCAGACGGCGCGTATGTGACTCTTTTGGATTTCGAACTGAGCTATACAAAATTGTATAAACTTTTCTTACAAAGTGAAAGATACCCTATTATAAGGGCGCTAAGATTGAGTTACGCTCGGTTTTCGATTCTGTAGATGTGTGCGTGACCCCACACATACTTTGCCGTCGACCAAAATATTAATGCCGAGGCCGCCAAAATAGATTTTTGTATTTCGATACGCAGTTATACTGGTGGATATGGATAATAAAGTTGAACCTTTTTAAGCTATACATTACATGCTGTATATTTAGGCCGCATATTTCCACGTTAGGTTGTAACTTTTTAAAATTTTACATTACGCAAGAAATAGTGATGCGATAGTTTTTTAACAAGGAAAACAGGCACAGTAAGGCCAAGTCTTTGGAAAAAAAAGTGTTTGTCGTTTTTTATGGAGTACTAATGCGGCACGTGTAACTAACTGTCCATGGATATTTTTAGACGCAAAGTTGTTTGTAGTTTTATAAAATTTGATATAATTTTGAGGACACGGTTGGTTGGTACAAATAGTTGGTTTTTAGCTAAACTTGATATTTGTTGTGTATTAATAGTAGGCGGTTTTGAAGTAATCGGGGTATGCGTGTGTCCTTGAAAAGCTAAAAACCTGTCTAGTTTTAATAAAATAGGTACCTATTTCTAAGTCTCGCTTCAATATTTGTTTTTCACTTGAAAATAAAAGCGTAAGTAGCTTTTGCCTAGCCTTTAAATCCTATTTAGGTATATCCTTTTTACGGAACTTACCAATTATTAAATAACACAATTAAGCAAACTGCATAGATTTACCGCGTACAGCGTGCAAAAGTAAAAGACGGTCAGATAAATTAATACAACACATTTCTATCATTTCAATAAAGTGAATGTACTTATGACGTAATACAATAAAATCCTACATCACAAATTATATATCTCATATGATTCTCGGCCACCAATGTATGTCTTAACTTTGTCGCACTTGCATTGGTAAACTTGACTTAATTTGGGCAATAGGAACTTAGGGACCTAAAATATCCCATATTTAAACTCGCTTGACGATTTTGAACGGACTCAGCCAAAACAGCGTCTTATGCGGGACTGTTACTGAATATTCTGTTTCGATTCAATACCAGTGCGTCATGCTAGCACATGTTACGCTTACGACAAGCTAAAAACTTGCATTTTGACTTCCAAAATAAACAAGAAAAAAAAAATCATTAAAGCATAGTAAGTTAACATTTTGATAATTCCATATCATTTTTGTAATAGAAAGGCGAATGACGTCACACCCACCTGTATAGAAATACGAAAATACGATCAGTGCAATTCAAGCAAATATGGACTTTATTCCGATTACATAAGAATGATCTTATCGCAATTCTGCTAGAGTCCAAAAAAGTCAAGTTCTTTGCCCTTCGTTCTGTTTATTCCAGAGGCGATGAATAATTAACACGTATGGGAAATAACTGCGGTACTTTGTCGCTTCAAAACCAACCATGGATTGTTGATGACATATAGTGGTAAAAACTAATGTAATAGGAATTATGTTGTACTACTTATCGTCTTAAAATAAAGTATTTTAATCAAATCAAAAACCAAAATTCGTTTATTTTGAAACACTAGGCTTCACAGGACATTGCAATACATTAATAAAATGAAATACATTAATAATAAAATTATACATTACATTAATGAATGACGTTAAGGTTATATTAATTAATGGAAATATTATTGGTTAAAATAGGTACAGTAACGTCTGAAAATATGGATATATTCAATGTGACAAAAATATGTATGGTTTATGTAAATTTGTTTTTTTTTTAATATATGCGTAAGTTTAGTAATGTTTAGTTGGTTTGCATTTGCAACACCTACGTATTTCTGATAATTGTCTATGGTTTCCGCTTCCCAAAGGTTGTCCGTAAAAGATTGCTTTTTAGAGATAAGACCGACAATTGCTTGTATTTTATGTGTTTCTTTATTTTGAGGTGTGCAATAAAGAGTATTTATGTTTATGTTATGTTATGTTATGTAGCCACGACTCTATCCAAGGCAACTTTTGAATACATGTTTTTGTCACATTAAATGTATTCATATTTTCAGACGTGAGGACGTGACCGTACGACGGTTTTTATTTGTGTTGCTTTATTTATTCATACCTTCTTGCTTCTCACTATCTTTAATTGCAAAATCAGTTAAATTTGCGGAAATAACAAGGACAAGAACTGATCTTCCATATCCCACACAAAACTATAGCATTGTGTGTATATGGACGTTGTTAAGCCTGCATTTATTATCTACTAGTTACTAGTCTACACTGTATACAAGCTTATTAGGTACCTTTCAAGGTTTTAACTGAAAGGCTCTGATAGCAAATTTCAATACGTATTACCTTATCGAGCTTGCTGTTGGCTAAATAAATCTAACTTAGAATAAGGACGACGCGACGTCGGCTTAATTTTTTTTTATTAATAAATGACAGTTATATCTGAGGCAATATAATAAAAGAAAAAAAACAGTCAAATGTACACCTGTGTTTTTGAAAGTCAGTTCAAAATAACACCTTTCTAAATTGGCATTCCAAAAAAAACACGACGGACATTTCAAATTTTCCACTATGAATGACTGAGACTGACACCACCTCGAACCAGTTATCTATTTATAAATAGAGTATCAAAAATTCGAATCATTAATAATATGGTAATTGAAATCGGAAATGTCTGCCTTGATGCTCGAAAAAGACCTTAATTTCCATACAAATTATACAGCTACAAACTATTTTTTGAGTTATAATATCATACAAATATGCAAAATTAATACAAAAATCTAGAAATGAACTAGATTTTGTGTAGAGTAACCTGGGAAGGGACCATTTTCTCGCTAATTTTATTACTAAAATCCGTTAAATTATTAAATTTTTAACTGTCATTTGCAGTTGGCATGAAGTGCATATGTAATATACACTAAGCTAAAAAAATTAAGACTCCTTTTTTAAATCCTTGTATTTGCTTTGCTCACACCAAAACTCCCAAGATTGGGAGCCCTACGACTTTATCTTAATGCTTTCTTTTATCATTATTTTAGACTTTGTGAAGTGTCGAGTCGTCCTTGAATTTAAAATTTCGTGAGACATACTGATATTTTAAAATACTCACTACCCGCGACATGTTTCCGAGAGCCTAGGTCTCAATCTTCAAGCATTAACAAGATAACATGTCACGCGTACGCGTAGTGGCTATATATAGTGAAGTTTTTAGCACGAGCAATCCTTACCATTGTTGAACCAGTCCAGTGCAGTATCAGATATATCGGAAGAACGAAAAAGGTCGTCGCAAATATATGAGCACCATCCTTTCAGTAAGAGCTTAGCTTGCATGTTCAGATATTTTTGAGCTCTCTGATATTCCATTTTGGAACTTATTTGTTATTTTTGTTTCTGCTTCTGCACCTACAGGTAGAAGACCAGTCAATGAAAATATTATCCCTACAAATTATTTGACATTTTTGTCATCAGAAGTGTCAGTTCAAGTGTTTTAATCCAATTGACGTGTCTATTATCTGATAAAAATAAACGTGCAATAAATATGTTTTAACACAAAATAGTCGGTGGTGCACACGACAACAAATGGCATTATACGGATTTTAGTGATGATGGGATCTCCATTTGCATAGTGAGAGTTTAGGACCCATAGGCCATTTTAGGAAGCAGAGCCACCTAAATTTATGGTGCGGTGGGGGTCAAAAGGGGGGGTTAAAATCTTAGCGACACATAGATTGAAAACTATAAGTTTTAGCAACATACTTCAAAGGCAATAATTGTAAAGAATTTTAAGGGGGATATTTTCTTTATAGAAAGTTATGTGGTAACTTCAACCGTTTTTACAAAAAAAATATATGAATGTTCCTACTTTTGTGGGTAGTGGGAAAAACAATTGTTATATTTGTAACACATTATAGTGCAGAGTTATCCTATAAAGATTTGGCTTGAAAGTCTCGTAACCCGTGGACCCGGGGTATGTCCTTAAACTACGTCCGGACCTGGGTATGTCCTTAAACTACGCCAAAAAGAGAGGTATGGGTACTGCGAATGGCATCTCGCTAAGTGTGGTAGGGCACGTTCAGCGAATGTCATCGCTCAAATCTGGAGCAGAGCCCGACTGGGGAAGTACCTCCACCTTACAGAAAACCACAGCCAAATAGCACTAGACCCTACTCATAGTGTTGTGTTCCTGCTGGTGAGTAAGGTTGCCAAAGAGCTCAAAGAGGACCCAGTGTGTTGACGATGAGGGACCTTCTTGTTCCTTTAGTCGTCAACACAGTGAATCCTCCTTTTTGTAAAGGGTCGGCAACGCGCATGTGACGCCTTTGGAGTTGCAGGCGTCCATAGGTTACGGTAGCTGCTTACCATCAGGCGGGCCGTATGCTTGTTTGCCACCGTCGTGGTATAAAAAAAAAAAAAAAAAAAAAAAATCCAGGCCATAAATGAAATAAGTAAAATAATTATTTTCTGTTTCGACTAGATACTATTAAAATATTATTATTGGTATGATATTTACCATGTATATTTGAGTAAGGTAAACACCCCGTTTCTAATAGTAGTTAAATTAGTATGTTAAAAATCGTATATTAAACGGTTTAATTAATGATAATAATGATGCAGGTAATGTACTCAAGGCTAAAATAATCGATAGGTCCTAGGTACCATTCATCACACCACTAGCGTAGCGTACCTAACCTAAGTTCATTGATAAAAGATTCAAGCGCCCCACGATTTTAGTTTTTTGTCTTTTCAATGCTCTAGCTACATTGATGAGAAGAGTGGTTGAAGAGTGATTGAACAGTGGATGACTGGTACCTAGAACCTACCGAATTATTTTTATAGCTGTTTGTACATTATCATATCATTGTTTATTTTCAATAAAAGCTTTTGAATTTATCTTAAAAATACTTATTGTCTTTTCAAGTTGTTATGTTACTAAAACTGTCTAAACTCCGCTTACTTTATGATCCGCAATGCACTGTGTTCTACTAGTAAATCCCTTTCATTTTATACTTGATTGAGGGGGTTGTTAAGAAATATGTAATACGCGGCATTCTGTAGTGGCAGCCATCTTGGATTTACAATGATACTGAATCTATTAAATTGTAATTGTCATCAGATCTAAAGGTGTGCACCAGATATCGGATCAATTTTATAAGATATTTTATAAGATAAGTTAGGCTTTTTTCGGCTGGCAACACTGGCCGGGAATAAACGTCAAAATGACCTAGCGTATTTAATTAGTGAAAATAAATGTTTTAAAAGTGATTTATAACAAGCTACTGTGTAAAATGACAAGATCTCAATGAAATTAAAGTGTAACAGTGTTATCTCTAGTGTTAGTTTACTTTAAGGAGCAAATTATTATGACGAAAAATTTTAAGCCAACTGTCAACGGCTCAACGTGCAAGATTTAAAATTACACCGAATTTACATGGAAATTGCCTATATTTCATCGAAGACTTTTACAGGGGACTATTGCTTTTCACATTTATATGCCTTACTTTTAGTCTGATTGTCCAAAATAACTTAATATTTTCAATATTCAGTACCTAACCTATGGGCATGTTAGTTCTTGTTAAAAACAGTGGTTCATCTTACTAAACTAGCCAAAGTGAATGCTAATCAACTCAGACATAGCACAGATGTATTCAACAAACATTATTATAAGTTGACATTCAAAGTATAAAGTTTTTTTATTGTGTAAATTCCTGCTAAATAAAGCTTAATTTAAATACTAGAAAATTTCTTGATTTTAAACACTTTTTTCTGTTAGTACCATTGTGAATCATACTTGCTAGGCTCAGATTTCTTACATTGTCAATATGATTTCAGCACAACCCTCTAAAATGACTACTCGCAGGGATGTTTTGGTCGCTAAAGTCCAGCAACTACAAAGGGACCTTAAGACGGCGACTGAGCTAAATGACAGACTCCTACAAGAGCGGGAAGAAAGTGAACAGGAAATGCGTGTTATCCGAGCAAACACTGTTCTCAAAACTCAGCTTGCCAACCAGGACATTGACTATGAAGATATCCAGGGTCAGCGGGATGAACTTCAAGCTACTGTAGACCGATTTGAACAATTCCAGGAAATACACGAACAGGCATTGCAACGCATCAAGGACCTGCAGCAGCAGCTGGGGGAGATTGAACTTAAAAATAATAATACTTGCAAGTACTGCTCCGAGCACTCCGGGCCGCCAGACAACAATTTAAGTATTTTTGCTGAGATAAATAGTTTTGAAGTAGATTTAGTAAGTGACAGCATAGTGGACTCTCCGTTTATGGAAAATATAGATTTTTCAAGTTCCATGTGCATAGGGAACAGTGATGGGAAAATTTTATTGAACGGAGGAAAAAAGATAAAAAATATTTAAAATTAAATAGATTCATAAAAAAATCTAAACTTTTGCTGAAATGCCACAAATTCTTATTTAAATCATTAAATTCCAAATGTAAACATGTAGCCTTGAGTGATGAACTCCTAAAGTGCCAATATCAATTAGACCAGACAGTAGCTAGGAGCTGAATCATCGCTCTGCTGAATTAAACAAATTAGAGTCAAAGCTAAAAGCTCTTAATGATAAGCATGAATTATCTAGTAAAACGCTACAGGAATACATTAGACTTTATGAATAATGTTCTAGCACCGGGCAGCGGCTACCCTCTGCGCTTGGACTCGCCACGGCCGCCGAGTCGCCTGGCTGCGCCGGGCTCGCCCGCGCCCGCGCTGCGCGCCACGCTGCTGGCACGCGTCTCCGGCGCGACCACTCCGCGTCGCCAGCCCGAGCCTGACCTTAGCCTGGACGTCCGGGAGTCATCGCTGGGTCCTTCACAGTCGTGCCCTGGATTGGATGTCGCACTGGATTTATCCCTGCCGTGCCCAGTGGAACCAACTCCACCGTTATCGTGCCCAGGCGAGGCGGGTCCACCGCCGCCATGCACTGTCGAGCTGGTTCCACAGCCGCTATGCACTGTCGAGCCGGGCCCATTGCCGCCATGCACTGACAAGCCGGGCTCATCGCAGCCATGCACTGTCGAGCCGGGCCCATCGCCGCCATGCACTGTCGAGCCGGGCCCATCGCCGTCGTGCCCAGTGGCACTGGATCTATCGCCGGCGCGCTCAGTCCAACACACTACATCGCTATCGTGCCCTGTCGAGCTGGTTCCGCCACCGCCGTGCCCGGTGGAGGCGCCACTCTCGCGCGCGCGCCCCGCCCCGCTGGTCCCTGCGCCCGCACCTGCGCCCGCACCCACATCCACACCCGCACCTGCGCCCGCACCCGCACCTGCGCACGCACCCGCACCTGCGCCCGCACCCGCACCCGCATCCGCACCTGCGCCCGCACCCGCACCTGCGCCCGCACCCGCGTCCGCAACTGCGCCCGCGCCCGCGCCTGCGCCCGCATCCGCGCCCGTACCTGCGCCCGCGCCCGCGCCTGCGCCCGGCCGCACCGTCCTGTATACAGACGAGGTGGGCGCCGGGCTCGGCGCGCTGCTGGCGGAGCGCTTGTCGCGAGGCGTCCTTAACAACTGTCACCCGGGCGCCTCCTTCGATCGTCTGATCAAATGTATATCGGTCGGCGAGTATGACCGCGATTCCACGCTTGTAGTGTTTTTAGGAAATAGTATAGATTGCACTAAACGAGATATCTTGAGATTATCCGAGACCCTGTCAGATATTGGCCAGCGAGATTCTGTAAAAATAATTATCTGTGCCTTACCATACAGAATGTTGAGTCATATAAATAAGAGGGTATGTTCTTACAACTCCGTTTTTTATAATCTTTCTTTGTACAGTAGTACGATTTCGTATTTTGATACAAATAAATTTATTGAGGATTTTATTATGCCCCGTGATAGGACTTACCTTCCGAGAAGATGTCTTATAGATTGTACTAACCTGTTAGCATACAATATTATAGATCCCGTCGTGACTAGCACGGCGGATCATAGTTTTATTAAGACGAATCCCGGTTCATACTGCAGGGGCTCAGATTTAGAGAGCCAGCCGTCTGGTGATATCAATTTAAACTGACTGCTACGACAACGAGTGCACCAGCCGGCTCCGTTCCTAAACATAACTGTGATGCTAGCATAAGTAGTAAAACTGATGTATTGTACTTAGTTCACCAAAATATTCAAGGGATTACCAGTAAACAACTGGAAATTGATTTGTTTGTACAACACTCGAACATTGATATCCTCTGTATAACGGAGCACTGGCTTAAAGGTCATGAATTTATGTTTAATTTCCACTAATTTCCACAATCATAAATAGTATTTTTTTTAGAAAATCCTGCATTCGCGGCGGGTCATTAATAATGGTAAAACATGATATAAAAAGTAAGGAGCGGAAAGACATTGTTGAATTATCTGTGGAACGCCATATTGAACTTTCTTGTGTCGAGTTAGAAGAATTTATAATTATATGCGTGTACAGGCCTCCATTGGCAAACTATAACACATTTGAGTCAGTGATAGATGAAGTTCTTACAAGTGTTTTTTGTAGCAATAAAAGTGTTATTGTGTGTGGTGATTTTAATATCAACTTACTTGAAGATTCATCCATGTGTGTAAGGTTACTTAGTACTTTCAAATCCTACAATTTAGTAAATTTATTTTGTGAGCCTACACGAATCACAGCAACCAGTGCTACATGTATAGATAACATTTTCAGTAACAAGGATGCGACTAGTAAATCTATAATAAACAACTTAAGTTCTGACCACTGTGGACAAAAAGCCTCTTTTAGCGGAAAAACTAAGGATATTCCACAAGTCACTATGTGCATACCAATTTCCGAAAGGCGATTAGATTTATTCAGTCGGAATATCACGAAACAATTATGTTATCTTCCATTTACCCAGGAAAACCCTAACCGTATGAGTATTGAGTTGTTTAACTGTATTAAAAGGGAATTTGATGCCTGTTTTATTCCGAAGAAGGTGCAAGGCAAGGTCAAGACGAAATTTAGCGATTGGGCTACGCCGGATATTCATGAGAAGAGACGACGGCTCTATGATTTATATGACTTGAGAAGAATTAATAAAAGTCCGGAATTCCTAGATTATATCAGGAACTTTTCTAAATATTTTAAGATGATGTGTGCCGCTGCTAAAGCTGATTATCTGTCCAGAAAGATCCAAAATTCCAAGGATAAAGTAAAAACTGTTTGGCAAGTAATCAACGATGAAACTGGGAAACGTAAAATCAAAGATCCGCACTACAACCTACGTATTAATAATAATTTAGTGAGTTCTGACCTTGAAGTTGCGGATCATTTTGAGCAGTTCTTCTCTAATATACCCGTAGAAACAACAAAGTCTCTTCATTCATCGCCTGACGTCGCTGAGGCAATACTGAAAACAAATATAGCAGAGTGTACAGATATCTTTAAATTTTCATATGTTACTCCATACTTAGTTATTAAAACATTTAAATCCCTAAATTTAAAGAAAACTGAAGTTCTTTGGGGCCTATCTGTTAAAGTTCTAGATTCCATTGTTGAATCGATTGCACCACATTTAGCTGATATATTTAACAAATGTATTGATACAGGAATATTTCCAGACATAATGAAGCACAGCAAAGTCATCCCCTTGTTCAAATCAGGATCGAGAACAGAACCAAGCAATTTCAGACCAATTTCAATACTGCTGGCACTGAGCAAAGTTTTCGAGAAACTAATTCTAAATCAACTTGTGTCACATTTTAACCGAAACGAATTGTTCGCCAGAAATCTATTTGGTTTTACCAGAGGTCGCTCGAATACTGACGCAGGTGCTGTTCTTCTAAGCACATCTTTGCCGCTTGGGAAAAAAAACAAGATGCTGTTGGAATATTCTGTGACCTATCGAAGGCATTTGATTGCGTTGATCACGAAAATCTAAAGAGAAAACTAAGCCATTACGGGATCAAAGATGGTGCCCTTAACCTCGTCTCATCATACCTATCGGATAGAACACAACGAGTGGTTATTAATGGAACTCAATCTTCTGGGTCCCCTGTGGCACTCGGAGTGCCTCAAGGCTCAATACTTGGTCCCTTCCTGTTTTGGTGTATATTAATGACCTACCTAAAATTGTGCAAGAAAAACATGATATAGTGTTATTTGCTGATGACACATCTCTGATATTTAAAGTGGACAGAAAAGAAAACAGCTTCGATAGTATTAACAGTGCACTCTCCACAGTAGTAAATTGGTTTACGGCTAATAACCTACTTTTGAAGGCCAAAAAAAACGAAGTGCATCAAATTTACACTTCCCAACGTCAAGCAGATTAACAGCAGCAAGATTATAATAAATGATGAAACAATGGAATTCGAAAATCAAACTGTTTTCTTAGGAGTCACTTTAGACTCGAAATTACAATGGTATCCACATATAGCCACCATATGCCGTGAGGCGAATCAGCCATCTAATAAACAGTGAAACTGCCAGGCTGGTATACTTCAGTTACTTTCACAGTGTTATGTCGTATGGAATTCTGTTGTGGGGTAAAGCGGCTGATATTGGGACCATATTTGTGCTACAAAAACGAGCTGTACGTGGCATTTATAAAATTCGCGGTCGAGCATCCGTAAGAGGAAAATTTGAAGAAGCAAATATTCTTATCGTAGCATCTCAATACGTACTTGAAAACATTATGTATGTGCGGAAAAACATCCATGAATTCAAGCTCAACAGTGATATCCATAACTATAACACTAGAAATAAAGATAAGATTGCTGAGCCTGGCCACCGCCTCGGGAAGGTTCGTACGTCATTTGCTGGGAACTGTACACGTTTTTATAAAAAAGTCCCCACTGATGTAGTGAATTTGCCACTAAATAAATTCAAGTCTTATATTAAGCGCTATTTGTTGAGGAGAGAGTACTATACTTTAAAGGAATTCATTGAGGATAACGATGCCTTTAAGCCCGTAGCTTGATATGGTTAGTACAATACAAATTTATAAATTATTAGGTACATTACTCTATGAAGCAGCTTTACTAGTGTCCAGTATTACCTGTTTTTCGTTTTTATTTATTTTGTTTTTATTTAGTATTTGGACACTTAGAGACGTTATACATCTCTAAGTCTTGCATTCGCAAATATTTATATGTATAGATATATATTTAATGATCCTGACGCTTAGAAACATGTACATCTCTATGTCACTTTTATATTGTAATTTAGTTCACGCATGTGAAATACGAGCACAGAATGTTGTTTCTCACCAGACTAAACGTGGCTAGTTTTTATTAATTAATAAAGCCCGCCAGCTTGAACATGTCATGCTCGCTTAAAAGGCTCTGCTTATGGTGGCGTCGTTGATCGGGTCGCCACTTTCCCGAAGAAAGGTTGAGGGAGGCGATGGCTGAGATATGCGTCATACTCGTGAACGGGTGCTGTTTGTGGAGACCGGTCTGTTTAGGCTAACTGGGGCCACACAATTACGTAACTTTATATTAATCATATTTAATTTTAGTTTAATTGGCTTTAGACACAACATTCGGTGCTTGATTATCCATATATTTTTTATATAGAATATATAGATCAAGACACGTGGAGACCTTATACATCTCTAAGGATAATTGGAAATAGTATGTTTATTGTATACTAGAATCACTTACTTTTTTTTATTCAAATTCAAAATTTGTTTCTAACTGTTGATGATGGATTATTATAATTTGGAAATTTATGTAAAAGACACAGTTCAGGTAAGAAAGTATATCAAACTTGTATGTAATTCATTTTCAAATAGTCAGATTTGGACTCATCTTTTTTCTTTGGTATTTTTCTTAAACTATAACCTATTGTTGGTTAATCTAACTTGGTTTGATATGTTTTCTTATAGAACAACGCACTTATATGTATTGTTTAGTTTTGATGTAGGTACTGTTGTTTTGAAAAAATAAGTCCCGCCGAGTTTCTTGCCGGACATAATTCTTCTCGGGTCAGAGGTGTAGGGTTAGAACCGGTGTAGTTTGTTTTTTTTTTTCTCTTTTACTTTGACGTGTAAAAGTGCCCTTGTGGCCTACTTACTGAATAAATGTTTGAGTTTGAGTTTGATTTGTTAACAGGACGAGGGTAAAACTTCAACCACAAAATTATGGAAATGTGGGATGAAGCATGTATCTGTAGATATGCAGACTTGCATTTAGTTATGTAAATATTAGTTATAATAAGTTTGTGTAATGTCTAAGTAGGTATAACACAAAATTGTTATTTTTATTTTAGAGCGCACTATTCGCCAACAGACTTGAAGATGTATACCTACCACTTAAGTTTTCTCTCTAAAAAAATGAACGGGCGCTTATTAGCGCAATAATTGGAGCATTTGCCTTACAAAAGGTGGAGTAGAAAAGGTTTTAATGGTTTTTGGTAGGCTATAGGGTGGTTATTAAAATACTAGATTTGAGACCTTGAGGGGGGGGGTGCGTTGGCCGCCATCTTGGTTTAAACGTGCCATAAGTCCGTTTTTGAACCGTGGCGCTTAAACGGTTATCAGTAAGCCTAAAATGTCTATACAACGTATGAAGAACATAAAATTGTCTACAATATTTCCATACACAATACATCTGTAAGTCTTACAGATGTAAAGATACAGAGGGTGAAAAGGTGTATATTTTCTTATATCATAAGAATTTTATTTATTAGCTTCAAAGTTTTGTGCTTCGAGATAAGGAAATGAAGTCTCTACCACAGTTTTGTCATCTTCTAATGATTCTTTTAAAATATATTCAAAAGTTGAATTCACCCCTAGAGCGCTTATAGAGGGGGTGAAAGTAGTAAGTCTCACACACAAAATCAGTGTTCTATTACTCATCATAAAAAACTATTAGGCGTTGTCAGGTATAGCTATGGATCAATTAGGGTATAATTAATTTAGATTTGACAAAAAACATATATGCTTTCATACAAAAAAAAATTTTTTTAAAGAAAGTGCTTGAAAATATTTTTATTTTTTTAAACTTCATATAACTGTCAAGTTATTATTAAAATATCGTATAGGCTTTAGCATTTTTTACATAATGCTTGAACAGTTGACTTTATGACAAAAATGTCTAGTATAAAGACAATGAGTATGAGTAATTTTTTCCTTTCTGTAACTTTGTATCTTCTAAGACGTACCAAATAAATACAAATACAAAAAAAAATAGTCTTTATAATTTTCGTAGACATTTTTGTTATAAAGAGAGCTGCTCAGGCATTATGTGAAAAATGCTAAAGCCTATACGATATTTTAATAATAAGTTGACAGTTATATGAAGTTTAAAAAAAAAATTCAAGCACTTTCTTAAAAAAAAAAAAATTCCATGAAAGCGTATATGTTTTTTGTCAAATCTAAATTCATTATACCCGAATTGATCGATTGCTATACCTGACAACGCCTAGTAGTATTTTATGATGAGTAATAGAACATTGATTTTGTGTGTGAGACTTACTACTTTCATCCCCTCTATAAGCGCTCCAGGGGTGAATTAAACTTTTGAATATCTTTTAAAAGAATCATTAGAATATGACAAAACTGTGGTAGAGACTTCATTTCCTTACCTTTCACTTGAAAACGTCACTAGATAACAGACAAGTCTTTTTGATAGGGTAACCCTATTATTTGGTAACAAAATTATATGGTAACCTTATATTCAACGTTATGTCCCTGTCTAATGTCTTAGCAATAGAGATGAAATTACCTTGATAGGTAAACGTCATTTTGGATTTTCATTTCGGTAAGCGCTACATTATCATTATCAGCAGCAGCAGCAGCCAGTATCAGTCTACTGCTCGACATAGGCCTCTCCTATGGCACGCCACTGTGCTCGATCTTCTGCTCTCTTCCTCCGATCCGTACCCACCAAGCGCTTACCTTTGGGTAACGCAATGATGTGCTTACTAAATTGATAGTTTTTAAAAACAACCCTACCAAATACTTACTCGATCTTATACCCCTTTATTGTTAACCGGTTCCGGTATCTTCTAAACGAACTCTTTATTTCACTTACGGATTATAACAAGCATACAAAGGCAAGGTAAATAATAGCGTTTAAAATGGTTGACGTCCATTTAGTTGTGAAAGATATAATTAGGCAAGCATTAGAGCACAAACCACATCGTTTTTCCTACATAATTAGATTGTGGTTGATAACAGGCTTATTAATTTTTTTTTTCATTAAAGATATTATAACTCATATAGGATTTATATACTTTTTATAAAAGGGAATAACAGGGCTTTATCATGAAAATATTGTTTTTATGTTACGACCATAAATAAAAAAAATATAGGCATTTATTCAAAAAAATATCAAACATCGATTTCATATTTTTTATGTTTTCTCAGTTTTCTTATATGGAAAGGTATAAATAAAATACCAAAAATGAATTCGGCATCCTTGTTTTACACGAAAATGATATCAAACTTGACTATATAGCTCTATTTTATTTTTAATTAATTATGGGGGGCACCCCTACTTCGTCAAAAATTTGCATCAAAAATTTGATTGGCTCCCCTTCTTAAATTAATCTTAGAGCCTAAAGGATTAGCTCTGCAAATGGAAATTCCATCATCATCATTTTCCGTATAAATAAGTGTACACCACCGACTAAAAGTCATTGAACGACACAGATTTAAATACAAGCCGTGTGGCAATGAAAGCAATTGCCCTAGCCGTTTTGTTTGACCCATCGAAAATTGGTTGATTTGCGCGTTTTTATTATGTTAAATTGAAATTTTATTTACATTTGAAGGTAATGTACTGCAAAATTAATCCATACATATATTATAAATGGGAAAGTGTATGTGTTTGTTTGTTTGTTTGTCCGTCTTTCACGGCAAAACGGGGCGATGAATTGACGTGATTTTTTAAGTGGAGATAGTTGAAGGGATGAAGAGTGACATAGGCTACTTTTTGTCTCTTTCTAACCCCCCACTTCCCTAAAATGGGGGGTGGATGTTTGTATGGAGCATTCCGGGGGGCAATCAGGAAAGGGGAACCGTGTTACCCCGAATTTAACGCGAGCGAAGCCGCGGGCAAAAGCTAGTGCTTCATAAAAACAGAATGCTCCGGTTTTGGCTACTTTAAGGAAAGTTTGTCTATTAAGACGTCCGTCATTTAGTCTCTAAGGAATTATGACAGTTTTTATGTACTGACCGAGTCATTGAAGATATATTTCTATATATATATGATATATGAATCTCCGCTGTTGAGATACGCAAAATTAGATCTTTGTTTGTTTTGTTTAATGGAATGTCAGATAGGGGTCCACATTTACCATGGCTCCTGATAACTGAATAACCACTGATACATGACAGATAACAGTGCCATCTGTGCTGCCTTAATTTAGTTTTATATTGACTATACTATAGACTTGTAAATTTGTCTATACGATACCTTAATAAAGTTGAAAATGACCAAAACCGGCACTGGCGATTGTTACATGTTTTTTAATAAAATTTTAATAAAATCTAATGCATCGTTTGGTATGCAATGGTAAAAATCATTTACCCACCCACATACACGTAGACCATAAATAATTATTTGTTAACCAGTGTGTAACCGCGTAAATAATACAGATAAAAATAATTTAAGTAATTTGGTTAAAATTCTGAATGATGTCCAGCCAGTGAACATTATAACGAAGAGAAATAAAAACTTGAGTCACGTTTATTAAATATACGAAAAATGAACTTGGTCGGTTTTCTACAATTATAATGTAAGTCTTCGGAGCGGAGACTCATGGCGAAGCGTCTAATAACGGCAACTATGGAGTTTACGTAGCGCCGGTGTACGACGTCGCCTTTCTTAAAAGAAAAAGGAACCAAGATTATATGGATATTGTCTGCGTTTGTTATTTTCTTCTTCTACGATTGCAACATTCCTTGTAATCTGGTCTGGGTTTACATTTTAATGATTAAGAATTTTATGATTAATGTAGAAACGTGTGTCTATCTATCGTTATACATATTTGCGGTGTTTCTTTCTTAACACAGTGTCTACTCACTTATTAGGAAATTACAAACTGAAGTGTAACTGTTACTTTTTGTTAACTAAATAAACATATATCTTTTTTTCATATTATTTCATTGTTCGTTTAATTTTATATAGGTAGGTCATAATTTATATTTAACGATAAATCGAAAAATTGTGCATTTCATCTTATATATTTACGTATGTTAAGTAGGTATGTGTTATTAAATAAAATATGTATAAATATACATTACAAAACTTTTTTGTTAATTGCAAAAGTACACAAAATTTAAATGAATATGTTGAAAAATGCTGCTTATTAATTATGTTAATTTAATAAACATTTAAATAGAAGAACAGCGATTAACTTGAACTTTTTGTTATACTCCGTCGACGTTGCTAGCAAATCAGCATACGGCCCGTCTGATAGAAAGAGACCACTGTAGGATATGGCCGCCCGCAATCCCTCAAGTGCGTTACGGACCCTAGACGGAAGTAACATTTAAATTGAATAAATTCAGTATCTGACATATAATATTAAATAGGTACTGTTTGACTGTCAAACCGATAATCTTCTTTTTTTAAATCGAGGGGGCATGTTTATCGGCTTTGACCAGCGAAGGTCTCAGCGGGCATTTATTACGCAAGTGTGAAATAGCGGAAAAAATCAGGTCAGCCTGTAATTTGTCACGGTACTGCGCCGCCAACACTTCACTGACTTTCAAAACAACAGGCGTACAGGACCAATATAACTCTGACCTCTGATAACGGATGATTATCATGCATGTAAAGATCAATGCTAAATTGGTAGGTGCGGTGGCGGACTCATATTTTTTTCTGAATTGTTATAAAGCTCTAGTTTTATGCCAAAATGATCTAAGTTACTATGAAACGCGCTTAAAGATATAAGAATTTAAGTTAGGAAAGGAGTGCTGCTGCTGCTGCACTTCTTATACCTTTTCGAAATAGGAAAAAACTTTTTTTTAGGTACGGACATTTTTTTTATTTTTTTATACCACGACGGTGGCAAACAAGCATACGGCCCGCCTGATGGTAAGCAGTTACCGTAGCCTATGGACGCCTGCAACCCCAGAGGATTCGCATGCGCGTTGCCTACCCTTTAAGAACCTATACACTCCTTTTTTGAAGCTACCTACTGCATTATAGCTACCTACTGCATTGTCTGTAAAAAAATATTTAATATTAGCTTATTAATTAAAGAAAAAAGCACAATTATATATCGCACAATTAAGTAAAACAAAAAAATACATATTAACAGTAAGGTAACAACAGGTAGTCTTATCTCCAAAAACCGGCCAAGAGCGTGTCGGGCCACGCTCAGTGTGGGGTTCCGTAGTTTTCCGTCCGTCACAGTAAGTGTCCCCACTTAAGATTTTTTGAAAGCACGTCATTTCATTGTGATTGTGTAGAAATTACAGGTACAATAAACACCTGCGTATACGGTTAAATTACAAACTTAATTCAGAAATTATTTTGTAATTTTTTTTTCAAAAACTATTCAACCTATCAAGTTCAAAAGAATTTTTCTAGAAAGTTTTTATAATGTTCTACTTTTGAGATTTTTTTCATATTTTTAAAACGTATGGTTTAAAAGTTAGAGGGGGGGGCGGACACATTTTTTTTTACTTCTGGAGCGATTATTTCCGAAAATATTTACATTATAAAAAAATGATTTTACTAAACCCCTATTTATTTTTAAATACCTATCCAACAATATATCACACGTTAGGGTTGAAATGAAAAAAAAAAATCACTCCCCACTTTACGTATAGGGGAGGTACCCTAATAAAACATTTTTCCACTTTTTATTTTACCACTTTGTCGGCGTGATTGATATACATGTTAGTACAAAATTTCAGCTTTCTAGTGCCAACGGTCACTGAGATTATCCGCGGACGGACGGACGGACGGGCAGACGTGGCGAAACTATAAGGGTTCCTAGTTGACTACGGAACCCTAAAAAGCGATCTTTCAGGTATATTTTGTATATTACGTGTTATTTATTTGTATATTATTCACACTTAGTTAAAGTACCTACATTTGTGACATTTTCAAGTCAAAGGTATGTCATTTTCGGTTATCAATAAGACGTTATTGCACTTACTGCCGTAAAAATATATTTAGAAATAAACTCTATTAATAACCGATAAGTGCGTAAAAAACCGGTAGCCCTCATTAGAGCAATTTTGACTGAGAAAATTAATGATTGAGAAAATCACTTTAGGTACTTATACTACAATGCAGCAATCACATTAAATAATTGAATGTGATTGCTGCATTGCTGCACTCGTGGATGCATAATTATTATGCATCCACGAATGTGGCGTTCCATACCATACCTAAAGAGCCCTATGCTCACTTTTGTTTCGGGCATTTTATTTGTTGAGTCAGTAGCGTTAGCGCATTTAATTTAGGTAGATTTAGGATACATGCTTTCATATTTCTAAAGGGCCCTTATGCTCATTCGAGCATAAAGGCCCTTTAGATATGGAGCGCCACAAATGATTTTATTCAAGATAATTAAATCATAAAATATTTTGTAATAATTTTGTGACTTGTATTCAATAATTAATAAATGAAACTAAAAGCCGTAAATTAAGAAACAAAATTTTGAAGACTTAAAACGAGTGCCCATTGCCCAAGAGATGTTAAGAAACACAAGAGTACTTTTTTCCTGTAAAGTTGGAGGCAGTTGTTGTACTTATACCTACTATTAATAGAGAAGCCTATCAGCGGCGACGCGTCAAAAATATTCGCAGGCAAGCCATAGTTAATTAGGCTATTATTTTCTACTTTGCCGTGCCCTTATAAAACGTGCCGGAGTTATTGAATATCAGGGAAGCCAGCGAAAATCGAGGTATTCCGGATGCCCCGCTATTGTTATCCATACAAGGTGTAAATAAAATGTTGGTGACCCTTTTATGGGTATTACTGGTATCGTATTCCAATTATGAAAAAGTAAGAAAATAAATTTTTCGCTCGAAAAAAACTGGTTTTGTTTGCGGGAGTTGGCCGACTAGAACCATTAATACTTTTTTTATTCAAAAATGTCCGGCAAGGTTGACTTTTACGGTTAAAAACTAGGCGGCGAAGTGCCTAGTTTATGGTCAAATAAAAATTAAAAAGTTACGGAAATTGCAGGCTCGATTTCGCGACATAAATGTTGCATACACATTCCATTTTTGTCGAGGTACAAACTTTTTAAAAAGCTCAACAGCCATACAAAAATAAAGGCAAAGGTCCTAAACAGCCAAAACACAACATCGGTATTTGTTATTTATAATGTTGGTACCGCGACTTTTTAGTTATCTCAAATAGCTTACGGTAAATTCAGAAGAAAAATACACTTCAAACTTTTTATAAAAAGATATAAAGGCAGCAAAGCTGAGCGTTTACCGCGAACATAGAAAATTGTAGTTTCGAATAAATCTGTCTCTCTCACTCAAAATGAGAAGCGATGGATATGGAGATAATAATAGGATTCGAATCGAAATTCGATGCTCGCGGTAGTGGTCATTCTTTTAACCTAGAAGTTATCCTGAATATATTATTTATGTCAATATTGTTTGTTGTTCATCAACGTTGGCTGTTTTGCATTATTTTTGAATAAAGCACTATATTGGACTCGGCGTGAAGGGCCATTGCTGGCTTCGTATTAAAGTAAACGGACTCCTAAAGTCGTCCGTTTAAACGTAATACTCAGCCATCAATGTGCTACTTCACCTCCTCGACAATAATATACTATTATCTACACTCATATTGTAAGTTCTCTAAAACGTGTTCGAAAACGGTAGGCATTGGCTAGCATTACCACGACCGATTTTACTATGATAAGCTTTTTATCTGTGGCAGTAACGTAATTTTAACTTTACATGCTCAACTATTAATGTGTTATGAGTTTTGATAACATAATGTACACCTGCACCCTCCCGCGCATCCGCCGACAGCCCGACACGCGCCCGCGCGACCGCCGGCACACAAGAGTTGGCCATGGCGGTGCAATGGCGGCCATTCTATGGTTTCCGAATACGGCATTTTGGACAAATAATATGAGTGTAGATAAAGCAGTGTATGCAACTGTACGTAATTAGGCCTTAAAACGTAACAGTTACATAAACTACTATTTCGCGCGAAAAAGAATCTGGTTTTGTATGCGGGAGTTGGCCGGCGGGAACCAATAAAATTAAATATTTTTTCTCATACTTTTTCTTACTCACAATACGATACCAATTATCCCTTAAATGGATCACCAGTATTTTAGTTACATCCTGTGTACTAAAAAAACAAACAGAAAAACAAACAGAAGAATAGATGAAAAATTATTGATCTAGAAAAAAAAAATAGAAAAACAAAACTGTAGAGTGAATCCAGTTATTTTCCCACCTTTCTCCTCGCGCACGTGAGGAGACTGCAAACGCTAGCATTAGAACTAGGCTTTTTGGGTGTAATTAAATAAATCAATAATATATTTATTCTGCGTCTTTCAAAAAGCAAAAGGCTCTCAATTTCATTTAGTATATTTAACATTGAAAAAATACGACATTGAATTCATGTAATACCTAGATACCTACAATAAATTAAATATTATGTCTATGAAATGAGGGTGAAAATCAGCTAATACAGATTCAGATAATTGTCTTTTTTTTTTAAAAAGCAGGAACCATACTTGAATTTTTTTTTGGTATGGTATTTTAAACGATTCGAACGCCAGTCGCGACTTAGTCCTCATTAGTAAAATGAAATGAATACACGTATAAATAATTATCTAATCATCATCATATTCATCATCCACTGCTAGCTAGCTAATTCGTCTGCTGACTTTACATATATACGTACCTATATTTTTATTATCAGTGTTAGTCACAGAGAAAACAAATTGAATTTGAGTTTAGGGGATAAATGAGTGCCTATGTGGCCAGTTCCATACTTATTTTTAGCAAATATTACACTGTTATCTGCGGTTTATGTAAAAAATATGCTTTTTATATCCGTTTTCCTCAACACATACTAAAGTACTTCAAGCTTGATTGGCCAGCTAAAATGTAAATATAGGTACTTTTTGAAATCAAACCGAGACAAGATCAATGCGAAAAAAAGGTTAATATTTAATATTCAAAATTCCGTCATTTATCTGAAAAAATAACAATGCTCATGGTAGGTCTAGGTAATACCTAAATCTGATTTTTATTTTACCATTGTCATGGGACATAATTTTGTAACCTGCGTTTTTCTGCTGGAACGTAATTAGTGCGATAGCACGGTAGATAACGAAATTTCGGTTTTCGCTGTTCACGGTAGGCCCTCTGGATTCATTTATAATAAACACACAATAAATACCCTGACCGGGATTCGAACCCGGGACCTCCTGCTTCATGGCAGGGTCACTACCGATTAGGCTAGGACAAGGGTCCGCAAAGGAAACCGTGGCTCGCGAGCCGCATGCGGCTCTTTGAAGGGTCAGTTGTGGGTCTTCGAGTTACCCTCAAAAAAATTTAAAACTAAATATTACAGTAAAAAAAACATAAAACAGACAACTGCGGCTCTATGAGCTTCCGAAAATTCCATATTAGTTCGCTATCAGGTTCTTTGCCAAAAAAATTTGCCGACCCCTGGGCTGGGAAGCCGTTATAATTGGACTTACTTATTTTACCTTTGCAAACTGATCAGATGATAGTAAAAGTATATAATTTACTTAGGGTTTTTTAATTGAGTCACTGAGTGGAGTCATTTCACAGCAAAAAAAGTTCAAGAAAGGAGTGTATATGTAGTTCTTAAAGGGTCGGCAACGCGCATGTGAATCTTCTGGATTTACAGGCGTCCATGGGCTACGGCAACTGCTTACCATCAGACGGGCAGTATGCTTGTTTGCCACTGCATCTTTGTATGATAAACAGGAGCTGTCAGATTAATCCATGATTAGTCATACTTAAGACCTTGAACTAATCGATCGTAAGAAAACGTCGAAATTAAAATAAAAGAATTAAAAACTGCGAAAACCTATCAATCCTCCCCAGTGTCCCCTATCCTGGTAATTAAACGCATATCACACTCTGAAGTATTGACTCAGCAACAAGCACCCATATGCTACGATGTCTATTTACCATTAAAACTAAATCAGGACATACCAAGTTAATATACTAACCTGGAAATAAGTAAAAAAATATATTGACTTGTACTACAAATTGAAGCAATTGTTGTTAAATAGTATAAATAACACATGTGATCCTGAAAAGTAACTGCATAATTAACTATTAACAACGCTTTCAATACATAATAAAATACTCAGTAGCCAAGTTATCGTAAGCATCCATCCGCACTAAATAATACTGTAATTATAATTAAGTTAAATAACGCTCTTCAAATAAATCACCCACATGCAAACTACTTACTTCCTACTTATTGAAAGACTCACTTGCTTCCTTAATTTACGAACTTGGCTTACCTCTCTACGGTCTCCGTTTAAAAATAAAAATGAATTTTTAGTTTATTGATTCTATAAGACCGCTTAAGGCCGTCCCTATACATACAAAATTTTATGTAATACAAAACGCACACTAAAGCAAAATTTATCATACGATAACTACACGTACGGGAAGTAACGCACACAAGCGCAAATATACATAGAAAAACAGCTATTCTCCTAGCTGTGTAACTAACGTTCATCTATAAGCAAGTAATATAGAAAAAACTTCAAAATAGTATGGCTTCACTCACTTTCCAACAACATTATGGGACTATAGTACGGAAATGTATACGACTACCTTAACGTTAACGTCTAATATCGTTCGAAGTTGCCGGTGCTCCGTCTCTTTCTCGCAACCGAACGGTTTCGAGTTTTCCCGTTCACGATCCAACTCAAAATACGCCAAAAATGACGTCGTGCCGTGCCGAGCCAATGTTTCGAAAACAGTGTCTCGCGTTTCTGTCCACGGATACGGACACCGCGCGCTCGCTCGCTTCATTTATTTGGAATTTTCCAATCCACTGATTACTGCTTGTTGTAAGTTTTACAAAACAAATTCATATCCGTTTCGTATTTTTCGCGATTAGCGCCAAGTAGGAAAGTCATAAGTGGTACAAGTGTTAAGGTCGAATATCGCCCAGCAAGCGCAATAACCCGGCCGATTGCAAAGGTGGCCATCGCGGTGCTGTCATGGCGCTGACGGTGTGTCAATCAAGTCGGTGGGCTTATACATAGAAAATTCTGACAGCTAGGAACCGTCACAAGAAATAATGTCGTTTTTATTACATTTTTTGATAAAATATTATTCCAGTTTAAAACCGGCGACTACCCAACGGTACCATAGATTTTCTTTATTGGCGCGCGACTATATTTTGTACTTTTTCGAAAGGTCCCCGGCCGTGCGTCTAGGCGCTTTCGAAAAACGTTTTATAAGTATTTTCTCAGCAGCGAACGGACGTCGAGCGCGGTGCCGTAAATTGGTAATAATTCCGTTGATTACACAGTAATACGACGCCCGAATATGGGTTAGTGCTCCGCGAGGAATTCAGAGTCCGCGCGACATTGGACTTTTGATAGATAAATTGTTTTGAAATGTTTCGTGGTGATAGTGTGGTGCACAGTTTCTCTATTTTGTTTGTTTGATAGTTGTGTGTAGTGCATTCTTGCCGTGAAAGTGCGCGGTGGAATTGTGTTATTGTGGTGTATTACCGCTTTTGGCGGTGTTACATCGAGCTGGTGGATGCGAGGACCTCGTCGGCGCGAAGTAAGTATCGTCCCATTCTAAATTCAAACTCGTTCGCTCTTAGTACACCACAGGTGGCCAAGGCGGCATGACATTCAGCCAGTCACCAATATACAAACAATTATTGCTCACTAAGTTGCATATATTACATAGACTCCTGAAATAACTTATCTAATTATAAAAATTGTATATTACTGAGATAACACTATCTGCTACATAATAAGTGTAATATTTAAACATAATTCTATATTTGAATGAATTCTGACTTGCCTTGTGTACATATAAGGAATAATCATTGAAAAAACAGCGTCCAGGTTAAACCACAGTACATTTTAGGCATTCTTGTGACTCATGTTTTTTTTAACCTTGGGTAGACCTAAGCAGTCAGCTGTGACAACTTTTTAAATTATTGACCAATAAGATCAATTGGGAAGTTGCATTATCTGCAAGTGCATAATAGATACAATTGTCTATGTACCTTCTAATCTAAGTATAATAATGTAAAGAAAATACTTTGTTAAGGGTAAAAAGTTTAAAGCTTATAGAACCTGCATGTACAACCAACATTCGAGGCATAAAATGTGTTGTGTGTGATTCAATGACTCTTCTTATTGACGACTTGAAACTAGCTAGACAACTGCTTTCAAGCATATTCAATGTTAGTATGCTAATTTCAATAGAATACTCATATTGCAGAAGCAGGGGTTAATAAACTCTTCTTCAGTAAGGTAACGGAGATGCATTTTCCATAGGGTTTAATCATTTTGAATGAGACCACGCTACACATTTTAGGAACATTTTTTTAAACAAAAACAAACTTATTTAGTTCTTAATAATGCAGTCATTTGTCCAAATAGCTTACAAATTCAACAATTTATATTAAATGATCGGTTAAAATGATTAAATGTGTTGTTTTAGGGAGAGTTTCCATAGTTTATATTTATTATGTTGAAATTGGTAAGATCCAAAATTTTTACGTGGGTACTATCGGGTTCATAATTGCATACCCAATTTATGAATCAATTCATTTATAAATTGGGTATGCAATTATGAATGCGATGGTATATATTTTGAAAAGTAAATTTTGGAGGAAATGACATCATATGCTTTTTAAATAATCATTGGAATTCAATTAAATATCATTTATTTCTTGGCCCATAAAACATTAAGAAATAAACACACACAGTCCTACACACACCCTCATAATAAAATAAAAATAAAGCCCTCTAAATTAACCCAAATGACTCTAAAATAAAATTTTAACCCCCTTATTTATAATCTCTTTTAGTTAATTTATGTTTTATCTTTTTTTAATAAACACTAAGTCGCAGATGATTAGTATTATTTGAGGCTTGTAGGATGTTAATAGATTTTTATTTATTTATTTATTTAAGCGTTCTTCTACAAACTTTTTTTCAGTTCAAAGTTACTTTTCTATTCACCCCTTTCACAGAATATTGTTCTGTTTCCATCATACAGTTACCAACAGATATATCAGAGCGGCCAAGGTGGTTACAAATATCGGAACAACGCCTTTATTGTCAAGGCGATAGAGTGCATGTTCAGATATTTTTGAGTACCTCCGCCACTCCAATATATTTGATGGCGGCAGTACTAAACTAGTACCGGGAGCATACATACTAGAACTCGACAAGACAAGAACTTCTCGGTCCGTTTCTGGATCCAGGTTTATCTGGATCGGTCTGCTTCTGAATGCAGGTTTATTTGGATCGGTCCGCTTCTGGATCCAGGTTAATCTGGATCGGTACGCTTCTGGACACAGGTTTTTCTGGATCCAGGTTTATCTGGATTGGTCCGCTTCTGGATCCAGGTTTATCTGGATCGGTCCTTGCTTGGAGTCTGAAGCTCTGGTCCTTTGTTGGGCATGGAAGTTGGCTTTTTCAACCTTTTGAACGCCACACTTCATATACAAAAACGTAGGCGAGCCAATATGCAGGCATCCATAGGCTACGGTAGCTCCTTGCCATCAGGCGGGCCGTATGCTTGTTTGCCTCCGTCGTGGTATAAAAAAACCGGGTCAGGTCAGGCACAGATACTGGCTGATGGTAATGCTGGATCACTATCTTGGAATCACATCGTTGTTAAACAATAAGAGCATGTTGAGGTTATAATGAACACCTCTCCCTGCTTAGCAAGGATGATTAAGACATGGATTGACAATACCCATACAAAATCGCGTTCCCTTATTTCAGGCTAAAGCACTAGCGTCATCTATCGGTCACCACAAACACTAAATTCCTACTTAACCTTTCTGTTAAGCCCATTGGTTGACTGGTAGAGAATGCCTTATGGCATTAAGCCCGCCATTTGTACCATCTTATTTTGTGCAATTAAGATTAAATAAATGAATTCTAGTTTCTAATATTTTGTTCGGCGATTAACGCTGACAGAATAACTCTACTCCAGAATCAACAGATGGCGCTGTGGCACTTAGGGAACGTACCCATACTACGTGACCAATTTTTTTACAATGTTCACCCCCTCCCCCCCTCGGTGACCAACCGTAGTATATGCCAAGATCCCCCCCCTCCCCCTCTGGTTGTCACGTAGTAATTCTTAATATTGTTTTTTTGCAAACAGAAAGTAAAAAATATCATAATTTGGCGCATATTTGTATTTATTAAAACGGCGGTTGCCGCGTAACGCCTCAAGGTGCGTGCAAACCATAATTAAAAAGTGAAAAAAAAAATTGCGCGTGATTTCCCTAGAGCATGATTATAATAATTATTGATTACGTGACGTAAACCTAAAAAAAAGAAATCATATGATTGTCTGTTCACCTATGCTAAAGTTTTGTATAGTCAATGACAATGTTTACATTTTTGTACCTTATTATTACAAAGTGTACTGTTATGATATGTCTTCTTATAGAACTACGCATTATTGTGTATCTTTAAGATATAATATTACTGTATTACTGTTTTGAAAAAATAAGTCCCGCCGAGTTTCTTGCCGATCATAAATAATACTTCTCGGGTCAGAGGTGTAGGGTTAGAACCGGTGGTAGCTTTTCTTTTTCTCTCTGACTTTCATAAGTGCATTGTAATGTGCCTAAATTGAAGAATAAATATCTTTTATCTTTTTTTATCTTATCTTTTACAAAGAAGTTAAGGCACAAAATTGTAAACATATCTTTGACTTGTAGCCACGACTCTATAGGCATGATGAATTTTTTTCAAGCATGGTATCAATCGATTCGTTTTGTTGTGAGGATCAAATGTCTATGTGGGGCCAATTGCGTTAAAGCAACATAAAAGTCAGAAATGAGACTTAAAGTCTGAGATTTGCATTTGTTTCTCGAAACACTCCTAACAAAATGATGTGCAAAAGTGATGTCACGATCCAATAGTTGCACTGTTTAAAGTATGGAAAATTAATGAAATAGCTATTTTTACAGTGAAATGTTGCGTTTATGTATAATGTTGTCATACAATTTATTTTACATTTCGTACTTTTAAAAATCGTAACATTTTGAAGCCTGATCTTTGAACGATTAATACTATTATTATTACTATTTAGTAATGTACACATCTTTGTCTACCAATGTCTGGCCGATTTATCTCAGTTGCTTTAAGGTTAGCTGGAAGAGATCCCTTAAAGGGATAATGTCGCCTTTGTACACACTTACTACATTTTAGTTGGTCATGTACGTGTTTTGTGCAATAAAGTGTTGTTCTACTACTACTACTACTACTATTTCAATAGATTTTTTATATTCTCATTTTATTTGTGCAATAAATATCTTTTATCTTTTTTTTTATCTTTTTTATTTGGATATTTTGATAATTTTGCATCCTATCAACAAACTTATATTACATAATGTCAACATATGTGATCATCCCTATTAGCAAGGCGTAAAGTCTTACAGGTACATGTTATTGTCACCTTTAAATGTATCCATGTTTTGTAGACCTATGTAGGTTGGGTTCTGAAACTGTTGAAGCGTATTGCATAAGAATTTGTAACTTACGATACTAGGTAAGTCTCTTTCAATGAAATAAATTGCAAAGAGACTGCCGTTATTAATACAAAATAATAATAATATGTTAGCCTATATATGTCCCACTCCCACTGCTGGACACAGGCCTCCTCTCATGCACGGGAGGGAGGGCTATGGTCCCCACGCTGGCCTAAAGCGTATGCAGGTTTCCTCACGATAATTTCCTTCACCGAATAGCGATTGGTAAATATCAAATGATATTTTAAGTTCCGATAAACTCAGTGGTACGAGCCGGGGTTTGAACTCGAGACCTCCGAAATGAAAGTCGGACGTCTTACCGCCGCCTTCTCCTATATTAATACAAAAAATATATAAAATTCTATACAATAGGCACATGGTCCTGCAGGCCCTGCAGTCCATTCCATACTTATTTAAAAATAACCGGTCAAGTACGATTCGCATTCGCGCCCCTAGGGTTGCGTAAATAATGTGTAATAGGTATTAAAATAGGTGATCCACTGAAATAAGTACGTTCTAATAATGCAATAACATTTACAATTCCTGAGAACACTTGGGGCCCAAATTCTGAATCATCCCTACGCTATATCTACATAGTGACTGTTGGCAGCGAAAACTCATTAGTTGATGGATGACAGCTATATGTATTTAATGTACTCCGGTTCCTTCTGAATCCTACGACATAATAAAGATATGGACCAGGGGGGCGATTTTTGAGATTCGAGCGCTCGAATATGACATTTAAAACACTGAATAAAACGAATAAATGATGTTTTAATAATTTTTAAGAAAAAAAAACCGACTTCCATGGGGGTAGCCGGTGAAGCATTATTGTAGATGGTGCACTTAGATTCCATACAATGAAATAACTTGCTTAACAAACGCAGCGGAGAGGACAAATCGCCAAACGTGAACTATGCGTCGTTAAAGAGTTCCATTCTGATCATCATCAGCAGTTCCACTTCATCAAATGTCACTCTTTTTAATGAAAATGCTTGATTTGTTGATAAAAATACAAAAGTCACTTTATCTTCATCTTCGTCTTTAAGATTTGAGGAATTCCCTCGATTCCTCATGGAACTCATCATCAGAACTTGAGCTTGACGAAAATTGGTCCTGACAATCTAACTTGCTTAACAAACACAGCGAAGAGGACGAATCGCCAAATGTGAACTATGCGTCATTGAAGAGTTCCGTTCTGATCATCATCAGCAGTTCCACTTCATCAAATGTCACTCTTTTGAATGAAAATGCTTGACTTGTTGATAAAAATATAAAAATCACTATGTGTAAGCCCTTAAGATTTGAGGAGTTCCCTCGATTCTTCATGGATCCCATCATCAGAACTTGAGCTTGACGAATATTAGTCCTGACAGTTAAACTTGCTAAACAAACACAGCGAAGAGGACAAATCGCCAAACGTGAACTATGCGTCGTTGAAGAGTTCCGTTCTGATCATCATCAGCAGTTCTACTTCATCAAATGTCACTGTTTTGAATGAAAATGATGGATTTGTTGATAAAAATATAAAAATCACTATATGTATGCCTTTAAGATTTGAGGAGTTTCCTCGATTCCTCATGGATCCCATCATCAGAACTGCGTTTTGACAAAAACGGGACCAATCTGTATATATATATATACTTACAATCAAAAAAAGAATTTTCAAAATCGGTCCAGACATGACGGAGTTTTGGAGTAACAAATATAAAAAAAAAAACAAAAAAAAAACATTCACGCCGAATTGAGAACCTCCTCTTTTGAAATCTTGAAGTCGGTTAATTAACAGTTGTTTTCTATCCATATTAAAGCTTGTTTAAACACAGATACATCAGTATTTTTAAAAATAAAAATTGATCAAGCATAAATTTGATTTGTATCCAATTTTAAAAGCCATATTTCTATGCACTTGTATGGGAAAACAATCTCGTTCTTAATAAGAGAAGAAAAGTCAAAGGGCGATTAAATTTAAAATTATTTGAATAAAATACATTATATTTTTAATTATCGAAGAGATAATATTGTCCTCGGTTGCCGCGATAGTAACTCCGTCATGTCTGAACCGATTTTGAAAATTATTTTTTTAATTGTAAGTATATATATACAGATTGGTCCCGTTTTTGTCAAAACACAGTTCTGATGATGGGATCCATGAGGAATCGAGGGAACTCCTCAAATTTTAAAGGCATACATATCGTGATTTTTATATTTTTATCATCAAATCCATCATTTTCATTCAAAACAGTGACATTTGATGAAGTAGAACTGCTGATGATGATCAGAACGGAACTCTTCAACGACGCATAGTTCACGTTTGGCGATTTCGAGCGCTCGAATATGACATACACAACTATAGACTAATTAACCCAAGACCCTGCATAGCCGGGCGACCCCCGCTGCCAGGCTCGAAGTAATTTCACTCTATAGTGAGACACTAATTATTAAAAGTGACAGTAAGCATAGTACGTCTCCATGGCAACCATTAATGTCGGACTCTCTTACGCCCCACGGAACAATCGCGCGTTCCCTGTCTAGCATTGAGAGTTCCCCTCCCGCGCCCCTTCTTTTTGGCAGCTTAATAGGTTTCAAAGAAATAACGCGCTCAGCGGAGTATGGAGATATCTTGTATATGCACTAGACGTGTGCGCCGCCATAAAAATCCGCGGCGGCGGCGCGCCGGGAATTTTGGGCGGCGTGGCTGCGCCACGCCGGCGTCAAGGTCACTTTTGACTGCGCTCGCAAAGCTCACGTTTCGCATTAAAAATATGTTAAATATCAAAAACTTTTTGGGAACAAGGAACTTATTATTAAAACGATATATAATGCCGTTTGCTTCAGTCCTGCCTATTTTTCGGAAATCGCTTTAATGTTGATGTTTTTCTTAATTGTGATAAATTAAGATCCTTTTAAAGTCAAATCCATCTTAAGTGTGTACCAAGGCCAGCTACCAAGAAATGTGACAAGCTAGACGCTCCTGTCTTGCGGGAGCTCGCCAGAAGGTTGCCTCTCAAGATAAAGGACGTTTTAAGGGATCCCTTTGAAGATACAGAAACAACATGGAATGTCTTCAAGGCGGTTGTGTCCGAAACAGCGAAAGAAGTCATCCCCACTCCAGGGAACCAAGCAAGACGGAAACCCTGGATTTCTGATGCTACCTGGGAACTTATTAAGCGACAAAGGACTCTCAAAGAACAAGGCCTTAACACAGACATAGCAAGAAAGCAGTAGTCGAGGCTACACACTTGCGTGAAAAGGGCATGCAGACGCGATAAGAATAATTCAATCCATGCTTTGTGTGACGAAATCGAAAACCATGCTGCAACTGTCCATTCTAAAGACTTGTTACAGAAACTCAAACTTCTCACCCGCGACTACAAACCTAGAAGCTGGCAGATAGCGGATACTGATGTGAACACTTTATCAGACCTGGGTAAAGTGTCTGCTAGATGGAGATACTATTCGGAACAACTCCATCGAGAAGTTCCGGAACATCTTTTAGTGCGGAATGACGCTGTGCATCCAATAGAGCCGGACATACTTATTTCCGAAGTGGGAGACGCTATCAGACGTCTGAAAGTTAATACCGTGGGTACTGATGTGATGGTATATGCGCTAGTCTTCTAAAGAATCTAGGTGGCGATGGTACACAGTTCTTACACCAGATTTGCTGCAAAGTGTGGAGAACTGGCCAGTGGCCTAGAGACTGGACTGAATCCATGGTTATACCTCTCCATAAAAAGGTTCGACGCTAAAATGTGACAATGATAGAATTATGTCTATTATATCGCATACCAGTAAAGTATTTTTTTACATCATGAATTATCGATTGACAAAGTTCCTGGAGCGGCAAATACCTGCAGAGCAGGTTGGCTTTGTGTCTGGGCGAGGGATACGAACGGCGAACGTGCGCCAGATCATCGAGAGATGTCGTGAATGGAACAAGCCATTAGTCCTATGCTTCATAGATTACGCCAAAGCATTCGACTGAGTTAGATGGAAAAACATGCTGTACGTGCTCCTGGAGATGGGTGTCCCTGCTTATTTAGCTCACCTTATTGAGAACATGTACGCCGAAAGTACTGCCAGAGTGCGCATCGAGAACACCTTGTCGGACCAGTTCAAGCCGGAAAGAGGAGTAAGACAGGGCTGTATATTGTCTCCGAAGCTCATTAATATTTACGGCGAATACATCTTACGTAAGGTCACCGAGAACTGAGACAGTGGCATATTAATTGGCGGCAAAACGATCTGCAACCTACGCTATGTTGATGACACAACGCTCTTGGCTTCCAATGAGGAGGAGATGTGTATTTTGTTCCGGCGAATAGAAGCGGAGGGCATCGAATTAGGACTTCACGTTAACCATGCGAAAACCAAGTTAATGTTCGTACACCGGAAACAGTCTCCTCCACGAAGCCTAGAACTGAAAAACCTAGAATGCGTCAGCGCCTTCACCTACCTCGGCTTACTTATATCTAGCGATGGTAGCTGTGAACGTGAAATCATCCGGAGGATTCAAATAGCGAACACCGTCATCGTCCATTTTTGTATATATTTTGTATTTGTATTTTATTCTAATAAAGAAATTTTACATCCTTCAAATAGCGAAGGGTGATAGGATCTGGGGAGATCGCGGCATACAGAGGCAGACTAAGGTTAGACTTCCCTGGTGTTTCCAATTTTCCTATATGGTTCTGAAACTACTATGGACTATCAAGGCAGATCTGAAAAGCCGTATCGACGCGTTTGAGATGAGGTATTGGCTACGGCTTTTACGGATACATTGGACTGCGATGCGCACTAATCAGTCCATACTAGAGGAGCTACGCATAAAACGCCGGTTGTCTACGATGTGCCAGGACCAAGTACTCACATACTTCGGACCCCTCTCTCGACGCTCCTCGGATAGCCTGGAGAGGATCATCATGACGGGAAAAGTTGAAGGCATAAGACTAAGATGCCCTCCCCCTGCAAGATCGTGTGCCCAAATCACTGCACCCATGCAATTGAAACTGCAAGAAGCTATGAGCTTAGCGAGGCATAGAAGCCTATGGAGGAACCTGATCTTCAACAGAAGGACATGATCCTCAGCTCTGAGGGAACGACTAGTGATGATGAAGATCCTTTTTTGACTCGCAGTAAGTCCAAACATACCGTTCAGTATTAAGGATCAATCCTGCCACCGAAAACACTTCTTTTCTCAGGATAATTTAGTTGGTGGTACAATTTTAAGGGCAGATTTATTATTTTCGTTACCAATCTTATTAATTAGGCCATCGGGTTCATATTTGTTAGGTGAGCGGTTAATCATACTCATTTATTAATCTCCCGAAAGAGAAGGAATTGACCAAACCCTGAATATTTCAATGTGTAGATGTTTTCATGGTTTAATTCGTCAATATACGTTGTAAAATTTTCAACTGACTTTCCATCATCGGTAATTGTCATTGGCTAATTTTTGCCGAATTCTGAAATTTTGGCCAACGGCGTGGATTTTAAAATCCGCGGCGGCGGCGGCGGCGTGGGTCCCACGGCGCGGCTACGCCACGCCGGCGCGGCGCACACGTCTAATATGCACTGAATAAAACGAATAAATTATGTTTTAAAAATAACAGCGATAGTAATTTTAAATCATGATTATTTAATACTATTAATTTCACGCGTTAATGGCGACAAACTAAATTCTTCGAGTTCGAGCGCTCGATTGTCAAAAATCGGCCCCAGGGCTCGGAAACCGGTATTTTTTCCGTTCTTTCGTCTAGTATTTAATCGTTCATATTTAATCGAACAATCTTATAATACGAAGTCATTACCTAAATAAAATATTGAATTGTAAATAATTTAATATATTGGGTTATTTCGGGTTTTTTTTGCGAAAACCGGTCCCGAGCCCTGATATAGACGAAGACTTGTAGGGCCATAAGAGCGTGTCACATATTTTTGCGGCCTTCGTGTAGGAAGATACTATTGCCAGTGACTGTACAAAGATGGCTCCTAAAAACTGTCCTGATATTCACATTCCTGACAATCACCCGCTTCCTCGGCTTTGAATATGACTCATTATGCAATTTCACGCTATCAAAAAAAAGTGGTCAGTCAAAATTTTCATTGGCTGGCAAAGGGGTTCCTAACCTTTTAACCCTATGCGCCTCACCCAACGTTATGCGCTAAAATACTACGCCCCCCTAGAGGTTTAAATGGGGAGTCAAAACATTATAGGTTTAGCCGTCTTTGAGTTATCTCCAAAATACTACTTTCTACGGAACCCTCCCTTATGCGTGGTCTGACACGCACTTAGCCGGTTTTTTCAGAAATGCATGGTTAATATCTTTTGGGTTCCTCGTGAGCACATTGTCAACTACAAAGAATAAAAATGTATTCACTTTACATCTTATTGCGTTGTGATAAGGTCCAAAACTGCCCTACTAAGACGAATGGCGCTATCTCGGAAACAAAAGTTAACCTAAAATATACCTTAAGGGGGCGTCCATTAATCGCGTCATACGTTTTTGGCTTGTTTTAGACCCCCCCCCTCCCCCATGGTGATCTTTGGTGATATTTTCAGGACCCCTCCCCCCCCCCCCCTGTCCAATATGACGTGTAATTTTTTGCTAACTAAAGTAAGTACCGTTTTCTAACACGTGAAGCTACTTACGTAACGTACGTACACGTAAAGGGTAAAAGAATGAAACTACATGTATACATATAAAATAAAATTATCTTTAATAGAAAAATTTTTCTTTAATAGTGCGTGTCGGGCCAAGCGGTTTCGTACCTACTATCGAAAAATTCATATCAAAAGGTCGTATCTGAGTATGAAATGAGTTTTTAGGAGATAACTCAATAATTTCTAAACCGATAATGTTCTCAATCTCCGATTCAAAAGTGACAGGGAGGACACAATTTGTTTAGACTTACGATGTGATTTTTTCTTAAAATATTCACTAAATAAAAAAAAAAACAAACAGACCTCACCACAGACCAATGTTATTTCGAAAGACCTACAGAGTGATGTGTATTGTCAATATTTGGTAAAAAAATTTTTTTTTTTTTTAATAATTACATGTATGGAGTAGTGCCCCTCCTTAAAATATCTTTTTCAGCAATTTTACTACAAAACTAAGTAGCAGCATACAAAAACACACCTTATATGTAGATATTTATTAAGATACGTTTTATCGTTTCCGAGTGAAATGGCTGTGACATACGGACGGATGGACGGACAGACGGACATAACGAAACTATAAGGGTTACGTTTTTGCCACTTTGGCTACGGAACCCTAAAAACCTACTTCACAAAATAATATCCATTAAAAATTATTTACAATCATAGTGCTAGTGCAATTTTACTCTGCTTTTGACAGATTGATTCATTTAGAAGTTGATAATTTTTATTTTATTGGCCATAATAACAAAAAAATTACACGTGATATGTGTCCAGACCCCCCTCCCCCCTGTGGTGATCATTGGTGATTTTTTCTTGACCCCCTCCCCCCCCCCTATACAGTATGACGCGATTAATGGACGCCCCCTAAGTTCTGTAGTTAAGAGTCCCATTTTCAAGAGAATTTGATTTTGAGATAGCGCCGTCGCCTTAGCAGGGCAGTTTGTGGATAGGTACCTATCCACAATGCTAAGTTTGGTTCTGTATGTGACACTGTGACCCACGACAGTACAGTTACCGGCAATAGTATCTTCCTACACGAAGGCCGCAAAAATATATGACACGCTCTTATGACCCTGCAAATAAGAGCGTGTCACATATTTTTGCGGCCTTCGTGTAGGAAGATACTATTGCCGGTGGCTGTTCATATTTTTTTAGTCGATTGTATTGCATACGATCTACCAATAGATAATGATAGACCCGGAAGGACTGTGACGTCTGTGATTCAAATTGCATGCGCTATTTGTACCTACTATGTGTGCTACAGTAGCTTACACTGAATGAATGAACATACGTACCATGACCGAATATATCAAGTGAACTGACAATGTTTATACAAGATAGCGTTGCTCTAAACTTGAGGTTATATCTGCGGGGATGGATTTTCTAAACGGATCAGTGAGGGCAGTTGCCAGATGCCACAATGTTACGCGAAAATGGTCGTAAGAGACCCTAACTTTTTAAATACACAGAATAATGTTTTCAAATTTGGAAAATCCTTCCTGTAGGATATTTATTCGAGCGCTCGAAACCCGAAGTCGCCCCCTGGAACAAAATGAAGTCGTTAAAGTGTTTCAACTCCTTTTTGACATGAAAAATGTTTATTTGGTGCAAAGGGAAACATAAATATAATAGAATACTTACACAACAAATATAAAAAGTTAATTTACACTAAAATGGCTGCCATCCCCTGTCTGAGTTTCCACTAGAGATGAGCGAGGATGCGTTGCGAGGCATGTGTTTTTCAACCGACTGCAAGATTTCGAAGGGGGATGTTAATTTCGTCAGGCGCGATCTTTATGTTTACTTTCACCGATTATTCAAAGACAGCTGGGCAGATTTGGAAAATTATTTTTTTGTTTGAAAGGGTATAGTTGACAGGTTTTCCCATTGTCATCAGGTCAGGATCTGATGATGGGATCCTGGAGAAATCGAAGGTACTCTTCAACTATTATAGGCACACCTATAATATTTGAGTATTCTTTCAGCAGCTCGAGCAGTTGCTTTTGTCAAGGTGCAATGGAGGCTAAGTGAAGTCGGTTCTTTTTTATTTAAATTTATTTATTAAAGGGTCGGCAACGTGCATGTGACCCCTCTGGAGTTACGGGCGTCCATAGGCTACGGTAGCAGCATAAAAAAATTATAAAAATGATGCGCTGCACTGTGGAAAGGCAAACTCAAATTGAAAATTACACAACAAATCCATTTCGACCGTCACACTTCATACCTTTTAGACGTAATTAGAGCAAGCTCCGATATGATTGCTTCTTAAATCGCAACTTTTCATGTAACTGTAACTGTTGTGTAACATTAACTGATACAACTCTTCATGCAAGATTTGAGGAGGGTAATGTCCCGTCACTTATCACCTTTTTTAGGGTTCTGTAGCCAAAATGGCAAAAAATGACCCTACGTCACAGCCATTTTACTCGGAACTCGGTACGTATATTTTATACCTATAAGGTGTATTTTGTATGCAACTATTTTGCAGTAGAATTGCTGGGAAAAATATTTTTAGGGGGGCACTCCACACTAACTAATTATCGAAAAAAAATTTTTTTTTACCAAATATCAACATGTTGCACATCAATCGATAGGTCTTTAAAAATAACATTAAAGTTTCTTTGACCATTTTGTGATTAAGTGAATATTTTCTGAAATAATCGCTTCGAAAGTCAGAAAATTTGTGTCCCACCCTGTAACTTTTGAACCGTAAGTCCCAAAAATATTAAAAAATTTGAGAAGATGCGCCTTATCATATACTTTCTACGAAAATGTTTTGAACATTATCGGTTCAGCCATTTTTCAGTTATCTCCAAAAAACTTCTTCCATTAGGCATCAGATAAGACCTTTAGGTATTAGTATGGTTCTTATTCCATTGAAGGTACGGAACCATCCTATGCGTGGTCCGACACGCACTTGGCTTGGTTTTTTAGGGTTCCGTAGCCAAAATGGCAAAAAACGTCCGTCCGTCCGTATGTCTCATCACAGCCATTTTACTCTGAAGTCTGAAACTATAAGACGTGTCTTAATTTTTTTAAATATATGATGTATTTTGTACGCCGCTACTTAGTTTTGTAGTAAAATTGCTGGAAAAAATATTTTTAGGGGGCACTCCATACATGTAACTAATTGTCAATATATATATATTTTTAACAAATATCAACATGTTGCATGGTATTTAAAAATAATATTGGGGTTTGTTTATTATTTCTTTTCATTTAGTGAATATTTTAAGAAATAATCACCCCGAAATTCTAAAAAATTATTTGCCCCTGGAACTTTTGAACAAAAAAATATGAAAAAAATATTTCTTCGAAAATTGTTTTCAACATTAACGGTTAAAGCGTTTTCGAGTTATCTACAAAAAAACCTCTTCTATTAGCAGATTTTTTTTCTTATTCCGTCGAAGGTACGGACCATCCATTACGCGTGGTCCGACACGCACTTGGCCAGTTCATTTAAATCACGGTGTCGCGTTCAGTGTGGATCAAACTAAAACCAATGATAAAGGACATCGAGAGCTACCGACCCCCATGTATCCATAGTCCATACCAATATTATAAATGGGAAAGTGTATGTGTGTGTTTGTTTGTCCGTCTTTCACGGCAAAACGGGGCGACGAATTGACGTGATTTTTTTAAGTGGAGATAGTTGAAGGGATGGAGAGTGACATAGGCTACTTTTTGTCTCTTTCTAACCCCCCACTTCTCTAAAATGGGGGGTGGAAGTTTGTATGGTTTGTTACCCCGAATTTAACGCGAGCGAAGCCGCGGGCAAAAGCTAGTGATCAAGGGCGGCTGACGGATGCAAAATGGTGAGGAAAGCTAAAGATGGATAAGACTTATTAAAAATGTCGAGTATTATTTGTGTTGGAAAAAATATGCAGTTTTGTTAGAAATCGGTATACACACTCACAGTGGTGAAGTTTCGCTTTATGGACACGCGTCTCTTGCGCTTGTAGACATAGAGAGGTAATTTTGCATATATAAGTGGATAGGAAACTATAAAATGGACTGAAAATACCTAATAATAATTTTAAACAAAAAAAGAACCGATTTAACTTAGCCTCCACCTTTCCAAAAGCAAATGCTCGAGCTGCTGTTAAAAATATTCATATCACTGTTGGTGTGCCTATAATATTTGAAGAGTTCTCTCGATTTCTCCAGGATCCCATCATCAGATCCTGACCTGGTGACAATGGGACCAACTGTGAAGTATACTCTTTCAAACAAACAAAGAATTTTCCAAATCGGTTCGGCTGTCTTCGAATAATCGAAAAAAATTTTAGCAAAAACAAAGATCCCGACGAATTGATAACCACATCCTTCGAAATCTTGAAGTCGGTTGAAAAGATATCTATATATTCACTACAACAATAAAATTCTATAAATTTTGTGATGTTCGCTTTTCTGTTAGTCTTATCCTACGAATATCGTTCGTCATTATTTTGACGTAATTTTCGTCCATCAGCCGCCCATTAATGACATTAATCAACGAAAGTTAATTTTCTATTTCTTTTATACCACGACGGTGGCAAACAAGCATACGGCTCGCCTGATGGTAAGCAGCTACCGTAACCTATGGACGCCTGCAACTCCAAAGGAGTCACATGCGCGTTGCCGACCCTTTACAAAAAGGAGGATTCACTGTGTTGATGGCTAAAGGAACAAGAAGGTCCCTCATCGTCAACACACTGGGTCCTCTTTGAGCTCTTTGGCAACCTTACTCACCAGCAGGAACACAACACTATGCTACTACTAGTAGGGTCTAGTGCTATTTGGCGGTGTTTTTCTGTAAGGTGGAGGTACTTCCCCAGTTTGTCTCTGCTCCAGATTTGAGCGAGATGACATTCGCTGAACGTGCCCTACCACACTTAGCGAGATGCCATTCGCAGTGCCCATACCTCTCTTTTTAGCGTAGTTTAAGGACATACCCAAGACCAGACGTAATTTAAGGACATACCCCGGGTACAATTATTTATTTATTTATTAGTTTGTCTTTGTTCAGTAACTAACTACAGTTTTGATCTTAGTTACCTACTGTGATGAAACCATGAGCAAACGTAAACGTAGCACTCAAAGAACCCAACATATTAGTTTTAGCTCAATAATTGGTTGAGTTAGAGTTTCAACCAAATCATATCAATAATTTTAAACAAAAAAAAGAATTTTCCAAATCGGTCGAGCCGTCTTCGAATAATCGGTGAACATACATAAAGAAAATAAGCAAAAACGAAGATCCCGAAGAATTGAGAACCTCCTCCTTCGAAATCTTGAAGTCGTTTGAAAAGAACCGACTTCCTTCCCTTTTGATTTGGACTATAACAAGCTATGAACACTATAATGTAATCAGATCAAACGGTAAGCAGCTTGATAGTTCGTTCGACTCGCCAATGTGTGTGGCAGGGCAATGGGAACACACCACCAGTTTAGAAAATACACCTATGCAACAACGAACGGTCCTAACATTTAACTTAACCAATCAAAATTATACTTTATCACATTGAAATAAGGCAGGTATTAATTTCAGTAATATCAGCTTAAGTCGTTTAAGTAATTAATGCATGCATACAATTTTGAGCTTTATCGTAATAATAAAAGGTACATCAGTTAATCCTAGTGCTAGTCGCTTATGTTCTTTCGATATTGTATAAGCACGGCTAATTTTATTTTTCTCAGAATGGTACAAAAAGTGCAGTTGCAAGAGCGTTGCATTTATAACGGTTGAGCAATTGTTTGGATAGGGTTGGCGATTTTGATTAACCGACAACCGACTTTGTAACCTTACCAAAGAAACGGAAAGTCGTGCCGTCAACGCCAGCGCGTGATATGACGTCCAGAATATAACCGAGTGCGCTCGCGCAGCCCAGCCAGCAATGTACTACCTAGTCTTCCTACTTCGCCTCCTCGACAATAGTGTACTATTAGGGTTCCGTATCCAAAATGCCAAAAACGGAACCCTTATATGTAGTTTTGTCATGTCCGTCCGTCCGTATGTCACAACCATTTTACTCGGAAACTATAAGACTATTTTAATAAAATTTAGACATAAAGTGTATTTTGTATGCCGCTATTTAGCTATGTAGTTAAATTGCGGAAAAATATTTTTAGGGGGGGGGGGGGGGGGGGGGGCGCTCCATACATGTAACTAAATTTTAAATTATTTTGACCAAATATCTACATGTTGCACATCAATCAATAGGTCTTTAAAAATAACATCGAGGTTTCTTTTAACATTATGTGATTAAGTGAATAGTTTCAGAAATAATCGCTTCGAAAGGCAGAAAAATTGTGTCCCTCCCCAATCTCCCCATGTTACTGAACCGTAAGTCAAAAAAATTTGAAAAAAAATAGAGAAGATGCACCTTATCACATACTTTCTACAAAAAATATTTTGAACATTATAGGTTCAGTAATTTTTGAGTTATCTCCAAAAAACTTCTTCCATAGGCATCAGATACGACCTTTTGGTATTAGTTTGGTTCTTATTCCATTGAAGGGACGGAACCCTCCATTATGCGTGATCCGACACGCACTTGGCCGGTTTTTATAATTCATTTCTGATACAAGCTGATGCCGGCTGTACTTTCAACAGTCTCATCGAGATTGTAATAAATCCAATCCAATGACATTGCCTTGTTTTAACACTGTAGGAAACAGTGCCTTTGACTTGAAAACGTCCCATATTATTTATAATCCGACCACTAAAAGTAGGTCAAATTTACCTTGCAAGATTTAATAAAATTCTGCCGCTCGCAGCCCTATTCCGTAATATTTTTACGTCAAAACCACCTCAATCGGTCAATACTTTATACGAAGCCATATCTATCCACATAATTATGTATTGTGTTGTCTGTGTATGTGTGTACTGGGCTTTCCAAGTATGCAACTGCACACTTACTGATTCTCTTACAATAACCACTAAATTATACAACGAACGAATGGTAATTTAGAATAACATTGTGTTTTACGAGATAATTTAATTTAAATGTACGTAGTTAAAGTCGGTCGCGAAAAATAAACCAAAATAAAAACAAAAATATAAAAACGGATAAGAAAAAGATCCCGACGAATTGAGAATCTCCTTCGAAATCTTGAAGTCGGTTGATAAGCGAGAAATGGGTCATTAGGCCACCAGATACTGTCAGTAATTTTCTTTTTTATACCACGACGGTGGCAAACAAGCATACCCGCTTGATGGTAAGCAGCTACCGTAGCCTATGAACGTCTGCAACTCCAGAGGTGTGACATGCGCGTTGCCGACCCTTTAAGAACCTATACACTACTTTTTTGAAGAACCTAATACGGCTGGATCGATTTGGAAAATTCTTTTTTTTGTTTAAAATTATTGATATGGACGCCTGCAACTCCAGAGGTGTCACATGCGCGTTGCCAACCCTTTACAAAAAGGAGGATTCACTGTGTTGACGGAAAAAGGAACAAGAGGGTCCCTCATCGCCAACACACTGGGTCCTCTTTGAGCTCTTTGGCATCCTTACTCACCAGCAGGAACACAACACTATGAGGGTCTAGTCCCCAGTTGGGCTCTGCTCCAGATTTGAGCGAGATGACATTCGCTGTGCTGTGCCCTACCACACATAGCGAGATGACATTCGCAGTACCTATACCTCTTTTTGACATACTCGTACATACTCTTGTTCGGACGGAAATAATAATGTCATTATTTCTCTACTCGTCCTTCTCATCCTCCAAATGCATATAAATGTCATTATTACCCCCGTTTCTGTAGTGCGTCAGGGATGTTCGCGGATGCCAGAGTTGATTGTTTCTACACAACTATGAAGAAACGCTGCACATCCCTGGCGCGCAGGGTGCGGGCTAGCTCTAATAGTATCCTGAGGGCATTCGCGGAGAGGTTTGATTGTCAGTATCTGAATCACTGTCATCTGATCCATGTACTGACAGTCAAACCTTCCTGAGTGCTGTCCTTAAAAATTAATTGTAATTGTTGTTTGTACATATTAGGTTATAATTTTTACTAACTCTAGTCTAAGATATTGTAACTAACCTTAACTATGATCCTAGTTGGTCGAAATAAATGTATTGAATTGAATTACTGACAGTGTCTGGCCCGCTATACGGAGATTTATACGCATCTTTCCTGCAGACATTTTATTTATTTATCGTATGGCTTAGTACATGTCACTGGATATTACATTACAAAGCTTAAAATAAAATATTAAAACTAAGATTAAAATTTTGCCCGGCTCAAGTAGGCAACCGCATCCTCAGTTAGGTTCTTGAAATCTTCATGTGGCCTCTGTATTTTGTAAGGGGGCATTCCAGCACTGTGTGTTCGATGGTCTGGTCTGGGTGTCCACACCAGACACCTGCGGACATTGAGAAGGTTAGATACTCTACCTCTACTATATACATTGAGAAAGGGTTTTCGCTGCACATTTTTCCTATTATATTGAAGGTGACCGATTATTTATCAAATTTTTTATAATAGCTGAACACGACGAAATTATAGAATTCCTAATATTTTGTATAAGTACATCATTGTTGTAGAGTGTCTACAGTAGAATCAGCTTAAAACGATCAGATTTAATAAGATTACTCGCTTAATACGACATTTCATATCAGTCCCTGCTACTTTAGGTCCCGCCGGGGTTCGAAATTATCAAGAAAATTATGATCTCTGATATTTATCAGATAATTTTCCCCAATATGGATTTTTTATTATTATACTTAGCTCAACTACTAATGTATTATTCCGCCTTAATACATTTTGGGTTATTAAGTTATTATCAAATCGTTTATTAGCGGACATAAAAATCACCGTAATTATTGTGATAATTATCCTTTCGCATTTTTGGCTGGGTCCCTTCAAAATGGTCTTAAGCGAGTTTTACTGATATCGAGCCTGCGATGTATTTTACTTTTCAACCGACTTCAAGATTTTGAAGGAGGAGGTTCTCGATTCGTCGGGATCTTTGTTTTTAGGGTTCCGTAGCCAAATGGCAAAAAACGGAACCCTTATGGATTCCTCATGTCTGTCTGTCTGTCTGTCCGTATGTCACAGGCATTTTACTCGGAAACTATACGACGTATCTGAATAAAATTTACACATAAGGTGTATTTTGTATGCAGCTACTCAGTTATGTAGTTAAATTTGAAAAAAAAAATATTTTTAGGGTGGCGCTCCATACAGGTAACTAAATAAAATAAAAAAATTAACCAAATATCAACATGTGACACATCAATCGATAGGTCTTTCAAAATAACATTCAGGTTTCTTTGACTATTTTGTGATTAAGTGAATATTTTCTGAAATAATCGCTTCGAAAGTCAGAAAAGTTGTGTAGCCCCCCCCCCCCGTAACTTTTGAACCATAAGTTCAAAAAATATGAAATAATTTGAAGAGATGCGCCTTATCATATACTTTCTACGAAAATTGTTTTGAACATTATCGGTTCAGCCATTTTTGAGTTATCTCCAAAAAACTTCTTCCATAGGCATCAGATACGACCTTTTGGTATTAGTTTGGTTCTTATTCCATTGAAGGTACGGAACCCTCCTATGCGTGGTCCGACACGCACTTGGCCGGTTTTTTAAATGTTAATTGAAGACGGTTGGACTAATTTGGAAAATTCTTATTTGTTTGATAGAGTATACTTCACAATTGGCCAAGTTAACCAGGTTACGATCTGTTGATGGGATCTAGGAGAAATCGACGGAACTCTTCAAATATTATAGGCACACCTATAGTGATTTAAATATTTTTTACAGTAGCTCGGGCAATTTTATTAGAAATGATATTTTACAGAGGTTTTATTTAAGTATATAACAACATTTACGTCACACCTGGCCATAATGTGAGTTTTACCGCTCGCTACGCTTACGGTAAAACTCGCATTATGGCCAGGTGGGGACGTAAAATTGTGTACTCACCACGGGCAGTAAAAAAGAAAGCCCTCTATCGCATATTTACAACCCTCGCCTGCGGCTCGGGTCCCAAATACCTGCGATTTCGGGCTTTCTTTTTTTTACAGCCCTAGGTAAGTAATGTACTATTTAAGTGTGTAACCCCAGAGAAAAGTGTGATAATGTCTTTGAGAGGTGTGTTTGTTTATATTATAAAAGAAGTAAGGATGAATTCTGTATAATAGCTGTCTACAGCAAAAGTGAGCGGGAGAGTGCAAAATTAAATAGTTTGTATAGTCTGGCTGGCCAAGTGGCCAATAAGTGCAGTAACAGTGGAAGTAATAACTCAGTAAATAAGCTATACTCATCCCTTTTTTAGTACCGAGGGTACTATCGTAAGAATGAGACAGTATGCTTATCTCTGTCTATGCTTGAAGTAAAACGGTCCCTGGCCAAACTATAGTAATTTTTATTTAAAAAAATCCTGTTCGCTTGTTCGAAACACACCTATTACACAGAATAGAAAACTGCTCAGAACCTCGGCGGTTTTGCATGAATGGCCAAGCATTTTGTGTTTGATTGATGCTTTTTTGTAACAGCATGATACCTTTTCCAAATCGCGTTTTTACGACGTGACGCAACACTGAAAATCGGCCGTTTTTGTTGGTTATAAATGTTATAATATCTGATTGGCGGCGCGTCAGAAATTATACAGTCACCATGAAATATATCGGAGCGGCCAGGGTACTCATAAATATCTGAGCATGTACTTTATCGCCTTGACAATAGAGACGTTCTTCAGATATTTGTGACCACCGTGGCCGTGCTGATATATCTGATGGCGACTGTACTATGTAAGCCGAAGCTAAGGGGGAATTAAGTTCGATAGACGCTCGCTGCGTTTATTGCTTTAAAACAAAAGATATTAGCCTTAAATGTCATTATATGAGTGTAAAATTACTAAAACATCACTAACATAACATAATAGATGAAGCACCATGCTGATACGTATATAAAATACTTAAGTGGCTCCAGACGTTTTTTATCGATTTTTGACCACTTTTGAGTCGATATTCCAGCATTTGCACTACAGGTCCAATTATAAGGCAAACGGCTATCGGTTATTGAATCTTTTATCTCCATTCTGTAGAGCCGGATTTTGAAAAATGAACCCATATTTTTAAAGTTTTTTTTAAACATGGTCTAAAAAAACACACACACAAAAAAACACAATGCTGTAAAGAATCTTACATATACGAAATCTTCTCTTTGACGTCTCTAAAAACTGACGTGATATTTTAATTTTAAACTAATTAACACAAAAGTTATGTCAATATGTTATGTTAACTAAAAATTAAAAAAATATATTGAAATGGTTCAAAGATATCAGGCTTCAAAATTCCATGACGTCACGGTTGCATATAATTTTGTTAGGAGCGTTATGAGAAACAAGTGCGAATGCGAATGTCTGACTTTGACTCTCATTTCTGACTTTTGTGTTGCTTTAACTCATTTGGCCCCATATAAATTGACATTTGATCCTCACAACAAAATGAATCGTGTGATACCATACATGAAAATAATTCATCATGCCTATTGGCCGTTTAAAAATCACACACGTAGACTGTGGATTACATATATGTCTTCGCCAGTTCCTAATCTTGTGAGCTTGTGACTGCAAAGTTCGCGCAGGTGAGTGGTCAGACTATAGGTAAGTAAGCTAGATAGCTATCTAACTAATTAATAGAATAAGAGCTGGCCACGTCAGATATGACACAATAATGAGAGCAACAAAACCCGCATAGAAAGATTGCAATACTATCCTTATTGCTGGATCCGGGCATCCGACAGCTTTTAATGGGTGTAGGTGTCAGAGTGACACACTAGTAAAAATATTCAGTTGGAAAAAAGTAATACCAAAATAGATAAAAACTGCCGAAATTGTCTTATTTATAGAGAACGGGGCCTTTATTTTAAAATTAGAACAAAAAACATTGCGTATTATTTCGGAAACAGAAACAGTAGGCGGCAAACTATGAATAACATTATACGTTGTTTTAGACTACTTTACCCCGTCAGAAAGTTTCGGCAATGATATAATCTAATTATTCACATAATTTCTCATAATACTGCATTAAAACCAGAACTTAGGATTTATATTCCTAAAGTGGTTTGCATTCTTTGACTTCCACCACTTTACAGCTACCAGATGTCAGGATCTAGACAATAGCAAACTAACGAAAAGGGTTTCATCACTCTCATTATTGTGTCATATCTGACCTGACTAGCTCTCCGTCTATAAGCTGTTACGCGAAGCAACGCTCGCGACGTATCGATCGTTAAATGACGCAGCTATCGGCTCGTCTATCGGTATTGGTGAAGTTCATGAAAAAATTCTAAACTGTGTTAGTATTCATGTAACCAATATATGTTTGGTCTTTTATTTATGTATGTCTGATTAGTATTTCAATGTTCGTGTTTTCATAATAAGTTTTTTGCATCTTCTGTTGACTTTTGACTTCTGTTGTTTGACTTCCAACTTTCTCTCTCAATTGCTCAAAGGTTAACTGGAAGAAATCCCTCAAAGGGATAAGTTCGCCTTTGTACGTATATCTTGTGTTATATGTATTTCGTTGTGTTTTCTTGTACAATAAAGTGTTTTACTACTACTACTACTACTACTACTACATTTTCGGCATTATCTTCTCCGCTACCCAAAGGGTGTCTGGTAGAGATCGGTTATTAGCGATAAGACCGCCTGTTGTAGGCCTCTTTTCAACTGACTTCAAGATTTCGAAGTAGGGGGATCAATTCGTCGGGATCTTTGTTTTTGCTAATTTTTTTTTTAAGGATTATTCAAAGACGGCTAGACCGATTTGGGAAATTCACAGTTGGTCCCATTGTAACCAGGTCAGGATCTGATGATGGGATCCTGGAGAAATCGAGGGCACTCTTCAACTATTATAGGCACACCTATAGTGATTTGAGTATTTTCTACAGCAGCTCGAGCATTTGCTTTTGGAAAGGTGGAGGCTAAGTGAAGTCGGTTCTTTTGTTTAAAATTATTATCACTTTTTTTTTCTACTGTGCTGTATTTTATTTGAGGTGTGCAATAAAGCATTTAGTCATTCATTCATTCCATTTGATATCTGGATAAGGCGCAACGCACGTTTGAGCAATTTAAGACCAACTCGATTGTGCCGGTGGTCGGGGAGGCGCGTGTCGGCGGCCGCGCGGGCGCGTGCCGTTGGTCAGGAAGGAGCACAGGATTTACATTATGTTATCAAAACTCATAGCACATCAACAGTGATCGGAATTGGTAGTGCCAGTTCGCGGGACTTCGGTGCGTAAGCTTAGTATGGATATAGTTTTTTACCCCAGGATTTGATATGAAAATTTTAAAGTTTGTGTTTGGTTTAAAAAACGTTTTTAAGAACCGCAGGCCTAACGTATGAAAAATGTGGTTTCAGTAAGATATTGGACGTCAAAAGAAATAGATTGACAGTAGAAAATATTGAAAAAATATGGTATGCTACTATAATTTCAAAGAAATTAATAATTTGTTAAATTATGTTCATTTAATATAATGATGTTGATGTTTCGTGTTTTATTTTATGATTGTATTATTGTTAAACGAAAGTATTTATAATGACAATTTTTTTACTTTTGCGTTTTGAAGAAAATTTTCTGTGAGAAATACGAGTCGAAGAATCTCAAGTCCTATCCATGTTATGTACAATGTTTAAGGTCATTCACCCGAAATGGCACTACCTACTCCGATCACTGCACATCAATATGTGAGCATGTAAAGTTAAAATTACGTTACTGCCACAGATAAAAAGCTTATCATAGTAAAATCGGTTGTGGTAATGCTAGCCATTGCCTACCGTTTTTGAACACGTTTTAGAGGACTTACAGTGTGAGTGTAGATAAAGTAACATTGTTCTCCAACATTACCAAGTTACGACAGTGGTTCATTCATTCAACATATAAACGCAGTATGTTACTCCTACTTACGTGAATACCGACAAAGTGTTTCAAATTTGCATTTTTTTTTTGGAAATTCTACCCCAAAATGGGGTGAAAAGGAGGTTAAAAGGTTTCAGGGCGGAACTAGTGTTTAAGGGCGTATTTTGTATCGTATTCTAATTATGAAAAACTAAGAAAAAAAAATTTTTCACCCCCAAAAAAAAAATCGTTTCGTATGATTGGTTGGCCGGATGGGACGACGTGGCGTATACAACTTTTTTTTGCGTCAAAAATTTTTTTGTCCTACTTTTTCTTAGTCGAAATTCGATACTGATTATGTTCTTAAACGGATCACCGGTATTCTGGTTACATCCTTTCTTAATCCTTCGTACTCAAATCGCAAGAGCACATAGGCTACGTTGTCCGGGCCGTACGCCTATTCGCCACCATAGACTCGAGCTCAAAACAGACCCGTGTGAAACCTAAGTCGGTTTAGAAACCTGACGTTCTCCATTTTGCTAGTTTTTCTGTTCCATTTACAATTCAATGGGATAACAAAAACTGGCCGCAAGGTGCTTGCACACAGCTTATTAAGGAGGGCAGTATATTGACTTCGAAAACGCGGTATACAACTACTTTGCTTCCGGCGGATTTCGACCACGGCGACCACTTCAACTCGCACGGCGCTCGTGAGCCCGAACATGGCTGACGTAGCCGATCTTCGAGGTGAACCCCCGTGCACATTTAGGGCACGTAAATGGTAGCAGGCTGACGTGTTCTCACCTCGCATACGATACAATGCAATACTACAAAGATTAAATATTCCGTTTGCAATAAATCTATATCTATCTATTTTTATGTATAAAACAAAGTCGTGTCGGTTACACCATTTATAACTCCAGAACGGCTGAAACGATTTTAATGGCGTTTGATTTTTTGGATTTATCTCCACCCCGAATAGCAGAATAACCAATTGTTTCCATTTTTTTAAGATAATAATAAAAAAAAAAGAACCGACTTTACTTAGGCTACAGGAGTAAATGCCCGAGCTACTGTAAAAAATACTTAAATCACTATAGGCTTATAGGCTTAAATAACATTTTAAGAGTTCCCTTTATTTCTCCGGGATCCCATCTTGAGATCCTGACCTGAAGACAATGGAATCAACTGTCAAAAAAAAGTATACCATTAAAAAAAAAACAAATTGGTCCAGCCGTCTTCGAATAATCGGTGAACATACATAAAAAATATTGCAAAAATAGCCACAAAGATCCCGACCAATTGAGAACCTCCTCCTTCGAAATCCTGAAGTCGGTTGATCATAAGGATACAAATTATATCTCGACATATATTGTAAAACCTGACATGTAAAATAATGTGTTTTATGAATAAAATTCCGATTCTGATAAGTCAACATACTGTCCACAACTAAGTTTAGCACATTTCCAGCTTACCGCATCTATGTGTGCACCCACACATACAAGCGCTAGTATTAGTTTTCACCGTTCATTCACTCGTGTCTAACGTAATAGGTAGTAGACCATTTCCTTTGTATTGTTTGTAAGTTTCATATCAATTCTTGATCGATTCGGCCATTTTGTTATCGGGTCGGGTATTATGAGGGCCGATTTTTAAAAGACGTCATTGATTTATTGCGTAAGACAATCCTGGTACTTTTGACCCCGTACCCACTACCTCCTATATAACTGACCGAGTGAGTGAAACGAGCGAAGCGTCTACGATTCAGCTTAATAATAAATAGCATAATACTATATTCCCTAATTATCGAAATGCATACTATATTTTTTGATATAATGGTCACAGGGACTACACACATTTAGACTATTATACACTGTCATAATAGGCATGGTGAATTTTTTTCATGTGTGGTATCAATCGATACGTTTTGTTGTGAGGATCAAATGTCTATATGGGGCCAATTGCGTTAAAGCAACACAAAAGTCAGAAATGAGACTTAAAGTCCGAGATTTGCATTTGTTTCTCAAAACGCTCCTAACAAAATGACGTGCAAAAGTGACGTCACGATCACATAGTCGCCCTGTTTAAAGTATGAAAAAAATATGAAATTGCTATTTTTACAGTGAAATGTTGCGTTTATGTATATGGTTGCTATACAATTTATTTTACAGTAAAATGTTAAAAATCTAATGGTATCATTGCTTTTTTTTAAATTTCGCACTTTGAAAAATCGTTAAATTTAGAAATTTTGCAGCGTTATATCTTTGAGTCATTTCAATAGAATTTATAAATTTTCACTTTAGTTGGATATATTGATCATTTTGCATCCTATCAACTAAATTTTATTGCATAATTCAACACGTGTCATCATGCCTGTTGTTACTTACTATAAAATATACTTGTTCTAACTAGTGCCATGAACATGACATAATATAATATTTAATAAAAGATTGGCCCAACAATTAAATTCCGTGACAGTCCCTACATCATAACTATAAAATAATAATCTGCTTTCACTGCTCTGACCACGAAAACATGATAAACATACAATGTACATACTCATATATGAGTATGTACATTGTATGTTTATCATCACAGCTTACATTTTTAAACTGTTTTCGACTCGAAAAACAGATAGCGCTATCGAGTACACACTACTATTTCAATTCCAGAACGTCCTAACTGCCGCCTATTTTATATAAAGATACGCCCAATACTTCCAAGTGTCATGTTTTAACACTCCAAAACCAAAAAGTCGTATGTTCATTGAAATGTGTATGCAGATAAGTCTCTACAGTATTTGAGAGGTGTTTTTGGAAACTGATAAGAGTGTCAGAGGTTTAGCCCTTATCGTTATTCAAAATAACATTTGGGTAGGTATGTCTATGAAATAGATAAGGTTAATGACGTTGCTAGATAACTTCAATAGTAGTTACATATTTTTAAATTACGTATTTGATTTTAAAATATTTAAATGAGGAGTCACAGTATAACCTAAATGTGATAATCTTGGTCAAAAGGTACCATCTGGCGGCTGGCGCTTACTATGTATTGCTCGAATATAATATTGAAGTCCCGCCAAATGGTACGTTTTCCAGAAAAACCGGCCAAGTGCGTGTCGGACCACGAATAATGGAGGGTAAAAAACTAATATCAAAAGGTCGTATATGCCTATAAAATAAGGTTTTGGAGATAACTCGAAAACGACTTAACCGATAATGTTCAAATCTTCGTTGAAAGAATATGTAATGATGTACCTTTAATTTTTTTCATATTTTTTGGATCTTCGGTTCAAAAGTTACAGGGGGGTCAATTTTTTAGACTTTTTTGGGGTGATTATTTCTGAAAAAAAAATATTATATACTAAATCAAAATATTCAAACAAACATCAATGTTATTTTTACAGACCTATCGATTGATGTGCAACATATTGATATTTAGTAAAAAAAAATTGATTATTAGTTACATGTATGAAGTGAAAAATATTTTCCTCCCCTAAAAATATATTTTCCAGCAATTTTACTACAGAACTAAGTAGCAACATGTTAAAATTATATTAACCTTATGTTAAAATTATATTAAGATACGTCTTATAGTTTCCGACTAAAATGGCTGTGACATACGGACGGACGGACGAAACGGACATGACGAAACTATAAGGGTTCGTTGTCAATGTGACAGATAAGAAGAAATTAATATTTGTTAATTTACTTATCAGAGACGTTTATGAATAAAGGGGTAAGTTACTACTTGGTTACTACGTAGTGACATGTACAGTCACCGGCAATAATATCTTCCTACATGAAGACCGCAAAAATCAACACGCTCTTATTTGTAGGGTCATAAGAGCCCTTGAGTCCTGACAATAGAGGCGTGGCGTGGTTCCGATATGAGACCACCTTATATATCTCATGGCGGCTGTACAGTCACCGGCAATAGTATCTTCCTACACGAAAGCCGCAAAATTATGTGACATGCTCCTATGGCCCTACAAATAAGAGCGTGTCACATATTTTTGCAGCCTTCGTGTAGGAAGATACTATTGCCGGTGACTGTACCTGCTTGCGCATACTATGGTGTGCTTTCAGGCGCGGATCCATGTTTTCGTTCAGGGGGGGCAATTTTCTACATAAAAAATCTACGGCCCCCGTAGTACACAAACCCCCTGTATCCGCGCCTGTATACGTTTGCCTTTAGTGAAGGAGTTTTTCTTTATTTTCTTTATACTTATTAATTCTGTACTGATCATGTATTTTCCCTTGTTCCAGGTACCTATAGAACATTCCAGAACTACAAATTAATTAAGACATTATCGACCAAACAATACAAATTAAGTGAGCCTCCAGCCAGTGTCATGAAGATGGTTCCCCAGCAATATTGTCTGAGGTGGAAGCACCACCACTCCAATGTGCAGAATATGTTCGCCCAGCTATTAGCTAAAGGTAACTACTTAATGTTTTTAATTACAATTGCTTGATTTTGGTATTTATGGTGACGTCGTAAAGGCAGTTTTACTATAAAATAATAATAATTTTAAAATTACTTTACAACATCCAGGCTGGTACCTCTTTTAAGTATTGATAATAGTGATAATACCTGTGTTAAGAGACGCCGCTCTTCCGCAAGTTGTTACATTTTACATGGCTTTATAGGTTACATAATTTTGTGTGTGTGTGTGTCTGCCTGTTCAAGATCATTACACATTATGATTTTCTAACAACTTTTCATCTGCTATAGGGTTCATCGTAAAAAACGTTCAATTTGATCCCGAGCTCCGCTTGGCAACCTATTCCCTGGAATTAGGCACTATTTTTATGAAATCTGATCTGACGATGACCTTCCATCCTTAAAGGCCGAGCCACACCGGTTGCCGGTTCTCAATACGTCGGGGTTATAACATAAGGGGGCGTCCATTAATCGCGTCATATTGTATAGGGGGGGGAGGGGGTCAAGAAAAAATCACCAAAGATCACCACAGGGGGGAGGGGGGTCTGGACACATATCACGTGTAATTTTTTTGTTCTTTGTGCTATACTGTATTCTGGTCAGTAAAATAAAAATTATCAACTTTTAAATGAATCAATCTGTCAAAAGCAGAGTAAAATTGCACTAGCACTATGAGTGTAAATAATTTTTAATGGCATTTGACATATTATTTTGTGAAGTAGGTTTTTAGGGTTCCGTAGCCAAAGTGGCAAAAACGTAACCCTTATAGTTTCGTTATGTCCGTCTGTCCGTCCGTCCGTATGTCACAGCTATTTTACTCGGAAACTATAAAACGTATCTTAAAAATATTTAAATATAAGGTGTGTTTTTGTATGCCGCTACTTAGTTTTGTAGTAAAATTGCTGAAAAAGATATTTTAAGGACCCCTCCATGATGCACATCACTCGATAGGTCTTTGAGGACTTTTTGTTTTTTTTTTTTATTTAGTGAATATTTTAAGGAAAAATCACCCCGTAAGTCTAAAAAACTTGTGTCCCCCCTGTCACGTTTGAACCGGATATCCAAATGATATGAAAAAAATTGAGAACATTATCGGTTTAGGAATTATTGAGTTATCTCCTAAAAACTCATTTCATACGCAGATACGACCTTTTGATATTACTTTTTCGATAGTAGGTACGAAACCGCGTGGTCCGACATGCAATTGACCGGTTTTTTTCTATTAAAGATATTTTTTTTTATATGTAGTTTCATTTTTAGGGTTCCGTAGCCAAATGGCAAAAAAGGAACCCTTATGGATTCGTCATGTCTGTCTGTCTGTCTGTCTGTCCGTCCGTATGTCACAGGCATTTTACTCGGAAACTATACGACGTATCTGAATAAAATTTACATATAAGGTGTATTTTGTATGCAGCTACTTAGTTATGTAGTTAAATTTGAAAAAAAAAATATTTTTAGGGGGGCGCTCCATACAGGTAACTAAATTTAAAAAAAAAAACTAACCAAATATCAACATGTGACACATCAATCTATAGGTCTTTCAAAATAACATTGAGGTTTCTTTGACTATTTTGTGATTAAGTGAATATTTTCTGAAATAAGCGCTTCGAAAGTCAGAAAAGTTGTGTAGGCCCCCGTAACTTTTGAACCGTAAGTTCAAAAAATATGAAAAAATTTAAAGTGATGCGCCATATTATATACTTTCAACGAAAATTGTTTTGAACATTATCGGTTCAGCCATTTTTGAGTTATCTCCAAAAAACTTCTTCCATAGGCATCAGATACGACCTATCTAAATGGAATAAGAACCAAACTAATAACAGATTTTGTTATTAGTTTGGTTCTTATTCCATTGAAGGTACGGAACCCTCCTATGCGTGGTCCGACACGCACTTGGCCGGTTTTTTACCCTTTACGTGTACGTACGTTACGTAAGTAGGTTCACGTGTTAGAAAACTGTACTTACTTTAGTGAGCAAAAAATAACACGTCATATTGGATAGGGGGGGGAGGGGTCCTGAAAATATCACCAAAGATCACCATGGGGGAGGGGGTGGTCTAAAACAAGCCAAAAACGTATGACGCGATTAATGGACGCCCCCTAACATAAACATAAATACTCTTTATTGCACACCTCAAAATAAAGAAACACATAAGATACAAGTTACAAACAGAATAATCAGAGGTAATACAATTGGCGGTCTTATCGCTAAAAAGCGATCTCTTCCAGACAACCTTTGGGAAGCGGAAACCATTGAAAATAATCAGAAATACGTAGGTGTTGCAAATTCAAATCAACAAGCTAAACAATAATAAACTTACGCATATAAAATAAAAATAAACTTACATAAACCATACATATATAAATAAAACTTGATAAATTAAGAACATACAATCTAGGAGCAAGATACACACTATGGTTATGTTATTCGACGACGGCTGGATCGATATGAAATATATATATAAAAGAAGAAACTGACTGACTGACTGACTGACTGATTGACTGACTGATTGACTGACTGACTGACTGACTGACATATCAACGCACAGCCCAAACCGCTGGTTCTAGAGATTCCAAATTTGGCACGAAGGTTTCTTATTAGATCTAGGGGTGCACTAAGAAAGGATTTTTCAAAATTCACCCCCTAAGGGGGTAAAATGGGGGTACAAATTTTGTATGGCGAATCAAGATTTGTTAGACTATTTTATTCGAAACTTCACAGGAGTATTCCTAACAATAAATGAGTAAACACATGTTTCAGGTTTTTTTGAAAATTCAACCCCTAAAAGGGGCAAATGTGGTCACAAAGTCTGAAAATCAACATGGGTATCGTATCCTTTTTGAGTACTTATAGTACGCGGGCGAAGCCGCGGGAAAAGGCTAGTGAAATATATTTTTTTGGAAAGGGTAACTTGACAATTGGTCCCATTGTCATTAGGTCAGGATCTCAAGATGGGGTCCTGGATAAAAAAAGGGAACTCTTAAACTATTATAGACCTAGACGCCTATAGTGATTTGAGTATTTATTACAGTAGCTCGGGCATTTGCTCTTGGTAAGATGTTGTGTAGCGTAAATTCGTAAATTCCCATGCCACGCCGGTTGCGTGTGCGTAGACGAGCACGTCCCACTGCGTTGTAAAATAAGAATTCTTATAAGACATGTCACACCGCTTGCGTGACGGTGCGTGACCTGCGCGTGTGCGTGCGGTGTGACATGTCTTAATGAGAATTCTTATTTTACAACGCAGTGTGCACGTCTACGCACACGCAACCGGTGTGCATCGGCCTTAAGGGACAACTAGGCGTTGTTGGTATTAAGTCAGGTTGCTTAATGACGATTTCCTTCGCCGAAATCCTACCAGTAAAGTAAATATCAAATGTCATTTCGTTTTTTTATATGAAATAGGAGGCAAACGAGCAAACGTATACATAAGTTCCCAAAAAAGTCAGTGTTACTAGCCGGGGTTTGAACCCGAGATCTCTGGATTGAAAGCCGGACGTCTTACCGCCAGGCTACACCAATGTTTCATCTGGGCCAATTTAATTTAAAATTGTACAGTCACCGGCAATAGTATCTTCCTACACGAAGGCCGCAAAAATATGTGACTCTCTTATTTGTAGGGCCATAAGAGCGTGTCACATATTTTTACGGCCTTCGTGTAGGAAGATACTGTTGCCGGTAACTTTACATACAATTTTTTGTTAATCTGGTGTTGATCCTGGTGGGAGAAAAAAAAATCCCAAGATTGTTTTTCTATTTCGTTACTAGGCAGTCTAGGACCTAACCTAGACTCTAGGTACATACTTTTCATAGGTCCCTTACGGCCGTAACTAAATAGATTAATGTCGCAAGCTTAGGCCAGTGTTGATATAATAAATAAATCCAAAATGGCCGCTAGATGACAAAAATGCGCCGGCGTCGATTTTCGAAGCATCCTGCGCTCCGTGAAATTTGATAACACTTCGCGGTATTTGTGAAATTTGATAAGAGTCACGCGATAACAAACCTTATTTTTATAGCAATACGGTCTTGTGTTGATTGTAAATATTATAGCAATTTAAAAACAAAATTATGCGATTTGAGTAGCGGCATTTCTTTTAAATTAGAAATGATTAGAAGCCATTTCCCAAGGCTTCCAGCCTAAACACGATCAAGTTTCTTACTTCAAACACTGATGTACCGATATAGAAGGTTTACAATAATACAACATTTTCGACATATGACAATTTTACAAATTCTCTGTATTTTGTATGGTAATTAAAACTTTCCACTTCATTTTCCAATTAGGTTTTCCGCGATCGAGCCTTACACTAGATGGCAGCACCGTGACGAGAGGTGTTTTTGACGGCAGCTGTCAAAATCCACCAATAAAAAAAACTATGATTAAACATGATTAGTGGATTATGATATGACAGCTAATAGACCCGCCACGGTGCTGCCATCTAGTGAAAAGTCGATTGCGGAAACCTTCATCACCGTAATCTCGTGTAATTTTGTTTTTAAATTTCGGACTTTTGCCTACGGTAGACAGTGGGAAGATAGATATAGATAAATACTTAAATATATAGATAACATCCATAATTCAGGTACAAATATATGTGATAAACACACAAATAAATGCCCTTTCCAGGATTCGAATCTGGGGCCTGATTCGTATCAGAGATGCGCAAAACGCTTCACTGAATGGAAAATATTGATTCATATCTTTCGCTCGGGAAGATATGTATCGTTTCGCTCATTGGATCTGTTCACATATTCGCCTCAATCGCATCTTGTCACTCGTTTGACTCGGCGGGCTCATTTGCATCATGAGTGGGAAAGAGCGAGCAAGTAACACTGTAAACACTGAGATAGATGAATTACTGAGCGAGTTAAATCTTCAGTGAGTTGAAGAGTGAGTGAGTTGAATCAAAATTCATTTAAATCACTCACTCGTGAACGACCCATGTATACTTCGTAGGCAGGGTCACTTCTACCGAATAAGGCCAGGATTTATTAGACGGAGAGCTAGCCACGTCAGATATGACACAATAATGAAAGCAACAAAACCAGTCTTACATTGCTATAGTATCCTTATTGCCCAAGTAATACATCAAAGCAGTATAACGGCCGTCTTACAGCATATCTGTATGCTTTTAGCATTTTGAGTTCGTTTTATAGTAGCATTATAAACGTTTATAGTGCTGATATATGTCTTAAATGGGCACAAATTAGCTTGAGATCCTATACAGGTCATTTAATAGCATTAGAGGCGCATTATGTCTGCGCTATTAGCATTATCGTTGTCATGGAAAGTGTCAATCGCATTAAAAAAGCATGAGTACGCTCGATTAAGTTGCCAACCGCATTAAAGAAGCATTAATACGGCCAAAAAACTTGCTAATCGCAGTAAAGAAGCATTAGTACTCTCGATTAACTTGCCAATCGCAATACAAAAGCATTATACTAGCATAAGAGTGTAGTAAAATAAACCTTACGTCAATGCAAAACCGTCTCTAATACCGACGGAACAAATGTTATAATACAATGAACGTTGTGATTTAACTACTTTGTCTCGCAATATAAAATGGACGAAGACGGTACAAAAAACTGAATGAGTGACACGTCATATTTGTTTGCATCGTAACAAAATTTATAAAAGTTTTAGACTCTTTTACGTTATTATATCCTTCAAATATTACTGCGCAATGTAGTTTACTGTAAATGTGTATATAAGTTTCATTGAAATTTTTCACGCGCCTTTGATTTATTGTGGTTTTGCTATAAAATATTATAAAAAGATATGCGTCAAATAAACAAAACAATTGTGTAATCCTCGTGTAGAACGAGTTTTGCATTATAACAGTGTTGGTTGAGCAGTCTTAAATTAAGTTATTTCATTATTATATAGGTATTTTCCTTCCTGTATAAATAGGTCCGCATGATTTTATTTTTAGGTTATAAATTATTTACAAAATGGCGTTGGTCTATATAGACGGAGAGCTAGCCACATCAGATATGAGTAGGGTTGCCAACCGTCCCGCTATATGCGGGACGTCCCGTTTCTGGGGCCCTAGAGCATGCGTCCCGCAAGGGGTCCACGCGGGACGCCGATTGTCCCGCTTTCAGACTAGACTAGATTATCAGCACCAAAACAAGCGTTGATTTGCATGTTACAATAATTTTAAAGCGTGTAATTTTACTTGAATATACCGCGAGTAACGCGCGCTAGCGCCTACGCTCACTCGCTCGCTCGACACTCCCTGTCCCTTTCTATTCACTACCGCGGCGGCGGTAGATAAAAAAAAAATACCTAAGACAACCTCAAATTCTCAGGTTAAGATGTGATTGTGGTGTTTAATTAGTTTTTATGTTTCTAGAGTTTTACGATAACTTGCTAAAGAGCCAAAAACATACTTAAATGTCCAAAGTCTATAGAAAAATATTGATTTTAAATAAATAATTGAAAGGAATGGCAATGATCTCAATGAATTTAGATGTGAGTAAATAAAAGTCTGTTAACTATAAGTACTTACCTACTTTCTTATAATAGGATAGGACAGGAATTTCATGCCTCGTATCGTATTATATATCACACTTTTAATATTGTTCTTACATTTCTCTCTAGGGGCGGGGGGGGGGGGGGGGGGGGGGGTGCATTCAGTGAAGCCGCGTGTGTAGGTGTCCCGCGGTTTTAAGCCTGGTCCCGCAATGTGATCGTAAATGTACCGCGAATCTCTGAATCACAGTTGGCAACCCTAGATATGAGTCATATCTGATGTGGCTGGATATAATATGACACAATAATAAGAGCAACCAAACCCCTCTAGTCAGTTTGGTATACTATGCTTATTTCTAGATCTGGACATCTGGCAGCTTTAAAGTGGTGGAGAACAATATTAAGCGAAATTATACAAAAGTTTATGTTGGGGAAAGTAGTGACAAACAATGTTATAATATAGTTCATAGTTTGTCGCCTACTGTTTTTGTTTCCGTAATAATACACAATATTTTTTGGTCAAACGTTTTTTATCGATTTTTGACCAGTTTTGAGTCGCTATTCCAACATATTCACTACAGATAGAATTATAAGGCAAACGACTATCGGTTCTGGAATCTTTTATCTCCATTCTGTAGAGCTGGATCTTGAAATAAATGAGCCGTTATTTTTTTATGATATTTTTAAAATATGGTCTAAAAAAACACTTTTATCGATATTCGAATGGTGTAAAGAATCTTACATATACGTAATCTACATATTAGGGTTCCTCTTTGATTTCTCTAAAAACTGTAGAGATTTTAATTTTTAACTAATTAACACAAAATTTATGACCATAAAACCACTTTTTTAGCCTAAACCGGTTCGACTTTGATGTCAAATATCTCGAAGACAATGAATATTGAAGTAAATATAGGATACTATATTGTTTAAAGCCGTTACTGATAATATGATAAGCTCTATAAATCATTAGAAAACGAAGGGAATCAGATCTAAGGTCGTTGGCGCCAGGGAGCCCCTTAAAATATAGGCCCTGTCCTTTATAACTGAGACAACTTTGGCAGTTTTTACCTAGTTTGGTATTACTATTTTCCAATTAAAACATTTTGCTAGTCTGTCACTGTGACCTCCACCCATTAAAAACTGCCAGATGCCAGGATCTAGCAATGAGAATAGTATAGCAATCTAACCAGACGGGTTTTGTTGCTCTCATTATTGTGTCATATCTGACGTGGCTAGCTTTTAGTCCAATAGCAGCTCAATGACCCTTAAAAAAAGGTTATTAATGCCTACAGCATTACACGTGAATAATTATGCTATTAAACAACATTAAGCATTATATACTACTTAAAATTGCTATTGTAGACCCTAAGGCACTAAAACAGCTAAAAGCTGTATAGGGGCTGTTCATAAATTACGTCATCAATTTTTGATGATTTTTACTCCCCCGCCCCCCTCTAAAATAATCCAACCCTTCCCTGCCCAATAAAGTGACGTCATTTAAAAAAAAATGCGTTTGTAGCTTAATTGTAAAATAAAAAACTATTTAGTAGATAATATTTTATAGCATTAAAAGTTTATAGAAACACGAATTTCATTCCTTTTTTTACACATTGAAGCACTTTTTAAAGATGCGAGAGATGATGTGATCTTCGGAATGACGCCCTCCCCCTCCTACGTCATGCTACCATCATCCGATGTCCAGACCCCCCCCCCCAATTTGAAATGACGTAATTTATGAACAGCCCCTTATAGTGAATTACTTGGCTTTATAATGGTTTATATTATTGCTATTATACAGCATTAGGAATGTATTACCTACTTATAAATGCTATTGTACACCCTAAGACATTAAAAATAGCTAAAAGCTGTATAGCGAATTTACGTGGCATTATAATGGTTAATATTCATGCTCTTAAACAGCATTAAGCATTTATTTATGCTATTGTAGAACCTAAGGCACTAAACCACACCGAAGCATTAGTGTAGCAAACCAAAACGCAACTGTACAGCATTCAGCTGTACCGTTGCATTTTGGTTCGCTGCACTAAAACTAAAGGCTTTAAAAAATCATTTACATATGCCATTATACAACCGTTATACAGCTTAAAGCATTATATAATGCTATTGTAGAACCTAAAGCAATTAAGTGCTTTTAAACAGCTGTAAGCTGTACAGTTGCGTTGTGGTTTGCTGCACTAAAGCTAAAGGCTTTACAAAAGCATTTAGATATGCCATTATATAACCGTTATGCAGCTCAAAGCATCATATAATGCGACAAGTTGCTCGGTGAACGTATATAAGAGTTTATACGGTCCTTAAGTTCGAAATAAGTTAACTATTCATATGTTATAATGCTTCCTGTGTTACTTGGGTGGTAGATCCGGGCATCTGGCAGCTTTTAATGGGTGGAGGTCAGAGTGACAGACTAGCGAAATTTTTGAATTGGAAAATAGTAATACCAAAATAGGTAAAAACTGCCGCAATTGTCTCAGTTCTAAAGGTCAGGGCCTATATTTTAACATTAGAACAAAAACCATTACGTATTATTACGGAAAAAAAAAACTTGGCGACAAACTATGAATTACATTTTACGTCGTTTGGCACTACTTTCCCCAACAGAAACTTTTGGCAATAATATAATCCAATTATTTATATAATTGCTTATCATATTGCATGAAACCCAGAACTCAAGGATTTGTTGTCTTGAAGTGGTTGTCACGAGTGGCGGAAGCGAGGGGAGCTCTTTGCCCAGCTGTGGGATACAATATAGGCTACGGAAAAAAAAGAAAAAAAGAAAAGTGGTTTGCATTCTTTGACCATCACCACTTTACAGCTGCCAGATGTCCAGATGTAGAAATAAGCATTGTATAGCAAACTGACTAGAGTGGTTTGGGCGGTCACGTGGTTAGCTCTCCATCAACTGGGAGAACGATGAATCCGTTACAATGACACGTGACCGCCCGAAAGGCCAAATATCTGGGCGTGGCATACATGTATGCAAATATTAATATTTATAACGATCTAGGGTGCAACAAACTATGAACAGCTCGAACGTGTTTATTTTTATACTTTACCGTATAACCGAACGAGCGGAGCGTAAGCGAAGTGAGTTCTTACAAACAACTTCCGCTACTGGGTCGTCTCGGCATTTCGATGGCTTTTTGATTTTGAGAGTTTGTTCCGCGTTAACTTAAGTAACGCTTTTCTGATCTTCATGAAATTCGTTGGGGTTGTAGCAGAAATACATATAATTTGAGAGTTCGTATATGAGCAAGATCGATCAAGGGGTCATGGAGCTAGAAAGTGCGAAAAAAATCATCATATGGGTCTTGTTATATTGGTCATATCGTTTGCAAGGAAATCGTGAGTTCTCAGTTAAACGGTAAGAAAGTAGGTCACTTTGTATGGTTTCAGTACGAAATATGAGTATATAAGTGGAGCTAATACTTCTAACCAAAAATGAATCTGAAAGAGAGGATAGATTCGGTTCGATGTTTGTATTTGATTTAACTAGCAGTCCGCCTCGAACCGAGAACTAGCGATTTACTTGCAAACGAGATGGCCAATATACCAAGACCCTTATGATGATTTTTTCGTGCCTTCTAGCTCCATGACCCATAGGTCGATCCTGCTCATAAACGAACTCTCAATTATATGTATTTCTACTACAACCCCAACAAATTTCATAAACATAGAAAAGCGTTACTTAAGTTATCGCGGAACAAACCCTCAAAATCAAAAAGCCATTGACATGCCGAGAGGGCTCAGTAGCCGAAGTTGTTTGTAAGAACTTCACTTCGCTTACGCTCCGCTCGTTCGATAACAAACTAGAGAGGATAAGGTTTGTTTTTCGACTTTTTGAGCATTTTGTACGGTCAACCAATTTGATTCCTAGGCCACTGTAGAACCTTGTCGTAATGACAGTTGCCCGTGGATACGTATAAACGTAACCTATCCGCTACCAAACTAGCTATCGTGACAAGGTTCTAGAGTGGCCTAGGAATCAAATTGGTTGACTGTACATTGAAAGTAAATGTTATTGGTAAAACTATCGCTTAAAATGAATTGGTCATATTTTTTTCGTGGAAACTAGTTTATGCAAAGTGTACGTGAATCGTACCTTGTCATATTTGATATTTGTCAATGAGGATGTCTAGACTAGGCCCCATAGTGGCACGACGACATCAAAAAGGCGTTTTTCTACTCGTCGACTATAATGCTTGAATTGAGACTATGTAGACCGAACTACTAGCGAATACTTTCGATGGAGCTTTTATGGTCGCAAATTTTAGCATCGTCGTGGATGCTGAAATGGATTTCCATACAATATTATATAATGGTCGGGGAGGAGGACCATCCTCCTCCTTGACCGCCGGCACGATCCAGCGGGAGATCGAAGTTACTAAATTATATAGATGGAGCAGGTTGTGTATTTAAGACATTCGTCGAACTTAATTCTTACCGGCTTGCCTATTTTGAGCACTCGTAGAAAAAGTATTGTATACAATAGTGACATTAAGCTTTTCAATCTTGTACCTTAGTTACTTAGGCCACTCAGCAAGCTTCGTGGCCTAAACACGGTACTCGACTGAAAAGCTCTTTATTATGTCACGATTGTATAAAATACTATTTGCACCGAGTCACAATAACAATGGTCTTAAACTATATAGTATTCCATATTAACTTAAACAATACTAATAAACTTAGTTTTGGCATTTCTCTCACTTAAACTTGCGTTTTAATTTATTAACATAATGTTCAATGATTTTTCAGAGCGATTCTGTGACGTGACGCTGTACTGCTCTCCGAGCTTCGCCACTCAAGTGGACAGCAGCAAGGACCTGGTCGACCCGGAGAGCATTCGCGGCGTCTCGCTCAGAGCACATAGGTTTGTCTCTCTCATGCACACGTGACGCTGTACTGCTCTCCGAGCTTCGCCACACAAGTGGACAGCAGCAAGGACCTGGTCGACCCGGAGAGCATTCGCGGCGTCTCGCTCAGAGCACATAGGTTCGTCTCTCTCATGTAAACGTGACGCTGTACTGCTGTCCGAGCTTCGCCACACAAGTGGACAGCAGTAAGGACCTGGTTGACCCGGAGAGCATTCGCAGCGTCTCGCCTAGAGCACATAGGTTTGTCTATCTCATGTTCACATGACGCTGTACTGCTCTCCGAGCTTTGCCACACAAGTGGACAGCAGCAAGGACCTGGTTTACCCAGAGAGCATTCGCGGCGTCTCGCTCAGAGCACATAGGTTTGTCTCTCTCATGTTCACATGACGCTGTACTGCTCTCCGAGCTTCGCCACCCAAGCGGACAGCAGCAAGGACCTGGTCGACCCGGAGAGCATTCCCGGCGTCTCGCTCAGAGCACATAGGTTCGTCTCTCTTATGTTCACGTGACGCTGTACTGCTCTCCGAGCTTCAACACACAAGTGGACAGGAGCAAGGACCTGGTCGACCCGGAGAGCATTCGCGGCGTCTCGCTCAGAGCACATAGGTTTGTCTCTCTCATGTTCACATGACGCTGTACAGGTCTCCGAGCTTTGCCACACAAGTGGACAGCAGCAAGGACCTGGTCGACCCAGAGAGCATTCGCGGCGTCTCGCTCAGAGCACATAGGTTTGTCTCTCTCATGTTCAAATGACGCTGTACTGCTCTCCGAGCTTCGCCACATAAGCGGACAGCAGCAAGGACCTGGTCAACCCGGAGAGCATTCGCGGCGTCTCGCTCAGAGCACATAGGTTCGTCTCTTTCATGTTCACATGACGCTGTACTGCTCTCCGAGCTTCAACACAGAAGCGGACAGCAGCAAGAATCTGGTCGACCAGGAGAGTATTCGCGGCGTCTCGCTCAGAGCACATAGATTGGTCTCTCTTATGTACACGTGACGCTGTACTGCTCTCCGAGCTTCAACACACAAGTGGACAGCAGCAAGGACCTGGTCGACCCGGAGAGCATTCGCGGCGTCTCGCTCAGAGCACGTAGGTTTGTCTCTCTCATGTTCACGTGACGCTGTACTGCTGTCCGAGTTTCGCCACACAAGTGGACAGCAGCAAGGACCTGGTCGACCCGGAGAGCATTCGCGGCGTCTCGCTTAGAGCACATATGTTCGTCTCTCTCATGTTCACGTGACGCTGTACTGCTCTCCGAGCTTCAACACACAAGTGGACAGCAGCAAGGACCTGGTCGACCCGGAGAGCATTCGCGGCGTCTCGCTCAGATCACATTAGGTTTGTCTCTCTCATGTTCACATGACGCTGTACTGCTCTCCGAGCTTCGCCACCCAAGCGGACAGCAGCAAGGACCTGGTCGACCCGGAGAGCATTCCCGGCGTCTCGCTCAGAGCACATAGGTTCGTCTCTCTTATGTTCACGTGACGCTGTACTGCTCTCCGAGCTTCAACACACAAGTGGACAGCAGCAAGGACCTGGTCGACCCGGAGAGCATTCGCGGCGTCTCGCTCAGAGCACATAGGTTCGTCTCTCTCATGTTCACGTGAAGCTGTACTGGTCTCCGAGCTTCAACACAAGTGGACAGCAGCAAGGACCTGGTCGACTCGGAGAGCATTCACGGCGTCTTGCTCAGAGCACATAGGTTTGTCTCTCTCATGTTCACGTGACCTTTTACTGGTCTCCGAGCTTCGCCACACAAGTGGACAGCAGCAAGGACCTGGTCGACTCGGAGAAAATTCGCGGCGTCTCGCTCAGAGCACATAGGTTCGTCTCTCTCATGTTCACGTTACCCTGTACTAGTCTCCGAGCTTCAACACCCAAGTCGACAGCAGCAAGGACTTGGTCGACCCGGAGAGCGTCTCGCTCAGAGCACACAAATTTGTATCTTTTAAGTCCAATAAATTGTGGCTCCAATGAAAAACGGTGTAAGTTTCATACAAATAATACGAGAGTTGTATCGTTTTTAATTAGGGCCACAGATACCTATAATGTGGAATGCTAATTGAATTTTACAAAGCTACTTACAATGTTTGAAGTGCGGACATATGACGTTGGATGACGTCACGCACACGCCTAAGTTCTACTCCTCTTTACAGGGTGACGCTTGAAAGTTGTTTGATATGGTTATAAGTACTTTCAAGGTTAAAAAATATGCCTTAATAATTTAAGTAAATATACAGGTTGAAATATTAATTACAGTTCATATTGAACGAGGTGATTAGGTAGGCCATACTGAATAACTTTTACTATGGGAACATCTGATCGGCCGAAATGTATCAAACAGCCAAAAAAAAATCGCGATTTCGGAGTTGGTCCCATTGTAAAAGTTCTTCAGTTTGGCCTATCGAACAATATGAACGGTGACTGACGTTTCACTTTATATGGCAAGCATGTGACTTGATGACTAATTTCCCGCGGGAACTTTGCAGAATGAGGCTGCCTTTTCACTGAGGCGGTGATGAGAGAAGAGGAGACGTTCGGGAATCTCAATGGAAAGGCAGCCTAAATTATAAGTCACAGGCGACCACCTTTCTCAATTAGACTCCATGAAATTCTATAAGCTTCTTTGTATCTTTCTCCTCATTAAGATACCAAGCGTTCTCAGGAGCTTCTGCTCGTAATATTTATCAGGTTACCAGTTTCCAAGTTTTATATATTAATTATGATGTTTTAATATCAACCTCACGTTCCCTCCTTACGTTTCAGAGTCGTCCTAGCAGCATGCTCCGAACTACTCGGCGCTTTGCTCGGCGCCCACGAGGCGCAGGGCGAGCCAGTGCTCGTCATAGACGGAGCAGAACCCAAGCACTTGAAGGCGTTACTCGACTACATGTACACGGGAGAGATGAACGTACATCACGTGAGTCAACTACAATCTGTTCCTCACCTAGCAGCATGTTCCGAACTACTCGGCGCCCACGAGGCGCAGGCCGAGCCAGTGCTCGTCATAGACGGAGCGGAACCCAAGTACTTGAAGGCGTTACTCGACTACATGTACACGGGAGAGATGAACGTACATCACGTGAGTCAACTACAATCTGTTCCTGACCTAGCAGCATGCTTCGGCGCACACGAGGCGCATGGCGAGCCAGTGCTCGTCATCGACGGAGCAGAAACCAAGCACTTGAAGGCGTTACTCGACTACATGTACACGGGAGAGATGAACGTACATCACGTGAGTCAACTACAATTTGTTCCTGACCTAGCAGCATGCTCCGAACTACTCGGCGCTATACGCACGAGGCGCAGGGCGAGCCAGTGCTCGTCATAGACGGAGCAGAACCCAAGCACTTGAAGGCGTTACTCGACTACGTGTATACGGTAGAGATGAACGTGCATCACGTGAGTCAACTACAATAACCTGTTCCTGACCTAGGAGCATGTTCCGAACTACTCGGCGCTATACGCACGAGGCGCAGGGCGAGCCAGCGCTGTCATAGACGGAGCAGAACCCAAGCACTTGAAGGCGTTACTCGACTACATGTACACGGGAGAGATGAACGTACATAACGTGAGTCAACTACAATCTGTTCCTGACCTAGCAGCATGCTACGAACTACTCGGCACTTTACTACGGCCGAATTAAAACCACTAAAACGCAAGGGCTATACATGCTGGATCCATGTGAAACATTATTATACTACTGTGTAACAACTGTGTACCATGGATTGCAATAAATAAATGAAATAAATGATAATGTTTGTTCCAGTCGCAACTGGCGAGCTTACTGAAGACGGCAGAGGAGCTCCGGATCAAGGGGCTCACGGATATCCGGTGGAACAACAAGGACGAGCCGCCCGATACAGGTACTAAAGGTTGAACACGCCAAAACCTGGGCATATAAAAATAGCTATAGTTATTCGAAAAATGGAGATATTTAAACTTTTGACACAACAATTTTCTCACAAGGAACTGGGCTATAAAATGATGATAGTTTTATTTTCTTTTATTTATTCGTTGGCAAAATGTCGAGCGTACAATATCAAAAACGTGAACGCATTTTGCACGAACATGTAAAAAATCCCATGTTAAGCTACATAGATATCGCGAAAAGGCTGAAATATCCACAATCTACTGTTGGTCACGTATTAAAAAGTTTCCGTGAACGCTTGACAATAGATAGAAAGCCAGGAAGTGGTGGGTTGCAGGGAGTCAAGAATAAGAAACAGGAAAGAGTATTTTAAAGATTTTTGCCTCAAATCATACGATTTCATCTCGTGATGTTGCTAAAAAAGTGAAAATGTCTTAGTCCTATGTCCAAAAAGTGAAACAGATGGCAGGACTGAGGAGTTATAAAGCCCAGGTCGCACCAGATCGAGACTCAAAACAGAACTTATCCGCAAAGATACGGTCGCGACAACTCTATGAAGATTTTCTTACAAAATTTAAATGCGCGGTGATGGACGACGAGACGTATATAAAATTGGATTGTAAACAAATACCTGGTCAAGAGTTTTATACTAGCAAATCTCGAACAGATACTCCTGAAGATTTTGAATTTAAAAAATGAGGGCAATTTCCAAAAAAATACCTTCTTTGGCAGGCAATATGTAGCTGTGGTAAAAGAAGTCGCTCGTTTATTACCACCGGGACAATAAACGGCGATATTTATCAGAAAGATTGTTTACAGAAGCGTTTGCTGCCTTTTATAAGACAGCATGTGTGCCGAATGCACCTATGACTGGTTCAGGATTTGCTTGGGATGCAAATAAAATGCAGTGGTTGCAGCTAAATACGTAGAGGCGGCTTGAGGTTGATGACTGGAGAGGCGGGTTTTCTTTAGTATTTTTCCTTTTTCCTTTTGTCTGCTGCTGCTCGAATTGAATGAATAATGCCGGAATGTTCCTACTTTTATACGGTCCAGCCTCCCCACTCTCGCTCTATCCCCTCCACGGGTCTTTATTTCAACATTTTTCTTTACATAGGTTTTTCTCATTTATTCTCTTAAACTTAATAATAAAATAACTCTTATTAGATAAATAAACAATTTCTAAGCAGATTCTAATATGTTTTCGGTGCGCCGGTCGCTACAGACTGAGTGCAGGGCCTTTTCTTTTTTTTTTTGGAGCCTGACTTGGGCTTTATGCTTCTGGAGCGCTAAAGCGGGCGGACTGTTTGGTGGGATGGTTGCCGGGGGAAAATCCAGGATCCTTCCGCGACCTAACGTGACGAGTTTGCTACGCTGGAATGCTCCTACCGAGCTTGCGCTTCCAGCGAGATCAGTTGAAGCGAGTTCAACCTGATCTGGGTGAGTGGGGGGGGATCGAGCTAATGGGGGTTTTGTCGCTGGTTCGCTACTCCTAGCCTAGCTGAGAAGACTCCAGCAAGAAACTCAGCTAGGCCCGACGACTGTCGGGGTGACTCTATCCGGTATGCGGCGGTACCGGGTGGATAAGGGACTGAACGTGTCGATGTGGTCGCGACTGTTCCGAGGTGGGCGTCCCCGCCGGCGGGGGCGCCGCAGTGTACATGTGGGGGAGGGCGCACGCACAGCGTTCCATTTCTCATGAATGGCCGCTGTGAGTGCGTCGTCCTGGTCCGTGACGTAGTGTCTAGGCCGCCGAACCGAGCGGCCCCTAATCAGTGACTTCCGTGTTAAGAGTCCGAGGGGGGGAGGGTTGGGAATGTAGTTCGCAGCCTTCCTAACTAACGGATTACTACTGTGCGGAGCGTTGTCAAAATAACGCCGGGCAGTCTGCTTAAAGAAACCATAAAGGGAGTCAAGCCCCGCGTCATGGTGCAAACTGAGGGTCGTCTGGTACCACGGGGCCCCAGTCGCCCTACGGAGCAAACGATTCTGAACGACCTGAAGCGGCTCGAGACTTGACATACCCACGTGGGTAAAAACCACACTTGAGTATGCCATGATTGGACGAACACAAGTCTTGTAGAGTGTCAGCTTATTTCTAAGTGACATTTTACTAAACTTGTTAATCATCGGCCCTAGCCTTCCTAATACGAACAGCGCTCTGTTGCGTACCCTACGGATGTGGCTTTTGAAAGTCATACGACGGTCGAGAGTGACGCCTAGATATTTGACCTCGTTAACCCACGGAATGGGCTGGTCAAAAAGCCGGACCGGAGCCACCTTCCTGCCTGTCGGACCTATGGCAGTAGGGTGGAAGATAATCGCTGCGCTCTTGTCCGGATTGACTTCAATACGCCAAAGACGAAACCATTGACCTAAGCCATTGATTGCCTCTTGGAGGTATTTCCGAACAAGAATGTAGCGATTGTGCGTCGTAAAGAGCGCGGTGTCGTCCGCGAACAACCCTAGTTCGACACGCGGGTGCCTAGGAATATCGTTCGTGAACAACGAATAGAGTGTAGGCGAGAGGACGGAGCCTTGCGGGACTCCTGCCCTAATAGGATGTGGAGGTGAAAGCGTTCCCTCCAGTCGGTAGCAAAAGCTTCTGTCCGTAAGGAAATCTCGTATTATGAGTACGAGTCTGTCCGGCATACCGATCTGATATAACTTGTATATCAACCCGTTATGCCAGACCTTGTCGAAGGCTTTCGCCACGTCAAGAAAGATCGCTCCCGTCTTCAACCCTGTTCGACGCGAGAAGCCGTCCAGCACGTGCTCCGTGATGCGGTGCACCTGTTGGACGCACGAGTGTCTGGCACGAAAGTCGAACTGCTCGTCCGTGATAATTGAATTCTCAGTCGTGAACCTGAGAATCCGAGCGAGGATGATTCGCTCATACAGCTTAGCAAGCGAGCTGAGTAAGCTGATGGGCCTGTAAGAGGCTGGCGAGGCCCGGGGTTTGCCGGGCTTCGCTATTCCGATGACCGTGGCACGTTTCCACGCGGCTGGAAAGTGACTATTGGACAGGGCGGCATTGAAGATGCCGACCAGAATGAGTAAGAGATGTTCGGGCAGAAGTCTCAGCATGCGGTTGGAGATGCCATCCGCACCCGGGGACTTCCTTACTCGAAGATACCTTACTCGATCGTGGACTTCCTTAACCGACACCGGTACGAGAGGTGAAGTTACGGGGAGACGCGATCTCCTGTCCACCTCAGAATTTACCCTCTCGACATGGGCTTCATCGGCAGGCAGGAGGCTGGGCGAACATTGAGACTCTAAACTATTGGCGAGACATTCTGCTTTCTCGTCGTCCTCGAGTGCGCGGGTTGGACTACCGGGGCGTCGAAAGGGGGGATAGTCCAGACGGTATCTGATTTGAGAGATCTAGCTAGTTTCCAGTAAGCCTGGTGACTAGGCTTTATCTCCCCCATCAGATCCCTAAAAGAGTTCTCCCGAAATTCGGCAATTCGCTGTTTGGACTCGTGACACAAGCCCCTCAGGATTTGACGATTTTCGGGGGAAGGCCAGTTAGAGTAGGTCCTAATGGCGCGATTTTTCCTAGTCAGCAACTCTCTGTTCCCTAGGCAGGGGGCGGCGTTGGATTTCCTCGGCCGACACCTCCCTAGAGGCTTCGCTTTTGACAGCGTTGAGGTAGTTGGTGAATAGGTCGATCGCTTGGTCAGTCTGTTGAGTTGTGGTAATACGAGGGTTGCTACTTATATATCCGGAAACAAAAAAACAAACAAACGTACACGGCTGAAAATGGTTTTATTGTTTTTCAAAGTATTCCCCTTGATGATCTATGCACTTTTGCATTCGCGTGAACCAATTTTTAAAGCACTTCTGCCACTCCGCCTGAGGTACCTCCATTACGTGTTGTTTGAATGCGTCGACAGCATCTTCAGCGGTCGAAAATCGTTGACCGCGTAATTTATTCTTTATATTTGGAAATAAATAAAAATCGTTGGGTGCCAAGTCAGGGCTGTACGGCGGATGACCCGTTAATTCCACATTTTGACCCTCCAAAAATAGAGTTGTTTCGCGTGACGTATGACAGCTGGCATTGTCATGATGAAGAATGATTCTTCGTCGCTGGTTAGTTTTACGAATTTGTTCAAATACTTCCGGTAAGCAAATGGTCGTGTACCACTCTGAATTAACCGTTCTACGGTTTTCTAGTGGCACTGTAGCTACATGGCCATTAATACCGAAGAAGCAGGCCACCATTTGTTTCAATGTACTTTTTGCACGAGTAACTTTCGTAGGGTTCGGCTCATTTTGAAACACCCATACCGTTGATTGTTGCTTCGTTTCGGGATCGTATGCATAGATCCAGGATTCGTCACCTGTATAGATGTTATAAACGGCTTTTGAGTCACCACGGTTATATTTTTTTTAACATTTTATTGCACCATTCGACGCGAGCATCTTTTTGCTCTTTTGTTAAGTTGTGGGGTATCCAACGCGAACAAATTTTTTTTACAGCCAAATAATTATGTAATATGCTATTAATGCTGGTCATAGAAATACCCAGAGTCGCCTCTATCTCGCGGTACGTAACATGTCGGTCGTCCATTATAAGTTTTCGCACAGCCTCGATATTTTGTTGTACAACGACCGATTTCGGGCGACCTGCCTTAACTTCGTCCGTAAGCATACTACGTCCACGATTGAACTCACTAAACCAGTGATACACAGTAGTTTTAGATGGGGCTTCATCACCAAAAGTTGAAGTTAGTTGATCTATGCACTGTTGTTGCGTTAAACCACGCCGAAAATCATAATAAATCATAGCACGAATATTTTCACGAGTGAGTTCCATTCTTGCTGCGAGATGACATTTAAAACCCGTCAAAAACAAAACACGAGCGTTAATAAGAAAGAAAAAATATCCCGGCCAGTACTTAAAAAAGTTCAAATTTTACCATGGAGGTCAAATATGCTATTTAAGAAGATTGTAATCCCGGTTTCCGGATATATAAATAGCAGCCCTTGTAATGTCAGGTATGTCTCTAAGTATGGGGGCGTCTGTCTTTAAGAGACCTTGTTGCACCTTGTCCCAGTCCACGAGTGTCCTGGTAGGAGGGGCTTGATCGGGGTGAGGGCCCAGTCGCAAGAGGACCGGCCTATGATCTGAAGTTAGTTCGTCTAGCACTTCTATAGAACGCAGAGTGAGCGCTACGTTCTTTAGAAGGGCTACGTCAAGTATGTCTGGTCGGTGTCCTTCAGTATGGGGGTAGTGGGTTGCTTCAAGGGGAGGGAGGATATCGAAAGGGAGGCTTTCGATCAACAGACGATTGAGCAGCCTACCGTTGGGGTTAGTCGCGACGCATCCCCAGTCGACGTGTTTGCTATTTAGGTCCCCGGCCACGATGACCGAGGGGCCTAGGGCTGCTAAAATATCTAGGTCAGTCTGTAGTATGTTAAGTGATGGAGAGATGTAGGCTGACGCAATCGATATGGGGGATGACCGTCCATCGATATGCGGCAGACCGACACTTCCATATTTGTCAGTGGAGGGGGGTTGAGAGAGATGCAATGTAGGAAACTTTTAAAGAAGATGCAAGTGCCCCCGCGGGCCCTACCAATCCTATCGTTTCTAATCTGAGTGTAACCAGGGACGCGGAAACATTGCATAAACGGTTTATAGAATGTTTCCTGTACTAGGAAGATGTCGACGGAATGATCGCGCAGAAGGAGTGTAATCTCATCCTTCATTCGGCTTAGGCCATCGGCGTTATAAAAACCGATGGTTAGCGAACTGGGTTTAAGCTTGAGGCAACTATTATTCATTCTGGTGGAGAGCGACTTGACGGCCTAACACTGAGGCGAAGAAGTAATTGCTAGCGTTTGCTATATAAGCCTCATATTCCCTCTGCTCCTGGGGAGAGAGGGTCTTTGAGGCCAGTATAGAAACTGGGAGGGGACCTGGGGCAGGCCGGCCTGCTTGAGGTGCGGGGGTACCTCGGGCAACGGGGCCCCCCTGGGACGAGGGCACTGAGGGTGCCGGAGAGGGTGCTGCGACCGCAGAGGGCGGCGGGTTCCTATTGGCAAGCCCTAATCCTACAGCCTTAAGGGCGGGGAACTCTTGTGCGCTAGTGGTCTGAGGAGCCACCTGAGTCTTGCCTGACCTGCGCCCGTCAGGTTGCGAGGGCTTCGGTTTGCCGGAGGTGTCCTTCCGCTTTGGAGCACAGGGGCAGCCTCCCCAGTTGGCGGTATGCCCATGGGGAAGTTTGCGCTCCAAGCAGTTGACACACCGCCGGCCTACCGGGTCCTTGCAACCCTTCGGACGCGGGCAGTTGCGAGACGAGTGGTCGCCAGCACACTTGACGCAGCAAGGGGGGAGAGTTACAGCCACGAGCGCTGTGACCGTACCTCTGGCAGTTGTGACACTGCGTGACGTAGGTCCTCTTGTTGGGAGGTTCTACCCTAACCGTAACACCTAACACGGTTCTTGATGGCTTGAAGAGCCTGACGCGAGCTAGGACTGGGATCAGTCTTCACCAGAACAATATCATATTTGCCCCTAGACTTATGATAGAGACGACACACCTCCCGAACGTTGATTCCCTTCCTCACTAGATCCTCCTTTACCTCATCATCCTCAAAGAACCTAGGTACATTGCGGATGATGGCCCTGTGGTCTTTCTCTTCGGGGAACGTTCGCCGGTTGAAGGACAGCTTGAGTTCCTCGAAGAGCCTGGCCAGGGCTCGGTAAGTCTTGGATCCCTGGACCGTGATCCTAAGCCCGTAATAGGGTTCGGTCTGAAGATCCGTTCGGTGTATGGCAATGCCCCTCTGCTGGGCCATGGCCCGAGCAGTGGTCCATCGCTGTACATCGACCAGTACCAACGAGTCGAGCCTATTATGGTCGATCCCTGGTGCCGACGACCCGCCGCCGCTTGCCTGAGGGGCACTACTGGCCTGAGGGGCCTGCACAGAGTGTGCTGCGACGGTAGGATTCGACGGGATCGCAGCTGTTGTCGAAGACCCGCCGTCTCTTGCCGGAGTGGCACTACGGGCCTGAGGGGCCAGCACAGAGGGTGCTGAGACGGAGGGAGTCCGCGGCGCCTTCGGCGCCGGCGCCGAAGACGTTGGAGACTTCGACCGCGTACGTTTTCCCTTGCGGTTGCGAACTTTTTCCCAACCTGAGGTGTCGGTATCTGTGTCCATATCGTCGGTTGAGTAGAGAAGGTCCCTGTTTTCATCGTCAGCCAGTACGTGAGTCAGAGAGCGGGTTGGGCACAAGCTGGGGGCGCGCTTGGAGTCCCGGTCTTTTCGCGCGTAGGAACGTGTCCTAGGCGAACGTGACCGGGATTTCCTCAGGCTAATACCCTCAGGGGAGGCCTTATGGGCTGGAGGGGATAAAGAGACAGACGCGGCTGCCTTTTTACTGGGTTTCTTCTTACGAGCGCCCCCAGAGGGCGGCAAGACTGCCTTAGGGGCAGGGGGAGGGGGTTTAGGTTTGGAGGCCGACGGCGCCGGCGGCGGCGGCGGCGGTCCCATGGTGGCCGGAGGGGCCGGGGCAGGCAAAGTGACTGCCGGTGTTGCCTTAGGGGCCTGGATGCTCGAGACTTTGATGTCGAGCGTTGATGGGCGTAAGATGTGACTACGGCCCGCCCGGGCCACAGGCTTACCGAGTTCCGTACGCAAGTGATCGTTCTCGGATCTCAGGGTACTGATCTCGGCCGCTTGTCGCTCGAGATTAGCCCGAAGGGTCGCCATCTCCTCCCTCAGCGTCGCTATCTCGTCCTTTAGCTCCATTCTACAGTGAGTCGCCGCACGCACTTAAAACTACGATGATACGCGGAAACTTAAAACTACGAGTGTACGCGGGAATGAAGTGAGCCTATAGTATCTGTCAACGTCCACTTGTCCGCCGTGTCGGTCAGCTAAATGTGTACCTAGTAGAGACGCGCGGGTCTGACTTGAGAAAGTCTTAACTAACGGGTATCCACCAGGTGTATTGCTACAACCAGGAGTCTAGCCCACTCAGTTTCAACGAGTATCCACTGAGCGACCACTGCGAGCGTGGATTTCCAGAGGGGCCGAGACACACGGGTCTTACTGGTGACTTGAGAAAGTCTGAACTAACACACCCGGAGCTGTCCTTGTGGTAATTTGCGATTAAATCACCACGAGGGGGAGCAGAGAGCGAGCGAGTCAGAGCTAGTCTGAGTGAGGTTCGGGACTAGGACAACGATAGAGCAAGAGCGCACAGTGAGCACGACCTCACCCAACCGCTGCCGTAGCCGGAATAAAAAAATAGTGCAGGGCCATTGGAACGCGGCGTATTTACGTACCTCGTCCCCCAACCAGTTTGATATACTCCCGCGTTCCCCCCCGCGCTCGCCCGTCATTCTCGTTGCGCCGGCGCGCGGTACGGATGTCCTAGTGCTCTCTATTTTTCAGTGTCACTAGGTCATTCGTTATAATATGAGTAAAAGACGATAAATAATATATTTTATTAAAGATAAACTTGAGAATATAGGTAACAATCAGACTTATTTCTATCAGTACATATCTATTATTTCTTACAACCTAGGCAATTAAAAGAGATCAAATTGTAATGTTTATTAACTTATAACTAAATAGGAACATAAATGGTTAATTTGTACATATATTCAATTTCGTCGTGCACAGCATGCCTCACCACCGCTGTTTTGGCCAGATCTAGCCAGTTGCTAATACGCAAAATCAGTTATGGAATGGTACAACGCTAACAGGATAATGGTGGTACCTAAAATATGCAATCCGCCAAATAGTCCGGAACTGCCGCCTGTTGAAGAGTACTGGAGTATTATGAAAGGAATTCTAAAAAAGAAAGGCGGAGAAGTAAAATCGGTCCCTGAGCTACAAAAAATATGGACCTGGGCGACAAAAATCTTTTCTAAAGAGATGGTGCAAAGTCTTATGAGCCGTGTGCGTAGAAAAGTTCGATCTATGGCTTACTGTGTAAACATTAATTAAAATTAAAAATGTGATTTTAGAATTCATTAAATTTGTCATTAAATATGGTATTCATAATGTAGTTATTTATTTTCAAACTGGTTTAAAAACAAATTTTGCGTGCCCAAGTTTTGGCGTGTTCAACCTTTATAGATAGATAGATAGATTTATTTATTTCTTGTAGAAAACCACACGGTATTTTACATCAAAAAATAAAATGGATTCACTAGAAGATCGTCACTTACAATACAATTAAAAAAAAATCAATCAAAAAAAGTACAAAAAAAATATGTCAGTGGTAAAAATACATAGAATATCAACAGGTATTTTGTGCAAGTATACATGTCTGGAGATCCTAGGTAATGGTACATAAATATTAAAAAATAAAAGAAAAATGTCAAAACCTAAAACATGGGAGGGAGATTAACTATTCCTTGTTCTTATTCGATACCGTACCAGGGGACAATAGTAGCACAGTTTTTTAAAATAAATGTAATAGTTTGGCCAAGGACTGTTTTACTTCAAGCATAGACAGTGAGAATCATACTGTCTCTTTCTTGCGCTAGTACCCTCGCTACTAAAAAAAGGATGATACAACACATACTCATACCAAATTTCAATTTTCTAGTATTAACTATCACTGAGCAAAGCCGCGGACAGACGGATAGACAGACGGACATAGCGAAACTATAAGGGTTCCTAGTTGACTACGGAACCCTAAAAATGAATTCTCAGACTTCTGCAAGGTCAAAATAATTAAGGCTGCATTTCGACCAGAGATGAGCAAGGATGCGTTGTGAGGAATGTGTTTGTTAAGAACCAAGAAAATCACTTCATTTACATATCCCACAGACTACACAGACTACTCATCATTAAGCTTTTACAAGGAGCACGGGATCACCACACATAAGCTCAATTTTATTCGTAAATCTCTACGATTCGAACAGCACATCTCAATAGTATTCTACACCATTTTGTAGTATAACAATCCAGGTTAGCTTCTATAACTTGATTATTGTGGATATTTTTAAATCACATGAGTAATGATCAAAAACGTTAATCAAATACAAACACTGAAGACATTGAAAAAATAATCAACCCAGCAGGATTTGAACCTCGCATCGATACGCCTAACCGGGGCTCGATCGCTTTACCAATTAAGCTATGGGTTCAGTTACTGAGTTGACGAAATTCTCAATGCCTTCAATCATCTTTTTGCTTTTATTTTTACATCGACTTTATAGCAGCCGTAAGCGACATCTAGGTGCCAACTACTAGAGTTAGATACCCTTCCCGCCGACCCTTTTTACAAGTGTCACAACGGAAATGATAGATGGCGCTGCTATCAACTCATAATTATTTTACATGTTTTTTAAAGTGGGGCATTCCACTCATACAATAGTATGTTATTCAATCAAATACAAACACTGAAGACATTGAAAAAATAATCAACCCAGCAGGATTTGAACCTCGCATCGATACGCCTAACCGGGGCTCGATCGCTTTACCAATTAAGCTATGGGTTCAGTTACTGAGTTGACGAAATTCTCAATGCCTTCAATCATCTTTTTGCTTTTATTTTTACATCGACTTTATAGCAGCCGTAAGCGACATCTAGGTGCCAACTACTAGAGTTAGATACCCTTCCCGCCGACCCTTTTTTACAAGTGTCACAACGGAAATGATAGATGGCGCTGCTATCAACTCATAATTATTTTACATGTTTTTTAAAGTGGGCTGCTATAAAGTCGATGTAAAAATAAAAGCAAAAAGATGATTGAAGGCATTGAGAATTTCGTCAACTCAGTAACTGAACCCATAGCTTAATTGGTAAAGCGATCGAGCCCCGGTTAGGCGTATCGATGCGAGGTTCAAATCCTGCTGGGTTGATTATTTTTTCAATGTCTTCAGTGTTTGTATTTGATTGAATAACATACTATTGTATGAGTGGAATGCCCCACTTTAAAAAACATGTAAAATAATTATGAGTTGATAGCAGCGCCATCTATCATTTCCGTTGTGACACTTGTAAAAAGGGTCGGCGGGAAGGGTATCTAACTCTAGTAGTTGGCACCTAGATGTCGCTTACGGCTGCTATAAAGTCGATGTAAAAATAAAAGCAAAAAGATGATTGAAGGCATTGAGAATTTCGTCAACTCAGTAACTGAACCCATAGCTTAATTGGTAAAGCGATCGAGCCCCGGTTAGGCGTATCGATGCGAGGTTCAAAACCTGCTGGGTTGATTATTTTTTCAATGTCTTCAGTGTTTGTATTTGATTGAATAACATACTATTGTATGAGTGGAATGCCCCACTTTAAAAAACATGTAAAATAATTATGAGTTGATAGCAGCGCCATCTATCATTTCCGTTGTGACACTTGTAAAAAGGGTCGGCGGGAAGGGTATCTAACTCTAGTAGTTGGCACCTAGATGTCGCTTACGGCTGCTATAAAGTCGATGTAAAAATAAAAGCAAAAAGATGATTGAAGGCATTGAGAATTTCGTCAACTCAGTAACTGAACCCATAGCTTAATTGGTAAAGCGATCGAGCCCCGGTTAGGCGTATCGATGCGAGGTTCAAATCCTGCTGGGTTGATTATTTTTTCAATGTCTTCAGTGTTTATATTTGATTGAATAACATACTATTGTATGAGTGGAATGCCCCACTTTAAAAAACATGTAAAATAATTATGAGTTGATAGCAGCGCCATCTATCATTTCCGTTGTGACACTTGTAAAAAGGGTCGGCGGGAAGGGTATCTAACTCTAGTAGTTGGCACCTAGATGTCGCTTACGGCTGCTATAAAGTCGATGTAAAAATAAAAGCAAAAAGATGATTGAAGGCATTGAGAATTTCGTCAACTCAGTAACTGAACCCATAGCTTAATTGGTAAAGCGATCGAGCCCCGGTTAGGCGTATCGATGCGAGGTTCAAATCCTGCTGGGTTGATTATTTTTTCAATGTCTTCAGTGCTTGTATTTGATTGAATAACATACTATTGTATGAGTGGAATGCCCCACTTTAAAAAACATGTAAAATAATTACAAAAACGTTAACTCAAATGAAATAAGCGGTCGCGCTCTCATACAAAATTAGTACGGGCGCGCTGATGTGTGGTGACTTCTAGTTGTACTTATGATCTATCTAGTGGCAGGTGACACATCCCCATACAGCGCAGCCACAGGATTGGTTCTTATTAAACACATTCCTCTCAACGCATCCTCGCTCATATCTGGCGGAAGCGCAGCCTAAGCAAGAGGCGTTATTTACTTAACGCAACCAATATTTTCCAATCCTTTACTAATTAAAACTTATTTCTAATTTAGATTCCCTAACAACAACGACGGCGGCAACCACCACCGACCCTAGGAAGCCACAGGACAACGCGAAACCCGACCCTAAACCCGAGGCAAAGAGGCCGCGACCCGAGCCGCGGGAGAAGCGACCCGAGCGGCCCGACAGTAGAGCCACGCCCGAGGAGAGGGATAGTGATGCGGAGGTGAAACCTGAGAAGTTTAGCGTCAATGGTAAGTAACCCCACACCAATAGACAAACAGGAGCGGGTACAGAAGTGATCAGAGCGGCCGTCAATAGCGCCACGCCCTAGCGCAGGAATGATAATGTGGAGATGTAACCAGAGAAGTTTAGCGTTAATGGCACGTAAACCCGAGACCAAGAGGCAAATTTTAGCGACCCGAGCGACCCGACCGCAGTGCCTCGCCCGAGGGGAGGGATAGTGACGTCATTCATCCTCCTAGCGGTTATCCTGGCTTTTTGCCACGGCTCTATTGATCCTGGGGTCCGCTCGGCAACCTAATCCTAGGAATTGGCGTAGGCACTAGTTTTTACGAAAGCGACTGCCATCTGACCTTCTAACCCAGAGGGGGTACTAAGCCTTGTCGGGATTAGGTCCGGTTTCCTCACGATGTTTTCCTTCACCGAAAAGCGACTGGTAAATATTTATCAAATTTTATTTCGTACATAAGTTCCGATAAACTCAGTGGTACGAGCCGGGGTTTGAACCCGAGACTTCCAGATTCAAAGTCTGACGTCTTACCGCCAGTCCACCAGCGTGATGTGGAAGTGAAGAGACTTCTAAAAGGACTATTCAAACAAGTTTTAACTTATAATTATTTTACATGTTTTAAAGTGGGTATTCCACTCATACATTAGTATGTTATTCAATCAAATACAAACATTGAAAACATTGAAAAAATAATCAACCCAGTTGGACTTGAACCAACATCGATACGCCTTACCGGGGCTCGATATCGCTTTACCAATTAAGCTATGGGTTCAGTTACTAACTGGGTTGATTATTTTTTCAATGTTTTCAATGTTTGTATTTGATTGAATAAGTTTTAACTTGTTAACTAAAAGCTGGCCACGTCAGATAGCAATGAAACCTGTCTAGTTAGATAGCTTTACCATCCTTATTGCTAGATCCGGGCATCTGGCAGCTTTTGATGGGTGGAGGTCAGAGTGACAGACTAACAATTTTTTTCAGTTGGAAAAAAGTAATACTAAATAGGTAAAACGGCCGAAGTTATGTCATTTTTAGAGGGCAGGGCCTTTATTTTAACAGAACAAAAAACATTGCGTATTATTGCGGGAACAAAAATAGTAGGCGACTAACTATAAAATTAATTATACATCATTTGATACTGCTTTCCGCCAACAGAAACTTTTGGCTATGATATATGTAATCTAATTAATTACATCATTGTTCATTGTTTTGAGTTCTTAGTTTCCTGCTACACAAATGTTGTCTGGTAGAGATCGCTTTTTAGCGATAAGACTGCCTGTTGTTACCTAGTTTATATCACTGTATATTTTCCGCTTTTCACATGAGGTGCACAATAAAGAATATTTATTATAATTATTCCTTTATTCATTTTCCATAATATTGCATCAAACCCGGAACTAACATTTGTCTTCTTCAAGTTATTTACATTATTTGACCTCCACCACTTTACAGCTGCCAGATGTCCGGATCTAGAAACAAGCATAGTATAGTTAACTAACTAGAGGGGTTGATCTCATTATTGTGTTACAACTGACGTGGCCAGCTCTCCGTCTATCATAATTGACTCGCACAAAAAAAGTCATATCATGACATTAACGTATTTATTTAGCTTAGAGAATTCAACCAACCGGAGTCGCCATTGACAGGCGTTCCCCCTGCCGAAACCATATGACCAGTGGTCATACACATGGATGGACTGACGCTTATCTGACGTCGCTATTTGTACGTTACGTACGAATAGCCATACATTTGACATTCCCCTCCCCCGCAAAAACCGGCAGACTTTTTTTGTATAGAAAATGACAAACATGGCTACTTCTGGTTGAATTCTCTCAAGTTATTTATAGATTAAGTAAATGATTTTATCGCTTATATCTTAGAATGTAATGTGTCTGATAATTTACATTGTTTTCTTAATTACGACTTAATCATGTTCGTAACAGATTAGATATAATATCGCATGCCTATAAAATGAATACGTAATTTAGTAATAGGGCAGGTGTCCCGGTTTTGGCCACTTTAACCTTTTGAACGCTTTCTCTCTCGCGTCAAGACGTGGCCTACACGCCAATATCTCGACTAGTAAATAACGAATATAAACCTTATCTGTCAGTAGGACAATTGCTTTGACAGCGTCCGCCATAGCCACTTTAGTGGTCGTTGGCGTGGCAGGCACGACAGCACACGACCGATTTAGTGGCTCTTGGCGTTCAAAAGGTTAAGGAGAGTTTGTCCATTCAGACGTCCGTCAATTTGTGTCAATAAGGAATTATGACACTCTTTATGTACTTAGTCATAGAAAATATATAACTATATTTATATGAATCTGCTGTTAACATTCTGACATAAGATCTTATTTTTATCTTTAATGAAATGTCAGAAAGTGGCCCAGGAGCCAGTTTTGGCCACTTTTTAGGGTTCCGTACCTCGAAAGGAAAAAAAGGAACCCTTTAGGATCACTTTGTTGTCCGTCTGTCTGTCTGTCTGTCTGTCTGTCTGTCTGTCTGTCTGTCTGTCTGTCTGTCTGTCTGTCTGTCTGTCAAGACCATTTTTCTCAGGAACACGTGGAGGTATCAAGCTGAAATTTATATCAAATACTCAGGTCTACAGGTCCTTGGAGCTGTGAAAAAATCAAACTTAAAAGCCAACGCAATCAAAAGATACAGTCGTTTATACTGCAAATTTTAGAGTTTTTCGGCAATCGCAAAACCTACGGGGTACTTCCCGTGAACTCAGAAACTTGAAATTTGGCACAAAGCAACGTCATATAGCATAGACAATGGAAAAATTACAAAAAGTAGACATTTTTAGTAAAATCATACAAAAAAAAAATATTTTATTTTAAACTTAGTACCTTTTTCCTCGTAAACGCGTGAATGTATTAAATTGAAATTCATGTCAAATACTCAGGGCTGTAGGACCTTTCAGATGTAGCAAAACCAAACTTTTATGTCAACGCAATCAAAATAAATAGCAATTTAAGTCGCATATTTTGAAACTGAGTACTCGCAAGAAACTCAAAACCTAAAGGGTACTTCCCGTAAACTCAGAAACTTGAAACTTGGCACGAAGAAACTTCATATAGCACAGACAAAGTATTAAATTGAAATCTATACATATAATAAAGCTGAAGAGGGTCGAAAGTCTGTACATGGAAGATAATCGAAAAAAAGTTGGCTGGGGATACTTAGAATCGATAACAGAACACGTTACAACAATTTTTAGAATTTTTGTCTGTTTGTCTGTTTATCTGTTTGTCTGTTTATTTGACCGCGCATCACGTGAAAACGGCTGAACGGATTTTGATGAAATTTTGCATAGAGATAGTTTGAGTCCCGGGAAAGGATAATATATAGTTTTAATCCCGAAAACCAACCCTGGTGGGGGTGAAAATGGGGTTGAAAGTTTGTATGGAGAATTTTTAACCGCTGAAACGATTTAGATAGAAATGAGTATGGAGATAATTTGAGTCTCGAGAAACGTCATAGGATAGTTTTCAAACCCTTGTGGGGGTGAAAAGGGGGTTGGAAGTTGGTATGACGAATTTTTTACCGCTGAACTGATTTAGATGGAAATGTGTATGGAGATAGTATGGGTCTCGAGAAAGGACAAAGGATAGTTTTTACCCCAAAATCAACCCTAAAGGGGTGAAAAGGGAGTTGGAAATTTGTATAGGGAATTATTAACCGCAGAATCGATTTAGATAAAATTTGGTATGGAGATAATTTGAGCTCTGGAAAAGGAAATAAAATAGTTTTATCTCGGAAATTATCCCTTAAGCGGATGCAAAAGGGGTGGAAGTTTACATGGGGAAGAAACAACCAATAACCGCTGTTCGTATTTAGATGAAATTTGGTATTGAAATAATTTGTAATTTTTTGGTCAAGGTGTTCATATTTATAACATACCCGTCGATGCTTTAAATTTACCTTTACCCGCTCTTAAGAAATATTTGAAAATGTCATGAATGTCAAAGGGTTATTCCAGGTTCGAGGACTATATATGACGGACAAAGATGCATGGCCCAAACCAAAAAAACTACTACAAAATCATCTAACATTTATAGGACACCGTTTAGGTAGGAAAACATATCAAACGTTTTGTGAAGCAGTCAGATTAGGATTTATTTTTCTTTATAATTAAACAATGGGTACATTATCTGTCTCTCAAGCTGTTTTGATATGTCTTCTTGAAGAACTACGCATTATTTTGTATCTTTAAGATCTAATAATGTATTACTTACTGTTTTGAAAAAAATAAGTCCCGTCGAGTTTCTTTTCGGTCATAAATGTCATAATACTTCTTGGGCCAGACGTGTAGGGTTAGAACCGGTGGTAGTTTTGGAACGAAGTTCCGTATCGGACGGTTCGCGGATGGGAGGCTAGGCGAAAAAAAATCACGTCACCGTCACGAAAAAGCGTCACGTCACGAAAACGCGACACCCATACGATTGAGAAACATGTAAAATGGAATGAAATAAAAAATATATAAAATAGAATAAAGTGAAGTGAATGAAGTGTAGTGAAAAGTTAAAGTGAGAAGTGACAAAGTGATAAAAGTGAAAAAACTGAAAAAAGTCGAGAACCTAAAAGTAAAAAATGGCAAATATTTCAAAAATTTCAAATATTTTTTTTAAATTTCAACAATTTCAAAAAAATACAAAAAAAAATTCCCAAAAAAAATTCAAAAATGAAATAACATAACTTCGTTCCTAGCAGCTAAAGCAGTGTATGCTTCTGTACATAATTAGGCCTTATTACGTAACAGTTACATAAACTACTATTTATCTCTTTTTAGGGTTCCGTAGTCAACTAGGAACCCTTAAGGCTTGGCCAGACACACGCGTTTTGTTAGCGTGGCGGTAGCGGAGCGCGATCGAAGCGCGATGCGAGCGGCGCCGGCGGACGCTAGCCGGAAGCTCGCGTCGCGCCAGAAAAACGCTTTCGTCGCGCCCGCATCACGCTCGCATCGCGCCGGCATCACGCTAGCGTCGCGCCAGTATCACGCTCGCGGCCCGCCAGCACCGCGCTCACAGCCCGCGCACTTGATCAATCAGCTTTCATTGAAACTCTTTAGTTATTTCTAAAGATATATCAAATGGTTTATTGTATAATGTATCATACCTGACACTGGTCCAGTTTAATTGATTTTGAGGGTTCCGTAGTCAGATCCAATATAATTTTCAAGTAATATATAGGACATCAAAATGTTTATGTAAATTATTTGGGTGAGGATAGTGGCAGAATCAAAGAGACATTTTTTAAAATAATTTTCAATTATTATTAAAATAAGTCACGAACTTTTCGCGTATCATGAAGGCTTCCCGAGATGCTTGAGCTTGACTCGTGGCGCGACAATATTTATTATTGTTTAACAATTACGTATTGTTCACCACAGGGAATAAAACACTTACATAAATATACATACGATAGTACCTATCCTATACCGGCTATACCTACACGCGCTTATGATGCTTTTGTTTAGGTATCACTATTTGCCTGAGGCACAGATTATATAATAGTTCTTACGAACAGATATGAATCACTCATAGAAAAAGCAAATACCTACGGTTTACGTACCTACGCAATAATACAATGGAGCGACCTTCAACGCGCGGCACCCCGCATCTCCCGCGCACCCGCACAATTGCTAGGGTCGCCTAGCCTATGTTTGGCAATGTTTTATAGTTAAGGAAATAGGTATTTTGCATTGATTCAGTGTTTAAGTGGTTCGCATGGTGCATAACAATTATAGTTACATGAGTAATATTGATTGAATTTTGTTGCCGCGACGAGAGTATGATTAATCTTGACAGATTTGCCATACACTGTCAAAATTAATATGGATTGACAGCTATATCAATCTTATTCTAATCGCCTTTTAGCAATATCATCATAGTTATTTGAGAGATTAATAAAGATAACATGACTATTATTATTATAACATAAGTGAATCCTCCTTTTTTGTAAAGCGTCGGCAACGCGCATGTGACTCTTTTGGAGTTGCAGGCGACCATAGGTTACGGTAGCTGCTTACCATCAGGCGGGCCGTATGCTTGTTTGCCACCAACGTGGTATAAAAAAAAGTTTGTACCATTCCCCATCCGTCGGCAAAGCGAAAAACGATAAGTTTTTATTAGCTTTGCTATTTTTACATCCAACCACATCGCAATAAATTTTTTTTTTTTTCGTGATGACATTGTTCCGAGTACCGTCGCGCGCGGTACGACGTGCGTTCAGTGAGCGCGTTGGTAGCCCACTGAGTTTAGCTCCCTCGAGGGAGGCGCAAAACGTAGGTATATAACTCGCTCGCGCGGGCATGATTCATAGGCCTGGCTGAGGACTACAACAATGTCCTCCGTCCTCCATCATCTTTGTGAAATGAAAAGTTAAAAAAATAAACAAATTAATAATTTTAAACAAAAAAGAACCGACTTCACTCAGCATCTACCTCTCTAAAAGCAAATGCTCGAGCTGCTGTAAAAAAATACTCAAATCACCATAGGTGTGCCTATAATAGTTGAAGAATTCCCTCGATTTCTCCAGGATCCCATCATCAGATCCTGGCCTGGTTACAATGGGACCAACTGTGAAGTATACTCTTTCAAACAAAAAAAGAATTTTCCAAAAAGGTCCAGCCGTCTTCGAATAATCGGTGAACATACATAAAAAAAAAAAAAAAAAAAATAGCAAAAACAAAGATCCCGACGAATTGATAACCTCCTCCTTCGAAATCTTGAAGTCGGTTGAAAAGAGAATATCTATACGCACCATCCAAGTTTAATTCCCGGCCTATCTTCTCCCATGCTAGATTTTTTACCAATATATTTTTGTAATTTATATTTTTTAAATATTATATACACGCGTTACTTTTAACTAAACTGATTAGCTTTTCAATGTCCATACGCTCCATCGTGTCCGCTCGCTAGCCGCGCTGTGTTGTGTCTGACTGCGCGGGCGCGATCAAAGCGGATGGAAGCGCGCGGCGCGCCGGCGGGGCGCTGCGTCCAAGCGCAGATCGCGCGTCCATCGCGCTCGCATCACGCTTTCATCGCGCTTTCGTCGCGCTCTCATCGCGCTCCCATCACGCTCCGCTACCGCCACGCTAACAAAACGCGTGTGTCTGACCAAGCCTTTATAGTTTCGCCATGTCCGTGTCCGTCTGTCCGCGGTCTAGCTCAGTTACCGTTCGCACTAGAAAGCTGAAATTTGGTGAGGCCTGATAAGAACTTTCAATAAAAACTATATTGAATAAAATCGGTTCAGCCGTTTTTGAATTATCAGTCAAAAACACATAGTGAAAGGAAGTGCCGAATAGTAAAATGACGTAAGCGTCGCCAAATAATAAAGTGTTTATCTATCTATCAAATATCCCTTAATAAACGACCTTTTGAACGGATGTTTTGTAACAGGGTGGCCTCTACGAAACTACACTGAGCATCGCCCGACATGCTCTTGGCCGGTTCTCATCTCATCATGCTCAAATTCAACGTCTAAAAGGGGGGGGGGGGGTAGCCAATACACTCGAGTTAAACTTGCATGGGCCATGGACCCCCTCCCCCCTCCAAGTGCACCTCAAATAGAAAAAAATCATTTCTGCATTTGTGACCCCCCCCCCCCCCCACCCCAAATTTCAACAGCGCCTGTTCTTACCTTTCATGCTTAGACTGATTTGACGGGAGGATCGATTTGGATGATATTAGCCGTGGACATGAACGTATAAATACAAAAGTGGTCCTGTATCGTCCGATATACACCTACTACTCTATGTCGTTTAAATCATGCCTAAAAAAAGGTATTCATTTTTGTTTCAGTGTAGTTAGTTTCATTAAGTGGTAATTGTAAAATATTTTATTAGGACTACTGTCCTCTAGCGTCATCTGTCAACTTTACTTCAAGTTCCGCCTCCAGGGTAGCGGGAGAGGAATTAGGGGTGAATTAGCCGCTTACTGACACAGACCTAATTCCACGCGGGCGGAGCCGCGGGCACAGCTAGTTAGTAATAAACATACTACAACTTTTGCTTGTTATAGGTTTGTACGGAACCCTCGGTGCGCGAGTCCGACTCGCACTTGGCCGGTTTTTTTCCACGGCTCCTGATAACTGAATGACAACTGATACATGATAGATGACAGTGCCATCTGTGCTATCATAATCTACTCTTATATTAACTACCAGCGACCCGCCCCGACTTCGCACGGGATAAAAAATGGTTATTGTGGGTTATCCCTAAGGGATAGACATATACCATCGCGGACTTTTTTGTACACCTTTTTAAGATGTACAATACTGTAGTACATTATTTTGATCTATCTCTTGGGACTCAGCCAACGTTTGCAATGTAAGCGCAAAAAATGTGTTTATTTACGACATCACATTAGAAACCTCTAAAAGTATCAGTGTTTCTCTACTATATTAATTCAGTGATCGGAATAGGTAATGCCATTTCGGGTGAATGACCTTAAACATTGTACATAACATGGATAAGACTTGAGATTCTTCGACTCGTATTACTCACAGAAAATTTTCTTCAAAACGCAAAATTAAAAAAAAAATCATCATAAATACTTTCGTTTAACAATAATACAATCATAAAATAAAACACGAAACATCAAAATCAATATAAATGAACATAATTAAATTATTACTTTCTTTGAAATTATAGTAGCATACCATATTTTTTCAATATTTTCTACTGTCAATCTATTTCTTTTGACGTCCAATATCTTACTGAAACCACATTTTTCATACGTTAGGCCCGCGGTTCTTAAAAACATTTTTTAAACCAAACAAACTTTAAAATTTTCATATCAAATCCTGGGGTTAAAAACTATATCCATACTAAGCTTACGCACCGAAGTCCCGCGAAATGGCACTACCAATTCCGATCACTGTATATTATGCATGTATTATACATATAAACCTTCCTCTTGAATCACTCTATCTATTAAAAAAAACCGCATCAAAATCCGTTGCTTGGTTTTAAAGATCTAAGCATACATAGGGCCAAACAGCGGAGAGCGACTTTGTTTTATACTATTCAGTGATAAGATAAACCATAGACTTGTAAATTTGTCTATACCTTAATAAAGTTGAATATGGCCAAAACCGGCACACTGACCACAACCGGGGCATCTGCCCTATTTAATTAATTATATTTCACAGATTATTGGTTATTAATTTGTGATAATATTACCAGAGACTATACATATTACATGTTTTCGGACCTGGGTATGTCCTTAAACTACGCCAAAAAGAGAGGTATGGGCACTGCGAATGGCATCTCGCTAAGTGTGGTAGGGCACGTTCAGCGAATGTCATCGCTCAAATCTGGAGCAGAGCCCGACTGGGGAAGTACCTCCACCTTACAGAAAACCACAGCCAAATAGCACTAGACCCTACTCATAGTGTTGTGTTCCTGCTGGTGAGTAAGGTTGCCAAAGAGCTCAAAGAGGACCCAGTGTGTTGACGATGAGGGACCTTCTTGTTCCTTTAGTCGTCAACACAGTGAATCCTCCTTTTTGTAAAGGGTCGGCAACGCGCATGTGACTCCTTTGGAGTTGCAGGCGTCCATAGGTTACGGTAGCTGCTTACCATCAGGCGGGCCGTATGCTTGTTTGCCACCGTCGTGGTATAAAAAAAAAAAAAAATATATATATAGATCGCCACATTTTAAGGACTTTTTGAATAAGAATAAGTGTAAGCGACGCGATTCTGTTTTGTTATTTTGATCATTTTATTTTTGTATTTTATTAAAAGAGGGTGTATGGAAAACAGAGTGGTATGTGCTGGTAGCGAGCGAGCGAGGGGAACGGCCGAGGGGAGGAATAGTCGGAGCGGAGATATGTCATTGGCTGTTCGGCAGTCAGTCGAGTTTAGCAATTACGCGCTACGACACATACTTCTCGCTTCCACGTATCCTTACGTTTCTTACTGTGAATCTGCATATTATTTCACCCCGTCCCATACAATAAGAAAAAGAATAATTTTATTCAGGACGCTTGGTAATACAAAATAAAATCAAATTGTTACAGGAGCATTTTAAATAATGCGTCACTGAAAGGGTTTCCACTCAGCTTGGTGTTAAGGTATCCTAGGGATATCTTAACGCTGATCTTCCGTGGAAACCTTTTCAAAAGAGCACAACTGAAAATTATATAAAAAGAAAATCTTATTTCTAACTTATTTATAGTTACTTAATTTTGTAAAATCTGAGATCAGCTACGAAAGTAGGTTACATAATATTTAAATAATCATAACTACATTAATCAGTTAGGCTTGTCCGGTGTTTAACAGCCCAATAGCGCCATCCCCCTCTAAAGTGTATTAATAACTTCCGTCCTTGTCCCACAGGTGGCCCGCCGCCTCTGATCAAACTACCGACCAAAGAAAAGACGAGTCCGCTGAAGAGGGACCTCTCTGACACGTAAGTGAAAATGTACAATAGTACTTTATGTAATTGTTACGTAATAAGAGTCCTTTTGTTTTAAGGACTAATTACGTACAGATGCATACAGTGTTGTTAAAATGTATGGAAATTCATTACCACATCGGTTTTGGTAACGTAATGAAAATCCAGCCCTCCTCCCCGACCGCCGGCACTGATGTTACATTACTGCTTGCAATAATGGTGGTAATTACATACGGTTACCGAACGCAGAATAGAGGATTTATGATATGGTTGTAGATAAACTTTATTACATACTCGATTATATTTTACTCGCGACTTCGCCTGCGTGGAATAAGTGATTCCCCATAAAAACTTCCACCCCTCCTTTTCACCCCCTTACGGATGATTTCTAGGATAAAAACTATTCTATGTCCTTCTCCGGGACTCAATCTGTGTCGGGTCAGACAGACACAGACAATTATTCTCATTTATAATATACTAGCCTTTTCCCGCGGCTTCGCCCGCGTACTATAAGTACTCAAAAAGGATACGATACCCATGTTGATTTTCAGACTTTGTGACCACATTTGCCCCTTTTAGGGGTAGAATTTTCAAAGAACCTGAAACACGTATTTACTCATTTATAGTTAGGAATACTCCTGTGAAGTTTCGGATAAAATAGTCTAACAAATCTTGATTCGCCATACAAACTTTGGACCCACATTTTACCCCCTTAGGGGGTGAATTTTGAAAAATCCTTTCTTAGTGCACCCCTAGACCTTATAAGGAACCTACGTGCCAAATTTGGAATCTCTAGAACCAGCGGTTTGGGCTGTGCGTTGATATGTCAGTCAGTCAGTCAGTCAGTCAGTTTCTTCTTTTATATATTTAGAAGTATGAATTGTGTAATATTGACAAAGGAACACCACAGAAACACACATTACTAATACAATCTTAATACTTGTCTTAAGGTGACGGGATACGCAAATTTACACATAAAATGAGGGTTTCGGCGATCGAGTTTTTCACTAGATGGCAGCACCGTGGCGAGAGGTCTAGCTGTCATAATCCACCAATCATGTTTAATCATATCTTTTTTGATTGGTGGATTTTGACAGCTGCTGTCAGAAAGACAGCAGCTGTCAAAATCCCTCGCCACGGTGCTGCCATCTAGTGAAAATCTCGATCGCGGAAACCCACATTGTTGTATTTTTGTGCATTTATTTATGATGATGAAATCGTAGCACTTGGGAACGTGGATGTGGCATGTTCGGAATTGTTTTCTCCTGTATATCATGATTAGATATATACAGGGGTAAAAATAGGGAGGAATACTAGATCCCGTGCCGCTACGCGAAAATGGTCTTAGAAGACCTTTCCTAACTATGTAATTTATTATTATTGCCATAAATATTTTTTTCGTAAATTGTAGAGTCAGCGAAAGTAAGATGGTAAATATATGTTAAAACATTTCTTTCATTTGTGTCTTTCATGGTGCCCTGACTGCGTGGTTCCTAAGAGACTTGATCCCTGATTGAAACTGGATCGATTGGCAAATATTTTATTATTTTTATATTGCGATTTACTTGCTGTCTGTATAATTTTCGAAAAAAAGACCGTGCCTACGAAGCAAGAGGTCCCGGGTTCGAATACTGGTAAGGTCATTTATTTGTGTGTTTATCACAGATATTTTGTTCCTACGTTATATGGATATTTTCTAGGGTGTAACAGAAATACTGACCTTGTGATCACTTTAAGGGCATAATTGGTATTGTGACTAAGAAAAAATAGGATAAAAAATTTTTGGACACAAAAAAATTTTTTTTGCTTGGAACCTCCCTCCATACATTTTTTTTTTCGGGTGAAAAAAAAAATTCTTAGTTTTTTGTAATTAGAATAAGATACCAGGGGGTTTAGCCAATATAACAATTGTGTGCAGAAAATGAATCGAAACGCTATCCGTCTCTATCGCACTAATATGGAAGAGTGAGCGAGAGCGTGTAGCGTTTCGTTTCGTTTTCTGCAAACGATTGTCATCTTGGCTACAGGGCGAGTTATACACTTAAACGGATCGCGAGCATTTTTGCTACACCTGGTATGTATTTAAGTATACACGGTGCTCGTGAGGATTGCGAGAGATTTTAACAGTGTATTCCTGATCATAATTGGAGACTAAAATGTCGTATAAACTTTTCTGGAATTCGCCTAGTTTCAGAGTTACTACCAATTAAATAAAAAAACATTTTTTATTGTGACTCAGTGCAAAATGCTTTTTTGGTGGCGATTTCACTCTTTATGGGGTCTAGTCTAGACATTCTTATTGACAGATATCAAAGTGCCAAGGAATACTTTACGTAAACAATTTTTGAGGAAAAAAAAATTACTAATTTATTTTAATCGACAGTTTTACCAATAACATTTATGTTTTCATGTTCAAAAGCATTAAAAAAGTCGAAAAAAATAACAAAAAAAAGTGTTTTTTTTTTGGCGAAATTGACCTAAATTCATATAACATTTATTACTCCTTATGACCTCAGGAATTCGTGGTTAAAATCTCTCGCAATGATCAAGAGCACTGTGTATATCTATTTAATACATATTGTCGTCTAGTACCGACAACACAAGCCTTATTGAGCTTACTGTGGGCCTAGGTCGATTTGTATAAGATTGTCCCATAATATTTATTTATTTATTTAATCTACTATTGTTGTGTTGTATACAGCGAAAGTCCCAGTCCGAAGCGGCAAAGAATGACGAGCATGAATGAAAACTCGGATGATGAGTAAGTGTTTAATACTATAAGCTAATACAAAGCTTCTAAAATATTATTAAGATATTATTTATTATTAATAAGTCGATTACGTGAGTAACCCGTTATAAATATTTTTAATATGTTAGAGTCTGACGAGTTTTATACTTCTAAAACTATTTACGCATTCAAAATTTATACAAAATTAGTATACCGATGGGCAATTGAAATGACCCCTGATTGTGACGTGAAGGACCAAAAATTTTACGGACCTCCAATACTAAAAAATATTCATCGTGGGGCACTCTTTAGGCCTACATGATCAAAAATTCACAACTTTTCACGAGACGCACAAATTTTTCAATTTCAAGCTCAGCTATTACATTTATTTTAGTAAAAATATCCATTAATTAGGTACGTATTCAGTGAAAACGAATTTCTTCATATTTTGTAGTTTGTCAAATGCTTTATTTGCCTAGAAATGCGGTTGTCAGTCAGCCATATTTGCTTACATTATTTGCCATTTCTATTGACCTTCGGTATATGTATAATTTGATGCTGTAATCACTAGCGAAGTGTTTTTAAATTGGGATTGCCATCTTACTTATTTTTTGCGTTTGAATTTCGCAGCGAACAGGATCCAGAGCATTGGCGACACGGAAATTTGGTGAGTTGAGTCATTTTCCTATTATCAAGCTGAAGGATTTTCGATATATTTCTATTAAGGGGCTCCACAGGTTTTTTATCGATTTTTGACCAATTTTGAGTCGATATTCCAACATTTGCACTACTGATAGAATTATAAGGCAAACGGCTATCGGTTCTTCAATCCTTTATCTCCATTATGTAGAGCCGGATTTTGAAATAAATGAGCACTTATTTTTTTATGATTTTTTAAAATATGGTGTAAAAACACTTTTATCGATATTCGAATGCTGTAAAGAATCTTACATATACGAAATCTACATATAAGGGTTCCTCCTTAATGTATCTTAGATGTGAAAAGAGATTTTAATTTTAATAGTAGTTTATGCAACAGTTGTATAAGAGGGGTCAAAAAAGGTGAGTGGCGTGGGTAACAATTTGAGCCGTAGGCGAAAATTGTTAAGAAAAACGCCACGAACATTTTTTGACCTACTTATACGACGTTGCATACAATACTTTTTCTACGACTACACTTACTTTTACATAAAATGCGAAATTGAAAACTTCATGGATATCGCCGTTATTTTGTCAATATAATCAACAATCATTTAAGTTTTACCTTTTAAAACACTATTTTTCAAGAATACTAACATTACTAACACAAATACACACGTCGTTATTTGATCAATGATTAAAGAGCTACAGAGTTTAGTAAAAATACCTAAATTACTTTCAAAGTTTACAGTTTGCCCCTACAAACGAACGGGAAACGTAAAATAAAAACTGCAAAGTATCTGTGGTTCTTTTCATTTTTTCTTTTTTAAAGTTTTTTTTTCTAAAAACGCTGCGTTTATTTAGGTTTCTTAGGTTGGCAGTAATTTATTTTGTCCTATATTAAAGTGCTTGCACGCGATTACACGATACTATTTTGGAGCATTTATAGAACAAGTGTTATTTTGGGCAATAGACTAGATAGACTTTTCTTCTAGTATATTATCTATGTTCTTATAAAGGTGTTGACGAATGTATAAATGACAGATAAAAGTGCAGGAGTAGAAAAACTAATTAACACAAAAGTAATGATCTTAAAACCACTTTTTTGGTTCTACACTACACTGGTTTGGTTTTATAAAGTTCTACTTTTGAGATTTTTTTCATATTTTTAAAACTTATGGTTCAAAAGTTAGAGGGGGGGGGACGCATATTTTTTTACTTCTGGAGCGATTATTTCCGAAAATATTTACATTATCGAAAAATGATTTTAGTAAACCCCTATTCATTTTTAAATACCTATCCAACAATATATCACACGTTAGGGTTGAAATGAAAAAAAAAATCACTCCCTACTTTACGTATAGGGGAGGTACACTAATAAAAAAATTTTTTCCACTTTTTATTTTACCACTTTGTCGGCGTGATTGATATACATATTAGTACCAAATTTCAGTTTTCTAGTGCTAACGGTCACTGAGATTATCCGCGGACGGACGGACGGACGGACGGACGGACGGACGGACGGACGGACGGACGGGCAGACATGGCGAAACTATAAGGGTTCCTAGTTGACTACGGAACCCTAAAAATCGTATCAAAATCCGTTGCGTAGTTTTAAAGATCTAAGCATACATAGGGACAGACAGCGGAAAGCGACTTTGTTTTATACTACGTAATGATGATATTAATTAGTCAAGGCAAAAACACTACCTCCGTGCGCTTGCTGGCCGCCGATCTATTTGTTGTTGATTCTAATTTTCTCTCATGACAAGATGAGATGTGGATATATAAATTAATCTTTTAAATAAAAAGAAATGGCAATATAATACAAAGGCAAATTAATACTATAATAAAACGTTTTTCTACTGACAGAAGACTTATGTTCTTCAACAATATAAAAGACTATGTACAGTCGCTATCTGATACATCGGAGCGGCCATGGTGGTCACAAATATCTGAACAACGCCTCTATTGTCAAGATGGTAAAGTGCATGTTCAGATATTTTTGGGTACCTTGGCCGCTCCGATATATTTGATGGCGACTGTACGAGCACAGGGCGAACACGTCATACTACAAAACTCGTTTGAGCGCCTTTGTGTGCACGGCACATCTGTACACGCTGACGTTGTGTGCTAGGGCGCTGTTTCCGCTGTCGTAAATGACGTTCGACAATACGCCGACATTTTGCTTTTTATCGATGCGCTGCCGCGGGGTGAGGTAATTCCGTTCGGGGCGGGGCGTAGCGTGGTCATTCTATATGAAATACCATTATATATTATCTATTCTGTGGTACGAGTTCCATTCTGGCTCGTACACCACACATAAGAGCTTTTGTGAGGGGGTGATTCTTTTCTTTTAAATGTATGTACCTTACCTCCTAACATAAGTATGTACTAACAACAGTATGGACCATCGCATGAAATAAACATTTATTACATTTTAAATTTTGATAAGATATGCTACTGCAGATTTGTTCCTGACTGTGGATATAGATAACCCATTTAAAGCATAAAACATTCGTTTCTCTTAAAGCCCAATCCCAACACTACATGGCGATCCTGCCAAGGCAAGTTCTAACCACCAATGTTTGTTCTCTGTAGGATATAACAGCGGAACGCGTGGTCGGGTGGGGCGACGGCGACGCGGCGGCGTCGTGGGAGCGCGACGCGTCCGACGACGAGTGGGCCGACGCGCCCGCAGACATCGGCTCCTTCCTGCACACGAGGCTGCGCGTCGACGGCGACAACAGTGCGGGTGAGACACGACTCTAGTAGGGTTCGTCATGTAGGACATAACAGAACGCGTGGTCGGGTGGGGCGACGGCGACGCGTCGGCGTCGTGGAAGCGCGACGCGTCCGACGACGAGTGGGCCGACGCGCCCGCAGACATCGGCTCCTTCCTGCACACGAGGCTGCGCGTCGACGGCGACAACAGTGCGGGTGAGACACGACTCTAGTAGGGTTCGTCATGTAGGACATAACAGAACGCGTGGTCGGGTGGGGCGACGGCGACGCGTCGGCGTCGTGGAAGCGCGACGCGTCCGACGACGAGTGGGCCGACGCGCCCGCAGACATCGGCTCCTTCCTGCACACGAGGCTGCGCGTCGACGGCGACAACAGTGCGGGTGAGACACGACTCTAGTAGGGTTCGTTATGTAGGACATAACAGAACGCGTGGTCGGGTGGGGCGACGGCGACGCGGCGGCGTCGTGGGAGCGCGACGCGTCCGACGACGAGTGGGCCGACGCGCCCGTAGACATCGGCTCCTTCCTGCACACGAGGCTGCGCGTCGACGGCGACAACAGTGCGGGTGAGACCCGACTCTAGTAGTATGGGCACGAGTCTAGTAGGGACGACGTGTGAGGTGTGATATTTTTTATACCACGACGGTGGCAAACAGGCATACGGCCCGCCTGATGGTAAGCAGCTACCGTAACCTATGGACGCCTGCAACTCCAAAGGAGTCACATGCGCGTTGCCGACCCTTTACAAAAAGGAGGATTCACTGTGTTGACGGCTAAAGGAACAATAAGGTCCCTCATCGTCAACACACTGGGTCCTCTTTGAGCTGGCAACCTTACTCACCAACAGGAACACAACACTATGAGTAGGGTCTAGTGCTATTTAGCTGTAGTTTTCTGTAAGGTGGAGGTACTTCCCCAGTCGGGCTCTGCTCCAGATGCTTTGCTGCGATGCTTTTGAGCGAGATTACATTCGCTGAACGTGCCCTACCACACTTAGCGAGATGCCATTCGCAGTGCCCATACCTCCCTTTTTGGCGTAGTTTAAGGACATACTCAAATCCGGACGTAGTTTAAGGACGTCCCCGGGTCCATTACATTCGTCTCGGCTGTGGGAGTGACATACGAGATTAATAAATTATAAAAGAAAATGGTAGATTTATGCGCCAAAAATTCAATCGCTTGTGAAGTCATACCGAAGTCGGGTGAAGTCATACCGCAGTCGGGTTTTTAAAACTTTGTAATTGTACTTGTTTTAGATGAAGAATCGAATGAGGGTGCCCCAGCATCCACCTCCTCGTCGGTCGGCACCTCCGCCATCGACCTGCCCAACTTACAAAACAAAGGCTTCAACATGCCGAAACGTAAGTAACACTCAACTGTCCCAGTTTCGATAGAAATAAAACTTTTATCGATGAACATGTAGTGTAGCCACTATGTTCATCGATAAAAGTTTTATTAGAAATTTCATATGCGATAGTCCTCATTCCCGTCAACCTTGCATGACCGAACCGTACGCAGCCATTACTACTAGAATGCCGCAAATGCCCCCACTTGCCGCCAATATCACCAGTCCCCACCGACCGCTAACGTCCAACCCGTTTTACCAATCACACTCCAATAAATTATAAATTAAATTAGTCAAAAAAAAAATCGGTTGTCTGTAAAGTCGGTTTACTGACGATAGTTGAACGTGACAACGTCATAAGAAAATACTGATGGATTGGTTGCATTTTTCAAAAGAAAATTTTAATTTCACTGCACTTCATACTTGACGAAAACATGTAAATGTATTATTGTATAGCAGCTGTCCACGCGGACGCATCGCTCACTCAAGTAGGAGAGAGACAGATGTCGAACGCTGCCGAACGCGAAGGCCGATTGTGCCTCTTTGTCGCTCGTTCCGCGCTCTCGCTTGCACTTCAAGCCTTAAATGGAACGCCTCAGAGCGAGGTAACGCCGCATGAGTCATGTTTTTTCGTGCGTGCAGCTCCATCGAATTATAAGACGTTGTCACGTCAAAAACCTTACAAAATGATAATCGTTACAGAGGTCCTCACGGAGACGGTGGGCCCCAAGTCGGGCCCCACCGACCCGCGGTTCACGGACGTCGTCAAACTCAACGACTACCTCCGGCACGGACGGCGCCCGCAGTTCTGGGAGGAGAATTACGTCAAACGGGTAAGATATATCCACTAAAAACTAAGGGAGTACACCAATGTTTCCAAGCGGCGCAGGTGCAATTGAGACGTGGCTAAAGCCGGGACGAACGCTAAGAGGATGATGGGTAAGATATATCAACAAGGATGTATATAATTAAATGTAAGCCAAGAATCCTGTTTTAATGTAAGCCTAACTTTTATTTAGAGAAATACAAGTGAAAATTAAAGCGAGTGATTTTCGGACTTATATTTCGGTTATATTTTTCGACTTGAATATTAATTACGTCACAGAGTAGTAAATCCTCAAATATTGAAAAATATTTATAACGGGTTACTCACGTAATTTAAGTCGATTTTTGCTCGACATGTTTCGATAAATTATTTACGGTGATCATTCTCACGAGCGGCCTTCCGCGTCGGCTACTACGCGCTTGCGTTTACTTTGCTGCGGCAGCGGTAGCGGAAGGCCGCTCGTGATTGATCGAAACATGTCGAGCAAAAATCGACTTAAATTACGTGAGTAACCCGTTATAAATATTTTTTAATATGTTAGTCTCACGAAAGTTTTATAGTTAAAATCCTCAAATTTTGGCAAACTGGTTTGTTTGATTTTCGTTTTGTAATTTATCTTGAATAATTTTAATGTGCACTAACACTAAGCCAAAACCTTGGCCTCCTTGTAGTAATTCATTGTTAATTTTACAATTTTGCCTTAGGTGATGGAAGCAGTCCGAGTAAAGGAGTTAGAGATGAAGCAAGCGGCAGAGATATTGGGCGTCAGCTACGGAACCCTGTACGGACGATACCGGGACGTGTACGGATGCATCAACCGTCCTTACCGGTGAGAATATCCCTTTAACTAACCTTGGCAGGAATGGCAGGGTCGCCATGAGAAGCCTCAGCTACGGAACCATCTACGGACGATACCGAGACGTCTACGGATGTATCAACCGTCCTTACCGGTGAGAATATCCCTTTAACTAACCTTGGCAGGAATGGCAGGGTCGCCATGAGAAGCCTCAGCTACGGAACCATCTACGGACGATACCGAGACGTATACGGATGTATGAACCGTCCTTACCGGTGAGAATATCCCTTTAACTAACCTTGGCAGGAATGGCAGGGTCGCCATGAGAAGCCTCAGCTACGGAACCATCTACGGACGATACCGAGACGTCCACGGATGTATCAACCGTCCTCACCGGTGAGAATATCCCTCTAACTAACCTTGGCAGGAATGGCAGGGTCGCCATGAGAAGCCTCAGCTACGGAACCATCTACGGACGATACCGAGACGTCTACGGATGTATCAACGGTCCTTACCAGTGATCGGAATTGGTAGTGCCAGTTCGCGGGACTTCGGTGCGTAAGCTTAGAGTATGGATATAGTTTTTTACCCCAGGATTTGATATGAAAATTTTAAAGTGTGTTTGGTTTAAAAAACGTTTTTAAGAACCGCGGGCCTAACGTATGAAAAATGTGGTTTCAGTAAGATATTGGACGTCAAAAGAAATAGATTGACAGTAGAAAATATTGAAAAAATATGGTATGCTACTATAATTTCAAAGAAATTAATAATTTGTTAAATTATGTTCATTTAATATAATGATGTTGATGTTTTGTGTTTTATTTTATGATTGTATTATTGTTAAACGAAAGTATTTATAATGACAATTTTTTTTACTTTTGCGTTTTGAAGAAAATTTTCTGTGAGAAATACGAGTCGAAGAATCTCAAGTCTTATCCATGTTATGTACAATGTTTAAGGTCATTCACCCGAAATGGCACTACCTACTCCGATCACTGGTCCTTACCGGTGAGAATATCCCTTTAACTAACCTTGGCAGGAATGGTAGGGTCGCCATGAGAAGCCTCGGCTACGGAACCCTTTACGGACGATACCGAGACGTCTACGGGTGTATCAACCGTCTTTACCGGTGAGAATATCCCTTTATCTAACCTTGGCAGGAATGGTAGGGTCGCCATGAGAAGCCTCGGCTACGGAACCCTTTACGGACGATACCGAGACGTCTACGGGTGTATCAACCGTCCTTACCGGTGAGAATATCCCTTTATCTAACCTTGGCAGGAATGGTAGGGTCGCCATGAGAAGCCTCGGCTACGGAACCCTTTACGGACGATACCGAGACGTCTACGGATTATCAATCGCCCTTACCGGTGAGAATATCCCTTTATCTAACCTTGGCGGGAATGGCAGGGTCGCCATGAGAAGCCCTACGGACGATTCCTAGTTTAAACTTAAAGCTTACCACTAGTAGTCCACCTCGAACTGAGAACTCGCGATTGACTTGCGAACAAGTTGACTAATCAAGACCTTTATGATGATTGTTTCGCGCCTTCTAGTTCCATAATCCTTTCAACGATCCTGCTCATATACGAGCTCTCAAATTATATTTCTGTCTGCTACACCCCCAACAAATCTCATAAAGATCAGAAAAACGTTACTAAAGTTATCGCGGAATAACTATTCAAAATCATAAAGCCATCGAAATGCAGGAACGTCTAGGTAGCCAGCTGACAGTTCCGTTGTATCCGAAGTTGTCTGTAAGAACTTTACTTCGCTTACGCTCCGCTCGTTCGACTAATTTATAAAAAAAAATTGCTTCACAGGACTGCACGCGACTTCTGGCAAGCCAAAGGCCCCTCGGAAGTCCTAGAGCGACTCCAACGGGGTGAATTATCACTCGACGCGGGCGCAACCGCCCTCGGAGTGTCCACTAGCAACCTCGCCGCTTACATGGCGGACCTGCAGCCCGTCGAGCGAGGTACGCTACCCAACGCGAGCGAGCGAGACTCAGGTATGTAGCTCATGTCGCTCACCGGACACAACCGCCCTCGGAGTGTCCACTAGCAACCTCGCCGCTTACATGGCGGACCTGCAGCCCGTCGAGCGAGGTACGCTACCCAACGCGAGCGAGCGAGACTCGGGTATGTAGCTCATGTCGCTCACCGGACACAACCGCCCTCGGAGTGTCCACTAGCAACCTCGCCGCTTACATGGCGGACCTGCAGCCCGTCGAGCGAGGTACGCTACCCAACGCGAGCGAGCGAGACTCAGGTATGTAGCTCATGTCGCTCACCGGACACAACCGCCCTCGGAGTGTCCACTAGCAACCTCGCCGCTTACATGGCGGACCTGCAGCCCGTCGAGCGAGGTACGCTACCCAACGCGAGCGAGCGAGACTCGGGTATGTAGCTCATGTCGCTCACCGGACACAACCGCCCTCGGAGTGTCCACTAGCAACCTCGCCGCTTACATGGCGGACCTGCAGCCCGTCGAGCGAGGTACGCTACCCAACGCGAGCGAGCGAGACTCAGGTATGTAGCTCATGTCGCTCACCGGACACAACCGCCCTCGGAGTGTCCACTAGCAACCTCGCCGCTTACATGGCGGACCTGCAGCCCGTCGAGCGAGGTACGCTACCCAACGCGAGCGAGCGAGACTCGGGTATGTAGCTCATGTCGCTCACCGGACACAACCGCCCTCGGAGTGTCCACTAGCAACCTCGCCGCTTACATGGCGGACCTGCAGCCCGTCGAGCGAGGTACGCTACCCAACGCGAGCGAGCGAGACTCAGGTATGTAGCTCATGTCGCTCACCGGACACAACCGCCCTCGGAGTGTCCACTAGCAACCTCGCCGCTTACATGGCGGACCTGCAGCCCGTCGAGCGAGGTACGCTACCCAACGCGAGCGAGCGAGACTCAGGTATGTAGCTCATGTCGCTCACCGGACACAACCGCCCTCGGAGTGTCCACTAGCAACCTCGCCGCTTACATGGCGGACCTGCAGCCCGTCGAGCGAGGTACGCTACCCAACGCGAGCGAGCGAGACTCAGGTATGTAGCTCATGTCGCTCACCGGACACAACCGCCCTCGGAGTGTCCACTAGCAACCTCGCCGCTTACATGGCGGACCTGCAGCCCGTCGAGCGAGGTACGCTACCCAACGCGAGCGAGCGAGACTCAGGTATGTAGCTCATGTCGCTCACCGGACACAACCGCCCTCGGAGTGTCCACTAGCAACCTCGCCGCTTACATGGCGGACCTGCAGCCCGTCGAGCGAGGTACGCTACCCAACGCGAGCGAGCGAGACTCAGGTATGTAGCTCATGTCGCTCACCGGACACAACCGCCCTCGGAGTGTCCACTAGCAACCTCGCCGCTTACATGGCGGACCTGCAGCCCGTCGAGCGAGGTACGCTACCCAACGCGAGCGAGCGAGACTCAGGTATGTAGCTCATGTCGCTCACCGGACACAACCGCCCTCGGAGTGTCCACTAGCAACCTCGCCGCTTACATGGCGGACCTGCAGCCCGTCGAGCGAGGTACGCTACCCAACGCGAGCGAGCGAGACTCAGGTATGTAGCTCATGTCGCTCACCGGACACAACCGCCCTCGGAGTGTCCACTAGCAACCTCGCCGCTTACATGGCGGACCTGCAGCCCGTCGAGCGAGGTACGCTACCCAACGCGAGCGAGCGAGACTCAGGTATGTAGCTCATGTCGCTCACCGGACACAACCGCCCTCGGAGTGTCCACTAGCAACCTCGCCGCTTACATGGCGGACCTGCAGCCCGTCGAGCGAGGTACGCTACCCAACGCGAGCGAGCGAGACTCAGGTATGTAGCTCATGTCGCTCACCGGACACAACCGCCCTCGGAGTGTCCACTAGCAACCTCGCCGCTTACATGGCGGACCTGCAGCCCGTCGAGCGAGGTACGCTACCCAACGCGAGCGAGCGAGACTCAGGTATGTAGCTCATGTCGCTCACCGGACACAACCGCCCTCGGAGTGTCCACTAGCAACCTCGCCGCTTACATGGCGGACCTGCAGCCCGTCGAGCGAGGTACGCTACCCAACGCGAGCGTGCGAGACTCAGGTATGTAGCTCATGTCGCTCACCGGACGCAACCGAAATGTGGTCTTCTGTGAAATTGGGAGATTATACCCAAAATCCTACTAAATCTACCAAATCGTCTTGGAAACGTCAAGAGAAAAAGTAAGTATATAGATTTCAGTTACATCAAAGTCAAAGTCCCTAGGGAGTTATGAAAATTAAAATTTCCATAATTCCCAAATTTCAGTAACTTATTTAACATTTTTTGTTTTAAATCTTTATTATTTATTCGCAATTGTGATGAATAACATTGTGTGTAACTCGGAAAGTAACGATATTGCAAACTGGTGTCATAAATGCCCTCGGCTTCGCTCTCGCGCTTCTATCAGACTCTAGTTCGCATAAAGTCTCTTATTAGAGTTCCGTACCGAAAGGGTAACAACGGGACCCCAGAACTAAGACACCGCTGTCCGGCTGTCTGTCTGTCCGTCTGTCACCAGGCTGTATCTCATGAACCATGATAGTTAGACAGTTGAAATTTGTACAGTTTATGTATTTCTGTTGCCGCTATAACAACAAATACTAGAAAATAAATATTTAAGGGGGCTCCCATACAACAGACATGATTATTTTGCTGTTTTTATAGATAATATGTTTTTAAACGGCCTCCTAGCCCAGTCGGTAGTGACCCTGCCTACGAAGCAGGAGGTCCCGGGTTCGAATCCGGGTCAGGGCATTTATTTGTGTGTTTATCACAGATATTTGTTCTTGAGTTATGGATGTTTTCTATGTATTTCTCCATATTTATCTATTATATATATATCGTCGTCTAGTAGTACCCATAACACAAGCCTTATTGAGCTTACCTTATTGGGCCTAGGTCGATTTGTGTAAGATTGTCCTATAATATTTATTTATTTTATTTAGATTTATAATGGTACGAAACCCTTCATGCGCGAGTCTGACTCGCACTTGGCCGGTTTTTTCTTCCTTGTTGCACAATGTACTATTTACACAGTTTTCGATTATGTATGAGTTCTACAATATGATGGAAGTTTAACCAAAATCTGCAGTTTTATCAACTTTACTGTGAACACTTATTTTGCTGCAACACACTTCAGTTTCGTTCTTATATACTTATATAGATGTCATATACAAAGAAAAAGTGACCTAGGCCTCCAGTGCCCAGGGCTGGGATCGAACCAGCGTCTTCTGCAGACGCCCTAACCACTAGGCTACCCGGGTCACAGCGGCACCGGTCGAATTTTCCAGTGTATATGCAATCATTGTAAATACTCAGGCGCAACCCGAACTATTTAAGAGTTCATTGAAAGCGAGAGAGATGGCGCTGCCGTCAATACAACTGAAGAACAAATCAAATTTTAAAAACAAACGCCAAATCAAAATATTTATTTAAATAATTTGATTTGTTCTTCAGTTTCATTCTTGTGATCCCTGGGTGGTGCTAAAAGAGTAACAAACTTGGCAGCTGCACTGTCCCATCTGGACCTCGCAGCACTCACTGGATTTTCTTCATCATCTGCTTTCCCACCACTACTACCCCAGGGAAGAAATGCCTATCTATATCCAGTGATATGTAGCCATACGATAAATAAATAATGATTATTTCTCGTTTAATCTTATTGTCTGCATCAGTATTATTCTTTGATGAAATTAGGTACTTTCCCGGGTAAATAAAATATATTTCTATTTAGTCCGTCAGTTAGATTATCAAAAAATATTGGACACGTATTTTTTATTTTGTCAATCAAACAAAAATTGGTGAAGATATAGCCCGTTAAAGTTCCGCGTGACGTCACATTATACTAAAAATTGTACTGAAATGTGACGTCACGCGGAACTTTAACGGGCTATATTTTCACCATTTTTTGTTTGATTGACAAAATAAAAAATACGTGTCCAATATTTTTTGATAGTCTAACTGACGGACTAAATATTTTTTTTTAGGAAAGTAGCCAATTGTGTACTTTTTGTTATAGTGTCAAATAAACATATTATCTAATATGTTCTACCATATTTGTCCGTAGACTTCGAGCCGATCCCGATAGAGATAGACCCGTCACTCACTCTGAAATCGTACACGAATCTAGTGAAGACGATGAGGAAAAGTATCAACCCCACCACTCCTCCTGACAAGGTAAATAACACTATTCTTCATAAGCTAATCAAAGGAACTTAGAGAATTCAACCCGGATGGAGCAGCCATGGCTGTCATTTTCTATACAAAAAAAGTCGGCCGATTTTTGCGGGGGAGGGGAACGTCAAATGTATACGTCGGATAAACGTCAGTCCATACATGTGTATGACCACTGGTCATGTTTTCGGCAGAGGGGAACGCCTGTCAATGGCGACTCCGGTTAGTTGAATTCTCTAAGCTAAGGACTGTGCCAATATTGGTTTTACTTAAGACTGCGTCGACCGTCCAGTGGCGCCCTCATTGGGCGGATCGTATTTCCTAATAAACGAATCAATTTATGTACGTGTTAAGTTCTAGTCCTACTGATTACGCTACTTTTGATCGTTGTCACATAGTTTCATTTTGCGTATTTTTTGCTTCATTACCTAAACGGCAAATGGTGGCCACTTTTTTTCCGTGTAGGTGATGAAGCCAAAAGTAAGTAATATAAAACTGTATCGCATAGATCATAAGTTGCGGAATTAGTAGGACTACAACTTAACACGATGGATTATACGGAAATTTATTAGTTTATCAGGTAATACAATCCCCCAATGAGGGCGCCACTGGACGGTCGACGCAGTCTTAAACAAATAAGGCGAAATTTACCCAAATCGGTATAAACGTAACGTTATGTGTGACAAAGGAAAAAGAAAATTGCGCAATAACGCAGATAAAAATTAGGAGTCTCTACTAGGGAATGCTCCCGGTTCTGATTTTGTATGGCGAGAACCGGGAATTCCCGGTTCCGGTACTGGATTTGCATAGAAAACGAGTACCGGGAGCAAACTTTAGTCTGTACGCTTTATTTTACTTACTTGTAAAATCTCTGTACAAAGCATTAAGGTGGCAGGCAAGACACTGCGCTGGCAGGGGTGTTTCACTATGTCTGTTCATTGTAACCGTTTTTCCCAATGCGATTACCGCATATGAGGGCTCATGAGGGAAGGGTTGGCACATCGCTTATACCCTTATGGGTGCGGTCGAGAATGTGTGACGTTTTCAAGTCATAGGTACATCATTGTCGGTTGTTACTAGTTTATTTCTAAAGTATTTTAAATGGCAGTTAACGTCTTAACGACAACCGACAATGATGTGTACTTTTAATTGAAAACGTCACATATTATCATGTCTCAAACCTGCAAGGATATATGAAGCACGTTGAAAACCCTATTTTTTATTAAGAGCGCATGACAGCTAACGTTTTCATCTCTGTAGCTAAATGTCAAATTGAGGAAGGAGAATCTTCTGTACGTGTACTATTACTTATTCTGTGGTAACACAAGTTACGCCCTTGCATTTCTATGCAGACTACGGTGTAGTTAAATTCCAATACTCACCGTAACGGTTACATGATAAAAAATAACAGTAAAAACGTATGCACATTCGTTTCAGCCGAAGAAAATCCTAATAAACAGTATAACGGACGAGGACCCGATCCCGGCGACCGTGATCACCACCAGCGATGGTAAGAAGAGCGCCACCGCCACTGCCACCAGTAAGTGCCCAACGAAAATTACTACAAAAATACAATACAATACAATACAAATACTCTTTATTGCACACGTCATTAAAATAGAACAGTACAGTACACAGATTAAAAGTAGAGGCAGTCTTACAGGCGGTCTTATCGCTAGAGAGCGATCTCTTCCAGACAACCTTGGGTTGCGGAAATCTAGTCGAAAATAATCGTAGGAAAAATGTTGAAATAATGATTGTAGATTCTCACTTTTCAACCGATTTCGAAGGAGGTTCACAATTCGTCGGGATCTTATTTTTTTTTACGTATGTTCACCGATTATTCGAAGACTGCTAGAGCAATATGGAAAAATCTTTTTTTGTTTGAAATAAGGAAGAGAGATACTTCACAGTTGGTCCCATTGTAACCAGGATCTGATGTTGGGATCCTGGAGATATCATGGGAACTCTTCAAATATTATTATTATATAGGCACACTTATAGTGATTTAAATATGTTTTACAGTAGCTCGGGCATTTCTTTTGGAAAGGTGGAGTCTAATTGAAGTCGGTTTTTTTTGATTAAAATAATATTGTTACATGTTTCAATTAATCATATTAAAAAACAAAAAACAAATTGGTTCAGCCGTCTTCGAATAATCGGTGAACATACTCACCGATTATTCGAAGAGGGCTAAACCAAGTTGTTTTTTTTTAAAGGCTGACAATTGGTCCCATTGTCATCAGGTCAGGATCTGATGAAGGGATTCTGGAAAAAGCTAGGGAACTCTTCAAATATTATAGGCACACCTATAGTGATTAGAATATTTTTCCAGTACCTCGGGCATTTCTTTAGGCAGTTATTTTTTGTTTATAATTATTTACATCTATTTATCTCGGCTGTACGTCCTTTAATAATACCAACCCCACAGCACCGCCGGCGGGGAGCAAGTGGCCCTCCATCCGCGTGGCCTCCCTCGACGCCCTCCGCGGTGACGCTGCAGCCCCCTCTCCCTCACCAAGTCTCCTCATGAGGACCCGGCCCGACCTCACCATCGTCGCCGCCAAGAAACCAGAGAAGAGGGAGGAGACGTGATCACGCAGATAATGCACGGTGAGAATTTATTGTGCTTTAATACCGAGTCGAGCCCGACATGCGGCGCCTTTGTAATACGATCGGGCGGAGCCCGACTATGACACCCGCACTCTTACTTCGGGATACTAGAATCGGGCGAAGCACTACATTCAGACACGCGCTCTTACTTCGGGAGCCTGTGGCTCCTTTATACCATAATCGGGACATTCAGGCTCGTCCCCTCACTTGGGGATACTATAATCGGGCGAAGCCCTACATTCAGACACGCGCTCTTACTTCGGGCGCCCGTGGCGCCTTTATACCATAATCGGGACATTCAGGCTCGTGCTTTCACTTCAGGATACTATAATCGGGCGAAGCCCTACATTCAGACACGCGCTCTTATTTCGGGAGCCTGTGGCGCCTTTATACCATAATCGGGACATTCAGGCTCGTGCTCTCACTTCGGGATACTATAATCGGGCGAAGCCCTAGATTCAGACACACGCTCTTACTTCGGGAGCATGTGGCTCCTTTATACCATAATCGGGACATTCAGGCTCGTGCTCTCACTTGGGGATACTATAATCGGGCGAAGCCCTACATTCAGACACGCGCTCTAACTTCGGGAGCCCGTGGCGCCTTTATACCATAATCGGGAGAAGCCCGACATTCAGGCTCATGCTCTCACTTCGGGATACTATAATCGGGCGAAGCCCTACATTCAGACACGCGCTCTAACTTCGGGAGCCCGTGGCGCCTTTATACCATAATCGGGAGAAGCCCGACATTCAGGCTCATGCTCTCACTTCGGGATACTATAATCGGGCGAAGCCCTACATTCAGACACGCGCTCTTACTTCGGGAGCCTGTGGCGCCTTTATACCATAATCGGGTGAAACCCGACATTCAGGCTCGTGCTCTCACTTGGGGATACTATAATCGGGCGAAGCCCTACATTCAAACACGCGCTCTTACTTCGGGAGCCTGTGGCGCCTTTATACCATAATCGGGTGAAACCCGACATTCAGGCTCGTGCTCTCACTTCGGAATACTATAATCGGGCGAAGCCCTACATTCAGACCCCACACTCACGGGAGCACTCACTTCGGGAGCCCGCGGAATGACCAACTAGTTTTTCATAACAATACTGATTACCGCTCGTTTTTGTGAATTTTCGAACAGTTATTGATACTTTAATATAATATTAATAATCATAATGACACCACAGTTATAGGTTTCTTAATATAGGCCATTACTGAACATATTGTAGAGAATGATGTGGGTGTGAGAATAATTGTAATATATCGTATATACTCCGCAGGTTGCCACGAGCCATCCCTCTAGCAACAAGTTAACCCGGCTATTCCACTACGTAGTGTACTCTAGAATAGATAAGTACTATATACCTATGTAAGCAAAATCACGCCCTTTGAAGACCAAATTACATGTATATCAATTAGTTAATCATTCAATTAAACATTGTAATCAACAATCTAATTTTACATGTATTTACTTTATCAACATACTTTGATTTATTTCGATGAATTTCGTCATGTAGCATTGCCCTCTTTAAGTGACACCCCTGGAGCTGCAAGTGTCCATAGGCTACGGCAACTATCTACTAGAAAAGCTGTATGCTTAGTATAAGAGAAAGCATAAAAATAATAATGACACATATGTCGCGTTCAATGCATATTCAATCACTATAATGTGTTGTCTTTCTAATATTACATGAGAGAAAGAGATATGTTCTGGCAGGGTTCGAAATTATCAAAATATTTTTTTCTGATATTTATCGCGATAATAATCCCCGGGATAGATTTTTTCCTATTATAGTTCAACTACTAATGTTGAAATTCGCGCGCGATATTATTTTTCGCCTTTACAAATTTTGGGGTTATTATCAAATCGATAATTATCAGACATAAAAATCACGATAATTATCAACATAGCTATCATTGATAATACTTTCGACTCCTGGAAATAATACATACATTTGTGGCTTTACTATAATGTTAGATTTAAAAGATCAATTTACATGTTGTCCTGTGAACTTATAAGTATATAGTTATATATTTTATATACGGAAAATTAATATATATCGTTCCGTTATTGGTTTAATATAGAATATGTTATTACATTAAAAATCAGGGGCGTATTTAAAGTCGTCAAATACATCGTAACACGCAACGATGCAGAAATATCTATACATGTTCGATATGTTTGATGGCAAATGGATTATGATGGACTGGATTATAAAATCTCGTCTTTGTAGCCCATATAGTGCTGAAAAACGTAGCATTGGTTATGTGCGCAACCATGGCGCTCGCCTCGCGGTTATGGGACATTACATATTTGACAGATGTTAAATAGTAAGAAAATTGATAAATTTAAGTTCCCCACTACCACCTCGCACATGGCCGATTAATTAAGTAGACTCCCCCTTTTTGTCGTTGTTATTTGAACAAAAACTTGTCAGAAAGATCGAATATTGTTTTTTTTTAATAGTTTTTAGTTATAAAGATAAAAGGTTAAACAAAATATACATAAAATCAATATCATGTTATTATTATGTAATAAATATAGCTAAAGATATATTATTTAGGCCATAGTTTATATAATATATTTGTATAATAAAAAAAAACATGAAGTAAATAGGTAATCTTTTAGTATAAGTTTTGAAATGTAATTTATAATATAACTATGGTTCAACTTTAGACGCACTGGCGGTTACGACATTCTTATTGTGAATTCTATACTTTCAAATAATAATAGTCTTAAACACCTTGCGTTTGCTGATTGACCAATCAGTCAAAAATATTTATACGTACAAAGCGACAAAAATATGTAAAGGCATCTTCAATGCGGTGATATTTAACAGATTTGTCACTCACACGCCAACGTCATGGTCGAGGGAATATAATCCTTACTAGGATTGTCACGGATCGGGCCAGGCATCTCAAAAGGAATTTAAAATGCGTCAATACATTAAAAATAAACCCAACGCCGAACCGGTTGAACCGATATTGATAATACATGTCTAAGAACCATCGTTAAAAATAAAAATAAATAAATGTTTATTCACGAGACGGCTTACAATTTTGATTCACATCATCTGTGAAAATGTCGCCTGTCTAACTATCACGGATCGTGAGATACAGCCTGGTGACAGACGGACAGCGGAGTCTTAGTATTAGGGTAAGTCTTAGTAAACAGAGGTAAGACTTACCTATAATATCCCTATTTTTGCGACGACTAAAAATCACTATACCCTTAGGTGTCCTTGAAACCGTTCACATATTTTTGCGCTTAGATACGTGTATATATTATTGACTTCTACGCTATGTATATTAAATTTGTTCCTCTGACGTGTTAATATAAGATATATTTAGTTAAATACTATTATACACAAAATTGTATGTTAATGATTATATTCGTAATATAATTTAGCATTCCATATGATTTGTGTCGAGGAGTGAGAGGGAAGTATAATTATGTCCTGCTCTACTGTGTTAATTATTATAATCTAATATGAAATGCAATTTATGTACGTTTTTGTGACTTGAACGTTAGTGTGGGTATTTTGTAAATTAAGTATATTTTGTAATTTCTCATAGTTTTTAAACACTTTAATATAAACTTAAATAGATGCCAAATACAAAGAGAAAAATGACCAATGCTCCGGTCAAGGGTATGGCCAAGGGGGGTAGGGAGGGGCAGCCAGTTTAAATATTTAAAAAATTTGCCAAATGTGGTACCCACAATTCGCATTTTCTTCACCCTCCATTCATATCAACTTGCCCCTCTCTGGGCCATCAGCTGGCGACGCTCTTGGCTCCGGTGTCCAGGGCATGAATCGAACCAGCGTCTTCTGCATTCGCGGCAGACGCCCTAACCCCTAGGCTACCCGGGTCACAACAGCACCCGTCAAATTTTCCCGTGTATATGCAAATCGCATTTGGCCGATCATCTGAGGTAGAATAGCAACTTTTATATAAATTATATCCAAATCCACCACCGTTGTTAGCGTGCACAGGCTGCGGTGGTCGCTTAGCATCAGGCGGGCCACGTTAGTTTGCTATCATCGTTATACAAAAGCAACTCAAAAATATTCCTAGGGAAGCCGGAGCTAATATGACTTAATTTTTCTCAAAAAGCCTTAGTAAAATATACTGAACTGCCGTAAATTAGGCAAGCCGATGGAAATCAAGGTCCGCCACTAGTTTTCTAATAGTTGTATTGAGAGAAAATATATACTTAATCTACGATTACCCAGAGTCTATATGTTATAGTATAATTAAGTTTTAAGATTCGTATATCATTTAGCTAGCTACTAACGAGACACAGACAAATTACACTCAAAAACTTAAAAACGGGTACGTTCGATAGAAAATCACTACATAGTATAAAACAAAGTCGCTTCCTGCTGTCTGTCTGTCCCTATGTATGCATAGATCTTTAAAACTACACAACGGATTTTGATGCGGTTTTTAATAGATAGAGTGATTCAATAGGAAGGTTTATACGTGAGTGTCGTGGACCACTCGGTTGGAACGAAGTTATGTTATTTTATTTTATTTTATTTTTGACCTTTTTTTAACTCTTGCCTTTTTCGACTTTTTCAACTTTCGACTTTTTCGACTTTCGACTTTTTCGAGTCTTGACGTTTTTTGACTTTTTTCACATTTCATTTCACATGTTTCTCAATCTTATGGCTTTGTGTCGCGTTTTCGTGACAGTCACGTGACTTTTTTTCGCCTAGCCCATCTTCTAAAAGTATATAAATCAGATTACTTTTTAGCACTAGTGTATAAAATCAAACTTTACGCACGATTTGCAGCTACATAAACTAAACTTTTTGAGCAATCGTATTAAAAATATATTAGTACCTCCCCATTGTATGTACAATGTGACGCTGTGCTGCGTCCGGCGTCCACCGCAGGCCTACGCGGACATTGTTCTACTAGCGCCCTCTATTGAGCTCGCCGTCTGTGTCTCGGACTTCATTTCTGTACCACCTAACTCCCCACCCTTAGGTATTCTTTAAAATGTTTAAGCTGATTGTGTAAACTGTGTTATTTGTTTAAAAAATGCTTCAACTTTTTCTAGCTTTTAATTAAAACTAACTTGGTTGGCGTAACGACCACAGGTAAGTTTAGTGTCAATAATGATGATGATTTAAAAAAGCAGTTTTTTTTAAAGATTATAACGTCACATTCGACAAAAATCACGATTTAGCGGGACTTTTTATTGCGAGTAAAAATGATTTAAATTGTATTTGGTGGACTTTTAATTGTTAGCAAGTTTTTTTTTACAAATAACGCTGTTATTTAGATTGCACTATTTTAGACAAAATAAATAGTTGAAAATCACTTTTAATTAGTACAGTGCTCATTCGTTTTATTTTGTAAGCAATATTTTATTAATTAAGAATAAGTTATTGATTAATATAAATGTTTCCAATACTGTTCAGTGTCGGTAGAGAAGTTTGTGCTATCAAAAAAATTATGATTTAAAATGCAATTAGCCTTATAATTAGGGTAAAACTACCTATAATTGGTACTATGCTAGATCTTAATGGTTGTCGCACACCAAAAAGCTCAGCACACGATCAGCATCGTCTCACCTTATCCGCTCAGCGTCAAGGAAACTAGTAGGCTAATCCGTCAGGTTGGCAGCGCATCGATAAAAAGCAAAATGTCTGTGTATTGTCAAACGTCATTTACGACAGCGGAAACAGCGCCCTAAGACGCACGCACACATTGAAGCGTGTACAGATGTGCCGTGCACACAAAGGCGCTCAATTGCTGTAGTATGACGTGTCCGCCCTGTGTTATAGGCTTACTTATAACATAACACTAAACGCCTCGAGTTGAGGCGGTGTCGTTCCGTTGCTGATCAGTTAGGTGTGTGACAACCATTAGAGTCATTGCAGGCAGTAACAGAAGCTCATCATCATCACTATGATTGCTTAAGATAGTTTTACCCTGCTACACTATGACTACAAGATCTACGAACGCATAAATGTGTTAAGTCATGTCGCCATTTTTGTGTTCAATGTCTTCATTGTCAATGACACTTTAGAAGTAAAAAGTTACAACTACAATGCTTTTCACGAAAATGAGCCTGCATAAGACTTGTTTTGCAGTGGTAGTTGGAGCGTTTTAGTTCTAAGGTATTTTTGAGTTAAGATGTTTTAGTGTAATAGTTGTTAGCGTCAATATCTCAACTTAAAAGTTTAAAAATAAGAATATAGCTTCAGAAAGGGCAATTATATTGACAAATATATATAAATTTGAAACATGAAGCCAGGTAGAGTCCAATCCAGGGCACGGGGGGCACTTTCTTTCACAAAAAATCTTGCGGTCCGCAGTATCCCCCCCTGTATCCGCCCCTGCATGTAGCCCTCTTGAGTTTGACGCTAACAACAAGTTATATTTATATATATTTACTTCATAAGTCCTCTATATACTGTCCAACTTGAATTGGATGTCTCGAACCAAAACGTCATTATATATAATCTTATTTGATATGTTTTGTTGTTACTCATAGTGTACTTTGTTTATTTATTAGTACTAGAGTTTTGAATTGTTAGTATTTTTTTTTACTCATAGTTGGATAACTCAATATGTTAAGATTAAAGTTTTTTTTAAGTAATTCTTTGCATTTTTATTGAAATTTCCCTACATTTGTTTTCGTGGGTCGTTCAAAATATTGGGCGTTGAATATCCAAAAATCCTTTCTTATACATATTATGGAGTTTAATAGGCGTTGTCACACCTGACGCACCGCATCGCGAGGACATTGCCGCGCGAGGCAGCTCGGCTAGTGTGGTCGTGTCTCGCCCGCCGAGGCATGTCCACACTAGCCGAGCCGCCTCGCGCGGCGGTGTGTCAGGTGGCCACGCCTAATGACATTTGAAGACTGCACAACCTTATTCCTTCTTGCCCATTTTACCATCGGACTACCAGACAATCGGCACTCCGGCATCGCTTCATGGTGGGTATTCCACATACGCACAAACAGTTTCGCTTCAACATTCCTTATGCGAACTGCCAAGGAGTGGAACGGCCTGCCCGAGTCTGTGTTTCCACTTGAGTACAATTTGGGTCTCTTTAAAGCGAAAGTAAATAGGTCTCATAGGTCTCATAGGTAAGCGTGCTCCACCGTAGACCGCATCATCACTTACCATAAGGCGAGATCGTGGTCAAACGTCTGCCTATCCTCCATTAAAAAAAAAAGTATGTGGACGGTTTCAGTGAAAGGGCCCACTTTTTTTCGATTTACATGGACACAAGTATTATAAACTCCATATCGACAAAGTGGGTCCTTTTTCCCGGGATAGCACATATGTTCCACAACACAAGGTTCAACTTTCAAAGGTTTAGGCTATGGATGGTACAAGGAGGATATAAATCTCTATGTTACAAAAGTGTTAAAAGGCGATAAACTGATGGCGCGACAATGATATAAAATTAATTTTCATATTAAAAAATTAAAATAAAATAAATAAATAAAGTTTTATTTTCAGGCAGTACACCCATATCAGCATTGCAAAAATAACAAAATACTAAAATCTAATTAGACAATATTAAAAAATGTATGTCTAGTCTTAAAATTAATAAGTACCAATGGTACCTACTATTTCTTGTTTCTGTTTTGGTGCACAGATAGCCAGTACCTAAAAATAGGACTATTTACATTGCGGTATACGGACTCCAAAATCCTGTTTTGCGAGCGGCGTATCCCCTCCCAGAAGGACGCGATGCGCGCCCGGATCACTGCAAAAAAGTCTGGGATTCCAGCTTCTGCAAACATGGTGGAGGCACTGCAGGAACGCGGCAGCCCCATCAAGATGCGAAATATATTATTATACTGCACCCTGATGGCGCTGTATGATTTCCTGGTGTGCCTTACCCACAGTTGACAAGTGTAGAAAGAGAGACAATATGCGTTAAATAACGTATATTTGACCCTCTTGCTACACCCGGCAAACCTGCGGGCTATCATGTTACCACGAATCGCCAAGGCTCTCCTTTCACGTTCCATATCATTGTCATCCCTCATGTCATCTGTAAGTATATGGCCAAGGTATTTGAACCGTTGTACAATGCGCACTGTTTCACCATTCAATTTTAACTCTGGTATGTTCTCCGGACCCCTTCCAGCCTTAAACACCATCAGCTCTGTTTTGGCTACATTGTATACCAGCCCGTGAGAATTCACATAATTCTCACAGACTGAAACCAGCTTCCTCAGGCCCTTAATGGAGGGACTGAGCAGCACCATGTCGTCAGCGTAGCTGAGACTGTTAAAACAGACGTCACCCACATGACAGCCCACTCCAGTGCTCCTCAGTCTCCCCATCAAGTCATTGACGTAAAGGTTAAAGAACTCCGGAGAAGTAAGCCCGCCCTGACGTACCCCGCATTCTAATAAGTAATTATTAGATGTCGTGTCGCCCCATTTCACACAGTTGGTTTGGTTTCCGTACCAGTACTCAAAAACACGTACCAGGTCTTCCGGTACACCCGAACCGCGCATTTTGCCCCACAAAATTTCATAATTAACGAGGTCAAATGCACGGCTAAGGTCGAGAAAGCATGCGTAGACCGTTGAATTATTACTCACGTAATGGCTCACAGCATGTTTCAAGCTGACAATAGCGGAATCGGTTGAGAGACCGGGACGGAAACCAAACTGCGCGTCGTCTATACTAATAGGCTTCAGCAGTGTGGGCTGTAGCAACCGTTCAAATATCTTGCTCATTATTGTACCTAAGGAGATGGGTCTATAGTTAGACGCGGATGACAAGTCTCCTGTCCGGTTCTTTACAATCGGTACGACAATGGTATGAATCATATCAGGAGGGAGGTAAGAGTACCGCAGGCATAAATTAAATAAGGTACAAAGTCTACTATAGATGACGTCACCAGAAAAAAGTATATGCTCAAGGCTAAGGTCATCGTGGCCAGGCGATTTGCCTCTTTTCATACTCTTAACCACTTTCGCGACTTCTTCGACAGAGAAACGAATAGAGTTATGTAATTGAGCAGTTAAATTGCGCTTCTGATGAGCGTTACTTAGCATCGACTGTGGTACAGGTCTTGGCAAAACTTTAAACCTATTGCTAAAGATACTGGCTATCTGTGAAGGTTGCTGGGCACCGTCCACGCTTACTGGTAACCGTTGTCTGAAACTATGTTTTTTAATGTCATTCCAAAATTTTACAAAATTTTTGTTTCTCCTAGATGCAGCTAAAATATCTAATTTAATTTTTTCTTCATTTTTTTGACACCATCGTAACTTGTTTTTAAAAACTCTCCTACTTTCACACATATTTTCAAGTAGTCGGCCCGTGGACGGTTTACCAGCTGCGAGCCAACAATTAAAATGCAACCTGAAAACACTATGGCTTTCCTTAACATGGAAATTCCAACCAGGTACAGTTTGTTTCGACTGCCTCTTACCCGAACGAGAACATTTAGTTTTCTTAGCTCCTATTGTTAATACTGATATTATATTTGTATATAAATTATTAATAAACTTATAATGGTCCTTTAAAAATTTACAGGTACTTAAAGTATCACAGTCAAGTGCGTTTGCGCATACATTACAGTTAAAAGTAACATTTATATTAGACAGAGATTTATCACAGAAAGATACATAGTCCCTGATTTGCTTATCGTTCCTAATCCCCCAGCGAACACCCGAACGCCCTGCGTCACATGCAGTTTTGGTGCTTTGACCTTTCGACCGGTCCAAATCGCATACAACGCGCAGGGGAAAATGGTCTGACCATGATACGTCACTGATCACGTTCACATCTATTATAGTGTCCCATGCTGATTTTGTAGCTATGCAGTGATCCAGCCACCTATGGGCATTGTTAGCCTCACTGACAAAAGTAAACGAGCCAGAGTCAATGCCGAGCTTCTTGACATCCGCACACAACCATTCCTCCTCTGTACAGAAACTAAAGAGCTCCCGACCGAAATTGGCACTGGGGTGTGCGTTAAAGTCGCCAAGTATGAATGCCACATGACTATCATTTTCCTCTATAATTGCGCTTGCGGCTGCAAGACAGCTTGTAAATTCTGCCAGATTATCAGTATGGTCCGTAGGCATATAGATATTTAAAACTAATATCGATCGGTCATCTAAAGCGATACGAATGGCATTGATTCTATCACTGGCACACTTGATAACAGACACGTCGGGAAACCGCGCTTTCCTCCATAGTATAGCCAGCCCACCATATGGTCGGCCCCTTAATACTCCAGCCGACGTGTCAACAGATGATGTCGCAGTGCACGCGAAGTCCGGGTCTATGCTGTGTACAAAGTCAAGGTCGTGTGGAAGAAGCCAAGTTTCCTGGCAAGCCACGATATCGGACCCCTTGCACAGTTCTCGCACGTATGCCACTGATCTTTTTATCGACTTACAGTTATATGAAACCATAGTCGTCGTGGTCATATTATTATTATTATTTTTAAGTCCTACTGTCCATTATTATAAATATAAATTCTATTTAGACCGGTGCGCGGTCTTTTCTGTTTTAACAAATCGCTCTCGATAAATACGATACTTAATTCCTTTTGGCCAAAAAGTATTGTTTAAAAATGTACTCAGCTTATCTTTACGTATTATAATTTTATAAGATCTAAATGATGTTTCATATTTCTGGTTCAGCAATTGAACGTCAATACATTCTTCGCCTTTTTCTTGCACATAATCTTTTAAATCTTGCGCGCTTGATGACATCGCCAGCCTAGACACATATATCGCTGTAGGAATCTCAGCTACTACTATTTTGCAGGAACTTGGTGCCTCTCCGCACATATTGCCTTTGCGTTTCGTTCGTTTTTTGCGTTCCACTAAAGTGTAGTCATCTTGAGACGACCCACCTTGAACCCTAATTGCATTGTTAGTAGCGTCCATATTTGTTTCGACCTGGCTAATGACGATATCTCTATAACTGCATACGGGCTGAGCCGCGCCGCCGACGTCAGTATTGCAGGTGTGCGCTCGAGTCCACTGTGACGTAGGCGAGCGCTTCGATTCGACCGGTTCCTCGCGCGGCTCCGATGGTAGGGTAGGCGCGGGCACCAAAGTCTTATCAGCTGTGGAATGCGAATCAGTGCGTTGTTTACTACGTTTGCGAGTATTATTTTTCTTGTCATTATTTAAGTTATTACGCTTTTTCGGAGTGCTACAACGTTCCAATGCGTCGAATGTGCTGATTTTATTAAGCAGCTGTTTAATTTCTACTATATCATCTTTCAAAGCATCAATGTCGGTGGAGCAGTTTTTCGTCGCACAGTTTTTTCCTGCTTTCAGTACGGCCAATTCAGTTTTTAATACCGCCATTTCCTTCAGGACCGCCGTCACGTCTACATGGTCGAAAGTAACCGGAGGAAGCTTCTTCAGAGATTTGGCAACGAATATAGGCAAACTTGTCGGTTCACTCTCTCTTATTAATTTAATTATCTCTAAAAGAGATTTTTCTTCCGATCCTTCTTTTCGTCTCATGACTCTCTTATTCTTCAATATCGTCTGAAGTATACGCACTGGTGCAAATCTGAAGTAAAGCCTTTTCATGCAGTACGTCCACTTTGTCAGCAACAAAAGCTAATAGCTCGTTTATAATTACATTACACAACGTGCACTTGCTACCGCAGTTAACCGTGTTAACCGCGTTATTTTTTGCGCTCGCATTATTCGCCACGGATTCGGATCGCCCACGGGTGGGTGTCATCGTGTACGCGCACAACGCACGATGCACGGCACGAGACTCACTCACTCAATTAAGTACATATTTACAAAATAATTATTTGCGGAGAAGAAAAACACTCTGAATATTAATTTTATTTAGAATGTCATATCAATATTAAATATCGATAATTCATTTTAAATGCTGAACTATACCTAGCGCCACCCGGAGATATTTGGAACTATTGTTTAGTGCTTACCGCTGAACACTTTTTTTTTCGACCGTTTTCCTATAAGAGAGACCGATCCTCCTTGTACCATCCATAGTTTAGGCTGTGAGTTGTCTGTCAATTTCTTAGTAGTTACCTATTACCGTCAGTTTTATATTTCTACAATTATTTAAAATTAAATAATAAAACAGAAAATACTAAATACTTATTTTTATTATCACCGTAATATGTACAAGTTCAATAAATTAAATAAAAAAACCTATTTATTTACAGTTCAACTAATGAAAACATTTCTAAACCAAAATAGTTTAAACAAGACAGTCGTATTAACCTCTTGAACGCTTATCCTCTCGCGTCAAGACGTAGCCTATCTACACGCTAATATATCTCGACTAGTGAATAACGAATATAAACCTTATCTGTCAGCAGGTCAATCGCTGTGTCAGCGTCCGCCATGACCACTTTAGTGGTCGCTGGCGTGGCAGGCACGACAGCACACGACCCATTTAGTGGCTCTTGGCGTTCAAAGGGTTAATAAGTAACAATTTAAGCTTTTGACATAGAAAAAAGTCACGGACACGAGAACATCAACACAATTTAGCAAATATTTTCGACGGAGAGCTATGCAGATATGACACAATAATGAGAGCAACGAAATGCTATGCTTATATCTAGATCTGGACATCTGGCAGCTATAAAGTGGTGGAGGTCAAATAATGCAAACCACTTCAATATTATGAGAAATTACATAAATAATTAGATTATATCATTGCCAAAAGTTTCTGTTGAGGGAAAGTAGTGACAAACGACGTAAAATGTAATTTGTAGTTTTTCGCCTACTGTTTTTGTTTTCGTAATAATAGGCAATGTTCTTTGTTTCGACAGTTTTTACCTATTTTGGTATTACCATTTTCCAATTCAAAAATTTTGCTATCCGTCACTCTGACCTCCTATTAAAAGCTGCCAGATGCCCGGATCTAACAATAAGGATACGTTTTGTTGCTTTCATTATTGTGTCATATCTGACGTGGCCAGCACTTCGTCCATTTATAAAGCGGTAGGTCCGCAACTTCTTCATAGTCCATTTCATATTTATTTTTAAAGAAACTAACCCGCGTAACCGCCATTGATTTAAGATTGATTTTCGCCTGCCCTGTGAAAAAAAACTTTTATATGGTTTTTTGGTTGAAAGAGTAAACTTCACAGTTGGTCCCATTGTCATCAGGTGATGATGGGATGGGTGAGATTTCGAGGGAACTCTTCAACCATTATGCACACGGCACGCTTATAGTGATTTGAGTATTTTTTACAGTAGCTTTTTTGTTTATAATTAATTCGACTTGTTTGTTTACATTCTTTTCTCAAACATGCTCGGAAATGTTCCTGTTACGTTAGTAATTAGAGACCAGTAGGGACTCTATTCCAAGGCAGGTTCAGCGCGACGTACGTAAAGGATTTTCATACAACATTAAATCACTCAGCCAGTAACTGAAGCACTAAACAAGTAATTTTATTTCCTTACATGTTTGAGAAAAGCACTATACATGCTTCGACCGTAATCAGCTTACCTGGCTTCGTATTGTAGCCGTCCTCGTCTTCGACTCGGACGGCTACTAAATACTCAGCCAGGAAAGCTTACTTACTGGTCTCTGCAGTAATGTACTATTAAAAACACTTATACTTGTAGAAAATGTATTGTAATCTCTACTATAACTTCTAGGTCACACCAAATGACTAGAACCTAATAATTTACTTCTAGGTTTTGAACAAACTACCTAGGTTTAGGTCCTTAGTATTACTTACCGTTGCATTGATAAGGTCAAACTTGGGAAAAGACCTAAAGTTAACCCGTAAGGTTTCAAAATTGTCTATTTTATATTAAAGGGTCAGTAACACGCATGTGACACCTCTGTAGCGTCCATATGCTACAGTGGCTTCTTACCATCTGGGCTGTATGCTTGTTATCCACCGTCGTGGTATCAAAAAAAGTGTAATTTTACTGTACCTACAGTGGCCATCAAATATCTGAACAACGCCTCTATTGTGAAGACGATAAAGTGCATGTTCAGATATTTTTGAGTATCCTGGCCGCTCCGATATATTTGATGGCGACTGTACAGTCACCTACAAAAATCTTAAACAAAGAAGAACGCTAAAATATGTGACACTCTTATGTCTATAAATAATATTGTCAGATATTGTTGTGTGAGGTATTATTGCATTTTTTTTTATTTCAAAACCTATAATTTTGACTGATAAAAAAAAGTGGTCTACTAAGGTCTGGGTCAATAGAAATGTAAAATAATGTAAACAAACTGGTTTCATTTCATTGCTTCGCAATCACGCACTTTAAAAGAACAACCATTGTTTCATTGTCAATTTACACACATGAACTTGTATTTAGTAAAAAAATCATTCATTTTTAGGCACTGGTCCCACCGCGAGATAGTAAGCTATGAGCTATCGGCTATTTCAAGGGACAAAAGATAATCGCTCCCGTGTAAATATAAGAGAGAGATGTATATTGATAGTTCATAGCTGGGCTATGAACTATAATCGCCCGGCGATGATATATCTCTCTCTTTTATTTACACGGGAGCGATTATCTTTTGTCCCTTGAAATAGCCGATAGCTCATAGCTTACTATCTCGCGGTGGGACCAGTGCCTTAGTAAAAAATATTCATTAACTATTTATATTTCAGTAAAAACCGATTTCTTAAATCATTATTTGGCATGTGTCAAATGCCATTTTCCATAGATAATCAGTTGTCAGTCAACATATTTGTTTATCTTATTTTACTTTTCTATTGACACTGACTTTAGGTACATAATTTCTTCAGTAGACGGTTTCTTGTGGACTAAGAGCTGGCCACGTCAGATATGACACAATAATGAGAGCAACGAAACCCATCTAGTAAGATTGCAATGCTATCCTTATTGCTGGATCTGGCAGCTTTTAATGGGCGGAGGTCAGACTAGCAAAATTTTTCAGTTGGAAAAATGTAATACCAAAATAGGTAAAAAATGCCGAATTTGTCTTATTTATAGAGGACGGGGCCTATATTTTAACATTAGAACAAAAAATGCGTATTATTTCGGAAACAGAAACAGTAGGCGACAAACTATGAATTACATTATAAGTCGTTTTGGACTATTCTCCGGCATCAGAAAGTTTTGGAAATGATATAATCTAATTATTATACTGCATCAAAACCAGAACTCTAGGATTTGTATTCTTAAAGTAGGTTGCATTCTTCGGCCACCAGTTTACAGCTGCCAGATGTCCGGATCTAGAAATAAGCATAGTATAGCAAACTAACGAGAGGGGTTTCGACCCTGTCATTATTGTGTCACTGACGTGGCTAGCTCTCCGTCTATTGTAAGGGTTTACAGCAAGGATATTATACACCATGAATGTATCGTCTTCTATACCGACTAGAAATGAGGATTGGAATGAGAGCTACCGTGATTTTGCCGGGTTTCTTGAAAGTAGCCGTAAGGGGGCGTCTCCTAATACACTGCCACTGTTAAGAACTGTTTTAGAAGGCCTTCTTGCTCCGCTGCGGTAGGATGGAGTCCTTGGCGAAGCTGAAGAAGGACAGGAGGCTGTACCTCTTCGATTTGCGCGACAGATAGTCCGTCACTACGTTATTATCACCTGCAAGAAAAAAAAATAAAGTGGGAGCAGTGCCGAGGAGGTTTAGAAGTATTTCGGGAAAATCCTACTTCTGTTAACACTTTGACTACTGAGAATCCGCCTGGTAGGCACTCGTAATGTTTGCTCAGATGCCGGGCACGCGGCGTGCGGCATTGCGTTGCACTTCGTAGCCCGCCTGGCGGGTTCTGTCGGTTTCTGGGGTATTGATCAACATTTTTCCCGGTTGCGAAAGTGTTAATAGACGCGAATCTTCGGGAATAATAATAGGTAGGTACAAAGTTTATTTTAATATAACAAAAGCACCGATATGTAACTCGGATTACACGCATCAGGCGGGCCGTATGCATTTTTGCCACCGTCGTAGTATAAAAAAAAATAGGATCAAATGAAGAGATTAAAATATTGGCCTATAATAGTAGTTTATGTAACTGTTACGTTTTAAGGCCTAATTACGTACAGTTGCAATTGCATACACTGCTTTATCTACACTCATATTATTTATCCAAAATGCCGTATTCGGAAACCATAGAATGGCCGCCATTGCACCGCCATGACCAACTCGATTGTGTCGGGGAGGCGCGTGTCGGGCTGTCGGCGGATGCGCGGGAGGGTGCAGGTGTACATTATGTTATCAAAACTCATATCACAATTACGTTACTGCTACGGATAAAAAGCTTATCATAGTAAAATCGGTCGTGGTAATGCTACCGTTTTCGAACACGTTTTAGAGAAGTTACAATATGAGTGTAGATAAATTTAATTACTTTGTCCATAGAAACTTTGTCCACTTGCAATTTCGGGTTTAAGAGTTATTTATCAAAAAGAAGATATTACAACTTCACTTAACTTCGCTTTCGATTTCTTTCGTCTAACACTACTAGCAGAGAGTATATGATTTAATAGAGCTGCACAGTCTATGAACTTTTTGAAACTCCAAGTCTGAAGTGCCATCTGAACGAGAGCAACCCAAAGATACAAAAATAGTAGACGGAAATGATATTGCGTTGCAGCGCCATCTCGTAACGAGTAGCGTTACTGCGGTATGCTACTCGTCACAAGATGGCGCTGCAACGCAATATTATTTCCGCCTACTATTTTTGTATCTTTGGGTTGCTCTCGTTCAGATGGCTCTTCAGACTTGGGCCTCAAAAAATTCTTAGGCTGTAGCTATCTATATTATTTATAGTCTAGCTACTAGCGACCTATATTTGAAGTATCCACGCAACTGCATTCAAGAAGAATTTTCAAAACAAATAGCTAAAAACTCGTATAGTTTACAGTGGTATCATATAAAATAGCCGTGGCCATCCTTTATGGACTCTGGTGCAGCCCGATGTTATAAAGCCATGAGATCTTTTCAATATTACACTGCTGAGTGGTTAAAGTTGAAATACTACTAACGCCATCTAGAAGAACTAGGAAGACAATAACATTTGCTTTGCTGTTAGTCGAAAATTAATGAGGGTTTCCGCGATTGAGATTTTCACTAGATGGCAGCACCGTGACGACAGGTCTTTTTGGCAGTAGCTGTCAAAATCCACCAATCAAAAAATATATGGTTAAACATGATTGGTGGACTGGCCGGGAATAAACGTCAAAATGACCTAGCGTATTTAATAAGTGAAAATAAATGTTTTAAAAGTGATTTATAACGAGTTACTGTGTAAAATGACAAGATCTCAATGAAATTAAAGTGTAACAGTGTTATCTCTAGTATTAGTTTACTTTAAGGAGCAAATTATTATGACGAAAAATTTTGAGCCAACTGTCAACGGCTTAACGTTCAAGATTTAAAATTACACCGAATTTACATGGAAATTGCCTACATTTCATCGAAGACTTTTACAGGGGAGTATTGCTTTTCACATTTATATGCCTTACTTTTAGTCTGATTGTCCAAAATAACTTAATATTTTTAATATTCAGTACCTAACCTATGGGCAAGTAAGTTCTTGTTAAAAACAGTGGTTCATCTTACTAAACTAGCCAAAGTGAATGCTAATAAACTCAGAAATAGCACAGATGTATTCAACGAACATTATTATAAGTTGACGTTCAAAGTATAAAGTTTTTTTTTGTGTTAATTCCTGCTATAAAGCTTAATTTAAATACTAGAAAATTTGAATTTAAATACTTTTTTCTGTTAGTACCATTGTGAATCATACTTGCTAGGCTCAGATTTCTTACATTGTCAATATGTTTTCAGCACAACCCTCTAAAATGACTACTCGCAGGGATGTTTTGGTCGCTAAAGTCCAGCAACTACAAAGGGATCTTAAGACGGCGACTGAGCTAAATGACAGACTCCTACAAGAGCGGGAAGAAAGTGAACAGGAAATCGAGCGTGTTATCCGAGCAAACACTGTTCTCAAAACTCAGCTTGCCAACCAGGACATTGACTATGAAGATATCCAGGGTCAGCGGGATGAACTTCAAGCTACTGTAGACCGATTTGAACAATGCCAGGAAATACACGAACAGGCATTGCAACGCATCAAGGACCTGGAGCAGCAGCTGGGGGAGATGGACCTTAAAAAAAAATATACTTGCAAGTACTGCTCCGAGCACTCCGGGCCGCCAGACAACAATTTAAGTATTTTTGCTGAGCTAAATAGTTTTGAAGTAGATTTAGTAAATGACAGCATAGTGGACTCTCCTTTTATGGAAAATATAGAGTTTTCAAGTTCTGTGTGCATAGGGAACAGTGATGGGAAAATTTCATTGAACGGAAGAAAAAAGATAAAAAAATATTTAAAATTAAATAGATTCATAAAAAAATCTAAACTTTTGCTGAAATGCCACAAATTCTTATTTAAATCATTAAATTCCAAATGTAAACATGTAGCCTTGAGAGATGAACTCCTAAAGTGCCAATATCAATTAGACCAGACAGTAGAGGAGCTGAATCATCGCTCTGCTGAATTAAGCAAATTAGAGTCAAAGCTAAAAGCTCTTAATGATAAGCATGAATTATCTAGTAAAACGCTACAGGAATACATAGCCTTTATGAATAATGTTCTAGCACCGGGCAGCGGCTACCCTCTGCGCTTGGAATCGCCACGGCCGATGAGTCGCCTGGCTGCGCCGGGCTCGCCCGCGCCCGCGCCGCGCGTCTCCGGCGCGACCACTCCGCGTCGCCAGCCCGAGCCTGACCTTAGCCTGGACGTCCGGGAGTCGTCGCTGGGTCCTTCACAGTCATGCCCTGGATTGGATGTCGCACTGGATTTATCCCTGCCCTGCCCAGTGGAACCAACTCCACCGTTATCGTGCCCAGGCGAGGCGGGTCCACCGCCGCCATGCACTGTCGAGCTGGTTCCACAGCCGCTGTGCACTGTCGAGCCGGGCCCATCGCCGCCATGCACTGACGAGCCGGGCCCATCGCAGCCATGCACTGTCGAGCCGGGCCCATCGCCGCCATGCACTATCGAGCGGGGCCCATCGCCGTCGTGCCCAGTGGCACTGGATCTATCGCCGTCGCGCTCAGTCCAACACACTCCATCGCTATCGTGCCCTGTCGAGCTGGTTCCGCCGCCGCCGTGCCCGGTGGAGGCGCCACTCTCGCGCGCGCGCCCCGCCCCGCTGGTCCCCGCGCTCGTGCCCGCGCCTGCGCCTGCGCCCGCACCCGCACTCGCACCCGCGCCCGCGCCCGCGCCCGCGCCCGCGCCCGCGCCCGCACCCGCGCCCACGCCCGCACCCGCGCCCGCACCTGCGCCCGCGCCCGCACCCGCGCCCGCACCCGCGCCCGCGCCCGCACCCGCGCCCGCGCCCGCGCCTGCGCCCGGCCGCACCGTTCTATATACAGACGAGGTGGGCGCCGGGCTCGGCGCGCTGCTGGCGGAACGCTTGTCGCGAGGCGTCCTTAACAACTGTCACCCGGGCGCCTCCTTCGATCGTCTGATCAAATGTATATCGGTCGGCGAGTATGACCGCGATTCCACGCTTGTAGTGTTTTTAGGAAATAGTATAGATTGCACTAAACGAGATATCTTGAGATTATCCGAGACCCTGTCAGATATTGGCCAGCGAGATTCTGTAAAAATAATTATCTGTGCCTTACCATACAGAATGTCGAGTCATATAAATAAGAGGGTATATTCTTACAACTCCGTATTGTATAATCTTTCTTTGTACAGTAGTACGATTTCGTATTTTGATACAAATAAATTTATTGAGGATTTTATTATGCCCCATGATAGGACTTACCTTCCGAGAAGATGTCTTATAGATTGTGCTAACCTGTTAGCATACAATATTGTAGACCCCGTCGTGACTAGCACGGCGGATGATAGTTTTATTGAGACGAATCCCGATTCATACTGCAGGGGCTCAGATTTAGAGAGGCAGCCGTCTGGTGATATCAATTTAAACTGACTGCTACGACAACGAGTGCACCAGCCGGCTCCGTTCCTAAACATAACTGTGATGCTAGCATAAGTAGTAAAACTGATGTATTGTACTTAGTTCACCAAAATATTCAAGGGTTTACCAGTAAACAACTGGAAATTGATTTATTTGTACAACACTCGAACATTGATATCCTCTGTATAACGGAGCACTGGCTTAAAGGTCATGAATTTATGTTTAATTTCCACAATCATAGTGTAGTAAGTAAATTTTTTAGAAAATCCTGCATTCGCGGCGGGTCATTAATAATGGTAAAACATGATATAAAAAGTAAGGAGCGGAAAGACATTGTTGAATTGTCTGTGGAACGCCATATTGAACTTTCCAGTGTCGAGTTAGAAGAATTTATAATTATATGCGTGTACAGGCCTCCATTGGCAAACTATAACACATTTGAGTCAGTGATAGATGAAGTTCTTACAAGTGTTTTTTGTAGTAATAAAAGTGTTATTGTGTGTGGTGATTTTAATATCAACTTACTTGAAGATTCATCCATGTGTGTAAGGTTACTTAGTACTTTCAAATCCTACAATTTAGTAAATTTATTTTGTGAGCCTACACGAATCACAGCAACCAGTGCTACATGTATAGATAACATTTTCAGTAACAAGGATGCGACTAGTAAATCTATAATAAACAACTTAAGTTCTGACCACTGTGGACAAAAAGCCTCTTTTAGCGGAAAAACTAAGGATATTCCACAAGTCACTATGTGCAGACCAATTTCCGAAAGACGATTAGATTTATTCAGTCGGAATATCACGAAACAATTATGTTATGTTCCATTTACCCAGGAAAACCCTAACCGTATGAGTATTGAGTTGTTTAACTGTATTAAAAGGGAATTTGATGCCTGTTTCATTCCGAAGAAGGTGCAAGGCAAGGTCAAGACGAAATTTAGCGACTGGGCTACGCCGGATATTCATGAGAAAAGACGACGGCTCTATGATTTATATGACTTGAGAAGAATTAATAAAAGTCCGGAATTCCTAGATTATGTCAGGAACTTTTCTAAATCTTTTAAGATGATGTGTGCCGCTGCTAAAGCTGATTATCTGTCCAGAAAGATCCAAAATTCCAAGGATAAAGTAAAAACTGTTTGGCAAGTAATCAACGATGAAACTGGGAAACGTAAAATCAAAGATCCGCACTACAACCTACGTATTAATAATAATTTAGTGAGTTCGGACCTTGAAGTTGCGGATCATTTTGAGCAGTTCTTCTCTAATATACCGGTAGAAACAACAAAGTCTCTTCATTCATCGCCTGACGTCGCTGAGGCAATACTGAAAACAAATATAGCAGAGTGTACAGATTTCTTTAAATTTTCATATGTTACTCCGAACTTAGTTATTAAAACATTTAAATCCCTAAATTTAAAGAAAACTGAAGATCTTTGGGGCCTATCTGTTAAAGTTCTACATTCCATTGTTGAATCGATTGCACCACATTTAGCTGATATATTTAACAAATGTATTGATACAGGAATATTTCCAGACATAATGAAGCACAGCAAAGTCATCCCCTTGTTCAAATCAGGATCGAGAACAGAACCAAGCAATTTCAGACCAATTTCAATACTGCCGGCACTGAGCAAAGTTTTCGAGAAACTAATTCTAAATCAACTTGTGTCACATTTTAACCGAAACGAATTGTTCGCCAGAAATCAATTTGGTTTTACCAGAGGTCGCTCGACTACTGACGCAGGTGCTGTTCTTCTTAAGCACATCTTTGCCGCTTGGGAAAAGAAACAAGATGCTGTTGGAATATTCTGTGACCTATCGAAGGCATTTGATTGCGTTGATCACGAAAATCTAAAGAGAAAACTAAGCCATTACGGGATCAAAGCTGGTGCCCTTAACCTCGTCTCATCATACCTATCGGATAGAACACAACGAGTGGTTATTAATGGAACTCAATCTTCTGGGTCCCCTGTGGCACTCGGAGTGCCTCAAGGCTCAATACTTGGTCCTTTCCTGTTTTTGGTGTACATTAATGACCTACCTAAAATTGTGCAAGATAAACATGATATAGTGTTATTTGCTGATGACACATCTCTGATATTTAAAGTGGACAGAAAAGAAAACAGCTTCGATAGTATTAACAGTACACTCTCCAAAGTAGTAAATTGGTTTACGGCTAATAACCTACTTTTGAACGCCAAGAAAACGAAGTGCATCAAATTTACACTTCCCAACGTCAAGCAGATTAACAGCAGCAAGATTATAATAAATGATGAAATAATGGAATTCGAAAATCAAACTGTTTTCTTAGGAGTCACTTTAGACTCGAAATTACAATGGCATCCACATATAGCTACCCTAGCTGGGAAACTTAGCTCTGCAGCCTATGCCGTGAGGCGAATCAGCCATCTAACAAACAGTGAAACTGCCAGGCTGGTATACTTCAGTTACTTTCACAGTGTTATGTCGTATGGAATTCTGTTGTGGGGTAAAGCAGCTGATATTGGGACCATATTTGTGCTACAAAAACGAGCTGTACGTGGCATTTATAAAATGCGCGGTCGAGCATCCGTAAGAGGAAAATTTGAAGAGGCAAATATTCTTACCGTAGCATCTCAATACGTACTTGAAAACATTATGTATGTGCGGAAAAACATCCATAAATTCAAGCTCAACAGTGATATCCATAACTATAACACTAGAAATAAAGATAAGATTGCTGAGGCTGGCCACCGCCTCGGTAAGGTTCGTACGTCTTTTGCTGGGAACTGTACACGTTTTTATAACAAAGTCCCCGCTGATGTAGTGAATTTGCCACTAAATAAATTCAAGTCTTATGTTAAGCGCTATTTGTTGAGGAGAGAGTACTATACTTTAAAGGAATTCATTGAGGATAACGATGCCTTTAAGCCTGTAGCTTGATATAGTTAGTACAATACAAATTGAGAAATTATTAGGTACATTACTCTATGAAGCAGCTTTACTAGTGTCCAGTATTACCTGTTTTTCATTTTTATTTTATTTTGTTTTTATTTAGTATTTGGACACTTAGAGACGTTATACATCTCTAAGTCTTGCATTCGCAAATATTTATATGTATAGATATATATTTAATGATCCTGACGCTTAGAGACATGTACATCTCTATGTCACTTTTATATTGTAATTTAGTTCACGCATGTAAAATACGAGCACAGAATATTGTTTCTCACCAGACTAAACATGGCTAGTTTTTATTAATTAATAAAGCCCGCCAGCTTGAACATGTCATGCTCGCTTAAAAGGCTCTGCTTATGGTGGCGTCGTTGATCGGGTCGCCACTTTCCCGAAGAAAGGTTGAGGGAGGCGATGGCTGAGATATGCGTCATACTCGTGAACGGGTGCTGTTTGTGGAGACCGGTCTGTTTAGGCTAACTGGGGCAACACATTTACGTAACTTTTTATTAATCATATTTAATTTTAGTTTAATTGGCTTTAGACACAACATTCGGTGCTTGATTATCCATATTTTTTTATTCAAGACACTTGGAGACCTTATACATCTCTAAGTATAATTTAGAAATAGTATGTTTATTGTATACTAGAATCACTTAAGTACTTTTTTTTATATTATTTAAATTCAAAGTTTGTTTCTAACTGTTGATGATGGATTATTATAATTTGGAAATTTATGTAGAAGACACAGTTCAGGTAAGAAAGTATATCAAACTTGTATGTAATTTATTTTCAATAGTCAGATTTGGACTCATCTTTTTTCTTTGGTATTTTTCTTAAACTATAACCTATTGTTGGTTAATCTAACCTTGGTTTGATATGTTTTCTTATAGAACAACGCACTATATGTATTGTTTAGTTTTGATGTACTGTTGTTTTGAAAAAATAAGTCCCGCCGAGTTTCTTGCCGGACATAATTCTTCTCGGGTCAGAGGTGTAGGGTTAGAACCGGTGTAGTTTGATTTTTTTTCTCTCTCTTTTACTTTGACGTGTAAAAGTGCCCTTGTGGCCTACTTACTGAATAAATGTTTGAGTTTGAGTTTGAGTTTGAGTTTGGATTGTGACAGCTAGACCTGTCGCCACGGTGCTGCCATCTAGTGAAAAACTCGATCGCGGAAACCCTCATTCTAGTGTAACATGTTGTGAAAATTGTAATATTTTACAATGTAGTTACAATATGGTCTCTGTAAATGACCCCCACCACATAAGATAAAATGTGACGTTTTCAAATCAAAGGTGTCAAGTCATGTCATTGTCAGTCAATAGTCACTGTGATTAAAGGCGTTACTGATGCCATAAAATTTCATTTAGAAATAAACTATATTTACTACCTTCAAATAAATAAATTAATATTATGGGATAATCTCACACAAATCAACCTAGTGCCACGGTAACTCAATAAGGTTTGTTTTGTGGGTACTAGACGAGGATATATATAATATATAGATATAGATAAATACTTAAATACATAGAAAACATCCATGACTAAGGTACAAATATTTATGCTAAACACACAAATAAATGCCCTGACCAGGATTCGAACCCAGGACCTCCTGCTTCATAGGCAGGGTAACTACCGACTAGGCTAGGAGGTCGTTAAAGTAAGACTAGCTTGGTCAACTTACTGAGCAGTGGTTGTTTTTCCCCCGTCGTGGGAAGCACGTAGTCGTTGGCTGACAGAGACACGAATAGGGCGAACGGCACAACCCATAGACATAACGTGAAGTACGCCAACACCTGTAAAAATAATAATTTTAAACAAAAAAGAACCGACTTCACTTAGCATCCACCTTTCCAAAAGCAAATCCTCGAGCTGCTGTCAAAAATACTCAAATCACTATAGGTGTGCTATAATAGTTGAAGAGTTCCCTCGATTTCTTCAGGATCCCCTCATCAGATCCTGACCTGGTTACAATGGGACCAACTGCGAAGTATACCCTTTCAAGCAAAAAAATAATTTTCCAAATAATCGAATAATCGGTGAACATACATAAAAAAAAATAGCAAAAACAACGATCCCGAATTGATTACCTACTCCTTCGAAATCTTGAAGTCGGTTGAAAAGAACTAGTATCTTCCTGCACGAAGGCCGCAAAAACATGTGACACGCACCTATGGCCCTGCAAATAAGAGTGTGTCACATATTCTTGCGGCCTTCGTGTAGGAAGATACTATTGCCGGTGACTGTACAATACGCGGGGATTTACGAGGATTAGAACGTGGCGCTTTGCGCTGCGTTGTTTCATAGATAGATAGATATATTCTTTATTTGCTTGCCACAATATAAGTCTAGAGTATAAGTACTAACATAATATGGATCTTTGATCTGAAATAAATATTTTTTATTTATTATTTTTATTTAATATCCACACAGTTAGCTAGGTACACAAATTACATCCTTATAAAGAAAGAAGCTCTTTCTTATACTATTACCCTCGCTACTGAAAAAGGGATGAGGATAGCTTATTACTTCTGTTACTGCACTTTTCGGCCAGCCAGACGATATATAAAAATCTGGTTACGCATTATTTTAATAGGTGGCTCGGTGGCGCCATCTGTCTCGGCTCTGGTAACGTTTAACTGTTCTACTCGTCAATAGAGGGCGGGACCTGTCCTAACGTGTCCCGTTTTTACCCTATGGCTACGGAACCCTAAAAAAACAAATTACCTCTGAAAAATCATAGTGCACAGCCCCAAAATGCTTCAACGCGTAATAGTGATGTGCTATAAGCGTCCCCACAGCTGTTACAAAAGGTGCGCTGGCAACCCGGACTGCTGGGAACTCTCTGAGTAGCAGCCCGTGCAGCGCTTGCTGGCATATGCCGAGGATGTCCAGGTGGACGGGCAGGTCTTCGAATAGTAGGAGGCCGATGTGGATGAGTGTCACGACCTGGGAAAAATGGAGAGAAATAATTGTATGGTTCAAAAATCAGTTTTCTGGTTTAAGAGCTTTATTCTCAACTAGCCTTTTTCCCGCGGCTTCGCCCGCGTACTATAAGTACTCAAAAAGGATTCGATACCCATGTTGATTATCAGACTTTGTGACCACATTTGCCCCTTAGGGGTTAAATTTTCAAAAAACCTGAAACACGTGTTTACTCATTTATAGTTAGGAATACTCCTGTGAAGTTTCGAATAAAATAATCTAACAAATCTTGATTCGCCATACAAACTTTGGACCCCCATTTTACCCCCTTAGTGGGTGAATTTTGAAAAATCCTTTCTTAGTGCACCCCTAGACCCTAAAAGGAACCTACGTGCCAAATTTGGAATCTCTAGAACCAGCGGTTTGGGCTGTGCGTGGATATGTCAGTCAGTCAGTCAGTCAGTCAGTCAGTTGCTTCTTTTATATATTTAGATAAGAATTTACAAAAACTCGCTTACTTGAGAACAATAAATATACACTATATACAACTTAGTACTAACATGCAGAAAATGCAAATTTACATTCCACAATTTCCATATGTAGGTTATTCGGGCTACTAGTTAGTTTATATATTATAGTATTTAGGCCAGGTCCCAAGTTAAAGCTGGAAGTTGTTTATAAAACATTGGCATCTGTAAGTATTACGCCAAGCTGCCTCGCGCGGCTAAGGGGCCGTTCATAAGTTAGTTTTCTGCTTTGGTATAAATTTAATGAAATCTTTCACCCTCCAATTCTGCCGTGAGATTTTTTTGTATACCACGATGGTGCCAAACAAGCATACGGCCCGCCTGATGGTAAGCAGCTACGGTAGCCTATGGACGCCTGCAACTCCAGAGGTGTCACATGCGCGTTGCCGACCCTTTACAAAAAGGAGGATTCACTGTGTTGACGGCTAAAGGAACAAGAGGGTCCCTTTTTGCTTATCATCAACACACTGTTTTTCTTAGATTTACTGAAAAAACGTTATCCTGAGCTAGATTACGTGCTTACACTACTTATGTTGGATTTATAACAATAAGAAAACTAATTAAAATATCAGTGCTGTCCAGTCAATGCAGATATAGTATTAAAACATTAGAATTAACCCGTAACTAAATTTTCTAGTAATTTTACAGTGTCTAAAGCTTAGTGAAATGGAAGGTAGCTTAGTACTTATAGCACAGGTTTATCCTATTTTAAGTATCAGCGTAAAATATTTGGACAACGCATCCTATGTTAATAAGAAATTATGTATATATTTATAGTAGTCATTCTTTGATCTTGATAAAAACTTACTTACTGAGTGTTTTTTTGTGGCAAAACAAAATCAAGTATGTTATACCACCCCACCCCCCACCCCCGCCTCCTATATCTCACAATTTTTCTATATCTACTTATTTTTAAAGAAGGATACTTACCGCAACAATCCATGATATAATATATCTTGCCATCACTGTGTACTCCTCTACTAATTCCGCTAAATAGTAGAGTCCTGCCGCTGTAATTATTGTAAAATAAATGTTAAATTGATAACACTGTCGTGCTTAGCACAAACGGAACGGTTGTTATAGAGTTTCATAGTAAACATTCCCCTTAGGCTTCCATGACAGATTAAGCCAAGTGCCAAGTGCCAAGTTAAGCTTAAAGACTGAGAACTGGCTATGTCAGATATGACACAAAAATGAGAGCAACAAGAATCTAGTTAGATTGCTATACTATTCTTGTTGATAGATCTGGGCATCTGACAGCTTTTAATGGGTGCAGGTCAGAATGACAGTCTAGCAAAACTTTTCAGTTGCAAAAAAGTAATACCAAAATAAGTAAAAACTGCCGCAGTAGTCACATTTATTGAGGACAGGGCCTATATTTTTACATCAGAACAAAGAACATTGCACATGAAGGGTACACGGAAAGAACATGTCTAGTCACTTTTTTTGTAAAATGAGATTTTTATATCAAAATGTAGAGCTTGCAATGAACTATTAGTAACAACTTCAGTTACAGATGGAAATTTTAACGTATATCCACTTCTTAACTCATAAAAACCATCTAATTACAAAAATAGTATGGTTAATTGAACCATTCCAAATTTTAAAAGCGCTATAACTCAAAATGTTGTCAATGTGACTAGACATGTTTTTTCGGTGTACCCTTCATATTATAGCAGAAACAAAAAAGTAGGCGACAAACAAAGAATAATAGATGCTGTTTTGCCCTATTTTCCCCCAACAGCAACTTTTGGCAATGATGTAATCTAATTATTTATATAATTTCTCATAATATTGCATCAAACCCAGAACTCTGATTTGTATTCTTGAAGTGGTTTGCATTATTTGACCCCCACCAATGAAGAGCTGCCAGATGTCCGGATCTAGAAATAAGCATAGTATAGTAAACTAACAAGAGGGGGTTTGTTGCTATCATTAATGTGTCATATCTGACGTGGCCAGCTCTCTGTCTATAAGCAAATAAATCTGCCCAAGGCCATATGCCTAACAAGATATAGAAGATTATGGAGGAACCTGGTGTTCTACAGAACATGATGTCAATGTCCTCAACACTGAGGAAACATATGAGGGTGATGCCAAATATGGTGTTCCCATACATTTGCATTGCTTGTTGGTGGTAATCAAGGATGATATAGACATGAATTGACAATATCCATGCAAAATCGCGTTCCCTTATTTCAGGTTAAAGCACTAGCATCATCTATCGGTCACCACAAACACTAAATTCTAGTTTCTAATATTTTGTTTGGCGCTTAACGCTAACAGAATAACTCAACTCCAGACTCGACAGATGGCGCTGTGGCACTTGGTACCAAAAACTGACGGATAACCTGAAGGTTCGAGGAACGCGATTTTGTATAGGCATTGTCAATCCATGTCTTAATCATCCTTGGAATATATGGATTCATATTTGTTTATGATTTTTGACAACTTGTATGGATAATATAGTAGTCAGATATTGTACAAGATACACAGACAATTGTTCTTGAATACTGTAAATATATAAAACAATTGTTGAAATGTTTTAATATTAAAAGTGTTTATTGTATAAGGTGACAAAGTTTTAGACGAAGTCACGAGCAGAGGCAAAGCGACGTTTAAATTTCATATCAATAGCATTGAATAACCACGTGAAATGTTGATTATCAGTAATTTAATTCTATATTGCGTCCAACTGCGTACATTTTAACGTCACAGATTTGTCAATTATTCAGAATTTCTACACAGATTTGTACTAAAAACCCAACGATAGGTAAGATTTCTGTTAGAATGCTTCAATATAATCTCTTTTCTCATCGTTTTAATACAGAAAACTGAATTTTTCAATTATGTTTTGTATAAAATAATGTTTGCCATTAATGCATAAATACTCACCTATGGCTAGTGTGGCAAATACCGCCTGAACTACTAGTGATAAAATGGTTACTAAGTAAAAGAACCACATGTTTTTTGGTTTATTTTTGCCTTTGTTTTGATAATTTTCTGGTATTTTTGAGGCTATACGCGTTGTCAAGTGCTACTAGCGCTAGGTCAATGACAAACAAAATTGACAAATAATACGTCAACGTCAAATCAATGTCAGTTGCGTTCATAAATAAATGGTTTAAAGCTTTGCTATTCATTATAGATCACATGGAAATGAGTTCCCAATTTTGGTCACCAGCTGACGCCATCAGAGCAAAGAATCATTTTTCACGGCATCCTTGTTTAACGGGAAATCATGAAATCATAGCAATAAGAATACGGTGGAAAATTAGGCACTTTTAGCCTTCGCAGTGCTATCAACAATAGACTAAGAGCTGGGCACGTCATATATGACAATAATAAGAGCAACGTAACCCGTCTAGCCGTCTTGTTAGATTGCTATATTATCCGGGCATCTGGCAGCTTTTAATGGGTGGAGGTAAGAATGACAGATCAGCAATTTTTTTCTTTTTCTTCTTCCGGCCTTGTCCCATTTCTAATCAGGGTCAGCTCTCGTAATCCTCTTTCTCCAGATATATCGATCTGGGTCGTCACTCGGTCTAAGTTATTATTAGACAGCCTTTCTAATAACTGACGTCCGGGGTCTGCCACGAGGTTTTGGTCCCGATGTGAACCAGGCGTGGATCCAGGATTTCGTTCGGGGGGGCACTTTCCTTCACAAAAAATCTCGCGGTCCGCGCCAATGGCCCCGTAGTATACGAGGTTTGCGTTTCGGAAGGGGGGGGGGGATTGCCTCTGTCCCCCGTCCCCTCCCTGTATCCGCGCCTGTGCAGCCAACAGTATAAAACCCACGAGCCAGGAGCTGCTCGTCCTCTCCAGCGCCATGGTCGTCGGCTAGTGCGCCGTGCCCGCCTGAGTGCTGGTCAACATTAAGAACTACTGTTCCCAGAATTAATGTTCATAATTGTTTATAAACAATTGCGCATATCGTGGAAGAGTGTCCTCGGCGACGGTACGCCGGAAACATTGAGGACCTCTCATAAGATACTTAATGCAAACAATTTTTAAAACATGGCGAATGTTTTCAATAATTGTCGAAATATTATTTTAATATACAATTCTCTGTATGCTTTTTTCAAAGGGCATTGTGAAATTCAACATATTTTGGTAGACGTTTACAATAAAAATTGATTCCCCGGCGATTTCACCCACTATACACACTATATTTTAGAATACTTATATTATGGTCTACAATAAAAAACGTTATTACAAGTTCATAAAGTTTTTAAGTATTTCTTTATTATTATCACGTCACAAAACTACGAGATCCACCGGCCGGTACAACGCAAAATGTTTATGAAACGTATTTCTAACTAAGAACGTTAATAGCTCATTTTAAACAGTATTACTCTAGTAAGATACTTATGCCAGATACTTATAGGAGAATTTGTGTTTAAAAATGTGGTTTCTCAGAGCATTATAGAAGTATTTGTGCTTCTGAAAGTGTATTATAGGACTTATTGACATTCTGCGAGTTGATTATAAGACCGTTACAAGTAAACAATGCTCCTATAACTGCGCCCAAATCCAGGTATGTAGCAAAGCACAGGTATATTATAAGTATAAAACAAGTAGGCTTGAAGAATATAGCTATAAGTATTGATTTTGCTAGTTGGGTTGATTCTCAAACTTGAGATTTGTGGTAATATTAACTAAATCAGTGGATGTAGCCACGTTGCGGAGTGCAGGGCCAGGTTTAGCTTCACTAGAGATGCAGAATCCACTTAGCCACATCGACTACTTTTAGTTAAAGCAATGACGCGTAGTCAGAGTGACCGCGAGCCATGTGAACTTTAACGCACTTTTTGTCATGTGTTCATCTAATCTTCTCATGACATGGCCGTACCAGCGTAAGCTCGATTCAGTTACTGTCTTTGTATTGGCCTGATTTTATAACTACCATGGATGTACACATTGGGAACTTTATCGAGCATGGTCACTCCTGCGGCCCACCTAAGCATTCGCATTTCCGCCACATGCACCCGTTCAGCTGGAGCAGTTCGTCGGCCAGCATTCCACGACGTAAGTAACGACAGGTAGTGCGGTTTTTAGAGGCATTCTGGGATCGCAGAGAACACCTGATAGATCTCTCCATTTCTGCCATCCAACTTGTCCAGTCGAAGTGGTCTCATTTATAGACAGGGCCTATATTTTATTATTAGAACAAAAAACATTGCGTATTATTGCGGAAACAATAACTGTTGAACTGTGAGTTATAATATATGTCGTTTTGCACTAATTTCCCGTAACAAAAACTTGGCAATGATATAATCTAATTATTTACATGTATAACTTCTCATAATATTGCATTAATCCGAGAGTACTCGGCCTCTAGGATTCTTGAAGTGGTTTGCATTCTTTGACCTCTACCAATGAGCAAATGCCAGATGTCCGGATCTAGAAATAAGAGTATAGCAAACTAACTAGAGCGGTTTCGTTGCTCTCATTATTGTGTCATATGTGACGTAGCCAGCTCTCCGTCTACAATAATAAGTCCATTTTAGGAGGCATAATCGTTCGTTTAACATGGTAAGTAAACAATGAAAATTAAACAAATGCGTTTATAGATAGACGTTTATTGGAATTTTTAAAAAATAGTAACACAATTAAAATCTTCGTTAAGGTCAATAAATGCTACAATATACGCTTTCCTAAAAAAAGAGAAACATGTCAATTTTAAATATTCTAATCCAAGGTTGAGTTGCACTGAACTCGAAACAAGAATAAAAACTTTCAGCCTTACTGTTATAAATCAACTTAAAAATGTAACAGATCTACGTATATTCGTTATTTGGCCAACACACACGAGTTTTGAGACGCCATCTCAGCAAAATGTGACCTTATCGTGAACGACATCATAATGTCACAGCCCAACAACAGAATAAATAAAGTTAAACAGATCTAAGCGACATGCACGAGGGTTTCATTGTAGACGGAGCCGATATCACTGGAGCCCCCGCACCCGTAATAACCGTTGTCCTTCTTCTGCACCTTGCTCAGGGTCAGGGTGTCCTTGGGCTCCTTGACTGTGGGAACAATAAGTGTTGTGAATAAAATAATATAAGATGGATAGTCTTACGTTTAGTGCACAGTCCACAAAAAGCCTGTGCATAAAAAACCCATGTTTTTGTATTTATTTAAATAAATATTCAGTCCACTTAAGTGAACAATTTTAAACCCCACCTGAGATGAGAGGAAACAGATACCGTAGCCCAGCGGTTTAAGATCTTTTTTGGTGACGGAACATTTTTGGAAAGCAAAATACTTGATGGAACCCTACAATCCTACCCTACAATCGTGATACGCCGCGTCAAAGGTGGGTATACACCGGGCCAACGAAGGGCCAACGAACGCGAAGCACTTATGCGGCAGCTATTTGTTAGAATGAGTTAGATAGCCCTTCGTTGGCCTGGTGTGTACGCACCATAAGAACAGTCGACCAGAGAGAGGTGTTTTTTTTTTTTTAAATTCTTGCGAAACCCTACAGGGGTTCCTAAACCCTAGGGTTCCGCGGATCACACTTAGAGTATGGTTGCCATAGCCTAATAGCTCCAGCGTTTATCAAAAGTACCTTAAAACGAGTGTATATAGGTTTTTCTCTTGAATGACTTTATAGGTCACGTCTGAAAATATGGATACATTTATTGTGACAAAAATATGTAGCCACGACTCTATTACCAAGGCGTAAAGTTTAGGATACATGTTTTTGTCACATTAAATGTATTCATGTTTTCAGACGTGACCGTACTGTAATGTTGTTGTCCTCAACAACAGACATTTTTTTAAATTCATGATACCTATGGATATTGTAGACAAGAAGGTAACAGTATAATATATCCCATCAAAAACATAAATGTGAAAGGCTGCCAAGTTCGATACTATGGGAATGCTTCGCCTATAAAAGAAGTGAGATCTGAATAAGTACCAAGTTCCATAAAAATACCTCAAATCATAAATAGTTATAGGAATGCACACTTGATTTCCAGCAGTTTTTAAGGTACATTTTGAATAAGTATCACGTTACATAGAAATACCTAAAATTATAATAGTCAGAGAAACGCACACCGGTTTTTTTAGCAGTTTCCTGATAACATTTATTATTTTCAGTACTTTTTAATGATGTTACTTGGCAAGTTTTCACACACCACACACCTTTTCAATGCAATGAATCGACACCTTTGGACTGCAATGTGTCAAGTATATAATTTTCTATTAAAACTTGCCAAGTTACATCATTAAAAAGTACTAAAAATAATAAATGTTATAAGGAAACTGCTAAAAAAACCGGTGTGCGTTTCTCTGACTATTATAATTTTAGGTATTTCTATGTAACGTGATACTTATTCAAAATGTACCTTAAAAACTGCTGGAAATCAAGTGTGCATTCCTATAACTATTTATGATTTGAGGTATTTTTATGGAACTTGGTACTTATTCAGATCTCACTTCTTTTATAGGCGAAGCATTCCCATAGTATCGAACTTGGCAGCCTTTCACATTTATGTTTTTGATGGGATTTCATTTATTTTTGTTAGGTGTAGGTTCTTTATTATTTTTTTATCACGGACGGCGCGAGCGCGGCGGACGAGTGTAGGCAGCGACGGAGGGTGCGCGAGGCGGGGAACGGAATTTTTATCTAGTATCACTATACATACATATATCGGGATTTCGGGATCGATCGGGCATCGCGAGTACCTATAATCTATGATAAATCCTATTTTACTATTTATTTATAGGTGATTTTTACAAATAAACTGGCTCCCTACACCTATAAAATGTACCTACTTACATATAATTACATACATCAATAACGTACTTTATACTGTTTGTAAGTACGCTACCTACATAGATAATTAATAACTTGGTAATACCTACCTACCAGTAGGTATTATAATTGGTGGCCTATTATGTAGCCCTAGAAGTGCACCATCCCATCTCATCCCGTGGCGTATCGGAGGGTGAGATGGGCAGTAGTATATATAATTCCATCTTAGAGTATATATGATTTCCATGTTCTTGAATCTGCGATTTTATTAGTTGTAAAAATAGAAATTATTTAGACTATGCGAGAAAAAATAGTCTTTTCATTTTTGTTTGACTGATTTAGCGCACCTAGTGTACCTAGCAGTGTTGGCCGAACGTTAGTGTGATTGAAAATTAAAAATTGAAGATTGAAACACGTTAGTTAAAATTGAACACTAATAGTTTAGTGCAAATTGATTTCAATTAGAATTGAAATTAATTGTAACTAACGTGTTAATCCTTTGCGAATAACCAATAATTGAAGATATTTAATTTTTAGTCTTTCTCAAAAATTTAAACATTAATTTAATTTTTAGTGTAGATTGAATTGGTAATTGACATTAATAATTTACCTAACTAAACGCGAATTTAGGTTAAGCTAAGAGGTTTTGATTACTTTTACTTTTACCTTGACCTTGACCTTGACTTTCACTTTTACTTTTACTTTCACTTTCTTTAACTTTCACTTATACTTTCACTTTCACTTTCACTTTTACTTTGACTTTCACTTTGACTTCAATTTGACTTTCACTTCCACTTTGACTTTCACTTTCACCTTGACATTCACTTTGACTTTCACTTTGCTTTCACTTTGACTTTCACTTTGACTTTCACTTTGACTTTGACTTTGACTTTGACTTTCACTTTCACTTTGACTTTCACTTTGACTTTCACTTTGACTTTCACTTTGACTTTCACTTTGACTTTCACTTTGACTTTCACTTTAACTTTCACTTTGACTTTTACCTTTGACTTTCACATTGACTTTCACTTTGACTTTCACTTTCACCTTGACTTTCACTTTGACTTTCACTTTGACTTTCACCTTCACTTTCACTTTGACTTTAACTTTCACTTTCACTTTGACTTTCACTTTGACTTTCACTTTCACTTTGACTTTGACTTTGAATTTGACTTTGACTTTGACTTTGACTTTCACACAAAGAAAGTAAAAGTAAAAAGAAGCTCCAGATTTTGATACCGGTACCATCTGCTCATCAGTACAAGTCGAATGAGCCCAAACAGCATGAGTCTATGATGCGCCAAACCCGAGATCCAGTAGGGATCCCCAGGGTCCAGCATGAGCTCCAGATTTTGATACCGGTACCATCTGCTCATCAGTACAAGTCGAATGAGCCCAAACAGCATGAGTCTATGATGCGCCAAACCCGAGATCCAGTAGGGATCCCCAGGGTCCAGCATGAGCTCCAGATTTTGGAACCGGTACCATCTGCTCATCAGTACAAGTCGAATGAGCCCAAACAGCATGAGCCTATGATGCGCCAAACCAGAGATCCAGTAGGTAGCCCTAGGGTCCAGCATGAGCTCCATCTTGTGATATTGGTCCCGACTTCCGAACCCGAGATGCAGTTTTAAAATTAATTATTAGTGTAAGACAGGATTAATTTAGTTACACTAACGTTAATCTAATTAACTGTAATTCTTATTAAATTTTCGAGACGTTAGTGTAACTAATAGGTTAATTCTAATTGACGGTTAGTGTAATTAACGACGTCACAAAATCAATGCGAACTAACGTTAGTAAAAATTGATGTTAGTGTAATTGATTAGTTACGGAATTAATCTTCAATCTTATTGATCAATTTTCAATTCTAATTGAAATTATCGGCCAACACTGGTACCTAGTGACCTGCTTTGCACTTCGTAAATCATGGGTTCGGTTCCCGCAACAGACACACACAGAGTGGTGAACAATTTTATTGTTCTTGTCTTTAAGACAAACATGTATTGTCTTAAATTGGTATGTATCTAAATTTAAATAAGTCTTATCTCATTTCCACTCCATACCTACTTATAGTAGAACAAAATTACACATTCGTTGTTTTCGAAACTGACTCACTCTTGGCCGTTTTCAGATTTTTACTTTATTTCGACCTAAAGACAAACCTTCGAGCCAAATTTCAGTTCGGTACGACCATTGGAAGATATACCCATTTAGTTCATTATGACTTCACAGTAGAACAAAGTTACACCTTCGCTATTTTTAAAACTGACTCACACTTGGCCGTTTTCAGATTTTTCCCTTTACTTTGACCTTAAGACCTATCTCCATGCCAAATTTCAAGTCAGTACGACCATTCGAAGTGGTCTAGGTTTTTGATGAGTGAGTGAGTCAGTGAGTGTGTGTATAGTAAAAATAGCGATTTTCTGACGTCAATATCTCAAGAACTGCTATAGGTAGAATAATGAAATTTTGTATTCTAGACAATTAAGGGGATGTCAACAGACACTCGAAATTTCATATGCGTAGATAAAATATGTTTTGAGTTATAGGGGGGGTCGAAATTGGCCCGAAATGGTTCGTGTAATATAACCCACGGCCGGTGTGTCGCTTTTTTTGCTCGAACTTGGCGGACACACTGCCGTGTGTCTAGATGTACTAAGATTCTTTATTAGTAGGTAAGTAGTGCAAAATATTGTCACTGCTAACAGCCAATGCTGCGCTTACCTACTGGCCTCATAAACTTTGCAGAAACTTGGTTTTGTCAAGCGCTAACCATAGACATATAAAATAAGAAGACGGAATCCCACGAAGATAAAACTGTGATTCCATAATGAGCCGCGATCTCGTGCACACACACTCACTTTTGACGTTTGAACCAATCACCGCTCGTCCACGAGTTGTATATGTGTGCGTGTCGCGCGTAAACACGTCTGAACTCGGCTTATTGTGGAGTCACAGTTTTGTCTTCACGGCGCTACGTCTTCTTATTTTATATGTCTATGGCGCTATTACCTTTCAACGTCAATATTGCCACAAATTGCAGTGCCATCTACTTGTGCACTTTAGGCGCCTTATAGTTTATTATGTTTAATAAAAGTGAAGTTACCATCAAGGGGCTGCCCGTTGAAAACCCAGTAGATATTCTTGGCGCCACGCAGCTTGCAAGGGATGGTGACATCGTCTCCCGCTTTAACTGTCATCACGGGCTCCATCGGGTTTAAGAACTCTGGCATCTCTGTGAAAAGAAAATAGGTCAAATTTGAACTAAGTTCAGATACCGTTATGATCTTATGATGTAGGTATTGGCAGATCAGAGACCGTTTGATACCAGTTAAAGTAATACTTGAATTATATAAAGTTCAGTTATATGTATAGTTATAATAAACTCAAGTTTGCCTCGTGTAACATTCTGATACAAGAGTGTAAGTACTAGGTAGGGGAAATCTAAATAGTCGTGCTTTCTTATATCGCAATGAGACATTTCTCCTCTTTTCGCGCACTCTTAGTAGTAATCTTTGCAATTTTAATTGGAGGATTCGAAATCTGACCAAATTTTGACTCTTTTGTCGCAGAAAAAGGAACCAACTACAAAACCTACCAATTTTCAGAAAATTCGCGTTTATACGGTACGGGACAAGTGGTACAACGGCGGTGGACTTTCTTTCTTTTGCAGAACATTTCTTATAATAAGATACTAACGTTGGACTTATTTCAATCTTAGGCACAGAATATATAATAGTATTTCATAAAGAATGGGCACGCTGCGCCCCGCCCCGAACAGAATTACCTCACCCCGCGGCGACCGATTGAAAGGGAACTAATCCGTCAGGTTGGCAGCGCATCGATAAAAAGCAAAATCTCGGTGTATTGTCAAACGTCATTTACGACAGCGGAAACAGCGCCCTAACGCCATTTTAGATCTATGCCTAAGACGAATGCAGACATTGAAGCGTGTACAGATGTGCCGTGCACACAAAGGCGCTCAAACGAGTTTTGTAGTATGACGTCTCTTAGGTAACAAAAGATCTCACGTTCAACTGTAAGCTTGATCTAAGGACCCTGCGGTTTCCCCACCCCATTGTTAGCCACACACTCATAAGTGGCGTCATCCTCTGCAATGACTTTCGTCATCCGGAGCAGATCCTCACCGTAGGCTTTCAATCTTAGGTAACGAAAGATACTCACGTTGAACTGTAAGCTTGATCTTATGACTCTGCGGTTTCCCCACCCCATTGTTAGCCGCACACTCATAAGTGGCGTCATCCTCTGCAATGACTTTCGTCATCCGGAGCAGATCCTCACCGTGGACCTTCTTTCAATGTTAGGTAACGAAAGATACTCACGTTGAACTGTAAGCTTGATCTTATGACTCTGCGGTTTCCCCACCCCATTATTAGCCACACACTCATAAGTGGCGTCATCCTCTGCAATGACTTTCGTGATCCGGAGCAGATCCTCACCGTAGGCTTTCAATCTTAGGTAACGAAAGATACTCACGTTGAACTGTAAGCTTGATCTTATGACTCTGCGGTTTCCCCACCCCATTGTTAGCCACACACTCATAGGTCGCGTCATCCTCAGCTTCCACCTTGGTGATCCAGAGGCGGCGGCCGGCGCTGCGGTTGCGGTGCGTGACGCGGTCGCCCGGCTTGCCGTTCACGTTCGTGCGGGTGCCGCCGTGGGAGATCTTGAACCAATCCGGGTGGGCCATAGGGCTGAAGAAGAGAACAAATTATGGGACACTTACACAAATCAACCTAGTCCCACAGTAAGCTCTATAAAGCTTGTTGTGGGTACTAGACGACAAATAGGTGTAGATACTGTTAGAGGTTCGATAGAAACCTCTAAATTAATGGTCGTTTTATTATATGTCAAATACTAGCAACCCGCCCCGGTTTCGCACGGGATAAAAAATGGTTATTGTGGGTTATCCCTAAGAGATAGACATATACCATCGCGGACTTTTTTGTAGACCTTTTTAAGGTATACAATATTGTGGTACATTATTTTGATCTATCTTGTAGCCAGCGTTTGCAATGTAAGCGCAAACAAAGTACCTACACCAATTCATGGGATTAGGTTGCCAAGCGGCCCCCAGGCTGAATAGTATCGTGGCAAAAGCCAGGACAATGGTGAATGATGGCTCTAGGAGAATGATGACATGGATTAAAGGTGTTTAATGGCAACGCAGCGGCGTCTTGAAATCTAAATGCTGAGAAAGTCGAATTTCAGTTCCTATATTTGGAGGCTACATCTCTAGATTTTTTATATAGGTGACTAAAAATCAAAATTTTTACTATAAAGATGTACCTAAGGTAAATATGGCATTTACACTGGAGATCAATCTACAGACCACAACAGGAAACCCACTAATTACAAATGAGTAACGTTTCCTAAAAACTTACGTGCCACCGTAGATGCAGTACATCATCACGACGATGTCTCCAGTCTTGACGGTCATGTCCTTGCTCAGGTACTGCGGGGTCAGCTCTCCATTCTTAGGTGTCTTGGGTGGAGTCACGTCCTGAAACCAAATGGGGTTATGAGCTACGTGAAGGCTGAAGGGTCCGAACGGGGCAGTTGCCCGGGGCCTTGCGCTTGCAAGGGCCTCGCAACAACCCAATCAATGTTTTTACAAGGGCACCAGGGCGGACACGTCATACTACACGACTAGTTTGAGTGCACGGTACATCTGTACACGCTTCAATGTGTGCGTGCGTCTTAGGGCACTGTTTCCGCTGTCGTAAATACATTCTGCTTTTTATCGATGCGCTGCCAACCTAACGGATTAGCCTACTAGTTCCCTACCAATCGGCCACCGCGGGGTGAGGTAATTCCGATCGGGGCGGGGCGAGCGTGGCCATTCTGTATGAAATACTATTATTTATTCTGTGATAAGGGCCTCGCAGACCAGATTGTTACAAGGGCCGCCCGGGGCCTCACTAAGGTTCGGCCGCCCCTGCGTGGAGGTACCTAATCAAACCAACAAAATCAGGTACGTGTTTTCTTAAAACGTCAGTTTTATAAAGTTTATCGCGTTTTATGAAGCTACTTACCGACACCAATATTTATTACTCGAGCTTAATAGTATGCAAACCAGACCCAAAGATTCTTAGAAAACACTTAGATTTCTTATCCTACGAGCAACATACTTAAGGTCAGGTTTACATCCTTCAGCGGGTCGACTGCTAGCTCGGCAGCCGCAGCCATTTTGTTTTAAATCAATTTGCGTAGGTATTAAAGCAAGAGAATCACCGTAAATATCAAACAAAATAGATTTCAAAAGCTATTAAGTGGAAGAACTATTACCAACCTCTATAATATGTTCAGCGGCAACCAACTTGTCATCAGCAGCCTGCGTGGCGACCAGACACACATACTTCACATCCTTAGACACATCTTCCTTAGTAACATTAGTAAAGTACAGATCACCTTCGGGCGATTCCAGAAGTCTCTTCTCCTTTATATCTACGTATTTACCATCCTTCCCTTGTCTGTACCATTCAATGACGGGTTTCGGATAAGCTTTGGTGACAGAGCACTCCATTTTGAAAGGCTTGCCTTCTTCAGGCGTGTGTTTCTGGAGGGTGTACTTTGGGATTTCTACGAAGGTTTTTCTGACTATAATACCGCTGGCGCTGGCGATGCCTTCTGAGGTTATGGCTTGGCAATGATACACGCCTTCATCTGAATCTTTGGGATTGTTGAAGATGAGCGTTCCTTCTCCAGCACGCTTGGTGACTTCTTTAGATTTGTCGTTGATGAAGGGTTTTCCGTTCTTTGTCCAGGAATAGCTGTAAAAAGTTATTGAATTTAGAAAGACTGGCTCAAAGATTAGGACAGGTTTTTGTAGTGGAACAATTTAAGTTTTACGTATTATGGTAGGTAATAAATATCGTCAATTAGTCACTATTTTGGTTTTGGTCTTTTAGAAAACTCGATTCGTATAATGAATTGGTATGATGTGGCGTAATATTTATTGTTTAAATTCTATTGTAAATTGAAGCTGTGAACAATGTGGGGGTCACAGAATGATTCGTTTCAGGTGATGGTTTGATTCAAATAAAGTTACAGATACTTTTTCAATGATCGATACGGTTTATAAATATCTGATTGTGAAATCGAAACTAATTTCCATTTTACATGCATCTTACTGAATTAAATACGAGTATACAATGATTCAGTGGTACAACTTTAAGTAGGTAGGTATACTAGGTATACGCACCTGAAGGCAGGGTGGAAAAGACTTCCCTCTTTATTAAATGACATTATTGATACAAACAAGTCAAAATTACTAACAATACACAAACTAAAAACTTATATGGATATAAAAAATCTGTCCTAAAGTAATTTAGGTTTATAAAAATAAATACTCATTGATTTTACTCACGTCTAGTCTTGCTGTAGCGCTTTACATTTTTATTATGAACACTTTAAAAGTCAGCTAAAAATCATCATTTAAAATTGAACCCTGAATTTAATTAATAGAGTTGAAAATTATTGCCATATTAACGACTTAGGTTTCTGATTGACTGTCAATAAAGTTTATATGGTATTTTTCTACGTAACACGCCGAAAAAAGAGCGGGACCGAGAGTTGTGGAAATCAGTGGGAGAGGCCTTTGCCCAGCAGTGGGACACTATTGTAAGCTATTTAAAAAAAACACACTCCGTATGTATGTGAATGTTGGTATAGGTATGGAAATATAGGACTCACACATTGAGTAATAGGAGATGACATCCCTAAGATTTTTTTTGTCCCAAAAGTTGTAGTGAAAATCACTACAGTCTTTGATTCAGTCATAGCTGTCAACCGCCAAACATGGCGCACAAAATTTGTTCTAGATGTCTCATATCCAGTAGAATATATAATAAATCAATGGACTCACACAACTTTGTCGTCCGGTGTGACGGTGGCACATGGTATTGTGAAAGGGTGCGGCTGGGGCCCGACGCGGAAAGTGACCTCGCGGGGGGCCTCCTTGAGGATCGGCAGGTTGTGGTCTACGGGCTGCGCGACGCCTGTATAAAATAACAAATAATTAGATTATTTACTCAAGATTAACCTATTGAACGCCAAGAATAATAAATAAATAAATAATAAAATTAATAAAAATAATATTATAGGACACAATCTTACACAAACTGACCTAATCCCACAGTAAGCTCAATAGGGCTTATGTTGTGGGTACTAGGCGACTATATATATAATAGATAGATATAGATAAATACTTAAATACATAGAAAACATCCATAACTCAGGTACAAATATCTGTGATAAACACACAAATAAATGCCCTTACCAGGATTCGAACCCTGGACCTCCTGCTTCGTAGGCAGGGTCACTACCGAATGGGCTAGGAGGCCGAGAATACATAAGGGTGTCATGAGTTGTTGTGACCACAGCGCCAAGAACGTCTAAATATATACGTGTTAAGTTTGTATTGGCTTGCTTGCATCACTGATCTTGGCGAGTGTAACGTTTGAGCATATCGCGTATGGCGTTCAAAGGGTTGATTATACTGTAATGCATTTCAAAAACACATATTTTCTAGAAAATAATCTAGCAAGACTTGAACCGACATCGACCCGGTGCTGCGATCGCTTTCAATACAATAATTTAAAATATTCAGTAAGCGATATAAGTTAATGCTGATTTTTGATGCAGATTTTTACCTAGTAGGCCAGAAGTAGTAGGCATGTGACTCCTTTGGAGTTGCAGGCGTCCATAGGTTACGGTAGCTGCTTACCATCAGGCGGGCCGTATGCTTGTTTGCCACCGTCGTAGTATAAAAAAGTACAGAGAAGTTTATAAGATTTTTTCACCGCAGCAAAAGTGTTAAACATATAAGAATTAAACTTACACAAGGTGGCGCTCGCAGCGATGAGAAGCAATACTTTTACAGCCATGATTATCGACAACCTAAAATATAAAAAAAAAATTAGCACAGTGTATTTACACCATAGCCTGACCATTACTAGAAAAAAAAAGGAAAAAAAAACCTGGAAATAATAAAATGTAACTACTTTACAAAACCTTATCCACTTCTAAATTTCCCACCAATATCTATTAACATTGGCTAACCAGTATATTTAATAAATGTAATGTTTAATACATTAAAACCACTGAAAACTGTCCACGTTATTTAAGAAAATGACCCACTTTCATTACGCTTGACTTATTACGCTTATTCTTAAATTAAAAAATATAAAAGAAAAACTGAACGCACCCGTAAGTGTTCACTTTGGCGGGAACTCGACAACTGCAGCAATGGCCGACGCGAGGCGTATTTATATGGTACAATATTTACAGGCGCTTTCCTCGTTCGTCACCCGCATGGGTCACCCGCTGATATTATGTCTGAATCTAAATAATATTGTAAACACCGACACCGTGGGTAAAGAACCGCGGCAGTGAGACACAGTACAGAGATCTTAAGGTGGCGTGGCGGGATACGGAGACATGTAAAATTCCTCAATTTTGTGTGCAAGTTTTGAGATGAACTCAAAGCACTTAGGAGCGTGGATGTTGCATGAATGAGGGCTACCGTTTTTTTACTCACCAGTTGGCGCCACTGTAGACTGAGGTCCTGAATTACAGTTTTAAAAAATTGTCATTACGTTAGTGAAAACCAAATTTACGTTTCAATATTATTTAGTATAATAGGCTGTACTGTAAAAATATCGACGACACCGTAGTGTTCCGCAGTTCAGTTTTATTTGGCAAAAAGGAGGATATTTTGTTCCGCTTTTAAAGCATTCACATTCAATGACTCGGAACTTATATTTGCCATAATTAATACCCTGGTATGGAAAAATATCCACAACATTGTTAAATTAGAAATAATTTCGCGAATCCCACTTAATTACTATGGCATTTGACATTTCGAGGAGCTAGAGGCGCTAGTGTAAACAGAGGGTTTACACTAGCGCCTCTAGCGGAAAATTCATACACGATAGTCCTCATTGCATGATCTGAAGGGTCATAATAGTCAGGTTTAACTATATTTTTCGATGGCTTCTTGATTTTGAGGGTTTGTTCCGCGATAACTTTAGTAACATTTTTCTGATCATTATGAAATTTATTGGGGTTGTAGCAGAGATACATATAATTTGAGAGCTCGTATATGAGCAGGATCGATTAAGGGGTTGTGGAGCTAGAAGGCGAAAAAAAATCTTCATTAGAGTATTTTTATATTGGTAATCTCGTTTGCAAGTAAATCGCTAGTTCTCAGTTCGAGGTGGAGTACAAGTTTATTGATTCAACTTCAATAGTTATTTTTTTACAAGGGTTAGTTTAAAAAGTGTACGAATGTTGCCGATCTTCCCCTAAGTAATAATATTAATGTTTTAAATATGTCATCTAAGTCCTAATGAATGGGTTCACATATGGGTTTGTATCAGAAGGGCATACAATAACTTTTCCTTATTATGACTACAAATGTGATTGAGAATCGATTGCGTGGAAATGTTCTAGTAGGTAAACAATGTTTTCCTGTTAAACATTCATTCATTGCGTATAAATTATTGTATGAATTTGAATGGGATAAAAATGACTACTAGCGGCGCGCAACACGCACTTGAGCGAAATTCCGGAAAAAAAAACAGTACTTACTTAGTTAAGTCACGCAAAATATCATAAGAAAATTAAGAAAGTTAGCAACCAACTTCATGTAAGTAAACAAAAAAAATATTTTTGTTTAATGTATACATTTTTTTTATACTTCTAGGTACCTACTTGTCATTAAAGTCAAAATGTCAATGAATGAGCATTAGCTACGTATAATTAAGGAAACTATAGGTGTAATCTTTGTACTTACTTGATAATGTAATGTTAATGTTATGACTGTTTAAAAAAAAACCCCCCATTTAAGTGTGTGCATTGACTGTACATTGAGCATGGCCTGACATGCTCTTGGCCGGTTTTTATTCAAATTCAAATAATTTATTTCAGATCATTTGTCCATAGTGTTAGTATACATTCCCTTAAAACTATGTATACTACTTAGTAAAACCTACTATACTATATTTATATTATACACTAAACCTCTGGATGACATGTGAACAGAGTCCCAATGTTTTATGCGAGACACCTCAAATGTAATCTTCGTAGTTCGTACGGAAATTTCCATCATAGGTGAGCTGTTTTTATTGTCCTTGTTAGTACATTATAGTAAATACCAACGTATGATTTAAATGTACGTAAGCACATAAAACAAATGTGCAAAGATTTGTTGACATGGTTAGTTTGGTTAGGATCTGGTTATCGATACCGTTGTAGCCTAATTACCATAACACCTCATTGGTAGGCAGTTCATTGTGCCAGGGGAATACCTGGGAAGATGTTGTTTAAGTATAAAGCTATAAACACACTGAGATCTTGAATAACGAATAAAAGCTGGAGTGGTACGGCTACTTACGGTTCAAGCCTTTTTCTTTTCAACTGAAGAACAAATCAATCTATTTTTATAAATATTTTGATTTTTATATTTTAAGTATACTATCTATAATTCTATAGACACACTACTATATAAATTATAAACTTATATAGATTATGATGATATACAAAGGAAAAAGTGACCTAGGGCAGTGCCCAAAGCTGGCATCGAACCAGCGTCTTTGCATTCGCAGCAGACACCCTAACCACTAGACTACCCGGGTCACAGCGGTACCGGTCGATTTTTCCCGTGTATATGCAATCTTTGTAAATGCTAACCGAAATTCTACCGGTAACGCTGTGACGCGGGTAGCCTAGTGGTTGGGCGTCTGCCGCGAATGCAGAAAATTCTGGTTCGATCCCAGCCCTGGGCACCGGAGGCCTAGGTCAGTTTTTAATTTGTACATATATGACATCCATATAAGTCTATTTTCTTTTGTTTAGTACTTACACTATCAAATGTCCAATGTAAAATGAACCTTATGGCTCAACAATTAAAGGCCGCGACCAGACAGTCAACTTCAAGCAATTTACTCCTTTGCAATAAGGTGCAAATTTGTAAACGCTTCTTTGAACTTGACTGTACGTGATTGATTGATTGATGTCATTCCCCTCACTGTGGCAGATCGTGATCAGTGTATGTATTGCCTTATTTCTAAGCCTTATTTAGTAAATATGTTTTTAAATTCCAAAATAAGTTACATACTTACTTATATACAAGGTATAGTCTGGCAAACCATTTCTGTCAGTAGAAACGCGCGGCAAATTCAAAATACGTACATGTGGCAACCCTTTGTGATGAGACACCGTATTTAATGACGAACATTTAAATTCCCATTGAATTTGTTTCTAGTGCATTTCACTCTCTCATCTTAAGCGCGAGTGTGATAGAACTTCTGCAACGTTCCCAATTAAATTTAAATTCACTTTTAAGACGTATGTCAATTGCCTCAACCAGATTATCTGTTGCAGTTGATGACAGATCAGACGAAATATATCTGTTTCCTTTTTACACACCGTAAATGTCACCAAATGAAAGGGGCGGCAATACCAACTAAAATTAAAAACATAAAATTGGATGATCATTGCTGCTTTTTTCACTGATTCTTAGTGTTGTCATACTTTTGTTCGCTGTACATTGCTACTGCGTTCGTTGGCTGGCCAGACTATACCTACTTATATACAAGGTAATTATGAAAAAGTAAAACATTTTTTCACGCAATAAACAATTGCCGGCCGCCGGCCGGGATGACGTGTCAATTTTTTACGCAAAAAAAATCTTCTACTTTTTGTTAGTCGCAATACGATTACCAATTATGCCGTATAAGGCAAAAGGGTGTCAGAAATTAGGCGAAATTGAACCCTATCACTTTGAGATAAAGTTCAAATAATGGTGGGAAATATATTCCCTCTGCCTTACAAAGGCTTTAACGCATCCCCACTATTTTTGTCACACCCTGTAGATGTCATATACAAAGGAAAAAGTGACCTAGGCCTCCGGTATTGTGTCTACTTAAAATAAACAAGTCTAAGAGCTGGCCACGTCAAATATGACACAATAATGAGAGCAATGAAAACTATCTAGTTAGACTGCTTTACCATCCTCATTGCTAGATCCGGGCATCTGGCAGCTTTTAATGGGTGGAGGTCAGAGTGACAGACCAAGTTTTTAAGTTGGAAAAAAGTAATACCAAAATAGAGGTGAAACCTGCGCAAGTAGTGTTATTTATAGAGGACAGGGTCTATATTTTAACATTAGATTAAAAACTATTGTCTATTATTACGGAAATAAAAACAGTAGGCGTCTAACAAAAAAATGCATTATTTGGCACTACTTTCCCCCAAAATAAACTTCTGGATATGATATAATCTAATTAATTACATAATTTCCCATAATATTGCATCAAACTCAGAACTCTAGGATTTCTTTTCTTCAATTTATTTACATTCTTTGACCTCCACCACTCTACAGCTGCCAGATGTCCGGATCTAGAAATAGGCATAGTATAGCAAACTAACTAGAGGGGTTTCGTTGCTCTCATTATGGTGTCATATCTGACGTGTCCAGCTCTCTGTCTAAATCAAAATGTGTGTTAAAATTTATATTTGATTTGTTCTTCAGTTACATGTATGAAATGATAATGAAATCTTTATTTGATGGTTACTGTGGCCGCCAGGCTACTCTCTGGCGTCAGTCTGCATCAGCGACAGCACAGTCTAAATATTTATTTATGCGGATACAGAGCATTCGCTGGTTCGGGATCCAATTCCTCCCACTGTGGAACGGGACTCTCAGTAATAACACTCACTGCACTTGGATTCTTATTTATTACTAAAACACAATCACTCGGTACACTTGGCTAACTATGGCTATTTACACTATTTACAACTTAAATCCTAGAACAGGTACATATACCCTGCCCGAGGATAGGCACATTTACCCTACTTCGCACTGTCACTAACTTTACTTTAACTACTTAGTCCTCGAACAGGTACATATACCCTGCCCGAGTACTGGTACGTTTACCCTAAGAGCACTAGGTACAAACTGAAACACTAACACTTTACTTGTAACTACTTAGTCCATAAACAGGTACATATACCCTGTCATATGAACCCTAGGTACGCTAGGCACTAAACTTTAACACTAGGCACATAGAAAGCCGGTACGCACACTGATATACTGATACTGTCGACTACTGGTCACTATTATCTCTTCTTCTTCTTATTTTTCTTGCTGGAACTGCTTGCTGAACTGAACTGAACTGAACTGCGGCGGTGCGTGCCGGCTTTTATATGATTCGAAAATAGCGAGGGTGGAAATATCTAGAACAATCTGAAAGAGAGATCTATCTTCATCTCTTTTACGCTATGGAAAAATCTAGATATTTTAGACAAGGATATCTCTATCTTTTTCACACATTCGAAGACTCTAGAAGTTTTAGACGGAGAAGTCCTTTGTTTACATTGCTATCTCTTTCTTGCACTCGACTTAGGATATTTGCGTATTTATTTACATTTTTGCTTATATCTCGAAAACTACTGGACGGATTTTGATGATTTATACCTTGTTAGAAAGGTCTTTGCAAGATCTGTCTATCTAGGACATTATCTTTACATAATATCAATAAACTAAAAAGTTGCTTTTTCTTATTAGTTAATTTTGTATGGGAGTGAGCTTCTATCTACTCTAACTCCGGTATCCTAAGTCCGAGGCTTACAAAACTATATCTACTGGATAGTTTACTAGAAAACCTATCTCTAGAGGTATGTGTATGACCTATGTGGGCTGCGGCATTTTCCGGAAAAATCAAAATGTTTTCGCGGCTCTCGCTTCGGTCAAGCTTTGCCACCTCAGTCGGGGCCCGCGGTCGTCGTTTGGTAATTACGGCTGCTTGGGTCAACATTCATACAAATACGCCGCTCCCCCTCTGCCCGCCCTTAGTCGGGCGCGTACCATCACAGAGGGCACACATACTGCTTTTCAGCGGTACAAACAAGTCTTGTTTCTGCACAGACATTAATCAATCTAGTTTTACTTTAATAAAGTTGACCTGTGTGTACCACTTATTTATCACCTTACCTAGACACCTTATTACTAACTAGGTAGAATACAATTTATTTAGGTAGGGATCTAGGCTGTCCGTAACAGTTCTGCCCCCGCTGACGCTCCTGCGGCTGCTCCTGTTGCAACGGTAGGACAGCCAGCTTCGTGACGGGTCTCCGGAACACGCCTCCCTTGGTCTGGACGTCGGCTGATCGGACTGCGCCATCTGGTCCCTGGTACACCTTCGTGACGATCCCTCGCGGCCATACGTTGCGTGGTAAATTTCCATCCACGATAATAACGTAGTCGCCCTCCTGGATCGATCTCCTTTGGCCATTCGTTTTCCGGCCTCTTCAGGAAGTCTGGTCCTTGATACCATCGGCTGTCGAAGGTGACTTGTCTTCTGTTATCCGGCCGGGTAGCTTCATCTGCCGGATTTTCCTTGGTTGGTACCCAGCGCCATTGACTTGGCTTTGTTAGCTCCGCTATCTCTCCTAAGCGGTTGGCTACGTAGGCGCTGTAGCGTTTGGCGTCGTTGCGAATCCAGTGGAGTACTGTTCCACTATCAGTCCACATAACGACTCGTGCTGGCGTCAGGCGGTGCTCTTCTCGGATGGTCTGCTGCAATCTCGATCCGATGAGCGCTGACTGTAGCTCCATGCGTGGCACGCTGAGTTGTCTCGTTGGCCCCACCTTACTTTTGGCGGCGACCATGCTGACCAGGGCCGTCCCATCTTCTTGGACGACTCTCCAATAAGCCACGCATGCGTACGCCTTAGTGCTGGCGTCCACGAACACGTGTAGTTCCTTGCTTGCCGCTGCCCCCGTTGACAAGTAGCATCTGGGAATTCGAAGTGCTGCAACGCTGTCCAAAGCCCGTAGCCATTCTTCGAAGTTGTGCTTGTCCTCTTCTGGCAGTGGTGAGTCCCAGTCCAGTTTCTTGGCCCACAAGTTTTGTAACTGGACTTTGGCTGTTATCGTGTAATGACTTAACAGCCCCAGTGGGTCGTACACGGACATCACGGCCGATAGCATTTGCCTCTTCGTCGGCGTAGTCTTCATGTCTCGTACCTCGGCCGGTACTCTCATCATGGCCGTGTTAAACCCGAGCTCGTCCGTTTCAGGGTTCCAATACATGCCAAGGATCTTGTTTTCCTTCTTCCCTAGCTGCGCCGGTGCGTTTGCGTGCAGCTCTTGTGGAATACCTTGCAGTAACTTCTTACTGTTGGACGTCCATCCACGAAGCTTGAACCCTCCTTTAGCGTGTGACGATGTTACTTGCGTGGCACGATGTACGAGCTCTTCCTCGTCCGGATAGCTTGCCACGTAGTCGTCCATGTAGTGGTTACGGACGATGTCCTCTACAGCATCCGGGAATTCTTCGGCGTTGTCCTGGGCGTTCCTGTTGCGAACGCTGTGCGCCAGGAAAGGCGAGCTCGCTGCGCCGAACAGCATGCTCGTCATCTTGTAGAACTGCGGGTTTCCGGTTCGGCGGTCTCCTCTCCAGACGAAAGTTTGTGAGGGCTGGTCCTCACTCCTCATCTTGATCTGGAGGAACATCTCCTGTAGGTCCGCCACCACGGCGAACTTCCCTTCGCGGAACCGGAACAGTATCCCGATCAGTGACTGTAGTAAGTCCGGCCCTTCCAGAAGAAAATCGTTGAGGCACTTCCCTTGGCTGCGATACGCTGCATCGAAGACTAATCTGATCTTTCCTGGTTTGTTGGGATTGGTCACAGCGAAGTGCGGTAGAACCCAGGCTACGTTGCTATCTGGCGGCTCCTCCAGCGGCTCAGCATACTTCTTAGCAAGCAGGTTATTTACTTGCTCGGTGTAGCTCGCTGCGAATGCCGGGTCACGGTCCATCTTGCGCTCGATGCTATGCAGTCGATTCAATGCCGTGTGCAGGCTCGGCGGCATTCGTGGCTCCTCGTCCCGCCATAGCTGTCCCACCTCGTAGCGTGGTCCGTCGATTTTCTTGACCGACTTCTCGAAGATATCCAGGGCCCTATGTGTCCCTGGATCTACCTTCTTGACATTCTTGATGCCGAGCGAGTCTATGTTGAAATATTCGCGCAACATAGAGTCCAGGTGCTCGTCATCCTCTTGGCGGCAGTGTAGCGTCACGTGCTTCTCGGGTGGGTTGACTATACGTGGCTTACCTCCGAAGACCACCCAACCTAACCCTGTCAGTACTGCTGCCGGCTCGTCCAGTCCCCGTATTCTTGCCTCCTGAGGTAGCAACACTGGCCATTGGTCTGTCCCCACAAGTAGTCGCGGTACGGCCTCGTCGTAGCAGGCAGTCTGGATATCCTTGAAGTGCTCCAATTCCATAACCTGCTTGCTCATCCTTTGCGTTCGTAGTCCTAGTCTCTTCACTGTGGTGAAGACTAAGTTATACGCGGTCTCTAGGCCCTTTCCTTGTACGCGAACTCTGACTTGTCTGCTTACTTCTGGCACAGCTTCCATGTTGCTTACCCCTGCCAGGCGCAGCGGCGTCTCGGGTCCCGTGGCTCCTATGGCTTCGGCCAAGTCTGCTTGGATCAGACTCACTGTGCTGCCATCGTCAAGCATAGCGTAGGTATCCACCTTCCCTTTTGGACCCTCTACGGTAACAGGTACCATCTTCAAAAATACGCTGGACGTGCTGTTCACTTGTTCCACCGTCGTGTTCGACGTGATCTCCGGCTCTGTTGGTTTGGCCGCCTGCGGATGTCCGGACCCGTCGCGGGCGGCAGGTTGCGGGGTAGGTGAGGCCGCGCGGGGTGGCGGCCGGCGTACACGCGCTTCTCTCTGCGTGCTGCCCTCGCTGTGCAGTAATCGGTGATGCCATCTGGTGCATCCGTTGGAACCGCATGCCTTCGCGTGACATTTCAACTTGGAGTGTTTACCGTTCAGGCATTTGTAGCATATGCGGTTGCTTTTGGCCCAGTCCCATCTCGCGCCTGTGTCCATGACCAGAACTCGCTTACATTCCGTAGTCCTGTGTTCACCGCCGCAGCACAAGCAAGGCTCCCGAATGCCCACGGTGTTCCCTGTTGTGTACGTCTGCTCGGCGTGGTACTGCGCTTGCGTCCTACGCGCGCCTCTTCCCTGGACTGCGCGACTCGGTGATGGTCGAGCTACCTCCTTAGTCGCCGCTTCCCTCCTTTTATTGGTGCCAGGCATGCGAGCGTGCGAGAATTCTAACTCTGCGTCGCTCTCTTCCATTAAGAAGTCAGCCATCAGCATCAGCTCACACTTGCCGCCCTTTATGTGCTCCTTTGCGTAGGCGCACCATCGACTTCTGAGGTGTGGACTCAGTCTGTCTGTTATCTCTCGAACTAACAATGGGTTGTTGCTATAGTTCCTGCTGTCGAGTTCGCAAAGTGTACTTACAATGTTTACAATCTTCGTTGCGAATTCGTTGAGGTCGATGGCACTGGGTCCCAACGGCGGTAGCCGCTTGAGCTCGTCCAGCGCCTTGTCCACCAGTAAGTCGATGCGCCCGAAATTCTTCTTAAGGAGCCTTATTATTAGCTCTGGCTGTGTCGATGTGGATAACAGATGCTGCACACACTGTCGTGCATCCCCACGTAGACAGTTCCTCAGCCGAGCCATGTTCTCGAACGCACTGAAGTTGTACCGTAGGGTTGACTCCGTGTAGGCGTTGAAGAACAGTAGCCATTCGTTAGGGTTGCCCGTGAATGGCGGCAACTCGTAACATTGCTTCGGCGGTGTGGTCCTGACGGCGTCCCGTAGCTGGTCGGCGAGCCTGTTGAATGCTGTCGCTGCATCACTTGGCAGCGGCTCTACCGACGACCTTAGTCTGGCGTTTTCGGAATACGGCGTCCATTCGTGTCGTCCTGGTGGCTAATCACGCGGTTCCACGGGCGGCGGCGCTCGTGCCTCAATACGCGGCCCACGCGGCGGCGATTGGGCGCGCCTGACCCGTGACGGTACGGGCGGCGACTCTACGCGCACTCGATGACGCGGCGTGTCTTCAATGGTGCGCAGCCACTCGTGCACTCGACTATCGGGTTCAGCCGGTCGTTCCCTGGCCGGGCTGATTGTGCGCGATGACCCCACGGACGATGAGTCAGTTCCAGTTCCAGTTCCAGAGCTCGTTTCTTCGAGTACCTCGTCCCTCTTGAGCTCGTACTCCTTCCTTAGCAGCTCTCGTTCCAACTCGATCTCTCGCCGTTTTAGCTCGACCTCTTTCCTCATTTGCTCGAGTTCGAGCTCTCTTAATTTGGCTGATCGGAGGCTGCTTACGTGTGATGCGTGCGATTTCCTCGACGGATGAGACTTGACCGTCGGTACCTTGCCTGGTGATGGAGTCGGTAACTTCTGTGTCTCCGTGGCCTTAGGGTGACCCTCTGACTGGGCCTCCTTACTCCCTCTTTCCGAAACCGGAGACAGGTTCTGCGCGCGCCCACTCAGGTGCTCGCGCTCAACTCGGCGTTGCTCCGCCTTTTCCTTATGTCGCAGCTGCTTCTTGATCGCTTGCTCGATCCTTCGCCGCTCCAGTGTCGACGGGGAACGTGGTGGTCCCTTATGGACAACCTTCGCGGGCCCAGACGGTACCATGGCTCCGGCCCTTACAGGTACCCCCGCAGAAGATTCTTGACACGGCTGCCCGGCCTTGCCCGTGACCCCATCCTGTGGGGTGCGCACGGTACCGGGTGCCCCTGCCACGTTCGCAGATACGCCTTCCGCAGTATCTTCTAGTCGGCCTTCTTCCTCTCCGGTGCGGCGGCCAGACTGCGACCTCGTATTCACTCCTGATGACACCATCTTGGCACTTTATTGCACTATATCACAACACAATGTCACAAATAACACACACGCAAAGTGTCAGTAGTCACTATAAGAATCCACTTTTCACTAGTCCAAGTTCCACTGAATCCCCTGATCCGGCTCGAAGGACCATAGAACTGTGGCCGCCAGGCTACTCTCTGGCGTCAGTCTGCATCAGCGACAGCACAGTCTAAATATTTATTTATGCGGATACAGAGCATTCGCTGGTTCGGGATCCAATTCCTCCCACTGTGGAACGGGACTCTCAGTAATAACACTCACTGCACTTGGATTCTTATTTATTACTAAAACACAATCACTCGGTACACTTGGCTAACTATGGCTATTTACACTATTTACAACTTAAATCCTAGAACAGGTACATATACCCTGCCCGAGGATAGGCACATTTACCCTACTTCGCACTGTCACTAACTTTACTTTAACTACTTAGTCCTCGAACAGGTACATATACCCTGCCCGAGTACTGGTACGTTTACCCTAAGAGCACTAGGTACAAACTGAAACACTAACACTTTACTTGTAACTACTTAGTCCATAAACAGGTACATATACCCTGTCATATGAACCCTAGGTACGCTAGGCACTAAACTTTAACACTAGGCACATAGAAAGCCGGTACGCACACTGATATACTGATACTGTCGACTACTGGTCACTATTATCTCTTCTTCTTCTTATTTTTCTTGCTGGAACTGCTTGCTGAACTGAACTGAACTGAACTGCGGCGGTGCGTGCCGGCTTTTATATGATTCGAAAATAGCGAGGGTGGAAATATCTAGAACAATCTGAAAGAGAGATCTATCTTCATCTCTTTTACGCTATGGAAAAATCTAGATATTTTAGACAAGGATATCTCTATCTTTTTCACACATTCGAAGACTCTAGAAGTTTTAGACAGAGAAGTCCTTTGTTTACATTGCTATCTCTTTCTTGCACTCGACTTAGGATATTTGCGTATTTATTTACATTTTTGCTTATATCTCGAAAACTACTGGACGGATTTTGATGATTTATACCTTGTTAGAAAGGTCTTTGCAAGATCTGTCTATCTAGGACATTATCTTTACATAATATCAATAAACTAAAAAGTTGCTTTTTCTTATTAGTTAATTTTGTATGGGAGTGAGCTTCTATCTACTCTAACTCCGGTATCCTAAGTCCGAGGCTTACAAAACTATATCTACTGGATAGTTTACTAGAAAACCTATCTCTAGAGGTATGTATGACCTATGTGGGCTGCGGCATTTTCCGGAAAAATCAAAATGTTTTCGCGGCTCTCGCTTCGGTCAAGCTTTGCCACCTCAGTCGGGGCCCGCGGTCGTCGTTTGGTAATTACGGCTGCTTGGGTCATCATTCATACAAATACGCCGCTCCCCCTCTGCCCGCCCTTAGTCGGGCGCGTACCATCACAGAGGGCACACCATTCCGCGCCCGCTCGCCGCGCCGCGCGCACGCACTCACAGCTCCGTATACGCAGCCGACATGCCGCGTTGAGCCCAGCTCCGCGAGCACATTCCGCCGTATAGTGATAGTCCTAAAACCTTCGCCGCGTAGAGCCCCGCTCCGTGTGCCGGATTCCAGTGTTGTGATACTTAAAACTTTACGAGACAGTGACTCTATTCTAACAACCTCAAGCCCAGTTTACGTGAACACGGGCCATTGTGTTTAGTGACTATAAGTGTAGTTAATTATCCAAGTGCCTTGTGTACGTTTCAATTTCGAATTTACCATAACCACGGGTAAGCGACTGTGTTTTTTTCTAACCCCATTACTGTAAGTGTGATGTCATTACCAACCCATTAATTGTTTTAAAAATGTCTAACCTTTACGGTTCGCTGGCCAGCATAGGCTGCAACCCAAACAATAACGCAAATTTGTTAGAATGGTTGACAAGGGAAGATCCGACCCTCGCCAAACGATACATTGAACAACAGGCCGCGCTCAACAAAAAGCAAGCGGCCAGTCACTCGGCCAACCAGCCCTCCTCAGGCACGGGTCTCAAAGACCTCACAGGCTCCCAATCTAAACTAAAAACAAAGCTCAAAGCCAAAATAGGCAATATTAGCCGGTCAAACTCAAGGGGCCCCAGCCCGCGCAGGGGACTTAGCCCCCTTAACATTAACAAAAACAAACAGGGCGACCCGATGCACCCACTTAAAAACGCCGAACGTTTTAAAGGCGCCATCATTCAAGCGATAGATACTCTATCCCCCCCCCTCCCCACGGGCACTCCCGCCCCCTCCCCTGACGATCCCACAATACTGAGTAATGTCAGCTCACTACCTTTGGGTCAAAATACAGCCGACAGCGAGCTCCCACTCGGACAGAACCCCTTTGAGACCCTCCAAAGGGACTCTGACGGTTCCGATATGGAATATGAAGACCTCCCCTCAGAAACAGAATATGGTGATCCCTCCCAATTCGACATTAACGGAACATTCCAACCCGTCAAAAACAGAAAAAATAATAGGAAGGCGAGGAAGAGGGCCGCCGCCGCCATCGCGGCGGCCGCCGTCCCCCTCGCCCCCACGTCATCGCCCCCTCCCTCACTTACGGCAGCCTATCAGCCAAACGGTGTTACCATTAACGACTATCCCCATAACGGGACCATCCCTCAGACCTCCGACAACCATTCCAACTCTCTAACAAACACCCAACAAGACTCCTCCCAAAACCCGGACCTACACCAAATTATCCCACCAAACAGGCCCCTCAGGCCCCCAATCATACTTATGAAAGACAAGAGTAGGTGGCTCTCCATTTCCGGAGAGGCGACCAGGCTGGGTATCGGCTGGGTCAGCGCCACCCCAGTCCCACCCAAACCATACAACCCCGGTGGTATCGCAATCACCACACAAAACGCCGACCAATACCGCGCCTGGACCAAACTACTTGTAAATGGTTATGATACAGGCCATTTCAACGATGGCACTAAACTAATAGCTGTAATTAAACGCCTCCCAATCGAGATAGGCGAGGACGACGTCCTTGACGACTTACGTGCCAAACAATACCCCATCCTTGAGGTACACCGTATGCGCAGGGCCCGCGGGCGCGCCCCTACAACCGCTGTCCAAGTGGTACTCTCCAGAACACTAAAAGGTATGGATATATTCAACTTGACGTCACTCTGCGGCCTGAGCGGCCTCCGAGTAGAAAGACTCAGACGGGATGGAAAAATGGCCCGCTGTAATAATTGTCAATTCTGGGGTCACTCATCGAAGTACTGCACTAACCCCGCAAGGTGCGCTAAGTGCCCCCTCCCCCATGCCACATCTAAATGCCCTAGACCTAAAGAATCAACCGAGCCGTTCACCTGCACCCTCTGCGGAGGACCCCACACAGCTAGCTACGGGGGCTGCCCCTACGCACCACACAACTGGGACCCCAAACATATCAAAAAACAACCTATTAACAACAACAACTATAGACCAAGGAACGACTGGGCTAAGGGCAACCCATTCAATAACACCAATAGCAACTTAGTACATAATCAACCTGATTTCTCACACAACCCTGCTAACTTCCCTCAATTAGGCAGGCCTAACCACCCAATCATATACAATAACACCTACCCCACCCACACCCCAACTCAACCCCCTACTCAGAACCAGAGCCTACCCCCCGCCCCACCTTTCCAAAGGTCCCCCTCAGGGCAAATAGGACCAAACCCTCTCTCCTACAACCCCCCCCTCTATAATCAACCAGGCTTAAATCCCACCACCCAGGCCTCTCTAACCACTAATAAACAAGCAGGCACTAACAATTATATTCATAATAATAATCATATCAATTACAAACAAAACGCCGACCCTCCCACCAATCAACTACGTTTCAACCCCATTCGCAAAAACCCAACACAAATTCACTCCAAACAACCCCAAATCAACCAATTTAAACAGACACACAGGCCCCCTAATGTCCCCTCCCTAGCTGAGGACATGCGGCTTGCCTTCGACCTCGCCGATGTCGTCGACATTGACGAGGTATGCGCGCTGGCCGCCGAGATCAGAGCCGCCGCTAACAACTCACAGAAAATAAACATATTGGTTCGCTACGCGGGCCTCCTCCGCGCCCTACAAGCCTTTAACAATAATAATAATGTATAGTACGCCCAATAATAGATTGAAACCTAATTCAATTAGGATAGCCACCTTTAACACTAACAGTATTAACGGTAAAAAAGACGAAATAGCCCTATTTTTAAAAGATCACTCCATAGACATACTTTTCATACAGGAATCCTTCTTAAAAGCTAGCCACAGAGACCCTAAGATCTCCAATTACCAACTGGTCAGAAATGACCGACTATGTTGCGACAAAGGCGGAACCCTCATTTATTATCGACGCTCATTTCACGCCTCTCCCATCCCCCTCCCCCCCCTCAAAAACCTGGAGGTGTCTGGGCTGAGGTTGGCCTTGACTGGTCACAATCCGGTCACGCTATTCTCGGCCTATCTCTCCCCTTCCAAAACTCTTTTGAAAAGTGACCTGGAGGCTGTGTTCGGGGTTGACAAATCCGTCATATTGATGGGTGACCTCAACTCCAAACACAGCATCTGGAACTGTAACATCACCTCCCACAACGGCAGTAATCTCCTTAAATTTACTCAACAGTTAGATATAGACGTAATAGCTCCCATGGAACCCACCCACTTCCCCACCTGCCTAGAATTCCGCCCCGACATCCTTGACCTAGCCATCTTTAAAAATATTTCTCTTAAAATGAACTCCATCAACGTTATACACGAACTCTCCTCCGACCACCGTCCCGTCATCATCTCTCTAGGCCCTGACCCCACCTTCTCCCCTCCCCTCAAAACCATAATAGACTGGGGAAAAATAGAAGCCTCTCTCAATGACAAAAACTCCCCTCTCTACGACATAGGAAAGGAGGGCATTAATGACGTAAAACAAACCGACGCGGCGGTTGATTCCCTCGCCGGGGGCCTACGTGATTTGGTCAACAACTGCTCCTCTCAAATACCCAATGATAACGACAAAAAATGGCGCCTCCCAAACCACCTTAGGGCTCTGGTGAGGCTAAAGAACGCCGCCGTCCGCGCTTACGACTCCTTCCCCTCTCACGAAAATAAAAACGCGGTCAATCGTCTTCAAAAGCATCTGAAGCGTCAGACCGCGGCTTATCGAAATGAGAGGTGGAATAACACTCTATCAGCTATAGAACCCCACCACCAAGCTTTTTGGAAATTAACCAAAGCCCTTAAAACAGATTTATCTTCATCAATGCCCCCCCTCAACAGAGCTGGAGGCCAATCGCCCGCATTTGAGGATACTGAAAAGGCCGAGTGCCTGGCCGAAAGTTTGGAGGAACAATGCTCCCCTAGCTCCCAACCTGTAGACGACGAACACATTACCAACGTACACACGTACGTTCGTACTAAACTTTCCGAACCCTTGGACCCGTTACCGCTTCCAGTTATTACAGCCACCGAACTCAAGTCCCAAATCAGGCGTCTAAAACCTAGAAAAGCTCCAGGTTCCGATGGAATCCCTAACAAACTTTTAAAACTCTTCCCTGATCAACTCATCACCATTTTACTTCTCATTCTAAACTCAGCCCTCCGCTTCTCCCATTTCCCAGCGCGCTGGAAGGAGGCGGTTGTTATAGGCATCCCAAAACCGGGTAAACCCCGCACTAACCCCACTAGCTATCGACCTATCAGCTTACTCCAGACGCTGGGAAAACTCTATGAAAAGCTTATTCTAACTCGCCTTCTTTCATTTCTCTCTCAACAGGATGTGATCATTCCTGAGCAATTCGGCTTCAGGGCTGATCACTCCTGCATCAACCAAGTACACCGCCTTGTGGAACACATACTCTTCTGGATGTCAGGCTGGGGTCGCTCGATCCCAACCGGGGCGATCTTCTTCGACATAAGCAAAGCATTCGACAGGGTTTGGCACCTAGGCTTGATCTACAAGCTTTTTAACATCGGGGTGCCAAACCGCCTTGTCCACCTACTAACGGACTTCCTTGTCGACCGTAGCTTTGCTTATAGAGTAGAAGGCTCGCTATCCACCTCACATCCAATAAGGGCTGGTGTTCCGCAGGGCTCCTGTCTCTCTCCAACTCTCTTCTCTATCTATATCAATGACATACCTAAGGTCCCTCTCACTAACTATGCACTTTTTGCTGACGACACTGCCATCTATGTCTCATCCCCACGCTTTGAAAGGGTCTGCTCCCTTCTACAGCAAGCTGCCGACGCCCTCGGGCACTGGTGCAAGCTGTGGAGGGTAGAGATGAACCCTGACAAAAGCGTGGGAGTCTTCTTTTCTCGAACTACACCTTACGCTAACCTATTCGCTTCCTTACCCAGTGTCACGCTATGTGGCAGGCCCATCCCCTGGAAACATGAGGCCAAATACCTGGGCGTTACACTGGACAAGCGCCTTACTTTTCGAAAACACATCAAAACCGTCAAACTCAAAGCCCAGCTTTACCTAAACCGCCTTCACTGTCTTATCAACTCCAAAAGTCAAATGTCTACTCACAATAAACTTCTACTTTACAAAATCGCAATCAGAACCGTCTTCTCTTACGCCTCTGTGGCCTTCGCCCAGAGCGCTCCCACCCACCTCAAATCCCTACAAACGCTCCAAAATAAATTCCTCCGTAAAGCTGTAGGTGCGCCTTGGTTCCAAAGGAACCTGGACCTCCATCGAGACTACAAACTACCCACAGTGAATCAACATTTTAAAACCATCAGCAACCGATACTTCGACAAAGCCGCCGACCACAAAAACGCTCTGATAAGACATGCCGCGGATTACGAGCCAGAGGCTCCGCCTAAAAAAGGCGTGCGCAGGCCGCGGCATGTCTTAACTGACCCTGACGACCCTATCACTCTGGCACAGAAGCTGGAAGCGGAAATCGACCTCAAACTAGCGGCAAACCGCACCCCCAACAGTAACAACTCTAACGCATCCTATAGACCCGTTCGGCGCAAACCGACCGGGTACTATAGTACCCGCCCGCATTGGGAAATTAACAGGAAACGTAATTGACATCACACAGGCCCTCAGCCTTATTATAAACAATTTTAAAATGTATAAACTTAGCAAAGTTCAACTCATTTAAAAGATTATATATAAAAAGAAATCTAAAACAAAAAGAACATATAAAATAATTTAAAAAAGTACAACCTCAAAATGAAACGAACTCATACTATTTTATATTTATATAGCAGCAGTAATTTTTGGTATAAACTTTGTAAACCTACTCTTCTCTTTACTCCACCTTTCTCTCTCATTACTTAAATCTATCTCTCTCCTTTCCTTTCTTTCTTGGGCAGCCCCGCGGCCTTTCAGGCCGCGAGGCTGACACAGTCGACCCGCGTTGTTACTGGCCCATAACTGCGGCCAAACAACCTATTAACAGTCAAAAAAAAAAAAAAAAAAAAAAAAAAAAAACAGAGGGCACACATACTGCTTTTCAGCGGTACAAACAAGTCTTGTTTCTGCACAGACATTAATCAATCTAGTTTTACTTTAATAAAGTTGACCTGTGTGTACCACTTATTTATCACCTTACCTAGACACCTTATTACTAACTAGGTAGAATACAATTTATTTAGGTAGGGATCTAGGCTGTCCGTAACAGTTACAATGTTTTGCAATTTTTCCTGTATCTGTGCTATTAGACGTTGCTTCGTACCAAATTTCAAGATTCTGAATTCACGGGAAGTACCCTGTAGGTTTTGATTCCCTTGCGAGTTTCGAAAATTTGCGGCATAAACAGCTGTATCTTTTGATTGCGTAGGCTTAGATGTTTGATTTTTCACAGCTCCAAGGGACAGTAGACCTAAGTATTTGGTATAAATTTCAGCTTGATACCTTCACGCGTTCCTGAGAAAAAGGGTCTTGACAGACGGACGGACGGACAACAAAGTGATCCTATAAGGGTTCCGTTTTTTCCTTTCGAGGCACGGAACCCTAAAAAGTAGGAGAAACATTTTTTAACGCGAAAAAACATTTTTTTTGTATAGGACACAAGGTCCCAGTCGGCCAACCCTCCATTTTGTTTATCTTAAGGGGCTCACAACAGCTTCCAAATTCCCTCCCTATCTTTTTCAGCGCGAGTGAAAGAGAAACACTGTGTTACGATTAGTATGGGAGCTCATTGCAAATTTTGCATAACGATGAATTAAAAAAAACTAGGCATTAATTGAGAAATATTAGTATTAGTGAGGTGGAATTTTGTCCTTAGTTACAGACGTATAAGTCAAGAAACTAAAGACATACGACTGTTTAAGTAACTTTGGATTTATTTTCTATCGAGCCGATTTCGTCCAATCGTGTATCGGAATAAGTAACGAATAATAACATATATTTTTTTTAGTTCCTCAAAACAAGTACCTATTCGGTTATTAAGTTCTGTTACTAGAGTTTTCACTAAATAAATAGTAATAGGTAGTAACATTTTAATTATTTATGAACATAATTTAAAAGCTTATTTAATAGTCAATAGATTATAATATAATATATTGAACTGAAAATTATTGTCGCAGTTTTTCAGAATTCTTTATAACACTCGGGAAAAGGCGTGAAACATATACGTCAAAATTACACTCCTTGTTCATGTTGATTTTAAATCCTATTTATTTTAAATCACGTTTAAGACGCATCAGTCTTGCACAATTCGGTAGCTATATTCTTTAGCTTCAATTTGGTATATGTATAGTTCACGTGGGTCTATCTGATAAAATACAAGACTATACGTTGCAAGTCTGCTTGTTCCATAGCAGTCTAAATCTATGTATTTTGTGCAAAACTTAAAAATAGGCAATGTTTCAAATAGGAATATCTGTGTGATAAAATTGCAAGAAAATTAAATGGTGGTCACACAATTACCTCTTATATACAGGTTTCTTACATACAAGTAATGGAACCTTCAAAACAAAGGTGCAATATTTATTTGATGCACTTTTGTAAAGTGTAATTTTCTTAAATTTACCGCGTGTTTGCGTCTTCAGGCAATCCTGTGCTTTACAAAGTATTTCAATAAATTTCCCATCTGATTTGTATATTATTATACCATATTATGTTCATTAGAAATTAGGCTAATAAATAATTACTTTAAAATTTTATTTAAAACTTTATTTTAAATTTTATCAGTCAGAAATCTGGTAACAGAACTTAGTAACCAACTAGGTAGATATAGCTAAAAACTGTTTGAGTAAAGTCAATTTGAAGGTCATCGGGTGTTGTCAGTCTCTTAAGTGACCCACACCCTATCATCATCAAAGGAGTTACGAACAGCGCTGTGTCTACGCCATACCAAATAGATTAGCAGATAACAAATGATTCCTAACGCCTTTACAGGTTTTTACCGCTGACAAAGTAAAGGTTGAACACGCCAAAACTTGGGCACGCAAAATTTGTTTTTAAACCAGTTTGAAAATAAATAACTACATTATGAATACCACATTTAATGACAAATTTAATGAATTCTAATATCACATTTTAAATTTTAATTAATGTTTACACAGTAAGCCATAGATCGAACTTTTCTACGCACACGGCTCATAAGACTTTGCACCATCTCTTTAGAAAAGATTTTTGTCGCCCAGGTCCATATTTTTTGTAGCTGAGGGACCGATTTTACTTCTCCGCCTTTCTTTTTTAGAATTCCTTTCATAATACTCCAGTACTCTTCAACAGGCCGCAGTTCCGGACTATTTGGCGGATTGCATATTTTGGGTACCACCATTATCCTGTTAGCGTTGTACCATTCCATAACTGATTTTGCGTATTAGCAATTGGCTAGATCTGGCCAAAACAGCGGTGGTGAGGCATGCTGTCTTATAAAAGGCAGCAAACGCTTCTGTAAACAATCTTTCTGATAAATATCGCCGTTTATTGTCCCGGTGGTGATAAACGAGCGACTTCTTTTACCACAGCTACATATTGCCTGCCAAAGAAGGTATTTTTTTGGAAATTGCCCTCATTTTTTTAATTCAAATTCTTCAGGAGTATCTGTTCGAGATTTGCTAGTATAAAACTCTTGACGAGGTATTTGTTTACAATCCAATTTTATATACGTCTCGTCGTCCATCACCGCGCATTTAAATTTTGTAAGAAAATCTTCATAGAGTTGTCGCGACCGTATCTTTGCGGATAAGTTCTATTTTGAGTCTCGATCTGGTGCGGCCTGGGCTTTATAACTCCTCAGTCCTGCCATCTGTTTCACTTTTTGGACATAGGACTAAGACATTTTCACTTTTTTAGCAACATCGGGAGATGAAATCGTATGATTTGAGGCAAAAATCTTTAAAATACTCTTTCCTGTTTCTTATTCTTGACTCCCTGCAACCCACCACTTCCTGGCTTTCTATCTATTGTCAAGCGTTCACGAAAACTTTTTAATACGAGTACGTGACCAACAGTAGATTGTGGATATTTCAGCCTTTTCGCGATATCTATGTAGCTTAATATAATATGGGATTTTTTACATGTTCGTGCAAAATGCGTTCACGTTTTTGATATTGTACGCTCGATATTTTGCCAACGAATAAATAAAAGAAAATAAAACTATCATCATTTTATAGCCCAGTTCCTTGTGAGAAAATTGTTGTTTCAAAAGTTTAAATATCTCCATTTTTCGAATAACTATAGCTATTTTTATATGCCCAGGTTTTGGCGTGTTCAACCTTTATTATTCGTTAATTACTATAACACTTATCATTCCATTTCTTTCCCTGTCCCCTATTTGACCACGCTGACATATGTGACATATGTCAGCGTCGTGTTATTATTATTACTTCTTACTAACTCACTCGAACAGGCTACGGAAACCGGTTACCATTGAGCGGGCTGCATGCTTGTTTGGCAATCCATTTATTGTCACTAAAACTACAACTTTTCTAAACAGAGGTTTTGACATATATCTCGAAAAACACAATTAAGTCTAACTAATCTTATGTCGAAAAATATCGATAATTCGTAAGGACTGAATTGTTATTCCGTGACAATTATCGTGATCTCTTCATCAAACTATTAGTACCTGGCGATATGATTTCATTAGGTAGAATTTAAAAAAACCGGCCAAGAGCGTGTCGGGCCACGCTCAGTGTAGGGCTCCGTAGTTTTCCGTCCGTCACAGTAAGTGTCCCCACTTAAGAGTTAAAATAACACCGCCATGTAGGATATTATATGAGCGTTCCACGTACAGCGACATCTATCGGCAAATTAAGTAAACTATTGCGCGCGAGCTTAAAGTATGGAAGATGATTTTTATGGGATAATTCTTTATTGCGTGAACCGATTTTCAGCGTTTTTACTTTATTTGAAAGCACGTCATTTCATTGTCATTTTGTAGTAATTACAAGTACAATAAACACCTGCTTATACGGTTAAATTACAAACTTAGTTCAGAAATTATTTTGTAATTTTTTTTCAAAAACTATTCAACCTATCAAGTTCAAAATAATTTTCCTAGAAAGTTTTTATAAAGTTCTACTTTTGATATTTTTTTCATATTTTTAAAACTTATGGTTCAAAAGTTAGAGGACACATTTTTTTTACTTCTGGAGCGATTATTTCCGAAAACATTTACATTATCAAAAAATGATTTTAGTAAACGCCTATTCATTTTTAAATACCTATCGAACAATATATCACACGTTAGGGTTGAAATGAAAAAAAAAACACTCCCCACTTTACGTATAGGGGAGGTACCCTAATAAAACATTTTTTTTCCACTTTTTATTTTACCACTTTGTCGGTGTGATTGATATACATATTAGTACCAAATTTCAGCTTTCTAGTGCTAACGGTCACTGAGATTATCCGCGGACGGACGGACGGACGGGCAGACATGGCGAAACTATAAGGGTTCCTAGTTGACTACGGAACCCTAAAAAAGTAATTGTGGTGGCAAACAAGCATAAAGCCCGCCTGAATATAAGCGGTTACTGTAGCCCATGGACGCCTGTGACGTCAGTAATTGTGATAATTGTCACCGTAGTGAAATGACCTGGAGGTACGTTATTAAGTTAGTATATATTAGCACACGTAATCATGGCGATGAGGGCGTCCGGTGAAGTCCCGCGAAGACGGCAACGGCAAAGCATTGTTTAAATTGCATTTTACATCAACCGTTTGTTTATTTAATGATTTTCCCGTAGGTACACGAAACAATGGTGATCAGGCCCTGTAGCCAAGATGACAATTATTTGCAGAAAACGAAACGAAACGCTATACGCTCTCGCTCACTCTTCCATATTAGTGAGATAGAGATACTTCAGCACGGCTTACAAGAGCGACTTAAGCCGCGAGTAGGGAAAACCTTCCCGCGCCTGTCAAAAATCTCGCTTTTCGGTAGCATAACATGCACCCGCGGCAGCAAATGACGTGAAGAGAACTCAAAGTTGTTCAAAGGATTGTAGTTCAAAGTCGTGAGTCACTGTCATTTTATGACAGTGGCATTTGATCGCGAGTCTGTCGCTCCTTTCACGCGCAAGTTGTGCTGCCAACTAGCGACTATACATGAAGTCACGCAGATCTTTCTTTTGTCACGCGTAAGACGTGCTAGCCGTACTGGTCCGTGTAGAGAGACGGATAGCGTTTCGATTCGTTTTCTGCAAACAATTGTCATCTTGGCTAAGCCCCCAGGACATTTGAGATGTGTATGCGGAGCCGAAGCCAATGCGCAGAGCCCCTTATCGACAATTTAATGGAATGTAAGGGATACACTAAGCGGATGCTGCCCCTGCCCGCCATGGTGTACCTAATGCCTATTGACAATTAATGGGTGGACAATTGTGAGGGGTTTTGTACATGGGTTGCCAGCTTTCTATCTGGGCGAAGCATTTCTGTCGTCATTGACGGAATTAAGTCAGATTACAAGCCCATTAATGCTGGCGTCCCCCAGGGATCTGTTCTATCGCCAACTCTGTTTATCTTGCATATCAATGATATGTTGGTAACCAACAATATCCATTGCTATGCGGATGACAGTACTGGCGATAGCTACTACACAGGTCGTGTCTATGCCCCCCCTGAGCGGGTGTTGGAGTGCAGAATGCAACTTGTGTCTGAAATAGAGACCTCCCTCGAGCAGGTTTCCGAATGGGGTAGACGTAATCTCGTCCAGTTTAACCCTAGTAAGACACAAGTCTGTGCGTTTTCTGCTAAGAAAACCCCATTCGTCATAGCGCCAAAATTTCAGAACATCCCTCTAACTATATCCAAGAGTATCGGGATACTGGGTGTCGACATTACGAACGAAGTCCAGTTTCGGGGTCATTTGGAGAACAAAGCCAAACTGGCCTCCAAGAAGCTCGGGGTGCTCAGTAGAGCAAAACAGTACTTCACGCCGGATCACCGGATTTTGTTATATAAAGCGCAGGTTCGACCTCACATGGAGTACTGTTCTCATCTCTGGTCTGGCGCCCCGCAATACCAGCTTCTCCCACTTGACTCCATCCAACGTCGGGCAGTTCGTATTGTTGGCGATCCCGATCTTACTGACGGCTTAGATCCACTTAGTCTCCGGAGAGATGTTGGCTCTCTGTGTGTGTTCTACCGTCTGTACAACGGGGAATGTTCTGAAGAACTTTTTGAACTGGCGCCATCGTCACGTTTCTACCATCGCACCTCCCGCCAAAGGAACAAAGTTCATCCTCATTTTCTAGACACATGGTACACCAAAAATAAACGGGCATCTCGCTCGTTTCTGCCTAGAACGTGCGGAATGTGGAATGAGCTGCCTCCCGAGGTGTTTCCATTGCGCTTTGACATGGGGTTCTTCAAGAAGCGGGCGTACAGGGCTCTCAAGGGTCGGCAACGCATAGGCGGCTCCTGATGTTGCTTATGTTCATGGGCGACGTTGACTGCTTCCCATCAGGCGGCTCGTCTGCTCGTTTGCTACTAGTTTCATAAAAAAAAAAAAAACTATACTACGCTATTGTTGAAAAAGATGGACTAACACCATCGGATCCGGGGCCTGTCTATATTAAAACGGTTGAATTCTAATTTTATCTTCGGCAGATAGTGACTCGCCCTCCGCAAGATGGGCCCGCATAAGAAGCGATATCAAGGACCCTTATAATGATTATCATTATAGAACAGGCTACTGAGCAAAGCTCTTGTGCGATGTGCCGATGGAAACTATCCAAAATTAATAAAAAAAATAGATTGAAACTTTCTGTTTCTTACATTTCGGCAATATTTCTTGGGAATATTTCCACGAAAATTTTCAATTTTTTGGTAATTTTCCGAAACTTGCACATCAATAAGAAAAACTTTCCTAATAGTAGAAGAGCCCACGACACTGAACATAGTTCGATAAGTCTCCTAGATGATATACACGGTGCCCGCGAGGAAATGGAAAGATTTTAACAGTATATTCTAGATCCTATTTAGAGACAAAACTTTTTTGAAATTCGCCTACTTTCAGAGTTAATACCTATTTATAAAAAATACACATTTTATTATAAATCAGCACAAAACGCCTTTCTGATGGCGTTGTTGCTACTATTGGACATAGTTTACACGTCTTTATTGACAGATAGAAATAGATAGAAAGTAATAAGGAAAACTATACAGAAACAAAATTTTTCCAAAAAAAAAATGTACTTACCAATTTGTTTTAGACGATAATTTTATTAATAACATTTACTTTTCATGTGCAAAAAACATTAAATAAATAGAAAAAAAAAAGAAAGAAAAATATTTTTTTTTGGCGAAATTTACCTAGTCACATAATTTTTTTTCTCAGGAATGCGTGGTTAATTTTTTTCCGTTTCCTCGCGGGCACCTTGTATATATAATTATAGTCTGGCCAGCCAACGAACGCAGTAGCAATGTACAGCGAACAAAAGTATGACAACACTAAGAATCAGTGAAAAAAGCAGTTATGATCATAACATTTTATGTTTTTAATTTTAGGTGGTATTTCCGCCCCTTTCATTAGGAGACATTTACGGTGTGTAAAAAGGAGACGGATATATTTCGTTTGAACTGTCATCAACTGCAACAGATAATCTGGTTGAGGCAATTGACATATGGCTTAAAAATAAAGGACCCCGCAGCAAACATAGGGAAAAAGTGGTTTCAGTCAAATCGCATGAAATTTTAGTACGATGTAGATTCAGGTCTCCTTATTATTTGTATATAAGGACGCAACTCCCTCAGAAGTACACTGTCAGAAATAATCAAGTTTATATTATTATTTTTCTATGACGTGTTTCTTGAAATCGATATTTTGAATTGACTCACACTGAGACTTACTGGCGTTAAATATGATCTTAATAACGTTTCTGTCACGTTGAAATCGCATTTTGTTAGTTATTTATATTATGCAAAAGTAAAGAGAAATATTTTACGAAAATTGGTATGTTACATATGTTTTGTATGAAACAACTATAGTTGTTATACTTCATTATTTCTAAAAGTATACTTCTGAGCGAGTTGTGCCCTTATAAAAAAATAATGAGGAGACTCGAATCTACATCGTACTAAAATTTCGTGAGATTTGACTGAAACCACTTTTTCCCTATGTTTGCTGCGGGGTCCTTTAAATTTAATTGGTAACGTTGCAGGAGTTCTATTTCACTCGCGCTTAAGATGAGAGAGTGAAATGCACTAGAAACAAATTCAATGTGAATTGAAATGTTCGTCATGAAATACGGTGTCACAAAGATCATGAATCACAAAGGGTTGCCACATGTACGTATTTTGAATTTGCCGCGCGTTTCTACTGACCGAAATGGTTTGCCAGATTATAGTCACGTCACGTCTTTAATTGAGGAACACAAAATGCCGATATTGCCGATGCAGCAATGCAAAAAAGTGGCAGCGTATTTTTTTTTATAAAAATAAAAATCTGGTTTCTAGTCTGATAAGTCTCCTAGATTTCCTTTGTTCCTCGAAGCAGGGGAGCCTTGTCAGTGGTAGCAGCATCAAGAGATTGTAGATGTATGTCAAACCAAAGCGCCTGATCTTTTTATAACAAAAACAAGATGTTATGTAACCTATAAACCTAGCGCCTGAACTTTTTATAACTGCAACAAGATGTTACGTTAAATATACTTTATGGTTTGCATTCTTTGACCTCCACCACTTTACAGCTGCCAATGTCCGCATCTGAAAATAAGAATAGTATAGCAAACAAACGAGAGGGGTTTCGTCGCTCTCATTATTGTGTCATATCTGACGTGGCCAGTTCTTAGTCCATACCGTCCTTATGCACTATTTATCATAGCTAGTAAGTGTCTCAGTCGGAAAACCTTGAATTCATATTTTTTTATTACTTACATCACTTTCTTGAGTCATGCTCATGCATTAATAACAACTTTGTCTTGGCGGGTTTCCCTGTAGGTAAATCTTGAGGACGAATAGAAAATCGCTCGACGCCAACGAGAAATACATCCATCATACGATATTATCATACGTTTTACTCACTGATATGTAATAAAATAATAATAAAGAACGAGATATACAATCAACCCAAAAAAATTACCCCACAATATTGCTGTAAGAACGACTCGTACAGCACTTTCTCTGACAGTCTTATTACGGTATAACACTGGCCGGTTATTACATATTTTCGTTAAATCTTATTTGAGACTGTACCTCTACTATACCGTGTGTGGCCTGTACCACGAGCAAAAAATTAAATCGTAGATTCTACTCCTCAAACTAGACAACGTTTGTTCAGCGACTTTAAATATTAGCTTGTGGTTTGATTTTTAGTACACTTTAAAACGTTCACTGTCCAGTGCCCCATAAATGGATCACGCTGAACTGTCTCCACACGTCCGTGCCCCACAGATGGGCCACTAACGACCGTGTCCGCACTTAGATTAGTATCATGCTGTATGATAGATAATGCAGGGATAATTCTGAAATAATAATGTTCTTGGCTAGTTAGACAACAGCATACAATATGTATACATCTCCTCGTACGCCGTACGTCCAAGCAAATTACTTCAATCACACGTCCATGCTCCACATATGGGTCACTAAGAAACAAACAAGCACGCTTTCGAATAACTACAATATCTTTCTGTATGCTGTTGTCTAACTAGCCAAAAACATTATCATATCATATTATCAGTGCGGACACGGTCGTTAGTGGCCCATCTGTGGGGCACGGACGTGTGGAGATAGTTCAGCGTGATCCATGTATGGGGCACTGGACAGTGAACGTGTTAAGTTGCCTGCAAGCAAGGCCTGCCTCCATAGGCTACGGTAGCTGCTTACCATCAAACGGGCCGTATGCTTGTTTGCCACCGTCGTGGTATGAGCTGAAAAATATCTGACCCTCGTGTAGGTAACTATATATTTACCAAAAGAAAATAAAATTGAAAGAAAAAGATATGTTTTTAATTTACTATTTTTATTAAATAATTTAAATAGTGTTCGGAATAATTTATTGCTATTCGATCCTTTCTCATGGCTAGAAGGCAGCACATACCAAAACTTCTGATCCTCTGACTCTTTGGCGGTCATAAAGCAATTAGTAAGTTATATATGCAATCAGAAGTGTAACTAAAACAGCAGCGTTTCTAAAAGCTGTCACCAAAGGCCCAAGATATAAAGCCAGAGTCACAGGATTCACTTTCGACGCTCTATTGTACCCTGGACGAGAGTCAGGGGTTATGGGCTCCGCTTTCTGAGGATGCGGATTCGCTACATGAGGATACATAGGGGATGGAGTCCTGTATGGCTGGTATTGTGGTTGCGACGGCCAATCCCAACCAGGCGGTACCTGAGGGTTCTGATGTTGCGGAAAACTGTTTCCTCCTTGATCCATAGTGGTTTCTTCTCCCGTAGTGGTAGCATTGAGTTGTTGGTTGATATCACGACAGCGGAGCAGGCGGTTGCGCTGACGAACGCGCTGCATTAATTCTGTGAGAGATATTTCCTCATTTGCATTGATTTCTGGAACGGTGGATAAAGTTATGAGATCATTAAAGTTCGGTTTTTGACAACCCTCTCTTTCGAAATAATTATTTATTAGGTTGCAGTTTTCTTCGATCTGATTGGCTTGGATAATAGCAGGATTGATAGGGTCATCTCCGACCTGAAAGTCTGAATTCTTGGCAAATTCTTCACAATTTTGTAAACTGGAAGAGTTCATTACGACTGGTCCTGATGTCTTAGGTGGCTTAATGATATCAGGGTCAGCCTCAACTAGCGGTACTTCTTCAATGGTCTCTAATTTCTGTGTAAGCTTCTCTTCTTCTACATTTTTCGTTGTTGCATTTAACGTTGCTTCTAATAGTTGCGCCGGAGCTTTTTCTTTTATCATAGCAAGGGCAGATTTCTTAACCTTTTGTGAAGCGAGGTCTTGCAATTCAGAATATGTCCGTATTAACGCGTCTACGTGTTGTCTTTTCGAGTCTCCATCATTAGAAATATCGCATGGTTTGTTTGTGTTTTTATCGCCATTGTTATTGGGGCCCCACATGCTGCACGTTGCGTAGAAGTTGACGTTTTTCGCGAAGGCGTTGAAGAGTTCACGTTCTACGGTGAACCACGCTTTCCAAAGCTCGCCGTACCGAACTGGAAATAGTGGAATGAACAGGTATCAGTGTGGATAACAAGAACGAAACTTTTGGGAAGTATAATCACTCTCAAAAATATTCTTTGGTACACACTTTTACGGAAGTATACCAAAGGGTTTTAGCAGGCTAAGGAAGAACGTGTGGCCCCTGTGAGGAATAGTTGAATTGGTAAATGTCAATTGTTTGTCGCCTACTTACTTGAATACTTTCGTTAGATTTTTTTTTAGTATGTTGCACCAAATATAATTAATTATTTTTTGTTTGCTAGTAGCTAATACTATGAGAAATTTGCATGTTTTTTTTTCATAATTGTACTTTCAAAAAAACGTGTTGGAAAGAGCTGTCAAAAAATAAATTAACATTTATTTCGTTTATTTTTCAAATTAAAATTGTAGGGTATACTAAGGGTATACTCCCACTCACACTACGTAGCTGTGATTTTTTTTCGATGCTTTAGCTGCTATGGATATAGGAGATACACGAGTTTGAAGAAAAATGTTAAGAAAATACATTTTTGACATTATCTCTGTGACAGTTCAAGATAGAGAGCTGAAAGTTGGAGTGATTACTAGTTATGAGGCAACAAACAATAGACATTTACCAATTCAACTAAGTATTCCGGACAGGGGCCACACGTCCTTCCTTAGCCTGCTAAATCCCTTCAGCTCAATCAAACACCGGTAAGTCGTTGAAATTTTACTTACAATATTTGAAGCACATAAATATACGGGGTCAAGCTATATACAAGTCTTTAAAAACATCTACGGCATTAAAATTATACCTGTTTCATGTTCGGGAATGTTTTGGACGATTGGAGGCAGATCTCGGTGTGCCACTTGTCTATGTGATTGGGTTTCATCCATTCTGTCTTGCAAAAGCCTTCACCCATGCTTCACTTGTGTAAGTTGTGTACTGGAAAAATGCCCAGAATGCCTTTACCTGCTTCTTGTCAGGGAGTGATTTAATGACGGAAGGCAGATCACTACTCCGCTCGGTATGCCACTTGTCTACGTGCTTGGTTTTCGTCCATTCTGTCTTGCAAAAACCTTCACCCAAGCTTCACTTGTGTACTGCTTCATTTTAGAGAGTGTTTTGGACGATCGAAGGCAGATCTTGGTGCCGCTTGTCTACACCCGTGATGGGTTTTGTCCATTCTACCTTGTAGAAGCCGTCACTCATGCTTCACTTTGTGTACTGGAAAAATGCCTAGGATGACTTACCTGCTTCAAATACGGGAATGTTTTGAACGCTCTAACACAGATCTCAGTTTACTGCTTGTCTACGTGCTTGAGTTTGGTCCATTCTGTCTTGTAGAAGCCTTCACCCATGCTTCACTTGTGTACTGGGAAAATGCCTAGAATTATTTACCTGCTTCATGCCCGGAAGTGTTTTGGACAGCGGAAGGCAGATCGCTGCGGCGCTCCGTATGCCGCTTGTCTTCGTGCTTAGGTTTCGTCCATTCTGTCTTGCAGAAGCCTCGCTTCACCTCGTGGTTGTTGAGCACTGGAAGTGGAAAAAGAATTGGGATTACGTGTTTGAATGTCAATTTTAATTTCATAATTTAAGCACTGAACATAATAAAGTGGGCTTATATAGAATTGTATATATTTCTCAGACCCTTTTAGTTTACCGTCCACGATAACGGATAAGTACGGTAATTTAAAAACCACTGGATACAATTGTATACATTTAGGTCCCCAGCCTTTTTTTAAGCCAACAAATTCCCAGCGGTCGGATTGACTTAATAGTTGATAGGATGGATAAATGGGTTCTACATAGTCGAGAAGAGATGAGAGAAACAAATTGGATCCTACCTATCTAAACATATATAACATGATGTCTATAAAAGTTACAAGTTGTCGTAAATTAATAATTACCTGCGAATTACAACCAGCAGTTAAGTATTTTTAATCTGTATCGGAACGCATCAATTTATAATAGATGCGTCCGAAAATGTTAATCGTTTAGGGAATCCCGCGCAAGGCAGCTCAGGGCAGTTTGGCCGAGCTGGGCCGGGCTTCGGAAGCGGACACCCGTGGTACGGACACTGCAGCTTCCTCTTCTTAGGGTTCACGGGAAACGGCCAGGAAGGAATCGGCGTCCAAGGCTCAAAATCCTTAATTCTATTAAGATTTAACGTCGCGTTTTCTGAGGAGCTATCCTTTAAGGCAGGTAATAACGTATTCCACGATACTAGGAAACCAGTCTTTATGAATTTGATAATACTTTTCAAATATATGGTGGCCGCGTCCAAAAGATTTATATCTATGGTTACAAGGTCTTCGGGAATATCGGCTGTAGAGCATGGGCATTTAGGTGGCGCTGGAGGACATTTTGGCGGTGGTGGACAAGGACAAGGACATTTTGGTTTTGGTGCCGGTGGGCATTTAGGTGGATCAGGGGGGCATTTAGGTTTTTCCTTCGGAGGTGGGCATTTAGGTGGCTCTGGTGGACATTTTGGTGGATCTGGTGGACATTTAGGAGGGTCAGGGGGACATTTAGGTGGTTCTGGTGGACATTTCGGTTTCGATGGTGGCTCGCAGGGCCTGGTACAATCAGGTGGCGGTGGGCACTGCGGTCTATCGCTCGGGGGGCATATTTTCTCTGTATTAAGTGTTGAAACTTTATTGACTTGTTCTTTAATGTTATGGAGATACTGTAAACGATTGCGTGCCCGTACACGCCGAAGGAGCTCTGAGAGAGATAAATTCATATCTAAAGTGAGATTATTTGCAACATCTTCAATCGTTTTAGGGATGGACATAACGTCTTGTTGTGCAACCTTCTGTGCTTCACTGCTTGGTACCGTCTGCACGCAACTTTGTACCATAGTTTCTGTTCCTCGAGACGGATGTTTTGTTTCTTCTGCTTTTTCAGCCGTATCAATTAGTTTCGCATTGTTATCACGAGACTTTAATAAATTCGTTTGTGGGGTCTCGAGCTGTTCTGTCTTTTGTTCTAACTTGGGTGTTGGTTCATCTTGGTTTGTACTTTTAACTATTGCTTCTTCTTTTTGGCAAGTAACATGATCTTTCATTACTTTTCTTTCAATAAAAGGATCTATATGTGCTTCTTTTGGAGGGTGCACTTGAACAATTGCATCAATGCCTTTAAGTGAATGTGTTGTCCGTTTCAATGTAGGTGACGCTCTAACTTGTTCCAGTACTCTAGTATGAATTAGATTCGTGAGCTCTGGGCTCGGAGGCTCCTGAGTACTTTGTACAAGTCTTCCATAGCGTTGTGTAGGTGCACAAATCTGTTCCATAACTTTGGAATTTATAAAGTTTCTAAGTTCAGCATCAGTCTTTGGGTTCTGATGAGGATTCGTTGGTTGGTTATTAGTTCTTATATCACTCGTTGCTGTTTGCAATTTCTTGGATACATCTATCTGCTCTACAACCTTTGGTCTCACTAGATTTATGTTAGTTAAAGCCTGTTTTTTCTTACCTATCTGCTGTCTTTTATTTGGCATAGTTTGATTTTGAATTTGTATAATTGTGTCAGATCCTTTTGTTAGCTTACTCAATGTGTATGCAACTTCAGAATGTCGGGGAAATGCGTAATCGAATTTGGTAACGTCCATATCCTGACTCATTAAACTGTGGAAAACGTCAGTAACTTGCACCTTCGGTATATTTTCAACTAGTTCTGTGTCATCAAAGTACGTAATAAAATCATATAGTCCTATTGTTTGTATGGTGTTCGGAGCAGTAGTAAAGTCATCGATCAAATGTCCTTGAAGGTAAAGGTGATTAGGCAAAGCCTCCTCAACATTGAGATTCTGTATGGCGGAATTTATCTTATCATTTTTTACTCTCAAATCTAAATCGGTAAATTCCATGCACTGTAACTGATGAAATGGTATAATGTCGTCATGTTTTTCAAATCCTGATTTCTGAACGGAAATATTTGTTTCGTAACTTTTATCAAATGGATCGAAATCTAAGCAACAATGTAATGGAAGCATTTCTTCAGAGCGCGTACTTTGAACATAAGCTTTGTGCGTGTCAATACCATCTCTCTCTGAGCTAGTAATTTCCGATTCATTTTCTCTTGAGGATTTAAAATAAAGATTACACCAGCTTGTTTGCTCGTAATACTGTGGATTGCTATTAATCACTTCTTTTTGCGGAGGCTCATCAGGTTTGGGTACATCCACTTCCACAAAAGTTTCCTCTTCACAAGAAACATTGACGTTAATAGAGGGTCTCATAGCTTCGCTGGGGTTAATAGGTAGTGTAAGGCGCTCCATCTCTTCAGATAGCCTATTGTCAATTAGATCTTTTTTCATATTCAAATACTTTTTTGCTAGCTCATCGAGCTGGGTATCAGCCTCGAACCGGTAACGGATATGCGAAGGTATTACATGCGGTGGATCAGCAGCCTCTGTTTCACCGCGATCTTCAATGCGTTCAGGTCTCTGAAGAAGCTTGTCATCTTTATTTTTGTCACTGTTATTTATGTTTGCATATTGCCATACATTTGCTTGTAAACCATATTTGTAGTGCTCTTCCTGTGTTCCTGCTGTGACTTCTCCACTTGCATTTTTCTGTGCTTCATCAACTGCTATATTTTGTTTAAGTCCTGTCTGCGATGCAAGTTTCTTTTGCAAGTTTTCCAATAGTGTTTCAGTATTGGCATCATCTTCTTTACTGGCATCGAATACTGAAGTGTGAGCAATACACAATGTTGGTCGTTTAATGTTATTAGGGTCATCGAATCGTTGAGATCCGAGAGAAGGGTCTATTATTCTTTGACATTCCTTGCACCTAGCTACTTCGTCAGGAGGCTGGTCAGAGCTCGTGCTCCTCTGAACGTGTAACACGTTGAATTTGGCTGAAAATAGCGAAAAAAAGCCACGTTAAACAATGTCATACATAAAAGATCTCCTACATTTTTAGCGTGTAACGAAGTCATATTTCGGGTGGCAAAATTAATAAGTCAAAGTTACACATGGACTTTTTTCGCAATTTTCAGTACTTATACAAAGTATTTATTTGTTTCATGGAATATAAAACTAATTACCTTAGAGTAATATATTTTTTATACCATAATCGGAATGTTTATTACTAAGTTAAATAAAGACAAAGTTAAGTTAAAGACTTCTGGCCGAAGGGTGTCGTGTTTCGGCAGTTCCGGGGCACTCTACCGAATCCTACACCAGATCAGACGGCGCAACGGAGCCACGCAGTTACGTCGCCTAAATAAACTAGTTATAAATATTTTTCTGTATATTTTTGTAGTTCGCAGTGCATTGGTTTTATTACTGTAATACTGTGTAACTTATTTGAATAATAAAATAAATAAATAAATAAAGGCAAGCGTCTTCAAACATCTCGAAAAAATCACATTTCATTGCTAATTCGAAAAAGTGATAAATACCGATAAAGCTTCTGCGTTGAATATTTAGGCATCGTTTGGCCAGGGAGTGTTTTACTTTAAGCATAGACAGAGATAATCACACTGTCTCTTTCTTACGCTAGTACCCTCGCTACTAAAAAAGGAAAGAGTATAGATTGTTACTTCCACTCTTACTGCACTTTTTGGCCTATACCTTAGACCTAATAAGACGCGTATTAGACATTGCATTTTGTAGGGCCCAACCTGTCAGGTTGGGAGGTGTAATAAAAGTTAGGGCCCTTACGGATCTGAAGGAGGGTAAGGGAGAGGCAGGGTACACAACAGATTGGGCCCTACAAAGTGCTGTCTAATACGGGATTTAGAGAATTCAACCAACCGGAGCGGCCATTGACTGGCGTTCCCTACTGCCGAAAACATATGACCAGTGGTCATATTTATCGTATGGACTGACGTTTATCGGACGTGTCTATTTGTACGTTACATCCGTTGTACGTCCCGCAAAAATCGGCAGACTTTTTTTGTATAGAAATGGACAGACATGGCCGCTCCGGTTGGTTGATTTCTCTAAGCCTTAGACTAAACGTATTATGCCAGTACCCTAGAAAATATTCTTAGTTTCGTTAACACATCTACAAAATATTCTGTCACAAATAGGGAAGTAGGTAGGTAATCATAATCAAGTACCAAGAAGGCCAAAAAAAATATTTTTTTAAAGTAGATATTATTTTCATAACGCTCATTTTGCAGCCGGTCCGCTCCACTGTGTAACATAAAGTAGGTATGTTCTTTTCTCTCTAGACGCTCAAAGCAAGTCTATGTCTATACAAGTACAATTTACTTTAGGCGTAGGTAGCTAGAGTTGGGCAAAAAATATCTATTGGGAAGATAACTATAATCTTTTATTTGAAATAACTAAATAATCCTTCATTTGTTATTTTGAATTTATCTAGATCACTTTCATTTTTATCTAGATAATTTATCTTCGAATAAATTTATTTGAAATGATTTTATTTGTTATAATTATCTAGATAAGAAATTATTTAAATAACACCCAACTCTGGGCGTAACACCTGGACGAAATTCAGCTATCATAGACAAAAAGCGGAAATTCCAAACTTCCGGCTGAATTTAGACTATGGCTTCCATAAATAATTCACCCACTGTATAGACAAATTTTCACTTTCTGGATTATTTATGTCTATGATTGCTGAATTCCGCTCAAGTTCGTTACGCGCCTTTTTTTTAAATGCTAGAATACCTACGTCCAGATGGCCTGATTGCGGCGCTTGCGCAACACATAAATGACATAAACGTCGTATTAGATAGCATTCTAGCAATCTGATGCACCTTGGTGAATGAACTCTAATCGTTCATATCATATCTTTATTAACACGTTCACTGTCGCCATACAAAACAATCTGATAATTTCACTATAGGGGTGTAGACACTAAACGTAAATAATACATATTATTATTCCCCGGTCTATAAAATAAAAAGTAAATAATAAAATTATCTACACCCCTATAGTGGATGGCGTACGAGCCTAATTACAAAGAAAAACCGCAAATCGATTTACAGTTTAGCTAATTAGCCGACGCATACTTATACTTGAGGTCAAAACAATTTTTGTTTTGTCGGCGAGTTAGAATAGCGGGTGGACCTTTTTTTGAAAAATCTTGTTTTAGCAAGGTACTATCGGGTTCAGAATTGCATGGCCAATTTATGAATGAATTCATTGATAAATTGACCATGCAATTTTGAACCTGATGGTACACTGCTTTTTACTAAAGGTACACTGAGGTAGTAATTTTAATAGGGTTACCCTCATCTGGCAGAAAAATATTGGTCAGAAATACACTTGGCATAACATGTTTCGCAGAAACACTTTCGGTCGAATAGTAATTTTGCATAAAGGTATAGTTGGCATAACTACTACTACGCATACGACTCGTTTTGCAGCATATTGTTTCGCAGAACACTACTTTGGCCGATTTTTGTTTAGCATCATTTTATGTACCATAATAATCCTATAGCATACTATTACAAAAGCATAATTATTTTCTGCTAGCAGAAAAGTGGCTTAGGTAAATTTTACGTAGTAGAATACAAGTCCCACCAAATTTAGATTTATTTAGGTTAGGTTAGAACTGCGACCCCCGCGGAAACAAACTGTTGCCAGAAAAATGGATTAGAGTAGGTTAGAGTTGCGACCCCCGCGGAAACAACTGTCGCCAGAAAAGTGGGTTAGGTTAGGTTAGAACTACGACCCGCGCGTAAACAATCTGTTGCCAGAAAAGTGGGTTAGGTTAGGTTAGAACTGTTACCCCCACAGGAACAAACTGTTGCCAGAAAATTGGGTTAGGTTAGAGCTGCGACCCCCGCGGAAACAAACTGTTGCCATAAAAGTGGGTTAGGTTAGGTAAAAGTATTTGTGGCCGCCGCAACGGGCCATTGCTCTCAGGGTGGCATACCGCGATTACTCGCACGTAGCAGCCTGGCCTGGCACAATTGGCAGATAACAATTTCATTTACCAGAGTACCGACAGAAATATGCTCATTATTACAGCGCCTGCACGTTCTTATGAGTAATACATCAGATTATCTTGTAATAAAAAAAAATTCGGCTTCACAACTTTATGCCGCCTAAATATTATGCAAACAAAAATTCTGCGAAAGTACTATTCGTTTAGAAGACAGTTATGCTCATCAACATTATGCCAATATAAGATTCGACATTATAAAATTCTGCGAAATGATTTATGCCAAAGTATACCCTGCGTAAGGTGTTTCTGCCAAACGTTACTTCTGCCAAGTATCATTATGCAAAACAAATATATGTCAAAAAAGTTTCTGCAAGACAATAGTGAACCGTTTTAATAACAATTCGACAAAATTTCCGAGGTCCACCGCCTTAGAATCGCCATCGCCTCAAAAAGCCCTTTCATATGATACCACACGCGATAGGATAAAAAAAAATCCCATACAAAAAAAGACTGCACTCCCCTCCTGAGGGATTTTTTTAGGAACTTTGGGTCAAAAATGTTGTTTTGACCTCTAGTATGCGTGTGCTAAACCGATAAACTGTACATGGATTTGCGTTTTTTTTTGCGTACACCTTCCCCTACAAGTCCAATAGTCAATTTCAGTATGAAGGCATGACCCTATAGTGGAAGCACGGACTCCTAAAAAAACCTTAATGGCCCCACATTGGGGTAACCCGGACAGGGAACGTGTTAACTTTCAGGTTTACTTACGTATACATACATATATCAATATATAATGGAAAGTAACTTAATCTAATGTGGTAATGTAATGTCTGAAAGTGCAGCTGTAGGTATGTGTGGTGTATAATACTACATGATCATCATCATCCTCCTGGCGTTTCTCCCAGCTTTTGCTACGGCCAAATTAAGCCGGACCAATTTGGCAACCTATCCTATGAACTGCCGTAGGCACTAGTTTTATGAAAGCGACATCTGACCTGACGCGGTTTCCTCACGATGTTTTTCTTCACCGAAAAGTGACAGGTAAATATGAAATGATATTTCGTATATATGTTCCGAAAAACTCAGTAGCACGAGCAGGAGTTTGAAGCCGAGACCTCCAGACTGAAAGTTGCACGTCTTACCAGGGTACCAGCGCTTTTGTATTGCGATGATCTACCTACAAATAGTATAAATATACCATGTTGAAGAAGCATGTCCACTCCAATGCAACAGTTCGTTAATGCGCTCTGAGAAATCTAAAAATACAATCAAAAACACCCGTTGCACGGGTTGCACTTACTTTCGCCTTGATTTCGCAAAGCTCACGTACCCCAACTAAGTTGTACTACGACGATTATTGAGAATTGCAATAAAAATATACTTACGCTTAGGGAATTTGCTAGGTCTGCAAATTCTGTCGCGGAAGATCCTTAAAACCATATTAATTTAACAAAATGTTTCTTAAATGCACGTGGTTTGATGCCTTAATAATTTGGAGTAACGTAATAATTTATTTTACCTAAAAATCAAGATTATTTTGTTGTGTGTGTGGTTGTGATTTTAAATTTGGCGTATACTTTTGTTCGGTGTTTTCTTTATCCGTTCTAGAAATTTATGTGAATGATTTTGGCCAGTACCATTTATACCATCAATTTCTGAATGGGTTGCGGATTATGTTTGATAATGCATAGGCACCTTTAAATTAAATATTTATAATAGAATGCGTCCGTATTTGCGTTTTGTTTACATGTGGTTTACAATGTGTGTAAAAAAGTACGTAAGAATTTTCAGAAAATATATAGCCATTTGATTCATCATATCATTTTCTTAGTATTGAGTTTATTAAAAAGTAGGTTTTTATGTGAGATAATGTAAGTAAATGTATATACAAAAAACTTTATTGCACAAAACTAACACTAATAACTTAAAATACTTAAATATAAAGCTAAAACAAAAATTAAAACTAATAAAAATAAATATAAATCTAAATTTTCTTATTAATGTATATTATGTGAATGAGTATTTTAGAAATGCGCACTACATGTGGCATACTTAACCTTATGCAATATCAAAACGTCATTTCAAATGCGAGAAAATAACAAAGATGGCCGAAGAACAGGTGAGTACCAAAATATTGCGATTTTTATGCAATATTAACTTAATTCGGCTGTTTTGAGACGTACAAATTATTCTATAATAATCTAAAATTCAGGTTATCAACTTATTTTAAATGTTCGAGCATAACTTGCACGTGTTTTGTAGAGTGCATTTCCGGACTCCATACTACGATTTGACACAGTTTTTGCTACTAATTTTCGTGTTATTCACCTATTATACATGATTATGTGGTATGCGGTTATGCGTCAAATGAAGCAATATTCAGCACTTGATACATATACCGGCGTTTTGGTTATATTTTGATGCTAGTTGTTGACGTATTTCGTGTACTTCGTACGTCGTACCCTTGAATTTGGCTTGTCAATGTTTTCATTTCATTGCCCTATTCCTATTGTAATATTTCGACATCTGAAACACGTATACTAGATTACAACCTTACACTCTGCTTCTTGAAGTAGCTGTTTTATTCTTTTTCCTTAATAAATTATATACTAAACATTTATCATTCATTATTGTACTAAATGTAATGGATTGGTAATAAATTTCTACAAATATTTTTGATAAACCATAAATTCTTATGGGATTATGGGATCTGGGATATGGGATCTTTACCAATAGCTTTAATTGATCAATTAAAACATGATACCTGATTCATTGCAAAAAAAAAAGTACTATTCTTGTTTCTATTTTATCCTTTTGGTATTGATAGAAAAATAAATTAGGTAAACAAATATGGCTGCGTTTTTAGGCATAAAAAACATTTGACACATGCTAAAATATGAAAATAGTATTAAAGAAATTCGTTTTATTGGAAATATAAGTAATTAATGGATATTTTTACTAAAAATGAATATAAATAACAAGTTTATGTGTATAAGCTAACAATGAAACCATGAGTGTTCTTTAAAAAGGGTATGATGGTCAGGAAATTAAGGAAAATAGTTTGTTTACATTATTTTACTTTTCTATTGACACCAAATTTTTTGAAAATGTTCTTATCAATTACACTACTAGAGTTTCTCTTCGAGAGTTCTCGAACCGAGAATTCCCGGGAAATTTTGCCTTACTCGAGACAAGAAAAAAGTGGTCGAGAAATCGAGAAATTCAGTCAAAATTTTTAAAATCTTAATAACGTGCTTGATTATTAATTATCGAACGAGCGAAGTGAGTTCTTACAAACAACTTCTGGCTAATGGGACGTCTCAGCATTTCGATGGCTTTTTGATTTTGAGAGTTTGTTCCGCGATAGCCGATAACTTTAGTAACGCTTTTCTGATCTTCATGAAACTTGTTGGGGTTATAGCAGAGATACATATAATTTGAGAGTTCGTATATGAGCAGGATCGACCAAGGGGTCATGGAGCTAGAAGACGCGAAAAAATCATCATATGGGTCTTGTTATATTGGTCATCTCGTTTGCAAGGAATTCGCGAGTTCTGAGTTCGAGGCGGACTACTAGTTTATTAGGTTCTTATGTTTACTTATGTAACGAAAAGACTGTCCATTTATAACAAATATTGAAAAGTTGATACAAAGACTAAACTAACGTACCCGTATCTTACTGTTACTCGTAATTATTAAGCTAGTCTGATTGTTATTTTTTATACCTAATTGAAAAACTTTCGTTTTATGTTACATAATTGAAAAGTTTGTAGTACAGCCAGAGACTAAAGTAAATTATTTAGTCTCTGTATGTCTCTAGTATGTAAGGTTACCTTACTAAGGTACTAAGTTTTATTGTGGTGTGGTGACATGATGACATTGTTTTTAGATGATATTTTATTTGTTTTTTTCCAAAGAAAAAGACTATTTAGTCCTAAAATTGTTTGTAGAAATAATGATAAAAAGATCTTGCTAGAGTTTATTTCGCTTAATTAAAGTTTTCTATAGTTAATTAGTTAAGTTAAAGTCACATGAATGAGACTAAAAATAAAAGTTGTTGATTGCTAAATGTTGTTGAATATTGCATAAAAAGCGTAGTTTTATTGCTAAATCACACATATTTTCAAAAATTTCCATATTTCTCGACAATCCGGGAATTCCCGGGAAATAGTGGTCGAGAATTCTCATGCTCCGGGATATAAAAAAGGTCGAGAAATGAGAAACCCTATACACTACGTAAAAGTGTAGCTTATATATTATAAATGTTTCCTATTTCAATTCAATTTCGTTATACCAACACCAGGGATCGAGAACCGTTCATTGCTCCATACTAAATATTGGTTAATTTCTTTCTCTTTTCGTTCTTTTGTTTCCTATTTAATTTTTAACAAAGCAGTCTAATAAGGCAATACCTAAATACAATTCTGAGTTCTACATGAAGTTCATGAAATAATTAAATATATCACATTTATTTATTTAACCTTTATTGCACAAAAGAAACACTTAAAGTACAAAAGGCGGACTTAATGCTATGAGGCATTCTCTACCAGTTATACATTACATACAGACATTATTCTGGTTTTAAAAAAAAAAACCGGTTAATAACCCTCACCCCAACACACATGTGCCATAACATGTCACACCATGCCTTTATCTTTTCATATACAACGGCCTCCTAACTCAGTCGGTAGTGACCCTGCCTACGAAGCAGGAGGTACCGGGTTCGAATCCTGGTCAGGGCATTTATTTGTGTGTTTATCACAGATATTTGTTCCTGAGTTATGGGTGTTTTCTATGTTTTTAAGTATTTATCCATATTTATCTATTATATATATCGTCATCTAGTACCCATCACACAAGCCTTATTGAGCTTCCTGTGGGCCTAGGTCGATTTGAGTAAGTTTGTCCTATAATATTATATAATATTTATTTATTTATTATTTATTTATACAAGTTGAAAGTGTTTCTCAGAATGAAATAAAAAGGGCTAAATAAATAAATACGAATCTTGAAGCAAATCAAATTATTTTGTTCAATATTTTTTGATTTGCAATTTTTTAAGTAGTTACACTACTATATATAAACTGAAAATAGATGTCATATACTTCAGAAAAAGTGACCAAACCCTCCGGTGTCCGAGGCCAGATTTGAACTGGCGTCTTCAGCTTTCGCGGCTGACGTCCTGACCACTAGACCACCCGGTCACGGCGGAACTTGACAAATTTTCTCATGTATATGCAATCTCTGAATTTGAAACGGCTAGTCGCCGTTGATCATACTCTAAGAGCATGCGTAGGTAAATAAATACAAGTTAAATGTTGGTTTGGGCAAAACATTTGCTGGTCACTTACTGATTTTACAGTTAGAAAGATGTTAAACAGTAAAAAAAATATCACGTGTAATATTTCGTACAGAGCAAGAATAAAAAATCTAGTCAATTAAATCATTTACTTTTTTAAATATACAGGATCATTTCTGGGTCATGATCCAGAATCAGTGTTTCTGACTCGGTCTGATCAACATTATTGTATGGTAGTATTTTCTAAAAATAGAATTACATAATCTAATTTTTCTTATTTTGCTAGTAAAATTAGTCCTATGCTGTATGGGAATTTACTGATTTAAACTTTCACGGTTTTTACACATATCTATTTGTACTGACTGGACTCAACCGCATATATAATTTTAAAATTACGTGACGTTTCGAGGCTAACATTGTCCCCGTGGTCCCGAAGAAAGGCAAAAAAAATTTACGCGGTTAAGTCCCGTCAGTTCAAATAGATATAATAATTAGAATGATCAATATTGGTGATTAAAAAATAATGACCACCATCATAAACTTCTATATCATGTCTCATTCTCTTGCCCCACAACCCCGAAATCATGATCTGGACATATTTTTACAATACGAAGCATTTATGAAGAATGGGGTCACAAATTTCACTTGTTAAATGCTAGACCATTAGGCAGGTCCACACAAGCCGCTCGCATATCTGCCGGCCTCGCGCCTCGGCCGGCAAATATGCGAGCGGCTTCTGCCTGAGCAGCTTCGCGCGACAATTTCCTCGCCTTGTAAATATTAAACTTGAACATATGTGTTTGTGCAGGAGGTGATTCAAATAGAGTTGCTGTGCAAGCAACTTTACGAGTCGCAGGACCCGGAGGCACGGGACCGGGCTGAGAAGGCCGTCGTCGCTTTTCAGGTAAATTTAACTCGCGCGTTTAGGGCTGAATGACTGCAACGAGTGGTCGACAGCCCGCCTGCATTCCGGCCGGGCGTCTCTACTCTACACTACATCTTACTACGCGCGTTTTGTGAATAGGCATGTCCAAAAGCTCGGCTAGTGTAGACGTGCCTCGCCCGAGGCATTGCGGCCGCGCGACTTTTCCTTGCGAGGCGGCGCATCAGGTTTGGACATGCCTAATTAGGAATATGCATGATTTTTTTGGAAGACGTCATTCGATTCTATTTCCCTGTAGATTCAAATGTCTCTAATCTAATAAACCTACTATCTATGATAGCCCTGAAACGTCAAAAATGTGAAAATACGTTAGGCGTCTGCGCCGCGCGTCAAAACGCCCCATACAAAAAGTGTGCGGATTGTGACGTCACCGTTCACAAAGTTGCAGAAAACTGTTTGGAAGGAACAAGTTTTTGTAAGATTTTTGTAATTTTATGCACGAAAAAATGCGTTTAGCTATATAGTTGTCATACATTTTTTTTCTTGTTAGCACATAAGTAATCGAACTAAAGTTTCGAAAATACATTTGACGTATAAAAAAAATACCTAAAATTTTACGTTTTCAAACCGCAATAGCTTTAAAAAACTGTTAAAAATTATTACGGATTTCCACTTATTTATATTAGTTTGGGGTTGTTGAACGTGTTTATGCAACAGATTCAATTAAATATTTTTCATGCATGTTCTCTATTGATATCTATGCGCGTTTTGGACTGAATGACTGCGACAAGCTGTCAACAGCCCACCTGCATTCGGGCCGGGCGTCAATACACTACATCTTACTATGCGCGTTTTGTGAATGGGCGGGACACAGTTGTGCCTTATGCTATGCAACAACATAAGGCATACATTCGGACGTCAACGTCGCGCTCCGCTCACGTCACACTTTCAAAACGCGCGTCTGATGGAGCCTTAAGGGCATATGCACACGGCGTCTTTATAACGCGCCATTGACGAAGCGAAAACTACCCATTTTCGTCTGAAATGGAAAAACTTTTGAAACAAGTTGAAATACTTGATAATTAAATGGATACTTTCGCCTAAGTAACTTAAGTAACAATAATATTTATACTACTTTTTCGAATAAAGTAAAATATATGTGTTTTTGAAAAGAAGACTTCAGGGTTATGAATTTGCTAAAATTGTCATTAAGTAGTACATTAAAATTATGCCATGATATTGAGATAGACAGATTTGTAACTATGAGTAGCCACAGACGATTTTTATAACAAGTTCACACAAGTGTTTTAAGGCCTAATTACGCACAGTTGAATACACTGCTTTATCTACACACACATATTACAATCTGCTGGTTTAGAAAAGACCTCAAGTCAAATCTAAGCTCCTCACACAAAATGGATTCATATAAACTACTTTACGACTTGCAGGAGTCTCTGGACACCCTGAGCAAATGTCAGGCGCTGCTGGAGCGCGCGGACTCCGCGTACTCGCAACTGTTGGCCGCCACCACGCTCGCCAAGCTGATTAGCAGGTAAGATCCTCACACAGCCCCCGCCTTCGACCTGGAGGCACAGTTGAAAAGGAGGCTGCTCAACCGACCTTGGTAGGGCGGAGAGGAGACCGCGTATAGTACAGTACGCGAACAGTTTTGAGCTTCGATAACTCACAAGTGCGATTTTCTTTTTTAATTAGAGTATATGATATGATTACTTATAGTAAAAAATATTTTCTAACAGTTTTGACGTCGCGCTAGGTATTATATAGATATTTGTTAATAACAACAAGAAAAGATTATACAAGATATATTTTCCTTTACCATACTATTGCATTCAACTATTTCAACATCATCTGGTATTTTATAACAGTTTGGTGAATAGATTATGTGAGCATAATCGAAAACAATTTGTCAAAATATAAGTGACCTAGAATTCTAAACGAATTACAAATGGCTAAGACGACATATGCTCTTGACAATACCGTTATAAAATATGTTATGTTGAAATAGTAAAAAGCGATAGCCTGGTGGAGAAAAATAAAACTTACATAATCTTTTCTATGTGTAGCAAACAAATACATGTATTATACCTAGCGCGATGCTAACAATTGTTAGAAAATATTTTTTATTATTAGTACTTAACGTATTCTAATAGGTCACAAAATAAATCGGACTTGTGATTTATGTCATTTTTATAGGTTAAAAAGGCGTTCCCGTACTCCACTAGTAGGACCGTGACCAATTGAAATCCCTCCTGAGAGCCCAAGATCCTCACACAACCCTCCCCTGCCCTCGTACCACCTGGAGGCACGGTTGAAAAGGAGGCTGCGTCAACCGGCCTTGGTAGGACGGAGAGGAGACAGCGTAGAACCATGACCAATCATATAATAAAATCTTGTATAGTGACAGTTTAGACCCTGCAGCAACATTTAAGGTAGTTTTTAGGGTTCCGTAGCCAAAATGGCAAAAACGGAACCCTTATAGTTTCGTCATGTCCGTCCGTCCGTATATGTCACAGCCATTTTACTCGGAAACTATAAAACATATCTAACTAACTATAAACTTAGTTATGTAGTTAACTTGCAGAAAAAAAAATTTTAAGGGGGGCGCCTCATGCATTTAACTAAATTAAAAAAAAAATTACTAATGAGGTTTCTTTGAACATTTTGTGATTAAGTGTATATTTTCTGAAATAATCGCTTCGAAAGTCAGAAAAATTGTGTGTCCCCTGTAACTTTTGAACCGTAAGTCCAAAAAAATTGAGAAAATGCGCCTTATTACATACTTTCTACGAAAATTATTTTGAACATTATCGGTTCAGCCATTTTTGAGTTATCTTCAAAAACTTCTTACATAGGCATCAGATAAAACCTTTTGGTATTAATTTGGTTACGAGGTACGGAACCCTCCATTATACGTGGTCCGACACGCACTTGGCCGGTTTTTTTCCTTCAAAGCACGCAGGAAAAGCCGCGGGAACAGCTAATGCTCACATATATTCAAAGAATGTCACTATGCCAACTTGCAAGATTTATTAAAAGTGATAATTGTACGAGCAGATAAAAATCAAGGACACCGCGTGCCTTATCTTTGCTTGCAATTATTGTTTGTTCTATCTTACTTCCTATTTACTATATGTTAATATATGTTTCACCTACTAAACGTAAATTAAAATATTTGCAAAAATACTTATGCTACAAATACAGTCAAAAATATCTTGTCGTTGAAATAATTTGATCATTTATTTGTGTTTTGAACACTTAAAAATTATTAAATTGTTTTTAAAGTTTGTATTTTCTTTGGCCTGCCTTGTAGGACATAGTCTGCATTGTTTTACGAATTACGACGTGTGAGTTGTCCTAAACTTGAGTTGTGATATAGGTCATATCATATTAGAAGATAATTAATTTTAAACAAAAAAAGAACCAACTTCATTTAGACTCCACCTTTCCAATAGGAAATGCCACAGCTACTGTAAAAAATATTGAAATTACTATAGGTGTGCCTATGATATTTGAAGAGTTCCCTCGATTTCTCCAGGATCCCATCATCAGATCCTGACCTGGTTTCAATGGGACCAACTGTGAAGTATACTCTTTCAAATTTGTTTCAATTTTCCAAATCGGTCCAGCAGTCTACGAATAATCGGTGAACATACATTAAAAAAAACAAAGATCCTGAAGAATTGAGAACTTCTTCGAAATCTTGAAGTCGGTTGAAAACAAAATGATGTCACAAATTAAATCACATATTACCACAGGTCGAGATCATATATATATTTATAATGTAATTTTCAGATCCACAACAAGTCTAACGGTGCAACAACGCCTGGACATACGCAACTACGCCTTGAACTACCTCGCCACCCGCCCTAAGCTTGCCAACTTCGTCGTTCAGGTGCGTATACAGTTTCATGACGCAGACCACATACTCACATACTTCGGACACCTCTCTCGACGCTCCTCGGATAGCTTGGAGTGAATCATCATGACGGGAAAAGTTGAAGGCACAAGACTAAGAGGCCCTCCCCCTGCAAGATGGTGTGCCTAAATCACTGCACCCATGCAATTAAAACTGCAAGAAGTCATGCGCTTAGCGAGGGATAGAAGCCTATGGATCGATCCTGTTCTGAGGGAACGACTAATGATGAAGTTTTACGCAGAATAAGTAATTTCGAACGGAGAATTCACGATTCAGCATCAGACGGAAAAATTGTGCCCTCAGCGCCACAAGGCAAACCGGTTATATTTTTGACGTGGTATCACGTGCCGGCGCTGTTTGCACGGCTTTCCGTGCGCGTGCTTTGACGTCTTGGCGGTTTAAGGGTTAAAAAAACGCTAAGGCCATATTTTCATACAAACAAGTTGATCAATATAAAGATAAGCGATCCTGCTCATATTTTAATTAAAATAATTTTTAAGAAAAAAAAACCGACTTCCATGGGGGTAGCCGGTGAAGCATTATTGTAGGTGGTGCACTTAGATTCCATACAATGAAATAACTTGCTTAACAAACGCAGCGGAGAGGACAAATCGCCAAACCTGAACTATGCGTTGTTGAAGAGTTCCGTTCTGATCATCATCAGCAGTTCCACTTCATCAAATGTCACTCTTTTGAATGAAAATGCTTGATTTGTTGATAAAAATACAAAAATCACTATGTGTAAACCCTTAAGATTTGAGGAGTTCCCTCGATTCTTCATGGATCCCATCATCAGAACTTGAGCTTGACGAAAATTTGTCCTGACAATTAAACTTGCTAAACAAACACAGCGAAGAGGACAAATCGCCAAACGTGAACTTATGCGTCGTTGAAGAGTTCCGTTCTGATCATCATCAGCAGTTCTACTTCATCAAATGTCACTGTTTTGAATGAAAAGGATGGATTTGTTGATAAAAATATAAAAATCACTATATGTATGCCTTTGTGAGGAGTTCCCTCGATTCCTCATGGATCCCATCATCAGAACTGCGTTTTGACAAAACGGGACCAATCTGTATATATATATACTTACAATCAAAAAAATAATTTTCAAAATCGGTTCAGACATGACGGAGTTATGGAGTAACAAACATAAAAAAAAAAAAACATACACGCCGAATATTGAGAACCTCCTCTTTTGAAATCTGGAAGTCGGTTAATAAAATAAAATAAAAAATAAAAATAGCCTTTATTACTGAAGTTATATTAATACTCTACTTAAAATATACCTTATTTTCACTATACAATTATAAATATTACTATTTTCTATTTTCCATCGACAACTTCAGCTTGTCCTTCCGACATAGGCCTCTTCCAAGTCCTTCCAGGTACCGCGGTCTCTTGCTTTCCTAGGCCAGTCCACTCCGCCTATCTTTTTAAAGTCATCTAACCATCGAAGTGTCGGCCTTCCTCTCTTTCTTTTGTGCCCTCTTGGATACCACTCTATAAGGTCTTTTGTCCACTTATCTAGCCCTTCTCTGATGATGTGGCCATATTTTAATTAATGAATATTATTTGGATCAACTACAATTCTACCAAGTATAATATATAAGTAGATCAAAAAATGGCTCCGTAAAAGGCGTCGTGCAGGCCGCCTATTAGGCGTGTCCACACCAGGCGCACAGCCTCGCGAGGAAATTGCCGCGCGAGGCAAACGACTATTCCTCGCGCGGCAGCGTGCTCATGTACATTTTTAGTAGGGAAGTTTGCCTCGCGAGGAAAGCCCGAGCCAAATTGCTCGGCAAGATGGCGGCCCTCTGTCAGCTGTTCAAATTGTTCAAAATGGCGTCACATGTGATTACTGCCGTGGTTTTTGTTACTTTTATTTTGCTTTTTAAGCTATACAAAAGAAACGGCAAAAGTAAAGTAAAGGAGATTTTGGGTGAGCCCATTATATAAATCTAGATCCCAATACGGAAACCGGCTGTACAGTGAATTAACAGAAACTGGATTAGATACTAATATTGGACGCATTGAAAAAGAACAAATAGAGTTTTTGTTGTGTCTACAATTAAATACAAAACTAAAAAGGCAAGATACAAAGTTTAGAGAATCGATCACCGTTAGGGAGAAAGTGCTTGTAACATTACGATACTTGACAACAGGGGCCTCTTACACCAGTCTCCAATATTTATTTCGTATATCAAAACAATCAATATCAAAAATTGTACCAGAAGTGAAGTGTGATGCCATCTTATAACATCTAAAGGATTGTGTAAAGGTAATACTTAAGTAAACAAATAAAAGTTCATCTAATCAGCTCGATTATTTTAATCTCCTGTTGCTCAATGTTTTGCACGGAACAAAATAACCACGCGCACCAAATAAACACGTCCAGACACTCGCGAGGCAATCGACTGAGGCGCCTTTGAGCGTGCCGAAATACCGACACCGAGTCGATTGGCCGCGGCCGAGGCAAACATGCACGCCGCCTCGGCCGAGGCACGGCCACACTAGCCGAGCCGCCTCGCGCGGCAATTTCCTCGCGAGGCTGTACGCCTGGTGTGGACACGTCTATTGCCGTAGACAGCCGATCGTTCTAAGTAAATTGATTAGCTGTCATGGTAATAACAATACCAAGATCGAACGGGATGGTCTTATTACACTTTCAATAGGTACAACAGAGAAGGTGCTATTATTATTGGTCCTTGTCATAGACTCACTTTTTTTTTGTTACCCTCCACACCATTACTTATAGCAGTGGAGGGTCATAAACAGATATAATTCGCGATTTCTTCAAGAATTTCTGTGTTTACTACGAGAAAACCTGATATTTTTCCTAGAAATTTGTGTTGTCTAAGGAAAACAATGGTAAATTGTTTTGTTTTGTGCTGTAGAAGTGATTTTATCGTCATCTATGTCTATCCCTTACGGTAGTACGCGTGTGCGGTCTCTAGTTAAATTCTTGCTTTGAGTTTGTCACAAAGAATTGACAAAAAAATTTATCAGTAGGTCTAGCACATGAGTGTATCGACAGTATCTCGCGGTCGAGATAGACACCTGTCACTTAATACGCGTGTGCGGTCTCTAGTTAAATTCTTGCTTTGAGTTTGTCACAAAGAATTGACAAAAAAATTTATCAGTAGGTCTAGCACATGAGTGTATCGACAGTATCTCGCGGTCGAGATAGACACCTGTCACTTAGTACGCGTGTGCGGTCTCTAGTTAAATTCTTGCTTTGAGTTTGTCACAAAGAATTGACAAAAAAATTTATCAGTAGGTCTAGCACATGAGTGTATCGACAGTATCTCGCGGTCGAGATAGACACCTGTCACTGTCTAACTGTATTCATCAGAAAGTGACAGATGTCTATCTCGACCGCGAGATACTGTCGCTACACTCATGTGCTAGGCATACAGTGTAATCAAGACTACTGAATAGTGTGAATGCTACGAATATCAAGTGATACAAGTCCCTAAATCGCGATAGAATATATACATTTTGTGAATATAACCACTCTTTATGCCATGTTCTCGGTAACATTTTGTTAGTGTCAGTTTTTCTAATATCTCTAATTCCAATGTATTAATGGTAATATATTTTTGAACAGGCGCTAGTGGCCCTGTTCGCACGCATCACCAAGCTGGGCTGGTTCGACATGGTGAAAGAAGAGTTCGTGTTCCACAACGTCATGGGCGATGTCGGAACCTTTCTACAGGTGAGATTCAAAAAGAGACTGTTTTTAGGGTTCCGTACTCAAAGGGTAAAAACGGGACTCTATTACTAAGACTCCGCTGTCCGTCTGTCACCAGGCTGTATCTCATGAACCGTGATAGGTAAGACAGTTGAAATGTTCACAGATGATGTATTTCTTCTGCCGCTATAACAACAATTACTAAAAAGCAAAATAAAATAAATAATTAATACAACACACATGATTTTTTTTTGCTCGCACTCGCACTTGGCCGGTTTTTTTTTCTTAAATACTGTTTCGGAGCCTAGGGTTCGATATCCGATATTTAATGAGACCAGCGTAAGCAAGACTACCGAACAAGCGTGAGTGCTATGAATATGGAGGTTAAGTTATATACTAGTCACTTAGTCGCAATAGAGTCTATAGGTTTTGTTATTATAGCCGGAATCGTCATGCCATATCTTCAGTGATATTTTGTTTGAGTCTGTTTTTCTATTATCATTGATTCTATGTAAATTAACGATTTTTTAAAACGACTACACCTCCATGTGCGCGTCGCTTTCTACTATACATATAAACCTTCCTCTTAATGACTCTCTCTATTAAAAGAAACCGCATCAAAATCCGTTGCGTAGCATCTAAGCATACATAAGATCTAAGCATACATAGGGACAGACAGCGGAAAGCGACTTTGTTTTATACTATGTAGTGATAAATAAATAGTAAATTTTTGTTTAGGGTCCAGCAGAGATGTGTACAATAGGAGTGCAGCTGTTGTCTCAGCTGGTGTTGGAGATGAACCAAGTGTCTGAGGCCGACGCAAACCGCTCGCTGGCCAAACACAGGAAGATCGCCTCTTCATTCAGGTATGTAATGGCCCTACAGCAAGGATGATTAAGACATGGATTGACAATGCCTATACAAAATCGCGTTCCCTTATTTCAGGCTAAAGCACTAGCGTCATCGGTCACCACAAACACTAAATTCCTACTTAACCTTTCTGTTAAGCTCATTGGTTGACTGGTAGAGAATGCCTTATGGCATTAAGTCCGCCCTTTGTACCATCTTATTTTGTGCAATTAAGATTAAATAAATAAATTCTAGGTAATATTTTGTTCGGCGATTAACGCTGACAGAATAACTTGACTCCTGACTCAACAGATGGCGCTGTGGCACTTAGTACAGAAAATAGACGTATAGCCTGCAGGTTCGAGGAACGCGATTTTGTATAGGCATTGTCAATCCATGTCTTAATCATCCTTGCCCTACAGTAGCCGTCATATGGAAAAACGACGCGTCTACATTTTTTTTTGTATCTGAGTTTTATACATATTCGGAATCGCCTTTTTTTTTGCTTATTTTCCTCCTAGCGTTTGTTCCAGCTTTGTGCTCTATTGAGCTTGGGGTCCGCTCGGCAACCTAATCCCAGATTTTTTTATGAAAGCGACTGCCATTTGACCTTCCAACCCAGAGGGGAAACTGGGCCATGTTGGGATTAGATCCGGTTTCCTCACGATGTTTTCCTTCACTGAAAAGCTACTGGTAAATATCAATTGATATTTCGTACCTACATAAGTTCCGAAAAACTCAGTGGTACGAGCCGGGGTCTGAACCCGATTCAGATTGAAAGGCTGACGTCTTACCGCCAGGACACCATTGCTTTTTTTAAGATGAGAAAAATCGTGCCATTTCTGAGAAAGAGATTTTAAAACTTGCCATTTTGCCTCTTATTGTTTTAAGCGTATAACTAATAATGGAAATATTCAGAGCAATGACGCGTAGTTACAGTGTCCGAGAGGCAACCGGATGGCTCGCGGTCTTTAAGCTCCCTACGCGTTGTGCAACCACCCTGTGCAACTCGAACTGACCCACGTTGGACTTTGTTTTTAATGTGCTCCCCCTAAATTTCCAGTATCTTTATGTGATGAAGAACGAGCATGCAAATTTTCATTCACACTAGCTGGTCGGCTATTGAGAAGCCGGAAAAAATGAGGAGGGGGGGAGATGAAAAACAAAGTCAGACGTGGGTCAGTCCAGGTTGGACAGGGTGGTTCCACAACACATAGGGAGCTTAAATACCGCGAGCCATCCGGTTGCCTCGCGGACAGTGAAACTACGCGCTATTGCTTTAACTAAAACATGTCTCGTTTAAATTTTTACCGGAAAAAAAACCAGTGAGAACCACCTTTATTTTTCTAATAGAAAGTGAGAGATGGGTCATCTCGCGCACAATCGTTAATTCAAGTTTAATAAAAGTTAATACCCTTTTTTGGATTTATTGATCTATGACACCAAGGTCTAACACACATTTCAGCGTAATTCAGGTATTATAGAAAAAAACTCCTGGCTCAATTTTGTCTATAGGTTGTAATATAAAAATTCAGTCACCATAAACAAATCGCTTCCTTCCGGCTTTTTGTCTATGATACTCGTAGCTGAGTTTCGCTCTGAATTCCGCTCAAACATGATTAACAACCGCGAGGTATGTACCGACATATTTGTATGAAAATAATACCAATATACGATACCTGAAGCGAACTCTGTCACAGATTATATAATAGTTCTTACGAACAGATATGAATCACTCATAGAAAAAGCAAATACCTACGGTTTACGTACCTACGCAATAATACAATGGAGCAGCCTTCAACAGGGCACCCCGCACCTCCCGCGCACCCGCACAATCGCTAGGATTGCCTATGTTTGGAAATGTTTTATAGTTAAGGAATAGTAGTTTATGTAACTGTTACGTAATAAGGCCTAATTACGTACAGTTGCATACACTGCTTTATCTACACTCATATTATTTATTCTAAATGCCTTATTCGGAAACCATAGAATGGCCGCCATTGCACCGCCACCATGGCCAACTCTCGTGTGCCGGCGGTCGCGCGGGCGCGTGTCGGGCTGTCGGCGGATGCGCGGGAGGGTGCAGGTGTACATTATGTTATCAAAACTCATAGCACATCAATAATTGAGCATGAAAAGTTAAAATTACGTTACTGCTACGGATAAAAAGCTTATCATAGTAAAATCGGTCGTGGTAATGCTAGCCATTGCCTACCGTTTTCGAACACGTTTTAGAGAACTTACAATATGAGTGTAGATAAATAGGTATTTAGCATTGATTCAGTGTTTAAGTGGTTCGCATGGGGCATAACAATTATAGTTACATTAGTAATATTGATTGATATTTTGTTGCCGCGATGAGAGTATTGACGTATTTGCCACACACTGTCAAAATTAATATGGATTGACAGCTATCTCAATCTTATTCTAATGGCCTTTTAGCAATATCATCATAGTCATTTGAGAGATTAATAAAGATAACATGTCTATTATCATTATAACAAAAGTGAATCCTCCTTTTTGTAAAGCGTCGGCAACGCGCATGTGACTCCTTTGGAGTTGCAGGCGACCATAGATTACGGTAGCTGCTTACCATCAGGCGGGCCGTATGCTTGTTTGCCACCGTCGTGGTATAAAAAAAAAGTTTGTATGCCCACTTACCTTTCCCCATCCGTCGGCAGAACGAAAAACGATAGGTTTTTATTAGCTTCGCTATTTTTACATCCAACCACATCGCAATAAATTTTTTTTTTTCGTGATGACATTGTTCCGAGTTCCGAGTAGCGTCGCGCGCGGTACGACGTGCTTTCAGTGAGCGCATTGGTAACCCACTGACTTTAGCTCCGCCGGCGGACGCGCAAAACGTAGGTATATAACTCGCTCGCGCGGGCATGATTCATAGGCCCGACTCTGTTTTATTTGTTTTTTTTTCCGCCAGAGACACTCAACTGTTCGAGATGTTCCGGCTGTCGTGCTCCCTGCTGTCGGGCGCGCGGGGCAAGGCGCTGGAGCCGCTGGACGTGGGCCAGCACGCGCTGGTCGCCAGCCTGCTGCGCCTGGCGCACAACTGCCTCACCTACGACTTCATCGGCACGGCCGTGGACGAGTGCTCCGACGACCTGTGCACCGTGCAGGTACCTACCGCTACCCTACCCCTGCCGCTGTCCCTCGAGCTCCTGCACCCGCGACCCGACGTACGGAGTACGGACCCTACCACGCCATCATACTTTAACCGGGTCAAGCCCGACGTACAGTACAGAGTTCATGTACCATCGGGTTCATAATTGCATACCCAATTTATCAATGAATTCATTCATAAATTGGGTATGCAATTATGAACCCGATGGTACAAGTACCGAAGATCCGTCATACTTTAACGTGGAGCGAAGGCCGACGTACGGTGCCCGCTGCGTGTGTTTATGTACCAAGCACCGGATTTGCCGTCATACTTAAACACAACCCCAGCGTACTGAACTCACTACGCGTGTTCACGCATCAGGTGCGCAAGGCGCCATATTGCTTTGGCGATGGGTGACACCCGACGTACGGATCCCTGGTAAAAACAGGATCGATTAGCATCAAAGTAATTCAACAAATGTATATTTTAAATCTTAAATCTTGAAGCAAATCAAATTATTTTATTCAATATTTTTTTGATTTGCAATTATGCAATGTATATTTTTTCAAAAATCTTAAAATTTCAATCGTTACACACTAAAATGTCAGATATGTCTTCTAAGATCATTTTTTCTCAGGACCGCCGGATCTACTAGCTGCTTATACTGACCCAGTTACAAAGTCCCCCCTTTTCGAAGGAGCGGAACGTAACCGAAGTTCTTACAAACAACTTCTGGCTACTGGGACGTGTCGGCATTTCGATGGCTTTTTGATTTTGAGAGATTGTTCCGCGATAACTTTAGTAACTCGTTTCTGATCTTCATGAAAAAAATTTTTTTTTAATACTAAGACGGTGGCAAACAAGCATACGGCCCACCTGATGGTAAGCAGTTACCGTAGCCTATGGACGCCTGCAACCCCAGAGGATTCACATGCGCGTTGCCTACCCTTTAGGTACCTATTCACTCCTTTTTTGAAGAACCTCATACTGTAGCCCGCTGGGAAAACCTCGGCAGGGAGTTCATTCCACAGCCGCAGCGTTCGTGGGAGGAAATTCCTCTTGAACCGTACTGTGCGCGACCCTTTGGGCTCCAGGGTGTGAGGATGAACACCCTGCCGGCGGCGAGCGGTGCGGTGATAAAAAGCTGCCGTGGGCATCATATCAAACAGTTCTTCGGAGCACAACCCATTGAACAAGCGATAGAACACACATAAGGAGGCAAAGTCTCTCCTTAGACTCAAAGGTTCAATATCACTCGTGAGTTTGGGATCGTCGACGATCCGCACAGCGCGCCTTTGTACCGAGTCAAAGGGCCCAAGCTGGTATCCAGGTGCTCCCGCCCAAAGGTGACAGCAGTACTCCATGTGGGGTCTGACTTGCGACTTGTATAGAAGCAGTCTCTGCCCCGGAGTGAAGTATCTCCTCGCTCTGTTGACCACACCGAGCTTTTTGGATGCCAGCTTGGCCTTGTATATTGTTGGGGTTGTATATTGGTCATCTCGTTTGCAAGTAAATCGCGAGTACTCAGTTCGAGGCGGACTACTAATATTAAAGCCATTTTCAACCGACTTCAAGATTTCGAAGGAGGAGGTTATCAATTCGTCGGTATCTTTGTTTTTGCTATTTTTTTTTTTTTTTTTTTTATGTATGTTCACCGATTATTCGAAGATGGCTGGACCGATTTGAAAAATTCTTTTTTCGTTTGAAAGAGTATACTTCACAGTTGGTCCCGTTGTAACCAGGTCAGGATCTGATGATGGGATCCTGGAGAAATCGAGGGAACTCTTCAACTATTATAGGCACACCTATAGTGATTTGAGTATTTTTTACAGCAGCTCGAGCATTTGCTTTTGGAAAGGTGGATGCTTAGTGAAGTCGGTTCTTTTTTGTTTAAAATTATTAATTTCAGATCCCCACATCCTGGCGCGGCTCGTTCCTCGGCGGCGGTACCCTCGAGCTCTTCTTCGAGCTCCAACAGTCCTTGAGCGGAGGCGGTCTAGCCGGACTAGCCCTAGCTTGTCTAGTACAGCTGGCATCAGTGCGTCGCTCTCTCTTCGGTAACAACGAGCGAGCCAAGTTTCTGAACCGGCTGGCGCACGGCGTTCTGCAGATACTGGAGAATACGCAGGTGAGATTCCAGGAATAATCGACGAGATTCCACTAATAAATAACGAGATTTTATAGGTAATACAAGTTGCTATTAGGTATAGGTAAGGTTGCAGATACTAGAGAACAGACAGGTAAGATTCCAAAAATAGTTGCCGAGATTCCACTAATAACTAGCGAGATTTTATAGATCATACAAGTTTCTAAAATAAATAGGTAAGATTCCATATAAGTCAGGCAAGATTCCAATTATAACAGTTTCTAAACTGTGGCACCCTAGAACTCTTCTTCAACCTTCAACAGTCTTTGAGAACGGGCGGTCTCGTCGGATTAGGTTCCTATATAATAAAATAATTAATAATGTACAAAATAACAAGGGGGCCGATTTTTGACAATCGAGCGCTCGAATCTAAAGAATTTAACCTCGTATATAATCGCAGACAAAAGTTTGTCGCCATTAATTACGCATGAAATTAATATTATTAAATAATCATGATTTTGAATTACTATCGCTGTTATTTTTAAAACATGACCTTTTCGTTTTATTTACAATTTTAAATGTTATATTCGAGCGCTCGAATCTCAAAAATCGACTCCAAGGATTGACGTTTTGAGAGCCTCGTCCTTCGAAATATAAATCTTCCTTTAGTGTGAGTCATATTCCAACTTAGTAATTGATATCAATATAACACCAATTTATTTTCGAACGAGCGGAGCGTAAGCGAAGCGAAGTTCTTACAAACAACTTCGGACACAACTGTAACTTGGCCTGGGAGGTCTCGGCATTTCGATAGCTTTTTTATTTTGAGGGTTTGTTCCGCGATAACTTTAGTATCGTTTTCCTGATCTATATAATAAATACAGTCGTGGCCAGATAATTAAGGACGAGATTATTTTTGCCATACAACTGCATACAAATATGACATTTTAAATTTGATAAAAATATAAATTTTGCTTATGCTATTTATATTTTAAAAAATACGTGTTTAAACAAGACTTAATATGGGCCATAAACATCTTCCATAAAATTTGAACTTTAAAAAATACAGACGGTCAAATCAACACTTTTTATAAGTTCATACTATAATTAGGAACGATGTATGAAAATCGTTCCTAATTACAAAAAGTATTGATTATTGACCGTTTGTATTTTTTAAAGTTCAAATTTTATGGAAGATGTTTATGGCCCATATTAAGTCTTGTTTAAACACGGATACGTCAGTATTTTTTAAAATATAAATAGCATAAGCAAAATTTATATTTTTATGAAATTTAAAATGTCATATTTGTATGCAGTTGTATGGCAAAAATAATCTTGTCCTTAATTATCTGGCCACGACTGTACGAGTATATATGATATATAATTTGAGAGTTCGTATATGAGAAGGATTGATCAAGGGGTTGTGGAGCTAGAAAGCGAAATAATATCTTCGTAAGGGCTTGTTATTTTGGTCAACTTATTTGCAAGTAATTCGCGAGTTCTCAGTTCGAGGCAGACAACTAGTTAAATACATACAATGTATTACTTTATTGTTAAAAAACAAATAGGTCAGTACTGAAATTATAATGTATTTTTATCATTTTCAGGGTCTGTCCGATCCATCGAACTACCACGAGTTCTGTCGACTGCTGGCGCGGCTCAAGTCAAACTACCAGCTAGGGGAGTTGGTGATGGTCGACAACTACCCTCGCCTCATCGAGCTTATAGCCAAATTCACCGTTCAGAGCTTACAAGTAAGTAAGGGGCCGTACGTTAGTTGTGTGAGGAGTTTAGGGGGGCGAATGGGGCCGAACTAAATCTCAGTAGTTGGGAGGAAGGTCGAAAAATCGGCCGTAATCTAATACGTAATTTATGAAAGCTCCCTAAACCTCGCCTAATCGAGCTTATAGCCAAATTCACCGTACAGAGTTTACAAGTAAATAAGGGGTCGTCCATTATTTACGTGAGACGTAGGGTGGGAGGGATTCGAACCAAATATCACGTGGGGATGGTGGAATTTTTCAAAAAAATGCGTTCCTATATTTAAGACTAAAATCTCTAGGGCCAGTGATAGATAACTAACGAAACGGTCAGGTTACGATTCTACTTTCGGGTTCAGGCTCTGCAGCGGCATCCAAAGAATGAAAGTATTATTTTGACACAGGTCAAAGCACCAAATAAAATGTATGGCACTGGGACCTGCAGCAGCGATGCGGTAGATGGCGCTAGTGTTGTTTATGGGAGTGCTGTGCTATTTAACATAAACATTATCTGTCCTAGATTTACGTCGTCCATATTTGAAACTTGTATGTCTAACGATATTTATTTAACCCTTTCAGATGTGGCAGTTCGCCCCAAACTCAGTGCACTACCTGCTCTCGCTGTGGCAGCGCATGGTAGCGTCGGTGCCTTACGTGAAGGCCACGGAGCCCCATCTGCTGGAGACGTACGCGCCGGGCGTCACGGCGGCGTACATAGGCTCCAGGCTCGACTCTGTGGCGGTCGTTGTCAGGTGAGATAGATACTACAGTCCACTACCTGCTCTCTCTAGATAGATATTATTAAATAATATATAACGGTGACACTCACTTCACTTTCCATCCATGGCCAGAATTTCCGTGTGTGCTGTGCGGACATAGTGAGTATGGTTTGGTTATCGTCGCGCATGTCGGATGAACCGAATATGTTGCAAAACACGTTAGCAGCGCCGGCGCTAGATCACACTCGACAAGCTCTGTCAGAGCGCGCGGCACGCCGCACCGGACGCCGGCCGGCAGTCGCCAACGCGACGTGCAACAGTGCGCTACGGGCCGGTTCGAATAGCACTCTTACTGCTTGAAGATGGAGACCTAGGCTTTCCGGAACATGTCGCGCAAAGTGACAAAGTGATGCGAGTGTAACTCACGAAATTAAATTTTATGAGACAAATGTATGTGATTTTTTTTTTGATATTACTATACAAAATATACCATATCAGCTAATAGTAACTTTGAATATACCAATTTAAAACCAAAACACGGCATAAATAGGATTTGTTAACCTCGCGTCACTAAACGGCCTCGCTTTGCTCGCGCGGGTATATCACACTCCCGCCAATCATCGCTTAGTATAATGCGTTGCTACCCGAATGGTTTAGCTGGGGCGACAAACAACTTGGTAAACCAGAGATTGCATTTTTTAATTTTACAATTTTCAAGTCTCAAAAAAATACAAGTTAAGAGTCTGCCCGAAAAGAAGAGTGTCGTGGTATGTACGAGCTCTCATATAAACCGCGACACTTCTCTTTCCGGACTCTATGCGTGTCATGTTGTATATGGTTATTAAAAATCAAGGATGATATAGACATGGATGGACAATATCCATACAAAATCGCGTTCCCTTATTTCAGGTTAAAGCACTAGCGTCATCTATCGGTAACACCAATTAATAACTCGACTCCAGACTCGACAGATGGCGCTGTGGCACTTAGCACCGAAAACAGACGTATAGCCTGAAGGTTCGAGGAACGGGATTTTGTATAGGCATCAAGGATGATTAAGACATGGATGGACAATATCCATACAAAATCGCGTTCCCTTATTTCAGGTTAAAGCACTAGCGTCATCTATCGGTAACACCAATTAATAACTCGACTCCAGACTCGACAGATGGCGCTGTGGCACTTAGCACCGAAAACAGACGTATAGCCTGAAGGTTCGAGGAACGGGATTTTGTATAGGCATCAAGGATGATTAAGACATGGATTGACAATGCCTATACAAAATCGCGTTCAGGCTATACGTCTGGTTCGGTACTACGTGCCACAGCGCCATCTGTCGAGTCTGGAGTCGAGTTATTCTGTCAGCGTTAAGCGACGAACAAAGTATTAGAAACTAGGATTTAGTGTCTGGTGTGACCGATAGATGACGCTAGTGCTTTAACCTGAAATAAGGGAACGCGATTTTGTATGGATATTGTCCATCCATGTCTATATCATCCTTGTTAAAAATGAATTTAATGATTTCCAGGGACGGCCTAGAAGACCCCCTAGACGAGGTCGGCTGCGTCCAGCAACAGCTAGAGCAGCTGTCAGTCATAGGGCGGTGCGAGTACGGGAAGACGTGTCAACTACTGGTGTCGCACTTCGACCGCGCCGCCGCCGCCTACAGCGTCGAGGGGAACGCGCACCAGCTCGCCGTGCTCAGAGGTATGGTCTGGAAGATGGCAGCTGTCAGCTATAGGGCGCTGCGAGTACGGCAAGACGTGTCAACTACTGGTGTCGCACTTCGACCGCGCCGCCGCCGCCTACAGCGTCGAGGGGAACGCGCACTAGCTCTAGATAGGTTTTAGATAGCTCTAGAAGGTTTTAGTAGGCCCAAGAAGGTTTTAGAAACGCTCTAGAAGGTTTTAGTAGGCCCTAGAAGGTTTTGGAAACGCTCTAAACGGTTAAGTAGTCTCTAGAAGGTTTTAGAAGGCTCAAGAAGGTTTTAGTAAGCTCTAGAAGGTTTTGGAAACGCTCTAAACGGTTATAGTAGGCTCAAGAAGGTTTTAGTAGGCTCTAGAAGGTTTTGGAAACGCTCTAAACGGTTATAGTAGTCTCTAGAAGGCTCTAGAAAGTTTTAGAAGGCTCAAGAAGGTTTTAGTAGGCTCTGGAAAGTAGTTTAGTAGGTTTTGGAAACGCTCTAAACGGTTCTAGTAGGATCCAGAAGGTTTTAGGAGGCTCTAAAAGGTTCTAGACGATGGCTGCGTCGAACAGCTGCCAGCTGGTGATAGGGCGGTGCGAGTACGGCGAGATGTCGACTACAACAGTTCCAAATTGGGTTAAGGAAATTGCTAGTCACAAAGAACCTTGGAGCATTCATCCCGGAGCGGCCATGTCTGTCATTTTCTATACAAAGAAAGTCTGCCGATTTTTGCGGGGGAGGGGAACGTGAAATGTATGGCTATTCGTACGTAACGTACAAATAGCCACGTCAGATAAACGACAGTACATACAATCGTGTGTATGACCGCCGGTCATATGTTTTCGGCAGAGGGGAACGCCTGTCAATGGCGACTCCTGTTGGTTGAATGCTCTAAGCAAAGAACCGACAAAGCGCTTTGTTAAAATTGACCAGCGTAAGCACGACTAAGCGTGATGCTATGAATATGGAGTTTAAGTTATACTAGTCACTTATTCGCAATGGAATCTGGTTTTGTGAATATCGTCTGTCCCAGAAGTAGAGACAATTTTAAAACGTCGTTTTTGTTTAAAATAAAAATTTTTTTTTCAATAATAATTCTTTGGTTATAGCGGTCATTGGTGACAGTTCTGTGAATTTATAAGCTTTTGAGGATAGTTTCGATCATTAAAAGGAATTAAACTTGTAAACAAGTTGTTCAGAATGATGGGTGTCACGAGAAAATAGACACTATACATCAATTTGCTTAAGAGGGCGCAAGAAGAACTGGGTTGTATCGTAAACTAAAACGTTTACAGAAACAGAAAACATTAATTCAAAATCGTTCCAGCAAGTTTCGGTCTAGTTTCATAGGGTAGAAAAAAAAATAAGACAAAAAGTGTTTGAACAGCCTCCTTTAATATCTGCCAAAGCTGCGGCAAAATATATAAAAAAATCTAAGTCCAGTGTACTTAGAATGAAGCGGAATGACTTAAATTTTAAAACTTGCGGAAAATTATCAACTCTAAAATATATTTTAGAACAAATAATGCGTGCTAAAAGAGGGTGTCGCTAAATTTATGCAAAAATATTGTAAAAAAAATCTCATCATTTTTGACGAGACGTATGCACCTGTGGATCCGAGTGACGTGCTTGGTAAGCAATATTTCCGCGTTAACATTCGAGATATTGTAGATTATAAGCATGTAGCTATACAAAAAGCTATTTAAAAAAAAAAAATCTCGCATCTGTTGAGCAGTTGATTTTATTGGGGCCACTATGGAGAAATACAGCCTTGGCCAGAAGTGTTGAGCACCCTTGCGATTTTCATACAAAACTCGAAAGTTTAGACCGGCGTTTCTATCTTTTTTGGAGTTATTTTATCAATTAATTCAAACTGAACAGGCATATTTTGTTGAAGTGAGTAGTAACTGCATAGAATATTTGCAATTTGTCGCACCGACTTAAATTCGCATTTTTGGGACCTCCACTTTTTATATTTTATCTCTCTCTCTCCGGTCGTTCCCTCATGACTGAGGATCGTGGTCATCACCGGATGATTTGCACTTTGTGTGTATGAACCGTCTCCATCGGCTTCTGTCCATGGCGTTCTGTACAACTGCGCAAAGTTTTGAGGAAGATGAGTCCTTGACTTGGTCTGTCCATCTAGTAGGAGATCTGCCTCTTCGGCTGCCCTCAGTGTTTCCAACTACTATTAGTTTTTCCAGGCTCTCATCTCCCTTTCTCACTATATGGCCGAAATAGGCCAGAATTCGCTGCATATCGTGGATAGCCGGGTTTTGATTTTCAGCTGCGAAAGGATTGACTTGTTGGTGCGACGGGCGGTCCAGGGTATCTTCAACATGCGCCTCCAGCACCACATCTCCAAAGCGTCCACAAAGATAGTCCACGTCTCAGCACCATACAGGAAGATGGGAAATATCAAGGCCCGGACCAAACGGATCTTGGTGTTGATTGACAACCCCCTCTTCTTCCAAACATTGTTAAGGCGAGTCATAGCGTCCCTGGTCATTCCAATGCGTCTCTCTATCTCTGGTGCGCAGCTACCGTCTTTGTTCACTTGTGCGCCTAGATAAATGTAGTGATCCACCGTATCTACGCCAGGAATAATGCTATCCGAGTTTGTCAGCTTATTAGCACGATCCACCACCATGACTTTAGTCTTACTCCTGTTTACTGCGAGACCCATTCGATTGCTTTCGGTCTCGATTGCTTTATATTTTATAGGTACCTTGAAAGTGTTATTAAGTGGAGTTTTGTAGATATATCAATAAAATATAACATTTTTCGTCATCGTACATTGTTATGATAGGGAATTAATACTTAACATCAAAATTGTAAACATAAAAGAGCTATGCTCAATACTTCTGGCCAAGGCTGTATATACTCAAACAAAATAATACCCCTGACATACCCCAAACTCAACTAATTAAAATGTGTTGTTGTTTACTTAAAAAAGAACATAAAAAGTGAACATATAAGCCCAAATCATTACTTGCTCTTAAAGTCGTTGGACCAAAATAGCAAAAACTGTAGCAGCAATTCCTTGAAAAAGGCTCATGCGGCGAGCGGTAATAAACTTTAGAAAAATGGGATTTAAAGGTGTCGTTGGTACTCATTTCTTATAAAACATGCATTTTCTTTTCCTTTTCTTTGTTTCCAGTGTGTAACATACCGAATTTACTTAGTTTAGTCATATTTTTTTTTAAAACCCTATTTTGTTTTTTTACTTCTGGTACAGCCCTTTATAACCGGAATTCTAATGCCATATTTTCGGTGACATTTTGTTTTTTTTTCTATTATCTTTAATCCTTAGAAAGTTTTACTTTATTAAGTCCATATACTAAATATCTCTATACTCCGCTTAGCGCGTTATTTCTTTGAAACCAAAGCTGCCAAAACCGAGGGGTGCGGGAGGGGAACCGAGCGATTGCCGCGCTGTCATTGATGAAATCAGTGACACCTGAACGTCAAAATAAAATGCACAGCTGGTCGCTAGTGATGTGACGCGATCGATAAATTCTCAATTTATATCGATGATATGTCAAGTATTTATGTTTGGACTACTGATATGTAATAAAGAACGGGACACACAATCAGCCTAAAAAACGGCCCCACAACCAGGGGGGTTTCACTACGCAGTTTAGGTACATTTAGCCGGCGCGCCTCCCGTGGAGGCGTATGGCAGTGGGCTGCCGCTCAGCTCGCATGATAGTCGTGTCACGTGGCGCTCGCGCAAAATTGAAAACACACAATGGCTTCGAGACCTAAACCTCGATCTAATCCGTATAAAAGATATAATATTGGTTGCCCAGAAACAATATTACGAACTGACCGATATAGGATTTTCAAAGGAATACGGCTGCGGCATACCTACTTCCGTGAGAATCAGACATATTATTTCCGGATAAAAATTCTATGTTTACAGAATCAACGTTTGTAATTCCTACATATTTATCTTAAAAATAATAAATCAGTAGGTATATGTAGGTACCAAAACTTGTCAAGTGACAACCCGTGCCGACACTCACAGCTCGGTCATCGGAGCAAAGAAGATTCACGGTTCGTGCGCGGTTATAAGTTTCAATTTTGCTTGCAGATGGCGAGTATCGGTATAAATGTATACCTAAATTTGACTTTTGTGAAGGAGTGAATTTTCTGTACGGTAGTACTATTAGTTATTCTGTGCCACAACAGTGTTTTAAGAACGACTCGTTTCTGGGTCAGTTTTATTAGGCTTTAGTCATTGACAAAACAGACCGGCTACAAATTTTCACGAGCCATGCCATATTTTCGGTGAAACTTCTTTGAGACTGTAACTCTACTATATTCTAACTCAATGGTTTGCAAAAAAATTGTGAAAATCATTACTCCGTCAGCGCATTGAAGTAATTTGGGCCGTATTTTTAATAATTTTGCTCCATATTATATAACTGGAACATTATTTGATAATGTTAGTGATAACATGTCATTGTCGATAATAACTGAATAAAAACGTGTCACATCACTAATTCATTCTATGCAGTGGCAGGCAATGCTAGACAGGGAACGCGCGATTGTTCCGTGGTGCATAAGAGAGAGACAAACATTAATGGCTGCCATGGTAACACACTTGTTTACTGTCACATCCAATAATTACAATTATATTTAGAGTCTGTCCGGAAAGACAAGTGTCGTAGAATGTATGAGCTTCCTTATAAACTACGACACTTCTCTTTCCGGACAAATTTTAATAGGTAATTAAGATAAGAAACGGTTTACCAGTGAAATTAAATGCCAAAATTTTGCAGACCAGATGTTATACTGTTTCTGCGTCACAATTAAATGCAACAATAATGCGTTTTAATGCCGAAAGCAAGCGATGTTACATACAGGACTGAAAGGAAAGACAACTTTCTCTCTCACACCGTCAAGTGAAGCCACTGTATGCGTGGCAGCGGGGTTCGCCCGGCTATGCGGCGTCTTGGGTTATTAGTCTATGATTAAGTCCCATTAAGTTTTCCGCGACCGAGTGTTTCACTATATGGCAGCAACGTGTCGAGAGGTCTTTTTGACAGCAGCTGTCAAAATCCACCAATCAAAAATATATGATTAAACATGATTGGTGGATTATGACAGCTTTACCACTCGACACGGTGCTGCGATCTAGTAAAAATCTCGATAGCGGCAACGAAACCGAAAACTTCCAATTTTCAGGGCAGCTGACCTGGTTGGTCTACATGATCGGGGCCTGCATCGGAGGCCGAGCCTCCGTCAACATTTGCGACGAGAACGACGCCATGGACGGAGAGCTGGTCTGCCGGGTGCTGCAGCTCATGGACCTCACGGACTCCAGGCTGGCCACGGTACGTCGCAGCTAGCGTCCATACGCTACGGCAAGGATAGTCACACTCGTTTGAATACGACAAGCCTTAAGGGGCTGACAACAGCTAAATTCCCTCCTTATCTTTTTCAGCGCGCGTGAAAGAGAAACACTGTGTTACGATTAGTATGGGAGCTCATTGCAAATTTAGCAAAATGATGAAATAAAAAAAAACTACGCATTAATTGAGAAATATAAAACAACGAAGTTCTTTGTATTAGTGCGGTGGAATTTTGCCCTTAGTTACAGACGTATAAGTCAAGAAACTAAAGACATACGACTGTTTAAAGCAAATTTTAAGATGTAACTTTGGAATTATTTTCTATCGAGCCGATTTCGTCCAATCGTGTATCGGAATCAACGAAGTTCTTCCAAATATAACGAATAATAACATATATTTTTTTTACTTTCTCAAAACAAGTAGTTATAGCTAAAACACTGTTTGAGTAAAGTCAATTTGAAGGTCATCGGGTGTTGTCAGCCTCTTAAGACTGCGTCGACCGTCCAGTGGCGCCCTCATTGGGGGGATTATATTACCTAACAAACTAATCGATTTCTGTATAATCCATCGTGTTAAGTTGTAGTCCTACTAATTCCGCAACTTATGATCTATGTGATACAGTTTTATATTACTTACTTTTGGCTTCTTCACCTAAACGGAGAAAAAGTGGCCACCATTTGCCATTTACATAGGTAATGAAGCAAAAAATACGCAAAATGAAACTATGTGACAAAGATCTAAAGTTGCGTAATCAGTAACAACTTAACACTGAGGGATTTTATATAAATTGATTCGTTTATTAGGAAATACCCCCCCAATGAGGACGCCACTGGACGGTCGACACGTCTTAATGACCTTACTGTGGGACAGTGGTGGACCAATTAAATTACATGTAATTCAGTTAAAATTTCATTAGTCATTCTTAAGACAGGGACTGATTTCGGTTACGGTTTTACCGGTATGAAACCGGTATTCCATTACGATACCGTAATGGTGTAAAGGTTACGCGCGCCGCGCCAACATAACGGTACCGTAACCGTTTTGAAATATCGGTTACCAGTAACCGAAACCTTTAAAATACCGGTTCGAAACCGGTATAATAACGGTTACCGAAAAAAATAAGCGGAAAGACAAAACGGCAGCGCCAGTGGTTTGGCAACGACGCCAAAATCGAAATATCGGTAACCTTTAAAAATAGGTGAAGGTACCGGAAAAAATAAAGGTTACCGTTATATTTCGTTAGCGAAATATAAAGGTTCCGCTACCGAAACCGCTATTTGAAAACCGATATGACGTCATATCGGTTATAAAATAGACCGGTATTTTTCGGTTATGCAGTCCCTGTCTTAAGAGCAGTTCTCCAGCATTGGCCATCATAGGCAATAGCGCTGCATCAGGGATGTTTGCAGAAGTTTGAGTAGATTGCTTTTATGCAACCATCCGCAATCCCTTATGCATCCCTGGTGCGTCGGGTGCGTGCCAGCCCCAACACATATAGATGGGGGACAGGTTGCCCCTTCCTGCTTCACTGTAGTCGCTTACATGCACCATACTCAGTAAACCTTAAGTATAACCAAAATACTGTGTCCCTTGCTAGTTCGTAAGTACTAACATCTTAGTTATAGGTAAACTAACAAAAAAAACCGGCTAAGTGCGTGTCGGACCACGCATAATGGAGGATTCCGTACCTTCAATGGAATATGAACCAAACTAATACCATAAGGTCGTATCTGATGCCTTAGGAACAAGTTTTTTGAGATAACTAAAAAATTACTGAACCGATAATGTTCAAAATAGTTTTCCTAGAAAGTATGTAATAAGGCGCATCTTCTCAAATTTTTTCATATTTTTTGAACTTGCGGTTCATAAGTGACAGGGGGGGGACACAATTTTTCTGACTTTCGAAGCGATTATTTCTGAAACTATTCACTTAATCACAAAATGTTCAAAGAAACCTCGATGTTATTTTTAAAGACTGATGTGTAACAGGTTGATATTTAGTGTTTTTTTTTAGTTACATGTATGGAGCCCCCCCCCCCCCCCTAAAAATATTTTTTTAATACAATTGCTCAAAAAGGATTTTATGCACTAGTGCTAAAAAGTAATCTGATCTGCAAATCGTGCGTAATGTTTGATTTTACGCACTATTTGCGATCAGAATTTTAAATAAATGGGTATTATGCGAGACCCACTTATAAATGGCCCACCTGAACCTGAACTACGCGCGATTGGGCATAAAGGAATATTATACGAGACCCAATAGTATTACTTGAACAACGCGCGATTGAATGAAGCTGTCTTTCGTACACTGACAGAATATAAATGTAATTTTATTTCATTGTAGTTTTTTCGCAATTGTATTAAAAAGCGTTGTTCGACACACGTGCGGAAGTGTCATTTTCACTCGTCCCGAGTCTTGACCCTTGCCTGTCGGCTCGGGTCAAGTAACCTCGGTACTCGTGCAAGATGACATACTTCTCGCACTTGTATCGAAAACTACTATTTTCTGCGATTTAACTACTAACTAAATAGCGGTCTACAAAATACACCTTATGCCCAATTTTTATTAAGATACGTCTTATAGTTTCCGAGTAAAATGGCTCTGACAGACGGACATGACGAAACTATAGGCGTTCCGTTCATTTTGGCTACGGAACCCTAAAAAGGATAAAAGATATTTATTCTTCAATTTAGGCACATTACAATGCACATATCTCTTGCTATCTAAAAATAATTGCGTTAGAGGGAGCAAACGACGTTACTATATCTGCGTCCCTTACAATAGGGTGTATATAGGTCATAAAGTCTCTTAGACCTTTGAATCGGAAAAATATGAGAGTGTTTTACAATGTATCATTTATTGTTTGTGGGTTTTTTTATTCTCATTATTGCCGTATGGCTTCGTTTAAGAAGCGCCGGCACAAAAAAATAGCAGTACTATTTGACTGCGGTTTTCGGGGAACATAGCCTATCGTAGCTTCTTAATAATTCTACATTAACCTCACGTTGCCTAGTTTGGACACGGTGCAGCGCCATCTAGCGGCTTATTGGGTAACTTTTTGTGTCTATCCTGCAAGAATATTTGTGTGTTTATCACGGATATTTGTTCCTAATTTATGCTTGTTTTCTATGCATTTAAGTATTTATATATATCGTCGCCTAGTACCTACTACAAGACAAGCCTTATTTACCTTACTGTGGGACTAGGTTGACTGGTGTAAGATTGTCCCATAATATTAATGTATAATTATTATTATAAAGTCTGACATTGTTAAAATGGTAAGCCTTCGCCCTATCTGATGGTAAGCAGCTAGCGTAGCTTATGGACGCCTGAAACTCTAGTGTTGTCACGTGTGCGTTTCCGACCCTTTAATATGGGTTTCGATTATCACCCTCGAGTACGGAACTCTAAAAATTAAGAATACTTTTATTCTCATTGCAGGGTGGGTGTGAGAAGCTGGAGTTGGCTATGATGTCGTTCTTTGAGCAGTTTAGGAAAATATACGTCGGCGATCAGGTTCAAAAGAACAGCAAGGTAAAGTAGATTTTTTTTACAGTCGCTCATAAAAAGTCTTTTTACAAACTTTATTTAAGACTGCGTCGACCGTCCAGGGCGCCTCATTGAGAGAGATAAATAAACTAATCAATTTCTGTATAATCCATCATGGTAAGTTGTAGTCCTACTAATTCCGCAACTTATGATCTATGTGGTACAGTTTTATATTACTTACTTTTGGATTCATCACGTAAACGGAAAAAAGTGGCCACCATTTGCCGTTTAGGTAATGAAGCAAAAAATATGCAAAATGAGACTATGTGACAAAGATCAAAAGTTGCGTAATCAGTAGGACTACAACTTAACACTGAGGAATTATACATAAATTGATTCGTTTATTAGGAAATACAATCGCTCCAATGAAGGCGCCACTGGACGATCGACACAGGCTAAATTCACAGTGTTTATCAGTTACAAGCCAGATTTGTACCAGCTCCTGAAGTTCCTGAAGTCTGATTCAGTTGAAATTTAGCGTACCCTCGTAACTTGGAAGGCAAAACAATATGTGGGTACCATTGAGCTGGTCCGATGGAGACTGTTAGTTAGAAACAAGGATGATTAAGACATGGTTGGCCAATGCCTATACAACATCGCGTTCCTCGAACCTACAGGCTATACGTCTGTTTTCGGTACTGAGTGCCACAGCGCCATCTGTTGAGTCTGGAGTAGAGTTATTCTGTCAGCGTTAATCGCCGAACAAAATATTAGAAACTAGAATTTATTTATTTAATCTTAATTGCACAAAATATGATGGTACAAATGGCGGACTTAATGCCATAAGGCATTCTCTACCAGTCAACCAATGGGCTTAACAGAAAGGTTAAGTAGGAATTTAGTGTTTGTGGTGACCGATAGATGGCGCTAGTGCTTTAGCCTGAAATAAGGAAACGCGATTTTTTTTATAGGCATTGTCAATCCATGTCTTAATCATCCTTGGTTAGAAACGTTAGAATCATCTTGTTGGGCAGTAGGTATATGACTTTTGCAAGGAATCTACAGTCAGTATTAAAAACTTGTACTCAATAATTTTAAACAAAAACGAACCGACTTCACTTAGACTCCACCTTTCCAAAAGGAAATCCGAGCTACTGTAAAAAATATTTAAATCACTGTGTGCTACCTGTCACATCATTTAAGTCACAGGTGTGCCTATAATAGTTGAAGAGTTCCCTCGATTTCTCCAGTATCCCATCATCAGATCCTGACCTGGTTACAATGGGACCAACTGTGAAGTATTGTAGAGGTTGGATATACATATACCACTATATTACTGGTCGTTTTATATCAAATATTCTTTATTCAAATTAAAAGTCAATGTAAATAATGAATCCTAAATGAAAATCAGTCGCCATAGTGGCTCCTAGCCTCGTGGCCACGCACGCGTTCCTTCCAATAAAATACATGAAGACTCGAGCATCCCTGTGTTTTTACTGGGCTACACCACCCCCTCACAGTATACTCTTTCAAACAAAAATAATTTTCCAAATCGGTCCAGCCATCTTCGAATAATCGGTAAAAAAACGAAAGATCCCGACGAATTGAGATCCTTCGAAATCTTGAAGTCGGTTGAAAATTAAATTTTTGATAAAATCTTATTTGGTAGTAGGTTGGAAATGTCATTCTTCCCTCGTACAGTCGCCATCAAACATATCGGAACCACCAAGGCACTCAAAAATATCTGAACATGCACTTTATCGCCTTGACCATAGAGGCCTTATTCAGATATTTGTGACCTTGGCCGCCCCGATATCTCTGATGGCGACTGTACCGATTCTTTCCACTAGCTCCAGGCGAGGCCAAGATTCGGGACTACTGAAGTAATGATATACTTTCCGCCCTTGCATCGAAATGTACTTAAATTTCAAGGTGTACCGGCGGCTGTCAGAAGTGTTGGGGCTGAACGACGAGAGCCGGCTCCTCAGCGTGCTCATGAGGAAGATGTAAGTGTTACATAATCGGGAAGATCGGTGAAAACTTATTGTAGAGGGCGCTGTTCCAGATTCCATATAATGAGAGAGAGAGAAGGTGAACGGTCCTCAACTATGTACGAAAACCGTATACACTAGGATACAGTCAAAACCCTTCCCTATGGCGTTAATCTACAGCTTTTTAATTAAAGGGTATTTCAGAAACCGATAGATTTATATTTCGGAGCTATTCGAGACAAAACATTGAATTATCTTCGCGAAAATAATAATAAACTACTAGCCGCCAAACAAATTTAGCTTTTATAAGGACCACTGGTTGGGATGTCACTTTGACAGCTGTCTTCCTCAGTACTAGCTTTTGCCAGTGACTTCGTCTGCGTGTAATTATTAAATCACCCTCCTTTTTACCCCCTTAAGGATTTTTTGGCAGAATATTATTTTATGTACGGGACTTTAATCCGTGTATTCATAAACGCGTTTCAACCCACACTTAATTAAATTATGTTTTGTATGTTTTTAAACAACAAAAACTGTCGAACTGAAATTTTTTTTCTTGTTAGAATACAAGTAATGGAATTGTGGTATTGAAAATACATTCAGGGTATTTAAAATAATTGCTCAAATTTCCACGTTTTTATATTAATTTGGTGTTGCTGAAGGTGTTTATTGAACTAATTCAATTAAATATTTATCATGCATGTTCTCAATTGGCCCCATATAGACATTGGATCCTCATAACATAACAAAACGAATCGTTTGATACCATACATGAAAAAAATTCATCATGCCCATTTTGTGAATTTTGGCTACTACCGCGACCTTATATTGCCGCCTGTTTCTTTCCAGGGATATTAGTGGAAGGTGTACGCAAAAAAACCGCAAAAGATGTACAGTTTAGCCGTTTGGCTCACGCATACAAGAGGTCAAGACAACATTTTTGACACGCAGTTCTTAAAAAAATCCCTTAGAAGGGGAGTGCTGAGTCATATTTTTTTGTATAAGATTTTTTGTTTCAGAAACCTATCATATGAAAGAGCTTTTTAAGACGATTCTAAATATATATACCACATCATTACATTTTAACCATTTTTTTTACTTAGATTAAAACAAAAACAATTTTCAAAACATACCAAGTTTGGGCTCCTCCAGATACGATACTACTACGTAGGCTCTCTTTGGCAAAATTCGCAATCGGCGTCGTTAGAAACACGATTGATTGTGTAGCCCTTGTCTCTGCCTTCGTCCGGCTATTTGTGCCTAACCAGTACATACGTGCGCGCTGCGCGCCGACACCCTCTGTTGGCGGAGGGCGCGGTGCGCACGCAAGTCGCACGCGCAGGCGCCGGTCGTACGCGCACTGACGTTGCTCAACTCCGTGCTTGAGGCTCAGCCTTTGTGTGATTTGTTTGTAAGCACGATAGGACGGAGTGCAAGAGAGTGATTGAACGAGAGATGCCTGCGAGTAGTATTGAATAATTTTATAATCTATATTGTATTATACCTATCTATGTTATTGTCTTAATTTGTGCCGCTTTGGCTTTAGCTGTTAAGGTGCAAATGTATTTTATCTACACTCATTCTGTAAGTACTCTAAAATGCGTTCAAAAACCGTAGACAATGACAAGCATTACAACAAACGATTTAACTATGATAAGTTTCTTATCTGCGGCAGTAACGTAATTTTAACTATGCATGCTCAAATATTGTTAAGCAATGAGTTTCAAATTTGGAACATCGAATTTGATAACATAATGTTACCGCCATGGCCAACTCGATTGGTCCCGCGCGAGCGCCGGCACAATCCAGTAGGCCATGACGGTACAATGGCGGTCATTCTATGGTTTCCGAACAATTAATTTAATATATATAATATGAGTGTAGATAAAGCAGTGTATGCAACTGTACGTAATTAGGCCTTAAAACACTCGTGTGATCTTATTATGAAATTCGCCTGCGGCTCATTTCATAAAACCACACTCATGTTTTAAGGACCCTTATTACGTAACAGTTACATAAACTACTATTTAACAATAAACGATTTGGCTCATAATTTTTTTGTACAATATACCACAAACGATACTTGATTATCTCATATCTAACCCCAAGAAAGCAATTTTGAAAATAATTTAATTAAGTATTTTTTTAAATTTTTTAATATTACAAATAGGGTTTGCTCGCGGTACTCGTTTTCTATACAAATCCAGTACCGGAACCGGGAATTCCCGGTTCCGCCATACAAAATCAGAACCGGGAGCGTTCCCTAATTACAAAGTGACACGACAGTTCTACCGCAGTACATATTTTACTAGACTTATGGAACTGTACTGCAGAGGGAGTTTATTTAAAGAACTGCGGATCATAAAATTCATTTTGATCTCTAGTCTGCGTGTGCCAAATAACTAAACTGTACATCGATTTGCAGTTTTTCTTTGAAATTGGGCTCGTACACTGTCCACTATATTTCCTATATCGTATTTCCTTCTCTAATACCACTCGCTGTATATTTCCAGCATAACGAACCTCAAGTACTGGGGCGGCTCTGAGCAGATCATAGCGAAGACCCTCGGGCTGCTCAGCGACCTCAGCGGCGGGTACTCCTGCGTGCGCAAACTAGTCAAGCTGGAGGAGGTTCAGTTCATGCTGACGCACCATACGGTGAGTGTTCAACTACTGGGCCCGAGAGTTCAACTAATGGACAGTGTTCAACTACTGAACCCGGTAGCTGAACAGTCGGGACTGTTTAGCTACTGGACTGTTAGACGGAGAGCTGGCCACGTCAGATATGACACAATATTGAGAACAACGTGTTCAACTACTGAGCCCCGAGAGTTTAACTACTGGGCCGGAGTGTTCAATTATTCGGCCCCTAGTGTTCAACTACTGGGCTCTAAGCAGGAGCCGACTGCATAACAACTTGTAACTAATAATTAAACATCGGTATCAACGTTCAAATTTCGTGGCACTTGGTAAGGGTCGCAAAAAAAGAAATACATAGGTATCATTGTTTTATTTATTAGTAATAAATAACATTTAATTTATTTTTATTCTTAATCGTACTTTGGTAAACTGTACATATATTTAAAGAGGTTTATATTCTTAATACGTCATAGAACCTCAATACTCATTTCATTATCCATTTGTAAAAAAAATTCTAAATGCCAAATAGGCAACAAATGTCATTAATTGTCATGCAAAATAATATGTGGTAAAATCTTCAACGATAATAGTTCTTAAAAACACTTACAACTACAATTTAGCATTGATAAATCTTTACCCAACTCCCTATCAGACTTGAGAAAATGGATTTGACGCAGTATACTGATTTTATATTCACTAACGAAGGTGCTTGCTGTACTATTTGCGAAATGAATATAAAAAAGAAAAGGTACAATATAGAGAAACATTTGAAATCAAAATCTCATCAAGATAAATTATCTGATTCACGCTGCCATTTACAGGATATAATACGAGATAATGCTGATTTCGAAATTAAAGACGATATCGTATATTGCAAATTGTGTAATTCGAAATTATTTCCCTCTAAATCTAGTATCGACCGCCATTTAAAAACAGATTTACACAACAAAATTCATAAAAATAATGCACAAGAAAAATTTAATAAAGATTTAACAGAGTTTATGATTTGTTCGAATATACCGTGGTCAAAATTAGACAATCCTAAATTTAGAAATTTTGTAGAAAACCTTTTAAATCATAAATATGGAAACGATATTACTGTGCCGAGTGAAACAAAAATACGAGTAAAATGCTTACCTGAATTGTATGAAAAGAAAAAAAATGAATTGAAAGAGAAATTACAAAATAAAATGATTTACCTCAGTGTTGATGAAACATCAGATTCCGTGGGAAAAAAAGTGGCAAATATTTTGATCGGAGCTCTAGATGGAACTAGTACCCAGCCACATTTATTTGCTTCTAAGGTATTGGAGGCGACTAACCATTCGACAATAACCAAACTCGTTGAGGAAACCCTTGAAGATCTTTGGGGCGATGAATACAAAAAAAACATGGATAAATTATTATTTTTTATAACGGATGCCGGTTCCTACATGGTAAAAGCAGCTAAAAACCTTGTTCAGAAATATAAAAATATGACTCATGTAACATGCATAGCACATGGATGTAATCGAGTCGCAGAGATAATTAGAAGTCTTTACCCGACCATAAACAGTTTGATTGACTGTATCAAAAAAATATTTCGTAACGCTCCTTCAAGGACAAATTTATTTCATCAAATGTGTGTAAATATTCCTCTACCACCCCGACCCGTGATAACAAGATGGGGAACATGGTTAAATGCTGCCTCATATTATCACATGCATTATGATAAAATCAAATCTGTCATCGATGCCTTAAATCCGCGTGAAGCGAGTGCAATTTCTAAAGCAAAAAAAATTTTCCGTAACCGGAATTTAAAAACTGAGTTACTATTCGTCGATACACACTTTAGTATAATTGCTAAGTCAATAAAATTATTGGAGGATCCAAAACTGAGTCTAGCAGAATCATTAAACATTGTTCATGGTTTGCAAAAAAAAATATCAACGTTAAGGTTACATCAAAATGCCAGAAAAGTTTATTTTAAATTAAAAAGTGTATTAAAGAAAAATCCTGGTTATAAGACTGTACAAATAATTAACCAACTATCTAAAAACAACGAGGCTGAAATACCAGAAAGTGTAAATAAAAACTGTGTGCAAAATTTTCAATGCTTGACATACCTTCCTATTACCTCAGTCAGCGTGGAAAGATCTTTTAGTCATTTAAAATGGATATATTCTTACAGACGTCAAAGATTGACAGCAAAATCTATGGAACAAATTTTAGTGATCTATTAATTATTGACATAAAGTGGCTTTTTCCGCACGCTACGCGTACGGATAGAGCCGCTTTCTGGCCAAATGTGCACATATTTTTCCAACACGGGAGGTAATAAAGAAAGCCCTCGATCGCATAATTACGTCCCTCGCTTGCAGCTTGGGCCGCAACAATTGCGATTGCGCGGCCTTTCTTTGTTTTACCACCCTAATTAGGAAATGTACTATTTAGGGGCTTTTTTATTTACATATACAAAATAAAGGTTAAAAATACTAAGTGATTTGTTTGTATTTATTTTTCTGCCAACCGTACATTGCCACGAAATTTGAACGTTGATACCGATGTTTACTAATAATATTAGCGGCAGTCTCTTTCCAATCTCATTTATTAGATAGAGACTTCCGCTAATAATATTAGTTACAAGTCTTATGCAATCGGCCCCTGGTCATAAGAGAAATCGAGCAGAAAGAGACGTCAAACCAAGGGATTCCATCTCATTTTGATTAAGGGAAACATGACGTCTTTAGACAATAATGCCAACGTAACGATAAGTCAGTTTGACAATACTGCAACGAGTGCGAGTGAGACACCGTCCCCTACTTTGATGCCCGCTTTCGGACTGTTTTATAATTAAACCCATCTTAATAAGGTTCGATTTGATTTGGCAAAAAACCTAATAGTTACATCCGATTACATGTAGTGTAAGCGAAGGTAGCCTGGGGCCCATTTCTCAAAAGCTTGTAACTTGTAATACAAGCGGATGCCACTTTTCGACATATTTTGCTAGAAAGGCACTTCCGCTTGTTTTACAAGTTCACAGCTTTTAAGACATAGGCCCCTGGTGGTAAGACGTCCGACTTTCAATCAGGAGATCTCGAGTTCAAACCACGGCTCGTAGCACCAAGTTTTTCGGAACCTATGTACGAAATATCATTTGATATTTGCCAGTCGCTTTTAGGTGAAGGAAAAAATCGCGAAGAAACTGGACTTGTCCTAATAAGGCCTCTGGGTTGCATGGCCAGATGGCAGTCGCTTTCGTTAAAACTGGCCAAGTGCGAGTCAAGACTCTCGCACGAAGGCTTCCGTACCATTATCTATAAAAACGGCAAAAAAACATGTCTGTTATATGGGAGCCCCCTTAAATATTTATTTGATTCTGTTTTTTAGTATTTGTTGTTATAGCGGCAACAAAAATACATCATCTGTGAAAATGTCAACTGTCTAACTATCACGGTTCATGAGATACAGCCTGGTGACAGACGGACAGCGGAGTCTTAGTAATAGGGTCCCGTTTTTACCCTTTGGGTACGGAACTCTAAAAACTAGGACCTGCGCCAGTTCATGGGATTAAGTTACCTAGCGGATCCCAGGCTCAATTGAGCCGCGACAAAAGCCGGGACAAAACGCGACGATGATGATGATGGCGACATATGCAATGCACATTGTTCTGGTTTACCTAATTCTCCGCTAGATGGCGCTGTCCCGGCGACTTAACTGGGTAACGAGGCTTTATCTCAGTTGAATGCAGTTCCAATGTTGGGCTTGCGGATGCATTTATTTATTTATTTATTATTGTTTTTGGACGGCCTCCGTAGCTTGCTGCTATGTGAGTGTCGATAGAAAATGTAAACAAAAGGCTGACCTATGTATAGCATGAATGTACACGTTATAAGGCTTACTTACGTACAATTGCATGCACTGCTTTTTCTATCACACATATTATAAATCCTAAATGACGTGTTCGGAAACCATTAGAATGACCGCCATGGCCAACTCGATTGTGCGAACGGTTTGGTAGAGGAGGGCTGGATTTTCATTACGTTACCAAAATCGATGTGGTTATGAATTTTCATATATTTTTATAACACTGGCACAGATAATACACTGATGTTACATTACTGGCTGCAATAATGGTGGTAATTACATACATACGGTTTCCGAACGCAGAATACAGGATTTATGATATGGATGTAGATAAAATTATAATATAGCTTGGAAACCATTTCTGTCAGTAGAAACGCGCGGCAAATTCAAAATACGTACATGTGGCAACCCTTTTTGATGAGACACCGTATTTCATGACGAACACCTCTATTCACATTGAATTTGTTTCTAGTGCATTTCACTCTCTCATCTTAATACTTTGACTACCGAGAACCCGCCTGGTAGGCGCACTCGTAATGTTTGCTCAGATGCCAGGCACGCGGCGTGCGGAATTGTGTTGCACGTCGTAGCCCGCCTGGCGGGTTCTGTCGGTTTCTGGGGTATTGTTCAAAATTTTGCCCGGTTGCGAAAGTGTTAAGCGTGAGTGAGATAGAACTCCTGCAACGTTCCCAATTCAATTTAAATTCATTTTTAAGGCATATGTCAATTGCCTCAACCAGATTATCTGTTGCAGTTGGTGACAGATCAGACGAAATATATCCGTCTCCTTTTTACATACCGTAAATGTCACCTAATGAAAGGGGCGGAAATACTAACTTAAATTAAAAACATAAAATTGTATGATCATTGCTGCTTTTTTCACTGATTCTTAGTGTTGTCATACTTTTTTTCGCTGTACATTGCTACTGCGTTTGTTGGGTGGCCAGACTATATTAACAATTTTTACGTATAATTTAACTAAACTCGCTATATTTCAATCTCGGGTTCAAACCCGGCTTGTACCACTGATTTCTCGGAACTTAAATATCTTTTGATATTTACCAGTCGCTTGTCACTTATTGGTGAAGAAAAACATCGCGAGGAACCCCAAAGAATCCTCTAGGTCAGATGGGGCAGTCGCATTCGTAAAAACTAGTGCTGCGCATTGGCCCATGAATTGTCATGGGATTGGGATGCCAAGCGGTCCCCAGGCTCAATGGAACCGAGACAAACGCTATGGGGATGAGTTCTAGAGAGCTTCATTCGTTTTTAATTTCCCGATTCCCCGGTAGATGGCGCTGATCCCGCGAGCTAACTTGATGACAAGTTGCCATCTTAAATTCTCTATTTCTAGGTGAGTGTTCAGCATGTATTTATGTATTTAAGTATTTATTTATCTTTTTTGAACGACCTCCTCTAGCTTGTGCTTGAGTGTCGATAAATGAGGGTTTTATACGTAGACGGCCATAGATGAATATGTATATAACTGAGATAGATAGGCAACTCTACGGCTCGTACTTGCAGCAGCTAGTGCCACCATTTAGTTTCATAGTGCTTTCATTTGATCACGTTACAGGGGAACGGGGAAGGGGTTTACAGGGTATGGGGGGCGGGAGGGGAGGGGTAGACCTCGTCCCCCTCGCCCCTTCCTGACAGCCGTTCGGCGGGAAATCTAAGTTTGGACGTCCTGTAAATAAAACTAAGTTTATGTCAAATGCATACAATATTTATTGTACATATCATTATATTTCATTAGGTACATACTATGCACAATTGTTATACCCACATATAACTTAATATCTGACAAAAACCTAAAAACCGGCCAAGAGCCATAAATAGGTATATCAGTTTAGTAAATACTATATTATACCTAAATATATTAATTTGAAAAGCTAATTTAAATATTAACCTTAATGTAATGACAGGCATGGTGCGGTGGTGCCTAGAAATTAGGCATTTCCTGATAGCAGTTATAAAATGAACCTATCTTAGACGATATTCTTTTTGAAAGATCTCACACAATACTCGTTGAACTGAATAAATTCACCCCCAGTTTATGTGTACGGGAGGTACCCAAACAAAACCACTTTGTTTTACAACTTTGTCGGTGTGATTTATACATACACTCATACCAAAGGACCCCGCAGCAAACATAGGGAAAAAGTGGTTTCAGTCAAATCGCTTGAAATTTTAGTATGATGTAGATTCAGGTCTCCTTATTAATTTTTTATAAGGGCTCAACTCCCTCAGAAGTACACTGTCAGAAATAATCAAGTTTATATTATTATATTTCTATGACGTGTTTCTTAAAATCTATACTTTGAAATGACCCACAATGATACTTACTGGCGTTAAATATGATCTTAATAACGTTTCTGTCACGTTGAAATCGCATTTTGTTAGTTATTTATATTAAGCAAAAGCAAAGAGAAAGATTTTACGAAAAATTGGTATGTTACATATGCTTTGTATGAAACAATACTTATTGATTATTTCTGAAAGTATACTTTTGAGTGAGTTGTGCCCTTATAAAAAAATAATCAAGAGACTCGAATCTACATTGTACTAAAATTTCGTGAGATTTGACTGAAACCACTTTTTCCCTATGTTTGCCGCGGGGTCATTTGAGCTTTCTTATACGCTTTCTTATACTAACAATATATCACTTAACTAGTAAGCAGACATACAGACAGAAAGAAAATATTACGAGGAATTTTTTTCTTCTATTATTTGACGTGACCTATCCCACAATACTTGGTGGAAATGTACCTTCAGTCACAATTAACAATTGACATAAATCTAGGTACAGGGAAATTTTATTTTACTAGTATATTACCTAATTGTGGCGACAAAAATTTAATTACGCAAATCTGATATATAATCTGGTACCACAGAAACAATAATTGATCTCGAAACATCGGAGGTAACTATTAAGTTAATATACGCAATTTAGTTCCGTTTTAGTTAATAATCATAATACGTAAAAGCCGTGAAAGTTTAAGTCTTATTGGTGTTGACAATAATAACGATGCGTAGGAAGGTACAATCATACATATATACCGTAATTTACAGAAAGTAAGTGTACAATATACATTCTTCTTGAAGTGATAGGGCTCCAGCCTTTTATGTTGCTACATCACCGTATTCTGGTGGGTTCATAAGCCGACTTAGGTATACCTAGAACATAAAAGTAGAGAATAATTGTACATACAGTTACGATCTAACAAATCTAGTCAATTTTTGTACCAAACTATGTGTGCACGACGATAGTGTTATTTTATGAGATTAATAATTAAAGTCAGTACACAAAAAGAGGCACAGTAAAAGGCGTCGCTCAAGCCGGCTTTTGCCGTAGACATTCGATCATACTAATGGAATTGATAGTCACAAAGAACCAACAAAGCGCTTCGTTATCCGACATTTACATTCAGCCCCTGTCGCTGCCCCTCGCGCTGCCGGCATTAATTCCCTAAATACTGCTGCAGCAGGATCGAGAGGAGTGTGTGTTTACATACTGCCCTACCACTCACTTCGCTTTCAAGTCTCGGCAATGGCAGTGGTTGAAATAATTACAGCGGCCGCGTTGTGTCTTTTGCGATCCTCCAGGTGCTCGACGAGTACTGAGCGACGGAGGAGAATGTAATTGGAAACACGTACTGCCGCTCGCGCTTCCGGTCCTTTGACTTCGCACAAAAAAACCGCCATTTAGGGGAGCGCCGGGCAGCGCGAGTGGCAATAGCAGTGGCATGAGAAGTATCATATTTACACACTCGTCCTTCCCACTTCCCTGCCCACTTGCCTGCTCAATTCGGCTGAATGTAAATGCAGTATTAAAATTAAACCAGCGGCAGCATATTCCGGATAATACGCTAGTTACTAGGAATTCAGTAAAAATAAATATCGTTAGGAAACCAAACTTCTCACAATAAGGTCTAGTTAAGCTCTGGGTTTGAACTAGTTTAAAGTCCAGATGGCAATCGCTTTTGAAAAAGGTTCGTCTTGAGGATAGATTGCCAAAAAGCTCCTTTACTTATAGCAAAAGTCACACAACAGGTCATTTTATACGAATGAATGAATTTTTATGGCAGTAACGCATTATTGACAACCTACAATGATGTACCTTTTAGTTGAAAATGACACATATAATCACCATAATATCAAGATCTGTTATCAGCACTCTTTACCTATACAAATCTGACTGTGGTCGTGTGTGTTGATCCTAATATATGTATATCTAAATGAGATAATAAAAGGTTGTCTGGAAGAAATCGCTCATTAGCGATAAGACCGCCTGTTGTTACCTCTACCTAAATTTATCTAATTGTAAAATTTGTGCTTGTAACTGTATGAGGTGTGCAATAAAGAGTATTTATTATTATTATTATTATTATAAAATTAAAATGTTTACGCAACAATACCTTAAGTCATTGGAGTTATTTCCCCGCTAACCCGTAGATACTGGAGCTTCGGATTCCAAAAACCTGAAACAATATTATTATAACTAGGTATAATTTGACAGTTACTTATATTTTTAAAGTAAATTATGATGCTACCAAATTCCAAATGAAATTTTATTGAAGAAACACACCTTTTCAAAACTAAGCTGAAGTCTCTTCTATTAAAAAAAGCTTACTATTCCATCCAAGAGTTTATGGAGGATAAACTTTTAAAACAATCCAACTTTTAACAAGCTACTTTTTATACTAGTAGTCCGCCTCGAACTCAGAACTCGCGATTTCCTTGCAAACGAGCAGACCAATATAACAAGACCCTTCTGAAGATTTCTTTCGCCTTCTAGCTCCACAACCCCTTGAACGATCCTGCTCATATACGAACTCACAAATTATATGTATCTCTGCTACAACCCCAACAAATTTCATAAAGATCAGAAAAACGTTACTAAAGTTATCGCGGAACAAACTCTCAAAATCAAAAAGCCATCGAAATGCCGAGACGTCCCAGTAGCCGAAGTTGTTTGTAAGAACTCACTTCGCTCGTTCAATAAGCATGGAGACTTTACTTGTGATATGATATAGTTTAGATTTAGGCTTAATTTTAAAACTTGTTTATTTTTAAATAATAATTTAATTTCATGTCTTACCTTGAACAGGCGTAGGCTTTGCAGAAGATACAGTAGACACGGGAACAACGTTACTGACTCCTGCTACGGCCACTTCCATTGGCAGTGGCACATCTGCAAGATATTTATAGAACATACTCAGAACACGCGAGTAACAGGACTTAAAAGTTCAGTACGGGAACGCCTTTTTAACCTATAAAAATGAAATAACTCGCAATTCCGATTTTATATCGTGACCGTATACGACTTTTTCGACTTTTTTTCACTTTTTTTTACTTTTTTTGACTTTTTTTCACTTTTTTTGACTTTTTTGACTTGATGACTTTATGACTGACGTTTTTTTGACTTTGACTTTTTTGACTTTTTTTGACTTTTTTAACTTTTTTCACTTTTTTTGACTTTTTTGACTAGACGACTTGATGACTTTATGACTGACGTTTTTTTGACTCTTTTTTTTACCTTTTTTGACTTTTTTGACTTTTTTTGACTTTTTTGACTTTTTTGACTTTTTTTGACTTTTTTTGACTTTTTCTGACTTTTTTGACTTTTTTGACTTTTTTGACTTTTTTTGACTTTTTTGAGTTTTTTAACTTTTTTGACTTTTTTGACTGTTATGAATTTTTTTATTTTCGTACTAACGCGGACAGACGGACATGGCGAAACTATAAGGGTTCCTGTAGTAGTTCCTATAGGAACCCTAAAAAGGACATACATACAGAGACTATATATACTTTATCTACACTCATATTGTAAGTCCTCTAAAATGCGTTCAAAAACCGTAGGCTATGACCAGCATTACAACAAACGATTTCACTATGATAATTTTCTTATCTGTGGCAGTACCGCAATTTTAACTTTTCATGCTCAATTATTGATGTGCTATGAGTTTTGATAACATAATGTACACCTGCACGCGCCCGCGGCCGGCGACACGCGCCCGCGCGACCGCCGGCACAATCGAGTTGGCCACGCCGACACAATCGAGATGGCCACGGCGGTACAATGGCGGCCATTCTATGGTTTCCGAATACGGCATTTATAATAAATAATATGAGTGTAGATACAGCAGTGTATGCAACTGTACGTAATTAGGCCTTAAAACACTCGTGTGATCTTATTATGAAATTCGCCTGCGGCTCATTTCATAAAACCACACTCATGTTTTAAGGACCCTTATTACGTAACAGTTACATAAACTACTATTATTTTGTGCTGAACTCCCACCTTTATCAACCTTGGTTCAATCAAACAGTTTACTTATTCCTATTGTTCATTTTATTTGAGATTAGAAAAAAGTTGACAGAACGATGTACAGGTTTCTTTATCAGGCAAGATACATGTCACATCTGTCAGAGTGCCTACGCCGTCATTAAATATACTAAGGGCCTGTTTCACAATCTCCAGATAAACTTATCTGCCAGTGAAAATTATTGCTATCCTTTTCTCCAGTCATACAAAAGAAAAGGACAGCAAACATTTATCTGACAGATATGCTTTAACTGGAGATTGTGAAATAGGCCATAAATATATATGTATTTATAGTAAAGCCATGTTATATTGAGTATTTAACAATATTTTGATAGTAATTATTTTTTGGAATTGTTTTATTATTAACACTTTTAATGTTCTTGTAAATGTTGCACAATATAAAACCTATAGAAGAAGAGGTTCGAGACGGATGGTTAGATTTTTAAATATTTTCTCGCGTCATCTGTCATTCGTATCTCTCAGACATATCTGGATAGTTTTTAATGTTAAAGCTTATAGTAAAGGTATTTGCTTGTTCTATTATTGTGCGATTGGTTGGAGGGTTATGGAGCAATCAGAGGCAGGTCCGAGTGGCATACAACAATAAAAGCCACCTCGTAGTCCAACAAATCTTTTACCATCACCTAAGACAATTGTTTTATTATTTAGTATTATATAATAAAACGATTAAATATCGTTTAGAAGAACTTTTGTTTACGAAATTTTATTAATAAGTGCATATTATGATTGTCAATTAAATAATTTTCGTGAATACTGATAAAGAACTAGACGTTAAGTTTCCGTTTTAGAACGTACATGCTTCACTGTATGTTTTTAAATTTTCACGTAAGTATCTCTTACGTGATAATCAAAACGAAATTGTGTTTTTATTGTTGTGTTGGATTATTTAATCTGCATATTGTTATTATTTATTCACAAATGTGAACTCTTAATCATGTTAACTAATCGCTTGTTGGTGTGTTTGCAGTGTGTTTAAATTGAACATTTAGAACAGGTTGGCAACTACTGTTTCTATGTTTACTCAATTTCTAATCTCAAAAAAAACGAAGTATAGTATAAACACAATGATTCCTGATCCCATAGCCTCAATAGCTTTGACACTAATGGGAACAATTCTAATTTCTCTAATTTAGTCATGCACATCCTTATAGCGAACACTGAAGTGCTGGTAGCCTGACGGTAAGATGTCTGACTTTCAATCCAGAGCTTTCGGGTTCAAACCCCGACTCGATTGCGTTTTTATGAATTTTTGTACAAAATGTAATTTGATTTACCCGTCGCTTTTTTCTGGAGGAAAATATCGTGAGGAAATCGGACCTCCTTCTGGGTAAAAACTAGCAGTCGCACTAGTTCATAGGTTTTGGTTGCCGACGGTACCCAGGCTCAGAAGCGTAGCAAAAAAAACCGCAACAAGACGAACGCTAGTCGAATTATGATGATGGTGATTCTAATTAAGCTGATTACATTATAGCGTTAAAACTAACCTGGTAAATGAAGCGTTGGTATAGCCAAGCGGTTGAGGCGCCCATTGGGGTAAATATATTTGGCCTCAAAATAGCGATGCCATACCCGCGCATTATTGTAGATCGCCGTGTCCGCCTTGCCCACAATATTTCCACCGATCCTTATTACCCACGTTCGGAACCTTTCAAGTTCTGAAGGGTTCCTGAGATTGGTGGGATTTGGGAATGCATGCATTTGAATTCCTGAAACAAGCATCATTTTTCGTTAAGTTGATCCGGTCCACGCTCTTGGCAGATTGATTATAGAAAAATAATATTATACTAGCCCTGTCCTCGTTGATTATTGCACAAGGGCACGCAGCAATTTGGAAGCGACATTTTTATATGATAATTCATATAATAATTACCCTGCACCCAGAAACTATTTAATTATTTTAGACAACTGTCACTATCTTCAAAGCTTGCGCTAAAAGAAAGAAAGAAAAATTGACTTCGCCGCCATCATGATCCCGATTTTTTTTATTTAGCACAAATGTTGCCACTATATCTACTACTTTCTACTAGTGTTTTAAAAATCTATGTAAATCGTGAAGAAACAAACTATTGCACTATTTAACCGTAATTAAATAATAAATGGCATAAAAAAAAACATGTTTCAATAATAAACTAATTTAACAAAACTTAAACCCAGAATATTTAAAACTTCTATGTTTTTCAAACAGCAACACAGCCGTCACATGCTGCACAGCGCTATCTAGCGTACTTTAGAAAAACCAAAATCACAAGTAGCTCGCAGTTTGTAGATGGCGCAGAAAGTATAAAAATATCAACGCTCTTGTCAAAGTTCTAAGAGACCATAGCATGTAGACGGCGTTGCGATTGCTTTAAAGACGAGCGTGTTGTTGTTTATGGCGGCTTTCACTCTGTTCCGGTTTACGGATGCGGCGCAGGTGCGCGAGCGAGATAGCAAATACCCAGTGGTAATGTAATGGTGCTGAAGTGTTTGTACGAGAACGCCACTATGTCAGTCCGACTCCAGGACCGGAATTCGAAGCCTATTCCGTTGCAGCGGGGAGTCAGGCAAGGAGATGTTATTTCTCCTAAACTGTTTACCGCTGCACTGAAGGATGTTTTCAAGACTCTGGACTGGAGAAGGCTAGGCATCAATATAAACGGCGAGTACATCACTCACCTTCGGTTTGCTGACGACATAGTAGTCTTGGCTGAGACCATGGAGGATTTGAGTACGATGCTCGATGACCTCAGTAAAGCCTCCGAGCGAGTTGGTCTAAAGATGAACATGGATAAGACGAAGATCACGTCAAATACCCATGTAGCACCAACTCCCGTTACAATCGGAGACTTTACACTCGAAGTTGTGGACCATTATATATACTTAGGACATACTGTCCAGTTAGGTAGATCCAACTTCGAGAAAGAGGTCAATCGACGAATCCGACTCGGTTGGGCAGCGTTCGGGAAGCTACGGCACATCTTTTTGTCCAATATTCCGCAGTGTCTCAAGACGAAAGTCTTTGACCAGTGTGTGTTGCCAGTGATGACATATGGTACTGAAACGTGGTCGCTTACAATGGGCCTCATAAGAAAGCTCAAAGTCACCCAAAGGCAATGGAGAGGGCTATGGTTGGAGTCTCTCTGCGTGATCGCATCAGAAATGAGGCCATCCGCAGCAGAACCAAAGTAACCGATATAGCCCTCCGAATCGCTAGACTAAAGTGGCAGTGCGCTCCGCCGGCACATTGCTCGTAGAACCGATGGCCGTTGGGGCGGAAAGGTTCTCGAGTGGCGACCACGAACCGGAAGGCGCAGCGTGGGTAGACCCCCCGCAAGGTGGACTGATGACCTGGTGAAGGTCGCGGGAGTCCGCTGGATGCGGGTGGCGCAGGACCGGTCATTGTGGCACTTTGGGGGAGGCCTATGTCCAGCAGTGGACGTCTTTCGGCTGATATGATGATGATGAATGTAATGGTCAATATTACTGTTTTGAAAAAATAAGTCCCGCCGAGTTTCTTGCCGGACATAATACTTCTCGGGTCAGTGGTGTAGGGTTAGATTGGAAGTTTTTTCCCTCTCCCGACGTTCATAAGTGGATTGTAATGTGCCTAAATGAAAGAATAAATATTGCTGTGAACGTTCAAGATATGATGATGCGTTCAAATGTATAATTAATGAGACTGATGCATGCAGTACTGAAGATTAAGTAGACGGAACCGTGCCACCCACGGCGCATTATAAAACTGCTGGAGTACTCCAACACAAGCGCTGATATACACCTTTTAAAAATATAACAAGACCCTGTTAAAAGTTGCCTTGCCCTGTTGCCCAAGTTTTGGACCCGGGTATGTCCTTAAACTACACCCGGACACGGGTATGTCCTTAAACTACGTCCAAAAGAGAGGTATGGGTACTGCAAATGTCATCTCGCTCAAATCTGGAGCAGAGCCAAACTGGGGAAGTACCTCCACCTTACAGAAAACCACAGCCAAATAGCACTAGACCCTACTCATAGTGTTGTGCTTGTGTTCCTGCTAGTAAGTAAGGTTGCCAAAGAGCTCAAAGAGGATCCAGTATGTTGACAATGAGGGACCCTTTAATTATTATCTGCTTCTAGAAATATCGATATGTGTAACTCATCATATCCCAGCACTTTTAATAGCCATTCCTGTCACTTCAGACCAGGGATCTTACGGATACTAATTTTTTTGACATCCGCGGGATCATCAAGTATTTGATCAAAAAAATCAAATACTTATTAAAGTTTTGTATTATTTATTCGAAATAAAGGACAGGGTAATATTTAAAACATATACCTAGTTATAATTAATAAACAATAATTTTGCAGCATTTTTCGGGTCAAGACGATTTCTTAGCGGGTCATAAGTTATGCCTGCAGCACTGAAGTGTACAGACTTCTTCCAATTCAATTCAATTCATTTATTCGTAAACATAGGTAATAGGACTGTTACAGTGGTGGTACAAAATATAAGAGAACACTATGTTTCGCCGATTGGCATACAAATTCAAACTTAAAACTAGGTAGTTAAGTAGGTATATAAATATACCAATTTACAACTAAACATGCTGAGTTTGAAATTAAAAAATTAATTAAATTACAAGAATCGTTTTTTAAGTAAATACATACATATGCACACATACATACATACATACATACATACATACATACCACATCTGCACCCGCTTAAGCTCCGCATCGATTTCATGCGGAAGCGGATGCGGATTTTGAAAATTATGCGGATGATCCCCGGTTGCGGATGCGGATGCGAATATTCGCAACATCCCCGCTTCAGACAATAACATGTCAAACATACTGACACGGTCGATTCCTATAGAAACCATAGACAAGGGCGCCTCTATCCTGAGATCGACTAACACACTAAAGAGATTGGTGCTCCGTGGACTCTACAATAGCTTTGAAATATGTATTTAGTTCCTGATTCGCCAATAGATGTCGCTGTACGACAGAGCTAACTGAGCAACGATATGTGTTTTTAGTATCACTGGTCAACTGCCTTGTTACATTATGTTTATTACTGTCATTATTGACAAGTACGAAAGTAATAATTTTTAGAGAGCGATTACCTGTTTATAAAGTGTCGCTTTTATTGTTAATGTAAACAAAATAAAGCCTGCCCAGTAGACACGGGGAAAAGCGTTACATTTTGATATCAGTGACTGACGATCCCGTTCCAAAAAAGTAATCGTGACTTTGTCACGTCTGTTACTCGTCTCACTGCATGATATTTGTGAGACGTCACGGTCCTGTAATGAACGCTTTTTTCTGTCACTGGTATTTAAACGTGACTAATTCACGCGTGTTACTCAATATCACTATATGATATTGTTGCGATGCTATTATGACCATGTTTTTGTCACACCGTTATCAGACAAGTTATTCATCCAAAATAACCTTCACACTTTTACAGGATTAGGACCGTCGCACTCGTACATTTTGTCGTGATCTGAGTAACAGTCGTAAGATGGTAACAGAGACTGCGCTGGGAACAGTAGTAACGTATGTGATTTTGTAACGTTGTTCTTTTGTGAAAAGTCACAGTGACAGCTCTTGAAGGCGAGTCACGGTGACTTTGTCACCGTGACGTTATTTATCTCCCATGTCTACTGCCCAGAAAAATATGATCACGATGTCAACAGGGGGTGCTATTATTCTCATTAAATGGCAACAGTTTAGTATGGTATGTTGACATCCCGATTTGTTTACCAGTCAGCTCTGATGTGAATTTGAAAATATTTTGCAGCTAAATCACCGATCAAATAATACTAGGGATACACAATCAGCCCAAAAAAATGGCCCCACAATAGTACCGCAAGAACGGCTTGGGCGGTACTTTCTTTGACAGTCTTATTACGGTATAAGACTGGCCGGTTACAATTTTTCAGGACCCATATTATGAGTAAATCTTGTTTGAAACTGTACCTCCTTACATTGTTGCTGGAAGAGTAAAATAGTTTCTTTAAGCAAATTCTTTTTTTTTTACTTTTTTTCGGAACTCGGCATCACTTTTATGAACATGTGCCATGGGGCTTATCTTTGTATCACGTAACGTAGCAGATCTTGCGGTCCCCGTCCGTACTATTTAATGGAAGCTCTTTGTGTTTGGGTTCGGAACAATCGTCTCGTTTAGCAGTATAAATACAGTCGGCGTTAAGAGCTTGTCGAACGAGCGGAGCGTAAGCGAAGCAAGTTCTTATAAACAACTTCTGGCTAGTGGGACGTCTCGGCATATACATAGATGGCTTTTTGATTTTGAGAGTTTGGTCCGCGATAACTTTAGTTACGCTTTTCTGATCTACGTGAATTTGTTGGGGTTATAGCAGAGATTCATATTATTTGAGAGTTCGTATATGAGCAGGATCGACCGAGGGGTCATGAAGCTAGAAGGCGCGAAAAAGTCATCAAAAGGGTCTTGTTATATTGGTCATTCGTTTGCAAGGAAATCGCGAGTTCTAAGTTCGGGCGGACTACTAGTTTTAAATCATTTTAAACAAATAATTTTGAACAAAAAAGAACCGACTTCACTAAACATCCACCATTCCAAAAGCAAATGCTCGAGCTGCTGTAAAAAATACTCAAATCACTATAGGTGTGCCTATAATAGTTGAAGAGTTCCCTCGATTTCTCCAGGATCCCATCATCAGATCCTGACCTGGTTACAATGGGACCAACTGTGAAGTATACTCTTTCAAACGAAAAAAGAATTTTTTGAAATCGGTCCAGCCATCTTCGAATAATCGGTGAACATACATAAAAAAAAAAAAAAAAAAAATAGCAAAAACAAAGATACCGACGAATTGATAACCTCCTCCTTCGAAATCTTGAAGTCGGTTGAAAAGAACCGACTTCACTTAGTTTTTACCTTTCCAAAAGTAACGTCCCGACGAATTGGTAACTTCCTCCTTCGAAATATTAAAGTCAGTTGAAAATGAAATGTTTGTCTAAAACTTATTCCAATTTAAGTCGTCGGTGAAACCTATTATAGGTTAGTATAATACTAACGATTAGAATAACGATCATATTCGGTGTAAAAGTGTTAGCTCTCAAAATGTCCGGTAGATGTCGATGTACCCCCGAGCTAACTGGCGAACAATGTGCTTTCTAAGTATTAATAGCTTCGCCATCTTTTGTTGCTATATAGTTCAATCTGGAATATCAATATTCCGAATTTTTTAAAGCGTGTACCGTTTTAACGGTGAAGCTTTATGACAAAATTTTGAATTGTCTATTTATAGTCTGGCCACCCCACAGACCTAAAATGGCGCTTTGCTAAAAGACAAACGAAGTGCGCAAAAGAGAAACCAACACGTATATGAACATTCTGCGAGTGCGAAAGAGATACATGATCAGTCTCCTAGCAGGACGACTTTTGACGTCTCTCTTTACACTTAAACACCTGCGTCGTGAGTGCCCATATTTAATCTTGAAAAATATAATATTATCCGCTGTTCATTTACCTGGAATGAAACAAAAGAAGAATGGTGTCGTGTTGCGTCCCGGACTGCACAATTACACAAATAAAAAACCCAGGCAATCACTCGTTTCAAAGGTAAATATGATATTCCGATCAATGTTTTTGAAACCATATTTTATCAAATTAGCCAAATAAATCATGTAAATAACCGTTTGATACCATTAAATATTAATGTCTCTTTTACTGCATGTGAATATTTTCATAATAGTTAATATTAAAGATTATTTTGTGTAAAAATCAAAATTATCATTTTACGCTAGGGTTTGACAAAATATCGTAGGGACATAATATCGATAACTGTTCGATATGAAAATTATAATTATAGCTTCGAAAGAATTATAATAAATAAATAAATCTCGTATTAACATTATGTCATTCATTACGTATAAATGTTAAATTGTGTTCTTGTTCCCGTTTTGAATCTTGCTTGATAGAGCCTATTCGGAAAGAGAAGTATCGTAGAATGGAGGAGCTCTCATATAAACCACGACACTTCTCTTTTCGGACAAACGATAAATAATGAATCTTGAAGCAAATCAAATTATTTTGTTCAATTTTTTTTTTTTTGATTTGCAATTTTTTAAAGTAGTTACACCACTATATATAAACTGAAAATAGATGTCACATACTTCAGAAAAAGTGACCAAATCCTCCGCTGTAATACCCGATTTATGGGCTTATTTATTACATTTACCTATTTGTAAGACACGATCTATATCCTCTTGTCTCTTTTTTGGGTTCCGTAGTCAAAATGGCAAAAATGGAATCCTTATAGCTTTGTCATGTGTCTGTCCCTATATCACAGGTACTACAGTCATTTTACGGGCGGCTGGGGGAATTGGAAATAATTAATAATAGCTAATATTTTTAGTGTAACGGATATATCATGATACAAGTATTATTTACGCAATGAAATCCTACAAAATATCGTTATTCGCTAACCGCCACAAATATGTACACACATATTACAAGCGTTTTACTTGTAGGATTTTAATGAATATATCGTTTCTAAGTCATTTAAAATGTGTAAGAACAAACTACCAATTATTAGTATTTGTTTCTAACGAATTAGGATATATATCGCCCGCGCCGTACATTTTCTTATTTATGTGGTTTTACATGAACACGGTTTCTTGTTTTTCGCTTTACACAGAAGGAAGACTTGAATATCGTAATATTTACAAATAAAAATAATTGATATTATTGTAAATAAAAATATACAAATTTTTTATATATTTTTTTTTACCTTTTTAACTACTTCCGGGTGAAAAGTTGGTAGGATTTTTGCATATATTATCTATAAATATTCCATAAGAATGAATAATAAAAAAATCGGGCTATTATAAATTAATGTTTGACGCAACCGTATCTTTACTGTACTAAGGCATATATTAATAAAGGCGTATATTGATGAAATTATAACGTTTTTTTGTTCCGCTAATGGCCGCTACCCAGTTTTTTTAGCTAAAAAATATTTTTAGGGGGAGGGGAATTATTATTAAAGACTGATTTATATTCATTTAAGAAATTGTTATAATAATTATTAAAGACTGATTTAAATTAAACTTTATTTCATTTAAATACGGCGCTAAACACACTTAGCGGAATTCAGCTACCATCAAAAAGCAGGCGAAAAACGGAAATCAGGCTGAATGTTGTCTATGTGCTCCATACAAAAATTCAGCCCCCATAGAGAAATTTCCGACTTCCGCTTACTTTTATCTATGAAAGTTAAAAAATTCCACTCTTAAGTGTGTGCTGCGCCTACCACTTCGACTTCCACCCAACTTACACTCCACCAAGATTGCATTGATACAAGACTACATTTGCATGCGATTTTATAAGCGTCACAATTAATAACGCTATAATAAAGAAATATGTAAAAAACAAACTATCACGTATATAAACACTCCACAAGTGCGAGAGAAAAAAATGACAAATCTAAAGGCGTGCCAATATCTTACTTTCTGTAAAATAACATGAACCCGCTTTTGAACAGATCATATTTAATCGTGTAAATATAAAATAATTCTGAATAAATATATTTTAGTTTTCTAGAATTTTAATATGTCGTTTAGTATAAAACATGAATATAAATTTAACGTTGCAACTTATCGATAAAAAAGTCAAATATCGATAGATAATTGACCTGTTGTACTTGGCACCACTATTTTTTACGCTCACATAGACAATTTACCCACACTCTAGCATTTCAGTTTTTGTCGCACTTTTGATATTTGTCAATCCATCTGTCTATACTAGATCTGTGGGCCAGCCAACGAACGCAGTAGCAATGTACAGCGAACAAAACTATGACAACACTAAGAATCAGTGAAAAAAGCAGCAATGATCATCAAATTTTAGGTGGTATTTCCGCCCCTTTCATTAGGTGACATTTAAGGTGTGTAAAAAGGAGACGATATTTCGTCTGATACGTCATCAACTGCAACAGATAATCTGGTAGAGGCAATTGACATATGCCTTAAAAATGAATTTAAATTTATTTGGGAACGTTGCAGGAGTTCTATCTCACTCGCGCTTAAGATGAAACAAATTCAATGTGAATTGAAATGTTCGTCATGAAATACGGTGTGTCATCAACTCATCACAAAGGGTTGCCACATGTACGTATTTTGAATTTGCTGCGCGTTTCTACTGACAGAAATGGTTTGCCAGACTATATCTCTTCGAAAGAGTATTTCTTTCGGACCACGGGGACATAGTGTCCTCAACGGGTCCTCAACGAAGTCGAAACGACTAAGGTAATGTTTTAATTATATACGTTGTTAACTCCCGTCCCGTTACTACAAATAGATATGTGTAAAAACGTGTTTTGTTTATTTATTTATATATAAATAAATTATGAAATATACTACTGAAATGCGGCCGATATCGACCACAAATCAGGCGTCGTGCCGTACAGTCAGCAGCACAAGTAGCTAAGCGGGCGAGGTGTTCAGAATGAGCTGGACACGACTTTATTGTCAAGAATATAAGAGCGAGTCAACCTATATTTGAACACCTTACCCGCTTAGCTACTTCTGCTCACTGTACGGACGTTACCACAGAATAAGCAATAGTACTAGTAGAAAACAGAAAGATCTCTCACCTGCGTTGACATTTAGCTATTCTAATTTACGCTTTTTAATGCAGTTTTACAGCTCCCGCGGTCTTACAGCTCACAGAGCCACTAGTCAAGTAAAGTGTGCCTATGACTTTATTTTAGAAAAATAATTTTTATTTTTTACATTTATAATGTTTTACCGTCGACGTCGACTAAAACGTTAAATTTTACCACAACAATATGTGGAATTCTATGGAGATACTTTTTTCGTCGACAGTATATTAAAAACGACTGCGCCTACTCAGTTTAAAGCAGGTTTAGCTCCTAAATTATCCTATAGATGGCGCTGTACCCATGAGCAAACTGGGTTACGACATGTGTTGCATGAATCATGTGGTCGCCGAATAAGGACTTAACGTTAAAGATGGAACTGATTTTGATGATGATATTTTTTTGAAGGCGACGTGCACTTATTTGTGACCTGTTGCTTTATAATATAATTTACCTCACACCTGGCCATAATGTTAGTATTACCGCACGCTACGCGTACGGTAAAACTCGCATTATGGCCAGGTGGAGACGTTAAATTGTGTACTCTCCAGGGGCAGTAAAAAAAAAGCCCTCTATCACATATTTACAACCCTCGCCGGCGGCTCGGGTCACAAATACCTGCGATTTTGGGCTTTCTTTCTTTTACAGTCCTTGGTAAGTAATGTAGATAATACATTCAGAAATCGATTCACATATTATTTTGATCGAGCGTGCGCAGCTATTACAAATTAATTTGACGAAATCAAAAACAATACCAAATGCTTGATCATGATCAGTAAACGTTGACTTTAATTTATGTTTTGTTCTTATCTGTCACATTGACAGTTGTGTTTGTTGGAAACAGATTAAACGATAGTCTATGTTGTCATAATAAATGAACTATTCTAATTTGCCACTAGATGTCGTTGTTCCCACGAGCTAACTATGTAACGGAGTACGCTCTAAGATTCCTCATAAAAGCGCTCTGTTCATAAATAATTTATACAGATGGTCATTTTTAATGCTTTTTTGAAATTTTTAACGCTACTTCACATTTTGATTTGAATGTAGCGCAATAATAATAAAAGACAGAGCTAGCCACGTCATATATGACACAATAATGAGAGCGACGAAACCCCTCTCGTTAGTTTGCTATACTATGCTTATTTCTAGATCCGGCCATCTGGCAGCTGTAAAGTGGTGGAGGTTAAAGAATGCACATAACTTGAAGGAAACAAATTCTAGAGTGCTGGTTTTAATGCAGTATTATGAGAAATTATATAAGTAATTATATAATATCATTACCAAAACTTTCTGATGGGGGAAAGTAGTCCATAACGACGTATAATGTAATTCATAGTTTATCGCCTACTGTTTCTATTTCCGAAATAATACGCAATGTCTTTTGTTCTAATGTTAAAATATAGGCCATATCCTTTATATCTGAGACAACTTCGGCAGTTTTTACCTATTTTGGTATTACTATTTTCCAATTTAAAAAATTTGCTAGACTGTTACTCGGACCTCCACCCATTAAAATCTGCCAGATGCCCGGATCTAGCAATGAGGATACTATAGCAATCGAACCAGACGGGGTTTGTTGCTCTCATTATTGTGTCATATTGACTGACGTGGCCAGCTCTTAGTCCATAACTAGACCCCGTTGTCTTGTCGCATAGATTTTGTTTTTTAGAAGAGCGTGAATGATTTTTTATCGACTATCTAAATGTCGATACTTTATGTCACTGATAATTTCAAAGAGGTGTCACTAGGTACTACTTATTACTTTTGTATAAAGATATATATAATAATAAACGAAGAAATAAAAGTCTAGTGTGTTCGTTAGTTAGGATTAATCATATTTTTTCCACAATAATTACAATAAACTTTCACGTAAGGCCAATAAGGTTATGTACTTATTTGTAAACAAAAAGTTTTAATTGAAATTGAGTATAGACTTATAAGGCGAAAATTCAATTGCATTATATAAACATCGATATCAAGAAGGTCGATAAAAAAATCGTTCACTCTCTACTGAAAAACAAAATCTATGCTACAAGATAACGGGGTCTAATAATAACGCATCATTCGAATCAAAACGTAAAAGAGGCGTTAGAAATTTCAAAAAAGCATTAAAACTAATTTTGATAAATTATTTATTAGTAGCTAGGCTTGTGCTTAATCGGTCTTTAGAGGGAGCGCTCCTACCTCGGTCAATCCGTCCAACGAACTAGTTCAGTCTTTTCGTTCCTTTAGTTCACGTCCAAATTGTTGTACTAGAGCTCTGGTCCGAATCACGCTTACAGCACTCACAGCGCTCTAACGGGCGGACCGAGTCAAGCTCACAGCGCCAACATAGATGTCGTGACGTCATTGAATGATATCACTTGACAGCGTTTACAGTGCTCACGGTCCTAGGCGTAAGCACCTTGAGCACAAACGTCAAATTGACATTTGGCATACGTTTGACACATGATTTACATTAAATTTACTATGGATGGTACAAGAAGGATATAAATCTGTTACAAAAGTGTCCGTCAAAAGGCGATAAACTGATGGCGCCACAATGATATTAAATTTGATTAAATTAATTTTGAAATTAAAAAAATTAAATCCAAAATAATTATTTGCGGAGATGAAAAACACTCTGAATATTAATTTTATTTAGAAAGTCATATAAGTATTAAATATCGGTAATTCATTTCAAATGCTGAACTATACCTAGCGCCACCCGGAGATGTTTGGAACTATTGTTTACCGCTGGACACTTTTTCGACCGTTTTCCTAGAAGAGAGTTCGATCCTTCCTATACCATCCATAGTAAGCACCTTGAGCACAAACGTCAAATTGACATTTGGCATACGTTTGACACATGATTTTCATTAAATTGATGTTGAAAGCGCTCACGCAGCCGTTTACGGTGGTCCGAATCAAAACACTACTTACGCGGCATTGAGCTCGCTAATGATTGGGACCGACTATCAGCACTTTTAGCGTTGTAAGTGTGATTCGGACCACGGCTTTGGACTCTGGGAACGAGACAAACGAGTAACTAAGAGCCTACCGCGAAAAATTCGTTCGTCGTATCCGTCTCTCTCGTCGTATCCGTCTCTCTCGTCGTATCCGTCTCTCTTGTCGTATCTGACTCTCTTTCAAGCAATACTATTTGTCTCGTTCGCACCGCCACTTATTGCCACTCCGTCTCGGTCTCCCACTCACGTTTACAGATCTCTACTACTGAACTAAAAGCCCTGTTACACTTTACTTTTTTTTAGTGTCCTAACTTGCTAGTCCTAATTAGGATCCTAAATATATCTCTCAGTCACACTAGGATCCTAAATTCACAATAAAGAGAATCAGTCTGCGCTGCGATTAAAGTTATAGGAAAAGAACAGATAAAAAATCTATGACATTTAGGTCGACTGGCGATCATCAGATCCTGACCTGGTTACAATGGGACCAACTGTGAAGTATACTTTTTCAAACAAAAAAATAATTTTCCAAATCGGTCCATCGGTAAACATACCATCAGGTTCAAAATTGCATGGTCAATTTATCAATGAATTCATTCATAAATTGGCCATGCAATTCTGAACCCGATAGTACATAAAAAATTAAAAAAAATTTAAACAAAAAAAACTGACTTCACTTAGCATCCACCTTTCCAACAGCAAATGCTCGAGCTGCTGTAAAAAATACTCAAATCACTATAGGTGTGCCTATAATAGTTGAAGAGTTGCCTCGATTTCTCCAGGATCCCATCATCAGATCCTGACCTGGTTACAATGGGACCAACTGTGAAGTATACTCTTTCAAACAAAAAAAGAATTTTCCAAATCGGTCCAGCCGTCTTCGAATATGGTGAACATACATAAAAAAAATAACCAAAAAAAATAGCAAAAAAAACAAAGATCCCGACGGATTGATAACCTCCTCCTTCGAAATCTTGAAGTCGATTGAATACCAATCTTCAGCGTGATAATAATAATGCATTAAAAGGGTTCTTTCCAATTTTTTGAAACGCAAGTATAACTACTGATTATACACCAGCAGCTTGCTCTAATGTACGGCCTTGTGGACCACGAAGTGCCGTACTACACGTACACACCTGCGCCAGTTCTCGAGAATGGTCGTGCCACGCTCTATCAGGGGGGTGTCACTACGCAGTTTAGGTACATTTGGCCGGCGCGCCTCCCGGGCAGGCGTATGGCAGTGGGCTGCCGCGCGGCTCGCACGATAGTCGTGTCACGTGGCGCTCGCGCAAAATTGAAAAGACACAATGGCCTCGAAACCTAAACCTCGATCTAATCCGTATAAAAGATGTCTTTACGGATGTCTGAATAAACGGAAGAACAGGGAAGCAGACATAACATTTTTAAATTCCGGACGATATTGAAAGGTCACGAAGTCCTTACTTAGTAATAGTTAAAATAAACATCCTTAATTTATTGAAAATTGGTTGCCCAGAAACAATATTAGGAACTGACCAACATATTTTCAAAGGAATACGGCTGTGGCATACCTACTTCCGTGAGAATCAGACATAATCTCTATAAAAATTTCTATCTCCGGATAAAAATTTCATGTTTACAGAATCAACGTTTGTAATTTCTACATATTTATCTTAAACATAATAAATCAGTAGGTATAGGTACAAAAACTTGTTAAGTGACAGCCCCGTGCCCGACGCTCACAGCTCGCTCATAAAACTGCGGCCCGCAAAGAAGATTCACGGTTCGTGCGCGGTTATAAGTTTCAATTTTGCTTGCAGGCGGCGAGTATAGGTATAATTTTATACCTAAATCTGCCTTTTGTGAAGGAGTGAATTTTCTGTACGGTAGTACTATTAGTTATTCTGTGGCTCTATTATCACGGACAGGAGTAGCCAATAAACCTGATATCGTGCTGATAGATCGATCGCAACGCCGGGCCATGCTCGTCGACATCACCGTCCCATGTGACGACAACCTCGTGAAGGCCGAGAAGGACAAGTCCAGCAAGTACCTAGACTTGGCTCACGAGGTAACCGCCATGTGGGAGGTTGATTCGGCGATCATTGTACCGATAGTTGTTTCTGCGTACGGTCTCATAGCGAAGGGTCTCGACCAACATCTAGAGAGACTTTCGCTACGGGGTTGTGGTTGGATCATGGGTTAGATTCAGAAGGCGGTAATCGTGGACACGGCGCGCATAGTATGGCAGCCTGGGCTTTGCTCTGTTGCCGGCGGCTCCCTAGGTTATGTTTTTTTAAATATTTTTATTGTTTTTGTGTGTTTTAGATGTATTTTTATATTTTGCTATAAAAATGTTATAAATTAGAAAAAATAAATAAAGGACATAATGCATTTTATGTATAGTGCCTGGACCATAGTAGAAATAGGTACCTCAGATGGCCTGGACCGACAAGGTTGCAAGACTTATACGAACATGCAAAAATAGGAAAATGACACTTGTTGAATTATGCAACAAAATTTAGTTGAAAGGGTGCAAAATGATCAATATATCCAAATAAAGTGAAAGTTAATAAATTCTATTGAAATGCTTCAAAGATATCAATAGGCTTCAAAATTTTACTATTTTTTTAAGTACGAAATTAAAAAAGCAATGTATGGCTACCATATACTTAAACGGACAATTTCCCTGTAAAAATACCAATTTCATTTTTGGCGCCGGTACTTGTACCCGAGTTACAGGAACCCACTTGTAATAGAATAGTACATTACTTACCAAGGACTGTAAAATAAAGAAAGCCTGAAATCGCAGGTATTTGTGACCCGAGCCGCAGGCGAGGGTTGTAAATATGCGATAGAGGGCTTTCTTTTTTACTGCCCGTGGTGAGTACACAATTTTACGTCTCCACTTACGCTCCGCACGCTACGCTTACGGTAAAACTCGCATTATGGCCAGGTGTGACGTAATAGAATAGAATATCATTTATTTATTTCAATGTAAGTACATAGTTATACAATACATACAGACAGTGGAAAAAAAAGAAAAGAAATGAAGACTTATAACTAACTTGTATACTGTAACCACACTGAAAAAGGTGAACACTCAGCATAATGCCAGGTCCTACTGGAGTAGTACCTGACGCTGGTCTTCCGTGTACACCTGTCGGGAGCGTAGTTGCGCGCAGCTACCAGTTACATTAGGGTTACTGTTGTGTGCAGACCGGATTACCACGTCGAACCAAGCAGCGCTGACCCGCTGTACCATTTACCAGGTCATGTAGGGAGATGAATAAAAACACTTATTTAGCTTTGTAAAACATTTGAGCAGTGTAGTTGCAGGTGTTTCCCCGCTGGGAGTAGTTGTAGAAGTGAGCGGTGAGAAGTGAATGAGCAACGAGTTTTTTTTTTTTTTTTCTTTTTTTTTTTTTTTTTGAGCCTGACTTGGGCTTTATGCTTCTGGAGCGCTAAAGCGGGCGGACTGTTTGGTGGGATGGTTGCCGGGGGAAAATCCAGGACCCTTCCGCGACCTAACGTGACGTGTTTGCTACGCTGGAATGCTCCTACCGAGCTTGCGCTTCCAGCGAGATCAGTTGAAGCGAGTTCAACCTGATCTGGGTGAGTGGGGGGGATCGAGCTAATGGGGGTTTTGTCGCTGGTTCGCTACTCCTAGCCTAGCTGAGAAGACTCCAGCAAGAAACTCAGCTAGGCCCGACGACTGTCGGGGTGACTCTATCCGGTATGCGGCGGTACCGGGTGGATAAGGGACTGAACGTGTCGATGTGGTCGCGACTGTTCCGAGGTGGGCGTCCCCGCCGGCGGGGGCGCCGCAGTGTACATGTGGGGGAGGGCGCACGCACAGCGTTCCATTTCTCATGAATGGCCGCTGTGAGTGCGTCGTCCTGGTCCGTGACGTAGTGTCTAGGCCGCCGAACCGAGCGGCCCCTAATCAGTGACTTCCGTGTTAAGAGTCCGAGGGGGGGAGGGTTGGGAATGTAGTTCGCAGCCTTCCTAACTAGCGGATTACTACTGTGCGGAGCGTTGTCAAAATAACGCCGGGCAGTCTGCTTAAAGAAACCATAAAGGGAGTCAAGCCCCGCGTCATGGTGCAAACTGAGGGTCGTCTGGTACCACGGGGCCCCAGTCGCCCTACGGAGGAAACGATTCTGAACGACCTGAAGCGGCTCGAGACTTGACATACCCACGTGGGTAAAAACCACACTTGAGTATGCCATGATTGGACGAACACAAGTCTTGTAGAGTGTCAGCTTATTTCTAAGTGACATTTTACTAAACTTGTTATCATCGGCCCTAGCCTTCCTAATACGAACAGCGCTCTGTTGCGTACCCTACGGATGTGGCTTTTGAAAGTCATACGACGGTCGAGAGTGACGCCTAGATATTTGACCTCGTTAACCCACGGAATGGGCTGGTCAAAAAGCCGGACCGGAGCCACCTTCCTGCCTGTCGGACCTATGGCAGTAGGGTGGAAGATAATCGCTGCGCTCTTGTCCGGATTGACTTCAATACGCCAAAGACGAAACCATTGACCTAGGCCATTGATTGCCTCTTGGAGGTATTTCCGAACAAGAATGTAGCGATTGTGCGTCGTAAAGAGCGCGGTGTCGTCCGCGAACAACCCTAGTTCGACACGCGGGTGCCTAGGAATATCGTTCGTGAACAACGAATAGAGTGTAGGCGAGAGGACGGAGCCTTGCGGGACTCCTGCCCTAATAGGATGTGGAGGTGAAAGCGTTCCCTCCAGTCGGTAGCAAAAGCTTCTGTCCGTAAGGAAATCTCGTATTATGAGTACGAGTCTGTCCGGCATACCGATCTGGTATAACTTGTATATCAACCCGTTATGCCAGACCTTGTCGAAGGCTTTCGCCACGTCAAGAAAGATCGCTCCCGTCTTCAACCCTGTTCGACGCGAGAAGCCGTCCAGCACGTGCTCCGTGATGCGGTGCACCTGTTGGACGCACGAGTGTCCGGCACGAAAGCCGAACTGCTCGTCCGTGATAATTGAATTCTCAGTCGTGAACCTGAGAATCCGAGCGAGGATGATTCGCTCATACAGCTTAGCAAGCGAGCTGAGTAAGCTGATGGGCCTGTAAGAGGCTGGCGAGGCCCGGGGTTTGCCGGGCTTCGCTATTCCGATGACCGTGGCACGTTTCCACGCGGCTGGAAAGTGACTATTGGACAGGGCGGCATTGAAGATGCCGACCAGAATGAGTAAGAGATGTTCGGGCAGAAGTCTCAGCATGCGGTTGGAGATGCCATCCGCACCCGGGGACTTCCTTACTCGAAGATACCTTACTCGATCGTGGACTTCCTTAACCGACACCGGTACGAGAGGTGAAGTTACGGGGAGACGCGATCTCCTGTCCACCTCAGAATTTACCCTCTCGACATGGGCTTCATCGGCAGGCAGGAGGCTGGGCGAACATTGAGACTCTAAACTATTGGCGAGACATTCTGCTTTCTCGTCGTCCTCGAGTGCGCGGGTTGGACTACCGGGGCGTTCCAAAGGGGGGATAGTCCAGACGGTATCTGATTTGAGAGATCTAGCTAGTTTCCAGTAAGCCTGGTGACTAGGCTTTATCTCCCCCATCAGATCCCTAAAAGAGTTCTCCCGAAATTCGGCAATTCGCTGTTTGGACTCGTGACACAAGCCCCTCAGGATTTGACGATTTTCGGGGGAAGGCCAGTTAGAGTAGGTCCTAATGGCGCGATTTTTCCTAGTCAGCAACTCTCTCAGTTCCCTAGGCAGGGGGCGGCGTTGGATTTCCTCGGCCGACACCTCCCTAGAGGCTTCGCTTTTGACAGCGTTGAGGTAGTTGGTGAATAGGTCGATCGCTTGGTCAGTCTGTTGAGTTGTGGTAATAATGTCAGGTATGTCTCTAAGTATGGGGGCGTCTGTCTTTAGGAGACCTTGTTGCACCTTGTCCCAGTCCACGAGTGTCCTGGTAGGGGGGGCTTGATCGGAGTGAGGGCCCAGTCGCAAGAGGACCGGCCTATGATCTGAAGTTAGTTCGTCTAGCACTTCTATAGAACGCAGAGTGAGCGCTACGTTCTTTAAAAGGGCTACGTCAAGTATGTCTGGTCGGTGTCCTTCAGTATGGGGGTAGTGGGTTGCTTCAACGGGAGGGAGGATATCGAAAGGGAGGCTTTCGATCAACAGACGATTGAGCAGCCTACCGTTGGGGTTAGTCGCGACGCATCCCCAGTCGACGTGTTTGCTATTTAGGTCCCCGGCCACGATGACCGAGGGGCCTAGGGCTGCTAAAATATCTAGGTCAGTCTGTAGTATGTTAAGTGATGGAGAGATGTAGGCTGACGCAATCGATATGGGGGGATGACCGTCCATCGATATGCGGCAGACCGACACTTCCATATTTGTCAGTGGAGGGGGGTTGAGAGAGATGCAATGTAGGAAACTTTTATAGAAGATGCAAGTGCCCCCGCGGGCCCTACCAATCCTATCGTTTCTAATCTGAGTGTAACCAGGGACGCGGAAACATTGCATAAACGGTTTATAGAATGTTTCCTGTACTAGGAAGATGTCGACGGAATGATCGCGCAGAAAGAGTGTAATCTCATCCTTCATTCGGCTTAGGCCATCGGCGTTATAAAAACCGATGGTTAGCGAACTGGGTTTAAGCTTGAGGCAACTTTTATTCATTCTGGTGGAGAGCGACTTGACGGCCTAACACTGAGGCGAAGAAGTAATTGCTAGCGTTTGCTATATAAGCCTCATATTCCCTCTGCTCCTGGGGAGAGAGGGTCTTTGAGGCCAGTATAGAAACTGGGAGGGGACCTGGGGCAGGCCGGCCTGCTTGAGGTGCGGGGGTACCTCGGGCAACGGGGCCCCCCTGGGACGAGGGCACTGAGGGTGCCGGAGAGGGTGCTGCGACCGCAGAGGGCGGCGGGTTCCTATTGGCAAGCCCTAATCCTACAGCCTTAAGGGCGGGGAACTCTTGTGCGCTAGTGGTCTGAGGAGCCACCTGAGTCTTGCCTGACCTGCGCCCGTCAGGTTGCGAGGGCTTCGGTTTGCCGGAGGTGTCCTTCCGCTTTGGAGCACAGGGGCAGCCTCCCCAGTTGGCGGTATGCCCATGGGGAAGTTTGCGCTCCAAGCAGTTGACACACCGCCGGCCTACCGGGTCCTTGCAACCCTTCGGACGCGGGCAGTTGCGAGACGAGTGGTCGCCAGCACACTTGACGCAGCAAGGGGGGAGAGTTACAGCCACGAGCGCTGTGACCGTACCTCTGGCAGTTGTGACACTGCGTGACGTAGTTCCTCTTGTTGGGAGGTTCTACCCTAACCGTAACACCTAACACGGTTCTTGATGGCTTGAAGAGCCTGACGCGAGCTAGGACTGGGATCAGTCTTCACCAGAACAATATCATATTTGCCCCTAGACTTATGATAGAGACGACACACCTCCCGAACGTTGATTCCCTTCCTCACTAGATCCTCCTTTACCTCATCATCCTCAAAGAACCTAGGTACATTGCGGATGATGGCCCTGTGGTCTTTCTCTTCGGGGAACGTTCGCCGGTTGAAGGACAGCTTGAGTTCCTCGAAGAGCCTGGCCAGGGCTCGGTAAGTCTTGGATCCCTGGACCGTGATCCTAAGCCCGTAATAGGGTTCGGTCTGAAGATCCGTTCGGTGTATGGCAATGCCCCTCTGCTGGGCCATGGCCCGAGCAGTGGTCCATCGCTGTACATCGACCAGTACCAACGAGTCGAGCCTATTATGGTCGATCCCTGGTGCCGACGACCCGCCGCCGCTTGCCTGAGGGGCACTACTGGCCTGAGGGGCCTGCACAGAGTGTGCTGCGACGGTAGGATTCGACGGGATCGCAGCTGTTGTCGAAGACCCGCCGTCTCTTGCCGGAGTGGCACTACGGGCCTGAGGGGCCAGCACAGAGGGTGCTGAGACGGAGGGAGTCCGCGGCGCCTTCGGCGCCGGCGCCGAAGACGTTGGAGACTTCGACCGCGTACGTTTTCCCTTGCGGTTGCGAACTTTTTCCCAACCTGAGGTGTCGGTATCTGTGTCCATATCGTCGGTCGAGTAGAGAAGGTCCCTGTTTTCATCGTCAGTCAGTACGTGAGTCAGAGAGCGGGTTGGACACAAGCTGGGGGCGCGCTTGGAGTCCCGGTCTTTTCGCGCGTAGGAACGTGTTCTAGGCGAACGTGACCGGGATTTCCTCAGGCTAATACCCTCAGGGGAGGCCTTATGGGCTGGAGGGGATAAAGAGACAGACGCGGCTGCCTTTTTACTGGGTTTCTTCTTACGAGCGCCCCCAGAGGGCGGCAAGACTGCCTTAGGGGCAGGGGGAGGGGGTTTAGGTTTGGAGGCCGACGGCGCCGGCGGCGGCGGCGGCGGTCCCATGGTGGCCGGAGGGGCCGGGGCAGGCAAAGTGACTGCCGGCGTTGCCTTAGGGGCCTGGATGCTCGAGACTTTGATGTCGAGCGTTGAGGGGCGTAAGATGTGACTACGGCCCGCCCGGGCCACAGGCTTACCGAGTTCCGTACGCAAGTGATCGTTCTCGGATCTCAGGGTACTGATCTCGGCCGCTTGTCGCTCGAGATTAGCCCGAAGGGTCGCCATCTCCTCCCTCAGCGTCGCTATCTCGTCCTTTACCTCCATTCTACAGTGAGTCGCCGCACGCACTTAAAACTACGCGGAAACTTAAGACTACGAGTGTACGCGGGAATGCGGTGAGCCTATAGTATTTGTCAACGTTCACTTGTCCGCCGTGTCGGTCAGCTAAATGTGTACCTAGTTTGCGGGAAGGAGTCGGACTGGTATGAGTTTATCGGGCTTCGTGGTGGTATCCACCCCGTTTATGGCTTCGTTTGGCACTGTTATAGTATCCACCACAAACGGCCACTGCGAGCGTGGTCTTTTCAACGGGCAGAGACGCGCGGGTCTGACTTGAGAAAGTCTTAACTAACGGGTATCCACCAGGTGTATTGCTACAACCAGGAGTCTAGCCCACTCAGTTTCAACGAGTATCCACTGAGCGACCACTACGAGCGTGGATTTCCAGAGGGGCCGAGACACACGGGTCTTACTGGTGACTTGAGAAAGTCTGAACTAACACACCCGGAGCTGTCCTTGTGGTAATTTGCGATTAAATCACCACGAGGGGGAGCAGAGAGCGAGCGAGTCAGAGCTAGTCTGAGTGAGGTTCGGGACTAGGACAACGATAGAGCAAGAGCGCACAGTGAGCACGACCTCACCCAACCGCTGCCGTAGCCGGAATGACTAAAAAAAAAAGAGAGCAACGAGTACGAGTGCTGGCCTCTTTTATGGGTTTTGTAGCGTGCTCGTACTAGTGGCTGGTATGTGCCGTGTAAATTAGATATTTATTCACGAATAAGCTTACAGTATTACATGTTTGTAGGAGGGTTAAAATTGATATTTATATGGGACATTTCTTCATAAATTAGTACAAAATTCTTATAATCTAGACATTTTTGCGTATTATGACATGATATCAATAAAATTAAGACATAAATCAGTACTTAAGAACTAGACATGGAAACACAATATTTATACACGTTATTAAATTACAAATCACAAACAAATGGGTATAAATAGAGAAAATGATTGACTTAGGTCTAGTTACACAAAAACAACAGTAATTTTAAACTATCTGCGACAATTCTCCCCCACGTGCGTCAGCACCGTCGATTGGTGTGGAGCAGATGAGAATGAGTCTGGAAACCGGGCGGCGGACTTCTCCTGCGCGAGTACGTACAATGGCTACTCTTATGTGGCCATCAGGACCTGGAAAGAGCTGTGCGATCACGCCTCTAGGCCAAGTACCTCGTGGCATCGTACCGTCGGCTATAATTACTACATCTCCTACGTGTAGTTTCGTCGCGTTCTGGTGTGCACTGGATCGTGGCATCAGGTTTGGACGATATTCTTTCAGCCAGCGTTTCCAGAAGTTGTCAGCTAGTGCTTGAGCTGTTTTCCAGGACGAAAGGCTCATATTTTCGTCGGAGAAGACTCCCAGCGGGGACATAGCGTTCGATCGGCCGATGAGAAAGTGTTTCGGCGTGAGCGCTTCAGCCTCTAAGTCAGGATTCACTGGGGTCAGCGGTCTGGAGTTTACCAGGTGTTCAGCTTCCAGCAGTAGCGTATGGAGAACTTCTTCATGGGGTGCTCTGTCTTTTAGCGTGACTTTCAGAGCTGTTTTCACGCTTCCGACTAGACGCTCCCAAGCCCCGCCGGCGGAGGGGTTGCCAGGCGGGATCTTCTTCCAGATCATGCGTCGTTCGGTCATAAATTGTTTGAGACTATCGGGCAGAGAGTTTTTGGCCTCTGATAACTCGCGTTCTGCGCCGTAAAAGTTTGTGGCGTTATCTGAGTACAGAACGGTGGGTGCGCCGCGTCGAGACATCATTCTTCGTAGCGATAGGATCATAGAGGCTGCCGATAGGGAGGCGGCTAGCTCTATGTGCACGGCTCTAGTGGTGAGGCACGTGTAAAGGACGCCCCATCGCTTTTCTCGGCGGCGGCCTATGACAATTTGCATAGGATCGAACAAATCTACGGCTGCTGCGGTAAATGGCGGTTGATTCGCCTTGAGCCTCTCTGGCGGTAGGTCGCCTACAGGAACCTTGAGGGTAGCTCCTTTATAGGTCCGACACCATTGGCACTTATTCGTCAGATAACGAATTGTACCGCGCAGTCCGACTATGTAATATCTTTGCTTCAATTCGTTGATCACCGTCGCATGATTTCCGTGGTTGAAAAGTGCGTGGAAATGATGGATCAACAGCTTGGTAAATGCCTCCTTAGCGTGCAAGACAGGTATATGGGCTTCGTCTCTGTCTATTCGGGCATCTAGCACAATTATTCCGTTCTTATCAAGCTTCGTAGCAACTCGATGTAATGCAGACTTCCTCGGCAGCGCGCGCCCGGCTTCCAGTAGTCGTATCTCTTCGGCATACGACTCATTTTGGCTCCGTTTAATCAGTAGTATCTCCGCTAGACTTATGTGTCTGTTATTCATTTCTGTTTCTGGATTTCTATTGACAGACAATCTGGCTTTGAATACCTCGGCAGCAACCAAAACTCTGGCCGTAGTGCGAACCAGCCTAGTGAATTTCGAGAACCTACATATCTCGGGCAAGTATGCGAACTTGTTTTGAACGGTATTTACGGAGCAAACCGGTTTTATGACGCGCTCTTCGCACGTTTCTACGACGGGCTCTACTGTTTTCTCGCGCGGCCAATGCTCCTCGGCTTGCCGTATAAAATCAGGCCCTATAAACCACCGGTGGTTAGCTCCGAACTGGGCCGGGACGCCCTTAGTAGCGTCGTCGGCGACGTTTAACGCGCTAGGTACCCAACGCCAATCGGTAGGTTTAGTTGTGTTTTCTATTTCGGCTACTCTATGTGCGACAAAGCTTTTGTACCGACGTGGATCCGACCTTATCCAGGATAACGCTGTCCGAGCGTCGCTCCAAAAATACCTATGCTTAATGACATAATCGGACTCCTTTACTGCTGTGTCGGCTAGCCGTGTCGCTAGCACACAACCTTGCAATTCTAACCTAGGAATGCTGACAATACGCAACGGTGCGACTCGCGCCTTGGCGGCTACTAAGGCTGCGGACTTTTGTCCGTCCGGGCCTTCGCTAACTAAGTATGTCGCGGCGGCGTATATCTTTTCGCTAGCGTCGCAAAAAACGTGCATGTCGGCCTCTCTATTTCTCGCGGGTACGTATCGCGGTATTTCTAACTCCCTAAGTTGCTGAATATTACTCACGAATGAATTCCACGCGGGTGCGAGCGAGGTGGGTATAACGGTATCCCAGCCTATCCCTGTACGCCAGACTTCCTGCATCAATGCCTTCCCTAAGACAGAGATCGGGCTTACGTAGCCTATGGGATCGAATATCGACATCGCGCTACTCGTCACCTGTCGTTTAGTGGGTAATTTCGTACCGTTGAGCACGACTTCGGGCGTGTTGCGTAAATTTACGTTAAACCCTAACGTGTCGCGTTTATGGTTTCATTTTAAGCCTAATGTGCGCTCGCTTTCGCCTCCCCCGATGAGGGACGTATCCTCTTTGCTAGGAACTACGTCAGAAATTACGTTTGGGTTGTTAGAGGCGAACCCGCGGAGCTCGAACGACGCGCGTAAATTAAGCGCGTAAATTTCGTTTACTATGCGCCTAACGTCGCTCTCACACTGGTCAAAAGCTACGACTAAGTCGTCCATATACGTGCTTTTTATAGTTTTCTCAGCGGCGATCGGAAATTCTTTCGCATGTTCGTATGCGTTTTTGTTTTTGACGTACAATGCCGTCGTCGGCGAAGCCGCGGACCCGAATATCAGTCTTTTCATCCTATATTCTTGCGGTGAGGCTGAGCGGTCCTCCCCCCGCCAAACAAAACGTAACGAATCTCGATCGCGTTCTACAATCTCTATCTGCTTGAACATTTCTTTAATGTCAGCTATTACCGCGGTCCTGCCTTCCCTAAAACGGACTAACACGCCGAATAAGGATTCTAACAGATCAGGACCCGCTAGAAGAGCACTATTTAGCGACCTACCGTACGCGGTAGCGGCTGCGTCCCAAACTACGCGCATTTTTCCGCGCTGCGGATGAAACGTTGCGAAATGCGCCAAGTACCATGCCCTAGGCGCGTCCTGCGGGGGCGGCGAGTCTACTTTTTCCGCGTAACCTTTGTCTAACAGGTTATTTATGTGCTTAGTATACTCGATTTTCAGAATAGGGTCGCGATCTAACTTGTTTTCCAGGCTGTACAGCCGCCGTAACGCGTGCGCTTTATTATTTGGCAATTCTTCGTTATCGGTACGCCATAACAAACCCGCTCGGAACCTATCTTCCCCGGGGATTTTTTCACATGTCGCTTCTAGTAAATCTATTGCTCTTTGATCGGGATCGGCCCGAGGTAACTTTTTAACTACCCCTAGTGACTCGATATCGAAATGTTCCTTCATGAGAGCTAAAGCTTCATCGTCGGCCGTTTGTGGCCCCATGTGGCCTACAAACGCTACGGTTGCCTCCGATGACCTATGTGGTCCGTGCAGTGACCATCCTAGCCGCGTCAAACTAGCTACCGGGAGGTGCGATTTACCGCTGATAATTTGGCGCGTCACTATCAAATGCCAATTATCTTGACCTATAATTATTGAAGGCGCGGCAGAATCGTAACACAGCTCCTCGGCTATGTCGGCTAAATGGTCGCACTGCGCGACTATGTTTTTGGAGACACCTTGCGCTCCTACGTTCAATCGATTGATGGTAAGCGCTTCCATCATTTCTAGATGCCTACTGCAAAAGCCGCGGATCGCGAATCGCACGTTACAAGAGTCCGGATCGCTCACGCTCCCACCTATACCTTCTATGTCGAGCGTTTCTCCCCTCTCTCGGGGCATTATACGATCGGCTGTTTCGTGTGAAATCAAACTAAGGGCCGCCCCTTCATCTAACAGGGCTAAGGCTTGCGTAGTACCCAGTGGGCCCGTAACCTCTACGGGCATCATTTTCAAAAACGTGGGCGCTATTTTAATCGCGTGAACGTTACTGACTTTTTTGTCTTCCACGGGCGCTTTAGATGCGTTCAAACCGTGTAGTAACCTGTGATGCCCGGCTTCGCATTGTTGCACTCCGCAAGCCACATACCTGCATTTGAAGCGACCACGGTGCGCCGCGCCTAGACATTTATAGCACAGCTTTTCGTTTTTCGCCCAATCCCAACGTTCGGTTACCGATGCATTCAAAAATTTAGTACACGCTTCCACTTTGTGTTCATGATTATGACATATTAAACACTTATCACGTGACGTAAATCGTGCTGGTACCGAATGTTGTTTGGGCTTGGTCCCCGTATACGCGGGCCTTTTAGCCTCGCGGGGCTTCGTTTGAGCTACCGTCGGCGACCTATACTCCCCCGTGTGAGCTCTATCTACTCTATTTCGCGGGCGAGTGCTCTGGTAGCTGTCGTTGGAGTCGCTCGAATAGTCGCGGGAGAACACGGGGGCGGGAGTACGGGCGGGGGCGGTATGACGCCCTGACCTATTGTCCAGCTCAACGGAAACCGTGTTCACGGCATTTTTCGGATTCGGACCTCGATGACGACTCGTTCTTTTAGCCGCGGAACTAATTTCTAGCAGAAATTCTGATATCGCGACTAAATCGGGCAAGTTCAAATTAGCTTGTTTGAACTTGCCCCATTCGTACCTAACAATAAGGTTCAACTTATCGACGATCTTGTTGACTAGCTCTGGCGCGTACAAGTATTTTTCTTGCTTTAATGATTTTATTGTCGCTACTGCATTTGCGACGTGCGCGGCAAAAGACACGATATTACTGTTATCTTCGGCTAGGCGCGGCATGCGTTTAACATTATGTAGCTCAGTCAACACGATCTCTTCAGGGTCCCCGAACTGCCTCTCTAAGGCCTCCATTATCTCGTATGGATCCTGGACGGTATACATTATGGATTTCACCGCGGTACGCGCTTCACCTTTCAACGCGCGCCTAATTCGACTGACGTTATTTACGTAACTAAACATGGGCGCGGTATCGTTAAATTCGGCACGGAATGCGATCCATTCTGTGATATTACCGTCGAAAGCGGGTAATTCGGGTGGCCTATGCATAATGGGCGCATACTGACTAGACACATCTCGCGGCGGGCGATGAGTACTCATATGCGGCTCGCGGGGCGCGGGGGCGCTGGGCGCCGGCGCGCTAGAGGTGAAATTACGTATTGTGTGTAAGGCGGACGCTTCATTTTTAGTTACGTAATTGCTCTGATCTAGCTGGGCTGTCGTTCTACCCAATTCCTCACGCGTTGCTCGTCTTTTTCGACAAGAGGTTCGGACTTACCGCTAACAGATTGCGCCTCATGCTGGGCAATCTGTAGCCTTAACTTGGCAGTTTCCGTCTCTTTATTAGCAACGGCGAGGGCGGCTTTATGAACCTCGAGTTCCGCTAGCAACAGAGCTAACTTTTCGTCGCACTTTTCACTATACACACTTCGATTTTCGCGCACTTTTTTACTACCGCGGTCGCCGCACTGCGAAAAGCGGTCTTTTTCCCCGGCGGACGTGTTAGGTTTACACGATGTCCCCGGTGGACTTTTAACTAACGTCTTTTCCGCCTCGTCTTCCGATATTTCCGAATAAGCGGGCGCCGGCGCTATTGCCGGCGGCGGCTGTAGACGCGGTTCGACACTAGGACCATCGCCAAGAGTGCTGCTGGTGCCTTTGTCCCATGTATTGGTATCGCCGGAGGTTGTTTCACCAGACGGCGGGGTAACGGCTCTGGAGGGTTGTCCCTTGTGTGAGCGAAGAGACATCTTGAGCGTATGATCGGACATCTTCTTCTTTCTTCTTGTTTGACGCACGTGGGGTTCCCTAACCTTACCTACCTAAAACCTAATGGCTTACACTGCCTAGTGCAGTGAAAGCGGCCCTACTTTCACTTTACTTACTCGTGGGCGTTAATCCCTGATGCACTGAATCTCGCGCAAAGGCTAAGTGCAAGTGCCAGAGCGTCCGAAAGCAGTGTGAAGACGTCAACCATGTGACGTTGCAACGAAAGTTGCCAGGACACGAACGTGGAGTATGGCCTCTACACGAGCGGTCCGTCCAGCAAGCTGGTAAATAGCACAGGGCTCTTCCGCGAAAGCGGGCAGGTGTATCAGCGGTTAAGCCGGACACCGTATGGAGATTCTGAGCGAAATTAATCCAGCTCAGCGCGTACTTGTTTCTTTCTTCAATAGAGAACATGCATGAAAAATATTTAATTTAATTTGTTCCATAAACACGTTCAACAACCCCAAATTAATATAAATAAGTGGCAATCCGTAATAAATTTTAACAGTTTTTTAAAGATATTGCTGATTAAAAACTTGAAATTTCTGGCATTTTTTTTAATACCTCAAATGTATTTTCGAAACTTCAGTTCGATTACTTATGTTCTAACAAGAAAAAAAATGTACGACAACTATATAGCTAAACGCATTTTTTCGTGCCTAAAATTACAAAAATCTCCCAAAAACTTGTTCCTTCCAAACAGTTTTCTGCAACTTCGTGTTCGGTGACGTCACAATCCTCACACTTTTTGTATGGGGCGTTTTGACGCGCGGCGCAGACGCCTAACGTATTTTCACGTTTTTGACGTTTCAGGGCTATCATATATAGTAGGTTTATTAGAGACATTTGAATCTACAGGGAAATAGAATCGAATGATGTCTTCCAAAAAATTCATGCATATTCCTAATTGGCCGCAGTTTTCTGATATCCGGAGCTCGAAGGACCAGCTGTTGTGTGCAGACCGGATTACCACGTCGAACCAAGCAGCGCTGACCCGCTGTACCATTTACCAGGTCATGTAGGGAGATGAATAAAAACACTTATTCAGCTTTGTAAAACATTTGAGCAGTGTAGTTGCAGGTGTTTCCCCGCTGGGAGTAGTTGTAGAAGTGAGCGGTGAGAAGTGAATGAGCAACGAGTACGAGTGCTGGCCTCTTTTATGGGTTTTGTAGCGTGCTCGTACTAGTGGCTGGTATGTGCCGTGTAAATTAGATATTTATTCACGAATAAGCTTACAGTATTACATGTTTGTAGGAGGGTTAAAATTGATATTTACATGGGACATTTCTTCATAAATTAGTACAAAATTCTTATAATCTAGACATTTTGCGTATTATGACATGATATCAATAAAATTAAGACATAAATCAGTACTTAAGAACTAGACATGGAAACACAATATTTATACACGTTATTAAATTACAAATCACAAACAAATGGGTATAATAGAGAAAATGATTGACTTAGGTCTAGTTACACAAAAACAACAGTAATTTTAAGCTATCTGCGACAGTTACCAAGACTAATAAATTTACTAGTGCTAATAATTACAACAGTAAGCAACGAAGCGGAAACGAAGCAGTTGACATCTAATGATAATATGACTAGCATGGTCTTAGAATAAATAATATATATAATAGAATAATTCGCAAGTGTTGAGCAGTATCTAGAATGAAAATTCAATTATCCTGATTCTTTTGCTTAGAGAGGAGATACATTTTTAGTTTTACTTTAAAATATTGCAAAGAAGTAAGTTGCTTAAGATGTGGAGGTAGATTGTTCCAGCATTTTGTGCGGATATACGAATTTTGTGCGGAAAATTAGGAATACTTTTTATTATCTAAGGCTGAGTTTCCAACAGAGATGAGCGAGGATGCGTTGCGACTTGCGAGGAATGTGTTCGTTAAGCACCATTAGAATAACATCATTTGTTTACCCTCGCACAGCGCACCTCTAGGATTGGTCCTTAAAAAATACATCCCTCGCAACGCATATTCGCTCATCTCTAGTGGAAACGCAGCCTAAATCGATAGTCCTCTTGATCCCGAGTAAAAACAAATTAAAGTATGTTAATTGAAAAAAAAAATGGTGTAGATACCTACACTTTTTTGATAAACCTCATAATATTATTTTTAGCGATAAGACCTCCAATTCTAACTTTTTCTATTTGTAACTTGTACATATATACCTTGTTTCTTTAATAGGCAAGATGCAATATTTTCATTTATGCTTTCATTTGAAAGAATTACACGTAGAATAGACTACGAGTGTAACAAAAAATTTAAATACTATAATTTATAGCCAAAAATTGCTGTTACAAACTGACAATTTAAATTTTCGCGCCTAAATGGATCTACAGTTCCTGTGACGTCACTCATGTGTGTCACTCGCATATTTGTTCGTCCACAGTGTCAAATTGTTGTTTTTTATTTTATTTTTTGACCTGGATGCCTAGCCCTTTAAGCCAAATCCTATAGACAGTTGCCAACCCCATTAGTTGTCATAACAGGAGTGACGTCACCAGATGCTGATTGGTGGATTAAAACACGTTCCGTTTCACATTACTTCAAATCGTAATTATTTGAAATTAGTGTAAAAACGTTTCAATAGCTATTATTTTACGTTTTTTCAACATTTTGGTCACAAAATAATGGTAAATATAGTCTGGCCAGCTAACGAACGCAGTAGCAATGTACAGCGAACAAAAGTATGACAACACTAAGAATCAGTGAAAAAAGCAGCAATGATCATCGGATTCTATGTTTTTAATTTTTTGTTAGTATTTCCGCCTTTTTCATTAGGTGACATTTACTGTGTGTAAAAAGGAGACGGACAGATTTCGTGTAATCTGTCATCAACTGCAACAGATAATCTGGTGGAGGCAATTAACGTATGCCTTAAAAACTAATTTAAATTGAATTGTGAACGTTGCGGGAGTTCTATCTCACTCGCGCTTAAGATGAGAGAGTGACATGCACTAGATTCAGATTCAATGTAAAAGAAATGTGAGTTGAATGTTCGTCACGAAATACGGTGTCTCATTACCAGAGCTCGGATTTTTCACGGCAAAACAAAACACTAGCGTAATTTAGCCAGTGCTTGAAATATTATTTTATCGATATCGATAATTCAGAACTAGAAGAAATAAAAGTCACCAAATAAAATTAATATGTAATAAAACTAATAAAAACATTTGTATAAAGTTACTATATATTAGAAACAGACGCAATTTCTTCTTCAAAATCTACGTCAGTACACACAGCAGCACAAGACATTTTATTTGGGTAATAGTGATAGGAGTAGATGATCATTATCTTTTCAACATTCTCTGGGAGTAAACAGTTGCGTTTATCACTATAAATCCATTTATGTACACTAAATGTACGTTCAACTTCAGTTGACGTCAAGGGAGCAAATTTATAGAATTCATTATCAGTTCGGGTAATATTTTCAGATATGTCTCTTAAAATTTCGTAATCAGGATTTCGTTCGAGCACGGCTTCAAATTTACGTATCACTGGTAAAAGTTTACTCCAGTTTACGTAGCAACGAACAGTATCCAGAATGAGGAAGGATTCCGCAATGGATAAAGTCGAACATTGCAATTGTTCTATTGAAGAGGCTATTACTTCGTAGTTGTCGCGAATGAAATTTAACTCCGGTCGTAGTTTGCGTGTTTGAAAACATTTTTTTGCAGCTCTTATAGCTGCCGAGTCATTAGCAAGTATGGAGACGACATCACGTATTTGCTCATAGTATTGAGCGTAATATACCGCAGCAGATATCCAAGTTCCCCATCTGGTGATAATTGGCTCGGGAGGTAGGGGAATGGACGGATATTTTGCCTTAAAAAGGCGTACACGCTCTGGAGATTTTAGGAATATCTTTTTGACATTCGATATCAACCCATCCACACCTTTGAAATTATCTCGCACTTCTTAGGCAACCCGGTGCAGACCATGAGCTAAACACGTAATGTGTTTCATACGAGGAAACGTTGCTTTTAAAATACGACCGGCTTTAAGCATATATGCGGCACTATCTGTGCAAAGTAAAAGCAAATTGTTTACGTTATCATTGAAAGAATTTTGAAACAAAAATTTTAATTGGTTTATTATTAGGTTTGCTATTGTTTCCCCATTTACCTTCTCTAAAACCTTCGACCCCAAAAGATAAAATTGCTTAGAACAATTTTTTTGCAAAGACCGATTCACCACGTTTGTCACACATTTTCCCATGAAATCTGGTGTTTCGTCTATAGATATCCACAAATAATTGGTCACAGCAGGTCGATTTTTTCGCAGGGTCGATTCGTCCGGTAAAGAAGTCATAGAGCAGTCGCAACATAAATACTTGTTTAATAATGACGAAAATTATTGTTGTTGACTGTTGCCCATGGTATGTTGCATGAAATAAGAAAAATAATTAAATCGAAATAAAATTGATGTTTCCTATTTGGTTGCCCCGAACGGTAATTGTGGCGGTTGCTTTTCACATGATTCTCAATATTGCATTTCTTCAGTTTTAGATGCATATCGCACATAGAGCAGTATATAATGGAGGTCACTTCATTATAGACTAACTCAGGGTGATTTTCAATCCACGTTTTGATCCGATCTTGTACATTACTCATTTTTGTATTAATTGATACCTTGCAATATTAAGTTATTATACGTATATCCAACACGTCGGATTCAATGCGTTGCGAAATAAATAATACCTAGATGCAATTTACGTTTTATACGTAATGAAATGACAGTTAAAGTGTGAATGTCATATGTCATGTGAGATGAAATTTGCAGTCGTTTCTATCATTTTAAATGAGGTGGTATAGTTACTTCGTTCTAAGTTGTACATGCAGACCTACCTCTTTGTTGCTCGACTATGGCAAAGCTAAAATGAAAAGTTATTTTATTACTTATACAGGATGTGGCCGCCAGGCTACTCTCTGGCGTCAGTCTGCATCAGCGACAGCACAGTTTAAATATTTACTTATGCGGATACAGAGCATTCGCTGGTTCGGGATCCAATTCCTCCCACTGTGGAACGGGACTCTCAGTAATAACACTCACTGCACTTGGATTCTTATTTATTACTAAAACACAATCACTCGGTACACTTGGCTAACTATGGCTATTTACACTATTTACAACTTATATCCTAGAACAGGTACATATACCCTGTCCGAGGATAGGCACATTTACCCTACTTCGCACTGTCACTAACTTTACTTGAACTACTTAGTCCACGAACAGGTACATATACCCTGCCCGAGTACTGGCACGTTTACCCTAAGAGCACTAGGTACAAACTGAGACACTAACACTTTACTTATAACGCTTAGTCCATAAACAGGTACATATACCCTGTCATATGAACCCTAGGTACGCTAGGCACTAAACTTTAACACTAGGCACATAGAAAGCCGGTACGCACACTGATATACTGATACTGTCGACTACTGGTCACTATTATCTCTTCTTCTTCTTATTTTTCTTGCTGGAACTGCTTGCTGAACTGAACTGAACTGAACTACGGCGGTGCGTGCCGGCTTTTATATGATTCGAAAATAGCGAGGGTGGAAATATCTAGAACAATCTGAAAGAGAGATCTATCTTCATCTCTTTTTCGCTATGGAAAAATCTAGATATTTTAGACAAGGATATCTCTATCTTTTTCATACATTCGAAGACTCTAGAAGTTTTAGACAGAGAAGTCCTTTGTTTACATTGCTATCTCTTTCTTGCACTCGACTTAGGATATTTGCGTATTTATTTACATTTTTGCTTATATCTCGAAAACTACTGGACGGATTTTGATGATTTATACCTTGTTAGAAAGGTCTTTGCAAGATCTGTCTATCTAGGACATTATCTTTACATAATATCAATAAACTAAAAAGTTGCTTTTTCTTATTAGTTAATTTTGTATGGGAGTGAGCTTCTATCTACTCTAACTCCGGTATCCTAAGTCCGAGGCTTACAAAACTATATCTACTGGATAGTTTACTAGAAAACCTATCTCTAGAGGTATGTATGACCTATGTGGGCTGCGGCATTTTCCGGAAAAATCAAAATGTTTTCGCGGCTCTCGCTTCGGTCAAGCTTTGCCACCTCAGTCGGGGCCCGCGGTCGTCGTTTGGTAATTACGGCTGCTTGGGTCAACATTCAGTCAAATACGCCGCTCCCCCTCTGCCCGCCCTCAGTCGGGCGCGTACCATCACAGAGGGCACACATACTGCTTTTCAGCGGTACAAACAAGTCTTGTTTCTGCACAGACATTAATCAATCTAGTTTTACTTTAATAAAGTTGACCTGTGTGTACCACTTATTTATCACCTTGCCTAGACACCTTATTACTAACTAGGTAGAATACAATTTATTTAGGTAGGGATCTAGGCTGTCCGTAACAGTTCTGCCCCCGCTGACGCTCCTGCGGCTGCTCCTGTTGCAACGGTAGGACAGCCAGCTTCGTGACGGGTCTCCGGAACACGCCTCCCTTGGTCTGGACGTCGGCTGATCGGACTGCGCCATCTGGTCCCTGGTACACCTTCGTGACGATCCCTCGCGGCCATACGTTGCGTGGTAAATTCCCATCCACGATAATCACGTAGTCGCCCTCCTGGATCGATCTCCTTTGGCCATTTGTTTTCCGGCCTCTTCAGGAAGTCTGGTCCTTGATACCATCGGCTGTCGAAGGTGACTTGTCTTCTGTTATCCGGCCGGGTAGCTTCATCTGCCGGATTTTCCTTGGTTGGTACCCAGCGCCATTGACTTGGCTTTGTTAGCTCCGCTATCTCTCCTAAGCGGTTGGCTACGTAGGCGCTGTAGCGTTTGGCGTCGTTGCGAATCCAGTGGAGTACTGTTCCACTATCAGTCCACATAACGACTCGTGCTGGCGTCAGACGGTGCTCTTCTCGGATGGTCTGCTGCAGTCTCGATCCGATGAGCGCTGACTGAAGCTCCATGCGTGGCACGCTGAGTTGTCTCGTTGGCCCCACCTTACTTTTGGCGGCGACCATGCTGACCAGGGCCGTCCCATCTTCTTGGACGACTCTCCAATATGCCACGCATGCGTACGCCTTGGTGCTGGCGTCCACGAAGACGTGTAGTTCCTTGCTCGCCGCTGCCCCCGTTGACAAGTAGCATCTTGGAATTCGAAGTGCTGCAACGCTGTCCAAAGCCCGTAACCAGTCTTCGAAGTCGTGCTTGTCCTCTTCTGGCAGTGGTGAGTCCCAGTCCAGTTTCTTGGCCCACAAGTTTTGTAACTGGACTTTGGCTGTTATTGTGTAGTGACTTAACAGCCCCAGTGGGTCGTACACGGACATCACGGCCGATAGCATTTGCCTCTTCGTCGGCGTAGTCTTCATGTCTCGTACCTCGGCCGGTACCCTCATCATGGCCGTGTTAAACCCGAGCTCGTCCGTTTCAGGGTTCCAATACATGCCAAGGATCTTGTTTTCCTTCTTCCCTAGCTGCGCCGCTGCGTTTGCGTGCAGCTCTTGTGGGATACCTTGCAGTAACTTCTTACTGTTAGATGTCCATCCACGAAGCTTGAACCCTCCTTTAGCGTGCGACGATGTTACTTGCGTGGCACGATGCACGAGCTCTTCCTCGTCCGGATAGCTTGCCACGTAGTCGTCCATGTAGTGGTTACGGACGATGTCCTCTACAGCATCCGGGAATTCTTCGGCGTTGTCCTGGGCGTTCCTGTTGCGAACGCTGTGCGCCAGGAAAGGCGAGCTCGCTGCGCCGAACAGCATGCTCGTCATCTTGTAGAACTGCGGGTTTCCGGTTCGGCGGTCTCCTCTCCAGACGAAAGTTTGTGAGGGCTGGTCCTCACTCCTCATCTTGATCTGGAGGAACATCTCCTGTAGGTCCGCCACCACGGCGAACTTCCCTTCGCGGAACCGGAACAGTATCCCGATTGTAGTAATTAAGTGATTGTAGTAAGTCCGGTCCTTCCAGAAGAAAATCGCTGAGGCACTTCCCTTGGCTGCGACACGCTGCATCGAAGACTAATCTGATCTTTCCCGGCTTGTTGGGGTTGGTCACAGCGAAGTGCGGTAGAACCCACGCTACGTTGCTATCTGGCGGCTCCTCCAGCGGCTCAGCATACTTCTTAGCAAGCAAGTTATTTACTTGCTCGGTGTAGCTCGCTGCGAATGCCGGGTCACGGTCCATCTTGCGCTCGATGCTATGCAGTCGATTCAATGCCGTGTGCAGGCTCGGCGGCATTCGTGGCTCCTCGTCCCGCCATAGCTGTCCCACCTCGTAGCGTGGTCCATCGATTTTCTTGACCGACTTCTCGAAGATATCCAGGGCCCTCTGTGTCCCTGGATCTACCTTCTTGACATTCTTGATGCCGAGCGAGTCTATGTTGAAATATTCCCGCAACATAGAGTCCAGGTGCTCGTCATCCTCTTGGCGGCAGTGTAGCGTCACGTGCTTCTCGGGTGGGTTGACTATACGTGGCTTACCTCCGAAGACCACCCAACCTAACCCTGTCAGTACTGCTGCCGGCTCGTCCAGTCCCCGTATTCTCGCCTCCTGAGGTAGCAACACTGGCCATTGGTCTGTCCCCACAAGTAGTCGCGGTACGGCCTCGTCGTAGCAGGCAGTCTGGATATCCTTGAAGTGTTCCATCTCCATGACCTGCTTGCTCATCCTTTGCGTTCGTAGTCCTAGTCTCTTCACTGTGGTGAAGACTAGGTTATACGCGGTCTCTAGGCCCTTTCCTTGTACGCGAACTCTGACTTGTCTGCTTACTTCTGGCACAGCTTCCATGTTGCTTACCCCTGCCAGGCGCAGCGGCGTCTCGGGTCCCGTGGCTCCTATGGCTTCGGCCAAGTCTGCTTGGATCAGACTCACTGTGCTTCCATCATCAAGCATAGCGTAGGTATCCACCTTCCCTTTTGGACCCTCTACGGTAACAGGTACCATCTTCAAAAATACGCTGGACGTGCTGTTTACTTGTTCCACCGTCGTGTTCGACGTGATCTCCGGCTCTGCTGGTTTGGCCGCCTGCGGATGTCCGGACCCGTCGCGGGCGGCAGGTTGCGGGGCAGGTGAGGCCGCGCGGGGTGGCGGCCGGCGTGCACGCGCTTCTTTCTGCGTGCTGCCCTCGCTGTGCAGTAATCGGTGATGCCATCTGGTGCATCCGTTGGAACCGCATGCCTTTGCGTGACATTTCAACTTGGAGTGTTTACCGTTCAGGCATTTGTAGCATATGCGGTTGCTTTTGGCCTAGTCCCATCTCGCGCCTGTGTCCATGACCAGGACTCGCTTACATTCCGTAGTCCTGTGTTCACCGCCGCAGCACAAGCAAGGCTCCCGAATGCCCACGGTGTTCCCTGTTGTGTACGTCTGCTCGGCGTGGTACTGCGCTTGCGTCCTACGCGCGCCTCTTCCCTGGACTGCGCGACTCGGTGATGGTCGAGCTACCTCCTTAGTCGCCGCTTCCCTCCTTTTATTGGTGCCAGGCATGCGAGCGTGCGAGAATTCTAACTCTGCGTCGCTCTCTTCCATTAAGAAGTCAGCCATCAGCATCAGCTCACACTTGCCGCCCTTTATGTGCTCCTTTGCGTAGGCGCACCATCGACTTCTGAGGTGTGGACTCAGTCTGTCTGTTATCTCTCGAACTAACAACGGGTTGTTGCTATAGTTCCTGCTGTCGAGCTCGCAAAGTGTACTTACAATGTTTACAATCTTCGTTGCGAATTCGTTGAGGTCGATGGCACTGGGTCCCAACGGCGGTAGCCGCTTGAGCTCGTCCAGCGCCTTGTCCACCAGTAAGTCGATGCGCCCGAAATTCTTCTTAAGGAGCCTTATTATTAGCTCTGGCTGTGTTGATGTGGATAACAGATGCTGCACACACTGCCGTGCATCTCCACGTAGACAGTTCCTCAGCCGAGCCATGTTCTCGAACGCACTGAAGTTGTACCGTAGGGTTGACTCCGTGTAGGCGTTGAAGAACAGAAGCCATTCGTTAGGATTGCCCGTGAATGGCGGCAACTCGTAACACTGCTTCGGCGGTGTGGTCCTGACGGCGTCCCGTAGCTGGTCGGCGAGCCTGTTGAACGCTGTCGCTGCATCACTCGGCAGCGGCTCTACCGACGACCTTAGTCTGGCGTTTTCGGAATACGGCGTCCATTCATGTCGTCCTGGTGGCTGATCACGCGGTTCCACGGGCGGCGGCGCTCGTGCCTCAATACGCGGCCCACGCGGCGGCGATTGGGCGCGCCTGACCCGTGACGGTACGGGCGGCGACTCTACGCGCACTCGATGACGCGGCGTGTCTTCAATGGTGCGCAGCCACTCGTGCACTCGACTATCGGGTTCAGCCGGTTGTTCCCTGGCCGGGCTGATTGTGCGCGATGACCCCACGGACGATGAGTCAGTTCCAGTTCCAGAGCTCGTTTCTTCGAGTACCTCGTCCCTCTTGAGCTCGTACTCCTTCCTTAGCAGCTCTCGTTCCAACTCGATCTCTCGCCGTTTTAGCTCGACCTCTTTCCTCATTTGCTTGAGTTCGAGCTCTCTTAATTTGGCTGATCGGAGGCTGCTTACGTGTGATGCGTGTGATTTCCTCGACGGATGAGACTTGACCGTCGGTGCCTTGTCTGGTGATGGAGTTGGTACCTTTTGTGTCTCCGTGGCCTTAGGGTGGCCCTCTGGCTGGGCCTCCTTACTCCCTTTTTCCGAAACCGGAGACAGGTTCTGCGCGCGCCCACTCAGTTGCTCGCGCTCAACTCGGCGTTGCTCCGCCTTTTCCTTGTGTCGCAGCTGCTTCTTGATCGCTTGCTCGATCCTTCGCCGCTCCAGTGTCGACGGGGAACGTGGTGGTCCCTTATGGACAACCTTCGCGGGCCCAGACGATACCATGGCTCCAGCTCTTACAGGTACCCCCGCAGAAGATTCTTGACACGGCTGCCCGGCCTTGCCCGTGACCCCATCCTGTGGGGTGCGCACGGTACCGGGTGCCCCTGCCACGTTCGCAGATACGCCTTCCGCAGTATCTTCTAGTCGGCCTTCTTCCTTTCTGGTGCGGCCAGACTGCGACCTCGTTTTTACTCCTGATGATTCCATCTCGGCACTTTATAGCACTATATCACAACACAATGTCACAAATAACACACATGCAAAGTATCAGTAGTCACTATAAGAATCCACTTTTCACTAGTCCAAGTTCCACTGAATCCCCTGATCCGGTTCGAAGGACCATAGAACTGTGGCCGCCAGGCTACTCTCTGGCGTCAGTCTGCATCAGCGACAGCACAGTCTAAATATTTACTTATGCGGATACAGAGCATTCGCTGGTTCGGGATCCAATTCCTCCCACTGTGGAACGGGACTCTCAGTAATAACACTCACTGCACTTGGATTCTTATTTATTACTAAAACACAATCACTCGGTACACTTGGCTAACTATGGCTATTTACACTATTTACAACTTATATCCTAGAACAGGTACATATACCCTGTCCGAGGATAGGCACATTTACCCTACTTCGCACTGTCACTAACTTTACTTGAACTACTTAGTCCACGAACAGGTACATATACCCTGCCCGAGTACTGGCACGTTTACCCTAAGAGCACTAGGTACAAACTGAGACACTAACACTTTACTTATAACGCTTAGTCCATAAACAGGTACATATACCCTGTCATATGAACCCTAGGTACGCTAGGCACTAAACTTTAACACTAGGCACATAGAAAGCCGGTACGCACACTGATATACTGATACTGTCGACTACTGGTCACTATTATCTCTTCTTCTTCTTATTTTTCTTGCTGGAACTGCTTGCTGAACTGAACTGAACTGAACTACGGCGGTGCGTGCCGGCTTTTATATGATTCGAAAATAGCGAGGGTGGAAATATCTAGAACAATCTGAAAGAGAGATCTATCTTCATCTCTTTTTCGCTATGGAAAAATCTAGATATTTTAGACAAGGATATCTCTATCTTTTTCATACATTCGAAGACTCTAGAAGTTTTAGACAGAGAAGTCCTTTGTTTACATTGCTATCTCTTTCTTGCACTCGACTTAGGATATTTGCGTATTTATTTACATTTTTGCTTATATCTCGAAAACTACTGGACGGATTTTGATGATTTATACCTTGTTAGAAAGGTCTTTGCAAGATCTGTCTATCTAGGACATTATCTTTACATAATATCAATAAACTAAAAAGTTGCTTTTTCTTATTAGTTAATTTTGTATGGGAGTGAGCTTCTATCTACTCTAACTCCGGTATCCTAAGTCCGAGGCTTACAAAACTATATCTACTGGATAGTTTACTAGAAAACCTATCTCTAGAGGTATGTATGACCTATGTGGGCTGCGGCATTTTCCGGAAAAATCAAAATGTTTTCGCGGCTCTCGCTTCGGTCAAGCTTTGCCACCTCAGTCGGGGCCCGCGGTCGTCGTTTGGTAATTACGGCTGCTTGGGTCAACATTCAGTCAAATACGCCGCTCCCCCTCTGCCCGCCCTCAGTCGGGCGCGTACCATCACAGAGGGCACACATACTGCTTTTCAGCGGTACAAACAAGTCTTGTTTCTGCACAGACATTAATCAATCTAGTTTTACTTTAATAAAGTTGACCTGTGTGTACCACTTATTTATCACCTTGCCTAGACACCTTATTACTAACTAGGTAGAATACAATTTATTTAGGTAGGGATCTAGGCTGTCCGTAACACAGGATGTCCGGTAATTAATGCACAACCTTCTAACCCCCAGTAGGTCACCTTAGACTGGTCAAAAATATTGATTTTGAGCTCTAGTAAGTCTCCTGTTTTTCGAAATTTTCGCACGTTTGTTAGTTTTTAAATTTTGACATTCACACTGATAGGTGTACCATCGAATAAAAAAAGAAAAAATGTACTGAGGCAATACCTGTCATATACTCTAGTAAGACTCGATAGGTGTCGATAAAATAATATTTCAAGCACTGGCTAAATTACGCTAGTGTTTTGTTTTGCCGTGAAAAATCCGAGCTCTGCTCATTACACAGTGTTGCCACATGTACGTCATTTGAATTTGCCGCGGTTTTCTACTGACAGAAATGGTTTGCCAAACTACATATATTATAGCTGCATCTTCCCTATTTGAGATGTGCAATAAATAGTATATTATGTTATGGCTCCAATATAACAAAAATAACATAACATAAAATTGCACACAATAATTACAAGTTACAAACAGTAAAAGTTGAGGTAAAACAATTGGCGGTCTTATCGCTAAAAAGCAATCTCTTCCAGACAACTAATACAACAATATGTAGTAATGTGTAGCAATATGTAGTCTAAATAGTAAATATAATCAATTTAATTTACAGGCAGAGCATTTTCCATTCCTGGGCATCACCGGCGTGGGGACGACGGAGATGCGATGTCGCACCATGCTGTACACGGCCCTGGGGCGCCTGCTGATGGTGGAGCTGGGGGAGGACGAGGAGCGCTTCCACGCCTTCATGATGCCGCTCACAGGTACATGTCGGTGTGATGCGATGTCGCACCATGCTGTACACGGCCCTGGGGCGCCTGCTGATGGTGGAGCTGGGGGAGGACGAGGAGCGCTTCCACGCCTTCATGATGCCGCTCACAGGTACATGTCGGTGTGATGCGATGTCGCACCATGCTGTACACGGCCCTGGGGCGCCTGCTGATGGTGGAGCTGGGGGAGGACGAGGAGCGCTTCCACGCCTTCATGATGCCGCTCACAGGTACATGTCGGTGTGATGCGATGTCGCACCATGCTGTACACGGCCCTGGGGCGCCTGCTGATGGTGGAGCTGGGGGAGGACGAGGAGCGCTTCCACGCCTTCATGATGCCGCTCACAGGTACATGTCGGTGTGATGCGATGTCGCACCATGCTGTATACGACCCTGGGGCGCCTGCTGATGGTGGAGCTGGGGGAGGACGAGGAGCGCTTCCACGCCTTCATGATGCCGCTCACAGGTACATGTCGGTGTGATGCGATGTCGCACCATGCTGTACACGGCCCAGGGGCGCCTGCTGATGGTGGAGCTTTTTGAGCAAATCGACATTGTGACAGACAGACAGACGGACGGACAGAGTCACACCATCACACATTCCTTTTTTTACCATTTTGATAAGGAATCCTAAAAAGAAAATCAAATTAGCCTACATGTATGATGATTCCTACACCCAACTTATTTTATTTCTATCCCCAGCTGCCTTCGAAAGCCTAGTCAGCTTGCTGGGGCCCCCCGAGAGCCCGCTGTTCTCGTCCGAGGACGCCAAGAAGACGCTGATAGGGCTCGCGCGTGACCTGCGGGGCCTCGCCTTCGCCTTCAACACCAAGACTACATACATGATGCTGTTCGACTGGATGTAAGTGCCCTAGGTACCGTAGCTACTGACAGCCCGCTAGGGTGTGGACCCCCTGTTCTCGTCTGAGAAGACGCAGATCGGCCTTCAACACCAAGACTACGTACATGATGCTGTTCGACTGGATGTGAGTACCCTAAAGACTGTAGCTACTTGGAGCCCGTTAGGGCCTGAGGCCCCCTGTTCTCGTCTGAGAAGACACAAATCGGCCTTTAACACCAAGGCTACATACATGATGCTGTTCGACTGGATTTGAGTGCTCTAGATACTGTAGCTACTGAGAGGCTGTTAGGGCTTGAGGCCCCCTGTTTTCGTCTGAGAAGACGCAGATCGGCCTTCAACCAAAGAATATAATACTCACTAGGAGAAGAACGGTAACTACATACAAAAAAAATGTCCCGTCACTAAAGTTCGTTTATACTACAGCGCTCCCGTGTAGATCGCAGTAACTAATTTGACAACCAGTTTGGCCTCGTTGGTAGTAGCCCGTCTGTGAAGCGGATGTCCTGGGTTCGAATCCCAGTACGGGTATTCTTTTTGGTTTTTTTTTTTAGGATTATTGGGTATTTATTATTTATTTAGCATTATTCAAAAATATTTTTCAATTGTACCAATTGTGTGCTATTTTTGTTATAAAATAGTTAAGTTATATTTTATGCAAAAAGTAATAAAACAAGTAGACACATTTTTGGTCTCACAAGAATTCAAAAGGATCCACATTAGAAAAACCAAAACTAAATGTTTAACTTATATTTATGTAGGTACCTAACTTTTACAAATGTGGAAATAAAAAAGCTACTTTAATTATTTATTTTTAAGTATTAAAAGAACTAGGTTACTGCGTCGAAAAACATAAAATTGTCATAAAACATGATTATTAGAAACTACCTACATTCATAGAAATGCTCTATTCGTTCCTAGGCTTAATTGAACTATAGGACTTCAAGAATGAAAATGAATACCTGTAGGTATATATTAAGTATATTAATTTATTGGTTTTCTACAGTGTAAAATTGTATTGGAGATGTGTAGGGACCTAGGGACACTATGGACGCATGTTCCGTTCAGCCGTTCATCACGCAGACTAGTTTCCTGAAGTTGCAGCCGCTATAGTTACTGCCCAGGTGGCATTGCTTCACTTAATGCATCCTTGAATCTTCTTATTATCCTGCACAACAGAAACATAATATATCTTTAATGTTGATATCCTTTTACGTCGTTTTCCTCCAGCTTGTCTCTGCCAAATGTGTTAAGTACAACACGTTACTGCATACATAAGATATTCTGCTAGTATACATGCTTCCTACTAGTTCCCTTTTTACCTTTCCCTACCTTACCTTCCCTTCTTTCAGTATCACTACTGCAGGTACCACTCACTTTGAGGCAACACTTTATTTACTGTTGTGGCTGGTGAAAAGTATCCTCTATAATTATGTGCGCGTAGTTCATTATTAAGATAATAATATAAATGTTATGTAAATAAGTTAAATTTTCCGGAATAGGTAATAATATTATGATAAAAATGCATGAAATGTATTTCTTACCTTAAAATATTTGTGGTTATCGTTGTAGAAAATGATGAAACTTAAGTAAAATAAATAATCTTCATTGCTGCTACTCCCCAGGCAAAGTGGTAGTAGCGCTGTTTTTCCTAATTTCAACGGTTATGGACCGGCGCCTATACTATATATTTAATCAAATACATTTCAAGTAGATGCGCTATAACTAAAGCAAAACGCAACTATTTTTTTTTAACATGACATATTTATTTTGAATTTAGCTGTGATTGACAGCATAATTCATAGACAGCATAGACAACAACCAGGACTATACTTTGCAATTTCTCGGGCCCGGTATGTCAGTTAGAGAGATGTAATCAATGATAGGACATTTAGGGCGTTGAGGGAGTGAAGCAAGGCAGGGTGCACAACTGATTAGGCCCGAGAAATTTCAAAGTATAATATTGTTTAAAGTCGGTTCTAAATGTTGCTATATTTAAAAACATATGTTTTAAATACTGGTAATAATTGTTACAAACCGCACGCACACATATACAATTTGAGAAGGACACACTTTTGTTAAGAAGTTACTAGGCCTTGCCTTCAACACCAAGACTACATAACATAACATTATTGGGTTACTCTTTATTGCACACCTCAAACTGAAGAAACACATAAATAACACAAATTACAAACAGTAAAAGCCGAGGTAAAACAATTGGCGGTCTTATCGCTAAAAAGCGATCTCTTCCAGACAAAGGTTGACTGGAAAAGATCCCTTAAGGGATAAGTCCGCCTATGTATTCTTTCTGTAGTATGTTTCTTTGTTGTACAGTAAAGTATTATACTACTACTACAATCTTTGGGAAGCGGAAAGCATTGAAAATAATCGGAAATATGAAGGTATTGCAAATGCCAATCAACTAAAAAATAATAAACTTACGCATATAAATCAAAATTAACTTAATAAACCATCCATATATAAATAAATAAATAAATTGACTACATACATGATGCTGTTCGAGTGGATGTGAGTGTCCTAGATACTGTAGCTACTGAGAGCCCGCTAGGGGCCTGAGGCCCCCTGTTCTCGTCTGAGAAGACGCAGATCGACTTCAACACCAAGACTACATACCATTTATTTATTTATCGTATGGCTATATGTCACTGGATATAGATAGGCATTTCTTCCCTGGGGTAGTAGTAGTAGTGGGAAAGCAGATGATAAAGAAAATCCAGTGAGTGCTGCGAGATCCAGATGGACAGTGCAGCTGCCAAGTTGTTACTCTTTTAGCACCACCCAGGGATCACGTGTAGGGTTGTCTAAGGTGTTTCCTACGGACGTAGAGTAACACTGGTGCTGTTAGACTGGATGTGACCTAGATACCTAGCTACTGACAGCCCGAAGCCCCCTGTGCTCGTCCGGACACTTCGTCTCATAAAGTTCTATATATGGAGTACGCTTGGATACATTTCCCATCTGTCAAAAGGATTGGGAGAAAAACAGTAGACCCTGCTCATAGTGTTGTGTTCCTGCTGGAGCTCAAAGAGGACCCAGTGTGTTGACGATGAGGGACCTTCTTGTTCCTTTAGCCGTCAACACAGTGAATCCTCCTTTTTGTAAAGGGTCGGCAACGCGCATGTGACTCCTTTGGAGTTGCAGGCGTCCATAGGTTACGGTAGCTGCTTACCATCAGGCGGGCCGTATGCTTGTTTGCCACCGTCGTGGTATTAAAAAAAATATGCTTAAACGAAAAAATAAATTTATTACAATCACTAGGTTAATTTTTATTTAATCGTATGGCCACATAGTTCAAGGTCGCTTTCAATATTAGAGAAATTTACTTAATCATACTATCTCTCTTAATAATGTTTTTCTACTCCTGTACTTTTATCTGTCATTTATACATTCGTTAACACCTTTATAAGAACACTAGCTGTGCCCGCGGCTCCGCCCGCGTGGAATTCGGTCTGTGTCAGTAAGCGGCTAATTCACCCCTAATTTCTCTCCCTGGAGGCGGAACTTAAAGTAAAGTTGACAGATGGATACGCTAGATGACAGTAGTCCTAATAAAATATTTTACAATTACCACTAAATGAAACTACACTCAAAAATTAATACTTTTTGTATCATATTTTTTTTGCATGATTTAAACGACATAGAGAGTAGTAGGTGTATATCGGACGATACAGGACCACTTTTGTATTTATACGTTCATGTCCACGGCAAATATCATTCAAATCGATCCTCCCGTCAAATCAGTCTAAGCATGAAAGGTAAGAACAGGCGCGGTTTAAATTGGGGGGGGGGTCACAATGCAGAAATGATTTTATTTCTATTTGAGGTGCAACCCCCGCCTTTTAGACGTTGAATTTTTATATACTACGTATAACCTGGCTGGGGATTTTTTTGAATTGGAATTAGTAATCCTTAAGGGGTGACCGGCCAAGAGCATGTCGGGCGATGCTCAGTGTAGAATTTCGTAGATGCCGCCCTGTTACAAAACATCCGTTCAAAAGGTCGTTTATTAAGGGATATTTGGCGGCGCTTACGTCATTTTACTATTCGGCACTTCCTTTCACTACGCGTTTTTGACTGATAATTAGGGCCCGGAATTTTGCGTGCGGTTTGTGAAACGTCATAGGGAGAGAACACCAATGTTTATCGATATATCGATAAATCGGGAGTTTTTTTATTAGTGTCTTTAAAAAATAATACCTCAAACTTTCAAATGATACATAAAGTAAATGTACCAGTGCTCGACACGCCAATGCCCAATAGATGACACCCTTCTGTCACCTCTTTTGAAAGTGACTTAAGAATAAAGGTGGTATCCATTGGGATAGTGTCGAGCACTCGTACGTTTACCGTACATCATCCTTTATAAAACTATAATTTATTATATTTTTTATTATTTATTATAAATTATTTTATATATTAAGCTTTTTTCGTGAATGACCGTTAAAAATAATATGTATCATTTGAAAGTTTGAGGTATTATTTTTTAAAGACACTTATGAAAAAACTCCCGATTTATCGATATATCGATAAACATTGGTGTTCTCTCCCTATGACGTTTCACAAACCGCACGCAAAATTCCGGGCCCTACTGATAATTCAAAAACGGCTAAACCGATTTTATTCAATATAGTTTTTATTGAAAGTTCTTATCAGGCCTCACCAAATTTCAGCTTCCTAGTGCGAACGGTAACTGAGCTAGACCGCGGATAGACGGACGGACATGGCGAAACTTTAAGGGACTAAGGAACCCTAAAAAGAGATAAATAGTAGTTTATGTAACTGTTACCTACGTAATAAGGCCTATGCTATTTTTTGAAATTTTGGACATTTTGGTAATTTTGTAAATTTTGGAAATTTTGGAAATTTTGTAAATTTTGGAAAGTTTGGAAATTTTGAAAATTTTGGAAATTTTGGTAATTTTGATAATTTTGGCAATTTTTTTTATTTTTGAAATTTTTGAAATTTACAAATTTAGCCATTTTTGACATTATCGACATTTTTGACTTTTTTGTACTTTTAGGTTCTCGACTTTCTTCACTTTGTCACTTCTCACTTTCACTTTTTATATATTTTTTATTTCATTTCATTTTACATGCTTCTCAATCGTATGGGTGTCGCGTTTTCGTGACGTGAATTTTCGTGACGGTCACGTGACTTTTTTTCGCCTAGCCCCCTATCCACGGACCGTCCGAGAAGGAACTTCGTTCCAAAACTACCACCGGTTCTAACCCTACACCTCTGGCCCAAGAAGTATTATGGCCGAATAGAAACTCGACGCGACTTATTTTTTTCAAGACAGTAATACATTATTAGATCTTAAAGATACAAAATAATGTGTAGTTCTTCAAGAAAATATATCAGAACAGCTTGAGAGACAGATAATGTACCTATTGTTTAATTATAAAGAAAAATAAACCCTAATCTGACTGCTTCACAAAACCTTCCTACCTAAACGGTGTCCTATAAATGTTAGATGATTTTGTAGTAGTTTTTTGGTTTGGGCCATGCATCTTTGTCCGTCATATATAGTCCTCGAACCTGCAATTACCTGCAATATTTTCAAATATTTCTTAAGAGCGGGTAAAGGTAAAAACAGACAAAAATTCTAATAATTGTTGGAACGTGTTCTGTTATCGATTCTGAGTATCTCCAGCCAACTTTTTTCGAATATATTCCATGACAGACTTTCGACCCTCTTCAGCTTTATTATATGTATAGATAGTTTTTATTGAAAGTACCTTTCACTTCCATTATTTTATTTTTTATTTTTTGGACCTACGGTTCCAAAGTAAGATGGGGGGGGGGGCGTTTTGAAACTATCCTTTGTCCTTTCTCGAGACCCATACTATCTCTATACCAATTTTCATCTAAATCAGTTCAGCGGTAAAAAATTCCTCATACCAACTTCCAACCCCCTTTTCACCCCCACAAGGGTTTGAAAAACTATCCTTTGACGTTTCTCGAGACTCAAATTATCTCCATACTCATTTCTATCTAAATCGTTTCAGCGGTTAAAAATTCTCCATACAAACTTTTAACCCCATTTTCACCCCCACCAGGGTTGATTTTCGGGATTAAAACTATATATTATCCTTTCCCGGGACTCAAACTATCACTATACAAAATTTCATCAAAATCCGTTCAGCCGTTTTCACGTGATGCGCGGTCAAATAAACAGATAAACAGACAAAAATTCTAAAAATTGTTGGAACGTGTTCTGTTATCAATTCTAAGTATCCCCAGCCAACTTTTTTCGATTATCTTCTATGTACAGACTTTCGACCCTCTTCAGCTTTATTATATGTATAGATAGATAATACACTCGATGAAAAGTCTATTTAGTCTATTCCCCAAAATAACACTTGTTCTATAAAAGCGCCAAAATAGTATCGCGGAATCGCGTGCAAACACGGCTATTAATATAAAATAAATTACTGCCAACCTAAGAAGCCTAAATAAACGCAGCGTTTTTAGAAAAAAAAACTTTAAAAGAAAAAAATATAAGAACCACAGACCTACTTCGTAGTTTTTTACGTTTCCCGTTCGTTTGTTGGGGCGAATTGCAAACTTTGAAAGTAAATTAGGTATTTTTACTAATCTCTGTAGCTCTTTAATAATTGATCAAATAACGACGGTATTTGTGTTAGTAATGTTAGTATTATTGAAAAATAGTGTTTTAAAAGGTAAAACTTAAATGATTGTTGATTATGTTGACAAAATTACTGCGATATCCATGAAGATTTCAATTTCGCATTTTATGTAAAAGTAAGTGTATTCGTAGAAAAAGTATTGTATGCAACGTCGCATAAGTAGGTAAAAAAATGTTCGTCAATTTTCGCCTACGGCTCAAATTGTTACCCACGCCACTCACCTTTTTTGACCCCTCTTATACAACTGTTGCATAAACTACTATAATAATTAGGTTAATAATGTCGAGGAATTGAAAAGAACACTTAAGCTTTTTGTGCAACATATTTATTAATCAACTGATACCTACAAGGAAAAAGTTACAAAGGAAAACGCTATAACTATACCTACAGCATAGAAAAATATAACTATGTCAATATAAAATACGGAAACCTTAAAAACATATTTATGTAAATTGTAGTATGACAATTAAAGAAATAACGCATTAAATACTTTCAAAATTATAAAGATACGTGCAAATTTACCTTTTTAGGGTTTCGAACTAAAGAACTATTTAATTACAAAACCTTTTTAGATTTTCGAATATAATTTTGAAAAAACCGGCCAAGAGCGTGTCGGGCCACGCTCAGGGTAGGGTTCCGTAGTTTTCCGTCCGTCACAGTAAGTGTCCCCATTTAAGAGTTAAAATAACACCGCCATGTAGGATATGATATGAGCGTTCCACGTACATCTGTCGGCAAATTAAGTAAACTATTGCACGCGAGCTTAAAGTATGGAAGATGATTTTTATGGGATAATTCTTAATTGCGTGAACCGATTTTCACCGTTTTTACTTTATTTGAAAGCACGTCATTTCATTGTGATTTTGTAGAAATTACAGGTACAATATACAGTTAAATTACAAACTTAGTTCAGAAATTATTTTGTATTTTTTTTTCATAAACTATTCAACCTATCAAGTTCAAAATAATTTTCGTAGAAAGTTTTTATAAAGTTCTACTTTTGAGATTTTTTCATATTTTTAAAACATATGGTTCAAAAGTTAGAGGGGGGAGGACACATTTTTTTTTACTTCTGGTGCGATTATTTCCGAAAATATTTACATAATCAAAAAATTATTTTAGTAAACCCCTATTCATTTTTAAATACCTCTCCAACAATACATCACACGTTAGGGTTGAAATGAAAAAAAAAACACTCCCCACTTTACGTATCGGGGAGGTACCCTAATAAAACATTTTTTTCCACTTTTTATTTTACCACTTTGTTGGCGTGATTGATATACATATTCCAAATTTCAGCTTTCTAGTGCTAACGGTCACTGAGATTATCCGCGGACGGACGGACGGACGGGCAGACGTGGCGAAACTATAAGGGTTCCTAGTTGACTACGGAACCCTAAAAAACGATTAACAGAGGCTCGTAAGAAACTGAGCCTAATACCGTTTCCGAAATAATTATTATACTCGTACTAATTTATTCATATTATTTTAAATATTACATGTCAAAAGATTTCATGGCATACATTTTAATTACAATTATATAATATTAAACATAAAAGTAGAATTATTATTCAGTTTGTTATGCCAGCTTGGAATTAGTAGGTACTGAAATTGACTTTGTTTCTGGTAAGAAATTTAGTGACAGAGTAGAAAGTAAAAACAAAAAAATCTCATTTCAGGCAATAACCGAAACCGATCACCTAAGTTTGTTTAATATGACCATATGTATTCAACATAAGTGAAAAGATATAGCTAAAATTAACCTAAATTAAGGAGTAATTAATTGTATAGGACATATATTTATCTAAATATATAAAAGAAGAAACTGACTGACTGACATATCAACGCACAGCCCAAACCGCTGGTTCTAGAGATTCCAAATTTGGCATGTAGGTTCCTTATAAGGTCTAGGGGTGCACTAAGAAAGGATTTTTCAAAATTCACCCCCTAAGGGGGTAAAATGAGGGTAAAAAATTTGTATGGCGAATCAAGATTTGTTAGACTATTTTATTTAAAACTCCGCAGGAGTATTCCTAACGATAAATGAGTAAACACGTGTTTCAGGTTTTTTGAAAATTCAACCCCTAAAAGGGGCAAATGTGGTCACAAAGTCTGAAAATAAACATGGGTATCGTATTCTTTTTGAGTACTTATAATACGCGGGCGAAGCCGCGGGAAAAGGCTAGTTACGTACGAGTATATAGTTATACTGTTATATCCCACCTGTCTTCTTGTATTGCTCTATGAAAGCACGTTTTTTCTTTAACGAACTAACTTCCTCTTTTATATCAGGCATCTTGAAATGCACTTCTTTTATCAACTCTCGAGTTAAATGCATCATCACATCCGCTGATTTTCTGGACTCCCAACATTTGGGATCATCATGCATTGTATCTGTGTTGTCGTTCTCAAACATAGTATGAAAAGTTTCGGTGCTAGGATCTGACCAAAGGTTTTCGCCGACTTGCTTAAGCTTTTCGTATACCCGAACCTCGTATAGCTGCCCTGGACAGGGAAAATGCAATTCTATTTCACATAAATAGCTCCAATAATATTTACGCTCGCATTTTACCAGCGACGAGTTGACAAGTTGCACTAACCCCTTATTGAACTTTGTGGTCACGGTTAGGGGCACTGACCCATTGAAGTACAGGCGACGTGTTGTTATGTTGAATAATTTTAATCCTACTGGAGAACTTAACTTCATGATAGGCCAGTGGTCGATGTGGAAAGTTTGGTTTGAACAGCCGAATTCATTGCAGCACGGCTAGCACATGATTGCCCGCGGGATAGCTCGCACCTCGAGAGAGAGCAGTCGCGGCTCACCAATTTGTGTCTCGACCTGTCACTTTTTTCGATTTTGGTAGCACAAGTTGATTGGTCGAGAAATTAGTTCCACTCGAGAGAGCCATCCCGCGCGCGACTCATCGAGGGTGGCCATTTATCAATGGAACTAACTTTATTTTTGTGGCAACACTGAAATAATCGAATGATGAGTGAACGGGAAGCTTGAAAAACGGGACGTCACTACTCACGATAACTTGGTCTCTTTCTCACACTACCATGATAAAAGAGATAGCAAATATGAATGTTTTAGTTGGAAATGTCAATACGTCAAAATTTGTTCGTTACGCTTTTGCAGAAAGTTTGTGGTTGTGAATCAAAAAGGAAGAAAATATAAATTATGGCAGCGAGTACGAAGCGAAAAATGTAAGTAAACCAATTTAAAACTCAATATTTTAGTAGACGTAACGTTTGCCACCTTTCTATCGTTTTACATCCTAGAACAGTTGTTGTTAAGATAAGATTGTTTGATTCTCAAAGTCAGTGATTTTTTAAATTAACTTTGTGATGAATCAAAGGTCCTATTGACCGATCTTTATGTACGCTATTTCATTTCAGAGTTCGGAGTACAAACGCTCAACTCAGAATGTTGGTGGAGTACATGTCCACCAACCCTCTGTTCGCAGTAGGCGAATTTTCGGGCCCGCTCGGTGCCCAACAAATGGAGGCTGAGTGGGCCAAGGTGCAGGCCCTGCTTGCGGAGGCGGGACCCGCAAAATCCATCCAGCAGTGGAAACATGTAAGTATTATAGATGAGCATAGTGGTTCTTTCCTTCTTATTCACCCCCGTGGAAGCTGGAATGTAGACGGTATATGCATGTATAGTGAGAAGCTATTTGTTCGTTTGTGCGTTTATACAGCATGTACCTAATAGTACAAAGTCTTACTAATCCACCATTCACATATATATTCAAAAATTTAAATATAACCATTTACATGTAAGAGTACCTACTAAATTAAGTAAAAGTAAAATTACAAATCAAACATTTAAAACGAATATTCTTTTACTTTAAATTTACTGTATTTTCTATACTGTTTTTCTTTTTGAGGTATTCAATAATAGTAGTTTATGTAACTGTTACGTAATAAGGGTCCTTAAAACATGAGTGTGGTTTTATGAAATGAGCCGCAGGCGAATTTCATAATAAGATCACACGAGTGTTTTAAGGCCTAATTACGTACAGTTGCATACACTGCTTTATCTACACTCATATTATATATATTAAATTAATTGTTCGGAAACCATAGAATGACCGCCATTGTACCGTCATGGCCTACTCGATTGTGCCGGCGCTCGCGCGGGACCAATCGAGTTGGCCATGGCGGTAACATTCGATGTTCCAAATTTGAAACTCATTGCTTAACAATATTTGAGCATGCAACGTTAAAATTACGTTACTGCCGCAGATAAGAAACTTGTCATAGTTAAATCGTTGTTGTAATGCTTGTCATTGTCTACGGTTTTTGAACGCATTTTAGAGTACTTACAGTATGAGTGTAGATAAAGTGTTTTTGTATTGTATTGTATATTATTGTTCACAGACATGGCGTGACCTAAAAAAGAAGGCCCGAGATGAGGCTGCTCGGGCCCGGGTGGCTCGAGACTCGAGGCCAGACGGGAGATGCCACGGTGGTTCCTGAGCCCTCGGCATTATCGATAAACATTTTAGAGATAATTGGTAAAGAGTGTGCTGTGGGGCTCTCGGTGGAGGCAGAAACTGGCATTGGGGAGCTTGATGTAAGTACAACTTTATTTAATTTGTTAATATACAGGCAAGCAATTCTACCACTAATGTTGCATATAACAAAGACAAAAATATCATAAGTTTGTTCCAAATTATTTTTTATTAATATTTTATTTTCTTACTCTTGCTATATTTTAATGTAGCGAAGTTAACTTTATTTGAAGTTTACGAATAATTATTTCACTTATTCAAATAAAAATAAATTATTTGGGTGTGTCCGTTGTTTGACTTTGTTAATGTAATTCTTGCCTTTCAGTTTATTTATTTATTTAAAGTTTATTGCACATAAGAAAATCTTGATGTATGAATGGTCTTATTGCTAAAGAGGGACCTATTCCAGACAACCTTAATTAGGACAATCTAATTTATATTGTTTAAATTGTTTACAATTTAGATTTTTAGCTATTAATAATATTTTACTTGTTGACATTAACAATTTTATAATTTATTTCAAATTTTAATTATCTTATTTTGATGCTTAAATTTTAATTGTTATGTATTTATTAATGATGCTCTTGTCCTGATTTTTTCGTTAAAGTTGTAAAATATTTTTTTGTACATTTTATATACCTATTAACATTCATTAATATAAGTCTGTACTTTACAAACAAAAATATGGGTAATCGCCTGAAATAAACGTTTATTTAATTTAATGCAAAACAGAATAATTGTGGGCAGTTTATGAGAACAAATATAGGTAATATTCAATATTTCGAAAATGCTATTTTTCAGATCGAGGATTTTGTTGTTGTGGCCGAAATCCCAAACGCCTCGCCTTCACCGGGCCCTCGTGGCTCAGACACCCCGGCGGCGGCGGCGCCCCCGCAGGAGGCCGCCCCCGCTCCGCGCTCCGCGGGCGCGCCTCCACCCGCCGCGCCCCCACCCGCCGCGCCTCCACCCGCCGCGCCTCCACCCGCCGCGCCTCCACCCGCCGCGCCTCCACCCGCCGCGCCTCCACCCGCCGCGCCTCCACCCGCCGCGCCTCCACCCGCCGCGCCCCGCCGGCGACCGGCGCGCGCCCAGCGGCTCTGCACTCTGCAGCCCAGCGCGACCCTCGCTGGACTATCTTGCTGGCCAAAAGCTGCAGATAGAACAGCTCAAGTGCCTATGCCTTGTCCAACATGTATGTATTAGACTGTTTTCCAAACTTTTATTTTAACGGCCTCCTAGCCCAGTTGGTAGTGACCCTGCCTACGAAGCAGGAGGTCCCGGGGTCTAAGTATATATTTATCTATATACGTAGGTTTATCATCGCCTAGTACCGATAGGTAGTACAAGCCTTGCGTAGTTTGGGACTAGGTTAATTTGTGTAAGATTTGTGTTAGCATATAAACTCCCTACTGCTGGGCACAGGTCTCCTCCCATACACGTGAGGGATAGGCTATAGACCCTATGCTGGCCCAAAGCGCGTTGGGCACTTTACATATACCTTTGAATTTCTCCGCGGATGTATGCAGGTTTTCTTACGATGTTTTCCTTCACCGAATAGCTATTGGTAAATACCAAATGATGTTTCGTAAATAAGTTCCGAAAAACTCTTTGGTTCGAGCCAAAGTTGGACTCGAGACATTCGGATAGAAAGTCAGGCGTCTTACCACTAAGTTACCAACACTTGATGTGCATCAAATCCAAGGTAAATTGACATCATTGGAATTTATTAGTGACGATCTACTAAAGTGGAGGCAGAAGGTATTCACAAGAACTGTTAACTAGTATGAGGTTCTTCAAAAAAGGAAAGTATAGGGTCCTAAAGGGTAGGCAAAGCGCATGTGAGTCCTCTGGGGGTTGCAGACGTCCATAGGCTACGGTAACTGCTTATCATCAGGCGGCCGTATGCTTACTTGCCACCGTCGTGGTATAAAAACTAAAGCTTTTTATCTGTAGTATGATACCAAAAATTATTATTTCATCTAGTAGACATTTAGTTAATTTCCCATATGACATTGTTTCAGGAGCTGGCTGCAGAGCAAAGAATAGAGAACTTAATATTAAAAAGGCTGTCAAAACAAGGTCGGCCAACACCTTGTCAAAATTTACGGTTCTAATCAATGAGTAGCTCGGTCTATTTCCCAAATGCGTTATAGAACGTAAGCCAGGAACAAATTTCGTTAGTCATCGCGTCCCAGGCGACAACTTCTGAATTGGTTAAGGGCGATGTATAATGAAGCCTCGTGAAGGTCAGCTGCCTCTTCGTTGATGGGTTGAGGAATGGCAGCTATTTAATCGTTTTAAAAAAAATGGTCATCGCGTCTCGATTGAAACTTTGTCAGATGATAGTTTATATCCTATTATATATATAAAAAATCGTCAGTCAGCTGTATGAGCTGTATCGCAGTTAAAAGACCGTCAGCTGGTCACGTGAACATACGATCTTCAGGGCATCAGCTGACGGTCTTTCCACCTAGATACAGCCGGCTGACGATTTTTCATGTTTATAAGAACATATAAACTATCATCTGACAAATTTTCAATCGTGACAAGGTGAAGTGATTAAATAGCTGCTGTCCCTCAACCCACCAAAGGAGCGGCAGCTGACCTTCATGCGCCCTTAACCACTTCGCAAGTTATTGCCTGGGACGCGATTCGTCATGAAATTTGTTCCTGGCTTACGGTCCATTAGTTCCGCGTAGGATAGTCCCCATTAGCGTTTTTTCTCAATTTTTTATTTTCCTATGCGATTGTGTTACCATTACGTTTTTTCACAGTACGTTTTAACACAATCACATAGGACAATAAAAAAGTGGGGAAAAAAGCGAATGGAGATTATGCTATGCGAAACCAACGCGTTTGGGAAATTGATCTAGCTATAGTGGGCGGTGTACCATACGAGCCCGATTTAAAAAAAAATGCGTATAAATTGAAATCGTCATACAATATCATACATTAAGGTCTCCTGTTTTATCGTATCGTGCCGTTGTAAGTTAATTGTAATGGTTGTGATATTACTTCTTATATTATTTATGCTAATAGTTCTCATATTATAGATATGAATACATTTGTAATGTTATTGCGTATATGCACATATCTTGAAATGTTAATGATAGATAGAAGAGATATTTTATGTTATCATAGTGAATTCATCCTTTCTTGTCTTATCATGTAAGTAGGTACCTAAAGTAACACTTCTGAAGGCTCTCAAAGACATGATACTTTTCTCTGGGATAAGATATCACTTAAAATATTGTTGTATACTTAGAGAAACTCGCATTGAACTGAACTAAAGAACCGCTTTAAATACTAATGGAATATTCTTCAATATTCGAAGTAACCAATGAATGACCTGAAAATAACTAGATTTCTAACGTTACGATATCTAGATTGAAACACGATTGTTTACCTATATGATGACAAGAAATTATAAATTCACTGTTATAGGTTTATGGATGATTAGACTCGAATTAGTAAGTCTATTGCCAAAGGGTTTAGCAGGCTAAGGAAGGTCGTGTGGCCCCTGTGAGGAATAGTTGAATTGGTAAATGTCAATTGTTTGTCGCCTCATAACTAGTAATCACTCCAACTTTCAGCCCTCTATCTTGAACTGTCACAGAGATAATGTCAAAAATGTATTTTTTTAACAATTTTTTCAAACTCGTATATCTCCTAATCCATAGCAGCTAAAGCGTTGAAACAAAATCACAGCTACGTAGTTTGAGTGGGAGTATACCCTATAATTTTATTAATATTTTATACGTGAAAAATAAAAGAAATAAATGTCAATTTATTTTTTGACAGCTCTTTCCAACACGTTTTTTTGAAAGTACAATTATGAAAAAAATCACGTAAATTGCTTATAGTATTAGCTACTAGCATACAAAAAATCAATTGATTATATTTGGTGCAACATACTGTAAAAAAAAAAAACTAACGAAAGTATTCAAGTATCAAGAGTAGGCTTCTGAACTGAAAGTTCGTTTTTAAGTTTTATGTTTGTTGCCTAGCAGCAAAGGGTGTATTGTTTTTAATTTGACGTATGACTGTCAAAAAAGGTCACTGGACTACTGCTGTGTTAGCATTTGTAACTAATTTTACTAACTACTAAATCAACGAAACGACGGATGTGCTATTTTGCTGTGTTTATTATTTTATAATAGTACATTACTTACCAAGGACTGTAAAAGAAAGAAAGCCCGAAATCGCAGGTATTTGTGACCCGAGCCGCAGGCGAGGGTTGTAAATATGCGATAGAGGGCTTTCTTTTTTACTGCCCGTGGTGAGTACACAATTTTACGTCTCCATCTGGCCATAATGCGAGTTTTACCGTACGCGTAGCGTGCGGCAAAACTTACGTTATGGCCAGGTGTGACGTAAACAAAATTAATTGGTTTCATTATAGTAGACGTATTAACATAACGAATTAAATAACTCATTAGAGCAGATATCACAATATAAGTCACTTAGATAATGACTATCGTAATATTCGTCGTCCCAGGTATAGGACAATGTTATCCTGCAGTCATCGCAATATCCTTTTAACATAACATTTTCGTCAGAGAGCGATATCTCAATACTGGTAAAGACTGTAAAAACAGTTGCTTCGCTATTAACCGTGGCAAGTTGAGCCCAAATATTTTTGATTTTATGATTTCCATCTGAAAGAATGTATATACATGAAGTTTCCGATTTTTTTTTTTTTTTTTACATTTAAAACTTACTTTCGCCATTATGGAAAAATCGGACTCCTCTTCTACATAACGTGTTGTATATTCCCTTAAACAATCCACTATTATGTTAAATGTGCTAGCGTATAAACTAAGCGTTTGTCGATTCCGAGTAACATAACATTAGACATTATGATTTATTAGGTATGAGCTATCTTTAAATTATACAATACTATTATACAATTTATACGCTAGCACATTTAACATAATAGTGAATTGTTTAAGGGAATATACAACACGTTATGTAGAAGAGGAGTCCGATTTTTCCATAATGGCGAAAGTAAGTTTTAAATGTAAATAAAAAAAAAAAACGGAAACTTCATGTATATACATTCTTTCAGATGGAAATCATAAAATCAAAAATATTTGGGCTCAACTTGCCACGGTTAATAGCGAAGCAACTGTTTTTACAGTCTTTACCAGTATTGAGATATCGCTCTCTGACGAAAATGTTATGTTAAAAGGATATTGCGATAACTGCAGGATAACATTGTCCTATACCTGGGACGACGAATATTACGATAGTCATTATCTAAGTGACTTATATTGTGATATCTGCTCTAATGAGTTATTTAATTCGTTATGTTAATACGTGTACTATAATGAAACCAATTAATTTTGTTTACGTCACACCTGGCCATAACGTAAGTTTTGCCGCACGCTACGCGTACGGTAAAACTCGCATTATGGCCAGATGGAGACGTAAAATTGCGTACTCACCACGGGCAGTAAAAAAGAAAGCCCTCTATCGCATATTTACAACCCTCGCCTGCGGCTCGGGTCACAAATACCTGCGATTTCGGGCTTTCTTTCTTTTACAGTCCTTGGTAAGTAATGTACTATTATAAAATAATAAACACAGCAAAATAGCACATCCGTCGTTTCGTTGATTTAGTAGTTAGTAAAATTAGTTACAAATGCTAACACAGCAGTAGTTCAGTGACCTTTTTTGACAGTCATACGTCAAATTAAAAACAATACACCCTTTGTTGCTAGGCAACAAACATAAAACTTAAAAACGAACTTTCAGTTCAGAAGCCTACTCTTGATACTTGAATACTTTCGTTAGTTTTTTTTTTTTACAGTATGTTGCACCAAATATAATCAATTGATTTTTTGTATGCTAGTAGCTAATACTATAAGCAATTTACGTGATTTTTTTCATAATTGTACTTTCAAAAAAACGTGTTGGAAAGAGCTGTCAAAAAATAAATTGACATTTATTTCTTTTATTTTTCACGTATAAAATATTAATAAAATTATAGGGTATACTCCCACTCAAACTACGTAGCTGTGATTTTGTTTCAACGCTTTAGCTGCTATGGATTAGGAGATATACGAGTTTGAAAAAATTGTTAAAAAAATACATTTTTGACATTATCTCTGAGACAGTTCAAGATAGAGGGCTGAAAGTTGGAGTGATTACTAGTTATGAGGCGACAAACAATTGACGTTTACTAATTCAACTTTTCCTCACAGGGGCCACACGTCCTTCCTTAGCCTGCTAAACCCTTTAATTTAATTTTAGTTAACCGTTTATGGTTATTTCAAGAAAATGACTCTATATTATAGATAAGATCTTATGTTACAAGGAGGAAACATTCTATGTTCAAAAATACCAATAGGATAGATATTATGAAGACTGAAATGGCTGCTTGTGGTTAACAATTATGATAACATAGTATAATTAATTTTAACAAATGTTCCTACAGTAAAATGTGATATTTTATTTATTTAGTTACATTTTCTCACTGCACCCACTTTACCGCATTTGGCCCTATGGTTGACTGGTAGAGTGTGCCTAAAGGCATTAATTCCGCCTTTTGTACTATATTTTATGTGCAATAAAGTTTGAATAAATCAATATTTTCATTAAGATGAACAGTTATTATAAATGTTAAGTTCATGTTTTTACGGTTAACCCTTTGACTGCCAAGCATCGGACGGAAAAATCGTGCCCTCAGCGCGAGAAGGCGCAGGCCCGCTAGGCAACTCGCTTATATACGACTTTCCTTGCGCGTGATTTGACGTCTTTGGTGGGTAAAGGGTTAAAGATATATTATGTTAATAAAGATTTGATTGATTGAAAATGAGAGTAATATTTTACTGCCCTACTTTACCCGCATTTTGGAGCAAATGCAATTTTAATAAAATCGTGCGATATCTAGAAAAACGGTATAACAATTGACTATTATGCCTTCTACATATTTTACTAACCGTATCCATACTATTAATATTATAAATGCGAAAGTGTTGTCTGTTACCTCTTGACGCTTAAACCACTGAACCGATTTATATGAAACTTGCCTCACCGGGACGCCATTTCGACGTAGCCTTTACATTTCAAAGTCGTGAACTACCCAGGGACCGGAAAACCCCTTCATTTGATTAATCGTTTCGATAGGGTAACCCTATTAAAGTCTTACCCTAATGATAGGGTTACCCTATCATTGGGTTACCCTATCGATATGGAAATCATTTTGAATAGGCTTAACCCTTTTCAATGTGGTTTCCGAGTCGAATGGGGTAAAGATAGCTTTAATATTTACCGCTTACCCTATCATAGGGCTACACTTTTCCTGTCTCTTTTCCACGCAGGCAGGCGGTTCTATCTTTCTCATTTGAAATGGAACAGGAGAGGTGGCGGCGGAACAAATTGAGTAAATATAAGATTTGCTGTCGTTTATTCATTCTGGAAAAGTCACACTCACAGTCCAGTCCTCTGCTCACGTACACAACTTTAAATTAAAGAATTTCTGTTAAAGAAATGTGTCTTACCTTCAGTTTATTTTTGCATAGTTCGCACGTACTGATGAGATGGGCAATAATTATTTTGAATAAAAACACAATTTTTATTCATATTCAAATCGATTTGACACAAACCAATATTCATCCTCCTAGAGTTTGTCCCGGCTTTTGCCACGGCTCAGTTGAGCCTGTGGTCCGCTTGGCAACCTAATCCCATGAATTGGCGTAGGGATTGGTAGTCGTTTTCAGCTAATTATGGGATATACGATTTTTTAAGCTCACATGGTCATTCACATTATAAATATTATTTGAAACGGGGTATTTACCATGTATATTAGCGTTATTGGGCACCCGATATTTCGGGTGCGAGGTAAATACCCCGTTTCAAATAATTAATATTTATAATTAGGGGATGTAATTTCGAAAAATTATTTCTGTTTTATAATCCAAGATGGCGGTTATATACTTTTTACTGAAAAATAGTCATGGTAGTTATTTTCGGTTAATTATTCGGGGTGTATAAATTATATCTGTTTTAAAATTCAAGATGGACTGGTTTTTTTATTATTATTATTATACACGGTGAATCTGAGTAACCCGAAAGATTTCAACCATAAATTCCTGAGGTCATAAGGAGTAATAAATGTTTTATGAATTTAGGTCGATTTCGCCAAAAAAATTTTTTTTTTCATTTTTCGGATTTTTAAAATGCTTTTGAACATAAAAACATAAATGTTATTGGTAAAACTGTCAATTAAAATAAATTAGTACATTTTGGCCACGACCACTCTGTAAAGAGTGTAACGACAAAGAAGAAGAACTCTGAAACTAGGCTAATTCCAGAAAAGTTTATACGACATTTTAGTCTCAGTCAGTTATTTATCAGTCAATTATCAGGAATTTATGGTTAAAATCTGTCGGGATACTCAGATTCACCGTGTATATATTTTATATTTAAAAAAATTTTCATTTTATATTTAAAAAATTTCAGTGTATAATATTTTTGTTTATTTTTTTGTTTTTTTTTTTTCATTTTAAAAAAAAAAATTTTTTTCATTATTTTTTTTATATTTTATTTTTATTTATTTTTCATTTTATTTTCGTTTTATTTTCATTTTTTTTTCGTTTCGGTTTCGTTTCGTTTTCGTTTCGTTTTCGTTTCGTTTTCGTTTCGTTTTCGTTTCGTTTTCGTTTCTCTTTCGTTTCTCTTTCGTTTCGTTTTCGTTTCGTTTTCGTTTCGTTTTCGTTTCGTTTTCGTTTCGTTTTCGTTTCGTTTTCGTTTCGTTTTCGTTTCGTTTTCGTTTCGTTTTCGTTTCGTTTTCGTTTCGTTTTCGTTTCGTTTTCGTTTCGTTTTCGTTTCGTTTTCGTTTCGTTTTCGGTTCGTTTTCGTTTCGTTTTCGTTTCGTTCACGTTTCGTTTTCGTTTCGTTTTCGTTTTATTTTCATTTTTATTTAATTTTTATTTTTATAATACAGGGTGTTTGGTCCATCGTTGGCCAAATTAAAATGACGGATAGGTGGGGTCGTTCCCTATCTCACCACGCTTTCCAAAAAATTTTTTGACCGACGTGCGTTTTTTTAAAATTTTTTTGGTGTTTTGAAAAGAAAATCAGGACCAAATCGTTTAAAATTAAATTTTGATAAAAAATAAGTGCTAGAGACATGCAATTGTTATTGCATCGTGATGTGCAACGTTGCACTGCTTTATTAAAGAGAAAATTTCGGACACCTAACGCTTAGTTTATTTTTTATTGGCCCTCGAAGGTTTTACAGCATGTAAAAATTTTGCCAAAGGTCAACTTTGATTTGCAATGAAAAAATAAATAAAAAAGATTACGTTCTTAAAATTCTTTTACTAAATTGTGTGTTTTATCCTCTTTCTAATGATGTAAAATAATCCCGGAAAACCTTTCATAAACTTGATTTTTCCGCGGTTAAATATTGTAACGGACGCGACAGGCAAATCATCATAGCCCAAACATTGACGCCTCTTTTTTGAAATCCCGTGAGTAACAAGCGGGTTTGTTTTCTCGATGACCGATGAGGTTTGCAGGTTATTAAGATTTAAAACTTATCTTACGTTAATTTGGCCTTGGAGTTGAAGGTCAACTTTCACATTTCAGCGTGATAAGATAAGGAAGTATTTTTGAAAACAACACGTGCAAAGCCGGTAAAGACTGCTATCTCCCTCTTACACAGCACAATACGTGCAGTTGTCTCTCTCTTTCATGGGTTAGACGTCAAACTGCTCTACCAAAGGCCAGCAGTAGGGCTAGATAAGACTGTGGGATCAGATTAGACTTTAGTCGTTATTTGACTGTCTCTGGTGGCTAACCCATTTCCAATCCTGATGTTGTTTTTTGTTGAGTTTTATTAGTGTTATTGTTAATCTCTGTTCTGTTTACTTCGTTTATTCGAGAATGGCAACATTTACGAATGAAGAATACGCGGATATTTTGATGGCGTATGGTAAAGCTGATGGTGTTGCACGAGCAGCGCAAAGAATCTAGCAGGAACGATTCCCTAACAGACGCTTACCACACCGGAACGTGTTTCAAAACACTTACGGACGCTTACGGGAAACTGGAAATTTGAACGTAAATGAACCAAGAGGGATTGAGGTGCGACACAATGTTGAAGTTGATAACCGGATTTTGGCAATGATTGAGGAAGACCCGACAAGAAGCATAAGAGATGTAGCTGCATTACTCGAACTTTCTATCTGGAAGGTGTGGAAAGTTCTTCGCCAAAATAACCAGCACGCATTTCACTACACTCCCGTACAAGGTATTGAACGTTTGAACTGAATTTCATACATTTTAACATGATGTTTGATAACCGTAATTAAAAACTGAAATCCGCCGCAGCGAGCACGTCTGTTTTTTCACGCTTTTTATGCAGGTAGAGGCCGTAAACCGCGAAGAAACAGGCTTGCTCATGTCATTTGTACCTAACAATAATTAAACATGTAGGAACAGGTTCTTATTCGATTTTTGTTTCTTTTCAGGTCTTGAAGATAACGACTTTGGGAATCGTGTTCAGTTTTGCCGTTTATTGCTGCACACAGATTTAGAAGACCGTGACTTTTTAAAAAGCATTCTGTGGACAGACGAGTCAAAATTTACAAGAGAGGGAATTTTCAATGTGCACAACCTCCACCACTGGTCACCTAAAAATGAAAACCCACGCCAAAAAAGACATAGGGGGTTTCAGAGAAGATACTGTGTCAATGTCTGGGCAGGAGTTATTGGCGATCAAGTCATCGGGCCACATTTCCTGCCAGACAATTTGAATGGAGACAACTATCTTCATTTTCTACAAAATGATTTACCTAATTTGCTGGAGAATGTGCCGCACTTTAACGAGGATAGGCATATCATCTTCCAACAAGACGGATGTCCGGCCCATTGGAGGATAACAGTCAGGAAGCACCTTGACAACGCTTTCCCTAATTCATGGATTGGGAGAGATGGCCCTATTCCATGGCCTCCACGTTCTCCTGACCTAACTCCGTTGGACTTTTACATCTGGGGACGGGCGAAGGAACTTGTTTACAAAACGGAGGTGGAATCGCGGGAAGATTTGTCTCAACGAATATTGGCGGCCCTTGAGGTGATCAAAGCAGAAGTTCGATTGCGAATAACAACAGTGGAAATAAGAAAAAGGTGCTATGCATGCATTCGCAACGGAGGTCGCCAGTTTGAACAAAATTTGTAAAAATAACACGTGTAATAAAAATTTAAAAAGAAAATGTTTTTTTTTAACCTGCATGTCGATACTTTTCTGATGCTTCCATACAAGAACTGGGGAAAAATTTATTTCAGGAAAGGTTCAGGATTAATGTACCATAAGATGGTTAAATCACGTCTCAAGTCTAATCTGATGTCACTACCTAAGTAAAGTGAAGTCTTCTTATCTAGCCCTACTGCTGGCCTTTGATAGATCAGTTTGACGTCTAACCCATGAAAGAGAGAGACAACTGCACGTATTGTGCTGTGTAAGAGGGAGATAGCAGTCTTTACCGGCTTTGCACGTGTTGTTTTCAAAAACACTTCCTTATCTTATCACGCTGAAATGTGAAAGTTGACCTTCAACTCCAAGGCCAAATTAACGTAAGATAAGTTTTAAATCTTAATAACCTGCAAACCTCATCGGTCATCGAGAAAACAAACCCGCTTGTTGCTTACGGGATTTCAAAAAAGAGGCGTCAATGTTTGGGCAATGATGATTTGCCTGTCGCGTCCGTTACAATAACCGCGGAAAAATCAAGTTTATGAAAGGTTTTCCGGGATTATTTTACATCATTAGAAAGAGGATAAAACACACAATTTAGTAAAAGAATTTTAAGAACGTAATCTTTTTTATTTATTTTTTCATTGCAAATCAAAGTTGACTTTTGGCAAAATTTTTACATGCTGTAAAACCTTCGAGGGCCAATAAAAAATAAACTAAGCGTTAGGTGTCCGAAATTTTCACTTTAATAAAGCAGTGCAACGTTGCACATCACGATGCAATAAAATAACAATTGCATGTCTCTAGCACTTATTTTTTATCAAAATTTAATTTTAAACGAGTTGGTCCTGATTTTCTTTTCAAAACAACAAAAAAATTATAAAAAAAATGCACGTGGGTCAAAAAAATTTTTGGAAAGCGTGGTGAGTTAGGGAACGACCCCACCTATCCGCCATTTTAATTTGGCCAACGATGGACCAAACACCCTGTATTATAATAGTAGATTGCACAACAAGTGCATAAAACGTACGATTTTACGCGAGGCGTTTAAAAGTCGAGTGTAAAATGGGTTTTATGGACGAGGGTTACACTCTAATTTTCACTTCATTTGCGAGGAAATTATTTATCGGTAATCGTAAAACAACTTCAAGTTGTAACAAAAATATTACAATGAAAACAAATATGGTTCCAACCAATTAATTTTTTAATATATTTTTTTGAATTTTTAACATGTGAATTTAGAAATTTTCTGCCAAGTCATCAAAACATTTCGGGGCATCAAATAAAATAGGAGTTGATAATAGTTTAGAAACTATTATCAACTCCTATTTTATTTTATTTCATTTATTTAATTATAGAAAACACGCAATTCAAATAATTATAGCAATACTCAGATAGAATTAGCGGAAAAATCATAAAAAAGTACAGTCTATTCCTATTGGACGGAAAAAAATTTGTTTGTTTAGATCAAAGTGTCAGGAATTGATATCAATAAAATTTATAAGTGAATATTGGGCCCTAAGGTGCCAAAAAAATGGTAAAAACCAGTTTTTCGCTTCTAGAGGAAAAACTACGGGTCGGACAAAAAATAGTTAAATGTAACAAATGTGCGCAATTATAAAACAAAGAGAATGAGCCCCGGTAGAGCAAAATCGGTCCAGAGGATCGTCCGCAATTCGCAAAAAAACACATTTTTTTGCAAATATTGTAAATTCAATAACTCGCGTTTCGGAAGTGCTGGAGAGCTGAAATTTGAATATGGTGTCAGTTTTGTGGTCCTCTAACTACATTTAATTGTTCAAATTAAAATGTTGTAAACTTTTTGCAAACCTTCGACTTTTGCAAAAAGTGACCTTTTTTTAAATCGATTGGGAGGGTATTTTAATTTTCGAAAAACGTTATAATTTCAGTTTCTATGCATTAAGGAGGAGTTGAACTACAAATTTCCAAATCTACAGATCATTTGACAAGGAATAAACTTGTTTAAATAATCTATGAAGATCAGACACTTTTTGCGCGCGCGGCAGCGGCGCACTATGGCCCAAACGCCCGATCTAGCTGGACAAAATTATTTTACACTCATAGACTAAAATTGACTATTTTTATTATTATTTTGGTATAATTAATGTGAAAAAAAACCCAGTGTAAGTTGACCTTTGTATAAGAACAATTACTAGGGCAGAAGAGGTCAGCTAAACATGGTTATTTAATTTTAAGAGAAATGAAGCATTATTGCAAATGGCACCTAAATATAAGAATAACTCCCAGTCGATTTAAAAAAAGGTCACTTTTTGCAAAATTCGACGGTTTGCAAAAAGTTTACAACATTTTCATTTGACCATTTAACTGTAGTTAGAGGACCACAAAACTGACATCATATTCAAATTTCAGCTCTCCAGAACTTTCGGAACGCGAGTTATTGAATTTATAATATTTGCAAAAAAAACGTGTTTTTTGCAAATTGCGGACGATCCTCTAAACAGATTTTGCTCTACTGGGGCTCATTCTCTTTGTTTTTTTATTGCGGACATTTGTTACATTTAACTATTTTTTGTCGGAGCCGCAGTTTTTCCTCTAGAAGCGAAAAACTGGTTTTTACCATTTTTACCATTTTTTTGGCACCTTAGCGCCCAATATTCACTTATAAATTTTATTGGTATCAATTCCTGACACTTTGATCTATACAACAAAAAATTCCCATCCAATAGGAATTGTCTGGGCCAGAAAGCTTATTCTATCTGAGTACAAGAATATAATAAAAGAACAAGTTTCAGTATTCTACGAAATTTTACTGTTCAATTAAATTGTGCAATATATTTTGACTCTGTTTGGCTGTTGAGCCACATTCTTGGTCTTAGAAGAAAATTTTACTTTATGCCCTAGAGCTTAAAATGCGATTTTATATCGTCCACGCACGATTTAAAGTCGAACTTTACGAGCATGAGAAGTGAAAAGACTATATCTGCCTACCGTGGGTTTTAAAACAGATATAATTTTTGCTGGGCATAAGGGAAACTACGCCTTATTGGGATTAGGTCCAGTTTCCACACGATGTTTTCTTACACCGAAAAACCCAGAATACATTCTTATACGCGGAACATTATTTAAAATAAAAAGCATGATTAAATAATTCTGTTAAGAATCAATTATTTTTATTACATTTTCTCGCATATGAATTAGTCCCGACGAAATTATTTTGAATCATTTTAACGGGAATACAATCAACGTAAGTTTATTCTTACGATATTTTTTTCAAATAATCATTTTATTCTTGAGTGTCCCACAATGACTGATATTGATCGTTTCATTATACTAGAAGTATCGGTGAACGGCGTCACATTTTGCTGGAGCCATTGAAACAAAGTACTACCTATAACTAGAATAACACAAAATTATATATTTTAACACTTCACAATATGCATTTGATTTTGGTTCCTATAAGCCTGGGTTTAAGATTCAATCGACACGAGCCGTCACGCTCGAATGGCAAGAACAAAAACACCGGCACCACACAACGATCTTTTAGCGCACTAACAAGCAATAATAGCGTCTAGATCAAAGGCGTAAGTACGAAAACATACGCAAAAAGATTCTTGTTTGTCTGTAGGCTCGCTCGTGCCGCCATACCGGCAGCGCTTAGCTCGTAGGGTGCTCGAATAATAAATAAGCCAAATGTATTGGTCACAGAGTTTAAAATAGCTTAATTGCATTTGAAAAACCCTATCTGATAGGGAAACCATATGCTGGGTTGTAACCACTTACCCGAATTAACTGTATTGACATGGTTAGCCTTTCGTTCGGGTAAGTCAAACGATACGCTTACCGAATTGATAGGGTTTTTAAAAACAACTCTGTCAAATACCCAATCTAATACCCCTTTAATGGTTACCGGTTCCGGTCCCTGGAACTACCATACATCTCGGTATGAATTGTTTGTGGCTACCGTAGCTGGCGACGTCTCCATGGCATCCTCGACATGGCGGGGAGTGTAAATTTGCAAAATGTTGTTACAGTTAAACTAAAACTTAAAACGCACGCATATTGTCAATATATTACGCTGACATAGCTCACATCTAAATGTGCGGTTTGCATTCTCATCCAGTCCGGAGTCCATCAGAGTCCGGTAACGGTTCCGATGATGAAAATCGCTGATAATGAAATAAGGCACATGAATTGTATTTGATAAGATAGTTTGAAGTATTGTTATTGCCAAAAAATACTTTTGACCCACATTTTTTATTATTTAATACCCGAAAACTCAATTCTTGCGAGCTTGTTTAGTAAGGACGTCGATTCGTGCAATCTTGTCGCTTGATTTTTTATTATTATTTGTTCTGCCCTCCAATATGTTTTATATTATCTGAATAAAGCATGAAGCCAAGTTTATTTCTAATTTTTATGAAATACTTTAACACATTCCTATAAATACCACCTAAACTTAGGCAAGTTTTCCTAATATCGTTCTAGGTAAACATACTCTTGCTTAAAAAATATGTATGAAAAATGATAAAAACTGGTCTACTTATTCCTTAAACGACTCATTTTCCAACGTATTTATATATTTGACATACTAGTTTAATATCATTTTAATCAATAAAAATCTTACTCTTTTCACCTCTCCAAGCAAAAATTCACCTCTCCGAGCAAAAATCGCGAAACAGCTGTTAGATGGTGAATTATTTATAAATGACACAAAATGATGAATGAATCAAAAAAGTGTTATACTTATACAGTTAAAAAAGGAACTACCTTTCAATATACGTATGTATACGAGGGTTGCTACTTATATATCCGGAAACAAAAAAACAAACAAACGTACACGGCTGAAAATGGTTTTATTCTTTTTCAAAGTATTCCCCTTGATGATCTATGCACTTTTGCATTCGCGTGAACCAATTTTTAAAACACTTCTGCCACTCCGCCTGAGGTACCTCCATAACGTGTTGTTTGAATGCGTCGACAGCATCTTCAGCGGTCGAAAATCGTTGACCGCGTAATTTATTCTTTATATTTGGAAATAAATAAAAATCGTTGGGTGCCAAGTCAGGGCTGTACGGCGGATGACCCGTTAATTCCACATTTTGACCCTCCAAAAATAGAGTTGTTTCGCGTGACGTATGACAGCTGGCATTGTCATGATGAAGAATGATTCTTCGTCGCTGGTTAGTTTTACGAATTTGTTCAAATACTTCCGGTAAGCAAATGGTCGTGTACCACTCTGAATTAACCGTTCTACGGTTTTCTAGTGGCACTGTAGCTACATGGCCATTAATACCGAAGAAGCAGGCCACCATTTGTTTCAATGTACTTTTTGCACGAGTAACTTTCGTAGGGTTCGACTCATTTTGAAACACCCATACCGTTGATTGTTGCTTCGTTTCGGGATCGTATGCATAGATCCAGGATTCGTCACCTGTATAGATGTTATAAACGGCTTTTGAGTCACCACGGTTATATTTTTTTAACATTTTATTGCACCATTCGACCCGAGCATCTTTTTGCTCTTTTGTTAAGTTGTGGGGTATCCAACGCGAACAAATTTTTTTTACAGCCAAATAATTATGTAATATGCTATTAATGCTGGTCATAGAAATACCCAGAGTCGCCTCTATCTCGCGGTACGTAACATGTCGGTCGTCCATTATAAGTTTTCGCACAGCCTCGATATTTTGTTGTACAACGACCGATTTCGGGCGACCTGCCTTAACTTCGTCCGTAAGCATACTACGTCCACGATTGAACTCACTAAACCAGTGATACACAGTAGTTTTAGAAGGGGCTTCATCACCAAAAGTTGAAGTTAGTTGATCTATGCACTGTTGTTGCGTTAAACCACGCCGAAAATCATAATAAATCATAGCACGAATATTTTCACGAGTGAGTTCCATTCTTGCTGCGAGATGACATTTAAAACCCGGCAAAAACAAAACACGAGCGTTAATAAGAAAGAAAAAATATACCGGTCAGTACTTAAAAAAGTTCAAATTTTACCATGGAGGTCAAATATGCTATTTAAGAAGATTGTAATCCCGGTTTCCGGATATATAAATAGCAGCCCTCGTACAAACTAAAAGTAGTCTTATTATTATTAGTTACTCTAAACTAAATTATCGAAAAGTTGAGCGAAATCGAAAAACAACTTTACCGGACTCTTAATATAAGGAATTTTTTGTATGAAACTTCTGCTAGTTATCCTCTTAGCGTTTGTCCCGGCTTGGGGTCCGCTTGACAACCTAATGCCACGTATTGGCGTAGGCACTAGTTTTAAACGTCTGCTAGTGAAATTTCAAATTTAGAATTGAAAATAAACATAATTACCGCGTCGAGCAAGATTCGAACTTAATGTTTGTGAAAATAATATAGTCGGAATGAAAGATTTTTTGATGTAAAATTGTGTATAATATTAATATTAAATAAAATAGCTATTTATTATTTCATCACGGCGCGCGATTGCCGTTTGTAAGACGGCCGCAGCATCGTTTTCGCCGTCCTCGATTTCATCGTGCTCCTCTTGGTCATACACTTGTCTCAGTTCCACACTGAAAATAATTATAGTTAAATTAAATTACACAATTCCTACCTATTTTATCCGGTTTTTTTACTAAAATAATAGTTAAATGAGGTAGTAAATAATACCCTTATCGTTTTATTATTTTAAGGAAACAGTAGGTAGGATTGGGCAGGTTGGTGGTTGACAATTAAGGTAAATCGAGGTTGCTCGAGCTGTCATTTTGATATATGAAATAGATTTCGATTTACCCATAGTGTTTCATCATGTTATAAAGTGTGCAGCAGGCATACACCAGGCGGCACGCTTTTTCCGGAGCGTAGTGGAGGCGCCTGTCCAGCCCCAAGCACCTCGAGGAACCCTTGAGGTAGCCGTTGGTGCGCTCCACTACGTTCCGAGCCTGGCAGTGCCACCGCGTGCAGCGGTCCTGCGGCGAGTGCGGGGCGGCGTGCAGCACCGGCGTCATGAGCCAGGGCTCTAAAGGGTAGCCGGAATCTCCTGTAATTATACACATCAATGAATATTATAATGCAACTTATCTGACGTCTCAAACGAATGAAGAATATTCGTAATTAACTTAAAAACCATACCCAAAAGAAAAAAACGCCCTATGCGCTGCTCATGAAGCCGCCGCATTTCGCCCCTCACGACGGATTGGCGATAAATGTACGCGTCGTGTACTCTGCCCGGAAATTGGGCGTTTACATTTAAAATTTTGCAGTCCGCGTCTGCCACCTGTAGTACAATTGTTTTTATGTTAGATACCTATAGAAGTTTAAAATATCGTTTGTTTTAAGAACCTCAACTAATATATAAGTAATAAACTCACCAACTGCACGTTGAGGGTGTGATTACCCTTTCGGTTGATGTATTGCACGCCATGTGGACGTGGTGGTGGGTAGATGCTCATATGCGTGCAGTCGACTGCCCCTAGCCCATCGGGGACACCAAATTTGTCCCGGAAACCGGAGGCAACAGCTTGCCTCCCTCCCTCGGTTCCGGGGAAAACTATCCAACGATGTTTTAATCTACAATGAAATTGAAAAATAGTATTACAATGTTAATTTCTGAATCTATATTATTAATCTATAATATTATAAATGCGAAAGTGTGTCTGTCTGTCTGTTACCTCTTCACGCTTAAACCACTTAGATGCAATTTGGTATGAAGATAGTATGTGTCCCGGGGAAGAACATAGGATAGATTAAAGGGGGATTATAGGGGGTAGATTTAAGTTTATTATATACGCCACTGGGAGCTATGGTGAAGGCCCTTAAGGGATGTCCAGGGACAACAATGAAACACCGTGTTCACTTTATCGTATCTATTTAGGAACTGACTTTACAAATAATTAACCACCCTCATGTCGGCGCAGTCGGCACATATAAACTTAAATCTACCCCCTATTACATATATAACAGTTTTTATCCGAAATCATCCCTTAAGGGGGTGAAAAGGGGGGGTGGGAGTTTTGTTGCTTACTGTTGATGTAAAATAGCATATGCGCTAAAGTAATAAGTATTTTCTATGAGTTTTACTAGGCGTTTCATTCATTCCTTACGGTTTAATCCCACGCAGACGAAGTCGCGGGCTAAAGCTAGTTAAGTATGTATATGTATTGTTAATGATGGGCGTTATTCATGTACGTATAAGCGCGTTAGTCACTACTCACTGTTGGTTGATGGCGTCAACCACTTTGTCCAGGTATTTGGACACGGTGGTTTGAGCCATGCAGAGGTTGTGGTCTTGCCCCACACCCCTCTGATAGCTCCCGGCAGCCATAAACATAACCGTGGACAAAACCTGCACACATTGTAATTTGCATATTTCTACTCGTAAAATAGTTGCAATATTGTAGAAAAGGAATTACATTAAGGTACATATGCATAAATATACATGAAATTATACCTGGACATGGACCGGAATGCCGTGCGCTGCTGGTTCACCCAGAGTCCCTTCGAGCTGCCGGATCAGGTACATCCCCATGTCCTTATTTATCCGGTACAGGTACTGGAACTCTGGATCCGGCAGCTCGAAGGGGTTGTTGCGGTCGCGCAATCTCCGGCGCTGTATTTTGCGCTGGCGCATTTCTTCATTTAAAAGAAAAAAATAAGCCATTCTGGAATAAAATATAATTGGTTAGGTATCTAAGAGTGTGACTTTCCACGGTCGCAGCTAAGTCCATAAATAAATTCAGTATTACAGTCGTAATAAATACGTGAATATATCCATAATTCAGACATAAATAAACAACCCTTAGATTTGAACCCGGTGCTCCAAATTTATCAATCAATCTTGGATAAGAGATGTAACCTAAAATTATTTATAATGACTGTTTCTGACGCACAACTAATTCCCATTTACAAAGAGTGATGTACTTAATGTTAAATAAATAAGAAAACATGGAAAACTTACTTTCTCTTAGAGGCTAAATCAGGCAAAACGTGACGTGATATGCTTCTCGCAACCCTCACGGCTCGAAGACAATTTCTCTTATTTTGACGTTCAAACGCGAGGTGTTTTGTCTCCTAAAGTGCACTTGTGCTACGAATTTTGCACCTATCCCGCGTGGAAATGTCAAACGACAAAAATGTGTCGCTTTGACATTTGTTCGCGAGTCAGCGGGTTGTCGCGGGTAAGTTGTGCTACCGATTCGCGAGAGAATCTAAGTCGCGCCTTTTCTCGACTGTCGACGAAGTCGCGCACAACATGTGCTAGCCGTGCAGTACTCGAGTAACATATCATCAAAAAATGCTGCATCTCTTTCTTCCATTACATCGTAGTTCCTGACGCAAAATCTAGATTTTCTTGATGATCGTGGTTCCATACAGATAGGAATAAGCTCTTTATATTTGAGATAAGAGAGCGTGTAGGTGACATGGGCACTTGGGGCAGTCCAAGAGCAGTTGAGATACTTCCATTTATATGCCACGCAGCCAAAATCCGCAACTTCAAGTGGCAAAACGCCTATTGTAACCACAACTTTAGGATTATATATAGATAGTATTTCACAAAAATACCTCATACTTTGGTCAATGTATTGTGTTGCTTTACAATGTATTTGTTAGTTGTTTTGTTGATCGTTTCTGTATGATATTTATAAAAAAACATTCGATTGAAATATACGAAGTTTAGAAGCGTCTGGCCCTGAGCAGATTATCTCTAAGGTATCGCCATATTTGACCGTGTAATCAACAGCATTATTCGCAGTGCGATAAATATTTCTTGCAATGACTTCTATTCTAGGTTTAACTATGATAAACAGCGCGCTCACTAAATCGGTATAATTACTGTAACTGCATCGAAAATCCAAATCTCCAAATATTTCTGTTTGTTTCAACTTGACTGTCAAATTATTGACTGTTTCCGTTTCAAAATATTGACCGTTCTCGCCATAAAGACATGGGTCGTTCACACGGAGTATATGGAGACGGTATCAGCCGTAGTTTATTACAAAACCAGCGTAGCCGGCATTTACACGCACACATTCTCATTAAAGTACGCACGAGGTGATACACACAAAGAAATGTCAGTCTCTCATTCGCTGTGTTGATGTGTGCGTACACTCGAAAATACGTAACCACTACCATTGCCTCGTAGGCTCCGCCTACATGAGGGATGTGGCCCTTCGATATATATATTTTATCGATATCGATTATCGATAATTAACTCCATAATACCACGCCACACCTCATATTAATAAAACAATGTCGATTTTTATTAATAGCTGGATAAAAATCTACCCTAATTAGGGTTCATCCATTAATTATGTCAGATTTTAAGGGGGACGGAGGGATCAACAAAGTGTGACGAGTTCTGATAAGGGGAAGGGGGAGTTTTATTTCTTGTGACGTCACAAATACAAATATCGTGTACATATATACACATAACGGGTTGGCTTAAAGTAATGAGAATTTTCATATTGGAGAATCGAAAAATAAAGTCAATAGCTACAGGTTAATAAGTTGTATTTCCATAAACTAGAACATATTCAACATTACAAACAAACATTAAAGTATAGGAAAAGTCCCTCCATCTTCAAACTTTCGTAACTTGCTTCTGGCTGTTCCACTCACACCTTGGACATCATACAAATTGACTTTTTGAAATTTAATATGTACTTATCCAAAATTGTATTTAATTGGTAAATTGGCTTCCTACGCATCTTACCATTCTTTTGAAAATTGCCAAATAATCTCTGATTGTTCGAAGTTTAGAGACGTAACACTAGATTAAGCAAACTCTAAGTATGCCAAAAATAGTCAAAATTGTTTAAAAAGCAATCCCATACATTATGTATCAAAAGATGCCAACCCAGCAAAAGTCCCTAAAGCTCGACCAATCGAAGCTTCATGGGATATTTGTAGTAGGTTAGTATAAGGTTACGGGCAGGATGCCAGTTCTCCGAAACCCTTAGAATTAAGGATAATATGGACAATTAAGAAATGTTGTCCAAGGTATGATGCGTATGGTCAGAAGCACGTTACAAAAGATCGAAGCTGGAGGGCCTTTTTCTATATAGTAGTGATTGTTTGTAATGTCTAATATGTTCTAGTTCCTCGTAAAAAAATCCATTAACCTGTAGCTATTGACTTTATTTTTAAATTTTTCAATGTGAAATTTCTAATTACTTTAAGCCAACCCGTTAGTACAGTACTGTGTACACTTTTTTGGAAGGAAAGGTACTCTTTATGTCTTCTAGTCTGACATTCAAACACTTTGGATTATTTTTTTTTTTGCTTTGATTTCATTTAATATATTATTTAAAATGGGAAAATAAAGAAATAGTAATTTTAAACATTATTGTTGAAATTTGGTTGACGTAATTTGTGGATGTACCCTTATCTATCTAATTTATGTGTCTGCTAAAATACTAAAAATAATCGTGACTCAAACTATCTTCATACCAAATTTCATCTTAATCGGTTCAGCAGTTTAAGTGTGAAAAGGTAACAGACAGACAGAGACACTTTCGCATTAATAATATTAGTATGGTTAGAAGTACCATTATAAAGTTATCGTATCTATAAAATAAGTTGATCATTGGATTAATTAATCCAGTCAATCACGTTATTTTGTTTTCGAAAGAAATAAAATTAGTTTCTACTATAGGACAGAAAGTTACACCTTAAACAATGTGTTCGAAATTATCGATAATAAATAACGGGCCGCACTCTCGTGGCGGCAGGCGCGCGGCAGCCATGTTGCCCAGCAACGTGGCTGCCGATCGTGTGACGAGACTGACGAGCGACATTCGTATTTCCAAATACATTGCGCGTCACTCGCGTAATCCTGCGACCGCCAGCAATAGCCAGCGAGCAATTGTTATGAATACTGTTGTACCATCAGATAATGGGTGAATGTCGTAATAAAAGCCTACAATTTTTGGAAAATATGTGAAATACTCGGTTTTTATATTTACCGGTGGAAAGTAACTACTCCAGGGGCCTCTTTTAATTCGTTGCTTCGTACACGACACGACAAAATTGTACAACACGGCATTTTTACATGTTTTTTGACACTAAATTCGTCACACGTGGTCGAACGACGACTGAACCGCGCGGCATGAGGTTTCGACAAGTTTATGCGCATCTGATCATAAGCCATGTAACGCGCGCCCGGCCCAGTACCGCGTCCATTAGTATTTATCTAGTCCGTGGTCGTTCACGAGTGAGTGATTTAAATATGAACTATATCTTTTGATTCAACTCACTGAAGATTTAACTCGCTCAGTAACTCATCTGCATATCTCAGTGTTTAATTAGCCAGGGGCCAGAATTTTCGTAGCACTTGTGAGCTGTCATATAGGGACTTCTCGTTTATCGTCTTCCAATATACATATGTATATAAATACAGCATACAATATATAAAATATGATTACGAGTAGAAGTAAACAACAGGCAGTTTTATCTTATTGCAAATGAGCGATATTTTCGATATAACCTTTGGATACCAGTTTTTGGAAGTTTTAAAATAGGAATTTTTCTAATAATTCTTTTTCACGTTTTCAACTACTCACTATCTTCAAGAGATCGCTCTTTAGCGATACTGTCTGTTGTTTACCTCTAATTATGTTGTGTTCTATAATGTATCGATAAACATGTATATCGGAAGTCGATAAACGAGAAGTCCCTATGACAGCTCAAAAGTGCTACGAGAATTCCGACCTCTGGTGATTACAGTATTACTTGCTCGCTCTTTCTCACTCATGATTCGAATGAGCCGGCCGAGTCACACTAGTGACACGATGCGATTAAGGCGAATATGCGAACAGACCCACTGAGCGAAATGAGTGATACATATCTCGGCGAGCGAGAATCTTTTCAGTTCAGTAAAGCGTTTTGCGCATCTCTAAGGTACACTGAGTTTGTCGTAGGATATTTACGGACATTCATTACACACAGTCAACGCCGAAAATATGTGTACTTTTGCACCTTACGCCTTTGTAATAGGGTTCAAAATGGATACATATTTTGGCGTTGAAAGCACGTATAGATAAAAGCCGACAAATGTGGGTTTTAAAACATATATTTCCTCAGTTAAACTAGTTGACCTCAAATGTATATACCTAGAATTCATATTCACTGCCTATGAATTTTGAAGCAAATCTAATCATTATTCCGAAGCATACGACAGAGAGGAAATGCTGCCAGTGTCTTCGGTGCCATACCGCAGGGGCCTCTTTTAGATATTTTATTTTATTACAAAAAGGCATAGTAACAAGTTACAAACTTAAACGTTGGTTATTGCTATACAATAGAATGACATCTCGCTGTTTGAAACTCAATTATAACTATGCACAGCATTCATAAGTGGTTGCAAAGTACATAGGCGTAGAATGAGATATATATATATTAGTTTTAGTATAGTTTGATTTTGAGAGTTAATTTATTTTAGATTTAGTTAGTTTTGTTTCTTATATATACACAAGCATTTGCCCGCGGCTTCGCTCGCGTTAAATTCGAGGTAACAAACCATACAAACTTCCACCCCCCATTTTAGGGAAGTGGGGGGTTAGAAAGAGACAAAAAGTAGCCTATGTCACTCTCCATCCCTTCAACTATCTCCACTTAAAAAATCACGTTAATTCGTCGCCCCGTTTTGCCGTGAAAGACGGACAAACAAAAAAAAACACACATACACTTTCCCATTTATAATATTAGTATGGATTTAGTTTTGTGTGTTATATGCTTATATGTACATAATCTGACATCTATTTTAGTTTATAATTTCACTGCCTATATTTCTGTCTGATATAGGCCTATATCCGAGAAGAGGCGTAACGACAACATGTTTGAGAAAACTTCTTTTCTGTCGCATCGTGGTAATCGTATATACATTGTCCATGATATTGTTAACAAAAGCCCGTTGTCCGTGTCCCAGCTACCCGGTCTACATGAAGGTGTTGCTGCGCGGCGTGGAGACGTGGTTCTCGGAGCCGGCGCTCACCACCCCCGTGCTGAAGCTCACGGCCGAGCTGGCGCAGAACCGGAACCAGCGTCTCCACTTCGACGTCTCCTCGCCCAACGGCATCCTGCTGTTCAGGGAGCTGTCCAACATTATATGTGCTTATGGTGAGTCATTCGTGCCTGACTGCTCTTAGTGTTCACATTTAATACCTAATTTATTTAATACTAGCGACCCGCTCCGGCTTCGCACGGAAAAAAATGGTTATTGTAGGTTATCCTTAAGAGATAGTGTAGCATGCCGAAAGAACGCCAGCTACATCTCGCGGCGTCCCTTGGGACTATCCGCGCGATTACTTTGTTTACCGGCCAAGTTGCGCGAGTCAGGGTAGATTAGATCGTGGTTCGTCTACTTATAGATAGGTGGCGCCGATATCAAAATATGATCACCATATCATGTGTCCTTTTTTTTACATATTATATTATATTATTTAATGGGTTTGTTGCCTGAAAATAAATAATCATTCATTCATTCATTCATTCATTCATATACCATCGCGGACTTCTTTGTAGACCTTTTTAAGGTGTACAACACTGTAGTACATTATTTTGATATATCTCGAAGGGTTTCAACGTTTGCAATGTAAGCGTAATAAAATGTGTTTATTTACAACATCACATTAGAAACCTCTAAAATTATCAGTGTTTCTCTACTGTATTATGCATCTATAATACATATAAATCTTCCTCTTGAATCACTATCTATTTAAGAAAAACCGCATCAAAATCCGCTGCATAGTTTTAAAGATCTAAGACTTTGTTTTATACTATGTAGTGATATATTATGCTTCTGTATTTTGCCATACGATTAAATAAAAATAAATTCGTCGACTACACTTCAGCAGGACTGTAGCACCATCGCACCGTTCTTTATTCTTAATCAGGTACATACACATATAAGCTTACAGACTTACGATCCAGTAACTTTGTGCAATCATCGTGTGCGTCGAATCCGGTAGATCTGATTTTTTTGCAGACTTGTTTGTGATGTTGACCCAATAAATAATCCAACTCTGTAGACCCAACAGTTTCCAAGATAAAGCTTTTCAAAATGGAACGGTTTTTCCCAGAAGAGAAGGGGAAGGGTAAAGGATAAACTGTTCTGGGGAAAACGGTTCTGTTTTGAAAAGCGTTATCTCGGAAACTATTGGGTTGACAGAGACAATTCTAGTCTCATATTGTAGCAAATTTAGGGTAGGTTGCACCACGCACAACTAACGAACTCATCAACGTTAAATATGGCGACGGAGCTGTCATCCCATAGAAAACTGTCAAACTTTTCTTACAAGATTTTTTAACGATGACGTTGACATTAACATACTGGGTGGTGCAACCGGCCCTTAGTCTTCTTTTAAAATATCTTGAGAAGGTACTATCAAAAACCAGTCCTTTAGGGTCATAATCGCCAGTCTGAAAAAAAACGATTTTTCGATTTTTGACCAAGTTGCGTTCGGCGCTCGAGGTCACAAACTTGGATTATTCATTGGGTTATTCATTAGGTTGGGTTGGATCATAAACAAGTCTGCAAAAAAATCATATCTACCGGATTTGACGGACACTACCCCGTACTTTTAGGCGACAAGGTTCCTAGATTATTATGTCAACTCACTTAAACGTAAATTAACTAATAGTCGGCCTCGAACGGAGAGTTCGCGATTTACCTGCAACCGACTTGACCAATAATATAACAAGACCCCTATGTAGATAGCTTTTGTGCCTTTTCGCAGTCCAGCTTCATAACCCCACTGACCCCAATGATCGATCCTGCTCACATAGGATTCCAAACCCCTCTCTTTGATAAATCTTTTCGATATGGTAACTCCATTAAATGGCTACCCAATGATATTGTTACCCTACCGTTGGGTAACCCTAATGATAGGGTTACCTTTTTGAATAAGGTATATTCAATGTGGTTTCCCTGTCGAATGTCTTAGCTATAGATATTAAAATAGCTTGATAGGGAAACTATTCGGGGTTTTGATTTCGGTAACGCTTACCTTTGGATAAGTCAACGATGTGCTTACCAAATTGACAGGGTTTTTAAAAACAACCCTATCAAATACCCCTTTAATGTTAACCGGTTCTGGTCCCTCTATAGGAAGACACAACATTATATTGATCTGTGCTACAACTACAATTTCATAAAAGTCAGAAAGACACTAAAGTTTTCGCGGAACACCTATTCAAAATCAAAAAGCCATCGAAATGCACAGACGTCTAGGTAGCAGAAGTTGTTTGTAAGAACTTCACTTCGCTTACGCTCCGCTCGTTCGATAAAAGTGTGATTTACATCGTCATTGGCAAAATTCCCATTGCTGTGGAAAAAGCCATTTTATTTAAAAAAAACCGGCCAAGTGCGTGTCGGACCACGCATAGGAGGGTACCGTACCTTCAATGGAATAAGAACCAAACTAATACCAAAAGGTCGTAGCTGATGCCTATGGAAGAAGGAGAGATATGGGAGAAGGGATTTTTGGAGATAACTCAAAAACTGATAATGTTCAAAACAATTTTCGTAGAAAGTATAGGATAAGGCGCATCTCCTCAAATGTTTTCATATTTTTTGGACTTACGGTTCAAAAGTTACAGGGGGGGGACACAATTTTTTGACCTTCGAAGCGTTTATTTCAGAAAATATTCGCTTAATCACAAAATGGTCAAAGAAACCTCAATGTTATTTTTAAAGACCTATCGATTGATACAGAGAGTTCTAAATCAGGAGAGGCCTTAGGTATCATCCCCTCTGTCAAAAGTATTGGCAGGAAAATCTAGTACATCTATAAAAACTATTTCAATAATCGATGTCACGTATTTTCGTCATCGCTGTCAATGGATAACAAGCTCCGTAAAAATGCCCTTATGCGCTATTTTTGGATGTAAAAAATGTTATATTTCGTCTAGTTTACAAAAAGATGAAATACCATTTCAGATGTAACTACGTTTTACTTTATTTATCATTACTTTCGTAATAAAATATTTAACTTAAATCGAAAATCAAGCTTCGTTTACAGAATCGATTCAAAGACAATCGTTTTCTTTCTGACGGGCAGTAACTATTTGACGTTTGACACTTCTCCATATTTAACTCGCTTAAGGATTGCTGTCTTCTATATGTTGTTTGAAAATACAATCAAAAATAATCGTTGGTTTTTTTGTTTGACATTTGCAAAGACTGCATCCCATAATGAACAATATGTTAACATTTGTACAGTCGACTATCTATTGCTCCATTTAGTGTTATGAAGTATAAAAAGAATATGTCAAATATGTTTGGTGTTTTCAAGAAGGTACATCTTTGTCGGTTGTCAATAAAGCGTTGCTGCCATAAAAAATCATTTAGAAATAAACTGTATTAACAACCGACAACGATGTACCTTTGACTTGAAAACATCACATGCGTGCTACCTCGCCCCCCTCAGATTTTGGCAGACTTTTTTGTTTGGAAAGATGAGGCGAAGCGTACTCCATTTATAGAGCTTTATGGATTGATAGGTTGGTATTTGGTTAAAAAAAAATTTAAATTTAGTTACATGTATGGAGCGCCCACCTAAAAATATTTTTTTTTTCAAATTTAACTACATAACTAAGTAGCGGCATACAAAATACACCTTATGTGTAAATTTCATTCAGATACGTCGTATAGTTTCCGAGTAAAATGGCTGTGACATACGGACGGACAGACAGACAGACAGACAGACATGACGAATCCATAAGGGTTCCGTTTTTTGCCATTTGGCTACGGAACCCTAAAAAAGAACTTCGCGTCACTGTCCTCGCTTGTTCGATAAGTTCAATGAAAAACCCTTTAAAACTAGTAGTCCGCCTCGAAATGACAACTCGCGATTTTCTTGCAAACGAGTTGACCAATAAAACAAGACCCTAATGATGACTTTTTCGAGCCTTCTAGCTCCATAACCCCTTGATCGATCATGCTCATGAACGAACTCTCAAATTGTATTGAGCCCTACTACAACCCCAACAAATTTCATATAAATCAGAAAAACGTTACTAAAGTTATCGCGCGACAACTACTGTTATGTCTGAAGTCATCTGAAAGAACTTCACTTAGCTTACGCTCAGCTCGTTCGATTACAAGTTGTATTTTAATGATTGCAGGCAGCAGAATACTGACGATAGACGTCAGCAAGAAGCAAATGTACGCGATGAAGCTCAAAGGCATCTCCCTCTGTTTCTGCATACTGAAGGCTGCGCTGTGTGGAAACTATGCCAACTTCGGCGTGTTCAGGTAGAGTACAGATCATCTTTCATACAGGGTGAGGGTGGAACACAACTGGTGATCCGTTTAAGGACATAAGTGGTATCGTGTTGCGACTAAGAAAAAGTAGGAGAAATTTTTTTACAAAAAAAAAAATATATTTCACGCTACTGTTCGGAAATGTGACAAAAGATGGTCAAAATCCAAGCTGCAAAGTAAGCATTTGCTGTAGCACCTGAACCACCACTACAGCAATGTTATTGTAGCGATGAAATGTCATTAGTTGGAAAGTGAATTGTCCAGTTATGTCATTGCATTCATTAAAAAAATTAAAAGGTCTTGTTTTGGCACAACTTTATGTTTCAAAAATAAAATAAGGTTGTTTATCGGACAAACTACCTGTTACAAAAAAAAAAGAAACGTCAAAACCATTTATTCACCCTCGAACTAACTCGATCCACCTATAGCTTGCTTTCAAGCCTCTACAACAATGTACTATTGTATGGGACACGTGGTCCCAGCCGGCCTCAAAACTAGAATTTAACTAGAGACCGCACACGCGTACTTCCGTAAGGGATAGACATAGATGACGATAAAATCACTTCTACAGCACAAAACAAAACAATTTACCATTGTTTTCCTTAGCTGACCTAACTTTCTAAGAAAAATATCAGGTTTTCTCGTAGTAAACACAGAAATTCTTGAAGAAATCACGAATTATCTGTTTGTGACCCTTCACTGCTATAAGTAATGGCGTGGAGTGTAATAAAAAAATGTGAGTATGACAAGGACCAACGGTAATAGCACCTTCTCTGTCGTACCTATTGAAAGTGTAATAAGACCATCCCGTTCGATTTTAGTGTTGTTATTGCCATGCCCCGTCTATACCTTTTATCCTATGTCTATGCAGCCGGCCAACCCTCCATACAAAATCTTTTTTTTAAATCCATAATAAATATATTAATAAATGCAACGGACACTTGGCAAGAAAGTCGCAATTTTAATTTTATATTTGTACTATTGTTTCCAGGTTATACGGTGACGAATCTTTGGACAACGCACTCAATATGTTCGTCAAGTTACTATTAAGTATACCTCAAAGCGATCTCTTAGTAAGTATTTCAAACCATACTTAGGTTTATAGACATAAAGTCAATTTTTATGTCAGATACTAAAAAGACGGGTCGGTTTCGCAATGAGGGTTTTTCGCGATCGATTTTTGCACTAGATGGCAGCACCGTGGCGAAAGGTCTTTTTGACAGTAGCTGTCAAAATCCACCAATCACGTTTAATCATTTTTCATCCCACTAGCTCGGAAAGCCCTTTTTTATTATTGAAAAAACACAGCAAAATTGCATTTTATTTACAAGAGTGCAAAGAATATTTGAAATTCGAACGTGTTATTAGTAACTTTTTTAAACATAATAACATGTAAAGTCCACTCCAGACAGGGCAATGTTCGCCCATCTGATTAAATTGTCTGATCAAATCATGTGCTACGGACGAAAAATAATTTTATATTTAATTGTATTCAATCAAACACATTTAGTGTAAACAATTTTATTACATGATTTTACCATAAAACATACATATTCCAGTTGTTTTTCTTGCACCTGTAGTATTTTCCTCCCTTGAGTGAGGTGAAAAGATTGGTGTTACACACGGCTGCAAAGTTATTTTTACGTCTTGTGTGTTTGGAACACTCGCTACGCTCAGGATTATATTTTTGAACTACTCGCTTCGCTCAGGATTCTATTTTCGAACCACTCGCTTCGCTTGTGGTTCAACCATAGAATCCATTCGCTAGCTCATAGTTCAACCCTAGAATCCATTCGCCAGCTCGTGCTTCAATTCCACACTCGCGGTTAAAATACAACTTTTCACCCTTCAAATAACTTTTTTTCTTGGTGGATTTACACAGCTGTTGAAAAAGTAGTGAAAAACTCGATCGCGGCAACCCTCTTTTCTGCCCATTCTATCTGGGGCCGATAGCATTGCAACTTATAACTAATAATATTAGCGAAGGTCTCTTTCTAATAAAAGAGACTTAATATTATTAGTTACAAGTTGTTATGCCATCGGCTCCTGGTTTTAGGCTTAAATAACAATTAGATTTTGTAGTAAATTATAAAGGGAAAATATTATCCAGCCTATCAAAAATACTGACTTGCACAGCAAAAAACCCGAATGAACATGCTTTGAAGTTTTATTTTGCTGTGCAAGGCAGTAAAATAGTTTGGTCATGGTTTTTTTTTTGTTCTGCCTTCAACTACCTATTAGCTTATTTGAAATCTAAGTTTTGTATTAAAATGACAATAAGATTGGGCAGATTGTGTTAGATGGAAAGAACTCCCTGCCCAGGTTTTCCCAGCGGGCTACAGTACGAGCTTCTTCAAAAAAGGAGTGTATAGGTTCTTAAAGGGTATGCAACGCGTATGTGAATCCTCTGGGGTTGCAGGCGTCCATAGGCTACGGTAACTGCTTACAATCAGGCTTCTTTGCCACCGTCGTGGTATATAAAAAAAAAGATAGGGCAGATCGAGCTGTCATTTTAGTCTATGGAATGAAAAAAATGATATTAATGATATTTAAACATGCCACGTTTTATTGGATATTTTAGTAATAAAGTTAGATTCTGCTATCCTTTCCTGTATTTTTTTTAAAGTTCCATGTAGGTAGTTGAGCGGTTGATATTTTAACAGAATGACTTAAAACGGTGGTTTTCTATAAATTATAAACAATAAAGATTTTTCGGTGTTATCTATTTTTCTGGAAACACTTATGAAGTTTGCTATAATAAAATAAAAAACCGGCCAAGTTCGAGTCAGAGTCGTGCACGAAGGGTTCCGTACCATTATCTATAAAAACGGCAAAAAAAATCATCTGTCGTATGGGAGCCCCTTTAAATATTTATTTTATTCTGTATTTTAGTAATTGCTGTTATGGCCTACATGGCCTACATCATCTGTGAAAATTTCAACTGTCTTAACTATCACGGTTCATGAGATACAGCCTGGTGACGGACGGACAGCGGAGTGTTAGTAATAGGGTCCCGTTTTTACCCTTTGGGTACGGAACCCTCAAAAGTACATTGAAAAATGTACTTGTGTAAAAAATGTGTTTTTTAAGACTTGCATATAAAAATAAAATAAATAAATATTATGGGACAATCTAACACAAATCAACCTAGTCCCACAGTAAGCTCAATAAGGCTTGTGTTGTGTGTACTAGGCGACGATATACATAATAGATAAATACTTAAATACATAGAAAACATCCATAGGAACAAATATCCGTGATGAACACACAAATAAATGCCCTGACCAGGATTCGAACCCGGGACCTCCTGCTTCATAGGCAGCGTCACTACCGACTGGGCTAGGAGATATATGAGAATACAATAGTAAAATAATACTATAATTTTGTTGTAATGAGGGTTTCCGCGATCGAGTTTTTCACTAGATGGCAGCACCGTGGCGACAGGTCTAGCTGTCATAATCCACCAATCATGTTTAACCATATATTTTTTGATTGGTGGATTTTGACAGCTACTGCCAAAAAGACCTGTCGTCACGGTGCTGCCATCTAGTGAAAATCTCAATCGCGGAAACCCTCATTATATATATTTTCATTTCAGGATTATCCAAAGCTATCACAAACCTACTACGTGTTACTAGAGCGCCTGGCTCAGGATCACATGGCGTTCCTCGCGTCCCTGCAGCCCGAGGCCACCCTGTATGTGCTGTCCTCCATCTCCGAGGGGCTCACTGCACTAGGTCGGTTATCGCTACACCATTCCCAATAACCCCAACCCACCGTCGTGTTAGACTTATACAGGTGGTTTTTGAAATGGGTCAGTAAATGCAGCTACGAGATACCACAATGCAAAGTAGCACGTCTTAAGCGATTTTTGATCCCTGTTAGAAACTGGATCGATTGGCAACTAATATGGAAAAACTACGATTTTCTCGCTGACTGTTTTTTTTTTTAAATCCGTAAATGGGTTATTCTACTTTTCTTTTCTTTTTTTATACATAAATATTTGACACTTTTTCGTAAAATGCATATTTTACAATACTTGGCCATTATTTTCATTTGCTGTTTTGTGACTGAGAAAGAGGCTTAATTGGGCTATCAATCCCGATAGCTTAGTTTAATAATAACTACTGTAAAATATTCGTAATCACAGTAACTCAGTGGTCCTTGATTGTCGTCCGATTTATATGAAAATAAGTCATTTACCACAGCGTTACCATCTTTTTTTTTACATTAATCAATATTAATATATGAATTTTAGTTGACAAACTCCTATTATTTGGTTCAGGTACAATTTGTGAATACAATTTTATACACGAAATTCAATGTCTAGCATACTTTTTTCTGGCAAAAGATTAATGGTCACGAAAAAGTAGAATGAGCCAATTATGTGTGATCGTCGTTAAAATTCAGTTAGGGACGATCTAATAATAATTTCGCGTAGCATCATGGCGCTCACTGAATTTAAAGAAAACACAAACAGTCATGTCATAGACGTCATAGCACCTTACTTAGCCTTAAATTATAACAATTCAGTTTCACAAGGCGTTTTTCCAGATCTTATGAAATGTAGTAAAGTCATACCTCTTTTTAAGGTGACAGGTATCACGGTTGACGACTGCATTTTGCGTTTTTATAATCGCAGCTTCCGCTTCTGCCATCTAGTATACTTGAGATGAACTATGACAATTCAATGTTGACATGTTTAAATAGTCAAACAATCGCGGTCTTTTACAGTAAGATGGCGCTTTGATAATAATTTCATTTTATGTGTACTTACTTAATTAAAGTTACTATTGTATGTAGGTAATCAATGACGAAATAATTAAAGTTACCTATAATATAAAACGACTTTGCCAACGCACGCCATTACCTACAGTATCATAATCGCACAATTATAATGTTTTATTCTAAATATCCAAAATAAGCATTCATCGTGGCGGTTATATTTCTATGTGTCAAGTACGTGTCAAGTCTTTCAAAATAAAAGTTCAAATAAAATGTACTTAACTGAAGATAATATTATTTGTAACTAATTTGTTTTATGTCCTCTTCTGCTCTGAAAAATCCAGGTTTTTAGTATCTATAACGAAATTAGAGATGGTCAAAAACGCTTTCAATGAGGACGGTAAAGTGCGTTGGGATAAGACCGCATCGGGAGAACATCGGATAATTCAATTACCTATCTGGAAAATTAGCCTTTAGTTGCAAATACAAACCACACATCCTCCAACACTATTGTGTACCTCTACCTAGTTGCATTTTGATATAATGGCGATGGCGCTTTGTGTTGTATGTTTCTTCCGGTATGCTTAATAACAACGACTGTTGGTTAACTGAAAGGTTAAAAAAACCGGCCAAGTGCGTGTCGGACCACGCATAGGAGGGTTCCGTACCTTCAATGGAATAAGAACCAAACTAATACCAAAAGGTCGTATCTGATGCCTATGGAAGAAGTTTTTTGGAAATAACTCAAAAATGGCCAAACCGATAATGTTCAAAATAATTTTCGTAGAAAGTATATGATAAGGCGCATCTCCTCAAATTTTTTCATATTTTTTGGACTTACGGTTCAAAAGTTACAGGGGGGGCTACACAATTTTTCTGACTTTCGAAGCGATTATTTCAAAAAATATTCACTTAATCACAAAAAGATCAAACAAACCTGAATATTATTTTTAAAGACCTATCGATTGATGTGTCACATGTTGATATTTGGTAAAAAGATTTTTTTGAAATTTAGTTACATGTATGGAACGCCCCCCCCTTAAAATGTATATTTTTTTCAAATTTAAATACATAACTAAGTAGCGGCATACAGAAATACACCTTATGTGTAAATTTTATTCAGATTCGTCGTATAGTTTCCGAGTAAAATGGCTGTGACATACGGACGGACAGTCAGACAGACAGACATGACGAATCCATAAGGGTTCCGTTTTTTGCCATTTGGCTACGGAACCCTAAAAATCACTTATTCTTTATTTGACGATCTCCTAGCCCAGTCGGTGGTGACCCTGCCTAAGAAGCAGGAGGTCCCGGGTTCGAATCCTGGTCAGGGCAGATATTTGTTCCTGAGTTATGGATGTTTTCTATGTATTTAAGTATTTATCCATATTTATCTATTATATATATCGTCGTCTAGTACCTATAACACAAGCCTTATTGAGCTTACTGTGGGCCTAGGTCGATTTGTGTAAGATTGTCGTATAATATTTATTTATTATTTATAGTAAATGTATGGAAAATATTTAATTTGTAGCTTTTTAGTACATTACCGTAAGGGGTTGACCCCTAATAGGAAACTATTAGAAACGATAGGAATGGAATCGATTGGCATAAAAAAGCAGCATGTGAAAAATAAAAATAAATAATTTTCATAAAGTATGGGAAAAGTTTTTCTCAATTTGTGGCTTTTCTAGCCGCAAATTATTTTTGATCCCATACAAGAATGGGATCGATTGGCATCAAAAAGAAGTTTACCAAATGTGACCTCTTTCTCGCATCCTGTATGTTTTTTCCAAAATCCGTAACGTTATTAATTTGAAATTGAGGGAAGGTCTTTTAAGACCATTTTCGCGTTGCAGCGAGGGATCTGGTAGCTGCCCCCACTGACCCAAAAATAAATTGAACTTGTATATTATTTCAAATTATCGAAGTTACAAGTAAAAGTAGTTAAGATAAAAGTAATTGCAATTACAAATTATATGTAATCGGGAATACTACTGACATGTAATCTCAATTACAAGCAATTTCAATTACTTAATATAATTGATTTTCTTGTAATTGAATTAGCAATTTTATACATTACAAAAGTAGGTACCATCTAATAAATTACGCCCAACACTGAATAAACATCAGGTTCAAGAGGGTCGTATGGAGGATGTATGCTATCTGCAGCCGAAGTCACGCATACATGTGATCTTTATAGACAAAAAAGTTTCGTTCTATAAATTCAATTGTTTGTCACAAAAAATGGTTTGATTTGTTTTTGCGTGGCATTTAAGACTGGATCTTATTAATTGTTGCTGTGAACATTTTTTAAATGTGTACCTAGTTGGTTACTAGGAACAGGTTTAGACACGGGTATGTTACGTCCAAAAGGGAGGTATGGGCACTCCGAATGTTATCTCGCTAACTGTGGTAAGGCACAGTTCAGCGAATGTTATCACGCTCAAATCTGGACCGGGCTCAGAGCTCGACTGGGGAAGTACCTTACAGAAAACCATAGCCAAAAAGCAAATAACTTAATTCAACCTAAAGTTTAAGATTAATTTTTTAACATGTTTTAATCATTTTCATTTATACATATACCATAAGTGTTCTTTACTAAAAAAAATGACAAATATAAAAGCGTTTGTCGTCTCACATAAGAATTATAAATTGAAATTACACAAAATAATTAAAAACACGAAAAGTCAGCACGAGTAAGTTAATAACATATAATACCTGCTTTTGCCCGCGGCTTCGCTCGCGTTAAATTCGGGGTAACAAACCATACAAACTTCCACCCCCCATTTTAGGGAAGTGGGGGGTTAGAAAGAGACAAAAAGTAGCCTATGTCACTCTCCATCCCTTCAACTATCTCCATTTAAAAAATCATTTCAATTCGTCGCCCCGTTTTGCCGTGAAATACGGACAAACAAACAAACACACACATACACTTTCCCATTTATAATATTAGTATGGATTAGTTGTATCGTGTCGTGTATAGGGTCGTCACGGTTTTTTGGGTACATTTTTGGGTTAGTTTTGGTTAATTGCCATCTATTTCAAAAGTTTTACCATATCAAAATCCATTACAATATTAAAATACTAGCTTTTACCCGCGACTTCGTCTGCGCGAAATTAACATGAGCGATATGGAATTACATAATAAAACGCAAAATAAAAGTTACTAGTTAGTAAAATCTAAGAGCAAATATAAAACTAGTACGTATGCTATTTCAAGTCAACAGGGAGCAACAATTCCATATAAACTTCCATTCCGTTTTCACCCCCTTATACATACCAAATTTCATCTAAATTAGTTGAGCGGTTTAAGCGTGAAGAGTTAACAGACAGACACACTATAATATTAGTATGGATACGTCCATATAATATATCTCTTCAACTAGGCTGGGGAAAAAAAAAAAGAATTATAGCCAAAAGAGTTTTTAAAAAAAAATTTAATTTTGAAACATCTTGCTTCAAAGGTTTGAAACATCTTGTCTTTCCACTCTCAATATTTTTAACTCACTCGTTTTTGAAAAGTTTGAGAAAATGCTGAAAGGTTGACATGAACATACTCGTAATACAGGCGGTTTATAATTATATCTATTATTTGAAACCGTGCATAGGGTGGTTATGCTAGTTCCCCGTCCGGGTTGCCGTCCACCTGATTAAACTGCTACAAATTTATTGGACTAAGAGCTGGCCACGATATGACACAATAATGAGAGCAATGAAACCTGACTATTGTGTCATATCTGACGTGGCCAGCTCTCCGTCTACATGGAAAAAACTTTTTGAGGTCAAATTGGCCATTGATAATAATTATTTATTCTTTAATTGATATATTAATTATAAGCTTTTATTTGAAAAACTTGAATATCAATATATCAATAAGTATGGACGGAAAACTGACACATACTCCACTTTTACAAAAAATGTTTTATTATAAAAAACCTTTCGAGTATGATTTATTTTCGTATAATATTAATCTAAACAAGACCATATAAGCTCTAGAACGATAAGTAAGGGCACTTCAAAATTTATTATTGCATTACAAAGCTGGCAAAATCGATAAGTGGAAGAAAACTAGCACCTAAAAACTTACTAAGAGTACATTTTATTGAATAGTCCAATCTTAAGTAGAAGGAGTAGATTTTGAAAATTTATACAGGACAAACAGCTTAGGTACACTTACATACTGATTTGAAACAAGGATTAATATTTCGAGAAATTTTTACAAAGGTAAAGCATAAAAGTCAGCCCTGAAAGCTGACCAACTAGTTCAAAAATGGTCCGATCTTACCCCATCGTACCTTACGAGTACTTATTGTTTTTTTCATTTTAGGGATTGTGAGAAATTATATTGGTATATTATACTTATACGATTAAATTAATTCCATATCTACTTACCTACCTAATAATAATATTAATAATTCACTATATCTTTTAAATCGTACGAAAACGAACATACAATAAGCCATATAAACCTAATGGCGCGACCAGACATCGTAGAGTACCGGGACAGCCGAGCCGATTGTTTCTTTCTTATTCCATAGTAAAGAGAGAGATATAACCTATCACGATGATGTGGACAAATCATTGACAAATGCACAAATGTGTTTCAACTTCAAGCGCATTTGATTCTATTCAATGTATCCGTCATTCATATCATAATATAGATCTAGCTTGCAACAGCGCAAAGCAAGAAGCGAAATGAGCAAATGAAAGTAAGCTGGCAACGTCGCCGCGGATGGAAACTGCTCGAACAAACGCGCTCTTGTAATACAAATTATGGTAAAAACATGGACGAAGCCGTCTATGGTAAAAAGTACCCATACCCACTGTAAAAATTGAATAATGAATTAGTCTCTTTTATAAGTTGGTAGTTTAAATATATTGGGTAAAAAAGTCAAAATAAAAAGATTAAACTAACTAGTAACTTGACTATAGTATGATTTGACTTTTTTTTTGTCCAAAAATACCTATAAATCGCTTAGGATCAGGATTGAAAATATAAATGAGAAATGAGATAAAAAATAAACAAAAAAGTTAACATCAGCCTAGATTTGAACTCGGACATATCTACTTAGAAAGCAAGCGTACTATAACCTAAGCTATGTGGAACGAATTTCCGCACTCAAAATTACTAATCATATTACTCAAATTTGACACATGAAACATGTCTCTGGCTGCAATAGAATAAACGCCTATAAGTTTTATTGCAGCAATTGCATAGTTCTGAATTATTACAGGCTCTACAAGGTTTTGCGTCTAAAACCTTTATTAAGCGCTTAATACGACTATAGTTATCGGCCGAACATTAGTAATGTGCTAAGAAGTAGTTATGTTTAATTTCGCAACATAGAATTATTTCTGACCGACATAAAACTTGCGACAAGTTTTCTCCAAAACAGTTTCTTAACGATGATATATATACCTAATTATGTTATACAAGACCAAGCACGTATCGGTACAGCGAACCCAACTATATGCCCCTATAGAAAATGTAACATTCATGCTCCAACGTGGTTTGTTTTCTTCAAAAACCTTGCACAAAAACACCTCGATTTGACGTGTTTGCATATATCGTCGCCTTAAAGCGGTGATTCTAGTGATCTGAATAACTTCCGACCGATAAGTTGCCCTCACTGACTCATTTGGAGAAGCCACCCTGTATAGGTTTTAGCGAGTTGTGAGTGATTTCTACGGACGTAGGCATGGAATATTTTAATGAGAGTTACCGCGATCGAGTTTTACACTAGATGTCAGCACCGTGGCGAGAGGTCATAATCCACCAATCATGTTTAATCATATTTTTATTCATTGGTGAATTTTGACAGCTGCTGTCAAAAAGACCCCGCCACGGTGCTGCCATCTAGTGTAAAACTCGATTGCGAAAACCTACATTGAAGATTAATAAGAGTATAGTTCAAATACTTCAAATATATCACTGCATGTAGATAATATTTAAGTTTAAAAATAAACTGCAATTTTGTAAAAAAAAAACACTAAAGTAATTTTTTTATTGAGTGAAGCGATTTGACAGTCGCCTTATATGACTTTGCAAACCACTTTTTAAGGCAGGAGCTGTCAGATTATTTTGCTTAATAAAGAATTCGACTACTTAATTTTTATTGGCAGTAAACAGTGAAAGAAAACCTATGGTTTTTACCCTCTTACATATTCATGTTTGTTTTTATGAGCAATTTTTTTCCTAGATACGAGCGTGTGCACGGGATGCTGCGCCACGCTGGACCACATAGTCACATATCTATTTAAGCAATTAGTACAGAAATGTGAGTATACCTTACTTTGTTATGTATCAACATTTATTAATTATTTACTAGTAATTCGCCTGGAACTGAGAACTCGCGATTTTGTTTCAAACGAGTTGACCAACATAACAAGATCCTAATGATGATTTCGATCGAGCCTTCTAGCTCCATAACCCCTTGATCGATCTTGCTCATAAACGAACTCTCAAATTATATTGAGCTCTGCTACCTACAACCCCAACGAATTTCATAAAGATCAGAAAAACGTTACTAAAGTTATCGCGGAACAAATCCTCAAAATAAAAAAGCCATCGAAATGGCGAGACGTCCACTGGGACGTCTCCGCTCCGCTCGCTCGAATATGCTTAAAACATACTATCACCCTTAGGGTAGTTATAATGTACTTGCCTCTGATCCTAGCAGTTAGTTAATCAGCATTGTATTTTCAGCAAGCAACAAAATCCCGCACGGACGGCAGCCGGAGACGAGTAACATGTTCATACAAGTGCTGCAGCAGCGGCCCGAGATCATGCAGCAGTTGCTCGCCACAGTGAGTCCAGTCTATGTGTAGTACTCGTACAGTCGCCATCAGATACATACAGAATGTTACTAAAATACTGGTGATCCGTTTAAGGGTAAGAAAAAATAGAAGGAAAAATAGTAGTTTTCGATACAAGTGCGAGAAGTATGTCATATTGCACGAGTAGCGAGGTTACTTGACCCGAGCCGAGAGGCGAGGGTCAAGACTCGGGACGAGTGAAATGACACTTCCGCACGTGTGTCGAACAACGTTTTTTAATACAATTGCGAAAAAAAAATTACATTTATATTCTGTCAGTGTACGAAACACAGCTTCATTCAATCGCGCGTTGTTCAAGTAATACTATTGGGTCTCGCATAATACTCCTTGCCCAATCGCGCGTAGTTCAGGTGGGTCATTTATAAGCGGCTCTCGCATAATACTCATTAATTTAAAATTCTGATCTGCAAATCGTGCGTAAAATCAAACTTTACGCACGATTTGCAGCTACATAAAGTAACCTTTTTGAGCAATTGTATTAAAAAATTTTTTTTTGTATGGGATCCGTTGTCCCATACAAAATATGTTTTTAAGTTGGTCCCATTGTAACCAGGTCAGGATCTGATGATGGGATCCTGGAGAAATCGAGGGAACTCTTCAACTATTATAGGCACACCTATAGTGATTTGAGTATTTTTTACAGCAGCTCGAGCATTTGCTTTTGGAAAGGTGGATGCTAAGTGAAGTCGGTTCTTTTTTTGTTTAAAATTATATTGTCTAAATATGATCTGGAATACACTGTTAAAATCTTTTGGGCTAAGAACTTGTTACATTTGCAGGTCCTGAACGTGATAATGTTCGAAGACTGCTGCAACCAGTGGTCCATGTCGCGGCCTCTCCTCGGCCTCATACTCCTCAACGAGGAGCAGTTCCACCGCATCAGGGCCGAGATGATCGCGCAGCAGCCGAGGGACAAACAGGCGCAGCTCGCGCAGTGGTTCACCGCGCTCATGCAGGGCATAGAGCCCAACCTGCTCACCAAGAACCGGGACAAGTGAGTGCCTTGAATAGCATCGTAGAGGTCACTCATTATCTGATAGGGTCACTCACGCATTTATGACGTCGGCATGGGTCACTTACCGGGTTACACTATAAGCCGCCATTGTGGGTCACTCACTACCCTGACCGGGTCACTTATTGTACTGGTATTGTACATTCATGGGGCAGTTACTACATGACTGGGTCACTCACACAACAAGATAACCGTGGGTGACTCAACACAGTGGCACATAGAGAACCAAACTGCTCATCAAGAACTGGAACATGTGAGTCACCACCGAGAACTATATACAGAATATATGTAGTATGGATTATCCAAATGAATCGGTAAGGGCAGCTACCGAGCACCTACCAAATCCTCGAAAATTCTTAGGGAGGCCTTCCCTAACTTTTTCTTATTTAACTAACTAGTAGTCCGCCTCGAACTGAGAACTCGCGATTTTCTTGCCAACGAGTGACCAATATAACAAGGCCCTAATGTTGATATTTTCGAGCTTTCTAACTCCATAACCCCAAGGGATCGATCATGCTCATGAACGAACTCTTAAATTGTATTGAGCCCTACTACAACCCCAATAAATTTCATATATTTATATCAGAAAAGCGTTACTAAGGTTAGCGACAACTATTCAAAATCAAAAAGCCATCGAAATACACAGACGTCTAGGTAGCCGAAGTTGTCTGTAAGAACTTCACTTCGCTTACGCTCCGCTCGTTCGACTAAAGACGATTGACCTATACAGATTTTTAAAAAAATGTACCTACAGAACAGGCAGAGAAAATCCTAATTTTTGGTCATTTTTCAGATTCACACAGAACCTGTCGATGTTCCGGCGCGACATCAACGAGCTGCTGAAGGGCACCGTCGGCGGCGCGGCTTGCAACGACATGATGACCTCGTAGGTCACTCACCGGGTCACTCACACACCCCGACACGGTGGCCTCGCGGGTCACTCACATACCTCTACATGATGACCGCGTGGGTCACTCACACACCGGCACCCGCACACCCGCACACTGACGGACATGGAACATTTTATGGAACAAAAATACTAATTATCTATTACTGGTATCATGGGGAACGCATCTGTCAAAGGTTTCGCCAGATGGCGCTTGCATGGGTTTTACCTATAGCTAGTTTTGTTGGGATTTGGCTTTTAGAGCTAAAATCTAGGCCAGAGAGTTTAAAAAAAAACCGGCCAAAAGCATGTCGGGCCATGCTCAGTGTAAGTTCCGTAGTTGCCGGCCTGTTACAATACATCCGTTCAAAAAGTCGTTTATTAAGGGATATTTGGCGGCCCTTACGTCATTTTACTATCCGGCGCATACGTCCTTTCACTATGCGTTATTGAGTGCTAACTCAAAAACGGCTGAACCGATTTTAAAGACCTATCCAATGATACCCAACACGATAGGGTTGGAGCGAAAAAAAATTCACCCCCACTTCATGTGTCCGTGAGGTACGGTCAACCAATTTGATTCCTAGGCCACTGTAAGACCTTATCGTAATGACAGTTGCCCGGGGATACGTATAAACGTAACATATTCGCTATCAAACTAGCTATTGTGATAAGTTCTAGAGTGGCCTAGGAATCAAATTGGTTGACTGTACCCTATAAAAAATATTTTTTCAGTTTTTATTCTACCAGTTTGTCGGAGTGATTAATACACATACTCATACCAAATTTCAACTTTCTAGTGCGAACGGTCACTAGCTAGACCGCGGACATGGCGAAACTATAGTTGACTACGGAACCCTAAAACGAGAATTTGACACTTTTTTGAGATTGACAAGTAAAACTCATGCTGGCGCACTTTGTAAAAGTCTTGGACCGGCCCCATTGCTATCGTATTGGGTTTACAACCAGCTTAAAGAAACATGTAAAAAATGTCATCCTACTAGGAACGACCGACCACACAAAAAAAAACATATCTCTGCCTCCAAAAATGTTTTCCTATTCCAAACCTGAATACGATACCAAAAACGCCGCAACGGATTATCAGCATTTTTGGTACAATTTGTAAATCTTAAAGTTGAAAAACCACTTGGTTTTGTCTGTTCCTTGACCTGTAAACACAGTTCCTTGTATACTTGAAAGGACGGCAACGCTCCCGTGTTCTCATTGAGATCGCAAACTTACGAAAACCCAGTGCCCAATAACGTGAAGCTAAAAAGTGTTATACGTTACATTTAGGTGTCGCAATAACTATTGTATTTAGAAAATCCTTGTACAGATATAGAATTTAAGCTAGACTGTGTACGCATGCACACACACACACACATTCTATTTAATTACAAACACAGAGATATGAACAACTAACTCCCAAAAATGTTTTGTACAAACAGCAACACTCTTAACTGTACATCGGTGGACCTTATTACAAGAGACATAAGGTCCACCGATGGGCAGCTAACAGTGTGGGCGATCGTACACCCTTTTTGTGCTGTCTTTACCTGGTACATAGCACTCTCATATAAATTACGGAAGACCATTTAGTGAAGTGATGTTTGAAAAGTAACTTAAAAGATTTAAAGCAAATAAATACAGGATGTCACAAAAATTCTGGCGATCCGTTTAAGTGCATAATTGGGATCGTATTCGTAAAAGTTGGTTTTGGCGAAAAAACGACGTCCGATACAGAAAAAAAAAAAAAGTCAAATAAAAAATTTCGCCTACATTTTCTTCGCAATACGAAACCAATTATGCCCTTAAACGGATTACTAGTATGTTTGTTACAGTCTACGGGGTCAAATAAAAGTGTGTAAAAAGCCAGTTTTTGGAAGAATCTTAGGATTTTTCTTACATAAAAACAGTATTGCATTATAATCAAACCTTGTTTACAGTCTAAGAAAGAAACGTGCCTTGAATGAGGTTGGCCGGTCGGGTTTCACACAGGGCGCCATCATAGCAACCTGTCAGTCCTACCAACACGGTCCATAGAATTATATGAAGTGGATCTAATTCTTCGGTCACAAAAGACCGAAAGAGAAGGTCACCTAGGGCAGGGGTCGGCAAACCGCCGCTCGCGAGCGGCTCTGAAGGGTCAGTTGTGGCTCGTCGAGTTCCCCTAAATTTTTTTAAATTCTAATATTACAGTAAAAAAACATAACTGCGGCTCTATGAGCTTCCGAAAATTCCATATTTTTCCGCCATCAGGCTCTTTGTCAAAAAAGTTTGCCGACTGCTGACCTAGGGGACTGTGTGACTTGACAAGGACAATAAAAATGTCAATATGTGTCAAATGCGACAATTTTGTCACGAGTGCGAGTGAGACACCGCCCTCTACATTATGCTCTCTATCGGACCGTTTTTACTGCTTTTTACAAATCACCTATGAACGACTGTTTTACTCGGTAATAAGGTTCAACTGTGGAAAAAGTGTAAGAATTAGATCCACTTCATATAAATCCAAGATAGTGTCATATTAATATTTAATTTTTATTTTCTGGCTTGGATTCTAGCCTTTTAGGCCAAATAGCATAGAACAATACAAGTGACAGGTACAACCTATACTGGCGCCATCTGGTCAATCCTTTGACAGCTATATTAAGATGGCGCCGTACAGGATCCGAACGGATCATTATCAATGATAATTATCGTGATTTTTATGTTTTATACCACGACGGTGGCAAACAAGCATGCCATGCATGCCAAGCATGTGGCATGTGTAATAATTATTGGGTTATTATTAAACCCAAAATTTGTAAAGGCATAAAAAAAATATCGCGCATGTATTTCAACATTAGTAGTTGAACTATAATAGAAAAAAAAAACATACCGGGGTTATCCCCGGGGTATGATTTTTTTTATCGCGATAAATATCAGAGATCATGGCGCTGTATGCCCTCATTAATTATGGAGTCATTATTAATCAAAAGTCAACGTTTTACAATTCAGTTAACACAAAACATATAGCGCCTTATATGTTGTAGAATCCAGGAATATGGCAGGGTGGAAGTCCAGGTAGTCAATAATTAATACAAGCGTCATCTAGTAAAGGTTTCAAAACTCGATACACGATTATTTCTCAGACTCTCACTCACCACTCTCTTTCTAATATTTTAATGTATACACGGTGAATCTGACCGATTTATTCCTGAGAACCGACAGATTTATTCCTGAGGTCATAAGGAGTAATAAATGTTATATGAATTTAGGTTAATTTCGCCAAAAATGATTTTTTTTTTAGATTTTTTTAATGCTTTTGAACATAATAACATAAATGTTAATGGTAAAACTATCGATTAAAATAAATTAGTACATTTTTTTTTCGTAAAAAATAATTTACGTAAAGTATTCCTTGGCACTTGACTAGACCCCATAATTATTTAATTGGTAGTAACTCTGAAACTAGGCGAATTCCAGAAAAGTTTATACGACATTTTAGTCTCCAATTATAATCAGGAATACATTGTTAAAATCTCTCGCAATCCTCACGAGCACCGTGTATATAGCATTTCACTCTAAACTCATTATTGGCGTAAGAATGGGTGCATTGACATTTGTCAAAGCGTCGAAGAGGTTAACCTTAATCACTGTCCTTGTGGCTGTGTGGGTGCATTTTACTACACTCTAAAAACGATGAAATCGGGTGGTTCTTTCAAGAAAACGACCATAAAAGATGACCCAATTTCATTGCTCGCGCTTTATGATTACGGTCTCGTGTCTAAATGAATTGATTTTATTTTATATTGATGTATGTATTTCAATCGAGTATTTAAGGTGACAAGGAAGGACCATATAATATCTGGACTGTGTCTATACAAAATCGCTTTTATGAAATTCAGGCATACGCGCTATGGCTATTTATATAGTGGGGTAAATCGCCAGTCCACCTTTCCATAACTGGCCCCCTTAAACTAAAAATGAACTCGTCACTTACAAACAGAATTCATTTTAGTATAACTTTAATTACCCAGTTATTGCAAGGTGGCCAGTGAATCCTCCTTTTTGTAAATGGTCGGCAACGCGCATGTGACACCTCTGGAGTGGCAGGTATCCATAGGCTACGGTAGCTGCTTACCATCAGGCGGGCCGTATGCTAGTTTGCCACCATCGTGGTATTAAAAAAAACCTTATATTAAAATGAATTCTGCTTGTAGGTGAACAGAGTTCATTATTAGTATGAGGTGGCCAGTTACTTCCAATATACCCTATCTATCATCAATATAATTCAACTTTCGTTAACGAGATGGCGCCACGGCACCCTGATACCGAGGTGTAGCCTGAATGTTGAAGTAACGCGCACTTGTTATAGATATTCAGTCCAATATTATATGGTCTCAGGTGACAAGCTGAGAAGCTAATCATTGATCATGAATGTGACACTTATTTGGAAAAGGTACCATTTCGCTGCAACGCCAAAAATATGTGTACAAATTTGCACCTGAATCCTTTGTAATGCGGTACAAAACTGTATATATATTTTTGGCGTTGACTGAACGTTGTACAGATTAAATGATGTATTTGAGCGATAAAAGCGTAAGGGCCAGCCGCCCAATGGTACCTTTTTATTTAGATTATCACCAGAGATTATACATATATAGACAGCCACAGTCTAAGATTTTTTTTTTTTTTTTTTGTTGTTGGAACGGGACTTAGAGAAGGGCCTCTAGCTGCCCGTGGAGTGACGCCGGGGTGGCCCGGAAGGGCCACCCCGGGGGAGAGAATTTGCCTGAGGCCAGAAGGGCCTACAGGTCTTTGTGCCTTAGAGCGTCATTTGTCGGTTGGTATGTCATTGTTGACGTTTGAGATGAGTTGTCGTTTTTGGTAAGTTGGTTGGTCATGTTATAAAATGGGGGGGGGGCGAGAAGCCAACATGGATTAGTTGTTATACTGTGCGGTGTGGGGCTGGATCAGGTGGCGTCGAGCGCCGCCGACGCCGCCGCCATAGCCGCGGCGTCTGTGGTTCCTGCAGGTTGCAGGAGTGGGGGGTGGAGGTCCCCCCTTTGGTGCAAGATAGTACCCGCTCTCAGGTGCTGCTGTTGTTGGGAGATTTTACGTTTCGGTTTTGTCAGTAGTTCAGTCAGGTCAGTTTCGTCTGTCATGTTCGTCACGTCAGTTAGGGTGGCGGGGTTAGGGGGGAAGGTTTCCCTTGCGCAGGGGTCAGTCTTTTGTCTTTGTGTTATGTCATCGTCTGGGTCGGTGAGCACATGCTTTGGTCGTCGGTGTCCTCTCTTGGGGTCTAGTCTGGGGGTGTAGTCGGAGGCTTGGGTTACAAGGGGATTGGGATGGTGGGGAGTGTTGTCGAAGAAACGCCTGGAGGCGAGTTGAAAGAAGTTCTCCAAGGACTGCAGACCCAGGTCGCGATGGAGGTCGACGTTCCGTGCATAACACGGGGCGCCGACCGCCACCCTCGCGAACCTGTTCTGCAGTACTTGGAGACATTTGAGACGGTGTTTGGGGGTGTGGGCGAAAGTTACTGAAGCGTACGAAAGAACTGGCCTTATGCACGTTTTGTACAATGTGATCTTACCCCTCAGTGATAATTTACTGTTTTTATTTAGAAGGGGGTTTAGACGCCCCATGATATAGGCGGCCCTATCCCGGACAGCTTTAATGTGTGGCTTAAAGTGCATGTTGCTGTCTAGTATCACCCCCAGATACTTAGCAGAGTGGGACCACTCGATGGGCTTGTTGAATAATCGGATGTTAGTGTAGCCCGCTGCAGGGGTGGCGTTGTTATGCCTCGTAAATAGGACAGCGGTGCTCTTGTCCGGGTTCGCCTCGATCCTCCAGCGATCGAACCACTCCCCTAGAGAGTTTGCCGCTCGCTGGAGGAGCGAGATGAGCAGGTCGGGGGTGCGGGACGAGACATAAAACGCCGTGTCATCCGCGAACAGGGCGTAGTTAACCCCTGGCGTTTTGGGGAGGTCGTTCACATAGACAGCGAACAGTGTGGGGGACAGGACCGACCCCTGCGGAACACCCGCCCGGACCGGACGCAGACCCGAAAGAGACCCCTCCACTCTGTAACCGAAGGACCTATTGACAAGAAAGTCTCCCAGGATGTGCAGGAGACGGTTTGGCACATTGGCTCGTGACAGCTTGCAGAGCAAGCCGTTGTGCCAAACCTTGTCAAAGGCCTTGGCCACGTCGAGGAACACGGCCCCCGTGGGGATGGGTCTCTTATAGGCCGTCATACGGTCCAGGATGTGCTCGGCGATGCGATGCACTTGGTGCACGCACGAGTGGCCGGCCCTGAACCCGAACTGCTCACTGATGATGGTGTTGTGTGAAGTTAATACCTCCATGAGGCGGGTTAGTAATACCCTTTCTAGGACTTTCCCCATTGTGTTTAGGAGGCTTATCGGGCGGTAGCTACCTGGGAGGTTGCTGGGTTTGCCGGGTTTGTGAATGCCGATAACCGTGGCAACCTTCCAGGCGGCCGGGAAGTGAGAGTTGGCGATAGCTGAGTTTAGGATATTAAGAAGAATTTGAATTATGTGGTCGGGAAGAAGTTTTAGGAGTCTGTTAGTGATTCCGTCAGGTCCTGGGGCCTTGTGGGGTTTCAGGTTTTTGAGAATAAGTTTGAGCTCCATAAGGGAGGCTTGACGGAGAGGGGGGCCAGAAGGGGTCCCTTCCAAGATGGAACTGACTTCAGCGTCTACTAAGGGGATGTGGTTAGAGTCATTGGGGGCGCTTCCTGGGGAGCATTGAAGCTCAAGGGCTTCCGCCAGGCAGTCAGCCTTCTCTGTATCGGTGAAGGCGGGAGAGGGGGACCCAGGCCGCACAAGTGGGGGCATGGATACCTGGGTATCGGCTTTAAGAGATTTGGCCAGGCGCCAGTAGGCCTGGTGACCTGGCTTTATCTCTTCAAGCAAGCTGTCCCACTTGTCCCGCCTGTGCTCCCCCACTCTCTCCTTCACCTGTCTTTGTAGTCTGTTGACAAGGTTTTTGTTTTCCCTGCTGGGGAAGGTGTCATAGTTCTTAAGGGCCCTGTTTTTTGATGTGATAAGATCCCTGATGTCCCTGGGGAGGGTCCAACGACGATGGTCGTCCGCTGGGACCTCCCTGGAACACCCCGAGACCACTTGCTGTAGGGAACTGGTGAAAGCGGCAATGGCGGTGTCCGTGTCCTCCTTCGTGAGGAGTGGGAGGTTCTCCACTTGAGCCACAGGGCACGCGTCGCCGGCCAGCTCCACCCCCACGTTTGCCCAGTTCACCACCTTTGTGGTGGCTTCTGGATCCGTAGGGGGGGGGCCAAGGCCGATGACGACTGGCCTGTGGTCCGAATCCATGACGTGGGCCACCTCAATGGAGCGCACTGTTAATGACACCCCCTTGAGGAGGGCCACGTCTAGGACATCGGGTAGGTACTCGTTTTGAACGGGGTAGTGAGTGGGTTCTCTGGGAGCAAGGATGTTAATGGGGTTTTCACTGTTTAGGAGGAGGGGCATCAGGATTCGGCCGTTGGTGTTGGTTACTCGGCAATTCCAATGCGTGTGTTTTGCGTTAAAGTCACCGGCAATGATTAGCGACTCATCCATTGCTAGTACTTTTGATAGGTCGGTGAGGAGGAGGGGTTTTGAGCCGGGTTGGTAAGCGGAAACTAAGGTAATTGGTTGATGGCCTGTTAAGGTGAGGCGGCAGGCAGAGATTTCAAGGTTTTCGAGGATGGGGAGTGAGACGGGAGAGCAATGAAGCGATTTCTTATAATAAATGAGGGTTCCGCCTTTGACGGAACCCTTTCGATCGTTACGGGCTAGTTTAAAGTTGGGGATATTTGGGTTCCTATGAGAGGGCTTGAGGAAGGTCTCCTGTACCAGGAGGACGTCCAGCTGGAGGTCTCTCATGGCGCAGGAGAGCTCCTCTTTTTTGCCACTCAGGCCATTTATGTTGAGAGTACCGATGACGATGTTTTTCGGTTTAGTCCTACTATTGTGTGTATTATCCATTATTGGGTTTAGTAATGTTTTTAACTTTGGATAGTAGGTTGGCGTGTTGTGCCATTGCTAGGAGTTGACCGGCGGCGGTCTGAGCGCTGCGCACCTTTGCAGCTAGTATTCGGACCTCCCCAATATCAATTGTATTGGCGAGGTCGATCACCAGCCGCAGGTCCGCCTCGTCAGACTCGACCGTATCGGAGATGAGGTGAGGTTGGGAGAGAGGGGGGGGGCGGGCGCGGGCTGCATATTGGAGAGTATGCGGAGCCTGGAGGTCATACATTGAGATGGTTTGCTGAGGGTAACCCCGGGGAAACTGAGGTTGCTTGGGGGGGGGGACACTTGGCCTAAGTAGGGTGAGGGGAGGTCCTGCTGGGTTTGGGTAAGGGCCTGACCATGTGTTGGTTGTGAGCCAGTGCTGGGGATACCCCAGGCTCCTCTTGGTTGAGATGGCGGTTGGGTTGATTTACCCCAGTCTACCCTTTTGGGGGGTGCGGGGTTGGGTTGGGAGGGGGTGGGGTTACCCGAAGGGGTACGGAGAGGCGGAAAGGAGGTGTTACTAAGGTTATCGACTCTATTAAATGAGGGGTCAAGATTGGCTGGTTGGTGGGTGAGGCGATTTACACCGGTGTGTGGGGAATTGTTTTGTTTGTAGTTGCGGGAGGAGGGACGAATCCTGCGCGTGTTGGTATTCTTGGGCGGAGGAAAGCGCGGACAGTTTGAAGCGTTTGCGGGGTGGTCGCCCCCGCAAAGGGCGCAAGTTGTTTTGAATGTGCCGCTTTCGTCCGGCTCCCTGTTGCAGCTAGTGGATGGGTGATTGCCGGCGCATTTGAGGCACCGGTAGGGCATCGTGCAGTAACCCGCTGTATGTCCCGGGCGTTGACACCGGTGACATTGAGCCACTCTGTTGTTTTTGTGAGGAGGTTCGACAGCCAGGCCGCTGAGGCCACAGACGGCGTGGATGTCGAACACCCCTTTTCCGGCTTTGGTATGGTCGAGGACGACGAGAACCGCATTGAAGGGTTCACGCCTTTCCTTGGGACCGCGGGTCATTCTGGTGACCTCTTGAACCGGGAGTTTTTGGTTCAAGAGGTCATTTTTAATGTCGTCAAGCTCCAGGGACACGGGGAGGCCCCGGATAACGACTCTCAGTTTGCGTTGCTTGCCGGTAGGGTGGGTTGTATAGCCTTGGACTAGCAGCTTTCGCCAGCCCCTAAATTGATCAATAGTCTGGGTGTGGATGAATAATTTCGTTTCTCTTGTGAACCTTTCCTCACCTATGAAGGCTTTTAAAAAGCCTAATTGGCGGGAGTGTGCTGTTTTAGAAAGGGCGGCCCACCTGTTAGGGTCGTCTACTGTTAATACAGGGGGTCGTCTGTGGTTCTGTTTGTCGGTAATTTTTTTGTTGTCATTATCGTATTCCGAATAGTCGGATAGATTGTCTTCGTTATCTGAGTTTACTATTTCCATTTCCTCCTCGCAGGCATCGCGGGGGGAGGGGTTGGGGGGGATCAGGTTGGGGTTATTGCGTGTAACGTTACTGTGGTTAGTTGAGTGGGAGGACTCCCTAGGAAGTTGGGAGAAGGGGTTGGGTGATAGTGGGATGGTGGGTTGTTTAGGGGACTGAGGGGGGGGGGGGGAAGCAGAGGTTTTAGCCTTCTTTTTATTTTTGCTTTTCCTCGGCTGAACGGTGGTGTAGCTGTCATCTGAGATGGAGTTGAAGGACTCTGTCTCCGAACTATGGCTGTTTTGGTTGTAGGAATTTAAGGTGTAATTGAGATTGGGGAGAATTTTGTTCTCGTGCCCTGTGATAATTTTAAAGATATTATCAGTCTGGGGGGAGCGGGATCTCGATCTGCAGATTGAGTCGGGCTTGGGATTGGGTGGGGAGGAGGGTCTATTGTAGGGGTGGGTACGGGGGGTGGCTCCCCCTCGGCTCGAGGCCTGGGAGTGGGAGCGTGCCCGCGAGGCGGCCTGGGTGCGCGCCTCGGCGTCGCGGTGGCGACTGCGTGTGTTGGTGTCGGTATCAGTATGGGATTGGCGGGTGCGGTCACTTGTCAAGTCATTGGGGTTAAGAGCGGGCACTACCTTACCTTTATTAGGATTGTTGAGGGCGGCCGCGGCCGCGGCGGCGGCGGCGGCGGCGGCGGCAGCGTTGGGTTGCGCGCTTCCGCCGGGGGCGGAGGCGGTCAGGTACTCCCTAAAGGAGGGTCCCAGGCCTTGTGTGTTGATAAAGCTTAGTAAAAGCTTTTCCATGTTGGTTTCCGGCCCCTCCACGTGGCGGGGGGGCGAGGGGGAGAGGGCGGATTGCATGGGGGGGGCGGTTCGTTCTTTTACCGCCACTGTTCCATTATGGTTGTCTTTTTTTCCTTTTGTTTTTTTTTCCATACGCTCGGACACTCGGAACGCACTGTACGCACTATAACTGCTTACACTTGAGTCACTGTCTCGGTTAAAACATAAGTCACTTTACGGCTCGCGGAGCTAGGCTCAACGCGGCAAAAGGCGGGAACGCGGAGCAAGCTCGACGCGCGAGTCGCGAGGGGCGCGGGGCGCGGGGGGCGCGGGATCGGCAGAGCGGAGCAACGCGTGTGCTCGACGCGGCGGTGGCGGGCGATCCATCACAGTCTAAGAACTTTTTGAGGCGCAAGTCTAAGGCACTGGTCCCACCAAGAGCGAGTAAGCGAGTAAAGTTAAGCTAGTAGCATTACATTGCGGTTAGTCGAGGTATGGAGTGATCGATCGACCTTTCAAGGCCCGCGATGTAATGCTACTCGCTTAACTTTACTCGCTTACTCGCCGCCGGTGGGACCAGTACCTGAAGCGCCATCTGAACGAGACCAACTCAAAGTTTCCGTAGTGATACCGTAATAATAGTTCTTCCTCCTAGCGTTTGTCCTAGTTTTCTTTTTTGCTCTATTGAGCCTCGGGTCCGCTCGGCAACCTAATCCCAGGAGTTGGCGTAGGCACTAGTTTTTACGAAAGCGACTGCCATTTGACCTCCCAACCCGGGATACTAGGCGTTGTTGGCATTAGATCCGGTTTCCTCACGATATTTTCCTTCACCGAAAAGGAACTGATATTACGTACATAAATTTCGCAAAACTCACTGGTACAGTCGCCATCAAATATATCGAAGCTGCCAAGGTAATATTGTCTTCGGTTGCCGCGATAGTTATTCATGAAATAAAACAATTAAAAACGGATTTTATCGCGTGTACTGAGCTGCCAAGGTACTCAAAAATATCTGAACATACACTTTATCTCCTTGACAATAGAGACGTTGTTCAGATATTTGTGACCACCTGAGCCGCTCCGATGTATTTGATGGCGACTGTACAAGCCGGGAACCCGAGCCCTTCGCATTGAAAGTCTGACGTCTTACCGTTAATACCGTAGTAATAGTAACGCTATCAATTACTAGATGGCGCTGAGGAGCAGAGAGTACTCTCTACATTATACGGCAGCTTTGGTTGGTCTAGTTCAGAGGCCGCTTCAGATTTAGAGCCTCAAAAGGTTCTTGGACTGTGTCTGTCTATATATGTGGTCTCTGCTATCACATATCATGATCCTATTGTGAGAATGTAAATCATTTAAATGGCATGTTGAAGGGCATATAATGGGCAATAAATTTGCTGATTGAAGCTAATTTTGCCGAAATTAGCTGGATTTTAGTATAGTTTTTCTGACTGTGAAGTTTCGACACTTCAATAAAATCATAGAACGATCTAGAAATTGTTTATCTTTAATGGGGAAGGCTGGTGAAAACTTATTGTAGAGGGCGCTGTTGCAGATTCTATACAATGGGAGAAAGAGACGTAAGACTAATGGTCCTTAACGATGTACGAAAACCGTATCTAAAAAGCTTTTCTCAGTTAAAAACCTTCCCTGTGACGTTAATCTACAGCATTTTAATTTTAGAGTATTTCAGAAACAAGTGGATTTCAATCTCGGAGCAATTCGAGACAAAACATAAAAACTACTTTCCGCCATACAAATTTAGCTTTTCTAAGGACCACAAGGAGATGTCACTTTGTCAGTTTGCCTTCCCATTGATATTTTTATTTTTTTAATAATAAACATTTGGCAGGCTTGCCGTAGTTTTGAAAGCCAGCTAATAATTTTGCAACTTATACAGTCCATATATAAATATATTTATCTACATCCATATCATCAGTGTCGTAAATGTATGAAAATTCATTACCACATCGATATCGGTAACGTAATGAAAATACTGCCCTACTCCCCGACCGCGGTTGTCCTCCTCCCCGAACGCCGGGCAGGGACAATCCAGTTGGCCATGACGGTGCAATGGCGGTCATTCTAATTCCGAACACGTCATTGAGGACTTATATGTGTGTTGATAAAGCAGTGTATGCAGCTGTACGTATTTTATTAGGTAACAGTTACATAAACTACTTATTATACTTTAGGACTTTAACAGTGTAAGCGTATGTTTGACATGGACTGTATGTAAAACAGAAATGCCCTTGCGACATGCCGTAGACCATAGTGTAAAGTGTTGGTTCCGTATACTAGATTGTATACTTGGATGTTAGCGTAGGAGATGTACATAGTTGATGAAATACATTGTGATTTGTACAAAGTGCACCAAGCTTTTATTTCTGACCCAATATATGTAGTTCCATTCCAATCCTTCGTTGGTATAAGTAAACAGGTATACCACTCCCTAATACGTCTTGGATACCACTATCAATAAATATTATGGGACAATCTTACACAAGTCAACCTAGTCCCACCCACAGTAAGCTCAATAAGGCTTGTGTTGATGTGGGTACTAGGCGACGATATATATAATAGATAGATATATTTAATAAATACTTAAATACATAGAAAACATCCATAACTCAAGAACCGTCCGTGATGAACACACAAATAAATGCCCTGACCAGGATTCGAAGCCGGGACCTCCTGCTTCATAGGCAGGGTCACTACCGACTGGGCTAGGAGGCCGTTAGGCTAGGAGACTATGATTCTCAAACTTTAGATTTTGGGGTACCCTTATGGCTTATATTCTTAATGCCTTATGGCATTAAGTCCGCCATTTGACCAAGTTGTATTGTGCAATAAAGATTAAATAAGTAAAGTGAGTGCTATACCTGTCTTTATGCCATGGTCCATGGCCTATAGTTTCAGTCCTTTACTAATGTGACGATCTAGATCAAAAGGTATCATTTGGCGGCCCGCGGTTACACTTTAGTTGTTATTATTTAACCGACTTTAAGATTTCGAAGGAGGAGGTCCTCAATTTGACGGGTTCTTTGTTTTTGCTATTTTTAGGGTTCCGTACCTCGAAAGGAAAAAAACGGAACCCTTATAGGATCACTTTGTTGTCCGTCCGTCCGTCCGTCTGTCAAGACCTTTTTTCTCAGGAACGCGTGGAGGTATCAAGCTAAAATTTATATCAAATACTCGGGTCTGCTGTCCCTTGCACCTGTGAAAAAATCAAACTTCTAAGCCAACGCAATCAAAAGATACAGCCGTTTATGCCGCAAATTTTCGAAACTCGCAAGGGAATTAAAACCTACAGAGTACTTCCCTTGAACTCAGCATCTTGAAATTTGGTACGAAGCAACATCTTATAGCACAGATAAAGGAAAAATTGCGAAATCCGTAAATTTTTAGTTACCTACAGGTTTGTACGGAACCCTCGGTGCGCGAGACCGACTCTCACTTGGCCGGTTTTTTTAAGTATGTTCACCGATTATTCTAAGACAGCTGGACCGATTTGGAAAATTTTCTTTTGTTTGAAAGAGTATACTTCAAAGTTGATTCCATTGTCACTAGATCAATCGAGGGAACTCTTCAAATATTATAGGCACAGCTATAGTGATTTAAATATTTTTTACAGTAGCTCGGGCAGCCTTTTGGAAAGGAGGAGTCTAAGTGAAATCGTTTTTTTTTTAATTATATTTAATCCTAAGTTTTGATCATAAAATTTAACACTTTGACTACCGAGTACTCGCCTGGTAGGCACTCGTAATGTTTGCTCAGATGCCAGGCACGCGGCGTGCGGCATTGCGTTGCATTGCATGTCGTAGCCCGCCTGGCGGGTTCTGTCGGTTTCTGAGGTATTGTTCAAAATTTTGCCCGGTTGCGAAAGTGTTAAGACAGTTAAGGGCCTATGCACATATTTGTATCGATACAAACGGCGTCGACGGCGCGTCTGTACTACAATCCCATCGCTTACCATTACCTTTGCCACGGGCCAAGCGTCCATTTTAGACCGACCCATAGATCTTTTAGTCAATATATTAGTCAATGTGAGATAATTCGTGGTGGGTTTCTGCGAGGTTTCTGTTATTGATACAAACACGCGTTGTAAGCGCGTCTGCATCGATGTAGATGTGCAAGGGTCTACAAGCTGCGTCTGACTTGCGTACGAATTGTATCGATACGCGCACGCGCGTCGACGGCGTTTAAAAAACGCGGTGTGCATAGGCTCTACATGGTTAGCTTAAACAATATCACCCTTATTAAGAAACGTCTTACAAGCCTCATTTAGTTAATTCATGTTTTATCTGTTTCTGATGATTAGTTAAATCTCGTTTATGAAGGGGGTAAATTTTGGTTAGCAGAAAAATAAGATAATCAAATAGCAAGGTAAATTATATTTAAAAAAAGCAGTATTTGTTTATTACTTATATTCTAATTATAAAAGAAACGAAAATTACGGACATTCATTTAAGGCTTCAAATCATCAATATAATTAACTTTAACCTTTATTTACTTACTGTCTTCATCATACTTATTCTCAATCCTCATGCAGTTTTTTGCAAGTTTCCCGGCACTCTCATGGTACTTGCACGTGCAGCCTTCGAACCAGTAATGCTCAGCTTCCGTCACCTTGTTAGCCTGAGGTGTGAACACCGTGCACTTCTTTATCTCGGATTGATTGTTCCTATAATAACTCCTGTACATGAAATCACAGTATTTCATCCCGAGAGCTATTTTCTGTTAAATGTATTTGCAGCTTTTAATTCGTTCTGAAAACCTGGTACCTTAATACAACAGTCGTCAAGGTCTGGAGCTGACTGAGCTTGGATGATACTTGTCATTGTCTCGTTGGATTCCACCTTCCTCCACCTACCTTCAGCCACTAGAACTAGTGCGTTCATGTCCAGATCTTGCAATGGTTCTTGTGACTTTATCAACAGTTCAAATAAGACAGCTTGAGTCTGTATCGGCAGGAGCATTATCCAGAATGTTCTAATTAAGATCTCCGGTATAATGCGATCAGTTTTAGCAACCATGCTATTCATAAATTGCAGTAAAGACTTTGGTCTCAATCCTGTCATGTTGCGAAAGACAAAACTGTAGATTTTATCAGTTTGCATGAGTGAAAATGTTTTAAGAACTCTTTCTTTCAAGTTGGCATACTTGTTTTCTATCGGTTTGTTTGGTATGTCGGTCAAAAATAAGGCTGCCGTTAGGATTTCCTCCGACCGCAATGCATCCATGGTATATTCAAATTTTAGTTCATCATCTGAGATAAAGTACTCAAAAAAGGCTGCTTCCAGTGAATAGAACCAGAGCTCTGGATCACTTGCAACATATTTAGGTAAAGTTATCTTTTGTTTATTAGTTCTTGGATGAACATGATACTTCACGTATGCAGCAATACCATCGGCTGTTGCGGCTAGCTCATTAGGGCTCAAGTCGTCCAGCGGTTTGGGATCAAACAAGATGGCGGCAAGCATAACCTTCTGCATGTGACGCGGCAACCGCGCCAGGAAAAAGATTCGAGTGATCGCCTTAGGAATAGCGTGACTACAGGAGTATACCTTAATCAGTACATCAAGAAAAGCAGAGGGTTTTAGATCTAAGCAGCGAAAAAACGCTATTCCTTTTATAGTAGGATCGAAGTTGAACTTATAGTTGATCTCGCCTAAAGCGTGGTCTCGTAGTCCTTCGTATTTCTCTCCATCGGCGCTTTTTGGCAAATCTTTAACTAGAAACCCGTAGCCAGTTTCTTCTAGATACTGTTTCACGTAATCGTACTTATGGTCATCACAGTAGACTCCAGTAGAAAGTATTAGTTCCACTGAATTCAGCCAAAACTCAGTCACATATCTTTATTGTAGGCAGGTTGAAAACCGTTTTTAGATGTTTCGACGACATTTTCACTTTTTATGCAGCTTTACATTTGTCTAGCTTTCATAAATACTGTATTTATGGGGTATTATTATATGAATAAGATCGATTAAGGTTAGTGCACGGTAGTCGAAGAAATACTTTGCATTCCAATCCAAAGTTTGGGAGATTCAAAGGGATTGGCGGGTATATATATATATATATACATTGACATTTGACAGCTACTGCTAGAGGTGTCCACAGACGAAAGCGACATGTCAACGTCATAGAGTGAGATGGAACTATTTATTAGAAAAAAACAATAGTTGTCAAATCTGTTGTCATGGCCCTTGCAGTTTTCATTTTTAACTGGAGTATATTCTTCGGTCACAAAGTGAGGCCGAAAGAGAGGGTTATCTAGGGGACTGTGTCTCGTTTTGACTAAGGAGGTAATGACGCCATCAGACAATCAAAATGTAAATATGTGTCAATGAGGGTTTCCGCGATCGAGTTTTTCACTAGATGGCAGCACCGTGGCGAGAGGTCTAGCTGTCACAATCCACCAATCATGTTTAACCATATATTTTTTGATTGGTGGATTTTGACAGCTACTGCCAAAAAGACCTGTCGTCACGGTGCTGCCATCTAGTGAAAATCTCAATCGCGGAAACCCTCATTAGGAGAAAAACTGCCACTTTCTCACGCCAGGTGGCGCATTGTGAACTGGACCCAGCGTTGACATACGAACTGTCAAATCACATACATATTTGTCTCGTAATTCAAAACATTCCCATACTTTCCCAGTTTTATCAAGAATACCTCAATGTTGTGCGGTGAAATGTAAAAATAGAGGAACTCAGTTATTTCCTAAAGTCTCTATATACAGGAAACGTTGGCAAAATGCGTCAAGAATAAAAAACTTTAGGGTAAGTGATACGAGCCGCTTATGTAGGCTACATTTAAAGAAGATGATCATTTCGGAAAGATTAAGAAAAGGAGTAAGGAAAGATATCAATTAAAAATGTTCACTGTGTGCCTAGACGCCAAGCCTTTAAAACTTTCTTCAGAACTATCTATGTTGAACTAGTTGCAATTTTTTTGAGGAATAGGCTGTACCATCCATATTCTGGGTCACCAAAACAAAACAAGAAAACCAGCAGCTCTCGAACGTGAGAAGTGATATGCACCACCCACTCAAAGAAAGCTCCTTATTAACGATTTTGAAGTGACAGAACACGAAACAGCAATATAACACATTACAGCGACAGAACCAACCGTAAGCCATAGCACTGAAGTAAGGCATATGTACTACTGTGGAAATTGATGTTCTAGAATTCTAGATCAAAGTGTACACACGGACCAACAGCATTTCAAGAGCACTCAAGTTGACCATTACAACAATGGTTTTCACCAACTTTTGTGAAGTATAATTTTCATAAATCATCGGCATGTTTGGGTCTGACAACAATCATCAAGTTCAATGACACTTAGGATTAGATCAGATAATTCGGCAGCAGTGTTTACTGAAAACCAATTATTCTTGATGACGATGCTGATGCATTATGAACAAGAAAATAAATAAAACGAAACTAAAACATTCTAATGCCTTTTTATTCAAGACAAGTAATCTTTTTATATATAATATATATATAAGTTAGATATAATAATATATGCTTATGACACAGAAAAAATATGAATCAGAAGCAACAACTTTCAACGAGCATTTGTGGCTTCTAGCTTAATGTATTTTTTTGGTTCAAGATCATGAACACAAAAGTTGATTGAGCCAGTGAGCATCTCGTTAGTACATGACTCATCCCTGTCGATATGAACAGTAATATCTTTGAAAGCGTAGACAATGAAATTGCAATATTTTATCTTGCTGCAATAAAGCTCTCCTTGTATTAGAGCATAATTTTAAATAAGTATCCATTTTTACTTTCTAGGTATGATACTGTTACCTCGTTTTACTCGTTTCTTAGGCAGTACCTTGCAGCATATGCAGGACCCTTTACCTCAATAACAGTACCCTCACTTAGCAACCCATCTGGTGAGGCGACAAGAAATGGATATTCTTTAGACATTAATATTATGCATTTCTGTGCGACCAATCCATAAGTAGCTTACTCATACATTTGTAAGGCAATTGGCTCCTGTATTATGCCGTGAGGTGAGACACAGGTCTAGTGACTACTGAGCTCTACAACATATCTTACATTACACTCTTCATATTGGCTTTACACTGTCCACGCAAACACATAAATGACGAGACGCATATAGGAGTTATCCCTTTGGTTAAGTGCACAATCTTAGAAAATATTTTTGTATTTCATGCTTGCTATGTTGAAAATCGACGAATCCGCATTTATATCCCTGTAAGTTGATATCTTCTGATGAAGATGAGCACGCATATGAACGGTCCCCCTGGATATCCAGCTGTGCACCATAGTTTTAGTATCGTTCATACGCCTCTTATCTAAAATAAAAACAGCACGTGAGCTTTGATAATTGAAATTAAAGCTAAAAATACAGAACATAACCTCAAATATTGTTAGTGTTTACCTTTGTATTAAATCAGCATTTTTCCTGCCATCGATGCGTTCCTCCTTTGCAGCTCAGCTTGCGGTTCACGTACGGTCATGAAGCCGAAGATTTTATTCTTATACCGCAAGAATTAGATTAAATTTCCTCACAATGACACTTCATACAAAACGTAAACAAGGTACAGTGCCCAGTAGCGACATCTGCCCCGACCTTTTAGTTTGGCTCCTCATTGTGAAGTGAAAGCTGCCAGTACACAATGGCCCATCATGGGCCAGTCTAAGGGACACAGCTATACGACGGAAGGAGATCGCAATATCGTTAGCTCCCTCTAACGCATAGCTGCGTCCCTTAGACTGGCCCATGATGGGCCATGCGAGTGAGACACCTCCCCCTACTATTATGCTCCCAACGTAACGTTTTTACTACTTTTTACTAATCACCCAAAGAGTTAATCAGTAATCACCTATCAACGACTCTCACCTATGAAGCACTCTGTTTAAAAGCCATAACAGACGGTGAGATTCGGTTCGGGCCAGACCACGCACCGATAAGGACGCTGCTATTTGTTAGAGTGAGAGAGGTATACAGCCTAAATATAGCTATCTCACCGTAATAAATAGCAGTGTCCTTATCGGTCAGTGGTCTGGTCGAACCGGATCTCACCGTCTGTTACGGCTTTGAGTGCCGTAACTTTTGTTACACCTCTCAATCTCACAGATTGGGCCCGAGAAATTGCAATGTCTAATACCGGCTTAAATAAGAGCTAAGAACTAGTCTAAGAGCTAGTCCCAGGAAATCATCATGTTTAGGTACCTACACCGCTAACCTGATTTTTGTGAAATTCATGGAGTTAGTTTGAGTTCCCGGGGAGAACATAGGATAGTAATAAACATAGAAATGATCCCTTAAGGGGCTCAAATGGAGGAGGGCTTTTTATGAGTGTGTTATTGATGCTTGTATTTTAATGTTAGCCATTGTTTATTACATTTTATTTAGCGCCTTAGGCACTGGTCCCACCGCGAGCGAGTAAGCTATGAGCTATCGGCTATTTTCTAGCCCAAGAAACGAACAAAAGATAATCGCTTCCGTGTAAATATAAGAGAGAGATAGATATTTATAGTTCATCGCTGGCTGTTCACACTGCCGGCGAGGACACCATCCCACCGCCCGGCGAGTAAGCGATAATTCCATAGAATTTTTACTAGCCTCCTGCCGATTTTCAACTGTTTCTAGTTTCTGGTACAGAATTTTACTAGTTAAGGCACTGGTCCCACCGCGGGCCGGTAACGATGAGCTATCGGCGATTTTCTCGCTCAAGAAACGAACAAAAGATAATTGCTCCCGTGTAAATAAAAGAGAGAGATGTATATTTATAGTTCATCGCAGTGTGAACAGCCAGCGATGAACTATAAATATATATCTCGCTCTTTTATTTAGACGGAAGCGATTATCTTTTGTTCGTTTCTTGGGCTAGAAAATAGCCGATAGCTCATAGCTTACTCGCTCGCGGTGGGACCAGTGCCTAATCGCCGAGCTCGCCGATAGCTGGCGGTGGGACCACTGTCTACTAGTTGACCGCAGCGATAAAAGCTATCGACTATAAAACTAGCTCAGCGGTACTCGTTCGATGCCTGCTTGGCGATCAGAGCGATCATTCTACCTTACAACGTGGATTCGAGTGCACGTATTTACAATGAATTTAAATCAATCATATGAACTATCTTTGTTGTCTAGTTCGGATGACGATGATGATGTATTTCATAAAAGCATGCGTGTAGTGGCAGTGGCAATTCTGAAGAGACGGAGGAAAAAAAGGGATATTTTAAAAGAATAACAAGAAAAATTTGGATGCAAGAAATTAATTTATTCAGAAAAGAATTCCGCTTACTCGCTCTTGGTGGGACCAGTGCCTTATGCTGGACCACCCCGACTGAGCTAGTGGAGCGAGTAATCGCCCGTCGCAAGCGAACACTCGTTTATAGCCGAGCGTCAAAACTATCAAAACTATACTAGCTTCTCGCCTCTCGCCCACTCGTTTGTAGTTTATAGTTCTACTCGCTTATAGTTTGTAGCCGGCGGTGGGACCAGTGCCTTATAAAAAAACTTAAATACAGGCAGGCAGATGCTAGATGTGTATAATTTTAAGAGCAACGAAGTCCCTTTAGTCAGTTATCTATATACTATTCTTACCTTTTGATCTGGCTGCTGTTCATCGGTGGATGTTATGTTAGTGGTTACAAGGCTAGGAATAGACGTTATATCCAATCAAATAAATTATATTTATTATGTATTTATTACACATAATATAATACTACACAACAGACACAGAGTTCTTTAACTTCTGACTACCATCAATAAATAGCTGTCAATTGCCTGGGTGTAGTAATAAGGATAATATAGCCATTAAGTACATAAAAAAAAACACCAATTGTTTTTTTTGTATAATGATGCTACGGGTGGGAACCTTTAATTGGATCTCTGTTACTTACCAATATAGCTACATTATTATTATTAGCTGTTGGTTTCCCGAATAAATTAACAAAAAATATACAATAAAATATACAAAAGTATACAATTTCGGGAGCTAGCTCACCGTCTACTATAGTATTCCGGGAATCGCCCAACGCACGTCGCAAGCGCAGCAACTGGCCCCGCCTTGGCTTCTTCCCCCACCGCTGCCCCGCTCCGAACGCAAACCGACCAAACCGACCAATCGTCATAGGCAGTACCAGCCAGACAATTGTAGAGGTTGGATATGTCCCTCTCCCTTGTTCATTGATTCGCGTACTCGCGATCTCGCCTCGCCAGTGTATTTTTTCGTACTAGTACTAGCTCTTGCTACTTCTTTAAAAAATGGCTAGTATGAGCAAAATTGTTATGAATTTTTTACTCAAAATAGAACAAGACGTGTCTAAACTAAAGGATCATACAAAAAACATGCGTGTTTTACAAGCAACAATGAATGAAAAATTAAATTTCATGAAGAGAAAGTTAGACCAACAGCACCATGAAACTACGGAAAGACTAGGACAGAGAGGTAAAATCAATACATTGCGGTTTGGGAACACTACGACAGAAAACAGCTCTCAAGATGGAAGTAATTTTCAAGACGATAGCGGCATGGAAATTGATACTAGTGACAACGATATAGTCACAGAAGATCTGATTACTTACTTGACTAAAGTCCAAAAAAAGAATATTCAAGTGGTTGAAGATTTAAAAGAAAGATTTAAAGAATTTTTACAAGAACTGACAACAATACATGAATTCATCAAAGAGCAAAGGCCTGTTGTAGACATTGCGACGGCACAAACAGTCGGGATAAATGAACTTAAGGACGATTTAAAACGAGTCATTAGTGAAATACAGGATATAAAGAAAGCAGTTAAAGAAATAAGTGAAAAAAACAAAACAGTACAAAAACCATCTAACATAGAAACAATTGTAGTCCCAAATTATAGTGACACTGAAAATATCCGTGATATTATCAATGAAAAATTGAAATTGATAGCTGAAACGTACAAAGCAACCAGCATGCCCCAAATAGAAATAATCTTGGAAGAGAACATAGAAGAACATCCAATCATAAAGGGGCTGAAACAAGGAGTGTTCTGCGTGCGGCACGATCCAGGTGTATATTGCGTGAACGACCCAGCCGCCGTAGCACGCAGAACTGCCAGCACTCACTACAGCACAAAAACAATCTATCTTGACACTCCCGGATTTAAGAAAACCCAGGTCTTCAAACTGCTGAAAGATAAGCCCCACATGACGATGTACGAGGTCCTAAAGAAACGCCTGGAGGGAGCTGGGGTTTGGGCTAAATTGAAATATTGCAATTTTTATGTTCCAGCTGGCCCTACGCTCACATGGACCTGTAATAGCATTTAGTTTTTTATTCGAATTTAAGTACTTACTCGTATGTTTCATATGTAAACCTTTCAAGGGCAATTAGGTATTTTAGAAATATACTTTATTGACTTTTAATGTACGTAGGTAGGTCTTCTACTCTCTAACTAATAAAACCATTTTATGTAGGCTAAATTAGTTTTCTTCTTTTTAGAAACACCTGCTTAAAACGTGTGCGTTCACATCCACACTCTTTATACCCAAGTAGCACACTAGCGGTATAAGCAGACATTATACCGCTTATAGGTGGTACAACATCGGTTTAATAGAGTTGGTATACTCCTTAAGCTGTATATAAGGGATATAAATAACTTCAAAAAGGCTAAGGTGGTATAATCGCGATACGGTAGTCAAAGTAACGGTTTTGACGGTATAAGAGAGTATTACAGCGCTTTTGTACCTGCATCAGTTGCATAAGAGAGGTATAAGGATCCCATATAACTCTATAAGATCTATAAGAGGGGAAGAGAAGGTTAAAGCTTTACAACAGAGTTATAAGCCTGCGTTATACCACTTAAAGAGTTACTAGAGTATAATATGTAGGTTGAAGCGGTACAATAGAGATATTGAGATTCTTTTTACCACCTTTACCGTAGTAGAGTATTATAACTCCTTACTATCTCTTAAAGTGGTATATCAGGGAATAATGACGCCTATTTAAGAACTATAGCCTGCATTATTCTCTCTTATACGAGTAAAGGAGTTTTTAACCTCTTCTGTATCGCTAATGTACGGTCAGCTGCAGAGAAATAGACCCCCCCCTGCATACAAAGTTTGTATGCAGCGGGGAGTCCTTTTCTCTGCAGCTGTACTATACCGTAATATTGTAAAGGCTCTACAATAGCGATAACTATAGCTATAGTAGATCCTTAGGCTCTACAATAGCGATTACTATCGCTATACCACTGCTAATACAGTTAGAGTAGCGATAGTAGATGCTTAAAGCCGTTACTATTGCTATTAGTAGATCCTTAGGCTCTACAATAGCGCTATACTACCGCTAACACAGTTATAGTAGCGATAGTAGATGCTTAAAGCAGTTCTAACAAGTCGCCATTGCTATTTTGATAAAATTTGTTTTCATGTAGTTTTAATAAAAAAAAATTCTTATATAATACACTAAAATTTCCAACATAAACACTTTGAATTTGCATATAATGGATTTATAAAATTATCACAAGGCTCTGTCTGACATGTGTGAACCATTTCAAGATTACGTTTAATTTTACAATACACTTCAATATACTTTTACAATGCAGATTTCACGATTTCGAGGGGCGCGTGAAAAATATAACTAGATTACGGTATACTTTGACAGTAAACTGATGTTCGCACAAATAATTCAAGTAATCAAGTAAAAAAACCATACTTACTATAGGACTGCTATATAATATAATTATTTTTTATTCATCAGCATGCGCACGTACATCACAACTTATGACACCGCACACTTTGTAGAATGTTTTTACATTTTATTATATACAATTTAGGATGTTTATATCACTAATTTCAAGTCAATAGGAGTTAGAAAACTCTTTAAGTTGCATATTAGAGTGATAGTACCGTATAAAAGGGGCATAGAGGTGTCTTATAACTCTTATTCTTATTTTAGATCTTACGATCGCTCTTCACGCGCCATTATAACTCCTTTAGCTCTTACTACCGCTCTTCACGCGCCATTATATCTCTTTAGCCATTTATCTGTTGTATCGCTTAAGCTCGAATTAAAGCGACTCTAGCGATATATGACGCTTAAGCCTGTGTAAACTGGGCCCTTTTTAGCGATATAGAACTTCTATATCGCTAATGTAGAGCTTACTTGTGCACGTGCAGGCTTAGCCGTTACAAACAGCCCTTATATCGCTTATTATAACTCTTGTGTGCTATTTGGGTATATTATACACAGACACGCTCAAGGCCGTTGATACCTAATGTATGGACGGCCTTGAGCGGTAGCTCGCCGCCCCGCCGCCACCCGCTAGTGTCGAGTCCGTGGCCTAATAGTAATACCTAATTAGTAATTACCTATTATTTACCGCTCACCTTGCAATATAGTCTAGAGGGCATTGATAATACAAAATAAAATCGTGGGACGTAGCACTCTTAGCAGGCTTAGTCACTCTAGATTTAGAGCGCGATGCTGGCGGGGCGTGAGCGCGGCGCGACATCCTTGTGCCTAATGTAATCATATAAAGGTGGGTACGGACTTGAGGCAGCCCTCAGGTTGAGGCACGCACGGCTCGCCTGTTTGTCGATAATGACTTGTTTCGCTATTATCTGACGTGGCTAGCTCTCCGTCTATGACACGATGGGACAATGTTGAGTAGTTGAGTTCCTATGGCCACCTTCCAGCTCCATCTTCAGATCAATTGGAAAGCTGAAAGTGGGTCAAATTTAACTTCCAAGATTTGATTACAAACAGACAACGGGACAGGGGAAAGTAAATAAAAGCTTGTAATAAATGTCCAAAACTAAATGTATTAAAGTTACAAATATAATCTTAAGCTAAATACTTAACGAGGAAGGTCGGGTCGGTGAAAAGTCACCATACAGGAAATAACAAAAATACTGGTGATCCGATTAAGGGCATAATTGGTATCGTATCGCGATTAAGAAAAAACAATTTTTTTAAATACAATTGCTCAAAAAGTTTGGTTTATGTAGCTGCAAATCGTGCGTAAAATTTGATTTTTCTGCACTAGTGCTACAAAGTAATCTGATCTACAAATCGTGCGTAAAGTTTGATTTTAAGCACGATTTGCAGATTTTACGCACGATTTGCGATCAGAATTTTAAATAAATGAGTATTATGCGAGACCCGCTTATAAATGACCCACCTGAACCTGAACTGCGCGCGATTAGGCATAAAGGAATATTATGCGAGACCCAATAGTATTACTTGAACAATACGCGATTGTATGAAGCTGTCTTTCGTACACTGACGGAAAATAAATGTAATTTTATTTCAGTGTAGTTTTTTTCGCAACTGTATTAAAAAACGTTGTTCGACACACGTGCGGAAGTGTCATTTTCACTCGTACCGAGTCGAGTAACCTCGGTACACGTGCAAAATGACATACTTCTCGCACTACCGAAACTACTATCGAAAACTACTATTGGGCGCGATAAAAAATATGGGACCCGGCGTCCGACCCGGTTAACCCTCCATACAAGACGATTTTTAGTCCGTCCAAAAAAAAACTTTTGTTTTAGTCTTTGTTAAATTAGAATAGTACGATACCAATTATGCCCTTAAACGGATCACCAGCATTTTGTTACACGTTGTAGATGGCGCTGCGTACGATGGTCCTTTTTATATAGAATATGACAGCTGCTTAACCTATAAAAAGTTGTGCCATGGACGCCAACGACGGCTATAGCCGACAGGCTTTGTAATGCAATAGGGACCTACGCGGGCTTCCGCAAAGTTCAATTTCGCTTGACAAAACGCGTCGGCGTCGGTGGCGCGTCATTTTTGTTCAGTGCTTGGCGGTCAAAAGGTTCAATGTATTCTAGATGGCACTGCATGCGATGGTCCTTTTTAGTATGAGATTTGACATATACCATAGACAAACAAATTGACAGTTGCCTTCCCCATTCAGAACAACTTAATTAAAAAAAACAGTAGCCACAGATGCCAAAATTAATGAATGATAAAATTTCACAATAAGATAATAAAATACTAACCTAGAATATAAAAAAAAACTAAATGTCAAAAAGAAAATCTAAACGTGTCGCACATTGTATTATTTATACGAAATATACTCCTGACATACACTCGCGATCAAAAAAATCGACTCAAGCAACATTTTTTACTTTTGGTCGTATTTCCGGAAAGCGGGAAATATTTTAATAAAACTTTGAATGCAATTTTATTACGAATTTATTCAGCTACAAAAAACAGTAAAAGACATCGATCTCAGTTGCGTAGTTTTTAGGTTATCGCAGTTTTTGTACAAAATGGCATTTTACATGGTTATGATATGCACGAGTTGTGCCCTCTTGAGACCAATAAAAACCGGTGTAACCGGTTATTTCTTATCATTCGCTTATCAGAAGTTGACCAGTGCACATCTCCTCGCAATCTTACACCGGAATCACCTTCGAAAAATGGATACCACCGAAGCTGAAGCCACCGAAGTCGTCACCTTGGTGAATCGAGGATTCTCGCAGCGTTCTGTTGCTGAGCAGCTGAATTTAAGCCAGTCTGCTGTCTCCAGAGTTTATCGTCGGTTTTGTCGGTTTGGAACCTTGAAACGGAAACAAGGATCTGGCCGTCAGCGGTGCACATCGGAGAGGGATGACCGCTTCATCGCCACCTCCAGTCTTCGTAATCGCCACCGTACCGCTGTTGCCATCCAGCAAGACCTGATGCGGAACCGGGTTGTGCCTGTTAGCACCTCAACAGTTCGGCGGAGACTCAAGGAAGCCAACCTTACCCCAAGAAGACCTGCTACTGGGCCCAAACTGACTCAGAGGCATCGGGACGCTCGGAAGGAATTCGTGGCGACCTACGAAAATTGGACCTACGACCAATGGAGCCGCGTACTCTTCAGCGACGAGTGCAGAGTGTGTCTCCATGGCAGCGACAGAAGAGGACGGGTGTACCGAAGACCTGGAGAGAGGTTCGCCCAGTGTTGCTTCGCTGAAACAGTCGCCTACGGTGGAGGTTCCGTCATGATGTGGGCGGGGATTTCCATGGAGGGGCGGACCGAGCTGGTTTTTGTTGATGGCGGGGGTCGAGGCGGTGGTTTGAATGCAGACAGGTACATCACCGACATCCTGCAAGACCATGTCGTCCCCTACGCCGGGTTCTTTGACGAGGGGTTCCATTTCATGCAAGACAACGCCCCTTGTCATACCGCCCGCGTCACAAAGGAGTACCTTGACGCAGTTGGCATCCCGACTCTGAAGTGGCCACCTCTGAGTCCTGATTTAAATCCTATCGAGCACTTATGGGATTACCTGAAACGCAAGGTTCGAGCTCGCAATCCTGCTCCGGAGACAATTTTGGCCCTGAAAGAAGCTTTGGTCGAAGAGTGGGAAGCATGCCCCCAGGATACCATCAGGAAGCTGATAAGGTCAATGAAGAGACGCATGGCATGTGTGAAAAAGGTTTTTGGTGGTAACACCAGGTATTAAAGATAAAAATAAATTGTTATTCGTTCATGAAAATGTTTTTTCTTTCGTCGTTAAGGTCATTTTTGCACCCAAATTTTACACCTCCTTGGTATGCTAGCTTGTTTTTCATGAACTGAAATTTTTCGCCTGAAAAACATGCTCGTATTGAAAGCTGACACTGTTAGCTCTAAAATGATACCGTTGCTTTTTTGATCTCATGATTGGTTCCTGAGATATTAAACGATGAAATTAAAAATTAGTTTGAGTCGATTTTTTTGATCGCGAGTGTAAAGCTCTAATCCTGGAGAAGCCTTAGGTCTATTTCCCCTTTGCTAAGAGTATATGCAGACAAATCGTATCAGTCTGTAAAAAGTATAAGCAGAAAAATCATATCAGTCTCTCTGTCAAAAATGCATGTAGAAATAAACTTTATTATCGATCGATCGATGTGCCTTAGACTGAAAAACATCACATGCGTGCTACCTCGTCCCCCTCAGATTTTGGCAGACTTTTTTGTTTGGAAAGATGACGCGAAGCGTTCTCCTTGTATACAACTTTATGACTTCTAAGAATATCGCCGGGTTAAAGGCAGAATAGACAATTTGGATTTAATTTTATTAGCATATAGTTGGCTGTGCTTTGTACCCTAGAGACAAACACGGCTTTTTGGATATACAAGATATTTATAAATGACGTACACAATATTACATACTTTACAGACAAACAAAACAAAGACGTCTCGGTGTAGTACCACGAAATGGACCTGGCTCAGCAAAATGCTAGCTAGTATGTAAGCTAGCGCTGGTCTTCCGTAGGGCCCACTTTGTGTTGCCACGACAGATAACACAAACTGAAGACAAAAAATAGAAATAAGTTATACGTACTTAACACAAAAAATTAAGTAGGTATAACTTTTTTTCTATTTTTTTATTTTTTTTTCGTCTTTTAGCACATAGTTGGTTTTGCCTTTAACTCGGGAATATAGTCTGGCTAGCCAAAAGTGCAGTAACAGTGGAAGTAAGAGCGCTGGTGGCCTGGCGGTAAGACGTCAGACTTTCACTCCGAAGGTCTCGGGTTCAAACCCTGGCTGACCACTGGTTTTTCAGAACTTATGTACGAAATATTATTTGATATTAACCAGTCGCTTTTCGGTGAAGGAAACCGGATCTAATCACTACTCCACGGACTCTGCGCGAGGGCAGCGTCAATCGCAGGGGCGGCCAAAAATTTGACTATATTTATATAAGTAAAGCAAAAGAAAAATAAATACTTGAAAAAAAAAAAATTATAGATATACAGTTAACAGTTTACTACCGAGTCCCACACTAGGCGAAGCCTGTGTCGTGTTAGACAAAAATAAACCGGATTACCAAAATACATAGCAGCTTATGAAATAAAAAATGCATGCAGACTTATATTATAACTACTGAAAGAATAAAAAAATAATAATAATAAGGAGATATAAAAAATGGTTTATTCTATAACTGAGAGAATCGTAATATGTTCCGTAAGTTCATGTTGTATTTGTGCGTTTAATAGAGTGTGCAGAAAGTAGTAAGTACGAACGTTGGCGTTAACACAGCAAATAGTAAAACTGAAACGATTATCAATTATAGTTTTATGAAATTAAGCTACCTTGCAACATTAAACAGTCTTGTGTGTTTCAATATGTCTTATTAAACTTATTTCATGGACGAACATAGTTTCACATATTTCGCACTATTCCGATTAGTCACTGGTATGAATAATTTTATGTCTATCGTATTCAGACTGTAATGTGAACTGGTTCTTACATTGATCACAGTTGTACGGCTTCACTACTACGTGACTCGTTGTATCCAAACTATCTTTCTCACTAAACTCCACGTTACACTCATTAGAGCTGAAAGGTTTGTCTTGAGCGTGTGTTCGAGTGAAGTCTTCTTCTTGTGAAAATATATTGTTACTGTCTACATAGATGTAATGAGTTTCTTGATGTGTACGTAATGTGCTGTGCACTGCAAATACTTTTTTAACTTCCGTACATTCATATGGTTTCACTCCGCTGTGGGTTCTATCATGTACGCGTAGAGCATCTTTTCGTGCAAACCATTTATTGCACGTTTTACATTCGTAAGTTTTTATTCCGCTGTGGATTATTTCATGTCTATTTAATTTACCCAAATTTAGAAACTGTTTGTCACATGTTTTACATTTGTAAGGCTTTACTCCACTGTGGATTTTCTCATGTCCAACTAAGTCACCTTTTATTGCAAATCGTTTTTTGCATGTTTTACATTCGTAAGGTTTTACTCCGCTGTGGATTATTTCATGTCTTTTTAATCTACCCAATTCTGCAAACCTTTCGTCACATGTTTTACATTTGTAAGGCTTTACTCCACTGTGGTTTCTTTGGTGGTGGACGAAACCACGTTTAGATCCAAAGTGTTTGTTGCATTCTTTACATTCATATTTATCCGGTTTTATTCTATTGTGAGATTTTTCATGAATAACTAAATATTGTTTTGATGAAAATTTTTTGTTACATTCCTTACATTCATATGGTTTCACTCTGCTGTGGGTTCTCTCATGTACACCTAAGTCACATTTTCGATTAAACCGTTTTTTGCATACATTGCATTCGTATGGTTTAACTCCGCTGTGGATTCTACCATGTGTAAGTAGATAACCTTTATGTGCAAACCGTTTTTTGCACGTTTTACATTCGTAAGGTTTTATTCCGCTGTGGATTATTTCATGTCTTTTTAATCTACCCAAATTTGGAAACTGTTTGTCACATGTTTTACATTTGTAAGGCTTTACTCCACTGTGGATTTTCTCATGTCCAACTAAGTCACCTTTTATTGCAAATCGTTTTTTGCATGTTTTACATTCGTAAGGTTTTACTCCGCTGTGGATTATTTCATGTCTTTTTAATCTAACCAATTCTGCAAACCGTTCGTCACATGTTTTACATTTGTAAGGCTTTACTTCACTGTGGTTTCTTTGGTGGTGGACGAAACCAGCTTTAGATCCAAAGTGTTTGTTGCATTTTTTACATTCATACGGTTTTATACTATTGTGGGATCTTTCATGAATGACTAAATATTGTTTTGATGCAAATTTTTTGTTACATTCCTTACATTTATAAGGTTTCACTTCGCTGTGGGTTCTTTCATGCACACGTAAATGTTGTATACATTTAAAACTGTCGTTACAATGTTGACACAAGTATGGTCTCTCGTCATTAGGAAACGATGATTGTTTTTTTAATCGTTTCGGGTTCGTATGTGCTCTAATATGTCGAATTAAAATAGATTTTAACGTAAATTGTTCACTACATATATCGCAACAGTAGCATCTCGAATCCGTTCGTATTTCTGAATGTTTAGCAAAGAGATGTGTACCCAAACACTTTACTAAATGTTCCTGTACATGGGTGATTAATATAGACTTGTCTGCGAACTGTGTCCCGCAAGTATCGCACGTGTAAGCTTGTTCCCCGGCGCGGGCGGACGCGGTATGTGGCGGCATGTCCTCCACACGACTCGCTCGCCTCGGTTCGTGGTGTGATGTCGCGGGATACGCCTCGCTCGCGTGCGGCGCCTCATCGCTGCGGAGGCGCTCGAGCCTCACGCAACAGGAAAGCGCAAACTGTTCCTTTGTGTGGGCGGACAGAGACGCCGTGCTGGCATCAGATTTCGCGACCGAGGAGACTGGAACATATATCAGTTAACATTTAGGTAAATAACTTTCGGTATACATGAAGTGACTTCATTTTAGGGTTCCGTAGACAACTAAGAACCTTTATAGTTTCGCCATGTCCGTCTGTCCGTCCGTCCGTCTGTCCGAGGTCGAACTCAGCGACCGTTAGTACTAGATAATTGAAATTTGGTATGAGTATGTGTATTAATTGCGCCGACAAATAGAATATAGATCAGTGAAATTAGATATTAAGTTTATAACGCGTGATGTAGTAGGGCAGTATTTGATGATATTTGCTACAAAAAGTGTCTTGAGCTAGCCGAGAAACTCGTTTGGGGTATAAACGTGGGGTAAAAAAACCCTAAAATGGGTAAACGTGCCAGTACTCAGACAGGGTAAATGTACCTGTTCGTGGACTAAGTAGTATATGTGAAGTTAGTGACAGTGTGTAGTACGGTAAATGTGCCTATCCTCGGACAGGGTAAATGTACTTGTTCTAGGACATAAGTGTAAATAGGGTAAATAGCCATAGTAAGCTAAGTGTACCCAGTGATTGTTTAAGTAATAAATAAGAATCCAAAGTGTAGTGAGTGTTGTTATTAAGAGTCCCGTTCCTCAGTGGGAGGAATTGAGTCCCGAACCAGCGAATGCTCTTGATCCGCATCAAATAAATATTAAAACTGAGTTATCGCTGATGTGACTGACGTCAGGGTGGACTCTGGCGGCTACAGTTTTCCTGTATTTTCTGTATAATCTCAAAAACTGTTCATTTATTGATAAAGGTTGCTATTGGAGTTTTAAAGAACATTTAATTCATTTAATTCAAATAATAACATACAGCCTTGGCCAGAAGTGTTGAGCACCCTTGCGATTTTGATACAAAACTCGAAGGTTTAGACCGGCGTTTCTATCTTTTTTTAAAGTCATTTTATCAATTAATTCAAGTCAATCAATTAATTGTTGAAGTGAGTAGTAACTGCACAAAATATTTGCAATTTTTCGCACCAACCTAAATTCGCATTTTTGGGACCTCCACTTTTCATATTTTATAGTCACCTTGAAAGTGTTATTAAGTGAAGTTTTCTAGATATATCAATAAAATATAACATATTACGTCATCGTACATTGTTATGATAGGGAATTAATACTATACATCAAAATTGTAAACAAAAAAGAGCTATGCTCAACACTTCTGGCCAAGGCTATATTACATGACTTAGATAACTTAACTAAGCTATGCTAAGAAATTTAGACCTAACTTAAAACCTATTGGGACCTAACCTAAACTATATGTACAGATATCCCCTATATTGCTGGCAAGATGCCTATAAGGCTGGCTGAGTTGCCTCGCTGGATAGCGATACTAATTCGCTGGGCGAGGAACGAGCCAGCCCTACGGTCACCGGAGGACCGGATGAGCATGAAGCTTATATTTTTGAACAGCTTGACTGACATTTCGTATCCATTTTTTAAGTCCACATTCAAATCTCTATATTTTATAGCTTCTGATATAGGGCCACTTCATTCATTAATAAAATAAAATACTTTATAGTTTATTAAGGTTTCCGTTGCTTGCTCGAAACTCGAAACAGTTGCAGGTATTTGAACTAAATTTAATATTTCTAATTAGAATTGTTGTAAATGATCTACCGACAATCACTAAAAACAAATAAACTATTTAACGGCCTCCTAGCCTAGTCGGTAGTGACCCTGCCTGTAAAGCAGGAGGTCCCGGGTTCGCATCCTGGTCAGGGCATTTATTTGTGTGTTTATCACGGGTATTTGTTCCTGAGTTATGGATGTATTTAAGTATTTGTATGTATGTGTCTATTATATATATCGTCGCCTAGTACCCACAACACAAGCCTTATTGAGCTTACTGTGGGACTAGGTTGATTTGTGTAAGATTGTCTCATAATATTTATTTATTTATTTATTTAAACTATATACTCGAACACAGGTTTGTGAGGCGCGCTGGGGTATGTATGTACGCTCGGCAGGATGTCTGTTGTCACCGCCTCCATGCCTATGAAGACAGGGACCTGTCAGTCCTGTGTGGACTTCGGCGGCCACACCCGCGTCTACGCGTGCCTTTACAGCGGAGACACGAACACAAAACGGCTCTAAGACCCTATAAGTGACGACCGACAGAGTTCTCGAACAGTAGCCATCCGCTGAATTGGTAATCACCAAATGGGATATTTTAATGCCCACCACATTGAGTGGCCTGATTCTCAGTCCACCGACTATGCGGGGAGGTCTGCTTCCGAATTTTCTCTGGCCTATGGTCTCTTGCAGTTGGTACGTTCTCCCACGAGAACACTAAACATCGAGGACCATACAAGCTCCTCACTGGACCTCATGCTCACGTCCGGACGGATATTCCGTCTCAGTGAATGCACCTCTCGGCTCGTCCGGTCAATGCCTCGTCCGGACGCTGGCACCTTGCGCGCGGCCTGATCCACCACGGCCAACTCGCTCGCGACGCGTGTGACCGTATAAGTCAGCAGTTTGGGATGGATTGCCTGAATTCTACGCGTCGTACCACACGTTCTCACATCAGAAGATCCTGACTCCTGTACAACCAAAGTCGCGGAGACTATACTGGTGGGAATGGACTGCTTCATTCCCAACTCAGTAATAGCTGCAGGAGCAAAGAAACGACCTTGGTTTAATCGGCCCTGTAGAGGCTTGGACTAAGGCCGTTACTGATAAGGATCCCAACATACGAGGGGCACACCGAAATGATCCGAAATTGAATACTTTAGACTGAGTTAGGATAAAACCTTTTTTGTTACATGCATACTGGCCATCCATTATAATCGCGATGACATTGTCACATTTACAAAAATATATTTATTATTTATATTTATAGCGTTTTGACTATGCACCCCAATCTGGGTGTACTGACAGCGAAAAAGAAATTTTCTGGGGTGAGTTTGATGATATTATCAACTTTATAGCGCACGGAGAAACGAAATACATCGGGGGAGACCTAAATGGGCATGTTGGCAAGTCCAATGCAGCGTACAAGACAGTTCAGGGGGAGTCCGGATCAGGGACCGGAACCGGTAACCATTAAAGGGGTATTAGATTGGGTATTTGATAGAGTTGTTTTTAAAAACCCTATCAATTCGGTAAGCGTATCGTTTTACTTACCCGAACGAAAGGCTAACCATGTCAATACAGTTAATTCGGGTAAGTGGTTACAACCCAGCATATGGTTTCCCTATCAGATAGGGTTTTTCAAATGCGATTAAGCTATTTTAAACTCTGTGACCAATACATTTGGCTTATTTATTATTCGAGCACCCTACGAGCTAAGCGCTGCCGATATGGCGGCACGAGCGAGCCTACAGACAAACAAGAATCTTATTGCGTATGTTTTCGTACTTACGCCTTTGATCTAGACGCTATTATTGCTTGTTAGTGCGCTAAAAGATCGTTGTGTGGTGCCGGTGTTTTTGTTCTTGCCATTCGAGCGTGACGGTTCGTGTCGATTGAATCTTAGACCCAGGCTTATAGGAACCAAAATCAAATGCATAATGTGAAGTGTTAAAATATATAATTTTGTGTTATTCTAGTTATAGGTAGTACTTTGTTTCAATGGCTCCAGCAAAATGTGACGCCGTTCACCGATACTTCTAATGAAACGATCAATATCAGTCATTGTTGGACACTCACGAATTAAATGATTATTTGAAAAAAATATCGTAAGAATAAACTTATGTTGATTTTATTCCCGTTAAAATGATTCAAAATAATTTCGTCAGGACTAATTCATATGCGAGAAAATGTAATAAAAATAATTGATTCTTAACAGAATTATTTAATCATTCTTTTTATTTTAAATAATGTTCCGCGTATAAGAATGTATTCTGGGTTTTTCGGTGTAAGAAAACATCGTGTGGAAACTGGACCTAATCCCAATAAGGCGTAGTTTCCCTTATGCCCAGCAAAAATTATATCTGTTTTAAAATCCACGGTAGGCAGGTCCTCTTTTCACTTCTCATGCTGGTAAAGTTCGACTTTAAATCGTGCGTGGACGATATAAAATCGCATTTTAAGCTCTAGGGCATAAAGTAAAATTTTCTTCTAAGACCAAGAATGTGGCTCAACAGCCAAACAGAGTCAAAATATATTGCACAATTTAATTGAACAGTAAAATTTCGTAGAATACTGAAACTTGTTCTTTTATTATATTCTTGTACTCAGATAGAATAAGCTTTCTGGCCCAGACAATTCCTATTGGATGGGTTTTTTTTTGTATAGATCAAAGTGTCAGGAATTGATACCAATAAAATTTATAAGTGAATATTGGGCGCTAAGGTGCCAAAAAAATGGTAAAAATGGTAAAAACCAGTTTTTCGCTTCTAGAGGAAAAACTACGGCTCCGACAAAAAATAGTTAAATGTAACAAATGTGCGCAGTAAAAAAACAAAGAGAATGAGCCCCAGTAGAACAAATATGTTTAGAGGCTCGTCTGCAATGTGAAAAAAATAACCAGTGTAAGTTGACCTTTGTATAAGAATAATTACTAGGGCAGAAGAGGTCAGCTAAACATGGTTATTTAATTTTAAGAGAAATGAAGCATTATTGCAAATGGCACCTAAAATCAGAATTAAAATACTTAAATATAGTTTAAGTTAATTATTAATTTTTTAGGTGCTATTTGTAATAATGCTTCATTTCTCTTAAAATTACAAACCAAGTTTAGCTGACCTCTTCTGCCCTAGTAATTATTCTTATACAAAGGTCAAATTACACTGGTTAATACACGTTTTCTTTCCAAATATTGTAAATTCAATAACTCGCGTTCCGAAAGTTCTGGAGAGCTGAAATTTGAATATGATGTCAGTTTTGTGGTCCTCTAACTACAGTTAAATGTTCAAATGAAAATGTTGTAAACTTTTTGCAAACCGTCGAATTTTGCTAAAAGTGACCTTTTTTTAAATCGACTGGGAGAGTATTTTAATTTTCGAAAAACGTTATAATTTCGACTTCTATGCATTAAGGAGGAGTTGAACTACAAATTTCCAAGTTTACAAATCATTTGACAAAGAATAAAGTTGTTTAAATAATCTATGAAGTTCAGGCACTTTTTGCGCGCGCGGCGGCGACGCACTATGGCCCAAACGCCCGATCTAGCTGGACAAAATTATTATACACTCATAGACTAAAATTGACTATTTTTATTATTATTTTGCTATAATTCATGTAAAATAAAAAACCAGTGTAAGTTGACCTTTGTATAAGAATAATTACTAGGGCAGAAGAGGTCAGCTAAACTTGGTTAGTAATTTTAAGAGAAATGAAGCAATATTACAAATATGGCACCTTAGCGCCCAATATTGATCACTTATAAATTTTATTGATATCAATTCCTGACACTTTGATCTATACAAACAATTTTTTTCCCGTCCAATAGGAATTGACTGTACTTTTCATGATTTTTCCGCTAATTCTATCTGAGTATTGCTATAATTATTTGAATTGCGTGTTTTCTATAATTAAATAAATGAAATAAAATAAAATAGGAGTTGATAATAGTTTAGAAATGCCCCGAAATGTTTTGATGACTTGGCAGAAAATTTCTAAATTCACATGTTAAAAATTCAAAAAAATATATTAAAAAATTTATTGGTTGGAACCATATTTGTTTTCATTGTAATATTTTTGTTAGAACTTGAAATTGTTTTACGATTACCGATAAATAATTTCCTCGCAAATGAAGTGAAAATTAGAGTGTAACCCTCGTCCATAAAACCAATTTTACACTCGACTTTTAAACGCCTCGCGTAAAATCGTACGTTTTATGCACTTGTTGTACAATCTACTATTATAATATAATAAAAATTAAATAAAATAAAAATTAAATAAAAATTAAAATAAAATGAAAATAAAATGAAAATAAAATGAACATAAAATGTACATAAAATAAAAATAAAATGAAAATAAAATGAAAAAAAAAGGAAAATAAAATGAAAATAAAATGAAAATAAAATAAAAATAAAATGAAAATAAAATGAAAATGAAATGAAAGTAAAATGAAAATAAAATGAAAATAAAAACGAAAATAAAAAAGAAAATAAAGACGAAAAAAAAACGAAAAAAAAAAAACGAAACGAAAACGAAAATAAAGACGAAAAAGAAACGAAAACGAAACGAAACGAAAACGAAACGGAAACGAAACGAAAACGAAACGAAACGAAACGAAACGAAAACGAAACGAAAACGAAACGAAAACGAAACGAAAACGAAACGAAAACGAAAATAAAACGGGAAAAAAATAAAATAAAACGAAAATAAAAGGAAAAAAAAAATGAAAAAAAAACAAAAAAAAATTAAAATATTATACACTGAATTTTTTTAAATACAAAATGAAAAAAAAAAAAAGTTATATACACGGTGAATCTGAGTATCCCGACAGATTTTAACCATAAATTCCTGATAATTGACTGATGATAAATAACTGACTGAGACTAAAATGTCGTATAAACATTTCTGGAATTTTCAGAAAAGTTGGCCTAACTTTTCTATCTATCTAGTTTCAGAGTTCTTCTTCTTTGACGTTACACTCTTTACAGAGTGGTCGTGGCCAAAATGTACTAATTTATTTTAATTGACAGTTTTACCAATAACATTTATGTTTTTATGTTCAAAAGCATTTTAAAAATCCGAAAAATGAAAAATTTTTTTTTGCGAAATCGACCTAAATTCGTAAAACATTTATTACTCCTTATGACCTGAGGAATTTATGGTTGAAATCTTTCGGGTTACTCAGATTCACCGTGTATAATAATAATAATAAAAAAACCAGTCTATCTTGAATTTTAAAACAGATATAATTTATACACCCCGAATAATTAACCGAAAATAACTACCATGATTATTTTTCAGTAAAAAGTACATATATAACCGCCATCTTGGATTATAAAACAGAAATAATTTTCGAAATTACATCCCCTAATTATAAATATTAATTCTTTGAAACGGGGTATTTACCTCGCACCCGAAATATCGGGTGCCCAATAACGCTAATATACATGGTAAATACCCCGTTTCAAATAATATTTATAATGTGAATGACCATGTGAGCTTAAAAAATCGTATATCCCATAATTAGCTGAAAACGACTACCAATCCCTACGCCAATTCATGGGATTAGGTTGCCAAGCGGACCACAGGCTCAACTGAGCCGTGGCAAAAGCCGGGACAAACTCTAGGAGGATGAATATTGGTTTGTGTCAAATCGATTTGAATATGAATAAAAATTGTGTTTTTATTCTTATTCAAAATAATTATTGCCCATCTCATCAGTACGTGCGAACTATGCAAAAATAAGCTGAACGTAAGACACATTTGTTTAACAGAAATTCTTTAATTTAAAGTTGTGTACGTGAGCAGAGGACTGGACTGTGAGTGTGACTTTTCCAGAATGAATAAACGACAGCAAATCTTATATTTACTCAATTTGTTCCGCCGCCACCTCTCCTGTTCCATTTCAAATGAGAAAGATAGAACCGCCTGCCTGCGTGGAAAAGAGACAGGAAAATGGTAGCCCTATGATAGGGTAAGCGGTAAATATTAAAGCTATCTTTACCCCATTCGACTCGGAAACCACATTGAAAAGGGTTAAGCCTATTCAAAATGATTTCCATATCGATAGGGTAACCCAATGATAGGGTAACCCTATCATTAGGGTAAGACTTTAATAGGGTTACCCTATCGAAACGATTAATCAAATGAAGGGGTTTTTCGGTCCCTGGTCCGGATACGGCAATCTAAATAGAGGGGGGGAACAAATATTGGAATTCTGCGCTAGGCATAATCTGGCAATAGTTAACACCTTTTTCAAAAAGAAAATAGAACACTTAATAACATACAAAAGCGGAAATAAGCAATCACAAATAGATTATATCCTGACAGACAGAAAATTGCTAAGACATTTTAGAGATTGCAAGGTGATCCCCGGCGAAGCTCTTACGTCACATCACAGACTCTTAGTAGGTTGTATAAAGTTACCAAAACCGATAAAGCGTACTAAAAACCAAACCCCAAAAATTAAGTGGCATTTGCTAAATACAGATAAAGGATCCAAAGTCATAGAAACATTACAGAAAAAGCTGGCAGAGGATATGGAAACGAAAGGTGTAAGCACAGCTGAGGACATGTGGTCAAGTTTAGAGAAGTTCTGCAGAAAAGAAGCCGAGGAAACATTAGGCATATCCAGAGGCAGCTTAAACAATAATAAGGACCCCACGTGGTGGAACGAAGATGTAAAGGCCTCTTTAAAAATAAAAAACCGGCCAAGAGCGTGTCGCGCCACGCTCAGTGTAGGGTTCCGTAGTTTTCCGTCCGTCACAGTAAGTGTCCCCACTTAAGAGTTGAAATAACACCGCCATGTAGGATATGATATGAGCGTTCCAAGTACAGCGACATCTATCGGCAAATTAAGTAAACTATTGCGCGCGAGCTTAAAGTATGGAAGATGATTTTTATGGGATAATTATTTATTGCGTGAACCGATTTTCACCGTTTTTACTTTATTTGAAAGCACGTCATTTCATTGTAATTTTGAAGAAATTACAGGTACAATAAACACCTGCTTATACGGTTAAATTACAAACTTAGTTCAGAAATTATTTTGTAATTTTTTTTCAAAAACTATTCATCTTATTAAGTTCAAAATAATTTTCCTAGAAAGTTTTTATAAAGTTCTACTTTTGAGATTTTTTTCATATTTTTAAAACTTATGGTTCAAAAGTTAGAGGGGGGGGGGGGACGCATATTTTTTTACTTCTGGAGCGATTATTTCCGAAACTATTAACATTATCGAAAAATGATTTTAGTAAACCCCTATTCATTTTTAAATACCTATCCAACAATATATCACACGTTAGGGTTGAAATGAAAAAAAAAAATCACTCCCCACTTTAGGTATAGGGGAGGTACCCTAATAAATAAAAAAAAAACACTTTTTATTTTACCACTTTGTCGGCGTGATTGATATACATATTAGTACCAAATTTCAGCTTTCTAGTGCTAACGGTCACTGAGATTATCCGCGGACGGACGGACGGACGGACGGACGGACGGGCAGACATGGCGAAACTATAAGGGTTCCTAGTTGACTACGGAACCCTAAAAAAAAGATCACTTTAAACAATGGCAGAATTCAGGACTGGACGATGACCGTACCAAGTATAAAAACAGTAAAAAGACAGCGAAACGCAGGGTAGCACAGGCAAGGACAGACTCGAGAAACGCCTTCTACTCTAGACTTGAGACTGCAAGAAACGACAAGGATATATTCAAACTTGCAAAGCAACGCCACACAGCAAGTCTAGATATTAAGATCAATAAATATATAAAAGATGATAATGGTCACTTACTCACCGAGAACGCAGAAATCAATCAAAGATGGTGTCAATACTACCGGCATTTACTAAACCAAGAGTTTCCGAGCCAACCTTTGTCTTATAACCCAGAAACAGTTGGTCCCCTAGATAAAATCAGCATGGAGGAAGTGAGGGCAGCCTTGAGAAAAATGAAGAACCATAAAGCAGTAGGACCGGATAGCATTCCAGCAGATTTGTGGAAGCAACTTGGGTCAATCGCTATAGAGTGGCTTACTAAATTTTTCAACCTTATTCTCATAGATAAGAAAATCCCAGAGTCATGGCGACATAGCTACCTAGTTCCTTTTTACAAAAATAAAGGAGACGTCAGCGACTGTGGTAACTATAGGGGTGTAAAGCTCACTTTACACACGCTGAAGATCTGGGAACGTGTACTGCATAATCGCTTTAACCAGTTAGTATCCATATCCAATAACCAATGCGGATTTGTACCAGGAAAATCCACCACAGACGCTATCCAGACGGTCAGAGTACTTATGGAGAAACACAGGGCCAATAAAGAGGATTTACACCTTGTCTTTATAGATCTCGAAAAGGCTTTCGACAGGTTACCGCGAAAGTTAGTATGGCAATCCATGAAAGCACAACGAATCCCAGAGCACTACATAACTTTGGTAAAAGACATGTATGATGGCATTAAGACGCAAGTAAGAAGCCCTGCCGGATTTAGCGAGCCTTTTGAGGTCAAAGTAGGTGTGCATCAAGGATCCGCCCTCAGCCCATTGTTATTCAACTTGTCAATGGACTTTCTGACAAATAACATCCAGAACCCCCTTCCATGGTGCATACTCTATGCGGACGATGTTGTGCTCATAGACAAATGCGCGAACAAATTAAACACCACCCTTCGGCAATGGAGTAAAGCGCTAGAGGACAATGGATTACGCATAAGCCGAAGCAAGACTGAATATCTAAGATGTGACTTTGGTGGCCAACCCTCTTCCAACACTGTGATACACATTAACGGCCAGCCATTACCAAAAGTAAACCAATTTAAATACCTTGGATCAATACTAACAGATGACGTAGACATTAACGCAGATGTGTCACACAGGGTAAACACAGCGTGGCTAAGATGGAGAACGCTTACAGGAGTACTATGCGACAAGCGAATGCCCATACAACTGAAGGGTAAAGTCTACAAAACGGCAGTTAGACCCGCCATGATCTGAGTGCTGGGCCGTCAAGAAAATACACGAGCAAAAGATGAGCACAAACGAGATGAAGATGCTGCGATGGTCAGCTGGGGTGACCAGGCTAGACAGAATACGCAATGAATACATCAGAGGCTCGTTCAAAGTTGCTCCTGTTGTTGAGAAAATGGCCGAAAGTCGATTAAGATGGTTCGGGCATGTAATGAGGCGGGATGAAGAATACCCTGTGAAAAAAGTACTGGCTATACCAGACAAGAAAAGGGGCAGAGGAAAGCCGCCTGCCACGTGGTGGACAACCGTTAACAAAGAAATGGAACGGGCACAGCTGAACACACAGACAACCCAGGACAGAATGTCCTGGCGCCTACGAACGAGGAGGGCCGACCCCAAGTAATGGGAGCAGGCAAGGAAGAAGAAGATATTTATAGCGTTTTGACAAGTGGTGTACCGCGTGAAAATTTCCGTGCCATAATTTATCACAACTTTCGCCGAGGGTTATCTCAAAATGAATGTCTCAATGAGCTTGTTTCGATATATAATATTGAAGCGCCTAGTCAAACGACAATATATTGCTGGTATGCGCAGTTTCGACGGGGTCGTGTCTTTCTCAGTACCATACCTTCTACAGGTCGACCAAAAACAGCGGTGACACCTGAAAACGTCGCGGCTGTGAAAAAAATAATAATAGAAGACAGACATGTGACATATGACCAGATCCGCGCAACCGTAGGCATTGGGCTGACTGCAATCCAAACTATTTTGCATAGTGAGTTGGGTGTCAGAAAACTAGTTTCCCGATGGGTACCCCATAATTTGTCAGAAGAGCAAAAGACGGCTCGTGTTGCTTGGTGCCGATCTACTCTGAAACGCTTCAACGAAGGGAAGTCAAAAGTCGTGTATAACATCGTCTCAGGTGATGAATCATGGATTTATTCATATGAGCCTGAAAGAAAACATCAATCAGCAGTTTGGGTCTTTGAAGACGAGGTCAAGCCAACGAAAGTCGTGCGTTCCCGTAGCGTTTCCATTGCAAGAAAATGGTCGCCTCGTTCGTTTCAAAAAAAGGGCATATCGCCACAATTCCCTTACAAGAACGAAGAACGGTTACCGCTGATTGGTACACTTCGGTTTGTTTACCAGAGATGATGGCCGAACTTCGCAGAGGCAACCCGACACGTCGCGTCATCGTACATCACGAAAATGCGAGCTCTCACATCGCCCGTAAGACAAAGGATTTTTTGGACCAGGAAAACATTGAGTTGATGACCCATCCTCCGTATAGCCCTGATCTGAGTCCAAATGATATTTTTACGTTCCCCAGAATTAAGGATTTATTGCGTGGTCAGCGGTTTGATGACCCAGAAGCCGCCGTGGAAGCATACAAGTCGGCCATTTTGGCAACATCTACTTCAGACTGGAATTACTGCTTTAATGACTGGTTTAATAGAATGCTAAAATGCATTAATTGCGAGGGGGAATACTTTGAGAAACAATAAACATAATTTAAGCATAATCCGCTCATAGCTTTTTTTATTTCGGATCATTTCGGTGTGCCCCTCGTATCTCATGTGAAACGCAAATTAAACATTGCCTCGAGGTCCAGTAAAAGAGCCATACCAAGAGCCAAATTAGACTTCGTCGGCAGAATTGGTGAGAAGCTAGCGGGCTACCCCACCGGCTACCGAGGGAAACTTTTGTCGTCGTCTTTACTGAGTAATGCTGATGGTAATCTGGTGCATAGTGCAAAAGAGTAAGCCGAGCTTATGGGTACTCTCTGTGCCTCGAACTCGACCCTGAACGATGATGGCAGCTCCGTACCGCCTGACATCTCGCGGTGCGCAGCCTCGTTGCCGGAAATTGATGTCCGGCGGGAGCTACTATCATTAAACGTTAACAAGTCCATAGGGCCAGACGGCATACCATACCAGCAGTTGTGCCTTTTCACACTCGCTTACCACAAACGGCAAGTGCCGTTTTCATGGAAGATCGCCCTCGTGCACCCTGTGCCTAAAAAGGGCGATAGTTCGGACCCGTCGAATTACATGCCTATCGCTATAAACTCCCCTTTCTCCAATGTTATGGAGCGCATAATGAATGAATGAATTATTTATTTCATGTAACCAAGACACAATATTATTAGTGGATCTTATAGACTAAGGGGTTAGTAGGCTTAAAATAAAACAACACTGACAGGGGTATGCAATCCCTCGCAGTGTGACATGTACAGACAGTCAAGCCTATCCGCAATCATGCTCAGGATGTTGTTGGGACTGCGGCGCACCCGGCGCACCAGGGATGCTGCGCGCTTGCGCAAGGTCGCGTAGAAGCAGTCCACGCGCGCCGCCGCGAACATCCCTGATGCGCTACAGAAACAAGGCAGTCCCATCAACACCTTGTTATCCTGGACGCATTGTTATACTGGACCCTAAGGGCCCCATAGGCCCGCTGCGAATACTGCACCCACAGATTGCAGGTGTATAGGAATGTGCAAAATGCCCTAAACAATGTCACCTTAACCTCTTTGGAGCACCTTGCAAATCTTCGGGCGATCATATTTGCTCGGACAGACAGGGCTCTTCGTTCCCGTTCCATGTCCATGTCGTCTTTGAGGTCGGTTGTAATGACATGGCCTAGGTACTTGAAATGGCTCACTCTGTCAATAGAGGTACCATTGAGGCAAATGGGAGGAACCTCATCTGTCATGCGATAATAGCGCGACCTGATCAGTGATCGCCAGTATGGCTTTCGTCACGGTCGAATTTTTTGATTATTTTAATTATAGACAATGACATTTTCGTTGACATTATAATACTTTAGAACTTTACTTGTGACATATTATGTATTAATTTTGTTTAGGATAAAAATCATGTTGTATAGGTAAATGTAACTATTACTATAAATAGCTTATTCATGTTAATTTTTATTTTTGCATGCCAGCTACTGGTAAAATATGTATGATCTTTACTTAATATCCATCTTTTGTACTATATTTTATGCAAAATAAAGATATTTGATAAAAATGGTACACAGTTAAGTGAAAATGCCCGTTTTTGCTGCATATCAATGATATGTTACATCTCGGTGACATTCATTGTTATGCAGAGCAGACGACAGTACTGGGGATGCCTGTTACACGGGCCGTGCCAATATCCCTCGATCCGTTGTGGTAGACTTGGTAGAGAGTCGTGAAAAACTTGTGTCCGATATCGAGAATACTCTTTCTGGAGTCTCGGTGTAGGGTCAGGACAACTTAGTCCAATTCAACCCCACAAAGACACAAGTTTGTGCGTTTACCGCTAAGAAAACCCCATTTACTGTGACCCCTCAGTTCCAAGGCACAACCCTTACAATGTCAGGGATCCTCAGTGTCGACATTTCCAGTGACGTCCAATTCCGTAGTCACCTTGAAGGGAAAGCCAAGCTGTCATCTAGAAATCTCGGTGTGCTCAATAGAGCGAGGAGATACTTCACTCCGGGGCAGAGACTGCTTCTATACAAGTCGCAAGTCAGACCCCACATGGAGTACTGTTGTCACCTTTGGGCGAGAGCACCTGGATACCAGCTCTCTTTGACTCGGTGCAAAAGAAGGCGCGCTGTGCGGATCGTCGGCGATCCCAAACTCACGAGCGATATTCAACCTTTGAGTCTAAGGAGAGACTTTGCCTCCTTATGTGTGTTCTATCTCTTGTACAATGGGTCGAGCTCTGAAGAACTGTTTGATATGATGCCCACGGCAGCTTTTTATGACCCTACCGCTCGCCGCCGGCAGGGTGTTCATCCTCACACCCTGGAGCCTAATGGGTCGCGCACTGTACGGTTTAAGAGGAATTTCCTCCCACGAACGCTGCGGCTGTGGAATGAACTCCCTGCCGAGGTTTTCCCAGCGGTTCTTAAAGGGTAGGCATGTGAATCCTCTGGGGTTGCAGGCATCCATAGGCTACGGTAACTGCTTAACATCAGGCGGGCCGTATGCTCGTTTCCTACCGCCGTGGTATTAAAAAGAAACTGGTACTGCATTGTCAAAAGAACGAACCCGCTTTTATTTATATTTGTGTGTACTAACTATTTCCATCTTTGATAATTAAACCAACTTTCTCTGAGATTTCCATATATCCTATTTATCTAGTTTAATACTTCAGGCATAGTGGGTGTGCTAAGCTCAAATGTTGTATGGGAACATTGCATTTTGTGACTATGCGCTGGCACTTGCTACAGTTGATCTTTAGGTAGTCTTCAGTGGATGCAGACCGGAAGGCCTCGAGACGCGATAAGTATTTGGTGGGGGTAAGGGGGGGAAGTTTAACTCCGCGGCGCTCCGACTAAAACCATTTTTTTCCTAAACCATATGTAATAGGGTATGTTATATATCATTTTCGAATATACTAAGAACGAGGATATTTTTGGCATGAAAATAATGCACTTCAGAGCAAAAAATAAGGTAACAAAAAGAACTTTAAAACATTAATAAGTTTTTATTTATTTAACAATTTTTTTTTAAACTACAGCAAATGTGTCTCTCAAAAAAATACCGTCATATAGGTACATGTATGTACTCTTTGTAAATATACACATTAATATTTAAGTCTGTTAATAAATGTAGAATAAAAAATAATATTAAATGAAGGTCAGGTTGATCTTCATACTAAAGCTTGTCCCAGAAAAAAATGTCGTTTATTAGTTCGTATGGAAAAACATAATCAATAAAAAATTACCAAATTTGTGACAACATTTTATTAGAAATGTAGTAAACAAAATATATTTTTGTTATGTTTTTGTTCTATTGCTTATTCATCCAGAAACTTCGTAATTTTCTTTTGATACCTGCCATCAGGTTTTGTACATCTGTGTCTGTGATTAGTTTTGAAGCTGTATTCCATTTTCGCTTGAAGTTTTCAACTGATGTGGCGTTAGTTTTATGTTTTAAGAGTTTCTGCTTCATACGAGCCCAATAATTTTCTATAGGTCGTAATTCAGGGCAGCTAGGAGGATTTTGGTATTTTTCCACAAATTCGACATTTGTACCATTTTATCACATTTTTAGAATAGTGGCACGTGGCCAGATCAGGCCAAAACAGAACTGGCTTCTTGTGTCGTTTAATAAACGGCAATAATCGCTTTTCCATGCACTCTTTGAGGTATATATCGCCTTTCATAGTTCCTTTAGCAAAGTATGGGGTGCTGCGTTTGCCGCAAGAACAGATCGCTTGCCATACAAGAACCTTCTTCGCAAATTTATCCGTTTTTATTACCTTATACTCGTCATTGACAGTTTTTCTATCGGTCCCCGAATAAAAATGATGTCTCGGCAGTGATTTAAAATCAAGCTTGCAATATGTTTCGTCGTCCATCACAGTACAGTACTTTTTTGTCGTTAATTTTGAATACAGTTTTCTTGATCTTATTTTAGCGTCAGTTTCTTGTTTTGAATTTCTATTAGGCACTTAAGTTTGTTTGAACGTCTTTATAGAATTATTTTTCTTTACTCGGTGCACAGTTGATTTAGACGTTTATCCTTTTTAGCTAAATATCTTACAGATAATGTAGATTTTTTTGCAAAGCAGCTATGATACTCTTCTCAATATTTTTCTTAACAAACCCGGTCTTCCGACCACTTCCAGGACGCCGTCGAATACCGCCAGTCTCTCTGAATTGTTTTAGGACTCTTTGGTCAGTTTTAACAGACGTGTTTAGCTCCATCGCCACTTTTTTCGTGGAAATCTCTTGATATTGGACATATTTGTACAATATTTTCTCATGAAGTTCTTCTTGTGGAGACGATATCTTTGAAAATGTGACTGTGACAGATTTTTTTCTAACATTAAATAAAGAAACGAGATGCATTTAACGTATAACCAGCCAGTTGCAACCATTTTGATTGAAACCTGATATACAAACGTTGCGTAAACTAACGACATTTTTTACTGGGACAAGCTTTAAGTCATCTGTGAACTTACGTACTGTTTATAACGTATTAAACACACCATTTAATGTAAAATGGCACACTTAGGCTTGTGTAGAAATAAACTGTCCAACCTGTAGCTTCCTAGTTGTTGTAGACTTCCCTCCAGTCAAGGAGGTGGCCAGGGTTAATTTTGAGCCGATACAAAACCAATCGAATCAGCGATATATCAATAGTTAAAAGCATGACGCGTAGTTATTGTGTCAGAGAGGCAACCGGATGGCGTGTTGTGGAACCACCGTGTTTTCATCTCCCCCCCCCCTCATTATTTTTCCGGCTTCCAAACCTTGACGGATCGATAACCGATCGATAGCCGGTGGGAATGGCAATTTGTATGCTCGTTCTTCATCACATACAGATACTAGAAATTGAGGGGGGGGGGGATGGAAAACCAAGTCCAACGTGGGTCAGTACGGGTTGCACAGGGTGGTTCCAAGTTCTCTGAACACAAGGGATGTACCTAGGGTTGCCAGACGGTCGGGATTTGGCGGGATTCTCCCGAATTTTTGTGTGTCCTCCCGACTCCCGACAAACTAAAATATCTCCCGGAAAAACAACTTCATTTTATAAAACAGTAATTAACAATAAGTGCTATCCATTCCAGTAAGCAATTCTTATGTATTGTGAAAGAATGTTTAGTTTACTGAACAATATATACAAAAAAACCGGCCAAGTGCGTGTTGGACCACGCATAATGGAGGGTTCCGCACTTCCCGTTTCCTTGAAATGACTGTGACATTCGGACAGGCGGACGGACGATGACGAAACTATAAGGGGTAAAAAAACGAAAGGAACCGAACGTGCATGGAATGAATAAAAGCAGAGTTAATAACTCGTCTCAATTTTGAGGGAAATTGTTTGAATTTCGAGTCTTCTACAAATAGTGAAAAATGAAAAAATTTGGTTAAATCTGTGGAAAGCAACACAAAATGCATGTGGCAAGCTAAAAATAAATTAGGTACTTTTTATATTTTATTCAATATTGTAATTTTTTAGGATTCCCTTCGCAGCCAAAGTGGCCAAAATTTAATCCTTTTAGGTAGTGTTGTCATGTCCTTCTGTCTATCAGTCCGTATGTTATTAAGAGGTATGTTTTGTATGCCGCTACTTAGTTTAGTAGTAAGGGGGGCACTAAATGTATGTAAATGTCAACTTTTTTTCACAAATATCAACTTGTTGCACATCAATCGATAGGGCTTTAAAAATTACTTTTAGATTTTCTAAAACATTTTTTGATTAAGTGAATATTTTCAAAATAATCGCTTATAAAGTCAAAAAAATTATATCCCCTCAACTCTAACTTTAGTATCGTTAGTCCAAGAAAAGAAAATACATTTTTCTATATATGTTCTTTCAATATAAATTACTTTAAAAATTAAAAAAAAAAAACAGATTTTGTGTTATCTCTAAAAAACTTCTTCCATACGCAGATACGACCTTTTGGTATCATTGAAGCTACGAAACCCTCCATTATGAGTGGTCCGACAGGCACTTGGCCGATATTTTTTTTAGTATTTAATTATATAGACATCTATATCTATATCGGTAGCGGACTAAGTATAAGTAATAATAATGTTAAATGTTGTTTTTAATGAATTTACTTAAATTTTATTTTATTTTTGTTTCTCCCGACTAAAGTCCCAAAATCCCGAAAAATTGTTTTATTTTCCCGATAATAGGGTCGGTCGATCTGGCAACCCTAGATGTACCCTTGATATAACTTTCTTAAAAACTCCTGATAATATTATATAGCCATTTTGTTTAGTGTTATGTGTTTCTTTATTTATTTATTCGGGGAACCAACAGCTAATAACTAATAACAATAGTGTAGCTAGAGAGCCAATTAAAGGTTCCCACCAGTAGCATCATTATACCAAAAAGCTATCTGCTTCTATCTTTGTAACCCTTCTATCATTGCGTTTATGGGTGAAGATCACTACTTTTGTAAAATGTATTAACCAAACCAAAGAGAAGTCAAAATGTTAATAAAATATCGTAAAAACGACTTCTTATTAATTAGACCTTTTTATTTATAATTTATTTATAATATATTATAAAACTGAAGGGGTTTCAAGGCACACTCGTTACTAAAACATTTGAATCGGATATAAAATAATACTTTAATTACGCGGATATCTGTATTAATCTTTGGGATCATAATATATTTTTTACAGAAACCGATTATCTGACCAATCCTTTAATTTCAGTCAACATTCGAATTTTTTAGTTACCTAAAACATAAAATGCCGCCCATTGTAAGACGTATTTGTTTCTCTTTCATCATTAAAAAACCGGCCAAGAGCGTGTCGGGCCACGCTCAGTGTAGGGTTCCGTAGTTCTCCGTCCGTCACAGTAAGTGTCCCCACTTAAGATTTAATAACACCGCCATGTAGGATATGATATGAGAGTTCCACGTACAGCGACATCTATCGGCAAATTAAGTAAACTATTGCGCGCGAGCTTAAAGTATGGAAGATGATTTTTATGGAATAATTCTTTATTGCGTGAACCGATTTTCACCGTTTTTACTTTATTTGAAAGCACGTCATTTCATTGTGATTTTGTAGAAATTACAGGTACAATAAACACCTGCTTATATGGTCAAATTACAAACTTAGTTCAGAAATTATTTTGTAATTTTTTTTCAAAAACTATTCATCCATCAAGTTCAAAATAATTTTCGTAGAAAGTTTTTATAAAGTTCTACTTTTGAGATTTTTTTCATATTTTTAAAACTCATGGTTCAAAAGTTAGAGGGGGGGGGGGGGGCGCATATTTTTTTACTTCTGGAGCGATTATTTCCGAAAATATTTACATTAACGAAAAATTATTTTAGTAAACCCCTATTCATTTTTAAATACCTATCCAACAATATATCACACGTTAGGGTTGAAATGAAAAAAAAAAATCACTCCCCACTTTACGTATAGGGGAGGTACCCTAATAAAAAAAAAAACACTTTTTATTTTACCCCTTTGTCGGCGTGATTGATATACATATTAGTACCAAATTTCAGCTTTCTAGTGCTAACGGTCACTGAGATTATCCGCGGACGGACGGACGGACGGGCAGACATGGCGAAACTATAAGGGTTCCTAGTTGACTACGGAACCCTAAAAAAGGTATCACAACAAAGCGGGGGTTTCTGCGCTTGTACACCAAACGCAAAAACCCCCGCTTTGGCGTGATTATTATGAAACATATTTAGGCAGCACTATACCTACTAAGTATTTTTTTTTATAAATATTATGGGACAATACCTAGTCCCACGGTAAGCTCAATAAGGCTTGTGTTGTGGGTACTAGGCGACGATATATATAATAGATAGATATAGATAAATACTTTAAACATAGAAAACATCCATAACTCAGGAACAAATATCCGTGATAAACACACAAATTAATGCCCTGACCAGGATTCGAACCCGGGACCTCCTGCTTCATAGGCAGGGTCACTGCCTTCAAAATCGCCAAAGTAACGTTATTAATAGAAACTTATAACATGTAAAATAAAAAGGAAAATATAAAATCTTCTCTCTGACTCAGGAAATGCCAGAGTTACTGTAAAAAATACTCAAATTACAATAGTTGAAGAGAAGCCTATAATAGTTGAAGAGTTCCCCCTATTTCTCCAGGATTGATAACTTCCTCCTTCGAAATCTTGAAGTCGGTTGAAAAGACGTAAATGCCGCATAGTAAAATGACGTAAGTGCCGTAAATATCATTTGAGCATGGCCCGACTTGTTCTTGGCTAGTTTTCAACCGACTTCAAGATTTCGAAGGAGGAGGTGATAAATTCGTCGGGATCTTTGTTTTTGCTATTTTTTTTTGTTTTTTCACCGATTATTCGAAGACGGATGGACCGATTTGGAAAATTCTTTTTTTGTTTGAAAGTGTAGGTATACTTCACAGTTGGTCCCATTGTAACCAGGTCAGGATCTGATGATGGAATCCTGGAGAAATCGAGGAAACTCTTCAAATATTACAGGCACATCGATAGTGATTTCAATCTTTTTTGCAGTAGCTCGGGCATTTATTTCCTTTTAGAAAGGTGGAGTTTAAGTGAAGTCGGTTCTTTTTTTCCTAAAATTATATTTATTTATTTAGAATTAGTCTCAGTGACATCTTAGTCTAATTGTTGATTAAATTAAATGTACTCAATTCAAAATAAATGACGTAATTATTTAAAATGTTTAATGTTACTTATTTTTAAATTAATGTACTTTAATTTGACGATTGTAATATAGTATTTTATACAATCGTGACATAATAAAGAGAGTCTCAGCAAGCTTCGTGGCTTAAAACGGTACTCGACTGAAAAGCTTAATTATGTCACTATTATACACAATACTTTTTCTACAGGTCTTCCAAAATAAGGCAAGCCGGTAAGAATTAAGTTCCACGAATGCTATACAATCTGGCTCCCATTTCACCACGGTGACAATTGTCACAATTTGTGACATATCCAAATTACTGACGTCACACGCGTCCACAGGCTGCAGTAACCGCTTACCATTGGGCGGGATGTATGCTTGTTTGCCACCAATATGATATTTTTTTTGTAGTACAACACATTTTTATTATATCGTAGTTCTACTTTGGTGAAGAGTTCATGACAATTGTCACGAAAAATAATAATTTTAAACAAAAAAACCGGCCAAGAGCGTGTCGGGCCACGCTCAGTGTAGGGTTCCGTAGTTTTCCGTCCGTCACAGTAAGTGTCCCCACTTAAGAGTTAAAATAACACCGCCATGTAGGATATGATATGAGCGTTCCAAACACACTCCCCACTTTACGTATAGGGGAGGTACCCTAATAAAACCTTTTTTTTGCACTTTTTATTTTACCACTTTGTCGGCGTGATGGATATACATATTAGTTTCAAATTTCAGCTTTCTAGTGCTAACGGTCACTTAGATTATCCGCGGACGAACGGACGGACGGACAGACATGGCGAAATTATAAGGGTTCCTAGTTGACTACGAAACCCTAAAAAAAGAACTGACTTCAGTTAGACTCCGCCTTTCCAACACGAAATGCCCGAGCTACTGTAAAAAAAATTAATTCACTATAGGTGTGTGCCTATAATATTTGAAGAGTTCCCTCGATTTCTCCAGGATCCCATCATCAGATCCTGACCTGGTTACAATGGGACCAACTGTGAAGTATACTCTTTCAAACAAAAAAAGATTTTTCCAAATCGATCCAGCCGTCTTCGAATAATCGGTGAATATACATAAAAAAAAAAAAACAAAAAAGACAATCAAAGATCCCGACGAATTGATAACCTCCTCCTTCGAAATCTTGAAGTCGGTTCACAATAATTGCTTAAAATAATTGTCGATACTCGCATTTCCCGACATAAGATTAGGCATGTGTCGGAATTTCGTGACAATTGTGTTTTTCGCGACATATGTCAAAACCTCTGTTTACAAAAGTAGTAGTTTTAGTGATAATAAATGAACTTTTTCTTTAAATATCGCGCTGGTGGTAAACAAGAATGCAGCGCGCCCAATGGTAAGCGGTTTCCGTAGCCTGTGGACGCTTGTGACGTCAGTAATAACGATGCCGACTTATGATGCCGACATATGTTACATATGTCAGCGTGGTGAAATAGGGGCCTGCTGTCAAGATTCAAAATATTTATTCATGACATACACAATATTACATAAACAATTACATACAAACAGAATAAAGACGTATTGGTACTCATACAATTTAGTATGACTTCAATCTGCCGGTGGATCGTACCGGCGGTCGGGGAGGACTGATAGGAATGACATCCCGTGATGTTCCAGAGTTCTTCACAGTTGATTTTTTCATTGTAATGGACATTAATTCAATTATATATAGTTATATATATTATATGTGTATTTATTATACCTTACGTTAAGTAGATTTTTTTTAGATATTTGTTTCCGTAAGTACACTAAGTACATAGTGCATGTTTGTCTATCTTATACTTTTCTCTCAATTGCTCAAAGGTTAACTGGAAGAGACCCCTAAAGGGATAAGTTCCTCCCGTTCTCTCAAACTCTTAGTTGTCCCTCACCATAGTGGTTTTCTCCCTTCTTCCTTCACTGTACAAGCTATCCGTCTCTGGAATGAGCTCCCTTTGACGATAAGACAGGCCCCAAGCAAGTTAGCTTTCAAACGCTTACTTAATAAGCACCTGCCTGATCAGGCTTAGGAAATAGGATTTAGTCGGCATCCCTTAACGCACGTATATTGTTTATTATATTTATGTATATTATATTTATATATATTATATATTTTTACGATATATTAATATGTATTTATAACAATACTATATTATGTAGTATTAATAGTCATTAGGAATGTATATATTAATTAAGAAATAGTAATTAGTTTATAATTGTAAAGTATCCTAGTTAGTTAGATAGTCACATTTTCGCTCTCCACCCACCTTATCGCATTTCTGTTTGGCCCTGTGGTTGACTGGTAGAGAACGCCTAAAGGCATTAAGTCCGCCTTTTGTACTATTTTTTTTTATGTGCAATAAGTTTGAATAAATAAATAAGTTCGCCTTTGTACTTTGTTTATTTTTCTTTTATCATGTTTGTTTTGTTACTTTTTTATGTACAATAAATTGTTTACATATACATCTGTTACCACTAAAATATAAAAAAACCGGCCAAGAGCGTGTCGGGCCACGCTCAGTGTAGGGTTCCGTAGTTTTCCGTCCGTCACAGTAAGTGTCCCCACTTAAGAGTTAAAATAACACCGCCATGTAGGATATGATATGAGCGTTCCACGTACAGCGACATCTATCGGCAAATTAAGTAAACTATTGCGCGCGAGCTTAAAGTATAGAAGATGATTTTTATGGGATAATTCTTTATTGCGTGAACCGATTTTCACCGTTTTTACTTTATTTGAAAGCACGTCATTTTATTGTGATTTTGTAGAAATTACAGGTACAATAAACACCTGCTTATATGGTTAAATTACAAACTTAGTTCAGAAATTATTTTGTAATTTTTTTTCAAAAACTGTTCAACCTATCAAGTTCAAAATAATTTTCCTAGAAAGTTTTTATCAAGTTCTACTTTTGAGATTTTTTTCATATTTTTAAAAGTTATGGTTCAAAAGTTAGAGGGGGGACACACATTTTTTTTTACTTCTGGAGCGATTAGTTCCGAAAATATTTACATTATCAAAAAAATATTTTAGTAAACCCCTATTCATTTTGAAATACCTATCCAACAATATATCACACGTTAGGGTTGAAACGAAAAAAAAATATCACCCCCCACTTTACGTATAGGGGAGGTACCCTAATAAAACATTTTTTTCCACTTTTTATTTTACCACTTTGTCGGCGTGATTTACATACATATTGGTACCAAATTTCAGCTTTCTAGTGCTAACGGTCACTGAGATTATCCGCGGACGGACGGACGGACGGACGGGCAGACATGGCGAAACTATAAGGGTTCCTAGTTGACTACGGAACCCTAAAAAAGTAAATCCATATTAATATATTTAATTATAACTTCATTTAGGAATGATATTGTATGAAAATCCATTTCAGCATCCTCGACGATGCTAAAATTTGCGACCATAAAAGCTCCATCGAAAAGTATGCGCTAGTAGTTGGGTCTACAAAGTCTCAATTCAAACATTATAGTCGACGAGTAGAAAATAGTATAAAGTGACGATGTATAATTACAGACGGAGAGATTTTAGTTAGAGATTAGATCGTAAATTACGTAAGTGACCCGTTATAAATAATTTTAATACAATACTCGTACTAACATTTGTGTACCATATGTTGTCTGTTAAATTAAGAAATTTAATTTAATTTATTTCGAAATCCGGACATCTGGCAGTTGTTACTAAAATATAAATTTAATAATATTAAATCCTAGAGCTCTGGGTTCGATGCAATATTATGAGTAATTATATAAATATTTAGATTAAACAAATACCAAAAGGTTCTGTTAGGGAATAGTACCAACGTAACGTAATGCATACTTTGTCACCTGCTATTTTTGTTTCCGCAATAATACACAATGTTCTTTTTTAGGGTTCCGTAGTCAACTAGGAACCCTTATAGTTTCGCCATGTCTGCCCGTCCGTCCGTCCGTCCGTCCGTCCGCGGATAATCTCAGTGACCGTTAGCACTAGAAAGCTGAAATTTGGTACTAATATGTATATCAATCACGCCGACAAAGTGGTAAAATAAAAAGTGGAAAAAAATGTTTTATTAGGGTACCTCCCCTATAAGTAAAGTGGGGAATGATTTTTTTTTTCATTTCAACCCTAACGTGTGATATATTGTTGGATAGGTATTTAAAAATGAATAGGGGTTTACTAAAATCATTTTTCGATAATGTAAATATTTTCGGAAATAATCGCTCTAGAAGTTAAAAAATATGCGTCCCCCCCCCCCCCCCTATAACTTTTAAACCATAAGTTTCAAAAATATGAAAAAAATCTCAAAAGTAGAACTTTATAAAAACTTTCTACGAAAATTATTTTGAACTTGATAGCATTATTAGAAAAAAAATTACAAAATAATTTCTGAACTAAGTTTGTAATTTAACCGTATAAGCAGGTGTTTATTGTACCTGTAATTTCTACAAAATTACAATGAAATGACGTGCTTTCAAATAAAGTAAAAACGGTGAAAATCGGTTCACGCAATAAAGAATTATTCCATAAAAATCATCTTCCATACTTTAAGCTCGCGCGCAATAGTTTACTTAATTTGCCGATAGATGTCGCTGTACGTGGAACTCTCATATCATATCCTACATGGCGGTGTTATTAACTCTTAAGTGGGGACACTTACTGTGACGGACGGAAAACTACGGAACCCTACACTGAGCGTGGCCCGACACGCTCTTGGCCAGTTTTTTAATTTTTTTTTAATACCGTGATGGTGGCAAACTAACATACGGCCCGCCTGATGGTAAGCAGTTACTGTAGCCTATGGACGCCTACAATCACCGAGGATTCACATGCGCGTTGCCTACCCTTTAAAAACCTATACACGCCTTTTTTGAAGAACCTCATACTGTAGCCCGCAGCGTTCGTGGGAGGAAATTCCTCTTAAACCGTACAGGTTGACTTCATTTATCACAATTATATTATAAAAAGCGACTTCCGATAAGATGACTAGTCCAGTGAAGTGTACAATAAAAACATTCTTAAATAAGCAAACTGCAAATATTGTTTGATCTTCCTTGTTCCTAAAAAGTAAGTGATATTTAACATATTTCAATGTAAACCGTCACGTAGCTAAGAGTGACCTTGACGCTTGCGTCACGCCGCCAATAATTTCCGGCGCGCCGCCGCCGCGTATTTTTATGGCGGCGCACACGTATAATGTAAATTAATGAACCTCCAGGTACATTTGTACCTTCTCTTTGTTCTTGTACATTGTGTACGACATATGTTGTTTGTGATTAAGACTGTTTGAGTTCTAAATAAATAAATAAATCTTAGCACGAGCGAGCCAGCTCCTCGTAATGACCAATGCGAAAATGTTGACTCGACAAAGAGTTACACAGGGCAGTAATCTTTTAATTACAAAAACAACTCTTATGGGCCGCATACCGTTGCAGTAGTGGTTGGCAACTCTTGGCTTAAGAGAATCTGCCCGTGACAATCGAGTGCTATGAACTCGTTGCCGCTAATAGATAGCGATGATGGTAGTGCAGAAGTAACTTACGCGATACAGTCTCACAGTCCTCGTCACTCGCCGCTTCGCTCGACACATCCGCCTTCACTGAGCACTCCTCATCTGCAACAACGATTCTACATTACGCTCAACCAATAGACTACGTTGACCAGAAATATAACCGTTTGTTCACTCTTATATTAGTTGAGCGCTGGTCATATAATAGTAATGCGTGCGGCTTTCGTACGAGAGATTATGGGTTCGGACCCCGCCTCGTAGCATTGATTCACTTTGGACGTATGTCCGAAATATCACTTAAAAATAACTAGCTGCTTTTCGATCAAGAAAAACTCGACGAACCGGACTAATGGGCTTGGTTCACCCTGTGGCCACTTCCGAAAGCCGACCGATCCGGGGCTCAAACAAATAAGCGCTAAGATGAGGAGGAAAAGTGACTCTATTCACTATTGGTTAACTAATAATCTTATTTAGACGCCAACTATGTACTATAATTGTCCGTCGACTACAATCTAAGACCGCGGCTAAGTATATTTCAGTGACTAAGTAATACGACTAAGACATGCATGTACAATAATATCATCTTACCTAATGTAGAGTCATCACCCGTCCCTTCTTCAGTCGCCAGGCGCCTTGATTCCTCGACTGAAACAAAACGCCAAATCTTACCTGGTGTGTAACGAACATATGACCACTCTGGAGTTGCAAGCTTACACGTTCGTTTTAAGTAAACCAACCTTACTTAATCTACAATATCTGAGGTACAATTCACATAGTCATCGGACGGTAATACAAACAACCGTGGTAATTAAATTTAAATTTCAGTTTTCCTATCGCTATGACACTTTTACTTGTTGTTGATAGTGATAAAATCGAAACGTGTTCTAGGCCAATCGAATAAGATCCATGAAAAGCGTTTTGAGGATTTAATTTCCAGCAAGTCGAAAATCGTTTCAATACCTTCATTTGATCCTAAATGCGTGTAATCGGAATTCGTGTAATCCCGTGTAATAGGTGAGCATAATTATTGGAAGCGAAATGTATGCTCTTCTTTCAGTTTTTTGATAGAAAACGTGCAGTGGAAAATGACATCTCATTAAATATTAATGAGGGTTAAATTCGTCTGCATTTGTTGGTGGTAGACAGGCCCGATTGAATGTTCGCTTTATGAGCAATCAAGTGGCGGATTTTATTTAAGGGGCGGATATATGACAACATCGTTTTAGACCTCACTTAGAACAAGGAATTTGTATAGTTAAAGCTACGTATTCGCAATAATATGGATGTCTACGTATTCATAAAGAAGCCGTGCAGAGGCTCCAATTGATATTTTATTTTTTATTAGCTCTGATTATCTATAAACCGACTCCAAAAGTACCAAAAAATCAAAAAATGGCGTTCCGTTAGAACACGTCGCAATACAATTTTGTCTTCGACAGTGGTTCAATAGTTATGTTATTTTGAAAGCCAGATAACTAGACTAGTGCATCAGGGCATATTCATATTTTTCATCATAAAGACAACAAAGGAATTGAAACGTAAATATAAACTTTTGAAAAATTCCCATACATTCGCCATATCAGTCAAATTGTCATTGTGACTCAGATGCCCGACGGGCCTCGTCGCAGGCGGACGTCTTGTTGGATGAGCAGCCATGACGTTTCATTTTGGCATTTATTTTGACAGAAAATCGTATACGTACACGAAAAAGGATACCAGTAGCCAGATTGTATTCAAAATATATAGGGAAAATTACAAGGGACCGTGAGTCCCACAAAATTAGATTTTTTATATTTACATGTCGTAATACTACAAAAATACAACTAAAGATTGAATAAAATACACTTTTCTACCGAATTCTCGTAATTAATTGCTTCAAAACCTGTTCAAAATTGAAAGAGTTTTTGGATTCGTTTTTAATTACTGGACTTTATTTTTATTACGCTGGTCATAATATTACGACATTTTAACATGACTTTTAACGTCAAAATACTTGAATGACAACATTGTTCAATCCAATCTCTATTTACTTAATATTAAAATACTTCATTCTTTTACTTATATAAAAGATATAACTAAATATTTAATACAAGTCAGTTTTTTGTGGTCATGGGTATTGGCACAACGCATACCTATGTAGAACGTCGAACGACTCCGTCTGTAGACTATAGGTACAAATTGATACGCGCATTAATCTGTTGTCGTATATACGTTATGGTACCCCAGAGCTTCAAAGGGGCATGGCGAACTCATGATACGCTTCTCGAATCGAGCTCCGCTACTAACGTCACAGCATCCAGCTCCTACCCAACAGCGCCGTCATTGAAAGCACGGGAGGACCTAACCTACGTTCGCCTCTTGGTGATTTCCAGGCAGATTGTGCACCTGAACCTTCTATATTTTTGCTTTACTTTTATCTATCGTTACAAAAATGTACTGTGGTCAAATAAATTACTTACTTATAAACAATGTTGTGTACCGACTTACACTTACACAATTTTCACTCCTCATCCTCCTAGCGTTTCGTCCCGGCTTTGTGCCACGGCTCAATTAAACCTGGCCTTATTGGAAATAGATATGGTTTCCTCACGATGTTTTCCTTCATCATGGAATGATATTTCGAGCATAGCAATTGATATAATTTTCATAAAGTACAGTCACCATCAGATACATCGGAGCGGCAATGGTACTCAAAAATATCTGAACATGCACTTTATCGCCTTGATCATCAGTGATCGGATTTTAGGGTGCAACATGGTTGTTTTTACCTCAAAAATTATGCTAATATCTTAATCTTCCGGGTTTTAGGACCCACGTTGTTAACTTTAGTTACATCAAATAGATTTCAATAACATTTTAACGTTTTACCACTATATTCACATAATAAGTGTATGTATTCCACCGTGTTGCACCGTAAAATCCGATCACTGTTGATCATAGAGGCATTGTTTAGATATTTGTGACCACCTTGGCCGCTCCGATGTACTCGTATCTGATGGTGACTGTACGAGTCGAGGTTTGAACCCGAGACCTCCGGATTAAAAGTAGGACGTCTTACCAGGCTACAAGCTCTTTTCACTCATTGTTTACATTTAAACGGGACTTTTGAGTTATACCTACCTGGGTGGGACCAAGAACATAACATAATGTAGCATTCAAATAAAAACAATGTGTTATTTAATCAATGTTCTGTGAATTTACATACTGGACGAAGCATGTACGTAACCATAATTTTAAAACGAAATATTACCCAAATATGGTATTGGAGACATGGGTGTGATTTACTCATCGGCTTCCATATTTGTAGTGTTGTAGAAAGCGTTCTATTCATGAACACATTTTCTTATAAAGTTCTTGAAAACTAATCCACCGAAACAATCCTTAAGGTACCTAATAATACCTACAGAGCTAATTTAAATCCATTTTAGTAGCCGGTTTGGATTTAAGACTAATATCATATTTTTAATTTAAGACAATAATCTGACAGCTCCTGCCCTACATTGTAAATAATTTTGTATGGAGAGAACTGTCAGATTATTGCCTTGAATTAAGAATACGATATTAGTGAAAAAATTGTACCCAATTTATTTTTAAGCCTATTTTCTTATAAAGTTCTTGAAGACTAATCCATTGGAACAATCCTTAAGGTACATAATAATACCTACATAGCTAATTCAAATCCATTTTAGTAGCCGGTTTGGATTTAAGACTAATATCATATTTTTAATTGAAGACATTAATCTGACAGCTCCTGCCGTACACTGTAAATCATTTTGTATGGAGATAACTGTTAGTTTACTGTCTTGAATTAAGAATACGATATAAGTAAAAAGATTGTCCCCAATTTATTTATAAGCCTACCATTTCGAAATTATCAGAGTACTATACACCCTGTCCAATAAGTTCGAATACACATATTTTTGCGTTGACCCTGAAGGCATACAGGCTGCAGGCCATCCATTTATTATATTAATCTAAAGAATAAGTTAACTTGAACATAATGTAATAGTAAAAAACGCCAAGGACTTGAAATTTATCTTCACTCTTCAATGAAGTACTTTCGATTAACAATTTAGTACAAAATTTCGTAATGGCGACTGCAAAGGTGTTTTTTCAAGGCGGTAAAACTTTTTGGAATCAAACGCAATCTCATTTACACAACAATGAGAAGGTCTTAAAATAGCTCTTTAGAAGACAGGAAAAAATCTGGTCAGCTACGCAGCTAGAACCATTAAAATACTAAATATCGTGAGAGTGCGAGTTTAGAGGACAAAAGCCGCTTTATCCAAAAATCAACTGCCGATCTGAAAATTTTGAGGAGATCCTTACGTGGTATTTTGGAGGTGGATCCTGGATATCATAGCTACAATAAACGTGAAGTTCATCGTTTTTCCGTAGCAATCGAGAAAATTAGAGTACATAATCCAACTCAATACATTCCTGGCACGCAGGAAGGAGTTGATTTTCTGACGAGAATCTCATTAAATTAAAATAGCCTTACAATGCTCAAAACGGTCGTTTGTGATCAGCAAGTATAAAAAACAGCCTAAACCATGAGGTTAATGTTCCCAGACTCCAGAGGGAACTATTGATGGTAGTGTGGGGTTCAGTTAAATATGTGGGGCCAAATTTCGCTTTATTTTCTCACAAAATTGTGCTCAAAACAGTCCAAACGTTGTTCAAGCTTTGAGAAAAGCTAATTTCGATGATTATATTGCCAAAAGTAAACGGCCACTCCATTCTCCAGATTTGCGTTTATTACATTGATTTGGTATGTTTTTACATGCCTTGTAGGCACTTGTAGGTCACATTATTATTAAATAGCAAATATGGACAGTGAAAAAAAAGATATCGAGCATATTTGGGACGAAATAACCTTGAAAGCGGTGCGTGCCGCGTGAGATTGAGTTGAAAAATGTAGTCATCTAGTAAAATAGGTAAGAGGTGGAGTTAGTCCAAAATATTTGCAGCATATTTTGTATATTAGTATAGCTTTAATAAAATACAGATTTCACTACAATAACTATTCGTACAAAAAAGTTATAAGACCTCCAAAGTGTATTCGAACTTTTTGGACACGGTGTATATATAAATACACTAACCGAATGACATTAACCTTTTATTAACAAAAAAAATTAGTCCCTTCCTAAGGCTGGTTTGGATTTTAGGACAATTTATAAGAAATGGTTTGATTATTCTGAAAATATCAACATACTATTAATTCCATAAAAATATTTTAACTGCAAAAACGTACTATTATATTCACATTTAAAGTTTTAAATTGTAAGTCTTAAAGATTTGTATTAAGTCATTTAATTGATAAATGATGATTTGGATGATTGAAGAACTCGAAAATTTTCTTTAAAGATTTTAGCTCCTAAAGCATATATCATGTCAAGTAAATGATGTAATATTTTTCATCTTATGACTCTAAATTATGTAGGATACCGTTTTAAAAGTCTTAATTACTGCGGAACTTAAGAGACAGAAATGTATGGAGCCGTCTGCACATTTGTCTCAGATGACGTCGCTTAGCACGATTGGCCGTAAGGTCAAACATAGATGATCAAGCCTCCTAGCTGCCAGATTAAACAGTGGCAGCCTCCCAAAAAGCAGATGGAATGTCGGCGTCTATTCTAAGATCCAATCTGTGCTACATTCAGACTACAATTCGCTGCTAGGTTTGATAAATACAATTTTATAAAATCTACTCATAAGGGGGTAAAAAGGGGATGAAAATTTGTATGAAAGTAAAACTAAAAACAGTAAATTTGTTTTAATATTTTTTACACATTTATAACCCTTTAACTTCCACGTGATTCAATTATATAGAAATCGTATTTGCCTGTCTATACTTTTTTTTACGAAAAAATTGTGAGGATGAACATTGAAGTAAATTCTAGCTACGCTATCTCGGCCCTGATAAAAGGCGGCAAATTTATAAAATCTGCGTGTCGTATATAAGTCGGAAAACAATAATAATAGTTGAACAACTAATATTTTTTCTTACGAGATAGTTATACATACATATCAGGTCTGCGAAAATAATTCTTACCTGCTGCAATACTTTCATTGTTTTTTTAAACATACCCCATTTTTAGGCTTTCGATGTGTGATATGGTATGGGTATTGTACACAATGATATAATTGTATGATTTCTACAATAATCGTATGTGTCGCCTCAAGCGTGTAATTATATATGGGTGTTTAATCGATCTGCAGAATATTCCTATTTTGGTAAGCAAAAATATATATTTGGTCAGCAAAATTGGACACTTGGTTAGCACGTTACGGTCAGCAAGTATTTCTAAACCAGTTCGCAATTAATGTCATACTGAGCTGCTCTAAAATGATTTGGTTGGCAATTTAATTACTTAAGCGGCAGTAAGCTATCCGCCTGAAATCAGATGAAGCAATCAGTGGGTAAGAGACTTATTTCATTTTGATTTACAATTGAACTGATCCGCAAATATTGGTTCGCTAAAAAATCTGTTGATCAGAAAATGTCTTACCAACCTAACCTACCTTTTGCTGATCAGCAGATTTTTGTGTAACAAAAAAATACTTGGCATCATTTAAAGTATAGTTCTCATAGAAATGGTACGCAATCAAACACAAAGCATTTTCAAGTAAATTAAGACACACGGATTTTAAGTGATATAAATAAAATAATATTCGTTTATTTAACAGTATTTAATGAAATTATACACATTTATGATTGTTACGAGCGAATTTACGGACTTTTTTCTCGATCGATGTCATCATCTTCCGAACAAGGCTTCTTTCAACTTTTTTAGCCTGTTGGATCCACGTGGAACGCAAAGAATTCATGTCCTATAAAATTTTACCGGTTTTGCTAAATTTAACTTTCATTATTGCCCAGTAGTTCTGAATTGGACATAACTGAGGACAGTTTGGAGGATTCATACTCGTATCACGGGGTATAGAATCGATGTTATTTGAAGCATAGCACTCCAAAACCCTTTTCGTGTAGTAGCAGCTACCCAAATCCGGCCAAAATTTTACTGGGCCACTGTGCTTTTTAATGAAAGGCGAAAGTCGCTTTTCATAATACTATTTCATGTAAACCTCGGACGTCATTGTTATTGATGTAATGAAAGCGTTGGTCTTAAGACCGCAACTGCAGATACTTGCCATTTCATATATTTCTTGACAAAATTTTCAAGTTTTAGAAACTTATATTTTTCATCAACATTCCCTCTATTTTTGGCCATATAAAACTTGGTACCCGGTAGTTGATTAAAATCTAGCTTGAAGTAAGTTTCATCATACATAAGGGGCAGCCCTTGAATTTTGTCAGGATTCGGTCGTATAAGAGTCGAGCACGTGTTTTTGCTGTTTTGTTCTATTTCACGATTCGGTTTGGCTGTTTTAAAGATTTATATTTCTTACCCAGCTCGAAGGCGTATAAGTATTACAGTACTGCTACTTTTTTTGAATTTTCGAGATAGATCATATTCCGATATACCTTGATTTTGTTTAATAGCCCTAAACACTTTTTTTACCAAGTTCTTGTCCTTAGTGCCAGACCTTTGGTTGAGTTCGGGCTTTTTATCGAAAGACAGAAAACCCTCGTACTTTTTTAAGATCCAACATACCGTGGTTTTTGGTAAATTTATCGATTTTGCTGCCTTCGATCTGGACGAAGAGGGATTTTCTAAGTAGTTCGCTATCAATTTTCGTTTTTCCACTTCCATCGTCTATAATTTCGAAATTCATGAACTTATCTGAGCCAAACTTTTGGCGCAAATTCTTCAAAATATTGAATTTTGAATTGCGATCGTAATTTTTTATTTTTGACATCAAATATTTTTTGATCTTGCGTCAACTGCGTGCCATTTCTATATGAACTATACTTTAATTACTTTCCTTTCATTTTGACGTCAAGTAACTGTTTTAACGAATTAGAACGGTTCAAAGTTGTGGTATTCTGCCATTTGTTTCACCTATGGATGTGAAGCCGAGGATTAAAAAATGGTAACTTCCGTGACAGAATCGACGAAGCCCCGCGCGGGGCTTCTACTTTCGCTCTATGGGGTAAAAGATAACTAAAGAACCTAACAAAGTAAAAATAGGGATCGTAATAAAAAAAAACTCATTCGGGAGCTTCGCTCCCCCGACCCCCGTTTTCCTGTCTTTGTCTGGTGGGTTATGGGTCACTGTTCTAACCTAACCTAACCCACTTTATTTGTAGCCAAATTTAATTCGAATTCGCAATTTTTGACCGCTTTAGTTCTTGAACGGGCAAGTTAATTCAAAAATTGTAATCAATAAAAAATACGAAAAAGAAGCACGCACATGATTGGCTGCCCGTGTCATGTGGACTAATTTCACTCCGGTTACAACTCTGCCGATTTTTCAAATCAAACGCCACCAACTTTATTATATCATACTACAGACAGGTACTATTGCTTTAATATGCATACTTTTCAATTAAACTGCTTACAGCCATGTTTTTTCTACCCACCAACTTTTTAATCTTGCCGACCAAGTAATTATTTTGCAACTCAACAATTTACAACTTATAACAAAAGCAGATCAATATTGGTTATAACGTTGTCCGTTTGTGAGTTTTTTGCTGAACAAGAGTTGTAGCTTCAGTTTATTTATTGCCAGCAAAATTTTTGTATGCTGACCAAATGATTTAATGGCAATTTTTTTTGCGAATCAGTTTTTAAAACGGCTGATCATTTAGTTACTTCCCATTATATATTCTGTACTATAACCTCCATGTTAGTTGCTTCAGAAAATCTAAATAAGTCCAAAAAGTACATTCTAAAATTTATCACTTTATGTTGCGTATCGAATATCAGTAGGCCTAGCACATGAACGTAGCGACAGTATCTCGCGGTCGACATAGACATCTGTCACTTTCTGATGAATACAGTCAGACAGTAATAGATGTCTATCTCGACCGCGAGATACTGTCGATACACTCATGTGCTAGGCCTACAGAATCATCACAGCGTACTTGTGTACGATAGCTGATGCCTTTCCTAAGTTCGTTAATTTCGTCTCAAAATCACTTCCTGCTTGTCTGATTTTTCTTTATACTTATAAATCATAATAATAAGGAACTGACGCGATTTCTTTCAATGATTTCGTCAACGATTTATATGAAAACAAAGAAAAAAGTGCAATATTTCTCCAAATGTCATTGAAATAACAAAATTTTATACGTGTATATAAATCCATATATTTTTATGCATTTATAAAAAAATATTTCTTAAATGAATTCTTCGTACTATAAGAAAATGATGTCAAGCTGGACCTAGTACCTAATTGTAGGCAAAAAATATGCAGACTGGACCTCGGAAGCCGATCATTCGCCGCCCCCTTTTCTAGCCACTGCTTGATCTATTAACAAGGGGGCTTGATCAACTTAATTTGACACGACTAACAATCATGCAAAGCGGCGTTGCGTGAGACTGATCTGCAGATGATTTGCATGAATCAGTCACCAAATTTAAGGCCGTTTATAGGATTTATACTGCACTGGTGGCTATATTAATTTAACCTAAATAGGTAACAATAGATACTATCTCAAAAACATATCTAACCTTAAGGTCAAAAACGATGTCAACAAAACAAACGTACGTAGTATAAGTGGAATGAAGATATGTAAATATTTTATAATTTTTTATGACTTATAAATGAAATATTCAAGTATGTTTGAGCTATTTAATTATAATTTTAAAAGGGTATATGATTTCTACAATTTTATTATATCCTGTCAGGTGAAAACGGACGTATAAACCAAGCCGGTCACAGGAACGATATTTAATTTAGTATTTCTTTCATTTAATAGGTCCTATATACAATAATAATTTGGTACAGCAGGCTCAAAAATTCATTTAGAGCTAAAGTTCGTGATTTCAACTGGTCTTAAAGTTGAAACCGGCCAAAATAATGGTTTTAAATTCGAAATGTAGGTTATTTGAAGTGCCCACTACCATGTGCCAAAGTTTGAAGGGATGAGAGGGAATGGGATCAAAATATATTTACGACATTTCTTTAGTCAGTTACTGAACATATTCTCAGAGTGCATCAGTCTTGATACTATCTATTTGGAGTTATTAGAGACTGGCAGGAAATTATTGTAGGCATCACGCCCGCCTGTGACTTCAGTAATATTATATTCGATTTATTTTAGTATACTTTTAGGGCATATCAAACGTTATGTCATGGTAATTAAATATGTATGAGTCTGCAAGTGCGTTTGAGCCATTTAAATACATTTGTGGGGGGGATTTAAAGTCATTTGCTATTTTTCATATAAAAACAATTATTTCTTAAAAATAGTCTTAAAATCCTAAGCGCTTACCGGGTCTTAAATTCGGTATGTAGCTTATTTGAAGTGCACCATACCGTGTTGCAAATATTTGGAGTGATAGGCTTGAAGATAAATTACAATTGGCGCAATATATGGGTGAATCAACTTTTAGAAAAGTTTTTTTTTTTCAAAACTAACAGATTTTTTACAATTCGGTTACATGTTTATTAAGGCAGACAATCAAATCAACACTTTAAAAACAGTTTAACAAAATATACATTTTTATTTATGTGTCGTAACGTAGCAAAGCACGTTGTCCCTAGGTTTCGTTTTGGAAGTCTAATTATAACGCTTTATAATTAGTATCATCCTAAACTCGTCTGCTAAGTTTTTCTATCATAAAAGGTAATAAGTTACCTTCACCCACATACCCACTAGCGACCATTTAGGATCTTTAATAAATGTATAGTATGGCCGGCACCAGTACTAAAACTAAATTCACACAGGTAGGTATGCAAAACATTAGTTAGTAAATAAAACCAATTAATTCAATAGTAGGATAATATTTAGATTTATTTTCATGGAAAATTTACAACGTAATTTTCAATCCATCGAAACAACTCTTGAAAAGTTATTCAGACATATTTACGTTCACTTCTACTGGTCTAAGAGCTGGCCACGTCAGATGTGACACAATAATGAGAGCAATGAAACCTGTCTAGTTAGACTGCTTTTCCACCCTTATTGCTAGATCCGGGCATCTGGCAGCTTTTAATGGGTGGATGTCAGAATGACAGACCAACAAAGTTTTTAAGTTGGAAAAAAGTAATACCAAAATAAGTAAAAAATGCCAAAGTTGTGTCATTTATAGACGACAGGGCCTATATTTTAACATTAGATTAAAAATCATTGTCTATTATTGCGGAAACAAAAACAGTAGGCGACTAACAAAAATTGCATTTTACATCATTTGGCACTACTTTCCCCGATCAGAACCTTCTGGATATGAAATAACCTAATTAATTACATAATTTTCTATAATATTTGACTAAACCCAGAACTCTAGGATTTGTTTTCTCCAAGATATTTGCATTCTTTGACCTCCACCACTTTACAGCGGCCAGATGTCCGGATCTAGAAATAAGCATAGTATAGCAAAATAACTACATGGGTTTCGTTGCTCTCATTATTGTGTCATATATGACGTGGCCAGCTCTCCGTCTATACCTTTAAGCGACTTCTAGTCTATAACGAGCCAACCGCGAAGTTCGAAAATCGACATTTCGTTATCTCCGTTTCTATCGCTCTTGCATATTCGAAAGAGAGTGATGCAAATAGTCGATTCGACGGACGAAGTGGTTCGCGGTTATAGGCCAAGTTTATAGGTATTTGTTCGGCTAGCTAACTTTCCAAAACGCGTATCTCGATAAAGAATTACCAAAGTCAGTTAATAATTTCAAATCAACCATAACACGTCATATGTGACATAAACAGGATAGACAAGGAAAGCAATAGAAAATATGTTATTTCTCTGTCTTCTTACAAAGGAAAACATTACAGTTTAAATTTCTCAAAGGAGGTGTGATTAGTATGAAACTAATAATAGCAACCTGTAAAAAAATATTAGCGGTCAATGACCTGGCCCCCGAAAGTGTGGTAGTGTGCGTGAAGTCTGGTTGTGTGTGAATTAGGGTATTTTGACAGATTCTGAAAATTCTCCCACCTATACCCGACCCTTAAGGAGGTCTCATTGGCCTTAGGTGAATATAGGGCTGCAAGGAAAAGTTGCTGTGATGCCTTGATGAGCAACCACCCTGTGCAACCCGAACTGACCCAACTTGGACTGGGGCGGAAATAGGGGTTGGGGGGGGTTTGCGATTTTTTTTTATCGCGAGGCGACTGATTGAAACAGCGGTAGCCTGAAAGTGCGTATGCTGGTTATATAATACAATTTTAATACCATCCCTCCAGGTGCGACAGGCGTACAAGGGCAACGAAAAATAAATAAAAATGTTCTACAACACATACAGACACTGGATACAAATTGCCATCCGCCCCGGCCGGACAGTTATCGAGCTATAGTAGGAAGCCGGGCAAATATGTTTCCATCGGTAGACGAGAACTTAGGAAAATGCACTTACAATAATTGAAATCGGATGGCATTTGTTTTTGTAGTTTTGTATGATGTGATATGCGATATGTACGAATGCCATCCCTCTCTATATAAAATGTCATCTCCCTTTGATTACTTTGACAGCACTTTTTAAACAGCTTTATATGACAGGAGCTGTCAGGTTACTCCACTCAATGAAAACATCTACTTTACATGGGGTTATTCGTTTGAGCTACACATGGCTGCGCCATCTTCAGAGTAGTTTTTAGTTTTTTGCTCATTTAGGTAGTTCAGTGTGTAATATATATATAGCTTATTGTGCGGTGACCTAACGAACTAGTGTGCAGCTAAAGAAATATTAGTCTAAAAATGCGCGTAACCACCCTTTAGTTTAACAAATGGTTATCCGGGGTCTCGGCCAGCCACTTGTTTGTAAGGAAAGGAGGCTATCACCTTACAATCGGCAAGGCCTCCACCGAACAACGTTGCTTCAATTTTATTAAAATTCAATAAAATCAAAAGTACACCTTGACAATGGCAGATTTCACCTCGCTAAAACTGGCGAGGAGTAAAAGCCATAAAAAAATACTTTTTCACCTCAGCAGCTCGAACAAGCCTACTTCCCTGCGAATACACAGTGACGAAAGTCGCACTTTCGTCACTCCCTGGAGTGATGCAAGTGCTACTTTCGTCTCTCCAGGGAGTGAGACAAAGTAGTTTTTTAGTTTAGTGAAGGCCATGAACTGCCACTTCATATTTCGGGTACTCTTACAAATACGAAATACATATTTTTAACCTTTAATATGTTCTCACTACTGAGGTGAAAAGTTGTATGTGTCACACGAGAGCAAAGTTATTTTACATCTCGTGTTTTTGAGTCCCTCGCTACGCTCAAGATTCTAAATTAGAATCACTCGCTTCGCTCGTGATTCAATTATAGACTCTTTCGCTTACTCGGGACTCAAAATCAACACTCGCAAGAAAAACCAACTTTCCTCTCTTGTTGCACAAATAACTATACACGGTCCGTGACAATCTTAGGTCAAAAATACCTATTCAGAGAAAAATAAGAGGTAAGCGAATTACATTGATTTCCTTAATAACATGTTATTTTAAAAATCACGCAAAAAACATAAGAATTGCCCAGGTACGGTGAGTAGAATTTTCTCGCTGACACAAGATATAGATGTAATTGCAAAACAAAATATATAATATATTTATCAAAAGACTAAACTAAATAAATTAACCAACTAAAACTCATTCTGCGTAATGCCCGGTCCAAAAGTCCCCATCACACTCGCGGCGTTCCCGCGTTGTATTGCGATGGAGACCTGTTGGACGAGCCATGACCCAGAACGGGGGTCGCTGCCTGCCTCAGCCGCCTTCCAAGTTCGTGGAACAAGTCACGCGCCTCGTGGCCCCAGGGTCCAGCTGTTTCTACAGCCACGGGAACAAAGTCGTAGGTATGTTGACCCTAGAGTTGCGTATTTTGCGTGCTTGTTTTTGGCGGCAACTTCTGCCGCTGACCCTGCTGTCTTCAGTGTGTGTCTTAAGTAGGATGCAGCAAATGTGCTGACACATGTTGCATCCTAAATAAGACACCACCCTCTCAGCCCGGGGATTAGGGTGAGCCGTCTGGTCTTTTGCCGTTGGATCAGGACAGGCCCGGCGGTTCAAGTAAGCATGGGACGTTTACTGAAATCATTTCCCGCAGAATAATCTCGTTAAGGGAGTGGTGTCTTGGGAACCGACCGGCGCATCTCTGGCAACTAAGCCCGTGATGGCCATTCCCTTCTACCGTAGCTCCGCAAATGCGCGTTGTATTGTTGCCTTGAGGCGCGCCACACAAGATTCCTTCCCGGCGAGGCCTTCGTGCTCAACTAGGCACGCGATAGGAGACTATTATTTAGCGAATATAATAAATTCGCCCGACTTTAATTACCCAATTAAACTGGGGGCATTATTTTTTCCGGCTACGTCAACATGTTTGTCGAGTAGTGAAAGAAAACTTGTGTGCCTTATACTAAAGTAATAGGTAAATAGCCCAGAAGTAACTTACGCGATACACTCCCACAGTCTTCGTCACTCGCCGCCTCGCTCACCTCCGCCTTGACTAGGCACTCCTCATCTGCAACAAGGATTCTACATTACGCTCAACCAATAGGCTAGGTATGTTCACCTAAAACAAAACCGTTTGCCGATTCTTATATTAGTTGAGCGCAGGTCAACTTTCTTTAATGGGTGCGGCTTCCATATCAATACTATCAATGAGTCACTTGGAATTTAAGTACTTATGTAAGATATATCATTTGATTAAACCCAGTTTCTTTTCGATTATGAAAACACTCAAAGAAACTGGACTAATCCTATTAATTAATTTATTGAATGAGGCGTTACTTTGCAGAAGTCCGTATTATATTATTATTAACAACAATAATATTACTTTTTTCACGGTATAGTAACGCGCCAGGTGATCAGTGACAAGCCGTTAAACTTTCTTTTGTATTTTTGCATGCATGAATGTTCACGCCGCACATACGTAGATTTCCCCAATCTAGGCGGCCAAAAACATTTTATCGTATAATTGAGTTTAATATGGGATATTTAATAAAAAAACCTTGTATTCTTTTATAATTAAATATTATTTCAATAAATAAGTAAAAAAAAAGTAATAATTTTTTTTATATAAAAAATGTATATCAAAAATTAATTTAAGCTATAAAAATACACTTTTGCATCTTAGTCATTTTCATATACAGTATAAAATAAATAAAAGTATACAAAAAACATAAAATTTACAGAATATGAGAATACTTTTATTATCTATTCGGCTCAGCAGCCATTAATAATTCCATTGCTTCGCTGGAAAACGTCTTGTGTGACCTTTTGTTTTTGGTCCTCGTACTGCTCAAAAGTGGGTCCGAGGTTAGCAGTAGCCTGTGGCAAATGTCCAGGTTACACGCTTCCCTAGAAAACTTTCTCGCATAGTTTTGCCTGTAACTCCGAAAATGCTTATTCCGGGCTTCTGCCGCTTCCTCAGACAGTTGATCGATTGGCAATATCGCGTTTTCTATAATTTTCGCACCATGTATTAATACTTTGTGCATAGTTGGCGTCATGGGATGCCAACCATATTCATTAACGTACAGCTTAGCCGTGTCCAAGGCATATGCGTCGTATTTTGCTGCATCAATTTTGTGCCCACTTGAAATTGTCTCCAAAATAACTTTACACCTATGAATTAATTCGTGATTAATCCCTGTAATCTCAGCAGCCAACTGCGTGTTTTCAAAAAAGCTTCGACTTGTGTTTCCGTCGTTAGTATTTCCAAAGTTTGCCTTAGGCATATCTATCAACAGGCCAGCTTCTGCCCGAAATCTCTCCTGAATTTCCGTTTTTCTTTGCTTTTCTAACTCTTTTTCTTCCTGAGTCTTCCTTTCTCTGTACTTTTTTACAGGTAGCCTGTACGCCAAATGTAAAATGCTTTCAAATATACGTATTCTCGCATGTAATACTGAAATGCCAAACTCTATGGCCTCGGCACTTGTAGCTTTACTTTTCGATAGGTCGTTAAAATCGTTTGATGTGGCTCCGCATATGTAACATTTTATGGTAGACTTCGTGTTTGTGGCCGCGTTGCATACTTTGCCATCAACCATTGTCATTTTTAAAATGTGTCCAAAGACATATTCTTGGCCGTTCAGGTTTACTTTTGTTGGATTAAGGGACTTGGCAGAATTTCGTATGTTCCTTATTTCTTCCTTGATCACATCAGTAGATTCCTTCACAAACCGAAATCTTATAGGACGGCAAAGTCGTGAAGATGAAGGAGTTGGATTTTGCCACAAGACTTTACTGTTTTCTTCTCCACAAACAATTTGCAAAGGTACAAAAGAACTTAAAAATATGTTTGCGTCTGAGTCGGCATCGTCGGAAAACGTTTGTTTGAATCGTGCTTGTTGTGATCCGTCACAACCCCATTTGCAAATTATCCTTAATGATTGCCTTTCACTTTCACTGAGTGTTATCAACACATCTTCTAAATATATAGATAAGCGCGTAATAGTATGATCTAATAGGCTTTGAAGTTCCATTTCTGCGCAGGTAGCAGAGACACGCAACGCACTTTCTGGTGGATAACATTCCTGTTTTGCCTTTAACAAGAGATCATAACACGGGTAATGTCTTGGGTTAGTAGCCCTTATTATTTCGTATTGTCGCCGAGTAAGATCGGCTTCCACAAACATCTGGAGTGCTTCAAAAGGAGACAATGGTGCGATTGATTCTGATTCCTTATTACAGCATTTCTTGTACTTAGTGGCTCGTGTTGGAGAATTCGTTATTTCCTTGAGGACTTTTGAAGCATCTCTTTTTCCACCTGTTTGTAAACACACTTGTGCAGCATGGACTATGATATCATCATCTACAGTAGCTCGGATTTCTTCTGTTTTCCTCCTTTTGGTCCGTTCACTCGATTCCGCGAATAATTTGTTGGGACGACCGTGCCGATGAATCGTTTCACAAGGGATTTCGAAGGTTCCTTCCAACCAAGCCTGATTTTGAGTTAAAAACAGATCTTCTCTCCTCTTTGCAGTTATCCACCTTTGCTTTATTTGTGCCTTAAAGTTCGAAAACTTACGTTTGAGGTTCTTTTTACTTTCTTCGGTGTGGCCATAACACTCCAAGAGATTATTTTCCAATTTCTCCAAATTTTCACTGAAACTTGGTAAATTCTGTTCTTTTATCTGTTCATACAAATATTTACGAGTCACTTCTTTAATACCAGAAGCACTGGATAACTCTGAAATAAAAAAAAAACGAATTTTGTTAAAGTAGAAAAATGTGAAGACGTTTTAGAGTTTTTGTCCTGTTAACTTAGATTGGTTTAGAAATTGCGAGTAGTACGTAGTAGCAGCCGTTTTCACCGGTTTTGTTATGTTTAATATGTAACCAAAATTTTAAAATATTAATGGTCGCTGAGACGGACTAAGATGCATTTCAAAACAACCTTTAAACTTTGATAACTAAGAAAAAGTATCATTAAAAAAGGTCTCAACTTTAACTTATCATTTAGTATGAAAATAAGGTGAAAAGAATAAATTTTATGAAGCAAATACATAGATTCTTACCTGAATTATTAGAATCCATCACGTTAACGTCACTTTAGAACGTAAAAAAATAATTATGAACTTTGTAAGTAAGAGTAAATTTAACGCGCTTAAAATTGATATGCACACTGCTAGCGATGATCTAGTTTTGAATACCTGTTGATAAGCACATGCTTTATCAAATAAGTTAAATAGGGTGGGGGTGGGTCCCCAGGAATGTCAACTATATAAGGTAATTAGTAAATTATACCGATAATGAATTTCACTAATTGGACTTTTGGCCGCCTAGATTGGGGAAATCTACGTATGTGCGCCGCAAAAAGTGCCTTTCATTGTGATGTTTCAATATAGTCTATATTTGAATAGAATGAGAAATGATTTTGATCTTCCTTGTGTTATGGCCCCTCGTTCACTGAAAATTCAGACTTCTATCTTTATCCACAACATGGCCTGTAAACACTTACAAGTAGAAACTTCATCGCCAGCATCTTCAGTCTCCAGGGCCACAGGCTCATCTGATTCAAAACAGGTCATATTATACGGAGAATAGATGGTCAACACAGATTAATGAGTTGCTAAAAAATAGATAAAACAATGTTTAGAAATAAACAAAAAATGTACTGCCTCAGGCAAGATTTTAACTCGCCGGTTAAGAAGTGTATGACTTCTACAGCAGTTGTTGCTAGGAGTCCTCCTAAGATGCATATGCAAATGAAGGATATGGTGGAGAAATTCACAGCCATCAGGTAAGCTCAGTTGGTAAGAGCGATCAGCAGGTATCTGGGATCGCATGCTCGAGTCTCACCTGAGGCAGTGGATCATTCTATTTTTCCTTTATTTCTGAACATTGTAGTATATTACAATTTTTTTTTTACATTTACTCTAAAAATTTAAGCCTCTAATAATGTATTTCCACCTTGATATGAGTTCTCCCTCAGACAATCCACATTCTTAATCTATATCTAATGTCTCAATTTGATTAGTTGATAATTTTGATCAGGGGTTTTCAAAGTGGGGGGCGCGACCACATTTTAAGGGAGGCGCGGCGCCTCGGGAAATTTGAACAGGGCTAGCTAGCTCATTTACTTCCGTTTCCTTGCATCGAAGCGAAGGGGGGCGTGGGAATTTCATTTTAGGCAGCATGGGGGCGTGCCTAAAAAGGTTTGGGAACCCCTGATTCAGATTAATGCCTCCGGGTATCTGGGCTCATATTTTTATTATAGTTTTTCTGTTGTCTGTTGCAAGATATTTGTTATAGAAAAATGCATAAACGAAACACAAAAAGGACTTAGGCTCTTGTATTCCTAAACAAGTCAGTATATTCTGTCTTGCTTGTTGCTTGATACCCATAAAGCCCAGTATTTACCTTTGACTCCCGGCTCCCCCTCCAGCCACTCCTGCAGCCTGGCCTGGCACTGCTCCACCTGCAGCTTGAAGAGGCAGGCCTCCCGCAGGCGCTCCACACACTCCATACAGATCCCACTCTTGCCGTCGCAGCCTAGTGCAAGCTGCAATACACAAAGGTTGTAAAACTAAATTTGGAAGTATTTGTTGTGTTCATCAGGTATGTTTCTTCAGTATAGAACACATATTCTCTCGGAAATCAATCCCTAGTGGAGTGAATTTAGGTTGGGACTTTGTCGTATACTTTGATACAATCTTCGCATATCTGATGTATAAAACTTTACAAGACATTCTGTATCGTTACTTACGTTTATTAAGAAGCATTCTTCTATCATGACGTAGTAAACCTCCGATATTCCGAGACTGGTGTAAGGCGCCCTCATGTCTCTTGCCGGAGGCCGCTGCAGGCAGCAGTGACACTGATTTGCCAATACCATTTTATAAATGAAGTATCGACTTTTTAAACAATGCACATCAAAAACAAATTTGCAAGCTTATTTTTTATTAATAATAGTAAAATAAGTAAACAGACACTACGTCATGAAAGCGAGTCCATGTTATGCACGACCACGGAAAGAACGACCATGCAATTGGCGTCCACTTTTTGGACACGAATTATTTGGACGTTCATTCTCGCCCTGTACAAAAAGTGGCTTCGGATTATTGCCGCGTACCGAGCTTGTTCAGACCGATAATGCTCAACCTAATAATGCACGACCTAAGAATCCGCGTCCACTAGATGGATGCCGATTATTGGGTCGTGCATTATCGGCCCGTACCAATATTGCTCGACTCCGGATTGCTCAACCCACGAAGGAACGACCATATAATCGGCGTCCACTTTTCAGTGTTGCCAGGTGCGTCCAAGTGGATTATCGTACCAACCTTTAAAAATTATCGTACCAGACGTAAAATTATCGTACATCTATAAAAGTGACACTATCGCTTATTTTTCATTGGAAATGAGCTGAAATATGAAAAGAACACACACAATTTACGTACTACAAGGTTGTTTTAACTTAAATTTTGTGAATGACGGGGTTTTTTTTCTGACAATCAATGGCAATGGCAAAACTCAGTTTTTCTTAAGGCCTCAAAAGCCACATGCAGTCCCTTTCCTTAGGGTCACTAAAAAGAGATGGCAGTTGGGACATGCGAATGTCATTTCTGCTCTAGTCCGTCATATTTCTTAGTTGACGATAAATGTCAAAATGGACTAAATGGACCAATAGCACATCAGCCTGGTACACGATGCCATAGATAGGATAGTTAAAAAAAAAGTGTAGTACACTACACTGAAACCTTAAAATTATCGTACTTTTGCGTACGATAATCAACATTGGAACGTACATCGTACGGAGGTGCAAATTATCGTACATGTACGACAATTATCGTACGCCTGGCACCGCAGCACGCCACAGATTAAAAATACTTGGCACATAGAGTAGAGTGATTTCATAGGGATGGAAACAACTTTTAGTTTACGATTCAATAATGTTGTCATGCGCAATAAATCTTTGTAACCAGTAGAAAAATAGAAAATATTGCTGATTTATTTGTTTATTGGAGCATTCGCTTGTTGTTGATTCAAATTTAGACATTTGATAAATTACTGAGCGTTGAACCGAGATCTATCTCTATCCTATCCATATTCTGTTCAAAGCAAGTAATACGTGTACGCCCAAGAAGGACAGAATACACGCAACGCGACTAATTTGGAAACGCATTTCGAGATAGCTGATAGAATTCATTAATTTTGATTAAAACCCACAAATTATGGATGGTGCTTTATACCGGTGCTTTTTTAATACCGGTATTACACTTGCCTACATCGGGTCCTAAAGCGATTATCTATCACACTGGCGCCGTAACCGGATGCGGCGACAGTGTGCAAGCGTGACAGCGCTATACACATGCAGAGCCCTATCTCGCTTGCGCGCTGACGCCGCATGTGGGAACTGCAGCAGTGTGAAAGCCGCCTAAAACCTGTATTAGACATTGAAATTTGTAGGGCCCAATCTGTCAGATTGGGAGGTGTAATAAGAGCTAGGGCCCTTAGGGAGCTGAAGGAGGGATAGGAAGGGGCAGGGTACACGACAAATTGGGCCCTACAAATTGCAATGTCTAATACCGGTTTTAAGACAAGGACGCCGCATGCGTTTGCGATTGCGACGCCATCTGCGCATACTTTTGCGATTTTATACTTATTTAAGTCTTTAGGCTGCTGACTTACATAGTATCATAATAGCAATATTTTTCTTTATATTACGAGGGAGGCAAACAAAACATAGCATATGGATGCCTGTGACTCCAGAGTATTCACATGCGTCTTGCCTAGCTAAAAACCTAGTCCTTTTTTAGGGTTCCGTAGCCAAATGGCAAAAAACGGAACCCTTATGGATTCGTCATGTCTGTCTGTCTGTCTGTCCGTCTGTATGTCACGGGCATTTTACTCGGAAACTATACGACATATCTGAATAAAATTTACACATAAGGTGTATTTTGTATGCAGCTACTTAGTTATGTAGTTAAATTTGAAAAATAACATTTTTTAGGGGGGCGCTCCATACAGGTAACTAAATTAAAAAAAAAATTACCAAATATCAACATGTGACACATCAATCGATAGGTCTTGAGGTTTCTTTGACTATTTTGTGATTAAGTGAATATTTTCTGAAATAATCGCTTCGAAAGTCAGAAAAGTTGTGTATCCCCCCCCCCCTGTAACTTTTGAACCGCAAATTCAAAAAATATGAAAAAATTTTAAGAGATGCGCCTTATCATATACTTTCAACGAAAATTGTTTTGAACATTATCGGTTCAACCATTTTTGAGTCCAAAAAACTTCTTCCATAGGCATCCGATACGACCTTTTGGTATTAGTTTGGTTCTTATTCCATTGAAGGTACGGAACCCTCCTATGCGTGGTCCGACACGCACTTGGCTGGTTTTTTTTTAACTTACTCGTAAACCTTACCTAGTACATTCTAAAAGCTTATTAGTATAAATTTAGTAACAGCTCGTAAGTAAGTTACCGTCAACTGCTACAACTTTGCCTGGGTTGAGAAACATGGTTTTCTTCACCAAACAGCTATTTATATCTTTTTCCTGAGAAAAAAGGCTCCTTTTCTCAGGAAAAAGATATAAATAGCTGTTTGGTGAAGAAAACCATGTTTCTCAACCCAGGCAAAGTTGTAGCAGTTGACGGTACGCTCTGAAGTTTGGTATTATAGGTGGAATGGAAGGCGACGGTGTGGCATTTGCAAAAACGTGAAATAAAGTTAGTGGTGGCTGTGCAAGTTATTTAATTACAGTCCGTGAGCACTTAAAACCTTCATGTATTACCGTCGATTTCCAAAGGTTTTTCTTAATGCTCATGAACTGTATATAGGATGTTCTGGAGAAACATGTAGTAAGGTTTCATGTCAGCTGAATGGTTGTAGATTAACATCTCGATTTCAGGTTTTTTGCCGATGCCAGCTTTGAGAAGGAAAAAATTTAAATTAATAAAATACAATTTAATAGAACATCTATTTACATTAAGTATTAAATTACAGCTATTGAATGGAATTTAATATTAACTTATGAAAACATATAAATTATAATTAAGCTTTTCAATCTCGACTGAAAAGCTTTTCGTACCTTAGTTTGATTACTTTCACTGTCATATGGAGTCAAGTAGGTAAGTATTCTTACTACAAATATAGCTTGGGTTTCATTTAACCTAAATCGCATGATTGCCGAAATTTCAAATTGCCATGTAGCTGTAAAACCTTAATAACAAATTACCTCACTGTTACCAAAAATCAAAAATCATCAATCACTTTGACTTATAGCTACAATTTCCCGAAATGCTCAAATTTTGCTATGTATACACGGTGCCCGTGAGCATTGCGAGAGACTTTAACAGTGTATTCATGATCATATTTAGAGAACAAAATGTCCTTTAAACTTTTCCGAAATTCGCCATAGTTTCAGAGTAAATACTACTTACAAAAAATTGCATTTTGAATTGTTTCTCAGTGTAAAATGATTTTTTGATGGCGATCTCACCGGTATGGGGCATAGTCTAATAGACATCTCTTATTGACTGATATCAAAGACCTAAGAAACACTTTTCATGGACTAGTTTTTACGAGAAAAATGTAGCAATTTACTTTTTCCGTTACTTTTTTCTAATGACATTTACTTTTTATGTAGAACAGCATTCCAAAAAACTGAAAAAAAAAATAAAAAAAACAATTTCATTCTTTTGACCTCAGAAATGCGTGGTTAAAATCTCTCGCAATGCTCATGGGCACCGTGTATATTCCTTTCAAATACCAAATGTCAAATACGACCAAAATGCAAAATATCTTGGTCTCAAAATGCCAAAATTATTTTTACATGAACTTTGGCGACGACACTTGGCGAGCATGGGGTCCGCTCGGCAACTTACCCCCAAGAATAAACTAAAATATAGCTTACAAATTAGGTCTACTGTCTGAGCGTTAACGAAACTTAGAATTTTAGGTATTTTAGTATTTGGTTATTTTGAAAATGTTTAATTAAAGGTGTTGTAGTTGTGTTGAAGTTTTAGTCATTATGATACAAAGACATTTCCGTCATTTGAGAAAAAAAATAGGCATTCTGGGATTCAGGTATTTTGACAGCGAGTCATTTTGAAATCTAGGAGTTTTAGTAACTGGGTAAAATAAACTTAGGTAAAATAAATAAACTCGCCAGAATATCTGGCCGATAACTGGTTGGATACGCTACGGGTACGCGACCCCGGACTGCTCTAGCTTCTAGTGGCACACACCTCTCTATCTCCGTGGCACTGGGATCCCACCTATTCCCCTCCCAATCCCTTCCCCTGTCCCAATCTATCCATTCTCCTAGAAACTAAGAATTCCCAAGGAGGGTTGATGATACTTTTTTTACGAGTGCACAATACAGGCAAGCCGGTAAGAATTAAGTTCGGCCAAAGACCTGCTGCCTCTATACAATTGAGTAACTTCAATCTCCCTTTGGATTGTGCCGGTCCCCCCCGGCCGGGCGGGCTCGGGCAACAGTGTTACAATATTGTATAAAAATCCTTTATCTACACATTGTAAGTTCTCTAAAACGTGTTCGAAAACGGTAGGCAATGACTAGCATTACCACAACCGATTTTACTATGATAAGCTTTTTATCTGTGGCAGTAACGTAATTCTAACTTTACATGCTCAAATATTGATAGGTTATGTTATGAGTTTTGATAACATAATGCACACCGGCACGCGCCCGCGCGACCGTCGGCACACAAGAGTAGGCCATGGCGGTGCAATGGCGGTCATTCTATGGTTTCCGAACACGGCATTTAGGATAAATATGAGTGTAGATAAAGCAGTGTATGCAACTGTACGTAATTAGGCCTTATTACGAAACAGTTACATAAACTACTATTGTACCATCGTTGGCGATGCTACAATATGCGACCATAAAAGCTAAGCATAAGCGCTAGTAGTTAGGTCTATATACACAACCTCAATTCAAGCATTACAGTCGTAGAAAAATATATTTACATACGCGCAAAGCTAAAACAATATAGGTACTTATAACATTTTGAAAAGTTTTAAGAATAATAATAAAAGACGTTCATTCAATAAGTACATAATAAGACTACAGTAGATGATGCTTAAACACATTGAAATGGAAAGTAATTCAGCTTGCCTATATTTTGTGTAAGTTTGTATATATTTTTTTTAATACTACGAAGGTGGCAAACAAGCATACGGCCCACCTGATGGTAAGCAGTTACCGTAGCCTATGGACGCCTGCAACCCCAGAGGATTCACATGTGCGTTGCCTACCCTTTAGGTACCTATTCACTCCTTTTTTGAAGAACCTCATACTGTAGCCCGCTGGGAAAACCTCGGCAAAAGTCGTTAATAAAACATTAAATACAAATTCTTAAGGACTTTTTTCTTGTATATTCATCATTAACAATTTTATTTATCGAAGAACACGAGAATGTTGAAAGCAATTGCTAGATTTGTTGATGAAAATACAAAAATTGCAATATAATAAGATTGAAAAATTTCCTTAATTCCAAATGGATATCTGGCGGCTTAGCCCGACAATGTAAGTCATGCTAGCAGGCTGGTCAAGTATGTAATGTATAAACCGAACCTGACAAATAATAGAACCATTCTAAAAAAAATCTAAAAATATGTATTTATCTAGGTACACTCATATTGTAAGTTCTCTAAAACGTGTTCGAAAACGGTAGGCAATGGATAGCATTACCACGACCGATTTTACTATGATAAGCTTTTTATCCGTGGCAGTACCGTAATTTTAACTTTTCATGCTCAATTATTGATGTGCTATGAGTTTTGATAACATAATGTACACCTGCACGCGCCCGCGGCCGGCGACACGCGCCCGCGCGACCGCCGGCACACGAGAGTTGACCATGGCGGGTGCAATGGCGGCCATTCTATGGTTTCGGAATACGGCATTTTGGATAAATAATATGAGTGTAGATAAAGCAGTGTATGCAACTGTACGTAATTAGGCCTTAAAACACTCGTGTGATCTTATTATGAAATTCGCCTGCGGCTCATTTCATAAAACTACACTCATGTTTTAAGGACCCTTATTACGTAACAGTTACATAAACTACTATTTTATACGTATAATAAAAAAACAAATTAAATAACAGTGCAATCTGGAAGTAACTTTATGTAATACCTAACTAACTACTCATTTTAATATTTATTCTTACTTGCAACTACAAATACTTAGCTTTATATAACTTACCGTAAATGTGTTCAGTAGAAAATGAACACTCCTGCAATTTGTAAAACAGCAACTGTGAAAAAAAGACTGCTATATTTACTACACAATCATCTACTTACTAATACTAACCTAGCAATAATCTACGTTACTAACTAAACTATTGAGATTTACATGGAACTATCTACAAAATGTGATTTAGTTGGTACTTACCACCATCAGTTTATGAAATCTCAAAAGAAAATTTAAGACACATGTTCATATACCTATAATTTTTAAGAATAAAAACCAGACTTAAATGGGGGAAGCCGGTAAAGGATTATTGTAGATGGTGCACTCTTAGACTCCATACAATGAAATTACTTGCTTAACAAACACAGCGAAGAGGACAAATCGTCAAACGTGAACTATGCGTCGTTGAAAAGTTCCGTTATGATCATCATCAGCAGTTCCACTTCATCAAATGTCACTCTTTTGAATGAAAATGCTTGATTTGTTGATAAAAATACAAAAACCACTTTATGTATGCCTTTTAAGATTTGAGGAGTTCCATCGATTCCTCATGGATCCTCATTATCAGAACTGTGTTTTGAAAAAAACGGGACCAATCTGTATATATATACTTACAATCAAAAAAAGAATTTTTAAAATCGGTTCAGACATGACGGAGTTATGGAGAGAAAACAACATACACGCCGAATTGAGACTTTCCTCTTTTGAAATCTTGAACTCAGTTAAAAATACAGTTATTATATTACCTACACACATAGGTAGTAGCTTTTTATGGGGACCCATCTTGCGTAGGGCCAGTCACCGTCTGCCGGAAATAAAATTGAATACAGTTCTATTAGGCAGGCGTCCGGTTCTTCATCCAATAGCCCAGAAGTTAGTAATAAAATTACTTCTCTATTTTATATTCTTGAGTACTAGCTTTTGCCCGCGACTTCGTCTGCTTGGAATTGGTATGTAATCCACCCCTTTTTCTCCCGTTAAGGGACGATTTATGAGATAAAAACTATTCTATATCTCAATATATCGGTTCGTTACATCACTATGCGTATTATAATTATTAAAAACAAAATAAAACTGTTACCTTTTTGCAGTCTATGAACATTTTATATTGACATTTTTAGGGGGGTGGATAATTCTTATGAAACTGTACGGGAGAGCCTGCGTCCGCTGTACTGCATTCAAGCGCGGATCGCTCCCCGCTAACAAAACTATAGCCTTTATAGTTTCCGAGTAAAATGGCTGTGACATACAGACGGACGGACAGACTGACATGACGAACCTAGAATTCCGTTTTTGCTATTCTGGCTACGGAACACTAAAAAAATCGGCCAAGAGCATGTCGTGCCATGCTCAGTGTAGGGTTCCGTAGTTGCCTGTCGGTTAGAATACATCCGTTCAAAAGGTCGTTTATTAGACGTGTCCACACGGCACTTATGTCCTTTCCATACTATGTTTTAACTCAAAAACGGCTCAACCGATTTTAATGAATATTTCAATATAGTTTTCATTGAAAGTGCTTATGAAGCTTCACTTCCATGAAATTTTCGAATTTTAGGACCCATGGTTCAAAAGTTAGATGAGGGGGGCGCCGTGTTTTGATCTTTCGGAGCTATTATTTACGAAACTATTAGTTGTCTAAAAATTGTTTTAAAAGATCTCTGTTTTTTTGGAAAGACCTATCCAACGTTACCCCACACGATATGGTTGGAGCGACAAAAAATATCATCCCCCACTTCATGTGTACGGGAGGTATCCTAATAAAAAATATTTTTCCAGTTTTTATTATACCACTTTGTCGGCGTGATTTACACACACTCATACCAAATTTCAGCTTTCTAGTGCTAACGATCACTGAGCTAAACCGTGGACGGACAGACAGACGGACATGGTGTAACTTTATAGTTACATGAAATTTGGAACCCTTATGGGTTCCTAGTTTATTACGGAACCCTAAAAACTAAGTATACATACCTAAAAGTCAGCGTTTACTAGGAAGATGTAACTAAATACATACCTCATTCAGGTACTATCTACTGTAATATGTATTGTGGACATGGTTGTCTATTAAAATATGAACATTAAGGATCTTTATTATCATTTTTTCATTCAAAGATAAAGGTTAAGAATCACGAAAATTGCTTAGTAATGGGCCGGGCGTGACAAATTATTACTTCAATACAATAACCAATTAATCCAAAGAAACATCGGGCGGCAACATTCCGTATATCAAAAATAGATATATTATGTACTATTATTGCCATGTACATAACCTTGTTTGGTTCCCATAGCAACCACGGAGAAGAAAATTGACGAACAATAAAATTCATATTATTAAAATGCAGGTCAGTGAGAAGTTGTCAAATAAATTTACACCTTAAGACAATGGCAGAAGACATAAAGTAAACAAAAGGCCAAAGAGAATTACGATCCTCTTCATTTGAGTCAACGATATTTTTATTGATTTATTTCCCATGAGTGGAGGTCAAATAAAATTGAACCTTATGAAAGTGGCATAAGACACATAATAACGGAAAGGCAAGAAGAGTTATGATCTTTTTCATAAGTCAAGACGTAAGCATTCGATTAATAGTAATTGTGTTTCTGATAGACTAGGAGCTGACCGTGATGGATGTGACGCGGTGGGGGAAGCGTTCAGGGTCCGTCTGGTTTAATAGCTATATTATCCTTGATACTTCATTTGGGCACCTGGCGGCTTTGAATGGGTGGAGGTCGAAGTGATAGACTATCGAAATTGTTGTTTTGGAGAATAATAATACCAAAATAGGAAAAGAAACCACCGAGGATCATATAATTTCTCATAATAATTCATAATTCTTTTATTTATTCATTAATCGCTTCATAATAATGTGTTACATAAGGTTTTACGTAAGGCGCAAGGTCTTGCATAGTACTTAAGTAACTAATGTATCTATAATATTGCATCAAACCCGGAACTTGAGGGTTTGTTTTACTAAAGTGGATTGCATTCTTTGGCTTCCGCCACTTTGCAGCTGCCAGATGTTACGGATATGAAGGTAGACATGGTGTGGCGGAATGATTGGGGAATTTCGTTGGTTACATTGTCGGGACGTGCTTGATGAGGCCGGCTCTCCGTCTAATGTAAGCACGGTGTAAGCATCTAAGGTTATAAATAGAGGTGAAAGGGACGCGCGGGCATTCAATTCTTAATTGTCGAACGGATAAGTAACTGGTTTTGGAAATCGTTATTATTGGTGCGTGTGAGTGAAATTTTCAGTGTTGCGAAGCTTCGGGCTAGAATTAAAATCAATATGATTTTGTTTCGGCTCAGAGTTAAATCTAGACTTTGCGGATCCGGGAAACTTTGAAAGTACCTCGGAAATGTAGATCTAGATATTTTGCGGCGGTGAAAGTTTCATTTACTATTTCTTGTGGTTTTTAATTGTTTTTAACTTATGTTAATGGGAGTTTTCATGTAAATTTTCTTGAGTGTTTATTTAAATAATAGAACCAGTTACTGTCTAAACCTAAAAGTGTGGTTATTCAGCTCTATTTCAACCTAACTGGTGTCAACAGAGATAGAGCTGGAGTTCTAGTTTTGTGACGAGCATGTGGAAGCTCGGCGTTGCTTTTTACCAACACAGTAACGTCACATCACCATGTGGTGCCACACTGAACACGAGAGGCCAGCTGTAAGGTTAGATAAGGGCCTCAATTCAATGTTAAGTTGCTGGCCAGCTTGTGACAAGACTTGTCGAAGCCTTACAGAGATCGTGTTCGGGTCTTGTTAAATATATGTAAATATTCTTTATATACACCAGATAGGGACCGATCTTACTTCCACCGCCCTGACGTTTTAGTCGTGGAGGGGGAGATCTGCACAACACCATATTGATAGCTTTGCAATCTCGGATTCATTGGCCGAACTTTTACAGCTTAGGTTTAGGGATACACTTGAGTATTGTCTGGAATATTTGGGCTATGGTAAGTACGACAGATATTCCAGAAATACTAGCAGATGGGGTTAGTGATAGATTAAATTCATACACAATGGGGAAGTAGGCATTTTCTTAAAGCCTTTCATGTTTTTGAAAGCATCATTTTTTATAAAACTTCGTTTCGTCGTTTTTCGATAATATCCTGATTTTAACGTTTTAAAAGCAGCATTCTTCTAATCTTTTGCAATATTTTCAAGTCTATTTGTGAGTTTTCTGGTATAATAAAGGTATAAATAAACATTTCATTGGTTTTATAGTATTCATATAACTCTGAATAACAAATCATTCTGAAACAGTAGTCTGATTTGGTCAGTGGCAAGCAGAGCAGTCCATTGTATTATTTCAAAGTTACATAATGCTTAAATTGGTTAGTTTGACTTCATAAAATTTGTGGTCAACAACTTAGGTTGGTTCTTGGTTCTACATGTTAGAAAACTCAGAAATAATGACTCAGTTTACAGTTTATGGGATGGACAAGGGTCTTTTGGCGTTTAGATTTGCTCTCATGTTGTTAAATGAGACTAAAAGGATGACGATGAATATTTTGGCGGTTTTCTTCATCACAACGTCACCTAAGCTTCCAAACCGTTAGTAGAGTCGCTCGAAGGGTCTTACACTCCTAGGGTTAGGCAGGTAGGACAAGGAAGCCTCATTGAATTGGACTGATGAGTTTTGCAGGAGCCTTAATACCCCATCGGGCAAGGATGTAGTACCTTAGTGTGATATTCACGCTTATCTTAGCACTCAGATGTTGATAGGAGTAAATTCTATAATATATGTAGGTTTTAAAATGGACTTATTCCAGGAAGTTTGCTACATCCTTGTTATCCTAAGGACTAATAAGCCGTTGGGGATCATTACCAAAAAATTTATTTATTTTTAAGCATTTTACCTTACATTTTACAATAAATAAAATTATCATTCTGAAATTTTATATCAAGTGACTGTTTCTTGTATTCTCATTCTATTACTATTCATTAGGTAATTCAGGTACATTCTATGCGTTTTTGTTATCCTTCTAGGGGTTACAAGGGGTTAGGTTGCTATTTCCTCCGGAGTCCGAAGAATAACTGATCTCACGTTAAAAAGAAAATGGATTACTACGGTACAACATAGTTGTCCTATCACTAGACTGATCACGCGTTTGGCCATTAGTTTAAGATTACGTTTACTTTCTCGTTAATTAGTTATATATTTATTTTAGTTACATATTAGTTCGTTAATAATGTTTAAAGGTCTTATTTAGAAGGGGGGGGGAGGTACAAAGACTATATCAAGTTAGTTTAGTGGAGTGTCCAGATAAAAGGGCAACAAAACTACGATGATAACTAATATAACTAGCTACGGACTACTATTAGCTACATCAGTAGTAGTAAGTATAAACTTTAGGTATTTACTTACTTGTAAATGTCCACACATTGGGGTTTGCGCCGCCCATGACTTTGGAGAGAGTACTGTGGTAACTCTCAGCAATGTTGGTGGTCCGGTGTGGACGACCATGCGCGGTAAAGCCCTCTGGTGTAATCTGAAATTAAATATAATTACATTATAATGGTAACAGTCTAGAAAATAATGAGACAAATTTTATGGCGAAAATGTTCAATTTATTCGTTTCGCAGATGATATCGACGCATTGGCATAATAATCATCATAAACAACTAGAAGATCATGTATCTGCAATCTCGGATTTTTGAAACGGTTAGGAAAAATCGGAGATTGCATATACATGAGAAAATTTGTCAATTTCCGCCGTGACCGGGTGGTCTAGTGGTCAGGGCGTCAGTCGCGAAAGCTGAAGACGCCAGGACAAATCTGGCCTCGGATACCGGAGGACTTGGTCACTTTTTCTGAAGTAGGTATATAACATCTAATTCAGTTTATAAAAGCCAATCAAATTAAATAAGCCACAGTATAAGGAAGGTGGTCTGTTAGACCAGGGGCCCATTTCTCAAAAGCTTGTAACTTGTAATACAAGCGGAAGTCCCTGTCAAGCAAAAGATGTCGAAAAGTGACATCCGCTTGTATTACAAGTTACAAGCTTTTGAGAAACTGGCCCCAGTAACCCATCTTCGAACAAATAAAAATTCACGTTCGAAATTCCAATTCCGGACCCAGGGCTGTACCAAAGGATGTCTTTATTAGATTTTTGATAATCTTAAATATATAAAAGAAGAAACTGACTGACTGATTGACTGACTGACTGACATATCAACGCACAGCCCAAACCGCTGGTTCTAGAGATTTCAAATTTGGCAGGTAGGTTCCTTATAAGGTCTAGGGGTGCACTAAGAAAGGATTTTTCAAAATTCATCCCCTAAGGGGGTAAAATGGGGGTCCAAAGTTTGTATGGCGATTCAAGATTTGTTAGACTATTTTATTCGAAACTTCACAGAAGTATTCCTAACGATAAATGAGTAAACACGTGTTTCAGGTTTTTTTGAAAATTCAACCCCTAAAAGGAGCAAATGTGGCCACTAAGCCTGAAAATTAACATGCGTATCGTATCCTTTTTGAGTACTTATAGTACGCGGGCGAAGCCGCGGGAAAAGGCTAGTCTATGATAATTTTTATTCCATTTACCAAAAAAACTTTCATAATGTTTTACAAGGTGTAATGTAATCAATGGGTGTTTATTTATACAAGGTTTTTCATTTCATTTCTTAAGTCAGGCTCACGCTTGGCCGTATACTTCTCGAAGGTTTTCCTGTAATTACGCTGGCAAGTATTTTTTTCCGCATTAATTTCGAAATTTTAGGTCAAGTTATTTTGGATTCAATTCTTGACCTTTCTGTCTAAATATATAAAAGAAGAAACTGACTGACTGACTGACTGACTGATTGACTGACTGACTGACTGACTGACTGACTGACTGACTGACTGACATATCAACGCACAGCCCAAACCGCTGGTTCTAGAGATTCCAAATTTGGCACGTATGTTCCTTATAAGGTCTAGGGGTGCACTAAGAATGGATTTTTCAAAATTCACCCCCTAAGGGGGTAAAATGGGGGTCCAAAGTTTGTATCGCGAATCAAGATTTGTTAGACTATTTTATTCGAAACTTCACAGGAGTATTCCTAACGATAAATGAGTAAACAAGTGTTTCAGGTTTTTTGAAAATTCAACCCCTAAAAGGGGCAAATGTGGTGACAAAGTCTGAAAATCAACATGGGTATCGCATCCTTTTTGAGTACTTATAGTACGCGGGCGAAGCCGCGGGAAGAGGCTAGTCTTAAAAAAAGGTTCATTCACAATTACGTCACACCCGATTGCAGCGCCACCTGTTGGGTCTAATTGAAATTTTACCATTCAGTAAGTTGCTCAAACATGCATTGGATTTTTTATTAAAATCAAACCAATCGTCTAGGAGGGCACGAAATCTCCGAAATTGCCATTGCAGAGGCACCTACTGGATCCAATTGTAAATTAAAATAATTAATATTTTTTTTATCAATAATAAATATTTAGCTCGCGCAACGGTAGCTCCACGGTAGCACGCCGCTTATTTCGTCATGTCTAATTCGGTCGCATCGTCTGTTGTTGCCCGCGCATCGCTCATTTTTTGTTCCAAGTGGAACTACTCGTTGTAAATGGGTGCTAAAGCAGAGTTGCTAAAGCTAAGTCCACATTTTGCCTTTTTTTCGTTATGCATGCGTCATAGTGCTTTCAAGAGCGCACGTGAGGCATGCCCGTAACGCATGCCTCTTTATAGTTGTAAGCGTAGCGCATTTTGATGCCCGCAACAGTTGAATGCGCTAGACGAAATTGATATTGAAAAATGAAGATGAAAGTTGAAAAAGAAAAGGGCACAGTGTGGATTTTAGGTTTAAGTATAGAACAAGTCGTTCCACTAAAAATGCATTAAAAAAACATGTATTGTGTTTTTAAATAAAAACCATTTAAGTCAGACGCCAGTGGTGATTTTAGCCTGATCCTTGGGGTAGTCAATAAATATTAGCAAAACTACTAACTTGAATCATCCAGAAGTCCACAAAGTAATCATGGAAGACCGCATTAAATGGCAAGCCTTGCGATCGTGCTATTTGAGGAATCTGTGCCACAGCATCAGGCACGCGGTCGGCGGCAGCAGCGCCAGGGCACAGTACAGGCGCATCAGCATGAGCCCTGGGAATTGCTCCTTGTTGATATGGCGATCGACTTCGCCTTTCGAATCAATGCCTGAATTAGTTAAACACAGTGTGTTAGGGGGAGGCCTATGTTCAGCAGTGGACGTCTTATGGCTGGGTTGATGATGATGATGATGAGTCATGTTAGTTCAATAAAATAACTAATGAGTAATGAGTGAGTGTGGCTCATGGAATGTTACTCCATATTATCAAGTAATTGTTGTAAATTAGAGATAAAGAAAAGTTAAAAAACTCTAATTTACAATATAATATTCTTTATTGAACACCTCAAAAGAACACAGTAACAGAAAATACAGCAAATTTAAAGTAGTCTTATCGCTCAAAGCGATCTCTTCGATACACCCTTTGAGTAGTGGAAATTCATTAAATAATATATTTCAGTAGGCGTTGCAAAGCAGTAAAAAAAAAATCCTAACAAAAAAACTATTGTAACTAATAAGAACTAACAAACAAAAACTTACCTGTGTGAAATGGAAAAAACACCCATTTACAGGCAAGCCAGAAACTAGAGTGAGTGCTGACTGTAAAGCCCTTTCAAAGTCAGTTATAATGTGTGCGGGCTGAGGATAACCAGCGAGATCCCACACTCGCTGAAACACTTGCATATATAGGTCTCTTCGTCGGTGCTCCATCAGAGTGATGACCGGGTGAAAATAGTGTCCATTGATACTGCAATGGATGGTTAAGATCTGTATGGCCGGGATGCTAGCGGGCAAAGTTTTGAATGTCCCGTCAGCCAGGATTGTTTGTGCTGATTGCAGCATGTCCACAAATCCGGGAGTGCCCAGTATGACAGCTGTGCCTCCGCCCGGCGCTTGCACCATGTCAAGGAACAAAGTGTGGTATTGTGGGTGGTCTTGTAAAGAGTTGGCATATTCGGCCAAACTATGCGGCAAAGGTGGTTGTGCTGCCTTCTTGATAAGCGACATGGTGGGCAGAACATTTTCATACAGTAAATAAGGGGCGGCATCTGGATATCTGAAACCAACATAATTACTTACTTTCATCAAATTGTTGTTTTTTCCTAAACTCAGGCACATTTAATTAAGACACAAGTGCTTTGATAATATAAGTATAATGATGAAGTCTATACTGCCCTACTCATTGAAAAATATAATTGATTTAGAGCGTAGGCGCTTTTCGGCTTAGTAGGGCAGTATATTTTCTATAACTGAATGCAAAAACAAGCACACAAGATTTAAAAGCACAACTGTGATACAAGTTTGCAAAGTATTTTATTTACTTGTGCAAAAGTTCACCATTAATTTCTTTACCATTTTTTTTTAAATACCCTTACGTTACTTCTAGAACCACAACAATAGTACATTACTACAGAGGCCGGGAAGTAGGGGGTTGCCGGCCAAGTACATATAGACGGCCGAGCGTAGCGAGGCCGGATAGTCACGAGGCTGGCAACCCCTTTTCACGCCGAGATATGTATAGTGCTTTTCTCAAACATGCAATGAAATAAATAAGAAACTTATAAATTTTTTTCGGATATTGGTAAGGCAATACTCGACTCGTAAACTTGTATTAATAATATAATGTATGTTGTATGTACTTCAAACACCTTCATACTTAGGTTTTTATCTAAAATTATACAATAAGTTCAATAAGCCACGAAGGTACAACCAAAATTTGCATTAATTTCTAGAAAACATGTTAAACCAACGTTCCCACTATTACGACTAAGTATATGTTCATCTTGTTATTAATGAATTATTGTATCAACTAACTACAACAAAAACATTGACTTACCACGTAATCAAAAATATGCGTAAAAACATTACGTTATTAAGTCTGGATTGCTAAACTCTGACTGCATTTCATTGTTTCTAAACGGCTTTTAAAAATGTATAACTATTACGTACGTCGGCCATTTAAGTATAATTTCACTTGCATTTGAACAACATCACCTAATTCACTTTTATTGTACCTATAGCCAAATGATTATAGAATAAAACAAATCGACATTATAATTCACAAAATATACGCAACATAATAAAATATTGAAAATGTTTTAAAAAAAATTCCCACTAAAATACTTTTTTTTTACAGTATCTGCGCTGTTCGAGAGGTTGCACTTAAGGCCATTCTACACGAGTTAAAATTAAGAACAAAAATGTACATGGTGACTGAATAAATTCAGAACGTTACAGATATTGTCTATTGTCTCTGTTTAGGCATTATTATAGAAAATATTCATAAGAATCAGAACCGTGCGAATTTATTCGTAACTATAGATTCCAATTCTTAATTTCAGCTCGTGTGTAATAGCCCTTGCTCCTAATATTTTAGCTTGATAACCAACCTTTCACAAAAAAAAAAAAACAAAATCAGCTGTTCCTATAACCGGTATTAGACATAACAATTTGTAGGGCCCAATCTGTCAGGTTGGGAGGTGTAATAAGAATTAGGGCCCTTAGGGAGCTGAAGGAGGGTTAGGAAGAGGCAGGGTTCACAACAGATTGGGCCCTACAAATTGCAACGTCTAATACCCGTTTTTGACCTGCCTCCATCTTTACAATTTAAAATTATAGGAATTTGTTTATAATGTGTTATTCGTGATTTTCATGTCGATTTTATATATATACTAGCTGTGCCCGCGGCTCCGCCCGCGTGGAATTAGGTCTGTGTCAGTAAGCGGCTAATTCACCCCTAATTCCTCTCCCGCTACCCTGGAGGCGGAACTTGAAGTAAAGTTGACAGATGACGCTAGAGGACAGTAGTCCTAATAAAATATTTTACAATTACCACTTAATGAAACTAACTACACTGAAACAAAAATGAATACCTTTTTTTAGGCATGATTTAAACGACATAGAGTAGTAGGTGTATATCGGACGATACAGGACCACTTTTGTATTTATACGTTCATGTCCACGGCTAATATCATCCAAATCGATCCTCCCGTCAAATCAGTCTAAGCATGAAAGGTAAGAACAGGCGCTGTTGAAATTTGGGGTGGGGGGGGGGGTCACAAATGCAGAAATGATTTTTTTCTATTTGAGGTGCACTTGGAGGGGGGAGGGGGTCCATGGCCCATGCAAGTTTAACTCGAGTGTATTGGCTACCCCCCCCCCTTTTAGACGTTGAATTTGAGCATGATGAGATGAGAACCGGCCAAGAGCATGTCGGGCGATGCTCAGTGTAGTTTCGTAGAGGCCACCCTGTTACAAAACATCCGTTCAAAAGGTCGTATTATTAAGGGATATTTGATAGATAGATAAACACTTTATTATTTGGCGACGCTTACGTCATTTTACTATTCGGCACTTCCTTTCACTATGCGTTTTTGACTGATAATTCAAAAACGGCTGAACCGATTTTATTCAATATAGTTTTTATTGAAAGTTCTTATCAGGCCTCACCAAATTTCAGCTTTCTAGTGCGAACGGTAACTGAGCTAGACCGCGGACAGACGGACACGGACATGGCGAAACTATAAGGGTTCCTAGTTGACTACGGAACCCTAAAAAGAGATAAATAGTAGTTTATGTAACTGTTACGTAATAAGGCCTAATTATGTACAGAAGCATACACTGCTTTAGCTGCTAGGAACGAAGTTATGTTATTTCATTTTGAATTTTTTTTGGGAATTTTTTTTTGTATTTTTTTGAAATTGTTGAAATTTAAAAAAATTATTTGAAATTTTTGAAATATTTGCCATTTTTTACTTTTAGGTTCTCGACTTTTTTCAGTTTTTTCACTTTTATCACTTTGTCACTTCTCACTTTAACTTTTCACTACACTTCATTCACTTCACTTTATTCTATTTTATATATTTTTTATTTCATTCCATTTTACATGTTTCTCAATCGTATGGGTGTCGCGTTTTCGTGACGTGACGCTTTTTCGTGACGGTGACGTGATTTTTTTTCGCCTAGCCTCCCATCCGCGAACCGTCCGATACGGAACTTCGTTCCAAAACTACCACCGGTTCTAACCCTACACCTCTGGCCCAAGAAGTATTATGACATTTATGACCGAAAAGAAACTCGACGGGACTTATTTTTTTCAAAACAGTAAGTAATACATTATTAGATCTTAAAGATACAAAATAATGCGTAGTTCTTCAAGAAGACATATCAAAACAGCTTGAGAGACAGATAATGTACCCATTGTTTAATTATAAAGAAAAATAAATCCTAATCTGACTGCTTCACAAAACGTTTGATATGTTTTCCTACCTAAACGGTGTCCTATAAATGTTAGATGATTTTGTAGTAGTTTTTTTGGTTTGGGCCATGCATCTTTGTCCGTCATATATAGTCCTCGAACCTGGAATAACCCTTTGACATTCATGACATTTTCAAATATTTCTTAAGAGCGGGTAAAGGTAAATTTAAAGCATCGACGGGTATGTTATAAATATGAACACCTTGACCAAAAATTACAAATTATTTCAATACCAAATTTCATCTAAATACGAACAGCGGTTATTGGTTGTTTCTTCCCCATGTAAACTTCCACCCCTTTTGCATCCGCTTAAGGATAATTTCCGAGATAAAACTATTTTATTTCCTTTTCCAGAGCTCAATTATCTCCATACCAAATTTTATCTAAATCGATTCTGCGGTTAATAATTCCCTATACAAATTTCCAACTCCCTTTTCACCCCTTTAGGGTTGATTTTGGGGTAAAAACTATCCTTTGTCCTTTCTCGAGACCCATACTATCTCCATACACATTTCCATCTAAATCAGTTCAGCGGTAAAAAATTCGTCATACCAACTTCCAACCCCCTTTTCACCCCCACAAGGGTTTGAAAACTATCCTATGACGTTTCTCGAGACTCAAATTATCTCCATACTCATTTCTATCTAAATCGTTTCAGCGGTTAAAAATTCTCCATACAAACTTTCAACCCCATTTTCACCCCACCAGGGTTGGTTTCGGGATTAAAACTATATATTATCCTTTCCCGGACTCAAACTATCTCTATGCAAAATTTCATCAAAATCCGTTCAGCCGTTTTCACGTGATGCGCGGTCAAATAAACAGACAAACAGATAAACAGACAAACAGACAAAAATTCTAAAAATTGTTGTAACGTGTTCTGTTATCGATTCTAAGTACCCCAGCCAACTTTTTTTCGATTATCTTCCATGTACAGACTTTCGACCC